>BSYR01000010.1:97384166-99785833 GCA_030270665.1 Hibiscus trionum
GTACATGGAGAATGGAAAAGACTTTTATTCCTTCGAAATTTTTGATCTAATAATATTTTAGGTCCCTATCAGTTTAAACTCAAGTTAACTTAAATTTTTACTTCCTCTAATTTTTAAATTAAATACTCAATGATTCCCTGTTATTTTAAACTTAAATTAAATACTCATGCCTCTTTTATTTAGATTTTGTACGACATTGACTAGGGCAGTTTTGGAGGTATTTACTCTTTCATGCAAGGAATTTAGGGTTTGAGAAAAGAAACGTTGTAACATCATTATTGGTTTTTTTTTTGAAATTTTAGTGTATAATTCGTTTGATTAAAAATATCTAAAAATATATATTTAAAATTGTGAAAATATAAATTGAAAAAAAATCATAATCGAAAAGATGAAAACTACATATACAGAAAATTAATTAATGAAGAGAATTCTATAGTTTATCTCACCAATTTGCAAATATAAAAATCGGTACGTTTTCCTCTTGTGTCCCAGTGGCAAATGTAGATGTTGATCATTTTTTGGGACCCGGGTTCGAGCACCAGTAATGCATGTTGTGTGTAACTAAAAAATTGAACATATGTCTACTCTTGCATCACACCAACATATTCAAAAAAAAATCGATACGTTATGAACATCGGGATTTCTTTTGTTTGCTCACATCCAAAGAAACCCAAGAAAAGTATAAAGCAAGGCCAAAGAGCATTGTTAAAAAGAATAGCAAAGCAAAGAATGGAATGACGAAGTCTGAATCTATAGTTATAGACGTAGCTAATATTCATTAATGTTAATATTCAAATTTCAACATCTACAATAGATCGAAAATCAGAACAAAACATATCGACAACCGGAACAAAACAATGATGAATTTAATAATATTGTCACGGGGTCAGAGTCTTGGCGTAGGGACATAGCCCCCGTGCGGCAACCCAGTGCTCTTACCAGTCCGGGGCTCAGCCTTATCCGCTCGATGCTTACTGGTTTCGCCCTCCCATGGGCTCATCAGGGAAGCGGGGACAGCTCCCGACCAGTGTGGTGCCTACCAGCACGCCAGGCCCGAAGGACTGCACGACTGTACGGCACGTACTACACCCTTAATGCTATCCCGAATCCCGCTTTAAGCACAACCAGCAAGCATCTGTCACGGTCTCGAGCATCACGCGAATAGGACCGTGACAAACTCCCCCACTTGAGTCATGCACGCCCTCGTGCATGGGGAGTAAGCTCTTCACCCTCTTCTTTTTGTTAGCCGGGATCTAGTGTGCAATTCCCCGCCAGCTCGCCCTCTTCATTGGAGGCACGAGTGCTTGTGGAACTTTCGCTGTAGCTTCCTGCCTACCCGACCTCATCTTTAGAGGCCCCACTCGCGAACACCCCTTACCGGGTGCGAGACACATGCTCGTCAACTTTGACTCGCTACGCAGCATAAGGAGCGCTTGGCAAGCTCACAGCTAGCACACAGACTGGCTCTGATACCATCTGTCACGGGGTCAGAGTCTTGGCGCAGGGACATAGCTCCCGTGCGGCAACCCAGGGCTCTTACCAGCCCGGGGCTCAGCCTTATCCGCTCGATGCTTACTGGTTTCGCCCTCCCATGGGCTCATCAGGGAAGCGGGGACAGCTCCCGACCAGTGTGGTGTCTACCATCACGCCAGGCCCGAAGGACTGCACGGCTGTACGGCACGTACTACACCCTTAATGCTATCCCGCATCTCGCTTTAAGCACAGCCAGCAAGCATCTGTCACGGTCTCGAGCATCACGCGAATAGACACGTGACAATATACATGTGCTCGTTCCATTCCGTTGTTGCCTCTACTAGCGAGCAGCAGAGGAGAATCTTGGTGTAATTAGTTGAGGTGGTCAATTTAAATTTTTTAAAACTTTTAAAAGCTTAAACTGAACTTTTCAAAAATTTGAGACTTAATAAAAATGTTCAGAATTTAAAAGGGGCTTGATTAAAAATATTTAATGAAATAAAACTTAATGAGAATTTTAAAAAATTTCATAAATTTGAGGGATTAAATGTAAATTATTCAAAATTTTGGGTGGTCAAAGCCCCCAAAATTTTTACTAAAAAAATTACTAGGGCTTTTTATGTATTTAGATCCTCCTATTTCAATTTATTTGAACTTTGCCCCTCCTACTTTTGTGATTAATTATACCTTGCCTCCAAACTTTTTACTAAAATTTAATTACAAGGCTTTTATGTTTTTGGACCCTCAAATTTCAATTTATTTGAACTTTTCCCCTCTCATTTTTGTGATTAATTATACATTGTCCCATGATCTTATTCCCGACTTTGTCCATCTTAGCGAGTCAATTGAGAGAGATGACAATAAATTTTTTAAATATTCTTGTGTGATTATATGATAGCATTTGTTCTTTACTCTTAGTCTTTTTGAAAAACGCACATTATACTGCTCAAAATCATATCAACTTGAAGAAACAATGTTTTTTTTTTCATTGAAACCAATTGATGACAATAATTAAAAAGGAAGTAGCGGCAATTAAGGATAATGTCCAAAGATTAGGCAATGGCCTACAAGGAGTAGAATCAAGAATTGACATGAAGACCACAAGGTGTGACTAAATCAGATGTCTAGGTACATTGCTTGCACGAGTGTGCAAATCACCCGATCCACCCTTAAATCATATTTTTAGGTACCTGCTGAGCTGGCCTCTTAACTTCCTCTCTCTATATGTAGCCACATTTAAACGTTACCTACTTCATGTTTATCCCTACAAGGGAAAAAAGGGCAAATTTTATGTGACATTTGCCCAATTCAACCCCACCCATAGGCCATAGGGGCCATCGATTTAATCATTCTCCCCCCTTTCAAGTGCCAAAAAGGTAAAATAACATGAACAAGACCAAATATACACACACCACCACCTTATTTTCATTGAAAATTTGAACTTTTTAATACATTTTGTGCTTTACTTGTTTCTTAATGTTGGAATTGGAAAAAAAGTGGGTCAAAACAACCGGATGTTTCATTTGTTAAGGGAAGGACAGAAACAGCCCTGGAAATATAGGGTTTGGAATAAACAAAGGGACCCCAAACAGCCCCAAAAGGGGAAATTCCAATGAGAAAAGGTGACCACCATTTACTAAGGAGTTGTCAAGTACACCTAAACACACCCGAAGCTGCCGTAATTCAAGAATGCTCCATGCAACGTGGAAACTGAGAATGAAAACGTAGGGGGGCAGTCCCTCTGTTTTTAGGGCTCTCCTTCCAACACTTGTTTTGGGACCCACTTCACCTGCGCAAAAAGCTGTGGATATTATCATTTTCCTTTACGATTATGTGTAGACGACAGTAAGCCTCGTAATCATGTCCTATATCGTTGGGACCCTACCCTTCTCCTTTCCTCTCCGACTAGATGTTTCGTGCATTCAATGTAACATATACTAATAAAAAGTCTAACAAAATGAAACATTAGCTCTTTTAAATGATATTATAGATTTGAATATGATATTACTAATAAAAAAATTAAATCGGGAGAATTGTCCCTATATTAAATCTCTATAAAATTTGATCCGTATTAGTTGGCTAATAAATCAGATATCGATGATTAAACTAAAAAAATACAATCAAAAGTTAATTCAATTGTCACTTGAATTTTCTATTAAGAAAATGGGTTTGAATTAGAATGTCTTGTTTAGTAGATTGAATATTTTCTCAATGCCATTTTTTATGCACTACTTTGATGCATACCTATTCGAATATGATTTTTAATGCAGGTATGATTCAAAATTGACTGATTTTTTTTAAGGAGTCTGAAAAAATTTATAACTCGTATTGATTTGATCTCTGTTGATCTAATTCAATATACTTGAAAATAAAATGAAAATCAATATTTATTTGAGTTATTCAATATATTTAAAAAAATTAATAAAGGGTAATATCTTGTTCTGGGTAAAAGTTTTTGTTATTGAAGTTGAGAAAGATTTTGATAGGGATTCATATGTTAGGATTATAAGAACATAATGATAAAAAGGTAAAATTAAACAGTAAATACATCCATTGTTTCCAGATTCCAGAGAGGACCATGTCTTTTCCGGGATTTAGTATTTATATATTGATTGTCGGCAAACCCTTCTTTTTAAGATTTAACCCGCCGCTACTCATTTCTTACTTCCTTTATAACATAATCAAATCTTTTTTTTTTCCTTCACTTCACTTTCCGGTGATGGAATATTTCTTTTTGTCTGCCATTATTATTTATACTAATTAACACTCTTTGAGTTGACTTGACAACAATATTTTCTTTATGCTTATTTTATTACAATTACTACAAGCTTTCCCTTTTGGTTTTTAACTTCAAAGACAAAGAGATCAATAGTCAATCCTTATTCTTCTATTATTTTATTACTTTGGTATGGTAAATCTGTCAGCTGTTGCCTCGACAAATCTTACCTACTGTTTTGCGGGTCAATCTCCAAATTAGCATCATTTTTGGGTAAAATTTATCAAATTAGCACTCAAAAGTCAATAGAGATGTTTGACAATTAGTAAATAACTGATAGTGGATTACATTAGTTGATAGTTGATTGCATTAGTTGATTTGATTAACGGATTCTATTAGCTGATTGTATAAAAGTGTTTGGTAAAATTAACTGATAGCGGATAACTGTTAGATTATTTAAACAAGCAAAATGACATATAAGGACATGATCATATTCAATACTTGTTTGAATAGTTTATTAGTTATTAATATTTTGTATATAATTAATATTGATTAGATTTATAAAAATTATTTTTAATATAACTTTTCTAAACATATTCGAATGATTTATATATTAATTTATTATTCATATAATTATTTTTAATATAATTTAATTAATTAATAAATTTAAATACATATAAATATGTGATAATAAAAATAAAAAGTAAATAGGATTAGCTTATAAATAGGGTGAGAAAATATTTAATTTAGGTTATTTGGAGATTTTTGGTAACTGGTAAGAGTAAAAGAATATTTGCAACTCTAATATCAAACCTCTAATCTCAAAAAGCTCATATTATGAGCTTTTTCAAAATTAACGGTTTCACCTCAATCCACTCTTTCAATCCGTTGTTCACCAAACAACAATATTAGCGGATTTGACTGGTCAAACCTCTAATTTTTACCCAAACCGCTATTTATCAAACATGACCAATATTTTCCAGACTATCATTATTATAGTGAACTCGTCGTATATGTATGGAAAGTTTCAATAATTTTTTTTTATTTTTTTATGTTTTACTTAATCAATTAGTTTTTTTATTATATACTTGGGTGCTAGTTTAGTAAATTAAAAAGTGTGCTATTTTGGAAATTGACCCCAAATCTCCAGTAGCTTTCATGCTCTGTTTCAATGGATATTTCTTTGAATTTTATAATGTAAAATATTTTTACGCTCAACGAGAAAGAAGCAGATTAAATAATTATTTAACCTAACGAGTCCTCTATATTTTCGAAATTGAAATAATGAGTATCATATTACTATCATTATTTAACTATATTAAATGTTATAAATATTGTATAACAGAATAAATCATTATAAGTAGCTTCTTTTATTACATAAATCACTTCCGACATTCTTTTAAGGCAATTTTGGGTGAAAAACCACTTTTAATTATTATCTGCAAAAATGGCTCCCAAAAACTTTTATTTGGCAAAATGACCCCCTTTCTTGTCAGGTCAAACGACCTCGCGTTTTGTAGGACGCGAGGTACGCCCTCGCATTCTGCAGAACGCGATTTTAGTCGACGTGGCGTTGCAGTCCGTGTTAACGGTTTCACAGTACCTCGCATTCTGCAGAACGCGAGGTCCCCGAGAAATTGAAAAGGCGGCTGGAATATATCGCACGGACCTCGCGTTCTGTAGGACGCGAGGTCTGTGCATTTCCAGCCTGAACCACAAGCAAAAACATGCGTAAGTAGGCCTGTTCGAACTCAATTTCGAGCGTGTAAATGGTATATTTTTAGCGATCATCGAGTTTGGGGTCGTAGTACTGAAAATTGTCTATCGTATGATACCAACATGGTTAATTTTCGTCCATTCTACAATGGTTTAAAATGGCTTCGAAAACCCTATGCTAGCATACTTTTTTTGATTGAAGTTGTATTTCAACTAATGTCGATTTTCGGTTTTTTAATCCTATTAAATTTATTAAAAACAAAAATTAAATAAACATTATAAAGTTTAATTATAATATGCAAACAAAATTATAATTCATAAACAAAATTAGAATACGACATTATAAAATTTAAAAGTGTTTTACATAAATATTAAAAACATAAGTAGAAAACAACAAAAAAAAACTAAAAATGCCTATGTCCACCGGTTCCGCAGTCGGGTGGATGACGCTGGCGATCCGGATTCCTCCTCGGTCCATCGTGTGGTGGTCCCTGGTCCCTATCATCCTGACCATCGTGCGCGATCTGCGGATATGTGCTGGGCCTAGGCGGGGAGTAAAACAAACTACCTATCGGCGTATTCTCCACCATCGGAAACTCATACTGAGGTGGATAATCGATAAGTAGAAGGTCAGTCGTGGGCGTATGGGGGCGATAGGCATCAGTGGAGCCGAACTGGGGTGGAGGCATCGTCTGCTCGAAAGTCGATGGACCGCTATGCAATGGTGGGGCAGAAGATGATGCCCCTGGAGTGTCATATCGTGGTCTCGGACCGCGCTGCCTCTGGGTCTGCCTCTGGGTCTGGGTCTGGCTCGCTCGCCCGCTCCCGCGTGGGCGGTTTTGGGGTTGCTGGGGAAGCCCTGCTTGGAGCTCGGCCGGAGTAAGGATATGTGGCATCCCATTGTCCCTATACCACTGGTCATAATTGAAAGTGACCAAAGGACCCCCTACCATAATTGGTTGGAGAAACTCTGGGCGTCTGAGAAATCGTTGAGCCCAAAGCGCTATCCAGCTAGCGTGGTGCTCGGCCCAGTCAATCTCCGTCTTCCCCTGACGCGTAAGATTGTGGAACTCGTCCATATTTTGCGGAGGGCGTGGAACATTTTGGACGTACCCGAACTGTCGGAGTACCCTATCCGCAGAATGCCACACGCAAATTTCGTAGTTCAGCAGCGGCACGACGGAAATCCAGAGGTCTCGCTCTTGCACAATATCTGCTGGAGTAATGATGCGAATATCCTCTGAATCGTGGGGCCTCCACACGAACTAAAAAGAATGAAAAAGTTAGTAAAATTTCTATATGAAATATTATTGGAAAAAATAGTATGGAAAAAACCAAAATAATTGTTGAATTACCTTGTCCTCCGTTAAGGCATCAAATGTATGTCTGTATGCTTTCTGGGAGTCCGGCAGGCCGACGTGGGTTACTGCGGTGCTCCACCTTTAAATAATGAAAAAGATCGTTAAATAAAATAATTTAATAAAAAAAATATAGTAGATTATGTAGTACCTCCGTAGAAGCGGAAATGACAGAGGACTGGGAATCCTAAGCTGTGGTGCCAAAGTAGGGATCCGAAGCCAAACCCAAGCCTGCAGGAATAAACAGCATCCTCCCATCGATGCTTTGGAGGCGTCAACGTTTCTGCAGAGGTCTCTGATAAGAAACGCCAAGACAGCTGACCCCCAAGATTTTCGTCCAGACTCGTCTAAATTTGTCAGATGACGAAGCCACATAACGTGCACTTTGTTGCGAGTTTTGTCGGGCATTAATATCCCGCCAATAATGCGCAAGATGTGGGCTCGCGCACACCGCTGTGAAAATATAAATTAATAAAGGCATCCTAATTAAAAAAATTGCAAGTTCATCCTAAATAAAAAAATTGTAAGTTCATCCTACATATTTATAATTCATCCGAAATATTTATTAAAAAGATCATAAATATTGTCTGAATTCATCATAAAAAATTCATAAAGCAGCCTAATGTGCAAATAAATAATTAAATGTAGGCAACCTAAATTTTTAATAAAGTATCCTAAATAGTTACTGAATTCATCCTAAAAATTTATCCTATATATTTATAATTCATCCGAAATATTTATTAAAAAGATCCTAAATATTGTCTGAATTCATCATAAAAAATTCATAAAGCAGCCTAATATGCAAATAAATAATTTTAATTTAATAATAAATGTAATAATAGCATACTAAATATAATAAAAAAAATACCTGAAGTGCAACTTCATCCGCATCGGGGGAGGGTTTCCAAACTCGTCCTCCAAGTACGGTAGAGAAATTTTCCCTCCGTCCCATGCTCTATCAGGGGGCATCACGCCCAATTGTTCAGCAAATAGGATTCGCCAATCCGCCAGCGCTATACCAGTAATAACGCTGCCATTTATAGGCAACCCGAGAATGTAGGCAACATCCTCCAACGTAATTGTTGCCTCGCCAAATGGAAGATGAAACGTGTGCGTCTCGGGTCTCCACCGTTCTATCAGCGCGCTGATCAACGACGGTCTAACCTTCACCCCCCTATATAGCGAGCTATGTGCCCAAAACCAGCCCGCTCAATCAAACGCATAACAGCAGGAACGGGTGCGACGGTGATACGATTAAGGTAACATTGTAAGTTACGTTCGTATCCCTGAAAAAAATAAAAAATAAAATAGTTAGTCAAATAAAAAAATTTAATTAAATAAATTTTTTTAGAAATTAATAGGGAAAAAAATAATACCTCTGGACTGTTTCGCCAATATTCACTGCAGTGACTCGCTTGGTTGCGTAGCAAGGGCTCCATGTGATCGAACGATATATAAAAGTTGCTGACAAATTTTTGTAAAATTTCTATAGAAATCGCGTTCTGCGGAGGTTTTTAGAAAAAAACCTCCAATTTATAGAGGACCTCGCGTCGTTTGGGATGCGAGGTTAATGAACCTCGCGTTCTGTAGAACGCGATATTCATGTACCTCGCGTCCTATAGAACGCGAGGTTCACTGAAAAGGCGCGTCAGTGATCAGACGCGTGAACTGAACGGTCAGAAGGGACCTCGCGTTCTATAGAACGCGAGGTTCTAAAGAAATCGCGTTCTACAGGACGCGAGGTCGTGGGGTTTTTTAAATTAGGGTTTTTAAAGCGGGAAACTCATTTTATATACAATCCATACAATTTTGATTTATAATAATAACAATAAAAATAAAAATAAAAATTATAATTAAAATAATAATAATATTAAAAATAATAACAACAATAATAATAAATGATACTAACAATAAAAATTATTAGTATGATAGTAATAATAATAACAATAATAATAAGAACAATAATAATAATAACAACAATGAATCATACTAAATACGCGTTATATTTTCAATAGTAACTAAAAATAACGACATAGCGCAATATTTTGGAAGTTAAATTAAAACAAAACTTCCAAAATATGCGCTATGTTGCCATTAGTAGCTGCAAGCGAAAACTGCGTACGTGAATACAGAAAAAAATCTATGTCGGTGCTCCTTGCCTCTCCAAGAGTTTGCTATTTATAGAGGTGAATATGATGACATGGCAACCTCGCGTTCTGTAGGACGCGAGGTCACTCTTACATCGCGTTGTACAGAATGCGAGGTCTATGAGATGTTTGTATATATATATATATATATATATGTAGGGAGATGAATTTTTGTAAGCAGTTAAGTTTAGTTTAGGTCAGTTGAATATGAGTTCGTGTAATGCTGAGTTTTTTTCCGTTGCAATTTTTATGTCCGAAATATTGTTTCTTTATGATAGTTGGAGTTCACTTAAAGATTTGTGTTCATCGGGGGTACATACCTTTATATTTACCGACATATCGCAATATTTTGGAGGTTGTATGCTGCAGTAGTGGCTTCAATGGCAGCTTCTGTAGCCACCGTCGAGAGGATCCCCGGCTACAGTTTTGAAAAGAAAGGACTTTTAGGAAGCGGGGGCGGATTCAGATCGACATTTTCAGATGCGGCGGGTGCCGATTACATTTGTTAATGTGGATCAAAGCTGCTACCATTTACTCATTTCAGATGCGGCGTGGCAGCCAACATTTACATCTGGATTTCAAGTTATGTAAAACGGACTTCAAGTTATGTGAAATGATCTTCCAATTATGTTATATGACGTCTTATTTCATCCTTTATTAATGTTAAACGGACTTCAAGTTATGTAAAACTACTAGTACTCAATTACATTATAGGCACCAGTAGTAGTATTCAATTACAAGACTACAATTGTCTCAAATTCTCGAACATGTTCTCAATTACACAAATAAACAAATAGTAAATAGTACGGTTATTATAACTTCTGACGGAATATCTGAAACAAAGCATTTAAAGTGACATCGCGTTCTATAGAACGCGATATCGTTAGAACATCGCGTTCTATAGAACGCGAGGTACTGGTTTACCCTGCCTCCCATCAAATCTATCCCTTACTTGTCGAAAGTTAGGGGACTGCCTCCCAGGCACACACACGCCATTCCTGCCTCCCATCAAATCTATCCCTTACCTGCTTATCGGTTTTAGGTAATGGACAAGCAAAGTTACCTCTCTGAACCATTATTTGCCTTACACAACCAGATTATCGAAAATAATTTTGCCTTACACACGCCATTCATGTTCTCCTGGATTGCAAGGGCTAATAATTTTGCCTATATATGAAGAAGAACCATAAAACGAAAATATAAGTTTCAATTGGCAATCAATTCCTAGAATTTTCTAAGTATCAAAATTTCAAAAGTCTTTCATAAAATATTCAAATGGCCGGACGAGGCGTTACTACGCAAGTTTACTACGATGGGCAGATATTCGAGGGTACCGAACTCGGCGTCCTTTTTCACTGCGAAGATCCGGTAACGATAAAGCTTCCGAGGAGATTATCGTTCAAGAAGTTGGTCAAGGAACTGGAGGCAAAAGTTCCTCATTTCGATAATCATCGTTTGTCCGACGTGAAGTATCGGGTGCCAATATCTATAGACCCTTTAGAGTACTCTGTATGCCAAATTGCGGAAAATGCTGATGTGCAAATGATGATGGAAGCCCACTTCGAGTATTCAATTAGGGGGCCCCTCGAGCTGTATGTATCGTTCTCCGAGTCTAATCCAGTTGTCGAAATACCAAGCTGGGGCCGGGCGAATTTCGACTTCGATCCGAATGCCAACGTTGATAGCCCGACCGTAGGTCTACGACGTGATTTTGGCCTACTCTGTCGAGACAACGAAGTTGGTGCATCGTCATCTGCTCCTCCAAGGCAGTCCTGCGTAGCTAGTATCGGGTTCGACCTGAACCAACCCCCAAACGATGAATTCGATGCACCAACAAATGCATCATACAGTCCATATAATCCATACAATCCATACAATCCTTATAGTTTTGGGGGGGAGGGAACGTCGGCTCCTAACGTTACGCATGACCATGAAGCATCATATGGCCGGCACTCAATGTATGTTTCTGGCACCGACTACGGTCAACCATCTATGGGGAGACATTCTTCTTTTGGGGGTGAGGGAGCGTCGTCTTCTTACGCTATGCACGACCATGATTCATCATATGGACGACACTCAACGTATGTCCCTAGCACGGAGTACGTTCAACCATCAATGGGAATACATTCTTCTTATGGTGATCTTGATTTTGGTCTTGGAAATGAGGTTCCTGAGCGATCTCGTGAGAGGTCTCCCGCTCATCGACCCCAATACTCGCCTCAAAGGGTAGTGATTCCAGAAGCTCTACTATTCCAGCTCCCGGAGGATGCTTCTGACGAAGAACCGATTAGAGAACCCGGGCTAGACGGAGACGAGCTGGGGCCATTCTATCCCGAACTAGAAGACTTGACAGAGTTACCAGAAGACCCAGAAGACACTGTCGTTCCACCACCAGATTTGGACGAAGAACCGACTGCGACCAACTTTCATGTAGACGCAAGACCAATTTCTATGTTCCAGCCACCATCCCACTTCACAACGGTTGATATGGATGCAATGGACGTCCCTGATTTTCTCCATGACGACACAATAGATGGCCGAGTCCACCGTTTTGATGGTGAACTAAGAATTGGTATGGCGTTCGCGAAGAAGGAAATTTCGGTGGCGGCAGTTAAGCAGTACAACCTTCGTCATAATGTTGAGACGACGGTTAAGAAAACTCAAGCCAAATACTACAAGGCTCACTGCGTCCAAAAGGATCAAGGCTGTAAATGGAAAATCCGTATATCAGAGTTGAAGAGGGCAGACAACCGTTGGAAAATAACAAAACTTGAGGGGCCCCATACATGCACCGTTTCTAGCCTCAACCAGGATCACAAGAACCTGGATGCAAAGTACCTCGCGGACATCTTTTCCACACTGGTGAAAACAAATCCCACTGTGTCGGTCCCCACATGTCAGGCTGCAGCTCAAGCTGTCACCGGCTTCCGTCCAGGTTATTCGAAAGCATGGTATGCAAGGAAAAAGGCCAAAGAGGAATTGTATGGCCGATGGGAGGAATCTTACATAGAGTTGCGCCCGTGGCTTAATCTCCTGCAGAAACACATCCCCAGAATGGTTGTCAAACTTGATACGGTTCTGGCATACGAAAATGATCGTGTCGTCCGAGGTGTTTGTCAATTCCACCGGTTATTTTGGACTTTCCCCCAGTGCATTAACGCATTCAAGCACTGCAAACCGATGGTCCAAATCGACGGCACATGGTTGTACGGAAAATATACACAGATCCTACTTCTAGCTATAGCACAGGACGACAATCGCAAATGCGTTCCTGTTGCATTCGCAATCGTCCCGAAGGAGGATATGAAGTCTTGGACGTTCTTCCTTACGAACCTACGAAAATATGTCCTTGATCCTGTAATACGAAGAAGAAGGGATGAAGGGGTGTGTGTTATTTCTGACAGAGGCACAGCGCTGCTGTGGGCGATACAAAATTTGGGTGACTATTGGAAGCCTCCATACATTCACCACCGTTTCTGCTTGCGGCACATAGCCGCAAACTACCTGCTGCAATACAAGAACCGTGATGAACGTCAAATGGTGCTCGATATGGGTACGTCCTTATGGCATTTTCATTTACTATATTATTTCTTACTCCCTTTTATTATTTCTTACTCCCATAACTATTCAACTGTCATTCCGTAGGCAACTCGCACTACAAACAAGAGGTGGCTGACCTGCTCGAGGAATTGAGAGCGAGAAACAAAAAAGGCGCAGAATACCTTGAAAAAATCCCAAAGGAAAAATGGCTTCGATCGTATGACGAGGGTAAACGTTATGGTCACATGACAACGAACTTGGCTGAGGCAGTGAACTCATCACTGAAGGGAGTTCGGCAGTTGCCTATCACTTCCATTGTCAAAGCCACCTATTATCGTTTAGCTACCCTTTTTGCAACCTTGGGCAGGCAAGCAGCTGAGTACATGGCAGGTGGACACAAAGTCCATCCAGATTTTCGCTCAAGACTGCATATTCAATTGGCCCAATCAAGACAGGTGCAAGCAACTCTCTTCTCGCGAGAAGGACACTTGTTTTGTGTTGCGGAATTTTCCAGGCGGATAGAAGGCATTCAGCACAACGCTTACGTTGTAGATCTGAGGGAAAAAACCTGCGAGTGCGGAATATTCCAAACTTTCAAATACCCGTGCGCACACGCCATTGCTGCTTGCACTAACCAACGAATAGAATACATGCATATGGTTGATCCGGTATACTTACTCAAAACGGTGCTTAAAGTTTACGAAAAAGAGTTTCCTCCAATCGGAAATTAGGTTGATCCAAATGTTGTGGACACTGAACCGATCATACGCCCAGATCCAGCACTACTACGAGCCAAAGGACGTCCACCTTCTACAAGAATATATTGTGCCGAGGATTTGGTCGAACATCGAGAGAAAACCGGACAAAAGAAGCATTGTTCTATATGTCGAAATCTTGGGCACACAGCTCCTAAGTGTCCTAATCGCTCAGCCCCTCGTATTAATTAATTATTTTTCATTTGTATATGTGAGTTCGCACATGACAATCTAATCAATAAAGTCAGTCCACTTCGATTTATACAATCCGTCATCTTATATTTTCAATCATTCAAAAAAATATGTTCTGATAGTGTTTTCGAACAACTTTAAATCAGCGTACAATGGACGAAAATTGACCGTGTCAGTGTCATACGATAGAGAATTTCCAGTACTACAACCCCAAACTCGATGTTACCTAAAAATTTAAAATTTATACGTATGAAATTCTGCTCGAACATGCCTATCGACATTAGTTGAAATACAACTTCAATCAAAAAAAGTATGCTAGCATAGGGTTTTCGAAGCCATTTTAAACCATTGTAGAATGGACGAAAATTAACCATGTTGGTATCATACGATAGACAATTTTCAGTACTACGACCCCAAACTCGATGATCGCTAAAAATATACCATTTACACGCTCGAAATTGAGTTCGAACAGGCCTACTTACGCATGTTTTTGCTTGTGGTTCAGGCTGGAAATGCACAGACCTCGCGTCCTACAGAACGCGAGGTCCGTGCGATATATTCCAGCCGCCTTTTCAATTTCTCGGGGACCTCGCGTTCTGCAGAACGCGAGGTACTGTGAAACCGTTAACACGGACTGCAACGCCACGTCGACTAAAATCGCGTTCTGCAGAACGCGAGGGCGTACCTCGCGTCCTACAAAACGCGAGGTCGGTCGACCTGGCAAGAAAGGGGGTCATTTTGCCAAATAAAAGTTTTTGGGAGCCATTTTTGCAGATAATAATTAAAAATGGGTTTTTCACCCAAAATTGCCTTCTTTTAAGAATTTTTTTTTGATCAAATAGACTTCCATAAATTAAACGGGGCAAACCTACAAAGAAAACGATTCACCTTTGACAACAAAGCCAGAAACCGCCAAAGGTAATCGTCGGACGAAACAAAGGAAGACAGACAATGAAACTAAACAGACAGACAGAAAATAACATCCGCAGCCTAAAAACATGCTAAACATCAAAAAGGATCTCGTGTCCGAAACCACATCGCCCAAGCAAAGATTGCAGAGACAGCCAAAACCAACGTCGATACAGAAGGTTCTATTGGCAAAACCAACATGCCGGCAGGAATAATTACTTAGGCCCGAAAATAACATCCTCATCTCCGAAGGAGGGAACATCACCGGAGCAGCGCCTGAGAGCTCTATCCAGAGGCAGGCTTCCGATCTGCGAAGACCGGTCCTTGTCAAGGCACAAACTTCAGTAAACCACCAACAAAGACGACTGAATGTAAACAAGCCCAAAACCTTCCAAAGCACATAAACGACACCGAGAACATACGTAGAACACGTGAGAGCTTCAAGCTCGCTATGACCAAGCAACCCAACGAGAGATTTCCGAACCAAATAAGGCCCCTGGTCGACCGACGAAAAAAGAACAGCTATAATCCGGTAGAAAAATTTAAACAACCGAATTTTAGAACTCAAGAGGGAACCGCCCGGATCCCATTTCAACCTTATATCACACGAGGACCAAGGTTCTACAGTTCTTCCACCAAAGCTGACTTTTGGCATGGCTGCAGAGAGAAAAAAAGATGAAAGCAATATCTCTTTCGTAGAGATTAAGGAAATCAGATCCAAGCTCGCCTTCCAAGACATCAGGGATGTTTCCACAAAAATGGCAATCTCATTCCAGCAAGTAAATGGGGTGGGCCCCGCCAGATCCCAAGGTCGATCCCGTTCAGCGTGGATTGGCTCTAGGAGGGGAGAATGGTCCTCCAAGCTTGCAGGTTTACCCAGGCTCGGTACAGATGCGTTGGCAAACGTGCCATTTTCCGGGGGCGGGGAAATATGGCGTTGGACCGGCAGCTTCCTAATTCCGGTGGCCCTCCCCTGCAGCAACACAAATACAACGAAGTCCCATACCGCCCCTAACTGTCGTCGAGGGCTTAAACAGTTCAGAGAAGAGGCTCTCGCAGGAAAATGCCGAAGATAGCAAGGACTCGAGGAGGAGATCCACCGTCCTGCTGGCCACTCAACTATCAATCCACCAGGGTCAAAGCAAACGCCGATTGGCTCCATATTTTGCCGGTACGCATAACAGCGACGGACCAGACTGAAGCGCAGGGGGCTTAGGCGGGGACATCGCCTCCGATGCTCGGCTGCCAGAAGTCCGGCCAAAAGGTCTGCATCCGCAAATTTTACGATAACCACCGCTGTTGGGGTCCTGCCATGGGAGCCACATACTTTCGCAAACTGCCTGCTCCTCGCCCTCGCTTTTCCACCGTCAAGAAACCTCCGAGCAAACCAACAGTCAACCTCGACCCCTAAGATTCCGGCGATCTGATGGCCCTCTGACGGCGACGGAGTCCTCCATGCAGAGACCACACAAAAAAGCCGGCTCCGGTAGAACAAAATAGTTGTTTGAGGCCCGGGGAGCTTTGGGTGGGAGAAAGCTTTAGGCGCGTGAGGCGCGTTGAAACCGATGGCTACCATTTTTTCGTTTTAAATGTGAAAAGGGCTTCATTTTTCCTGCATATTGAAGGGGGAAAAATTTTGAAGTAAAATTACGCACAAACACCTCGCATATTGTGTCGTAACGGTTTAATGATTGCCCAAAGAAGTTTCCATTTTTTTAACCAGAGGAGGGAAATCCAGTTATGACGTGGCTGGACCGCTGAGACTCCAACACGTGTGGGTAATGTCGGGGCCCTTTAACTACCTCAGCCAACCGTGAATCCCACCTCACCGCTCCATCCGTACTTCCACTTCTTCCGGGCTTTTTTTATACAAATATTCCTTTTTTATATAATCAATTAGTAAAATAACCCAAAATTGATTATTTAGAAAATTAATCTCTTTTAGCTATTTTAAATTTGTATCCTGCATTTAGCGAGTTTAGTCCTACATGAACGAAAAAGTTTGTCCATGCAGGATTGAACTCAGCTAAGTGCAATACGCACGTAGGTTGAAAGAATGTTATTTTTTAAAATAATTAAATTCGAAGTTATTTTTTTAATTAATTATTCAAACAGAATATTTGTATAAATTCGCCCTTCTTCCGTCTCATAAATTCGGTAATTCTAAATAATAAAATAATATAGATTTTATATGCGTGTATAAAATTTAATAATTTCAAATAATTACGACACATAAAATATAAATAATATGTAATATAATACGAATCCAAAAGATCAATTTTATGTCGGTCTCTTATTAGCTGCATCAAGCAGTTTCCTTCCATGCTTCACTGAATATGAATGTAAAGTAATTCTATAAAGTTTCTTACTACCGTTTCATTGTTTTTCTAAAAGAAAATTTAAGTTATTAAAATTTAATGAAATAAAAAAATAATTATAAAGAAGAAAAACATTTTTTAATTAAAACGTATTATGCTTTATGGTTTAATTGTAAATTAGGCTAAAATAATAATAATAAAAAGGAAAGTTATTATAAAATAAATTAATATTTCAAACGGAATAAAAGCAACTAATTCAATAAAATCGTTGAATAATAAAGATGAAATACAATAAAATCATAATCTAAAAAAAGAATAGTCTTCAAAAATATGACCATATACAGAATCTAGCAACTAAACAATGAAAATATGACCATATACAAAAAGAGTTAAAAAAATTCAATCAAACAATCTGAAAAAAATAAATAAAATTTAAACAAATATCATTATCGGCCGTGAAGGATAAACATCATTAAAATTAATATAAAATATTTTAAAAAATTAATATAAAAATGAATATAACGACGATGTCATTATCGGAAAAACCTATACATAAAAATATCTTTAAAAAACTAATACAAACATCATTACAACTAATATTATTTTTAACATATAAATCCAAAAATACATCTCATCAAAAGAATGCTATATATTTTCATACGTCTTTATTGTTGGCACTTCGCCATGTGCCCACTTACAATAAAATATTCTCCATTTTTTAAAAAATTCTTGAAGTTAGATTAATTATTGAAGTCTCAAAACAAGACAGTTAGAAGTTCTTAATAATTAATCAAGATTGTCCCACGTTTATATAATATCATAGAAAACTATACATATACATAGTTGATTATTGGTGTGACTTACGTTTTGGCTCTCTTTTTTTTTTTTCTAGACTGAATAATCGCTAGAGCAAGTAGTTAAAAAATTTCGGTTGATATCATCTCTCTCCCCTAGATTGTGAGTTTAACACTCATTAAGAGTAAAATTTTCCTCCTCTCTCTGTCCCCCAAGTAGAAATTGTTCAAAAAAATTGATATATAATAATTATAATGTCTAAAAAATTACAAATTCGATTACGTTTAGATACAGAATAACCTCCGTTTTAGAGATTAAAAGTTATATATACATATATATATAAGTGTTTGTTTACCTTTAAATTTAATAATGAAAAATATTAGAGAAATACATTTTTGAGGTGTGTTAGTAAGACTCATAAGATGACACCTATCTCTAGTTATATTAAGAAAAGAGATAAAAATTATATATGTGATATATTGTTTACACAAATTGTGAAGTTAAAATTAATTTTAACACTAAATACATAAAAAACTTCTTTAAAAGATATTTTTCCAAAAAAATATGGATTTTAGATAGTGTTCAGATGTGACGGTGGTAGGATAATTTGGATAGAGTTCTCTGTTCTTTTAATAAATTATTATTATTATTATTATTATTATTATTATTATTATTATTATTATTATTATTATTATTAAATTTGACATATATATGGATGAAAAATTGAAAAGATTGGACCAAACTGAAGCAATAGAGAGGCAAGTAACGGGAGTTTGTATCATGTTGAGGAGAAATTATCACATGGTTTTTTTTGCCATGTATCTATGAGACTAACCAATAGAAATTATTTATCTCAATATTTTTTATTGCATTATCTTTTTACTAAGTGAATCTTCACTCATATTTATTGTAAATTAAATTTAAAAATAATTTTTAAAATTCACTTGGTAAAAAACGTGACATGAAAAAAACAATAAGATGAATAATTTTTATTTATTGGTCTCATAGATAATGTGACGAGAATGACTCATGATATAAATTCTCTATGTTGAGACCTCTCCCCCATATGATTTGTATTACCCAATAAACTCTTGACAAGTATATTCCATGTATATTGACGATGAAATAAAATTATTCCACAAATAAATTTATTTTAGGATTTAAGAATTTAATTTATGGATTAGAATTTAGAGTTTAAGAATTAGAGATTTCGATCTTAGATTTTAAAATTAAAATAGATATTTTTGTGTAATTTTTTACACTAACAATACATAGAATTATAACCCTATACATATATATAGGATATATATATAGTTAGGATATTTTTTGAAGAATTTTATTTATATTATAACTTAAAAAATAAGTTCTGAATCCTAATGTATGCGATTACATTTAATTGTCAAAATATGATTAAACTAGTTTCACTAGGATCGATCTGAAACTATTCCAAACGGTGATGATTTTGATAAAGAAAATTGAGTACGTTTTCTTTTATTTGAAGGAAGAACAAATTAAAATGATTGTCCTTGTTTTATATATGTATACAATATAATTTATGTTTATATTCTTTCAACAACGACAGAATATTTAAGAAAAATTGTAAAATTTTTAAATTTAGATAACAATACTTTAGTCTTTTTCCTGAAAATTTTATAATTTATTATTATCTTATAAATTTAAATATTTCTAAAAAATGTAACCAATAATATTAAATTTCGACATTGTTTTTTAAAATTTTCATTTTAGTTTCTTTTATAAAAAGGGGATGATTCATCTTAAAATAATATTTAGCTTAATAAAATGAATATCAATCATCAATTATTAAATCTTAAAAAGTAAATATTTTTTTTTTGTTGCAAAACTAAAAGGAAAAGAAATAGAATTTGAGTAATGGTTGATGGGATATTAGCGAACGATATTAAAGATTTGTAATCAACAATGTGTTTGAATATATAAAATGGCCATAATCTCTATGTCTTTGAACAAAAGAATAAGAGGGCGCCTCACATCACAAATTTTCATCATCTTTTTATTTTTAATTTTATTTTTTAAACTAAAATCTTTTGACAACCAATCGACAAGAAATATCAACTATCAATTTGGGATAATGGGATTAGACATTATGCTAACTCCTCATTAATCACCCTAATAATCTCACTCCCAAACCCCTTAATCCACAAACAAAACTAATTCAGTTCTACGTTATCGAATCTGATATAAATTCTTTTTTCACCTGCAGAAATTTTAATTCAATCGAATCATGTTACAGAAAATTTAATGTTGTAATATGATAAAATTAAAAAGCGATGTAAAGACGAGAGTCGTAATCTGAAACAAGGAATTGATGTTAACGGTCCAAGAGTTGGACGTGTATGTAATTTACTCGATTATGACCCACACCTTTTGCCCTAATCTTTTATTGTTTTGAAGCTGAAAGGAAGCATGTCACGTTCCTCCTTAAGTGCCTATAGAGGTGTTTGGAAGGGTGGGGGGGTCTATTCAGGAATGACCCTTAATGTATCCCACTAAACTAGACCCATTAGCATTTAGAGGCAACATAAGCACATGCATTTGTCAATACACATCTTTATTAAACGCTCAAAATTAAGATTGATTTCGGGTTAACATGTCGAACCTTATCGTTTCGAATTCGGTTGAATGTTGTAAGAACATGCCCTTGCTGAATTCGGGTATCATAATTAGTGAAATGGACAAGCTCTGAATATTTTCCGAGTTAGTCACGAGTAAAAACTATGATTAACCCTAAAAAGAAAAATAATGTCAAAATGGTCATTAAATTCATGCCTTTAACTGATGGGGAGTTTGACTTTAATGACAAGAAATAAGAAGGCTTTACGAGGGGGGATTAACATAATTATCATAAGCTAAAACACTGTTTTGTTTTCCATTTAACTTTAAATAATTACATCTCCTTCTTTTGATTATAGTGGAAAACGATAGTCAACTTTCATTACTATTTTTGTTCTTTAAAAAATAAATGTTAGAATTTGTGATCCGAATTTTATTTAGAATTAAGTGCGCGTTGAATAATCTCTGTTGTAATTTTTTTTGTCAAGGATTTTCTTCGTAAAATCTGTTATTTCTTGTTATTTCATAACAATAGGTATATAATTATCTTTCACAAATTGATGCTAAAATTGTTTTTATTTATTTGGGGAGTCTGCAGCTGCTTTGTTCTCCAGGGTGTGGGTTCATTAATTTCATTTTCAAAAGCAATAATTAAAGAGGAGAAAGAAAAGTGGGAGCGAAAAGGACATAATGATAAACATTGTAATGAGAGACAGTAAATCAAACATGAGCCGTTGGATGAGTCATTGACCGAAGGAGCGAAAAGTCAGAAGCTTTAAAAAGAATGGGATAAAAGAGCAGCATCTCAACTGGTAAACTCAATTCACTTCGGTGTTTTTGAGAATCCTGTCGGAAGAAAAGAAAAAAAAAGTAGGTAAATCAATAGTTGGGGGGGTTGGGACAGATGCAATTCGATTAATTTGAATCGAATATTATAAAAATGATTAATCTAATATGTGTCGAGTTAAATTTGAACCCTGAAAGGAAACATGAATCGATGATATTGTTTTTGATTGGGCTAAATTCTATAGAAAACTTAGAGGCTGCAGAAAAAGAAGACCCAAGTCCTAGTAGGCCTAACTATAGTCCTAATAGCAATTTACATGAGACCATTGGACAGAACGAACACATGTTGAGGGTACATATCAAATTGTATAAAGGTTTATTTAAATTTTGAATTAATTTAATTTTTTAATATGCTAGTGTGATGCAAGGGTAGCATCTGTTCAATTTTTTTAGTCTTTTCAAAGACGGCACACACAACATGCATTACTGGTGCTCGAACTCAGGTCTCAAGGGATGATGAACATCTACCTTTGCCACCAGGACACAAGGGGATGAGCAATTAATTTAATTTTTATAAACAGAATATAAATTGAAATAATATATATACATGTTATAAAAATATTAAACAAATAACAATCTTATATTATAGTTTTCATTCTTCATACAGAAATTAGCAATGAGAATGAAGACTGGACTGGGCTTTACCATCACAGACCTACCAAAATTGAAGGTTACAATGTTAGAAGTAGGACTAGGGACTAGGGAGGGCATTTTACCCGAACCGGTCGGGTTCCGACCCAATCATTTTTTTTTATAGAAAATTTGGGTCGAGTCGGTTTTTGAAAGAGTAAAGTCGGTTCGGGTTCTGGTTTAGAGTGGAAAAAATTTGACCCGACACGGGATTAATAGTGTAATTTTTTTAAATTTTTTTTAGGGATATTCACAATAATGCTCACTCTTTATATATTTTTCACAATGAGGTCATTAAATTTTTTTTTTACAATTAAGTCCCTAAAATTTATTGTTTTTTAATAGTTCGGGTCGGGTCGGGTTTGAGTATATAATTTTCGGGTCAGGTTGGGTTTTTTTCAAGTATAGGGTCGGGTCGGGTCCGGATTTGAAGTATATATTTTTGGGTCGGGTTCGGGTGGGCCAAAAACCCGACCCGTGCCCATCTCTAAGTAGGACATTCATTGTCTATTAAAAACTCGGAAATGGTTATCGACAATCGGTTGGTCTAGCGGGATGAGACGCTCGGTCCCTTAAGCAAGTTAGAGACTCGAATCTTGGCATTGTGAATAGAGAAAATTGAGTTGGAAGAATCGCTCCCATATTGAGTCGCTTTAAAACTCGATCCTGATTTGTCGACCAATAAATCGGATAAAGTAGTTAAGCCCAAAAAAATCTAGTAAATGATACTCGATTCACCATGTTACAGACAACTATAGTATCAACCACTATATATATGTACTGTAAATGGGGAGGAACCAGAAGTGGTCTTGGAAGGTAGTTTCGGTCGGACATGCTCTAATAGATATGGACTGCAGTAAGAGTTTTCAATCAGATGAAGGAAAAGAATATTGTGACATATAAAACAATAATCTCTGCTCATGGGATTTATGGACATGGAGAACATGTTTTTTCTGTTCTTTGAACAAACGAAGGACGGAATGAGGCAAGAATTAGACCCGATAAGGTCACATTTGTCGCGGTCTTGACGGCTTGCAGTCATTCTGGTCTTGTTGATATAGGCTGGTCACTGTATCACTACTCATGCATGAACCAAGTTTATTATCCAATGATCTCGAGTAGGATGTTAATTATTGGATGGATTTTGATGCTACCTGGAACTGTTAATAATTCGATTGGCACAAGGTTACAGTTACTTTCAGCTTAGCTGCTGCTGCTGCTGCTAAGATTCATGTCTGACTACAAATCCAAGTTAATAATTATTGTGTATTAATTCAGACAGCAGAATTCTGAAGCTAAACTGCCGGAAATGAAGTCTGTATATCCCTGTTGGTAATGTACAAAAAGAAGAAAAAAAATGTTGCAGTCTCTTATAAACCATTACTGGGTGAAATGCTAGTGTTTCCTTGGGAAAATAATTGTTGTTCAGCATAAATCGGTTTGTTTTTCAGCATCATTGAGGTAATGTGTTGGATTAGCACCACCTTGAAGATCCACTTGTGCCGCCGCCACTGCAGCAGCAGCAGATTGAGATACCCCGGCTCCAGGTGGCCGGACCAATTGTGGGGTGAAACTACCAGCTGCAGGTACAAAAGGTGAACGTGACATGGACCTTAGCATGTTGAGTGTAGCTTCTGGGATCCCAGGCAGAGGTGCGGCTCCTGGCATTAGTGAAGTTGGAAACTGCGGTGGGGCACCGCAACCAAGACCCATCTGCATTCCCATTCCCATCCCAACAGCCATGGGAGAATAGCCGCCCAAATGTTGTGCATTTATATGTTGCATTGTCGAAGGCAACGGGAACATCATCGGTGGCATATAAACCCCATTCCCCATTGACATCATCTGTTTCAACATCCCATGGTTAAAGCTCTACTTTTGCATTAGAATCTAAAAGAAGAAATTGCAAAGGAAGGAAGAACTAGAATGGGAACCTGAGCTTGAAGCTGAAGGGTCTTTAAATACTCGATCGCGTCATCGAGCATCGAAGCTTTATCCACCTTAGTACAGTTTGGTATGAGTTCTTTCAGTGCACGCATCTTCTTGTTGATCTTATCTCTTCGCTTCTATATTATATGAGCACATAACACCCAACAGCTTATCAGATTTCATTTTTGGCAACAAATTATTACTTTAGTTTCTAGTAGTTGGCTTGGCCACTGATCTTAATTCTTACCCTTTCAGATAGGTTGTGAACTTCTGTTTTTCTCTTTCCCTTAGCACCTCTGTTTCCCCGTCTTGTTCCCTCTGCTTCTTCCATAGCTGTATTCTGCAGCACATATGGAAAATCCTATGAATTAAGCTGGAATTGGAAAAGCTTTTGTTAAAAATGAAAACAAAAATGACAAATTATACATACTTTACTGAGATCAGTGTCTTCATATCTCCTTTTCAACGTGTATGTTGGACAATTTGAAGCCCCACGCGAACACAACGAAGACGATGCAACCATTTGCTCAGGATTTCCCTTAAAACATGTATCATTGTGAACCTTATTAGGTAAGCTCGTATTCGGAACGGCTTCGGATTGCTCATCGGGGAGCGACTCTTTTTGAGGTGACTTCATTTTTTTAGCCATGAAATCCCCTTCGTTTATAGTAGGCAAAGATCTGTCATTATTGCCTTGTAAATCCTCAGCTCCTGCAGCTAATCCTGGACTGTTCATTGCTCTTGTTGCACCAGAGCTTAAGAACATGGAAAAGTTCACCCTGTCTTTTTCCTCATTAAACCTTGATCTTTTCTCCTTTGATCCCAAAACAGCGCTCGAGAGACCCGACATGGGATCGGCGAACGTAGAATCTGCAACCCCTTCCTTTGATCCACCTTCAATCAGTTGAATTCGAGACCTGGAAGAACGTGATGAGAACGGTGAACTCTTTCTAGTTATCTTTGACGATAAACCTCGAATGAGAACTTCACCATTTTCCCATACCAGCTCCATGAAATCACGATCACGCCTGCATTTTCAGAAAAGAAAAACTCCAATCAATATATCAGAAAGAAAACAGTATACACCATGGAAATGCAATAGCTAAAAGCTTGTAAAAACGTACATGGAAGGTACGTTAGGCAAGTGGCCAGTACTAGAAATCAATATATCGTAGCTGAATGTAGCTTAGCTTAAGCCTTAACATAACCTACATCAACAATACTCGACACTGAGATTCTTCCAACAAATTGATCTCCATTTTCATCTTTCTTTTTTATTTCTAAGAAAAAAAGAAGGGAAGATATATGGGGTTTTGCGGTACTACCCGACCAACGAGGAAACACCACATGGGCAACTGCTAAGACACTGGAAGTACTAGAAACCAATGGATCTGAAAATGCTCCAAAAATGGGCATCAAATCAAGCACTAAGCACAGTTTTGTAGAATTATTATACAAAACTGATAAGACGGTGGGGATTGGGTTTGAAAATTCGAAGGCTGACTCATCTTTAAATAGGTTGTTGCGTGGAGGTTAGGTATACATTATACATACCGGAGAAAGCTGGCCAGGTTCATTGCCCTATCACCAAAGAAGATGATATTTTTAGTAATAATTTGGGTTTTCTTTTCTTTTAAGAAGCTTGAGAATTTTGGGACCATTGAAATTGTGGTGTTTAAACTTGGTACTCACTCCCTGGGAAAAGAAAACGTTCAAGGTGAAAGAACTGGACCATTTCTTTCATTCGGTTCCTAAGCAAAATAGAAGCAGATGAATCGAAAAAGAAGAGAGAGATGTCCATGAATGGGTGTTAATTGGCTTATAAATAAATATCTTGTGGTTTCATGTCTTATCATAGAAGCTATGGAGATTTTATAGCATTCTAGGATTCTTAATGTGTTCAGAAAGGATGGAAAGCCTCGGTGCCCCTATTTTATGTTCTCATGCTCAAAATTAGATTTAGAGTTTTAGGTTAAGGTTTATGGTTAGAGTTTATAGAATTTAAGGTAGAGTGTATTTTTTAGTCTATAAGGTGTAGGGTTTAAGATTTAGAATTTAGGATTATGCTTAAAATTTAATTTTATAGTGTTTTTTAGTGTTAGAGCATAAGTAAAGATACCGAGAAGAAGAGGATTTTTATCCATGTAGAAACTAAAGTTTCTCTCCATCAATTCAATAGATGTCAATTTCTATCTATTATTTATTTTCATTCATTATTATTTAATGTAAGTTTGATCTTTATTTATAAGCACTTAAAGTATAATTTATTGATAAATCCTATCTATGAATTATGGTCCTAACTCGTTCAAAAAAAAATTATGATCCTATCAAAAAATGCATATGAATCAATATGACAACAAAGTAAAAAAATTATGAACTGAATGTCAACTATATAAAATTATTAGAATGAGTTTTATGTATTATATTTTTAGTATCTAACCTATTAATCAATTAATTTGAATTGGATATAATTTGTATTATTTACAATATTAAAATTTAAACTCAATTCTATTTAAAAAATCTAACGACTCATTCTAATAAACTTTCTTTTACATGAAGATCATAAACTCTGAGTTCAAATTACTCAAAGTAAAATAATACTAAGAAAATTTTGCGTTGAAAGTTGAGATACTAAATTTTGAATGATCCAAATAGTATTCTTTTAAGAATAAAAAATTCTTTACACCTTTTTGATGCCTCTATTTATGCACCAACACTAAAAGTTTAAATTTAAAATTTAAGATTATGATTGTGAATTCATGCTTAGAGTTAGAGTGTAAAATTTAAATTTAAGAATTAGAGTTTAAGGTTTGATTTTTAAATATTAAAACATATATAAGTACAGTAAAAAAGAACAGACAGTTTTTATTTATTTTTAATCCTCGTAAGTACACTTAGCTTTAGCAGTAGTAAAATATCGTCAAATAAAAAAAATCAAAATAATGGAACGCAACCATGTAAGTCGGTTAGTACTTAGTAGAATAAAATGCTTCATTATCCGATGTAAGCCGGTTGATAAAAAAGGTCGGATAATGCATTAATATATTAACTTGATAATTATAGTAGTTGATTAATTGAAAACCACACAATAAGTTGATGGTAATCGATAATTAGCAGTGCCAACGGAGGGGAGATAGTGACAAATCATTCTCATTATCTCGACACCAAAGATGAAAGCTCGAAACTTGACCCAAGACACAGCCAAAAATTTGTACGAGCCCCACCAAGGAATCGAAGACACTCACGAGTCACGTGGGTCTGAGGAGTCCAGTGGACCAGCCACACCGCCAAGTGGCAGCATGTAACCCACTTGATCAGTTAGTCACTACCGTTAAAATTCGAATCAACGGCCTTGCACTGAGGAAGACAAAGTTTGGATAGAGAAAAAGAGCGTGTAGTTCACGTGATCACCTATGGTTCACGTGGCCCATGTCTTCTTGTCTTTGAACTTCTAGTTTTTCTTCTTTTTACTATGAATTATTGGAGTTTTCCTATTCCAGGTAGTAATTAAACAAGGGTAGATGAAACAAAAGCGTGAACAAACCTTGAAGAAAAAAACAGACAGACAACGACAGTGATGAGAATTGAGAAGGGAAGTCCCACAACTCTACGGACATTAAACAAGTGTCGGATTGTAGCACCTAATCACATGTAGAATATGCCCGAATTTTCAAGTCTTTGTTTTCAAGACTGGCGCGTCTGCCTTAGAAACGCTACAAATTTTCCTGCCAGGGTCTCTTATAATAGTGTTCGACCTAACAAAGACACCACATTACTTTTTTTTCCCTTTAGTTCCATGCGGACGAAAAAGACCAGAGTGATAATTGGTCATACATTTCGTCACATCACACCAAACAGCATATCGTGGGGCATGGAAAAGGGGTGGTGGAACAGGAAAAGAAAGGGGAAGAAAAACTAAAGAAATATCTCACCGTGATTGTGGTGCATAGAGAGACTTGTGTGAACCATGGAGTAACAACAACAGCCCCTGGACAGAAAGATAATCGTTAGTTAAAATAATCGAACACAATTAAGTCGAATGCCAACAGTTAAGAGAAAACTGAAAAAACTTAAGAAAACAAACACTTATATCATGTTATAGTTCTGTAGTGTTAGATTCTATACATTTTCATATCCAGAGACTAAAATCAATTGCTCTACTCAACCATCATGTGCATCAAGAACGCGAGTTACAGCGTACAGGCCACTCAAATAACTGGCATGTCCACTATTCCAGATAAGGTTCTATTGAACAATTAAGAGATTAATAATCAAGGGCATGAAAGATTTACAAAGTAGACTTCTTAGTTCATGGGATGAATTAGAAGTCAGTCTTCAGTCCTCTGCCAGTTCAGTATATAATGTCTTTCAAGCACTCAGCTATTACATGTTTCAGCTGGAGCATCTTTTCCCTTGCCGACTGCATAAGTTAGGATGATAACATGTGTTAATCCAGATAGAAAACATTCAGTTCTAAATTAATCATAAAAAAAATAAAAATCAGTTCTAATTTATAAATAAGAATTTAGTACTATAAAGCATGGTCTGTATATGCTATATAAGTATGAGGACTCAGCATAAAGTGGGTAGCAAATCGCAACTGAACGGTCCTAATATAAACTCTTATCAATTATACTAGGCTTCTTCTTTAATCAGTACTTAGTAAATTCGATACAATAAGCATATATACCCAACAGCATAGATTTGGAGCCCAAATGACTTTACCATCTAGTGGCTCCCAAGTCCCAACTAATGTATCTAACCTACACACCAGTGTCAGCTGACGGTAATGTATAGCTATAGCGGATAGCCTATATTCCACAACCAAGCATTTGGACAGCAGATGCCCCACGTAGTATGTGGACCACACACACCATACCTGAATTATAGAAAAAATTGCTGGACTTTTAATATGAAAAGAAACAAGAACTTGCCTCATGAACGGCTGTGATTCTTCTTTCAGCATTATTAAGTTTGATTTCAGCCGCTTCTTCCACATGCATGAGAAGCTTCTGGTGTACTTCTGAAAATATGAGACAGATTCAGGTGTGCAAGATACACCAGAATATTGTTTAAGCATAACAGTTGCTTCATACATGCATAACACTGTCAAACATGATTCTATAACCATATATCAAATTATAAAATTAAGTGTTTGTGGCTTTGATGTTTGATCTGAAATCAAGTTAGAACTTTTAATGCTGGATTGTAACCAATTTTAAAGTTTTTCTGTCTCTAATAAACATTTTTGAAATATGAAGATATAGATGTGAAGGTTGTAAATACTATACCCCCTGAATGCAACCACTAATACCAAGTTTTGGAAGTGCAAGTATTCAAAGTTCAAATGGGACCTAGAACACCATGTTATTTTTTAAATCAAGTATAAAATTTCCTTTAGTCCATTGTTTATAATTGGGATACATCACAATATCCTAGGTGATGTCATTTCCAAGAACCTCTATGACAATTAATTTCACCAAACTAAAATACCCGTGCATGAAAAATCAAAAACTGAATCAAGTTGTCCCAAGATTATTCCATGTCCACCAATTAAAACTTTCATATAAATTTAGCTCCACTGCAACATCACATGTCAGTGACGAAGAACAGAATCTTATGATGGAGCAAATGGGGTCATATCATATGTTAGTATACACTCATCACATTTTGGGTTAAACAAAATGGAAAAATCTACAAAAACAAGATGCAATAATGTAATCATAGTTAAGGAATTTATTCAAATTAAATAAAGTTGGCATACTTTGTTTCTTCATGATTCCCTTTAACTCAATTTGGTGAGCTTCCATCCCCTCAAGTATGCTACTACAGTCCGAAAGACAACGATGGATATCCTCCTTGAACTTTTCAAGTATATGCTTTAATTGTTCTTGTTGCTCTGCGAAGAAGCAAATAAAAACAAATCTTCAAGGCCTTCTTGAGATAGAGTTTATTTATCAACATAAATAACTATATACAGAGATTTCATAAGACCAAAAACACTCATGTATCAAGTTTATTATAATAACATTGCAAATTTGTAAGAAAAGAAAAGCTGAAACTTTGTTTGCTAGAATACACTAGTATGGCTTGCTTTCCACCACATATCAGTAATCAACTTTTTACAAAAATAGGAACTTACTCGTGCTTTTATTAGAAGCATGTGTGTTCTCAATAAAAGCATGACTAGATGACTAATGTACCAGGACTACAAGGAAATAGCATGCTTCTCAAACAAAACCTCGCCAGTGATGCTGAGCCTCTAGACTATTACTACAACCAAAGTGGAATACAAACACCATGGCTAAATGTAACTCATTGTGCCAGACGATTGAACAAGTAGATAGGCACTTATTTGGGGCTGTTAGTATGTAACACCAACATCAGTAAAATAATAGTCTAAGACATTATACAAATAAGCACTTTTTAAATACTATTAGGACTTATGGCATCTAATTGCAGCCAATTAAGCTATTCAGTTGAATCAAAACTGTCACCTTGCAATCCTATTTCCAGGCGTTTCCTTTTTGACTTATTGAGACTAATCAGCTTCCCTCTGAAAGATTATAAAAACAACGGTTAAGTATCAACATGTTAGATTTGCAAGGCTTTCAGCTTTAAATACATACACATCAGATTCAATCTCAGACTGAGCATTCAGCAACAGTGGCTTAATCTCCTCGGAAATGGACACCAGAATCTCTGAGGACTTATTTCTAGTAGTTGAATCCATTTTCCTTTTGAAGGTTTTTAAAGCCGAAGCAAACAGGGTAACAGCCCTGAAACAATCAAGAATGAAGGTGATGGTCCAAATATAGTATTAGAAGGTATTTCGTAATCTTTTCTTAGATATAAATGAGAACCTTGTCAATTCATCCGCTTGGTCCTGTTCTGAGGGTTCCTGGAACCAGAAACTTTCTCCAATCCTTGCCCCTTCAGAGAAAAATAGAGAAGAAATTACTTAAGAACAAAAGTGATGAGAGAATAAGAAGAGGATGTACTAAGAAGAAACTACTTAAGAAGTTTTACCTTTTCTAGAGGTTGTGGTGGGACTGCATTCACTAAGGCTGACATCTTCATGGTTTTGAAACCGTTTGATTCGAGATTCCATGAAATTTGGTTTCTCAGAAACAACAGTGTCTGGTGAGATCAGATTTTCTGTACGACCTTGACAACAACATCAAATAAAGAACCAAAGGATCTTCCATTAACAATTTAGGGAAAATGTCAGAAAATAAAATGAAACTAAGAATATATAGTCACGCATATCACTATAGCATTACAGACTGATTGCAACTTTTGAGTCACTTAAGCTATGGAAATTGAGAAACAGAGTCAAGTAGATTAATCAAACTTGGAGCAATTGCCTAATGTGACAAAGTTACCAATAATTCTTCTAAAAAAAGGCTAATTATTTATGTTATAAAAATTAACAGTGGTCAGAAGGGATTGTGGTTTTAGGATATGATTTCTGCTCTAAACAGTTTTGTTTTGGGGGTCAACTTGCTCTAAACTGGTTACTATAGGAATAACAAAGTTTCCAATCACAAAACCATAAGCAGAGGTGCAAATATCAAGAAGATAAACCAAAAGGTCCAAAATATAAGTGCAAATTTTCAATCTTTCTACTTTTGAAACATACAGCTCATTATAATAAATCAGATGGATTTCTTGTGAGCATGTGAATCAGGAAAGCATATATGAAATCTTATCATTCCAATCAGCTGAGTATTTGTAAGTAACTAAAGGTAAATCATATCCTAAATGGAGTTCTCCAAGAAATGTTTGGAAAAATGTGTACAGCATGTTTCAAGAAAGCATTTTGCTACTTACAATTGTATCTTTTAATAGTAGGTGAACCATCTTCAAAGCTCTCTGACAACCTCTCTTCTGATGATGGTTCAGAATGCACATATCTTTTAATATGTTCAACTCCCATATCAGAGTCCTGAAGAATAGTTAGGGATATAGGTGAGTGAGCTTGTGAATTTAATTTATTACTGACCAGTCTAGAAGCTTGAAAAGTCCTGAAGCCCTGGATATTTCCCATGGTAAATTCTCTCTCTGACAGTACAGGACTGCGTGCACCTTGCTCTATCCCCACAGTTTTTGGTTTTGGGCTTGGAGAAGTGTCGAACATAGGTGCTTTGAATCCAAAAGTTGGACTTCGGAAATTATCTGATGTGCACACAACATTCCTCAAAGATATATTACCAGCATCTTCTTGTTTATCCCCTTTCTCTAGTGATGTTGGACTGTCAGAATAAACAAACTGGTTTTTCTTGTTGGTCACTGGAGAATGAAAAGAGTGTTTCTCTTGCACATTTTCAAAGTTCTCTCTTCTTTTCTCATTAAAGGATCCAGGAGAGTATGTCTTCCCTTCTGGCCCTGGAATTTCACTTGTATAAGTTGTACGCTTAATCGCATCAGATCTCTCCTCATCCGTAAAACAGATCTTAGGTTGATCAATTTTAGAAGTTTTCTTCTCATTTTTCTTTTTCCTAGACAATTTTGAGCCAGTATTGACAGCACCATCTAGCTTTGTTGATCTTTCTTCTCTAAAAGAGAAGATGTTTTCTCGATGTTTCTGCTTGGAGGATAAACCATCTTTAGTATTGTCTGTTTGCACTTTAGCTGGAGCTCGCTTTCGGGTCAAAGAACGGGTTACTGGCCTCATAATAGTCTGATCAGGATTCTCTGAATCAGTTTCTATAGTATCTGAATTTTGTCTGGGCTTCACAACTGTGTCTCTCATATGATCAACACTTAACATTGGTTTTAAATTATTGTCAGTTACTTCTTGAGCCTGTAAACTAGATAACAGGCTTTTTGGTGAAGAAACATTTCCCAATAATTCTTGAAGCTTCATTTTCAAAGTTTCTGTTTGTTTGTTCTGTGTTTTATCTGCTTTGTTCTCTAACACCACTTTATCCGACTCAAGGACTTTTCCTGCATTAGCAATATTAAACTCCTCCACCTTCTGTGAGTTGCCATCATTCCTTCCTTTCCTTTTGCAGCTGAGGTCAAAACTATTCTGCTTGCTACTGACATTCTGTGCATTGAAGGTTTGGTTTGAAAAAAACTGAACTGAATGCACAACTTTGACGTCCTTCACTTTTTTATGTTTCTTCCTTCCAAGGTTAAAAGAAGCAGTCTTTGGAGCAATAGATTTTTCATGTACTGATCTAGGAGTAATCCATGGAGATTTAACCTGCTCAGTTTGCTTCCCTTTGGAAGCTGTAACAGCTTCCCCTTTGTTTTTTCCCTCCACAGAAATTCCATTGGTAGGTTTGATTCTTTCCGTGTTTGTCTGTTTAGACTTGTCTTCCTCGATGGCTCCAAGTTTTCTCTCAGCTTCGGAATCTAAGATTATCCCTATTGAAACCTTTCTAGATTGGCTGGATGGATGACAATTGCTGCCAAAACTTCGACGGTCACTCATTTGATCCTGAAATATAAATTTGTAGGGCATCAAACACTAAATTTCTTACTGCAACTATTGGAGTTGCAATAAGTTACTAGAATTGTGAATGCAGTAATAACAATACTAGTTCACTGTTACTAATTTGTTATATATAAGTATGAGAATGAAGCTAAATTCATATTCAAGAGGTTCAAAACCAAGTAATATGCACATTCAAGGAAAACAAGACCTAGAAATTGCAAGAACTGGAAACGAAGCTACTAATAGGAAAACCAACGCCCAGAAATTGAATATAATTGTAAAACAGTTTAAGTACTATCATGCTCCATCAAATATTGTAAACTTAATGTCAGTCAAGTAAACTTATAGTAAACAAACACTCTAGCAAATTCAACTCTACTTCTTCAAATTTTCGGATAATCTCAAGAGATCTCTCTATTTTGTAAATGAGATGCCGGTTTTTAACTTTAGTTATTTTTTCTCGTCTGATTCTGTTGTTCTCTCAGAAACTAAACAAAACGTTAAGCAAAAATCTCGAGGGAATTATCAAAAACGAGTATTCATGAAGCTTAAAAAACCAAAGCATCCCATGCTTCTAAGAAGTCAGATAACAGTAAAACTAAGAAAATTAAATCCAGTTTATCACAATCATAATTTTGAACACTAAAATTTTAAAAAGAAAGACCAATAGCATTAATTACTAAGCCAAGTGAGACCTCTGAGATCAACATATCATACAAAATCTACGAAAATATATAAATCAAAGAGATCGCCGCCAATAATTGAAATTGAGAGAAATGCAATTTCTTACTGATCACTTCTCTAGCTGGTAGTTGAAGAGCGCTGTACTTTGGGGATTTCGATTCGAACTATAAAATTTGGATGAAATAAGGTGAGATTAAGAGTTTGCGAGAGTGGAAAAGAGGCGGGAAAATGGAAATTTGTTCTGAGCATCTTGAAATCAGAAATCCCAAATTGCAACGTCCTAATGTTACATCTGAATTTAGGTAATTGCCTATATTGACCCCGCAATCTATTTTTTATTACTTGAATTAAGATTATTTTCAAAAAATACCATTCTCGGATTGTAACGATATTTGACACATTACTAAAACCGTTACACTATTTTATTGATTTATTTGACAGGATGTAATGTTTGGTTTGAAAATATAAAATTATCTAAAAAATTAACTATATTGTATTTATAATATATTTTCTTCTGACGAGCTAAAATTTCAATGTTAAATTGGGTTAGTTACATAAAAAATTATAAAACTGTTTTCTTAACACTATCTAACATATTATTAATATACATGCTTAATGCTTTTATCTGGTGAGAGGGTTACATTCAAATTTTGGGTCAATTGACCTTACTTGATTTGTTAGTATGGAGTTTTGAAGGAATTAATATAATATTTTCATAAAAAATATTAGAATTGACTTCACTTAATTTCTTGTGATATGGGATCAACAATATTTATCGTTGTGTTATAAAAATCTACGTACCTTATATTTCATTCTGACTCACTATATAAAAATTCTGACTATGCTACAATCATCCCGTAAATCACTACCGATTCTATCATCTGAGGTTCAATTGCATTAAGAAACTGAAACATGATTGAAAAAAACATTTCGTCTTGCTATATAGCATATGTTCTCCGATGATCATAAATTCATAATTCATACATGCTAAGTGTCTATGGAGGATGGTTTTAAATTAGAAAACCAATGTTAAGAAAGAAAGAAAACCTGATTTGGGCCTAATGATCGGTCACCTTGTCTCCAAAGCCTTGGGAGTTGGGGAGTCTGTTGCCATGATCTGATCAGGCATCACTCATCAGATCAGATCCCTCATCCATTTGAGTGGGGAAAATAAAAGAGCTTGCGAATTGGGCTGTTTTGGAAAAGAGAATTGCTTTTACAACTCCCAAAACTTAAAGGTAAAACTACCCTAGTGACCACCTAACTATTGGCCGCAACCTGTTTCGACCATTTAACCAAAACAATTTAAAATTTGATCACCTAACTATATAGATATACCTATTTTGTAAAATTTGTATAATTACACATTTGGTCCCTGTTAGTTACATATTATATCAATTTGGTCATAATTTTAATTTAATTAAATAAAATTATTCAACCAATCGAATGACGACACATGTCATCACCCGATTAGATGAATTTATTATTATTTTTAATTTAATTTATTTAATATTTAATATATTTATTTTCCTCCAAGGAAAATTAAATAGATAGAAATGTGCTTGACATGGTTTGAACCTAGGATCTCTTGGGTAAAAACCCAAGCTATTACCACTACACCAACCTATTCATATTGATACAAAATGCACCATTTTATATATATTCGCTCCTCTTTCTCGCACCAAATCATCATCCCTGTTCTCATACATGATTTTTGTGAAGTAAACAAATCAAAAAAAAAATTGGGATTGTTGAATCACAGACGAAATAAATAATAAATATATAAAGCAATGGAGCCATCATAGTATTTTTTAACTTTATCCAAAAAAAAAGGTGATAATTGGATTATTTATTGATCCGGGTCTAATAGACTCTATATTTTCTCTTTTTCTTTTTTCGGTGAAAGAAAAAAATTCCATTGTAAAGTCGTATGCAATGCGCAAAAAATGCATGTACGATTATTTAATTCTATCTTTATCTTATTATTCTTTAGCTATTCTTCTCGCCTCGTTATGTAAGTAAGAAGAACCTTTTCTCACCTTAAATCTTAATATTGAATTTGCGCCAACGAAAACCATAAATTTCATACACAATAGAAGGATATGGTAGATCTATATTTTTTAGATAGTAAACAGAAGAACTCCATTCTATTCACTGGTACTGATCGTTGCTATTGAAAAAATTATTTTTTTTTCTCAGTCCATAATCTGAACAAGTCCCACATACACCCTAGTACATGTTCCTCGGCGCTGAGGACATCCCCCAAGATCAGGGGATTTCGTGACATTTCTAATTGGTTGTCATGCATTTCTAATAAGTTGTTTAATAGTTGGTATACTGAATCATATACATAATAGAATGGTTTAGATCGATCTTAACTAGATGATTCTGAATTACTTCTTTTAATTCTATTTAAAAGATTAATAAAATATTAGCCCCTTAGGCTTAAGTTAAGAAGGAAAGGAATAAGAGGGATTAAATCAATCTTAATTAAATTGTGGATTGGTGTTAAATCATTGATGTTTGTTATGTAACCGCTACATGATCCACAATTTTATGAGTTTGGGCTTCTGTTGCTGACATAAAAACATCTCTTTCCATGTCTTTGGATACAACCCATAGGGACTTGCCCGTTCTTTGTACATAAACCCTTGTGATGCTTTCGCGAAGTTTCAGTAGTTCTTTCGCTTCCAGGATAAATTCTCATGTTTGTGCCTCATAAAAAGAACTAACATGTTGATGGATCATTACCCTGATGATATAACATAAAAGCTCTTTTGATTGGATGGGAATGAATGAAGAAATACTAAGTCGTCCTATATTAAATCTGGAGCTTTGGTTCTTCCTAGAATTTATGCTGCTATATAATGCGTATAAGATTAAAACATGGATCATACTAATAAAATTACTTCTTTTAAATTTTAATGGAAATGGGAACATTAATAAAATATTATTGAAAATAAAAAAGGGACCACTTATAGGAATAGCACCGAATGAAAAAAATTTATCGAATTAGAGAATAGAAATCAAGAAGAAGAAAAAAACTCATAGGCGAAGGGGATCTTGTATCAGATGCACAAAAACAAGGAAATTTGAAATTCGTTCTCTCAAACCAAGAAAATGATGTTGAAAAAGATTATGGTAAATTAGACAAAAAAAAAACGTAGGAAAAAAAAGCAATACAAGAGCAACATGAAAGCACAGCTTGATTTCTTCTTAAAAAGGTATTTACGTTTTCAATTGAGATAGAATAATTCTTTTAATCAAAGAATAATCAATAATATCAAAGTATATTGTCTCATGCTTAGGCTGATAAATTCAAACGAAATTGTTATATCCTCTATTCAAAGGGGAGAAATGAATCTGAATATTTTGATGATTCATAAGAATTTAACTCTTAGAGAATTAATGAAAAAAGAAATATTGATTATCGATCTGGTTCGTCTGTCGGTAAAAAATAATGACCAATTTATTCTATACCAAACTATAAGTATTTCGTTGGTTTATAAAAATAAACACCAAATTAATCAAAGAAAGAATCGGAAGTGATCAATATATTTCTCGAAACAAACGAAAAAGAAACGAAAGATGAAACATAAATCATGGATCGACTAAGCCTCTCGGGCACTTGCTTAAGAATAAGAAAGAAGAATTTCGTGTAAATACCATGGAATAAGGTTTGATACTGGATTCCGTAATATTCCATTTCGAAAATAAAAAGTTCGAAATAATTGGGATTTTTTTGGAGATTGGATGCAATTACTAATTCATGATCTGGCATGTACAGAATGAAGTTTGACTGTCGATTTCTTTCAGTAGAATCTTTTACAGAAAACCCAGACTCAAACCACTTCCTATTTTTTGATCTCACTTTGTTGTTTCATAGTTTCACTTGTTACACCACCTTTAAAAGTTTTTTTTTCGAGAAATTATTGGTTTTTTGAGAAATTCCACTATGAAAACGATAAGAAAAATTTGAGTTTTGACTGTTCAATCGAGAAGAAAGAAGATAACGTGAGGGTTTGTATAAAGGAAGTGGAGAAACTGATGGGAAACCTGAAGATTTTTTGCAGCCAATAAAGTGAAGAACTGAATGAATCGTTTAAGTTTGATGAGGTTTCGAGGCTGTTTGAAGAAGATGAGCCGAGTTTGGGTAAATTGAAGAAAGCTTCCGATGTGAAAAAAATAAGTTTATTGATGCAGAGGAATTGCAGAGAGTTCTTTATGTTCAGAGATTGAAAAATGGATTGGAGATTGAGAATTGCAAGAAAATGATTCACAGATTTGATGAGGATGACGATGGAAAAATTGGTGTAGAAAAAGATTGGAGAAATTTTAAACGAAAGAAAAGAACAAAAACAAACAGATTTAGCATAGTGGTAGAATCAATGTAATTTAATCCATAGGTTGCATGTTTGATCCCTAGCAATCTATTTTAGATAATTTTAAACCCAATTATATGACACGTGTCGTCATCTGATTGGGTGAGTGAAAATATTAAAGTAAATAAATTAAAAATAAAATAAATTCATCCAATCGGGTGATGTCACATTTTCGTTAGATTTTAACGTACGATGGTCAAAATAGGTCTATTTAAATAGTTGAATGGTCAAATTTTAAATTTTTTTAGTTGGGTGGTCAAAACAGGTCGCGGCCAATAGTTAGGTGATCACTGGAGTAGTTTTCTCAAATTTAAAATAAAAACCTAATTCGACATAATCTGAAACAAAAAGGTTAGTGCGCCATAATAGGTGCTTCGTTCTAGAGGGATGGGTATTTTACCGACCTGAGTCGATCGTGTGAGATTTTTTTTATTAAAAATTTGAGTTTGGGTTGGTCGAGTTCGAGTTTAGGGTGAAAAACAACGTTGTGCGAAACGCCTAAATTGTCGAATGGTTTCTTCAAACGATTCGTGACAAACGACGGCAGGACGGACGCCGACCAACGTGTGGGTTGTTCGGCGAGGGGATGACGTTTCATTCCATCGCTGGCAACGCGGCCAACGCCGGCGGGAGTGGTCGGATTTGGGGACTATTTTAAGAATATTTTAAAATTTCAGGATATATATTTATATTTATTTTGTTTTATTAATTTTTTTTATTTTTAATATAATTTTTGAATTTTCAAGAGATGACACATGTCCTTTAACGATGAGAATTAATAAGTGAGTCTTAAATGAGTCACGAAATGAAACGCTAGGCACTTATTTTACCATAAATAATAATTTGAACACTTAATTAAAAAATGATATAATTTGAGCACTTATTTACTTATTAAGCATAATATGAAACAAAAAGGTGAGTGCGCCATAATAGGTGCTTCGTTCTAGAGTCTAGACCCAAATCTTAACCAAGAAAGTCATCCCGTAGGTCTCTTCCATTTCATTGATGGTGCAGGAACTTTGCTGCTGCTCCAGCAGACTTCGGATTCTGCTATATATTCATTTCGTTTCCAGCAGCTTTTTGCCATTAAGATGCTATTTTTGTTTACCTTTTACTGCATTTGTATTCCCTTTATTGTTGCATTTGTATTCCTTGTTTTGGATTTTGGTGGCTAATTATGAGTGATTCCCTGATTCTACATACATAATTATTAGTACCAATTACAACTTGCTGCCACTCGCCAGAGCCTTGTCTTTCATTCCTCACCCATCTCTCTTCTCTCTTTAGTTTCATTTAAACAAACCACGAATCATTTCAGTATGTTTTTATTTATTTATTTACACAGATATTACACTTTAACTAGCAGTTTAGCAATAGCATGTTTTAACTAATTTATTCACTGTACTTTCTTTGTGCATCACATTTCAACAATTTATCGGCATTTTTGTTAATATATATATAGGTGGAATTACCCAAATATTGTAAAAGACATTATTCTAGTAACTGCCCTAAAAGGGTCCTATAAACAAAACACTTGTTCCGGTATAGACACTAGGGAAGCATAATGTTGAGCCTAGCTCTGCGTAGGCGGCTGCGTTGTTATCTTTCTTGTCATCGACATTGTAAGAAAAAGAAGAAAAAAAAACCATCACGGGGACCTATCAGAACTGTAAAAGAAAAACCAGAACCAAAGGGGCTACGACACGAACACGACGATGAAGAAACCCTTTTGGCAAAAGAACCTAAGATATGAGGCTTCTTCTGGAAAAGTGTCTTGGATTTGTTAAAAAGGAAAAGCTTTAGGTTTCAACGTTATTAGTTTGGTTATGGTGAGACCAAAAAGTGATTGGAGCAGTGAAAAAGGGGTTTGGGATGGGCATTTGAATTTAAGCAACATCTTGGGTAGGGCTGGTGGGGAACATCTGCTTTTGCTTTTTCTCCGCTTTCTTTGTCCTTTGGCTCGCTAGAATTTGGCGTTTCTTTTGGTGTAAGCAAGATTCCTTGTTCCCTCTTTCTAGTCTCCTCTCAATTAACGTGCATGGGATGGGAGATCCCTCAAAGTGCTAAGTGTCATTAATTAATACGATATTACGAGAATTAATCATTGTTTTTCTTGCACGTTCTTTAGTTCTAACGAGATAATACGTTAGATCACTTTAGGGACGGACGCATGATTTTATGTTAAGGGATGCAAGCTTATAAAACTTTGAGGGCGGGCTTATAAAATTTTAGGGGGTCGAAAATAAATTTTCAATAGAAAATTTTCTAAAAAATATTCTATACCATATATGAGTTTCAAATTTTTAGGGGGCGACTGCCCCCTCCAGCCCGCCTATGTGTCCATCCATGGATCCCTTAAACAAGATCAATAGTTCCTTCGTATTCCCTTAAGTAATGGATTCTAGACCCACTAGGAACACTCCTCTTTCTTCTCCTAAAGTCCCCTTTCCCCTCCCCTCTCCTCTAGGTAGGATTATGATTAGATTTAAGATTTATAAAAAATAATCATCAATTTTTCAAATAATTATTAATGAGTGTTTATAGTGACCTAAATTAGTAATAATTAAGTTTGGTTTTGATTAAAGAGAGATGGAGCAACTTCTCTTCGACACATGGATTCCACACGTTGGAAAAGATTTCGATTGAACGAAGCTTTCCCACTATCGAAATTGACCAATGACCACTTCGTTCATAAGAAACTCAATCTTTGTGATAGTTGTCAATTTGGAAATTTGTTTTTCTTAAAGAGTTTAACGTATCCCACCAACGTTTATTTACGGTAGTAACCGTAATGAAAGTAAATTAAAAATTTATTGAGTGTAATGCAAGTTTTAAAATTATAGTGACCAAAATAAAAGTATCCTAAAAGTTTATAGACTACCACTCTAGTTTACCCATAATACTACTAATAATAATTCCATCCCTGAATTATTTGTAGTTTACGCTGCACGATAATTATATCCAACGAACATTGATTTGGGACATGATTCTGAAGCCTACGTGTATTTTTTATGTCAAAAGGTATGTTTGTGAAATCGATGCTTTTGTATCTACATGTCCATGAATTTGTCTAAATCCATTGCTTCAAGTACACACTATTTTATTTTCAAAAGGTACATATATTATGTTGTTAATTTCAACTACTATTTACTGTATCCATTGACGAAGCATTGTACAAATCACATAATTAACAGTACATCAGCGACAGATTCAAAATTTTTATTAAAGGTAGGTACACATATATTAAATATTAACTAACATAAATTTTTTTGTGCGTACGTGGGTACAAATAAAATTTTAGGTGAACACACTCGTTAAAATAAATAACAAATAGAGGAAATTCATATTTTTAGGATAGACACACTCAATAAAAAAATAACTAATAAAGGAAATTCGAATTTTCAGGGCGAACTCTCTTTACATCCGCCACTGTTCGACACACAGATAGAAGTCGTTTTCCTCCGAACTATGCCCCTTATGGTTAGAGTTTATGGTTAGGGCTTAGGAAATTGGGGGAAGAGTGTATTTTTTTAGAGTGTAGATTTTAGGATGTAGAATTTAGAGGTAAGATTTATAATTTAATTTTTAGTATTTTTTAGTGTGTAACGTAGAAAAGAGTATAATTACATGATAGAGGATTTTTGTTCTCGACACACACCTTTGAATCCGCAAATTACTACCATGTGTTACAAGCTATATGAACTAAACACCCGTGAAACCTTGAACACAACACAAGCCAAGCAAACACCAAACATGAAACTGCCTGCCCATGCACCTCGTTGAGTCAATGTCCGAATACAAATGTTATTAATATTGGTAGACGACACGTGTACATGTCGGCCGCCCTGTCTGCATATCAGCCCACCAGCCAACCACAGCCAGTTATATCATGAAAACAAAGAGCTCCCGTTCTTTGATTTGCTTCTCCCAACAAAGTTCAGTACTAGTACTAGCTAGCTAGCTGGTTTAGTATTTTTCGTATATAAACATGCGATTGAATACGATTTTTTACTCGTTCTGGTTATTTAAACCCCCAAGGTGGCGGCTCATTTGTAATCTTCTTCACCAAAAATCTTAGAAAAATGGGGAGGCGAACCGGTTCTTCTTCATCTTCATTCGAGAGCAGCACCGGCTTTGGTTTCTCAAGCAATGGTGCTTCTTCTTCTTCTTGTTCCTCGCAGAGGGACCTTAGCACTGATCTCCGGCTTGGTCTTAGCATTTCTACGGCTCCTCCGTCTGTCAGGGGGCGGCCGTCGCTGCTAAGGCAGGCGGTGGCGGAAGAAGAGAATGAGTGCAGCAACAGTGCAACTTTCTTTGTTAAGGTTTACATGGATGGGGTTCCTATTGGTAGAAAATTGGACCTGCTGGTTCACGAGAATTACTATGATCTGATAAGGACTCTCGAGCTCATGTTCAACACAAACATTATCTGTTAAGTCAATTCTTACTAGGTTTTTTTTCTTCTTTTGTGAAAGATCGATACCCTCTTTAGAGTACTGATGTTTGATGACGCGCAGGGGCGGAGCCGGCGGCGGAGGTGGACGGAGATCGGTACGAGAAATACCATGTGTTAACATATGCAGACAAGGAAGGGGATTGGATGATGGTTGGTGATGTTCCTTGGGAGTAAGTAATTTAAACCAATTTCATCTCCAGTTTGTTCAAAATCAATTATATGATGACGATGATGTTTTGTAGTAAACCAGAGCTGAATCTGGCTTTTGTTATGCAATGTGTAGGATGTTCTTGTCAGCTGTGAGGAGATTGAAGATCACCAAGTGCTGAATTTTGTACAATTTTTTTTCCTTTCTGTTGCTGTTTCTTGTGGATTGAAAAGCAGATAATCGGGGAAATATGTAGGATTTTGAATGTACATTTGCATACTAAAATGATAACAAGCATCAGTTTTGTTTTGGGGGCTATATACCTCTTTTCATTTTTTTTTAATTTTTTTCTTTTTGATGCTATCAACTTTACTTGAAAATATCTTAAATTAAATTCAGGCTAGAAGGATGCTTTTGAGTTTTTCCTATAAACTATATATTTTGTATCCATAATATTAAAATGGAGATCAATCATTCATTTAAGAGGTGACCCATTTGCCAATTAATTTGTAAATAGAAAAACTCATAAGAGACCCTGTAATTTGTAAAGGTGGAACTAGAATGAAATTAAAATTTTTGAAGTGTCAAAATAAAATTTTATTTTTTTAAAAAAGTAGTATATTATTACTGTTTAAAAGAAAAAAATTGGCAGGTGCCACATCCCCATAAACCCCTACGATGTTTTGCCCCTGTTATTTATGCTTTGGACCATCATGCTTAATTAGAGACAAAGTTAGAATTGAACTGCAAGGGGCGGACTGATTAGCTTTGAAATGAATAGGTCTTAAAAAGTAATTAAACCATAAAAATTAAGGGAGTTTAGGTTTAGTTTTACAAATTTTAAAATTGAAAGGTCTTAAAAAGTAACTAAACCAAAAATATGAGGGATCAAACTTTAATTTTATTAATTTAATTCATAGGGTACTAAAAACAATAAACCATAAACGTTTGAGAGGGACAAAGTCTTAATTACATTGGTTTCAAAACTCTTAAGGTCTAAAATACAATTAACCTATCAAATTTGGGCGAGAAATTGCCCTCCGCCCCTGGCCATAAATTGATAGACATACACAATCACTAAAGGTATGTCTCACTTGAGTTATAGTAAATCTAGTCTATCAACGAGTCATCATATATATATTTTTATGGTCGTGTTAATGATGTTTATCTTTTATCATCGACAATGATATTTGTTAGTATCCATTAATTTTTTGAGTTATTTAGTTGGATTTTAGACTATTATCTTGATCTGTATTATTTTAATTTTAAATGATTAATGATTTTAGGAGATTATTTCTTTTTTATTCAATAATAGTAGAGTTTTTTTACCTGGGTTACATATCCCATCAAAACCCAAGGCCTACCAATCTATTCGGCCTTTTCTCTTGGTAATACATTAGGCAATAGCCCATTGAAAGAATAGGTCCAGAAACAGTAATCTTCGGCGGTTTCATTGACCATTATCGACCAACAAAGGGAGAAGAGGTAAGGTAGGGCTAGACATTACACAACAAAAAAGAAAAGTGGTCCTGCTCTTGAAGAATTAAGACAAAAAGGAAGAGAAAGTGGTTCTATTTTGACAAAAATGGAGACAATGAAAGGTCCCATCCGTCGGATGTCTGAATGCAGTAACGTGGGGGCTAAATTGCCTTTTATGGGTGCTCACTCGTCCCCTTCAAAGACCATTCTTCAACACATTTTCTAATGCCCAAAACCACCCATTTTTTTCTTTGGAATTTATTGCTTTCTCTAAAGAAATTGAATCGCTTTCGTTTTCTCTTACCAAACCCTAGTTTGGAAAAGATTGCACTGCATGCAATCTCCCTTCACCACATGATCATAACAACAGGCTACATCTTTGATTAAGCTCCCTAATCTCTAATTAATGTTTTGTCTTTTTAGTGTGCTTAGCCTTTTGATTTAATGTTTAAATTGTACACTTAAACACAGTTGCTTTATATTATGAAGTGGAAGTATCGGTAAGTGTCGGGTGTAATGACAAGTCATGCACTCTGAAGGAGAGACTCGACTTTAAATCATGGAGACGACATTATTACCAGGACTAGTAATCTGAACATATATGGTAAAACGGGCATAAGTAGGTTAACTTGAGAGTTATTGTATTCAATTATTTTTAAGACGGGGCCTTTCGTTTTCTCCGTTTTTGTCAGAATAGAACGAGTTCCTTTTCCTTTTAGCAATAAAATTTTGGCTTAATTCTTCAAGATTAGGACCACTTAACTAAAATGTTGACTTAATGCTTCTAGATCGACCATGGGGAAAAAAGAAAATTTAAAATATGAGGTTACTTTCATAAATAAAAAGGTCAAAAATGCAGTGTGTTTAGTGCTAGTGATCAAAATTCGAAAGTTTAGTAATCAAATTTTTAAAAAAATTATAGTTAAATGACCAAAACAGAAGTACACTGAAAGTTAGGTGACTAAAGATGCAGTTTACCCATAAGTTAAAGCATTAAAAGAATCGGTTGTAATGAAAAGGTGCTACTGGCTGCCCACTCCCTTGCTGACACGTCGTTTTTGCTTAACTGGATATCAAACATTCACACATGGAAACCCTAATTACATGATTCATATCTCATTTCTCTCTCTTTATATCATTTAACGCAAAAAAGTAAATTACCCATCGTATAGGTATAGTTAACACATATATTAACGGTTTGAAATGGCAACCTTCCACCAAAAATATCTCTTTTATTATTGAACATTTTTTTTTGAATATGCTGGTCTGATGTAAGTGCATCATTTGTTCAATTTTCTTAGTTTTTTTTAAAGACGGCACACACAACATGCATTACTGGTGCTCGAACCCGAGTCCCAAGGGATGATAAATATTTACCTTTGCCACCATGACACAAAGGGATGAGCTTTTATTGAACATTTTTAAGTTGCCAACAAAATTATAATTGTGAGTATAAATGATACACGTTCGAATAACTACCATCGTGATTAATTATTATAAAATGTGACCAGATTCATAAATGATGAGATCTGAGAATTCATGTATGATATTAACGTTCGTTATGACTCGAATATAAAGCCTAAAAGTTCCCATTACCTTAATTCTACCATAAAATTAACGTCTTATGGGGGGGGGGGGATTTCTTTTACTTTGTTCTCTCTATTAATGTTCACCCAAAATGAAAATTAATTAATGCTTTTTTGGAGGGTTTATACTTTTATACACTCCAAGTTCAAGCCTAAAGCTAAAAGCAAGAAACAAAAACTTTTGGATAATTAAAGAAAAAGTCAAGAAGGGAAATGGGGAGAGGGTCTTCAAAGTCTACAAGCTTTTAAGTAGAAATGGAAACAACGAGACTTTGTTCATATATTAAAATATTCATCTATGTGTTTATATTAAGCATGTAGGGATGGGCACCATCATGTTGGGTCTCGCTTTTGACCGCGCTCCGACGTTGATCTAAAAAATAAAAGTTTTTATTCGAATCTGACCTAAATTTCAGATAAAAAATTGCTTTCGATTCGACATAAATAATTTTTGTTCTCATTTTATTCGGTAAAATAGGTAAATAATTGACCCTTTTCAAATTAAAAAAAAAAATTAATACTATAAGATCGAATCAGGTCGAAACTCATAAGATTCAGATATTTTTACCATCCTAGTAGCATGTAGATATCACTCTTGTGTATATGAGGTCGCTCCCTTTTCAAAGGTCCTAAGAGGAGATTGGCTCTTTTGATTAGCTAAGGCTTTCAAGTTTGGTCCTACGGGAGGGGAAAGCCGAGAGCATGACTTTTGGGACAAATTAAAGTCAGCCTCTCTAATCTATATCCCATTTGCAATTAGAAAACGACTACAAAATATCTCTAGAACGGAAAAGGAAAACGGAAAAAATAAATAAATAAAATAAAGCATATATTTGTCACTCTCCATCGCTTTTGATGAGTTTCACACGGAACCCACCATCAAAACTTGTTGTATCATCTGTTTCTAATGGTTTGATTCGAATTTTTAACTCTTGAATTATACACATTTCCCCACTTTAGTCCCTAATTTCTTTCTCTCTATACCTAAACTATCATTGTCATCCCATTTTACTTTTAAAATTATCACATCCAATAATAATGTACCACGTGTCATGTTCGTATTGAGCACTTTTTTTATTTTAGGTAAATTGGGACGAAAATGATAGTCTAGGTACCGAAGTAAGACAAAAGATAAGTCTAGGTACGAAAATACAAAAAAATATAGTTTAGGGACTAAAATGAGCATTAAGCCATTTTTAATTTTGAATCTGGTAAAGTCCTATTTTGGTATAACTGTTAGGTCAAATTATGATTTTGGCCCCTCTATTATACTCAAATTAAACTTTAGCCGTTGTATTTTTTATACATACTTTGGTTTCCTAATTTATAATGTCAATAGTTAGTTTAAATAGTTAACAATGTTAGTATGATGAGCGTGGAGCATGTTTTTAATAGAAATCAACATCAATATTTTAATTGGAATAGTTAACGTTGTTAATTATGTAGACTAAATAATAACATTATAAAAGTCGATGGATCAAATAATATCATATGAAAGCACTTGGACTAAATCTCAAATTTAAACATGGTAGAGGGATCAAAATCAGAATTTGACCAATATCACGAATGAGATAAAAGGTCAATTCTAATAACAACATGGGTAAATTACACCACTCAATTATTAGTAAGATTATAAATAGATCACAGACAATTTGAAAAATTACAAACAAATTACTTTATTTATCGATTGTAGTAAACAAGTCAGTTGATCGTTATGTGTATAACATACGTTAAATTTTTAATTTACAATCATGTCACTCTACTTATCGATTATAACAATCATGTCACTCAATTATAACCAAATGTTTGTTATACATTTAATGACAAAATAACTTGTTTGTTACAATCAATAAATAGAATAGTATGCTTGTATTTTTTTTAAAATTCAATGATACATTTATAATTTTACTAATAAATGAGGATACCCTAATAACATTCATATGTTTAGTTTAGTTAAGACTGGATTGTAGTAAAGATAATATGTAAACGTCATATAAACATATGTTGACCTAAGTCTGAGACAAAGGGCGGGGCTAGCCGTCGATCTAACGACTAACTGTGCGTCATATAAACATATGAAGCTAGGCCGGGGGGGGGGGGGGGGGAGACGTGTGGGGGAAAAAGCCGAGGAACCGATAGGTGGGTAGGAGTGGACAAAACTCGACTACAATCGTAATTTCATAGTCTCGATTCGAAAACTTTCAGACAAAGTTAAATTATAAAACGAGAGTTCGAATAACTCAAAATTTGAGTAAATAGTAGATTGGTTTTCGAGTTCGAGTCAAATCTCTCAATTCTACTTGATATATTATGTATATCGCATGTGAAAATATGAAAAAATATACACGTATATTATATATGGATATTGAAAACCGTTTAAATTGAAATCAATATGTACTATAACATTATAAATAATTACAATTAAATTTATACAGAAACTCGAAAACGCGACTCGAATAAAAAAATCAAATAAAGTTTAAGTCGTAAAACAAAACTCGTAAACTTGATTAATTCAAATTTTTTTACTCAACTCGATCGATTCCTAGCACCGGATTTTTCTCTAACCGCTGCATGTGGTTTGTGATCTTTTTTTTTCATTAATGCTTAGCCAAGCTAATTAAGCGCCGCTCTGACTTCAATGTTCATTTAGATTCAATTTTCTTTTGCTTTCCGTCGTAAGTTTTGGAACCTAATTAAACAAAAAGGTCTCGTTAATCAGGACGAAGCTTTATATATAGTGTGAGTAGGGCCGTTATCTCTCTAATATTTTTTGGCATAATAATATTTTAAGTTTTCTTAATTTAAATATTAATTAAATTTTTTTTTTACTTTTTTATATTTAATTCTAGCTTCGACCTTGTTGTTAATCCACGTTTGCATCATCATGCATGTGACTTCCCTCACCAGTATATTCCTTCCATTATTTCTTCTCCCAATTACCAACTACAATTTAGATGCCTAGCTACTTTCATTAATATAAGGCTCTGCGAAAACCTCTTTATTTTCTTTATTTAAATAATCTAAACATACTATTGTGTCCCTTATTTATACATTGAATTTGATGTTTCATCACAAAAACGATGAATTATAAAATATATAATAGTAGTAATAAAAGAAGTACAAGATATTTCCTTTCAATTAATGTATGTAGCAAATAATATTAATCGGTGCATATTATTATCATGATGACTTAAAAATTTAAAAAAGTCATGTATAATTTATCAATGCGTTTTCAATTTTTTTAGTTAAATGTCTGTTGACTTGTTGTCTATGTAAAACATAATCAAAAAGTAATAAAGTATAAAAAAATGAGTCCAACATGACTCAAAGTCAATGAGGTACAACGTCATTTTGTTTTCTTTTTGTGGTTTTATCACTAGTCCACAATTAATATCTTGTTTTTATTTTACAAACATTTAACTTACTTCATTTTAGACACTTCTTTTAGAGGTCTGTGTGGTCACTCCTATTGCACATGTCCAGAGTTACCATTGCGTATTACATGTGATTTGAGATGATGGTATAATCAGGGATAGAACTAAAAATTTATAAAGGGAACTATAATGAGATTAAAAATTTCGAGGGGTCATAATAAAATTTTAAAAAGATTAAAATGATTATAAAATTAATTTTACGTTTCTTAAAAAAAATTATTCTATTATCATTGAAAAAAAGTTGGCAGGGGTCCACACCTCCAAAACCTTGTGATGCTCCGCCATTCGATATAATTGCATGACAAATATAGAAAATTAGAGACATACATAGATTTTATATCAAGAATATAAACCTTTATAAAGTTATATTAGAAATTTAGATGTACAAAATTATAAAATTTTAAAGGGTGTAAAATTAAATCTTTAATACAAAATACGAAAGAATACCAACATTATATGAAAATTTAAAATTTTAAGGATTATTCGAGGAGGGATGTGTGTGAATGAAAAAGCGTGGAACTTGGCAAATAATTTGTTTTATTTTTTTGTCTCCCTTTTGGTTGGAAGAAAGACAAGGGCGCTTTTGAAAGATCCAAATGTTCCTTTCAATTAAACCACCAGGAAGTAGACCTTCAATAATTATCAACGTCAGTTTAGTTTAGAATTTAGATATGTATTCTGATTTGTCAAAAGGATCGAGTTTTCTTGCTAACAAAAGCCTTCGATTTCAAAAGCATAAAAAATTGAAGGGACTTATAACATAATTTTACCTTTTCTTTAGATTTTTCCCTTTACATGCATATAAATAGATACTTCAACCTACTGAATACCATTCTTTGACCATTAGTTCAATAACTTCTTTTTGGTTTGTTAATCCTTAAATTTTAAAATGTCCTACTAAATCCTTAAAGTATCACTAAGTTATAAATTGAGTTATTTTGTCAGTTTAATCGGCAATTTGGACTTTAAATGTCAGTTCAAATCTAATGTTATAAATTTAAATTATAAACATGTGTGCACTTACCATGAGCTTAGATCTAATGTGTTAAAAAACAAACAAATAATGTCGGTATGTACAAGTGTGTTTACAGTTCGATTCACGTGTTTTTAAATATATTTCAAGTCGTATTCGAGCTGAAATTTAACACTTAAGGTGATGACAAAGTTTAGGAAAGGTTTGATCGATACTGTATTGACACATTGAAGACTCAATTAAAACTTTTTAGAGTTTAGTGATCGATTCAAAATCCAAACCATGGTTTCAGGACATCATACGAAATTAAACCCAGTGTTAAATTTAAAATCCAAAACATTGAACACATCGAATTTAAAATTGAGCAGTTCACGACTGTTGGCTTGTTTAATTGATCACATTGACTTGAAGGTATCCTTCACATGGGAAAATGTATATATTAATTAGAATTGGAGTGTTTTCTTTGGGTAAAGCCGGAGACAATCTAATCATTCTTAAAATACCTCATTTAAAAAAAAATATTTTTCAAAACTCCAGCTGTTGGTTTCGGTGCTCAAAGTTTCAACCATTGACCAAACATTTCCACGTATATATTGACTAATTAAACTGAGATTTTTGTTCATAACAAAACATGGTATTGATTAGTATATGGGATTTACCTGTTGGCTGACAGCATCATTTTGTAATTTATATGCATGAATTGCTCTTTTTTGTAATTAATTTGTTTTCAAAGTGTGAGATTTCTATATCCTATTGTGGCAAATAAAAGAGATGTCGACTAGATTATATGTCAATTTTTTATGTCGCCTCATGAAAAATTATTGGTTGTCTCGTTGATGTGATGGGAATCACTATAGATCATAAAATAAAAAGCAAAACGACATCAATCTATAAATTAAAAATTCAACTAACAATATCATAATAATTATCGCTTCGAGATATATGAGACCTTTAATATGTGTTTTTTCTTCAAATGAAAGAACCACTTCTTCCATGATCATGCAATACACAAGTTAACTGCATAAATTATATAATGAAAGCCTAGCCCTAAACTTAGGGGGCAACGGGGCGAACCAGGGACGGTTTTGCATTCCCCACTCTGTCCCCAACATTTGCGGGTACGGTTTTGGGGAATCCCCATTAAACATTTTGGGGATTTTTCGTCCCAATACCCGTCCCTTACAGATCCTCGCGGTTTTCAGTTAATCCCCATACCCAAAAAATATAAATTAATTTATAAAACAAATACTTAACATTAAATCTCCAAAATTACAAACATAAAAGATAAATTTAGTTTTATCAAACAACAAACAAATAATTTCAAAACTATAAAACATGACTTAAATATTAACCGTTTGAAACATGGCATCTTGAACTACCTTTAAAAGAAAACATGTGATTAATAATTTATAGTTTCAAATAATGGTATGTTTGTTCTAAAAGAAACTAGATTCGATAATTTTTCCAATCATATAAATTACTTCTTCTAATTTTACTCGTACGATTTATAGTGAATTTTCGAAGTCACTGTTATTGTTGTTTTTAGAAATAATCTGTTGTCTTTTCTTCTAACATGTGCTCACTCAAAAATTAATAATTCCTAATATGTAACTCGAAATCAATAACTGTTTGTTTTAAACAAATCTAGACTTTCGTGTGATTATATAAATATAACGCTCACTTCCTAATTTAACTTGTAGAATTTTTGGTGATTTTTCCAAGTCATTACTAAAACTTTTTTAAGAAATATGTTGCCAATTTTTTATGACATTTTAACATTCAAATATTCATATAATTTAGAATACATATCTAAATCAATCACCGTGTATTTTAAACAAAACTAGACTAAATCATGTTTACAACAATGTATAAATAACATTCTAATTATTTGTATAGAATTTACAAAGAATTTTCAAATTTACTCTAGTCGGCCATGCTCAGGTGAGAATAGATTTTTGATGAAATATAGGTAAATTACCCTTATGGCCATCAAACTTCGTAAAATATCAGGATCCCTACGAATATTTTTGGGGATTCTTGCGGATCCACACGGTGATTTATACGGGTACAGTTCAGTTATCCCACGGTTCAGATATAGCAATCCCCGTCCCCATCCCCATTTGAGCTCCAGTTATAAAACTTCCCCCATCCCCGTCCCCATGGGTAAGGATTTAGGTTATTCTCCATGCCCATCGGTTCGGATCCCTACGATTTTCGGTTATTCCCCACCCGATTGCCACCCCTACCTAAACTTTATTATATTTAATTATTTTTTTTAAAAAAAAATTGAAAACATTTGTTAATATGTTGTATTATAAGATAACAAAAAGTAAATTAATTGCACAACAAAAGAGACACTACGATTTTTAACGAAAATACTCAAGGAAAAATCACAAATAGAATATAAAAAATTTATTATAACGTCGAAAAATTACAAGTGAACGAGCTTGTAAGGTTAAGTATTTTTGCTACATGTTTCACTTACCAAACCACTATACTTATTTAGGATTAATAACCTAATTACAAAGTAAATTTGTTTAGTAAGACTAACAAAAATAAAATAAAATTGTGTACATAATGCACGCATGACATATTTTGTGCCATGGGGATCCGCCTCACAACTCACAAGTCACACCCCAACAAAGATTTGTGGTAAAAAATAATATTAAATTCAGATTATAAACTATCGCCGAAGAAAAAGAAAAAGAAAAAGATATATATTTAAATTAAAAAAATACTTTTAAACTAATACAAATTAAACACTCCATCCACATAGCAATGCTCAATTGAAAAAACAAGTCTACTTCTCAACTCGTTCCAATTTTTTTCTTCAAAACATCTTCTTTGAAATTCTCAAGATTAAATATGCTAATAATTATAAAATAAAACAAGACTTGAGAAATTAAACACATTTATTGCTAATGAATAAAAAAACCCCAACCATTCGTTCTTAAAAAATATATACCTATTAGAATTATTGGAGTTCATTGTCTATCTTTATTGCAGAAATATTTATATTGTTTTGCGCATATTATTAGAATTTGTCAACAAGAATTTTTAGTTTTATTTAGCATTGTTATATTTTACCTTGAATCTTATGTATGTATATAATGATTAGTCAAAATAAACTTTTTTTCTCCTCTCGTCACTGTCACTTGCCTCCATAAATTAGCGGATTAGTTTTAATTTAATCGGTCACAACATTAATTTTAGTGCTAGTTGCCGACCGTCGTCGATTCATATTTCCTTTCACTTTATGTTTGATTAGTTTGTTTTGTTTTTTTTTCTTCCCACATTTTATTGCGTTTTTTATTTGTTTCTGTGGCTTGTTTTTTCTGCCTTATGATATGCTTTTATGGTTACTTTTGCGGTTGTTTGGTGTTCATATGATGACTCTCACGATATTTTGTTCTTGATTCGTGTTTGTGTGTGGTCACAGGTATTTTGATCCCTTTTTAGTTTGTTTACCGTTGTTATCTGTAGCAGATCATGCCTTTGAGAATAAGCGTGAAAATGGTTGCTGATTTTGAGGATTTTATCTGGTACTCTGCAACGACCCTTCATACAATGGACAATATATATTATTTTTAGTGCAAAGACAAAGTGTCTGATTTAAACTACCAGCTATCAGTTAGTCTAGCGGATGCGACATTAAATTTTTTAAATAAAATTTGTAGTTCGAATTCTATAATGTTGTCAATAAAAAAATTATATTGAGAGGTTACTTATAAAAATAAATGTATAAAACTCGACCTATTTCGTAAGTCCCAACGCCTACGAAACCTTTTTTTTTCTAATATAAAAGTGTTTTTATATTTATATAAAAATATTTTATAATTAAAATTTAATTTTATAGGTCTTTCGTAACAATATTTTTACCATATTTCTAGCTTCCTCCTCAATTTTGAGTTTGGGTCATTTGTGTGTAGCCAGATCATTTTAGGCTTGATGCTTCGTTCGATCATTTTAGATTATTTATTCGAGCCTTTTTAATTTCAAATCATTTTTGGGTATAGTCAGTATTAAAAGTCATTATAATTTTTTTTGACAAATCTTAAATTTAATCTTAATTTTATCTAGAGTAGAGGGGAAGGAGACTCTAAGGGAAGGAAGAGAAGTATTCTTAGTGGGTCCAGGAGTCATGACCTAAAAGCATGGACGTAGCCAGGATTTAAAGTTAGGGGTGGCAAAACATAAATTTTAAAAGGTGGGGGGCAAATTTACAATTATCCCAATTTACAGCCCCTCCCATTGAAGTGTAGCTCCGTCCCTGCCTAAAAGAATACAAAAGAATAAACATGAACAACTTGATCAACCAACCATACGTGCTTGCTCAGTATTCAAAGTTATTTTAAATCTTAACCATTTTTTTATTTGGATATTTTTTTATTCAAGTTAGATAATTTTAAATTGTTAATTATTTATGATCAAATTAAAAGTAATCTGATTAATAAAATACATTTATAAAAAAAACAACAAAGTAATCCGATTGAAATTTTGGGTTGAAAGTAAATTTATAAGTAGTATGATTTTTTTGGGTCGTAAAAGCTTTATTAGAGGGCATTTTTTTAATAAAAAAATATATCTAAAATCAAGATCACAGCTCAGTAGAGAAAAAGCACTTAACCAGTAGACGGGGAAAAGGAAAAGGAAAATAAAAAGGCTACGATATTGACCGATTACATGTAACCAACTCGTTTCTATATAAGAGATAAGCTGTCGCAATTGTGGAAAAAAGAAAGAAACTACACTCTAGAAATTTGCAATACCAAGATAATAACAGCAATAATAAGGATGGAAAATAAAATTTTTATAAGCGAGATTATTTAGGAATTTAGGGTTTTATTTTAGAGTTTAGATGTTAGAGGTTTAAGTTGTAAAATTTAGAATTTAAGATTCATGGTTAGAATTTAGTGTTTAGTGTTTATAGGTTGTGGTTAGATTTTTAGGGTTTTAAACAGACCCGTTTCTGAGATTTTGGTGGCCCATGGGCGAACTTAAAAATAGGCCCCTAATTAAGGGTGAGCGTTCGATCGAGTAAAAAAAATTCAAGTTATGCGAGTTTACGAGTATTTACGACTCGAACTTAAAAATTTATCTACTAAATACTAAAATTTTGAGTTATTAGAATTTTTAATTTACAACTCAAACTTTTTTTGAAATTTTTTTCGAGTCGAGTGGAGTTTTGATCACCCTTTCCCCTAAAAATGAGTATTGGAAAAAAATAAAATTTAAAATTAGACCCTTAGTAACAAGTGATATATAAAAAAAAGGTCTCTATTAACAAATTTTGAAAAAAAATGAATTTTAAGAGTATTCTTGTAATAACAAATATAGGGGAAAATAGACCCTAATAACTAGTATTGAAAAATTAAAATTTAAGAGTATGCATGTAATAACAAATATTAGGGAAAATAGATCATAAATAACAAGTATTGGAAAAAAAATAGACTCGTAATAACAAGTATCGGAAAAAATAAAATTTAAGAGTAGAGCCCTAATAACAAATATTAGAAAAAATAGGCCCCTAGTAACAAGTATTGAAAAATTAGCCTCATAATAACAAGTATTGAAAAATTTGTACCCAAATAACAAGTATTAAAATAACAATAAATAATAAAAAAATGGGCCCCTAATTACAAGTATTCAAAAAAATGAGCATATAATAACAAGTATTGAAAAAAAAATTATACCCCTAATAAAAATATCGGAAAAAATAAATTTTAAGAATAGAACTCTAATAAAAATTATTAAAAATTAAATTTTAAACAATAAATATTAAAAAAATATTAAACCTTAACTATAAATATTCGAAAAAAATGAGCCCTGGGCAGGGTAGGGGCCCTGGGCGGGCGCCCCTGTTGCCCATGCCCCAGGGACGGCTCTGGTTTTAAAGTTAAAAACTTAAATTTTAAATTTAGACTTGAAAATAAATATACTTGTGTAAATTTTTTTTACACGGACAGTGTATTAAATATTAATTTTAATAGTAATTATATTATTAATTTTAGTTTAACATAATAATAATAATTGGTCTTCTATTGAAATCAACTTGAGAGTGAAAGGCCGGGTAGAGGTCAAAAGTTTCTGCTGATCAATTATGATTTTTTTTCAGCTCGATTTCCAATATTGACATAATTAATTACAAAACTATATTATTAAATGTAATTATTTCTCTAGGCAGAGGAAATCATATAATCTCACATCCAAGGCGAAAAAAACTAGACAGCATATGATTATAATATTTTTTTGACATTAACATATGATTATAATATTAAAAAATTAAAATATAATAAACAACATGATTTAATATAAAATTATTTAAAATCAATATATTAAAATTTATATAATATGAGTTATTAATCTCATACCAGATACATAACACAAGTGTTATGTCTACTAGCTGGACCCCTTGTAGTTGTATTAATTTATTTATTTATAATCCCTAAAATAACAACCGTCAGATCCAGCCGTGCGTCAACTGCCTTGACCTAAAAACGACGCCCTTCCCACCTGGAACGCCCGTAGCCTAATCTTATTTCTCTCTTTCCAAAATAACAGCATTATAAATGAAAAATAAAAATAACTGCCGTTATATTTAACGCCGTTCCGTCTTCTCCCAGAACTTGCCACGTCTCCCTCTGCATCAACTGTTACGTCATATCTCCCGCGAGAAAAACGGCTGGTCTTCGCTTACTCTTTCTCTCTAATATAATTTTATTATTTTTCTGGGCCACCCTTAAAGCTAACCCCATTTGCTCCTTTTTGGAATTATTATCACTCAATATTATATATCTTCTACTTACTGTAATTACTCCTTTTCTTGTTCAGAGCTTGAAAAAGCTATATAACTACTCCTCTCTTCTCTCTCTCTCTCTCTCCTTTTTTATTTTTAGAATTTTCCCCCTTAATTTTCTGTTTCAGTCATGGAGAAGCACCACCGTCGAGAGCTGACGTTCTTGCACTCCGGCGACTTCCTCCGGCAGAATCCCGGTGTGCCCGATCGTACCCTTGATGATTCTAGCGATCACGTTAAACCACAGATCAAGGAAATGGATTTCTTCTCTTCTCAATATCAATCGCATGATCATCATCAAGAGAGCAAGACTGATGATGATAATAATAATAATAATGGATCGTCTTCGTTTGTTGATTCCTGTGTAAACGTAAGGTTTTGGATCATTATCCCAGCCCCTTTTTTTAATTTTCTTAATTTATATTTTTATATATGTTCATTTAACCTATCTGGTGATAATTTATATATATGGTAGTGGTTGGAATTATTATGGAAAATTTGAGTTTACTTATCATTTGACTTAATATTATGCCGTTTCAGATTGGATTAAATCTTCTGAGTTCAAGCCCAGGAGTTTCAAGGTCAACAAATGAAGAGAAACCTGTTAACAGCAACGCTGAAGTATGTTTTCTAAAGAGATTTATTTTCCTTTTGATTTTTTATTTTAAACTTTGTTAAGAAAATCTGGGGTTTCTTTTTTATTTCAGGAGAGTACTCTTAAAATCGAGTTGGAAAATTTGAACGAAGAGAATCGGAGATTAAGAAGCATGTTGGATCAGATTACCAAAAGCTATAATGAAGTACAAGGTCAACTATTCATGGCGCTGCAAAAACAAGCGCATCTGAATCAAGGAGACCAGGTTCGATTTTTCTTTAAACATTAACATATTTAATCACATCATAACCATCCATCATCAGTTTCCCAGGCTCTGATTCATGGGGGTTTCAATTAGAGTCAGTTTTTTTTAAGTATTATACTATTAAATTGAACAGTATATGTAGATTTATGTCTTTTTTAATACATAAAAGAAATTGGTTAACGTGCTTGAATCGAATTGGAAAGCGTGCTCCCTGATCCCGAATAATCTTTTATTCAATATCTTTGCTAATCTCAGTTTCTACCTTTCTTAATATCATTATTATGCAAAGCCACATTGAATTTTGGAAACCCAAATATATATGCAGGTTGGGCTTTTGATCGAGTGAGTTAAAAAAATTTAAGTTTGTCGAGTTAGAGAATTTTATTTTATATTTTGAACTTTAATTGAATTTTTTAATCGAGTTAAATTGTTCGTGTTTCTGTTCAAATTTAATTCTAATCATTTATAATGTTATGATATTAATTAGTTTCAAATTAAACAATTTTCTATAACCATATACAATACACATAATTTTTACATATGTGGTATATATATCAGACAGATTTAAGAGACTCGACTCAAACTTGAGAACTGGTCCACTTTGAGTCTGTAAAATTACAAATCAAGTGATTATTTTCGCATTGAGTCGAGTTTTACACACTTCTATGTATATGATTCAGCATGGGGTAAAAATCTCCTGCCCCTAACCATGCCTCCTTCTATGCTCCTTGCCTAAAAATACTTAAAAATTAAATCTTGCCCCATAACCCTAATTTTCATATCCTGAACTCCAAACCCCAAACCCTAAAAAAATACACCTACCCCTAATTCCCTACACCCTAACCCTAAGCCCCAACATTAAACCCCAAACTCTAAACCCTAAATCCACTATTTTAAAGTGAGGGCACAAATGGGGGCATACTTTGGGGCAGATGATTTCCATCCTTCAGCATGTGCCACCAGTTGTCCTAGTAAAGGATATAGAGTAAAAGCTACGATAGAATAGGCGGCGTTAGCTCAACCTCTTTTGCCTATTTAGGCCTATTTTCCATCCCCTCGTGTGCGAACATGATCCCATTAAAAAAGGGTTTAATTTGATTTCTTGATACAAAGCGGATTATAAAGATAATTTATCTATGTACTTTCATATCAGATATTTACGTTATATCATACGTCGGTGGCGGACCTACATGGTCACTAAGAGAGGCAATTACACTATTTTTGGAAAAAAAAATTAGTGTTAAATTTCTTCTTTAAAAAATTAATTTAATATTAAATTTTTAGATCCGCCACTATGATAAATTAATACATGTTTGTTGTTTGATATTCATGGTGGTGATTGGTTGATGCTAATCAAAAGAGTTGGTTTTCAAACAGAAGGATGCAGTAAATGGAATGTCGAGTCGCATAATGTCAGTCCAACAATTCATGGACCCACGGCCACCGGTTGCATTAGATGTCAACGAACCTTCGGGGTCGGACGACAAGACACAAGAGTTGTCAGCATCACAAGAAAACACCATGGAAGTCGTTTCGATAAAAGATGGTACCGATCAAACATCTCAAAGCTGGGGGTCACTCAAGAGTCCAAAGCTAGAGCAGTCGAAGAATGAAGACCAAGCCTCTGAAGCTCCTTTTAGGAAGGCTAGGGTGTCTGTTAGAGCAAGATCAGAAGCTCCCTTGGTGAGTAATACAAGTATGTTGTTATATTTTTATTCGATATATATTCGTATCCGATACTCACTTAATTCATGTATTTGTTGGTTTAGATTAGTGATGGATGCCAATGGAGGAAATATGGTCAAAAGATGGCAAAGGGAAACCCTTGTCCTCGCGCCTACTACCGTTGCACCATGGCGGTTGGCTGCCCTGTCCGTAAGCAGGTGCAAAGATGTGCGGACGATAAAAGCATTCTCATAACAACCTACGAAGGGAACCACAATCACCCTCTTCCACCAGCAGCCACAGCTATGGCTAACACGACGTCGGCCGCGGCAGCCATGTTGCTATCGGGTTCAACCAAAAGCAAGGATGGCCTACCGGGTTCTGCCTACTTCCCTTCCTTACCTTACGCATCGTCGATGGCCACCCTCTCGGCCTCCGCCCCGTTTCCCACCATTACCCTTGACTTAACTCAGGGCCCGAATGCCGTCCCATTCTTACGTCCCCCACCTTCCAATGCTTCGTTTCCGTTACCTTTGCACGGTTATCCGCAGCTTTTAGGGAACCCTATGTTCGCTCCTCCCAAGTTACCTGCACCACCGGCAATGCAATTAGGGCAACGTCCAACTTCCATGGTTGAAACAGTTACAGCAGCCATTGCTTCCGATCCGAACTTCACCGCAGCATTAGCAGCAGCGATTTCGACGATCATGGGAGCGCCACCGAGAAACAATGGAAACAGTAGTATTAACAACGATGAGAATAACAATTCCTCCAACGGGGTGCCTGCGCCTGCCCATCCAGCACCAGGGTCACCGCAGGCTCAACAGTCATGCACCACTTTCTCCACTAAGGCATGCAATAACAAGCCAGGCTGATTAATTTAAGCTTTGGGTCTAGCTTGACGTGCTCAGAACAATCGATATTTTTCACTTTTTTTGCATAAGCTTTTGCTAATGCTAGGTATAATTAGGCCGTTGAAGAGGAAGGAGCCCCCCATCGCTTTCATGATCGTATTAACAGCTAGTTCCAGGGAATTCAATACGATCGGACCCGAAGAATTGATATACGGAGCAAGCTTTGACGTGCAGGTTGAGTCTTGTTATACACCTCAGGGTTATATATAGAAGGATTGGTGAGTGGTTCAATCGGCCTTGCCCCAGTTTCAATATTTTCCCATGCTTATAGCCTTAAGAAATGGTTTCAAAATCTGATACTTCATCAGGTCTCTCTCTTTTTTTAATCTAAAGATGGCTTATATAATAGATAATTATTACTGTAGAGAATATTATATATATGTTATCATATTCAGTTTAAGCATAGTGGGACCTTAGAGTGGGGTGTAAGAATGAATTGGTACACAAACATTTCAACTACTGTTGGAGATTTATTTTGATTTTTTGTACATAAATTAAATAATGTTTAAGTTATGAAGAGATTTAGATGTACAATGTAAGGGATCAGTACTTGTGCAGAATTATATATGGCAAGTAATATTAATTAATTAGCTTTCCTATGTTTTTTTATTAATTAGTGAAGTATTATTACATACCCAAGGTAAATGTCGGGATTCGAACTCGCGAGATATTTGTTTCTAGTTAAAAGTTTGAAGTTGGGTACAAATCGAAAAAATTGAACTTATATTTTTTTGTTTAACTACCGGTATCCAACATTTTGATTTACTAATCTTGATTGGTATTTGTAGAGGCCTATTATGGAGACAATTCTCTCAACCCAATTTTTCATTCACAACGTCAGAATTTAAACTCCTGTCTTACTTAAGAAATCTAATGTCTCATCTCACTATATCAACTGATTGTTGGTATTGAACTTATATTTTAATTAACTCAGTTGATTGGTACAATTTTGCTTTAATTTCTTAAACTGTTGCCCTGTATTACTACTATTATTAGGGTTATATTTTGATACACAAGTTTGTGTAAAAAAATATTACACAACCCTTATATAAAAATTAAAATCTAATTTCTTAAAATTAAAATTCTAAAACTTAAACCTTAAACATACACCCTAAATCCTTAATATAAATGATGCAAATATAAACCCTAAAATTAACAAGCTTGTTTAAACAAAAAATTTACACATCTTGTGTATTAAAGTTTTTTCCCATTATTATTAAATAAAATTCATTTTCAGGGATATTTTGTCCCTGAATTCGTACCAAATAATTAATTTAACACCTCTTCAAAATACACATTCAATTTTACCTTTGAACTCTCGAATAACATCAATTTATCCCTTTAGCTAATGTTGACCATTAATGAGCTGATATGACTGTTAACAATATTAACGTGACAACTCACGTGTGAATGATAATGTTGTAGAAGGACAATATTTAATTTTTTTTAAAGAGTTCGAAGAAAAAAATAATTATTTTTAAAAAAATTGAGGACATAATCGATTACTATGTAATATTCAAATAAAAATTAAGACTATTAACTTATACATAATAGCAAATTTTGAGTTAACCAATTTAATGGTTGCAGTTTGGGTCAAAACCAAAATTTCCGAAATTGAAAAGTACAAAGGCTAAATCCGAAGTTTATACATAATGTATGAACTAATAGCAGAATTAGACTCATAAACACAGTACTATTCGTGGCAGGGTGTTAATGGCTGTTTAAAGCGAATGCTGACGTGGAAAAAGTCGTTACGCTTGGCGGTGGCGCGCTCGTGAGGATTTCGATTTGCCACGCTTTTAAGTTTGCCTTTCGACACGCACTAGAATTAACCCCGCATCGCTGGAATTTCAAATGTTAATTTTAATTTTATTAATTAAATTTATATTAAAATATCCATCCCCGAACAAATTCAGCCCTCACTAAAATTTCAGAAATGCAAGGCGATGAAGCCAGGCTCTTGCTAGGCTTCCCCCCGAATTCTCGCCCTACTCCATCTCAGGTTTTTATTTTCTCAAAATTCCTTCACTTTTTTTTTATTTAACTATTAAATCTTTGATTATTTTAGGGTTTTTTATTCTCTTTTTGGTTTTGTTGATGTGGCTTTCTTTCAATCAGCTTGACTAACAAGTTTCCTCGATCTTTTCTTCTTTCTTTATGAATTTGTACATTGATTAACTTCTTTTATGAATTTTGGTTTGGAATTTTAGATCAAAGCGGCTTACAGGAAGAAAGTATGGGAGTCGCATCCTGACTTGTTTCCAGTTCACCAAAAGTCTTCGGCGGAGTCTAAGTTCAAGTTGGTAAGCATCCATATGCCTTCGAACATTTCACCTTTTTTTTAGTATATTAGCGATGCGTTTGCTAGGGAACTGTGAAGGAACAGTTGGAGCGTATCTAGATAAGTTTAATCGTTTTAGAGCTTGATATGAACGAAGAAATCATTTGTACAATGTATGAGTCGAGAGATTAGATTAGATCAATTTAGTGACTGTCAGTAAAATTATTCTACTCTTTGTATGATCTACTACTTGGGGAGTCTTTCTTGATTCTTTTTCTATTAAAATTCTTTGGAGGGAGGGATGGAGCTGGATTATTTAGGGGTTTGTATTGTATTTTGGCTATATTCATGGCGTACGCAGTGATTTACAGTGGTATGATCTGGTGAGTAATTAGATCTATTTGAATTTTATATTCTTTCATGGTTTTTTTTTTGGATTTATATAACTGCTGAACCTGTTAAGTCTAACTGTGGATTTGGGAGAGAAGCTTAAATTTTCCTGATAAAGGCTAGGTTTAGTCTTTCCAAATGGTACTCTCACTTTCAAAGAAATGTATCAATGTAGACTGGCCTTTTGAGCCATTTACTATCTAAATTTGTACCTATTCTGGAGGTTGCCATTCTAGAGTCTGGACGAGAGCTAACATACTGGAAAACAAGTAACCAATGCAGTAAGAATATTAAGTCTTTTCACTTAGTTTAGTTCGCGTATCGTACCTGAACCTTAAGTTTTCTTTCTTCTAGGAACACTTGAATCAATGAATGGGATAACAGTGTGATATTTTTTAATCATGTATTCTGCAATTTAGAAATAATTCAATTGCATTTACGGTTTTGAGAAATCTAACCTGTAGATGTGCATATTTTGCAGATTGCAGAAGCTTATACATGTCTACAGTCTGGTAATTCTCCTACCTTCATATAATTTTGAGAAAATATTAAGAGTTTTTCCAAGAAATCATGGTTTGCAAACTCTTGAATAGGCTAGTGGCCAGTCTAACATGGGAAGAAATCTCTTGTTTAATGTTAGCCAAAGGTAGCACATTTTGTGGAGACATGATAGCTTGTTGTCTAAACTTAGAAAGCTATAGATCATACGTCCTTGCCTCTTTATGCTGTCTCGGCTACTAAAACGACTTTGATCGGTGTATTTATCTCTTCCGGTGTTTCTAGGAGATTCTAAAATAAACATATTTGCATTGCATGCCTTGTTCTTCCGACTCACCTGTTACTTAAGTTTTGATTACTAGCTCAGGCTTGCTTTAAAGACTTGTGCAATGGTTTGAGTAATAAAAGTAAACAACCTGGATCTTTGAGGGATATGACAATTTGCTGTTTCATCATTAGCTTCATGGTGGCAACAAAGTGGAATAAGTTGCTTAGAGCTGCGATGAATTGCCATAAACATACTAAACCAGTCATGTTCATGGTTTGAATGTGAGCATACCTGGAGTGCATTTGATCAGGTTCACAGCAAGAGAATTAGCTTTTTGTCTCAAAAGAGATTGAGAGAATGCCAACTATGAAAGGGGCCTGAAGAGTTGGTTTCCTTTGACAGTGCCCTATTAGGAAGTGTATAGATGACTGGCTTGTGGAGCCCAAGAAGCAAGCCATGCCAGAAGATGAGGTAACTTTCATTCCCATTTAAATTGTTTTCATCAACCTAAGTCTTAAGAAATATGTAATTTGATTTGAAATGGCTGGCCCAACTTAAATGGGATATGATAGCTTCTTTATGGTCTAACATTCTTGCCAATACATTATCCTCATTCTGTTTTTTCCAAATTTTAATGATATTCCTGAATCTTTTTTCCTGATTTAGGAGATCGTTATAGAATGATGTTGAAAAAATTTATGGAGATGATATGGATGAACGTGACAGTGAAGAAAAGAGACATTGAGAAATTGTCATATTAGCTAGTTTGATTGAACTATTGGATATTATTCCTACTACCAGAGGTGTCACCACTTATGATAGTCTTGATTTTCTTGATGATGGTTCGATGGACTAGTTTCTCTTTCATGTGGCCCATCAAATCTGTAGTAAGCCATGAAAAATCTATTTCCTCAGGATATTGGTAGAAAGAAGTAATTTGATGTTGTCAAAGACCAATCTTATATTGTAGTTTGTTGTGCCATATATCATTATGAAGGTATTAGCATGTCACCGTTATTTTTTTTCAATTTTCTTCTCTTTCGATGCCAATTTTTTAGTAGGTGAGCACATCTTTCTGCATCAATCACCAGATTTGGCGCTATCTAACTTATACCCTCTTCCTTCTTTCATTTCATGTGCCCATTTTATTTTCCATCTTCTGTTACATGATTTGTTGGTATTTATGGATTTACTTTATTGAAAATTGTGATATCTTGATGATGGTTGCTGCTTGCTGCTTGCTAGCTCTTTTCATTTACTTTTATAAATTAGTCATTTGTTATCGTAAATTCTAATTCCCGCCAGATGGGATTGGATATCACTACATTTGGTCTTATCTAGCCTACATTCTCTTCTTTGCATCCTCAAGAAACACCTTGTTTTAGTATTTGATAGGTTGCTACCATCTACAATTTTTATCTGCTTTATTAAATTGGTTTTATCCTGAATCCTAGGTTTCCACTAAATGGGATTGAATCTAGTGATCTACTGGCCAGAAACTGGTTAAGGATTAGTCACTTCGATGCAGATGCCAATATTCTTGAACATAACATAGAATCGAGTTTGCAAACCTGATTTCGAATGCTTCTGTCATGTTACTAATTACATTTATGAGTACAATTACTTTTACATGCTATTCAAATTCATCTTAATGATTGTCACAGGTTCAGGAGGAGGAGGTTCATTTTCGGGTAATTTCTTGTTCGAAAGCATTGACAACTATATTTTCTTTCTTTGTTCTGCTACTTAGACATTGTCTTTCTTCTCTAGCTACATATTCGCACGTTGTCAGAACAGGAGTACCAAAGGCTCAAGGGGGAAGAAAAAATCGTGCTTTGATTCAGATTCCTTTCCTTCTTATAGTTCTGGGAACTGTTGGACTTGGAGGATTGAACGCCACCAGGTAACCAACAGCATGATGAAGAAGGATGGTTTTTTTTTTTTGGCTGAACGCTACATTTTATTAGAGTCTAAATTGTCAGTTTATTCTTCTTCTTCTCAGGGCTTATAGAAAGCAAAAAGAGGCATGCCCTTCTCACAATCCATTCCTCCCCTGACCAAGACCTCGAACTGGAAATTATGCTGTTCTTCCATTTTTTGTATCAATACGGAAGCTTCAACTTGTTCGAGACTTGTGTATCGGAATCGACACGAACTTGGGTAATATTATTATACCTTTGGTCTTAATCTGTTTAATTGTTTTCCCTATATTGTAATTTCTTCTCACAGTGGTCTATAAAACTCCATTTTGGACTCGTAATATATCAATTTGAAGGGAATTGCATGTCTACATGAGAATTTCATACCATGTCGCACTTAAGGTCGTGATAGAAATCTACTTTGTAGGAGCTGGGAAATTTGTTCTAATTCATGAAGGGTGATTCCAATATACGAATCTTATCCTATAAATACACATTCTTAGGATCAGAATTAGGTTAAGTTGTCTACCTATAGTAATCACATATTAGTTTTCTTTGTTTTCCTTTATTTTCTTTTGCATCATGTTATTTCGTTTTTTAGAGTAGTTGTTTGATTTTTTGTATTATTTAGGTGATTTAAGCCTTTTTTTCCTATTGGAATAAGTTTCTTGAATATAATGCTCGGCGTGATTTATATGGGTAGTATATGTTCAGTTTTTTTAGCCTTTTAATAAGATACACACCATGTACACATAATATTTGAACCCTCGTCACATGGATAAAACACTCTATTTAATAAGAAATATTGATGTGTCATGTTAAAGACTTATTTTTCTATATATATTTTCAAATTTACAATTGTTGTAAAGCCTAAAATTCTGATAACCAAAGTGATCATTAGTCAATTTCGACATTGAAAACATCTATTTGGTCAAAAGATTAATATAATTTATTTGACGTTCAATTATAGCGAATCAAAAAGTGAATTTTAATTTTTATTATCTCATTTTATCGTTGTTTTATATCGATTTATCTAATCGAAAAAATCACCAAAATACTTAATTTCCTTTTTTTTTCCGGTCTAAACACTTAGAAAACGTTTCAATCTTCTCAATCAAAACTAAAAACTTTTCAATTGAAACAAAAAACTAATATTTTTTTTTATCTTACACATCCAACCGCTGGATCAACTTGAAATCAATTCATATTAATTTTTTTAATCAAACATATTTTTTTATTATTGGGATTAACTAACGATCACTGTTCATCAAAAATTTAACATTTGAAACGGTTGTAAATTTAAAATTTATATTGGAGAAGAAGACTTTTAACGTTTTATATCGACATTTCTTAATGAAACTAACAACACAAACTTTGATGAGAATGAATTAAGATTTTAGTAATTATATTTTAAAATTTTGAATGATAAAATAAAAATGTTTTAAAAGTTCAATGGCTTTCAGTGTAATTTACCCTAGTGATAATTACCGAAAAAAGTATCCTTTTTCAAAGGGATGCCTCATCAATGCTCCCAAAGTATACATATTTTTTCAAAGTAACACTTCAAAGTGTATATGAAACAAAACAATGTTAAAGATCAACGAAATTTGTGCTCATTTTATAACTTTTTCATAATTAGAATATTAAAAAATTATTAATAATTGAGTGGCGCATTTGTTAGCACAAAAGAAAATATAAAAGTATAGGATTAGCTTATGTAAAATTAAAGTACAGATAGTAAATCTCAAATTTTAGAAAAGTTGAGGGAGCAGACCTTTATTATCCACATTTTCATTTTTGCCTTTTTAAAAATCTATCTTGTGAATTGTGATGATATCGTTCATCAAGCCGCTGCTTCTGGAAATCTCTTTTGAAGAAGGAAGTTTCAAATCCATTCCAGCCGCCACCCATCTTTCTCCAGGTCAGCCCACAATTTTATTTCTTCGTTTTCAATTCATATGATTTGAGTTCTTTTTTGTTCTTCTGGGTATATGAATAATCTTGATTATTGAGGATGAAACTTTGGCTTGTAAGGTGGTTCGGTTCTTCTCCTCTTATCTGCGCTTTAATACCCCAAAGAAAGATGGCATTACATTCCTTCTCTTCCGCTCGATTTTGCACTTCCAGATTCCCAATCTGTTTCCATCTATCAAAACCCTCAAATTTTCCATTATTTTCCAACAGATCCATTTCTTTCCAAAAGATCCCTACTAAATCCCCGCCTCCGCTTCAATCAAGCTCAACCCAGCTCCAACCCATGGAAGAACTGCCCCCTAAGCTCCAAGAAATCATCAAGCTTTTCCAATCAGTCGAGGAACCCAAGGCCAAGTACGAGCAGCTGATGTTTTATGGCAAAAACTTGAATCCCCTCGATACCCAGTTCAAAACTAGGGAGAACAAAGTTGAGGGCTGTGTTTCCCAGGTCTGGGTCAGGGCTTATCTTGATGAAGATAAGAATGTTTTCTATCAAGCTGATTCTGATTCTGTTTTAACCAAAGGACTCGCTGCTTTGCTTGTTAATGGATTGTCCGGAAGGCCTGCCCAGGAAATTCTGAGGGTTTCGCCCGATTTCGCCGTGCTTCTCGGGCTGCAACAGAGCTTAACACCTTCAAGGAATAATGGGTTTTTGAACATGTTGAAGTTGATGCAAAGGAAGGCACTTGAGTTGCTTATTGAAGCTGAGAAGGGTAATGGGTCTTATGGTAACGGTCAGATTGTGAATGATAACAGTGAACAACCTGTTGAGAACTCAAATTCAGATTCGAAAGTCGATGAGAACTTGAACTCGGGTGTTCGATTCGGTTCTCGAAAAAGTAATGAAGGTAGTTCGAGTGGTTTGGGAAGTAGAGGAATGAGAATCAAGGAGAAGCTGGAGAGGGAACTTAGTCCTTTGGAATTGGAAGTGGAGGATGTTTCTTATCAGCACGCTGGGCATGCTGGTGTGAGGGGAAGTGATGGGGAAACACATTTCAATGTCAGAATTGTGTCCAAGGAATTTGAAGGGAAGAGTTTGGTTAAAAGGCATAGGTTAATTTATGGTTTGTTGGATGAGGAGTTGCAGACCGGATTGCACGCCTTGTCTATCGTGGCGAAGACACCATCCGAAGTTGAAGCAAAATGAAGAGATGTTCCATTCCATGACTAGTGAAAAAATAGGATCCTTTTTAGTACATTTCGATATGCTTTGTTTTGCAAGTTTTCTAAAGGTGCTTGATTGAGAAATGGGATTATTGCATCTTGGATTTTTGACATTGCATTAGTCAGTTTCAATAAAATGTTTCTATACACATGGCATATTTTCTTTCTTTACTCCTTGATGATTTCTGGTAATCCCAAGCAGTCAAAGGTGCATAACCATTTGTCGTAAATGAACATAACATAGCCATTTATGAAATGAATGAAGGTTAAGGTTAAGATTAAGGGTAATTATTATATACACAAGCGGTTGTGAATTTTTTTTACACAAGCTCCTTAGTTTTAGGGGTTAGAGATTCTGTTTAGGGTTTGAAGTTTATGGGTTTAAGTATAGTAGTTTTGAATGTAGAGGCTGTTGATAGAATTTTAGGTTTATGGTTAAAATTTAGAGTTTGTGGGTTAAAATCTAAATCCTTAGCCATATTATCCTTAAACTTTAACCCTAATCCTAAACTCTAAATTTTAACCCTAGATTCTAACCATAAGCTCTAAATTCTAAACTCTTACACTAAAATCTCTAAACTCTAAATTCTAAACTAAAATCAAATCCTATAATTGTGACGCTTGTGGAAACAAAAAGTTTTAACCGCCCGTGTATAGATAATAATCCTAAGATTAAATGTACATAAAAAAAAAAGTACATGTTGGAAGACCATGAACTATGTGCAAGGAGAGAAAAACAACTCAAATAATGAACAAATCAAATACAGAGCATATGTAATGGATACATGTGGAATTTCCAATAAACAAACTATCACCACCTTCTAATTGTCCCCTCATTGTATATTTTGGACGCTTGAACGTGTGAACACTACCGCGCGCACAGGCAAATAGAGATGCAAAGGGTGAGGGAGTGTGTGCGTGTGCGATATATGAGAGATGGATGTATAAATTATGTGCTTGGTGTTTCGGCACCAGGTCCGGGCCGGGCGTTTAACAGGGGCTGAAGAGCTTTGACGACGATGCTCATATTTGGCCGAAAATCAGCTTCATATTGCACGCACAATGCAGCAACGGCAGCCATCTGCGATCAAACAATAAAATGCTTTAGCCATATACGATAATACCAGGAGCAACTTGTCACTTGAAGAAATGTTAACATAGAAAATTTGCTAATAAAGCGATAATACCAGGAGCAACCAAACATAAAAGTACCTTGGCAACACCCTTGGGAGGATAATCTCCTCCTAGTCTTTGGTCGACACACTGTCTAACCTTGTCTTCACTGAGTCTCGGTGTAGCCTAACATAATTCAGAACTCTCTTGGTCATCATGTCTGAAAAGTTCGAAAATGAAAGTCGGGCTGGATAATTAGAAAATAAGTAGAAGAAAAAAGTACCCATGTAACAAGACTTTGCTGTCCGCGGGGTAAAGTATGATCAACAGGTTTTCTCCCAGTTAGAAGCTCAAGCAGAACAACACCAAAGCTGTATACATCACTCTTGGCATTTAATTGCCCAGTCATTGCATATCTGTCAACCACGCGAACACAACAGTCATGTCCGAGGCATTAAATCTGAAATCGAGCTATATGGATAGGAGACATGGATTATTAAACTTATGCTTGTTCCATGAAACATCTCAGTAATTAAATAAGAAATTAATCTACTTTAGGTTCCAAAGAGCAATTCATGATGGATTTGCAAAATATCATGCTACAAGTTGTTTAAGCCACGAGTTATCAAAAACAAAAAGATATTTGAAACGATACATATAATAGATGTCGGAATGAAAAGAATCCAGAATTACTTACTCAGGAGCATGATAACCAAAGGTTCCAAGAACACGAGTGGAATGAAGACGGGCTGCCATATCAGGAGCCTGGTTTGATAAATCAAAGTCCGCAATCTTTGCCACATCATCATCAAATATTAGCACATTGCTGGACTTAATGTCACGATGAATGATGTGAGGATCAGCCTTCTCATGCAAGTATTCAAGCCCTCTTGCAGCTCCAACAGCAATTTTTACTCTTTGTGCCCATGTCAGAACAGGGCCAGGCTGAGCTCCCTTAACACCTTTTCTTCCTGCATTAAAGGAATAATAATGCTCTCCTCTAAAAAAATATATAGGAATAATAATGTTGCAATATTAACAGCACCACATGCAAATATAACCAAATAAAGACTTAGCATCCATTTCTATAACAGCATTACCAATAGACCCATGCTTCAGGCATCACTACAATCAATGTTTTTCAACTTTGTATAACTGGAGTAACAAATGAAGCATCATCACACATACCATGGAGAATATCATGCAGGGACCCATTTGATGCAAACTCATAGGCAAGTATACGGGAGCTCCCATCAACACAGTAGCCAAGCAATTGAACGAAGCTTTCGTGTTTCAACCTTGATACCATAGAAACCTGAAAACCATAAATCAATGGATATAATATGAAACTCTACAGCTAATATCAAGATGCGGTAAATGAAATGAATTATAGCTGACAATTGAACCTGGGTCAAAAACTCATCATCAGGTTGCTTGCTGGCATCTAACTTTTTTATTGCTGCAGCCTGCCCACTTTTAAGGACTCCATAATAAACTCTGCCGTAGGAACCTTCTCCAATCAAAGAATTAGTACCATAGTCATCTGTGATTTCTTTCAATTCATCTGCTGGAATAGCAGGGACTTCAATAGGCTGAACCTTCACAGTTTGAACACTTTTTGATGCAGGTTCAGATGTATGGTAACCTCCATCATTTCCTGATTGGTCAAATTCAACACAGATTAAAGCAATAGATTCACTACAGCCGAAATAAAGCATATGCAACCATAAATTGCAAAAGATAACTATATGAATAAACATGTAATGTGTATAAGTGGTATATTACATTAGGATGGATTATAACACACACATATATATAGATTCTGCAAATAAAAATCTAAAAGAATAAAAATAAAACAAATAAACAGATAAAATCTAAAGTCTGATTTATGATGTGCATAAGCATCAAAGGAGTTTATGCCATCCTACTTATCATTATTCAATAACTACTTCACCATATTTATGATGCAGAAATACCCAAGTGAAATTCACAAAAGTGAAATATTATTAGTTTCGGTGTGAATTTCAATCACAGGATTACCTGCTGGTTGTTTAACAATATATTGGCCTCCATTATCAGAGGCTTTGTGCAAATCGTCTTCTTCACAAAAGCCAAAACAACTCATGGTTCCCCTTGAGAATAATCTCTAATTTGCAAGATCCAGATCTAGGAATCCAAAGAAGCATAAGAGTGAGTAAAAATATAAAATATAATTCCCATTTTTGCTACACTAAAGAAAGTTTGGCTTAACTAGCACTAAATTTTGCAAACATTGCAGGTATAGAAACTGCAAAGACAACAAAAATTGCAAATAGGCAGAGCACAAATATATTTGGTTAAATAGATGAAAGCAATTGCCGGGAAAAAGAATGCTGAAGCAAAATGCATTTGCGTTTTCCACCATCCGTAGGTTTGTACTCCAGATATTAGAGAACTTGAAGTCCTTTCATCATGTCCACATGAGGCATTTCTCTAGTTTCGTAAACCAGACAGCATATCTTGTCATCTAATATTTTCCCCTTAAATCCAAATAACATGCTACAGGGCAGACTGTCATTTCTTTTGCATAATGAAGATTTCCATCAAATATATTGAATGTGGCATGAGAACGAACCCCCCACCCCCCAAAAAGAAACCCTAGGAATGCATTTGAGATTAATTCCTTAAATTCATGAAATTGCAGCATTTCATTCTTAGGCATAATGTCTCCCATGAAATGAGAGGTAGGAGAGTTTAAGCTTTCATTGGATTATCCAAATGCAGCCTGGCAAGAGCAATCTTCAAAAGTAATCACAAGGGGGGGAAATGCTCACAATCCACTTGAAATTGCACATGCAGGAAAAGTTATTGGAAATAAAGTTTGGAACCCAACAACTTTTTGTAAAAACGAAAATGCACAAATCTACAATTTCACACCTAAAAGTTTCCAGCACAAAATTCAGTTCTAGCTTAAAATCGGTATATGATCAGAAATTTCACTCAATACACTCTCCCCAGTAAAACGACGCCAAGTTCTACAAGTTAAATCTTCTTATCAGTAAAAGTTCAACCACAAACCAAACGTATATAAGCTTATAAGCTCAGTCAAACTCAATATTCAACAACCTTTTTCCTGGTCACAGTTTTCGAAATTGAAACAGTTCCGTGAATTACATTGATCCGCGTGCATGTCTACTATTAGCATTCAAACGGCAAGTGAAGAATCAAAGAAGATACACAAAAAACAAACAGAAAGAATCACCTGAATTAGGGCAGATGAAGTGGAGCGAGCACTGATTCTTGGATCAGTGCGTACTAGTTGAGCAGAAGATCTGAGACGGTGGAGCCGGCGAAAGGTGGTTAGGTTAATAGAACCGGGAGTGCGTACCTAAGCTTCCTTGGATTGTATTTGAATTTATTTATATTCTCTTTTTACGTTATTTTTTCTGTATATTGTTACTTTTGTTTTCCTTTTTGCTGTTCTACGCTGAGCTAGCCAGACTTGATTTCCAATTTCCACCGTGTTGTAGTTGTAATTGAAATCGGAGGGATTCAAATCCCACCGAGTTGGGTTACGTGGCTGTTTCTGATTAGATGAATTATAAATAAACAAATAAATAAATAAATAACTGTTTTGGAAGGGATCTTTCGATGCCAGGTCAGCTCACATGAGCTGGAACTTGTCTCATATTACTTTACTAATAATAATTAGGCTCAATTGGAAAGATGCATTTTTTTTCTAATTACTAAAACACTATTGAAATATGTAATTTTTAAGTTACAATTTGTCACATTTATTGTTAAAAAGATAACGGAAAATACATGATCGTACAATAAGAAAATTACGTTAAAATGCATGTGAAAAATTCTTTAAGAAAAAATTTACTAATGTCGAAAAATTAAGAATGCAAAAAAATATTATTTAGCATGATTTGTGGGTTATTCGACTTTATATTTTAACACTTTATTTAAAACATCTAATTATAGAAATAAAAACTTGATTATAAATGAATTATAATCAAACTATTTTTTTTTACTTTAAAGCAAAGTATAATCGTAAGTATTGGGAAAAAAATCTTAAGAGATTTCGTATAAAACTAGACATTGTCTTTAAAAATTGACAAGTACGATGAATTTGGGAAATTTTTTAATTGAAAAAACTAAGTGAACAGCAAATTGGATTGAACCCCCTAAAATTTAAATTCCACAAATTTTAAATTATTTTTTAACATTTTTTTAATAATTTCTACCTAATAAGAGCGAGAAGAAGAATTTTAATTTTAATGTGTCTTGAACCTACAACCTAAAAAAATAAAAAGATATCAATTGAGAATTTTAATCACATATTTTAGAAATTGTTAATAATACTCACTTTTATTCGATTGATCGAAGAATGATTTGTTCGGCAGCCGCACCATCGATTATCCCCTTTACCTTTTCTTTCACGTGAAACAATCAATCACCATACCTGTATTCCCTGCCAGATTCATTGTTTTGATACCCATACTTTTGTTATTCCAAAAAGCACTTCAACTTTACCTATAATTTATCCTGAACGAATATTCACAACTGGTATTTGCTAAGGAATAATCAATCAACAAACTTTATTCAACATTTAACTTAATTTATTTTGGGCCCTTTTTTTAGACACCGGTGATCATTTTTATTGAAGATATTCAAAATCATTCTTGTATCTGCGACAAATACTATACATCGATATGCACTACTAATAAGAAATATAGACGATTAATTAAGTGATTACGTGATCGTAACTATTAGATCAATTAAAATTGAGTAAAATACGCAAATAGTCCTCTGAGTGTATACTACTTTTTTGTTTAATCCTCCAACTATAAAAAATTATAAAATAATCATCGAACTAAAAATAATAATAAATTAGTCATTTGTCGTTAATTTTAATATTTAACCAATTAAATTAATTTTCAATCAATTCATGACACCAACTCAACAAAAACATTATATAAATATAAATTTTCATTATTTTATTTTCCATCAAATCATATGAAGTTATGATTTCAAATATTTCATTAAGTTTAAATTTCTAATATTAATTATTATATTTTAGTTTAACATAAATTTGTATCCAGTTTTACAACCATATTAATTTATTCAAGTTGTTAACACGTATGTGAAAAAAAGATTCTTGATCCTAGAATTGACTAAACAAGAATTAGAACATTGATTATATAACAAGAGTTATATTTCCTCGTGAGATATCGTAAAAAAAAAAAAAACCCTCCAAAACAGAGGCATATGATGCTAAGCTAAGCTTATATAACAAGAATTAGAACATTGATTATATAACAAGAATTGACTATTCATCATTTCTCATATTAGAACAAGCTAAGCTTATACAACCTAAGTATACAGATAAAAATGCATGAAAATTGGGAAGCTAGAAATGGCATATGATGCTGTTGTTCATCTCCTTTGAAAGTTAAGCTTAGCCGTACAATATATAAAAACAGAGGCAAAGAAAATGGGGTAAGCAAACAGTAAAATAGCCGTAATGGGCAAATCCTTATGTTTGAAGCCATAGTGGCTTTCCAAGAAGGCACTAATAGTTTTGCGCTCTCCAAATGCTATGATTTCCTTATTTATATCTCCATATTGGGAAGTGATGAGACCTCTCAATGTCCAAGAAGTTGGAACCATCCAATAGAACCAATTCCACCATTTAGGCAGTTTCTGCAAATGTCAAATGTAATATTGTATCAAAAAACAGACGTCTCATATTCTTATTTGCATGTCAAAAGTAGGCTTACAGGTTGTGGTATGAGAAATCCGGAGAACAAGTTCGCAACCGTGATACAATAGCTTCCGTTTATCGCGGCCATCTGGTAAGTTGTCGACAAAGAAGCAATGGCCATGCCCATGTATTTGTAGGTGAGCAATGTGCAAAATGTGTCATAGAAATACCAAGACACTTTGTAAGCTGATGCATACAAGTTGACTGCTGGATATGAAAGGATCAAGAACAAAGCTGCTTCAAGGAAGACATATGGTATTTCTACTATAACCTGCAATTGCAGAAGTTATGGTTTGTTATTAACCTGTTGGAAAAGCAGAACAAGTGTGTTGGGACTTGGGAGAGTAGTTTTGGACCTGTGCTAATGAATGTGCTTTGGACGAGTACATTCCGGAAAACCTTTCTCGGTACACGATAGTCCGCTGACTATTTACGATCGGAAGAACCGAAAGCAAGTTGCTTGCTCCGGTGGAAACCATGAAAACGTATACCGATCCCATTATGTTGAACAAGTCCTGCTCATTATTGCTTCATGAAAGATGATCATGGTTTCAGTACAATGTCATATGTTTGAACCAATTCAAGGCCTAAAGAAGTGATACGAAATCGCAGTAACATCTTACAGTTTTTGCCCCTTCTTCCAAAGAAGCGCTCCATATAACAAAGATGATACCATGGCTAAAATCAAGCGCCCCAAGTTATATGTTGGGTTTCTCCAATAAGACAAATGCTGCTTCCATAGGCATGCTTTGAATTGCTCCCATCTGTTTTGTGGAAAGCGTGTAGTAAAACTTAGTTCCTGTGAACCATGTGATGGAACTCTCAGCTCTTGGACTTGTTCTTTGTTTCTCCTACACAAAAATATCCAATATTATGCAACAGAAATATATGATTTCTAAGCTCTTTTGTATCCTCCTGTTAATCATGGTGAACTTACTGATACAAACTGGATTGTTTGTAGAGATGGGCAAAATCTACACCAAGTTCAGCTTCAATAGAAGGATTTGTGACCTCTAACATCCACGTTGCCGGATTGTCGTTTTCTTTTATTTTCGGCACCCCTGGTATTCCCTGCTTGAAGTGTTGTGAAGCATTAGTTTCCTAGTCATTTCGAAAGTATACGAGTCCATAATCTGCAGGATGTTACTTTAGATTACCTCAAAGTATTCAATAAGCTTACAAGAGTTTTGACCAAGCTCTCCAAAATATACTATTTGCCCTCCTTTCATCAAAATAATCTGCATGATGACCATTTGTTATTTAAGGAAATGAACTATGGAACGTTTATGAATGCTGCATCACTTGGTTACCTCGTCGAATGCCTCGAATATGTCGATACTCGGCTGATGAATGGTACATACAACGGTCCTCTTAGTACTAACTATATTCTTCACCGCTCGCATGACAATGGCAGCTGCTCTGGCATCTAAACCGGAGGTGGGTTCATCCATAAATATTATTGATGGATTAGCAACAAGCTCTACTGCTATTGTAAGCCGTTTGTGTTGCTCTGCTGATATACCACTGAAACCGCGTATGCCGATTAAAGAATCTTTGATTTCATCAAGCTCAATCATTTGAAGAACCTCTTCCACGAATTTCTGTTAAATGCGAGAATCGAGTGAGCCTTAACGTTTGCTGTTATAGATTAAATTGGTCTATGAGGATTTGCATAAAGTTGAAACACTCGTACCAATCTTTTATGCATAGGAACCTCTGCTGATAGGCGTAACCAAGCTGAGTAAATCACTGATTCCTTTATCGTTAACCGTGGAGAGTGTATATCGGTTTGCTCGCAGTACCCCGATACACGAGTGTATGTCTTTTGGACTTTGGGGTATCCTCCAACTCTTATGTCCCCTTCAATGTACCCTCCAGTTTTTCTTCCGGATAAAACATCCATCAATGTTGTCTTGCCAGCTCCACTGGCACCCATCAATGCTGTAAGAACTCCAGGCCTAAATGCACCAGAAATATCTTGAAGAAGATGTAGCTTCTTATTCGGGACTTTTTCTCGAAATTTCTGGGAAAACAGACAAAAAGAAACTGAAAATTTGTTCTTATCATCTTCAAAGTGGTAAAGGGTTTTGTTGATGAATCAAATTGTTACCTTGGGAGTATCCACAAAGTAATGCACGTTCTCAAATGACAGCGTTACGGGCACAGAAGGTAAAACCATACTTGTAACTTCTGTTGTTACATGAACACCAGGCAACTGGTTTTCCTCCATGGAATTACTCAAGTCTTCTTTTCTTTTCGTATGAGATAAAACTCGAGGCCTCCCGGTCCCCGGAGCTGCACGGCAAACACATGTTAGTAGAACTTCCAATGATTAAATTCATCAATGATGTGAAACTTACACTTCAAGTAACTAAGTGCTAAGGTGAATCCAACGTTAACAAGAATCCACATCCCTATCAAAGCTGCCACTGATCTCCAGTAGAAATATTCTTCGAAGTTTAATCCGCGCCTCCGTAGAGCCAGATGCCCCAAAGTCACATTTAAAGATGAAACCTGAAAGGCCACAACAGGACCAGCAAATAGGTGCTGATGTTTTCATCTCTTAAAATCATTTCATAAACAACAATGGGTGATTTGATTTCCCTTTTTACCTTTTGCCACCTTGGAGATAGGAATTCGTTTATCGAGTTTCCTATATCCGTATACGAGAGAGGAGAAATCCAAAAGCACCATTTTATCCAAGAAGGCATCGATGCTGCATCGAGATAACAGTCGTGTTATAGTAATTACATGAATACTTTGAACAATTTGAATTAGTCATGCTAATAATAAGGTTGGCCTCACGTAAGGGTACTATGAAGCCACTGAATAATAACGTTGCCATCACGGTAAATTGACAAAAGATTGCTGCAACGGGTAGTGTTCGAATTACAGCGGCAATCAAACGGAAAATCGAGATTGCCACCTGATGAAGAAGGAACTGGATGAAAAGCTGACGGAAGAACCTGAAAGAACATATCGAAATTTAATATATCTGACATAATCATAGGATATTGTCCTTAAAAATGCCTAACCTTTCTGGTTCTGGACTGTAACCAACCCCAAAATATATAAGAGATGTCCATAGGAGAGTATCCAAAAACGAAAATGGGATCCTTAAAATAGCTGAAGGAATTGAATAAGCCCACGCAGGATGGAAGTATAAATCCCTTTGCTTGTAGAACACGCCAAGCCTAGAACTAGTAAGTGCCAACTCCGGAACTCCACTGGTCAGAACTCGGAAAAGACCGAAAAATAAGCAAGCCATGTACTTTCTCGAATGGAACTCATCGATCTTCATCCGAGTGCGTACAAACAGTGTCATGGTTACCGATGCCAACAAAACAAGCTGCAAACAGAAAACACCCGAGGCCTGTGAGACTACGTCGATCAGTAGCTCGCCATCTCCGTATCGATTTGTAAATTAAATCCTTACCTGTGCTGATCTGTACACATACAAAAACGAGCTACGCTTGGTAAGAGACCATTCCCTAGCCAAACATGCTTTGAATAATTCCCATTTCCCCAATGAATAGATATCAAACGACAATGCATTATGTTGATCCTCGGTTTTGTCAAAAGGTTTGCAGAGTTCTTCGTTTAGGTTTAGCCCCTGTCCTGCATGAAATTCCTTGCATGCAGCTATGAATTTGTCGGTAGAAACATAACTATAAGGTCGGTCCGTATGAAACCAGAACTGTTCTTGTTCCTTTTGGGAGAGTACCTATTATTAGATGAATCAATTTTAAAACAATGTTCAAAAAACACAATGCAAATACTGTTTTGTTCTAAAAAAACATACTTCTTGCAGGAAGACAGCAGTGCCTTTCCTTGGTGGGCACTTAAAGCCGCAGTATTCAAAGAAGTTGTGAACTTCAGTCCTAGGTCCTTGGTATATAATCTTGCCTTGGTCCATTAAAATAATGTCATGGAAGAGATCAAAGGTCTCCGGAGCTGGTTGAAGGAGTGAAATTAAAAAAGTGGCTCCTGTTGTATGAGCCAACTGTTGGAGACAGGTTACGATTTGGAAGGTGGTGGAACTGTCTAAGCCTGTTAATATTTCATCCATAAAGAGTGCTTTTGTTGGACCGACCATCATTTCACCTGTTGAATTGGAAACATTAAGCAATTAGTACCACCGGCGGAGCCAGCCATAGGAAAGGGGCATTGGCAGTTGACACTCAAAACTTTTGAAAAAAAAAACGTTTATAAATTTTAGGTTAAACTAACTATTTGGTAACTCACCTGTTTTCGTGTTTATGATGTGATCACTTAACTATTTTTTTTGACAAAATAATACATAATGTTATGTTTTGTTTCTATTTTGGTATCCCGTCGTTAAAAATTAACAACAAAACTGAGTGTCACCACCTGATTTTGAGAGAAAAAAATTAAAAAAAAATTGTCAAGTCAACTTTGACGTTAATTTTTTAACGACATGGTACCAAAATAGAAACATAACATAACATTAGATATCATTTGCCAAAAAAAAATTGTTGGGTGACCAAAATAAAAATACAGAAATAAATAAGGTACCAAATAGTTATTTTATCCTAAATTCTATATTAAAAATATTTTAAAAATAAAATTAGCAATACTTTAAAAAAAATATTGATATCGCTTAAAGGAATTTGATACCCAATATTTCTTTTATTAAATATCAGTATTAAAATCATATAATATAGATTAACAAAAATATCCTTGACCACAAATAATAGAATATTTAATGTTCCAACTTGAAATTTTGATCATCACACATCCCGTAAGTTTTCTTTGACCACATAATTTCTTTTATAATTTTTAACTAAATTCTAACACATTTTTTAATATTACTATAAATATAGTAATATTTTCGTATTGAATAAAGTTTGCACTTGTTACATTTAATACAATATTAATATTATTATTAACGTGGTCCGCTTAATCAGGCCTACACGGCTACGCCCATCTGTTATAGATTATTTATTTTTAGTTTTGTTTTTTTTATTTAATGAATTATTTTGACTAATTTCAAGATTTATATATCATGATACTAGCATTAGAGTTAAGTAACATTTAATCTCTAGATTTGTTCATTTTTTACATCGATAATTGAACTATTTTAAACTATTACATTTAATGCATTAATTTGACTAATTTTAAGATTTATGTGTTATAACATATTATTATATAATATACATAGATTTTTACATAGCAATTAACAATTTTTATATGACTAGCGTATGTTGATAATTTAGTAATAAAATTAGAATGTTCAAAAAAAATTTGAGGATTAATTTAGAATGAGAGTCATGGTGATGAATTTGGAACATTCAAAACTTTGAGGGACCTATTTAGAATGAATGTCATGATTTGAGGATGATATTAAAACATTTAAAAGTTTTTGAATCAAATTAAAATGAGATCATAATTTAGAGATGTGTGCTATAGTTATTTTTTTAAATCGTATTCTATAATTAGAAAAAATTATATCATGGGCATGGCTTACCATGTCCCATCCAATAAAAACCACCCACTTTACCACTATTTTTCCCATCATTTTTGTCCAACCAATGAATCTTCACTAATTTTTTTTCCACGTCATTTAATTTTTTTTTGAAAGTTATTATATTATTAGATTAATCACATAAAAAATAATAGTGAAGTTGATAATTTTCATTCGATGAGACCATAGTTGATGTGGTAAGCCAGACCCATGATATAAATTCTCTTGTAATTAACTCATTTATGTTGTATCTAAACTTTTCTATTTTTTTCACATTAGTCCCTTTCTTATAACAGTTTTAATTTCTATGACTTATATAACCTTTACAAACTTCTAAACTTTAATATATATATATATATATATATATTTCTATAAATTTTTATTTTATTTTGGTTGATGATGCGGCGCAACCTCATAGTGCCACATCACCCCATTTAAAGTCATTACAAAAAAAAAAATACCAACGTAGTAGAAAAGGTGGACAAGTTCAAGGCTAAAATGTGAATTATCCCTAAGTACTGTTACATGTTAATTAATACTTTACTAATACGATAATAACAAAATTAATACTTACTATACTGACATCGAGTATACATAGTTTAAATTATCGATAATTATGATAAAAAATATTATCGATAATGTGTCATCGTTTGATTTACTAGTAGTGACAAAAATATATATAATTATGATAAACATTTGATGCACAGACTGAAAAAAATTTATTCCACAAGTGAGTCTAATTTAGGGTTTATGAATTTAGGTGGTAGGGTTTACCGTTTATAATTTATGATTACAATTTAGATGTAAGGTTATGATTTATGGTTTTAATTTTTAAAGTAAAATTAACCATACTTATGGAATAAATTTTTTTTATGGTCAGTGCATGGTATAATTACTCTACAATTATTCCCTATAATAATACATTGACTAATGAGTTTGTTTATATCTGTCATTAGTGTATGCTTAATATTTCAGGCAAATGTAATTAAAAATTTATCAGCAAGTGGTATTAACAGCACAAAACCTATTGTAAGCCTTTTCATTTCACAGCCAGAGATTCCACGGTTCATTGCATCTCCCACAGTTGTATCAGCACAAATATCCAGTCCTAATATCTAAAAAAAATTCAACATAAACCGTAGCAAAATCATCAGTGAATAAGCTAGTATTAATTAGGACAACACTTGTCTTGTTTTTGTCCCTTTAATCAAGGGAAATCACCTTCAATATGTAGTCTGTCTGGAGTGTTCTCTTTAATCCTTCAACGGAAATTGCCTGCCACCATAGATTGTGTTATTCTCAAAAATAGCAGCAATGGAAATGGTTGTCTTTTTAATATTCTGGTGTAATTACATGACATTATTTGTTATTTATTCTTAACCTTTTGAAAACGCACACACGCTGTACAAACTACGTTGTTCGAATCCGGATCAAGAACAACGTCATCTTTTATCACTAAGACCATTTTATTGCAGCAAAACAGGTTACCTTCATATAGGTGTCTATGTCTGGTTCCGGGATGATCCCATGTAGCTTCTCGCGCCTACTGAGTTCTTTCAGAATATCTTCAAATAACAAACACTTTCAATAATCAATATAATCCTATGAAGATTTTGATTTGTTGATAGAAGATGGAGAAGGACATATATCTACCTGCTCTGCTCCCAATGCCCTGACAACGTGCTGAGAAGTCAATTGTCTCTCTTACAGTCATGTCCGGAATATGCAAGTCATATTGATTTATATAAGCTGATGTTTTCTGAGGAACAAACTCACTGAACTTACAACCGTTGTAAGAGATTTCCCCTGAGACCTGAAACTTGAACATACAGTTGTAAGTTGTTGAATCAACCCATGGCCTAGAAACGACTAACAATCGGTCGGATACGAACCTTGAGAGACGGGTCATGCTTCCCTGCAAGTGTCTGCAAAAGAGTTGTTTTCCCGCATCCCGGAAGGCCGAGCAACAGTGTCATCCTGGAAGGCTTAATGATGCCGCTCACATCGTCGAGAATTTTGATCTTGTTCGGTCGTGACGCGCTTCGATTAACCTTCGTAATGTCCTGCTCAACATGAAAATATGTCCTTGAATACTAACGGAACGCATGTTTTATAAGAACACAACGTTAATTAAGCACGTACAGGGAACATGTTTGTGACAGTGTTCCAAAGAGTAGGGAGCTGAGGCTTTCCGTGAACCACTTGATACTCGGCTTCCACGTTCAGATTATCGAATTTCACTTCGATTGTTGGCAATTTCAAGCCCACCCTGATTGTTATCATATTTTTTGGCATCGATAATAATGTTAATATATATTATAAAATCAAAAGAGAAAGACAAGAGTTTTGTTTTAGTTTCTTGCCTGGCCATTCTTTCTTTTAGTCTCTTCAACAGCTTGAGATTGTCCTTGTCGATTGTGGTTATGAGTTGGTCCATGAAAACTCGGCGTTCGAACGCTCCAATCCGAGCAACATCTATCGCCTTCTTGCCTAATATGTCGTCTTTGTCGGCATTTATCGACTTTTGATCGAACAAGGATGTTCTTATCCGCTTGAAGGTGGGTAATCTTTCGATGGCGGCCCACTGCAACTCCACTTCATCATCACCACCACAATCATCGTCTCGGAAAGACCTCGAAGATGCCATTGCCATGCTTGTCTCAAAGCGAGTTGGCTATGTCTTGTTTTGAACAAAACAACACAAGGAATTATACTAAATTTGTTTTGTTATATGTTTGCAAATGAAACGGTGAATCTATATATATACAAACATAATACTCCTACAATGCTATAGTTATGTTGTAAAGTCTAATTTTGTGGTTGGTTTTACAATAAATATATCTGGCCATGGGCAAGTGGGTACTCTGCTCCTTGCAACTTAATTCATGGATTAATTGCATGAGTTAAGATTCAAATTGTCGAAATATAGCCCAACAAATAGTCCAACTGAAATATTCAAAAAAAAAATTATCTTAAAAGACTCGAATTTAATCGTTTCGTTTGCAAGATATGTGTGCATATTATCAAAGGGTTAAAATATCAAAGAACACATATTAATTCATAATCAACTGTAAATTATTAAAAAGAATACAGTAAACAACAATTTATATTAGATTGAAAATAATTTCCGGACAGTCAAAATAACTCGCCTTATGACACAGACTATTTTCAGCCACTAATTCTTTAGGGTAACTGTTTAACTAAGTGAAGACTTAAAATCGAGAAATATGGGGTACATATTGTGTCCGTAACTTCTTTAGTTACTCACCTTGAAAAAGAAACTTTCTTTAATACCTGTTTAAAAGGGTAACTGTTTTTGGGTGGTTATTCATTCTGTACACAATAGAACATATATTTAATTAATTTTATTAAATTAAAATTAAGACTAAATTGATAGAGTTTATAAGTAACCAGGATTAAATGTGTAATTATACTCTTATTTTTTTAACTGCCACGTCGCCCTTCCGTTAACCTTTAACGGCTGGTGGTCACATTGATAACATTTAAATAGTTTGGTGGTTTAATTGTAACGAAAAAAAGTAATGTGGTCAGATCGCAATTTTTGTAATAGTAAGATGGTCATTTATGTAATTTACCCTTTAAATAAGTTTAAAATTTTGAATTATGATATTGTGAATAAAGTTAATTTAGAGAGGCTTCAACCATTTTTTTCTCTTGTTAAACAATATACACTGTAACAGGATATCTAGTCCTGATTCCCCTTCAATTTCTGAATGGGGATTGGGGAGTTAGTTTTTTCTTCGGTTGTTAGATTAGGGGTTGTACATCTTGATTGATGCTTACTGTATACAGAAATACTTACTTTAGATGAATAAATAAAATTTATTTATCCGTAAAAAGATGTAAATTAAATTTAAAGGATCCTTTCTATTATCCCTTCGTCTCTTTTCAAAAAGCAGAACCATAAAAAAAAAATTTAAATCTACATACTCATTTAGAAAAGAAATAAGTTAATTTAAATCTCATTCTTTAACTTTTAGACCTGCCATTAATTTTTGTATCACTATTTTCCTGGGAAGGGGGAGAATTCTAATGTGCGGCGGTCTAATATACGGCTAAGAAACGGCGTTACCGGAAATATTATAAGATAAATAATGTATCCGGTAAAGCGCTACCGGATATGTTGATTTAAAATAATGTATCCGGTAGAAAACACTAAAAAATATTTAAAAAAATTGGTAACCGGCAAACTTAAGTTATCGGTAGGTATAACAAAATCGGTAAAATTACTTATTTTGTTGATAAGAGTATCAACATATTCGGTAGCGCTTTACCTATTTTATTATTAAAGTTCAAGCTGATGGGGCATTCGAAAGTATCTATACTTTTTTAAAAGTATCCATACTTTTTTAAAAAAGTATAGTATAACAAAATAGGTAAAATTTTACTTGTTTTGTTGATAAGATTATCAACATATTCGGTAGCGTTTTACCTATTTTGCTGATGTGGCATTCGAAAGTATCTATACTTTTTTAAAAGTATCCATACTTTTTTAAAAAAGTATAGTATAACAAAATAGGTAAAATTTTACTTATTTTGTTGATAAGAGTATCAACATATTAGGTAGTATTAAAGTATTGATATTTTTTGTTGATATTTTTTTAAAAGTATCGATACTTTCGAGCCACATTGCAACCGGTTATATTGCTTTTTAAAAAAGTATAGTATAACAAAATAAGTAAAATTTTACTTATTTTGTTGATAAGAGTATCAATATATTAGGTAGTATTAAAGTATCGATACTTTTTGTTGATACTTTTTTAAAAGTATCGATACTTTCGAGCCACATTGCAACCGGTTATATTGCTTTTTAAAAAAATATCGATACTTTTTTAAAAGTATAGATACTTTCGAAAGTATAACAAAATATGTAATTTTACTTGATATGTTGATACTCATGTCAACAAAATAGGTAATTTTACTGGATATGTTGATACTCTTATCAACAAAATAGGTAATTTTACCGATTTTGTTATCTTAAGCGGTCACCTTTCTAACCGATCACGCCGTATATTAGCCGTATATTAACTGCCTTACCGCAGAACTACCCGGGGAAGGGCGACTTTCAAAGAGAAAAGAAAGAAAAGAGAGTCAAAAGAGATAAAAAGGAAAGAAAAAACAATGTGCTATATTTGGTTTTAATCGAATTAATCGATCAAATAGAATTTTTTCGGTTAATCGGTCGGTTAATTTTAGGTAAAATCAGTTAACGGTTAAATGTTTTTTAAACTTCAATATTAGTTAATTCAATTTGAAATTAGTTAATTAACTGAACTAACCGAAATTATTATTTATATTAAATATTATATGTATTACATATATTTATTTTTGGTCATTGAACTTTAAAAAATTATAAAATGACCATTAAATTTTTTGATATATTATAAAATGTTCAATCAACTTTTATCAAATTAGTATAAAAAGAAAGTTCGGTGTCTAAAAAGATTATTTTAACATAATTTAGTGACCAATTGTATAATTTATCCAAAATTTTATAATAAATTTCGGTTAATTTAAAAATTGACCGAACTAACCGATTTTTTCAATTCAATTGAAAATTTTAAAATTATTTTGATAACCGGATGCACACTCCTAGTCAAATCAGAAGTGATGAATCGCTTATCATCGCGTAACAACCACTCACTGAATAACTGGTCAGCCATTAAAAATCATCACCCTTACGTTGAGTTTAGTTAATCATGAGCAAACTCACCATTATCACGACAAGATGGAGACGAGAAAAATAATGTAAGAAGATCGTAAACCAGAACTTGCTTGATAGTTTTATTGTGACTCAAGACGTTCAACCATCTTTCAATTTTTTAATATTTTAAAAAATTAGAAGACTTAAATTTTAAATTTAAATAAAAATTATTTAAGGATAATTATTCCACATGCACCTTACTTTTTAGGGTTTAGAGATTTCTTTTAGGGCCTAGTGTTTAGAGGTTTTAGTAAACGAGTCTTGAATTTAAGGTGTGGTTATAATTTAGGGTTTATGGTTAGAATTTAAGGTTTATAGGTTAAAACTTAAATCCCTAACTATGTTACCCTAAAAGGTAAACCCTAACCTCTAAAGCTTAAATTTTAACCATAAACCTCAAATTCTAAATATATACCCTTAAACCCCTAAACTAGATCCCTAAACCCTATAACTAAGGCGCTTGTAGATTTTTTTGTTTTTACAGCCAGTGCATGAGATATTTTCCTATTATTTAATATATTTTTTAATTTTGTAACTTTTATGTGCCAAAATTGTAGTGCTTCCCACGATATTAATATCTAAAAAACTTTCAAAATTTAAAGATCAAAACTTATTAAAAGACTTAGTTGATTCAATATATTAGTTCAAGAAATTTATGTTTTGGAGTGCTACACGGACAGTATTAGATGGACAGTATTTCTTTTTAAATGCAATTAAGAAAATAAGCAGTATATTTTAATTACATTTTCATCTAATACAAACTTTTATTAGATTTAAATATCTAACAATATCGTTATTTAATTATCACTATTTTGAAATTTGTATTATTATTCTATATTTTTTAAATTTACTTTGATTTATTTGAAAATCTCTCATAAGTAATAAAAATTGAACATATGAAATATATAGTATTTGAAAATTCACAAAAAAATTAATAGAGAATAACGAAAGTATGCACTTATAAAATATTTAAAAAAAATATTTAATATAATAATTATATTAATAATATGACAAATATATAATTTTTACAAATTTTAGATAGTGTAACAAAAATAGTTTTGTGACTTTTTATGCAAAATATTTTAATTTAATATTAAAAGTTTAACATGCTAAAAAAATATAACATGAACAATTTGGTAAATTTTACTTTAGTTAATCATATATTCATCCAACCAATCACAATAATCTTATATTCTTAATAAATAAATCAAACAAAGTAATGTAATATTACGAATAATATATCATGTAATGTTACATTTCGAAAATCATATTCCCAGAGATAATCTTACATACCATGAACCAAACACACCTTAGAAACTTAAGGAAGATTTTCAATTAAGTCAAATTCACATAACACACCCATAAATAATGTATAACTTTACGAGAATAATGTGCTTTTTTAAAATAATTTAAAGGTGTTTATAAGGTAGTATCCTTTTAGACATATTTTTAATCTTTTAACAAACATACACTTTATAAACAAAACGATTAAACTTAAATTTTTAAGATGAACATCACTCACTTTTCCAGTAGGACCACTTGTTGAGTTCAATAATATGTTTTTTTTTACATGTAAATAGTTTTTACTTAAATATTTTCATCATGTATGATACACAGGGAAAGAACATAGGATTTTATGTTATAGAGTGAACCTATAAAATTTTAGGGGTGAAAAATATATAAAAAAAATTAAATCATATATGAATTTCAAATCTCCAACCCCCTCTAGGTCAACTCTTGATGATACCCCATTCTCTTCTATCTTTTTATTGAATATATTGGTGTGATTATATGGTAGTATTTGTTCAATTTTATTAGCCCTTTAGTAAAACACACATTGTGTGCACATGGTGCTCCAACCCGTATTACTTGAATAAAATATATCATCATTTACTACTGGGACCACTCAACAAATTCTTCTAAAATATCCATTCAAATAAAATAATTATAAATAGTAATATTTAAGATTTCACTTCTAAAATATTCACACAAAAAATGAACGATTCTAAATTACTTTGATCTCATCCAACCTCTATAAATATCATTGTTCGAATAGGAGTCACCGAGGACAATAAATCATCTTAAATGATGAGAACACTTAATGAATTCAAAAATATTACGTTTCAAAATTGAACACTAATGTTTTTTAAGTTTAAAATATAAAGAACAATCATTATTGATATATAATCAAATGGATTATTATTAAAATTAATCGTTATAAAGTTAAAACTTATATACGACGGGAGTTGAACTTATCCATCTGTATTATCAAAAAAAAAAACTAATCCATCTGATTTTTAGCATTGAAACAGTACAGTTACGGTTACCTCACGGTCCGTGAGTTTCTTTCGAGAATCACATACAATTTCAACCGCACATAATCATAAAATGCATTAAGTTAAAACATGTTATTAACGTTTGACTGAATAGTTAAGTCGATTTCTATATTTTTAAAAATAGTTTAACCCTCAACGTTTCATTTCTGATCAAAATAACTTTTTCGCGGATGAAAATTGACAGTAAATTACTTGAAGTGACGAGATAAGCCTATATGGCAGTTCATGCTGACATGACAGTATCATATAAATAAATTTGTTGACTTGAAAAAACGTTACATCAGTCAAAAATTAATTTTATAAAATTATATAAAATATAAAATAATTTTTTCTGCTGACTTATCATCATGTCAAGTCATTTAAAACTGTTTACCGTTAGTTTTCTAATAATTTTCATCCGCAGAGGGGTCATTTTGACCCAAAATGAAATGTTGAAGGTTGAATTGCTCCAAAAAAAAGAATAGGAACTCAAATGACTATTCAGTCAAACGTTGGGGGTATTTTTTTGACTTTATTCCTAATCTTAACTAGTTAACCTTTTTTATCAAGTTAAGGTTAAGGGTGGGAATCCCTGAATTTTTCGTCCGCATATTCATACGCATCGGATCCCCACCAATTTCGAAAAATTCTCATCCCAAAAGTTAAACAAAATTTACTATTTACTAACTAAAATATATGGTCGATTTCAATTTACATGTCATATACTCAATACACTTAAACATATGGTTGCAGGGGAACACGTTTTTTGTGTAAAATGAATGGCGGAAATAGAAAGATAAATAGATTATATAATTAACAAAAATTGATAAATTACTAGAGAGGTCACCCAAACTTAATAAGGTTTAAACAAAAGACACAAATATGAAATATATTGATAATAAGATAGGTTACATGAGAGTTAATTTTATATATTTTAAAAACTTTGTAAAATATTAGGGATCATTGTGATATTTTTCGGGGATCCCCACAGTTATTTATACGGTTGCGGTTGGGTTATCTCTACGGTTCGGATATAGCAATCCTTGTCCCTATCTCCATTTGAGCTTCGATGATAAAACGTTTCCCGTCCCTGTTCTAGTCGGTGAAGGTTTCTGTTATTCCCCATCCCTGTAGGTTCAAATCCTTACAGTTTTCGGATATTTCTCACCCAATTTCTACCTCTAGTTAAGGTTCAATATTTATTTATTTATTTATTTGTTAAACTTTTAAATATTTTATTAGATGAAAATAAATTTGAATACAATTTGCCTATAAAATACGGATAGTATATAAAATATTACATACTATAAAAATACTAGAAAATATAAAAAAGGGTTTTGATAAATTAATGTATCCACTTTACTTTCACAAATAAATATTCAAATTCGAATTTGTTATCCATTTTAATTTTTAAAACTTTGTTTGGATTGTTTTGTTTTACTAAATTTGAATAATTAGTGAATTTAGGTATTTTGCAAATAAAGCTACATAATTCTTTGTTTAATATATTTCGGTTAACCGGTTTAATGGTTAAGGTTTATACCAAAAATTAAACAACCTAAATTTATCGGTTATCCAAAATAATTTTCTAATAGTTAACCGAACCCGGTTTTGTACACCCCTAAAAAATTAACCAATTTCTTCATTTAAAAAAAAAAAAACCTACGGTTGAAATTGTATGTGATTCTAATAAGAGAATCAAGTACCGTGAGGTAACATTTTCCTTTCTAGCGACTGAAAGTTACATTATTTTGAATGAAAATTTTTGGATCCAATTCGATTTGAGATAACAATATAATTATTCTTTATATATTTAAAAAGTAATTACTGAGTTCTCCATATTTTACAATTATCTTTATATTTTACCCAATAAAGTTAGAGAAAATTTTATTTGAATTGAATCGGGTCGAAAATAATTTTCACCGGAAAATTTAAATCAAATTCAAATTGAGTGAAATATCACCAAACATTATACCAAATTAGAAACGGCCGGAAGATTTTAATTTTCGAAAGAGTCTGGACGGTAAAAAACTCGGCTCAACCTTAGGTGCCCATCCCTAATCACATTTCACAGAACAGGTTTTAAGGTATTAAACAACGGCCTAACTCAGTAATTAACACTTAAAGCAACTTGACGAGACTGTAGGGGGACCATATTAAATTGGAAATTTCCAAAACTTTGGATATTCGAATATACATTTGTTTGGGTGGAAATTGTCTAAAATTTAAATATGTAAAATTAGGTCGGTAAACGAATCGAACTAACATGAATGAGAGTATGTTTAATTTCATTCATTTAATTTTAATCGAACAAATGACCGAACACGAACAACTAAACGAACATAATTTCTTGTATGTATTCGTTCGTTAAGGAATGTAGCTTGTTCATGTTCGTTCGTTAAAATGATAAATTAATGCAAACGAACATCGAGTATTGTTTAATTTTTTGTTTCATATTTTTAATTATATTTTTAATTTTTTAAATATAATACTTTTGTTATGAAAAATAATAAATATAAATGGACATATGTATAAATTTAAACGAACATAAACAAACGGATTATCGAATGTTCACGAACGTAAATGAACGAACGAGCTAATTGTCCGTGTCCCTTAAACAACTTCATGAGCTCAAGTTTTGACAATATGAATGGAACAAGCTGAGTTGAGAGGGTCATCTCATAATGAGCTTCTACAGTACTTGATTATGATTAATCAGCAAGGCCGGTCCTGGGTTTTTGGAGGCCTTGGGCGAACCTAAAAATTAGGCCCTATATTAGAGATTTAAATTATAATTGCAGTTGCAGTCGTATTTTCGGTTGTGTTGTGTTTATCGCAATTACAAATATAACATATGTTATTTCAGTCACTGCCTTTATCGCAGTTGTGAAAATTTTTAATAGCATACGTTATTGTGGACATAACAGTTGCAAGTATCTTATTTTCAGATGGTGCAACTACCGTCAAAACGGTCGTTGTTGTGGTTGCATACCGCTATTTAAATCTCTGTCTCCAACAACAAGTAATGAAAAAAATTAAATTTTAAGAGTATGTCCATAGTAACAAGTATTGAAAAAATTGGGCCCTAATAACAAGTATTGAAAAATTAAATTTTAAGACTATATCTATAATAACTAATGTTGAAAAAATTAGGGACCTAATACCAAGTATTAGAAAAAATTGAATATTAAAAGTAGACTCCTAATAATAAATATTGGAAAAAACTTATCTCCTATAACAAGTATTGAAAAAATGGGCATCTACCGTCATATAACGGTCGTTGTTGTGGTCGCATGTCGCTATTTAAATCTATGTCTCTAATAGCAAGTAATGAAAAATAAATAAATTTTAAGAGTAGATTCATAGTAACAAATATTGGAAAAAATATGGTCCTAATAACAAGTATTGATTTTTTTATAAAAAAAAATTAAGACTATACCATAATAACAAATATTGGAAAAAATCTGGACCTAATAACAAGTACTAGAAAAATTGAATATTAAGAGTAAACCCCTAATAATAAATATTAGAAAAAAACGTATCTCTTATTAACAAGTATTAAAAAATGCCCCTTAATAATAAGTATTAAAAATTAAATTTTTAATAATAAATATAATTAAAAAATACAATATTTAATATCCCGAATGATGGGCCCTGAACGGGCGCCCTTGTTATTCCTGCTCAAGTCCGAGCCTGTTAATCAGTAAATAGATTGAATATTAATTATAGTATTTATTATTTTTTTTTCTCAAATTAATGGGCTTTTTTAGGCTTCTGACCGTAAAACCCCCCTCAAACTTTTGGGGGAAAAAATAAAGCCTCTAATTATTTTTACCCAATAAAGCTTTTAAACCAAGAAATTAAATCAATTAATTTCTTTAATCAATTATAACCATTAAATCTTAACTGTTTTTAGATATTACTAGCACATGATACACTACAGTTTTATTATGTTACATTTATAGATTTTTTAAAAAATATCTTTTTGTAAATCTTTTAGAATTTTTATAACTTTTAATGATTTTTTAAATGAAAATAAAATTTTCTTAAAACATCAAGCGGGAACATCGTGATATGATGCACTGCACCAACAAATCCAAAAAGAAATTTGAGATTTAATAGTAAAATTGGTCAAAGGGCTTAATTAATTTAATTTTGTGGTTCAATGGCTTAATTGATTCAATTTGTTGGTTCAATAACTTAATTGGGTGCAAAAAAGTCCAGGGGCTTAATTGATTTCTTGTAAGTTCAAGAGCTTCTTACTTCTTTTAGTCGTTTAACCACCGATCTCTAACTCGTAAAACGGCTAGTCTGGATCGGGTTTTGCATAGGCTTAATATAGGGGCGACCCTCTCGATCCATTTTTCTCTATTCACTATGTCAAGATGCGAACTTCTGACCTTGCTTAAGGGACTTAGAGCCTTATCTTACTAGACTAATTGATTGTTGGTAAATTAATGGACTTTGTTGGATTCTTTTTAGTAACAAATCTGAAACTCCTAACAATTAGAAAACATAAATTTGAAAATTAGATATGTATTGCATTTGTTAATTTATAATTTGAAATGCAAATATAAAAGAAAAGTAGTTATGATTCAATACAATATAATGAAAAGTATACAAAGTATAGATTTATTAATCAAATTTAAAATTATATTAGGTAGTGTTTGAAAACTAAAGCTTACAATTGAAATTTGTGATTTTTAAATTCATAAATTTTTTTAAAAAAAGTTGTTTGGAAAATAAGATATTTTAAATTCAAGATTTCAAATTACCTCAAATTCATTGTTTGGATAATTAAAACTTAGGTTTGAATTTCAATTGAATTTAAACTTAAAATTTTATATTAAATAGACAATTGAAATCATATACACCGTTGCTTTTATTATCAAAGTTATATATACATGGGTTAGAATCAACTTTACATAAAGATTACATTATATAACTAGAAAATGATAGGACTAAAATGAATATTTATCCATCTTTACATAAAGTTTAAGGGGCTCAAGCGCTGGAACAGAAAAACAACGTAAAAATGAAAGATTATAATAAACTTGCCCTAATATCTCACATCGGTAAGATATATAAAGCAATGGAAAAACATCCTATAAATAAGGGATTATTTGCCTTCATGTACAAACTCTGTTGAGATTAAAATTAATTGATTATCAAGTTCGATGATTTATCGTTATTCTCTAAATAACTGTCGTTTTCACCGCTATTAGTGTGAATTTAATTCTTTTCATTAATATTGGTGTTAACGGTATCAGAAGGTGGCACTACGACGAGATTACAACCGTTGTTACGGTTGTGATCTGTAATTTAAAATTTTAGCATAAAATTCTGTAAACCTTAATTATCAAAGTTAAAATTTTATATTAAATAGAAAATTGAAATCATATACACCGTTGCTTTTATTATCAAAGTTATATATACATGGGTTAGAATCAACTTTCACCGTGTAAAACTTAATTACTTTTACACAGTTTTTGGATCGTTAGATGACAGTAATTAATGACTCAGATTATTTCCTTATATTTTTTCCCCAAGTGATAGCTTCACATTTTTTATTGTTAATCTCATACATCCATTTCTCTTATCCAATGGTCCTAGATTAGTGTAAAACTAAATGAGTTTTACACCATGTAACTTGATCTCATCCCATATATATATATAGTGTTAGGATCAACTTATATTGTGTAAAACTCAATTACTTTTACACAGTTTTTGGACCGTTTGATGATGGTAATTAATGGCTCATATTATTTTCTTATCTTTTTTTCCCAAGTGATAATCTTCACATTTTTTACTGTTAATCTCATCCATCCAATGATCATATACATAGCATAATGTCAAAAAATGCCTCTAACGTCTAACTGAGTAGTCATTTTAGCCCATATTTTTTTGAATCAATTTAACCAACAACATTTATTTTGGGTCAAACTGACCCCTCTATGGATGAAAACTGTTAGCCAACTAACGACAAACAACTTGAAATAACGTGACAAACTTGCATGACAATGCACGCCACGGTAGCAGTGTCATATAGACAAACATGTTAACTTTACATAATGACACATCAGTAAAAAAAATATTTTTACAAAATTGTATAAAATATAAAATATTTTTCTTCTGACACGTTATTCTATTAAGTTATTTTAAGTTGTTTATCGTCAGTTGAGGGACGATTTTGATCTAAAATAAACGTTGAGAGTTAAATTAGTTTATAAAAAAATAGGAGCCAAAATAACTATTCAATTAAATATTAGAGACGTTTTTTAAATTTATGCCTATAAATAAAGCCATAAACGTATAGGTACTTCGTGGCCTAATTAACATAATTGTCGTGTAAAAGCGATAAAATCTCGTATGGAGGTCGCAAAGACTAAACACTAAAAACATAGCATTTCTTCATTCTGAGCAAACTTAGTTATTTTATCCGCTATTTAATTACCTTCCCAAAAAAACATGAACAATCCTAACCTTTCAGAGCGCCTCATCAATAACACAATATGAGAAACACCCCACAATTCATCTTTCACTACAGAACATACCCCAATGAATTTAGAGAAACAAATTACACAAGCATGCATATTTTAATTTAAAATCTAAATCTCTCGTTAAAATAAATTCAATAAATTTGTCATAATTCGAAAAAATTAACCTTCAATTATTATAATTCGAAGAAATTCAATAAATTTAACCCTCAAAACTTTACTCCCTAAGCCGTATTCTACAAATACATTCACCAAAGAAGTTAGGCTGAGAATGCATGAAATGTGTACTTTTAATGTTGGTAAAAATGGGTTTAAAGTTTATTGACCTGGAGCAATGTAACCAACCGAGCCTTTCAATCCCATTGTGTTGTTCTCCCTTTGGGATGGACTTGGAGAAAGGAACCTTGCCAATTCGAAATCACCTACATCAGCTGCCATAATCCATGGCAGAAGCTACATATATGGCGGCAACCATTTCAAGCAAAATGATGATTTACTGCCTTGGAGGAGCAGATGGTGAAACACTTTGGGACTGTTTCTTGGTGAGTTTTGAAGTTAAAGAAGCTGCTGTACATCGAGGGGTCTGCCATGGAAAATTTTGGAGAGAATTTGAAACAGAAATAGTGGAAATGCGGAGATGAAGGGATAAAGGTGATGAAATTTGAGAGAAGCACGCGGAGATTATGTGTTTTCATTTGAAATAGGACTAAATTAATTAAATCTATAAATATAGAGGACTAAATGTGTTATTATTTAAATATTTATAATTGTAACGTTAATCTTTTAACGTCGGTAAACGGTCGAGTGACCGTTTTGTAACAAAACATAAAATTTAATTGTCATTCTGTAATTTTTAAAAATTTAGTTATCATTTTATTTTTCGGAGATAGTTTAGTAACCATTTGTACTTTACCTTAAAATAAATTATTCAAAAAAAATAGATACCCGAGCTAAAACCTAAATAAAATTGGATATTGAAAGTTCATAAATAAAATTGAATGGTATTGATCTGCGTACGAAGGCTAAGCTGTGTTTTAATGTTTACAAAACTAAAAAAATTAGGCTCAGTTAATGAAAATCTCATTTTTATTTTATATTTCCATTTTTAGATAATTTTTATTTTCTATTTTTGAAAATTGCAAAATATATTAAGTAAATAGAAAAAAAAATCAATAGTGAAAATAAAAAATTCGTTTGATACTTATTATCTTATAATGGAAATATTTAAAATAAATAAAAAATCATACATTTATAAGGATTCAAACCAAAGGTTTGATATTTAAAAAATATTGAAAAGGAAATAATTTTTTCTTTATATAAATTTGAAAGTGAGTCAATTTATCAGGTTAAAAATCCTTTATTTTCAATTTTAGAAAATATTTTAAAGGAACACAATGAATTTGTTTTTTTTAATTTTCTTAATTTTTTCCCATGTTCTCATTTTTATTTTTCAAAATCATTTAAAAAACTTCAATCAAGATTATTCTCCATATTCTAATAAAATGGGAATAATTTCTGTTTTCAAAACCAATATTTTTTTTCGCTTAATACAAAAATAAATTCATAAACTATACATCTTTATAACATGAGGTACCTAAAGTATTTTTGATAAAAAAAAGTCATATAATTTCAACCGTTATAATTTTAAGTGCCCGGCCGTTTAAAAATTTATTTCTATTAAAAACGTGACATTTTTAAATTTAAAAATTGAAAAAAAATAACTTAAAAAAACTTCAAAATTTCCAAATTGTCATCGTCGTTGTCGTCGAACCTCACCACTATCATCGTTAAAGGTCACCATCTATTTCTTTCAATCACTCATCGTCAGTAACAATTGGGAAGTCAATCGAACGTTGAAGGTGAATGGTTTTAGCCGAGTAACGTCTGATTGATACACCTACTAACAAATATCGGTGATGTGTGGTTGAGAAAATAAGCAGTGGCCCCCAGCGACAGTAGTGCGACGACGACAATAATAAAAATTTGGAGATTTTGTGATTGTGGATTTTGGGGATTTTGAGTTTTTTTTAAAATAATTTTTTCTTTCAACTTTTTTAAAAAATAATAAAAATATGTCATGTGTCACGTTCTTAATGGATAATAATTTTTTAAACGAACGGCATTTAAAATTGTAACAGTTGAAATTTTATGCATCTATCTTTACTAAAAAATATTTTAAGTACCTAAAATTTAATATATATATATATATATATATAATTTGGGCACTTATTTTTGTATAAAAGGTTTTTTTTTTTTCAATTTTGGGCTCGACAGCTGCAGGTGCTGTGAAAGTACATTAGCATTGCGGTCTAACATGAAAGACAAATATGCTCTCAGGCATGGATCAAAAGCCCACTGCCTAATACTTGAGCCTAACAACCGTCTCTTACTTGCAAAACCTCCGATTTCTATGGAGGAAAGGAAACAACTGGAACAACGTGATATTAAAAAGAAATAATATCAAGAATTTAGATTTTAATATTATAGATAGAATAATTAAATTTGGAAGATCACCCTCATAATAAACTTATGTAATATTTAATTTAAATTAAGATCTAAATTAATCAACTAAAAAATAGTAATGGGTCCGAAGATGATAACCAAATTTAAGCATTTAACCGGAACAGTTGCTTGCCTGCTACCAGCGAATTCCATGAGCAATAAATCATAATTAATAAGGAAGCCAGCTTGTTAATTCCAATGCCATCAATATAAGCAAAATTCCCATACATTTTTTCAACACCGACACTGATAAAGTCGCATAAATCAAATCAAACATGGTAAAAAGGACAGATAAAAAAGAAATTGAAAATGAATAGGGGGATGGGATCATATCATATGTGTATGAGATTAGATATTTTGGGGAATGCTAGGGGGTTACGTGGCAGAAGCTACGAAAATACGGATTATTCAGCACCGTGGATGAGCAGGGGCAGGGAAAAGCTCGAGTTCAAGATTGAGGCTTCTCCCATTTAAGGGGCTTGACAATTTCCCAGGTGAAGTCCGGATCGTCCCTTCCAAAATGTCCATAGGCAGCTGTCTTCAAGAACCGTCCATTGCCACCTCTCTTGAGGTCCAGGTTGATGGTGATCATACCAGGTCTGAAATCAAAGTTCTCCTTTACAATTTGGAGGATTTCCTTGTCTGGAATCTTTCCAGTTCCGTAGCTGTCGACAAACACAGACAAGGGCTCGGGCACACCAATAGCGTAGGAGACCTGCACGATGCACCTACGGGCAAGCCCGTTTGCTACAATGCTCTTTGCAGCCTGCCTTACAATGTAAGCACCACTCCTGTCCACCTTGGTAGGGTCCTTTCCAGAGAAAGCACCACCACCATGGGCTCCCCAACCACCGTAAGTGTCGATAATGATCTTCCGACCAGTGAGACCAGCATCACCGTGAGGACCACCAATGACAAAGCGGCCAGATGGGTTGAGGTGGAAGATTGTCTTCTCATCAAGATACTTCTCAGGAATGACGGGCTTGATAACATGCTCTTTGAGGTCAGCGGCAATTTCATCATTTGTAACAGTCTCGTCATGCTGGGTGGAGATGAGGACGGTGTGAACACGAACTGGAACCATAGCACCATTATCGTTGTAGTATTCAACGGTAACCTGGGTTTTACCATCAGGCCTTAGCCAGGCGCAGGTCCCATTCTTCCTAACCTCAGTAAGACGTGCTCCAAGCTTAGTTGCAAGGACATGGCTAAGAGGCATGAATTCTGGGGTTTCGTCGGTGGCATAACCAAACATATGGCCCTGGTCACCAGCTCCAATGTCTTCTGGGCGCTTCGTGAAGTGGCCATGGACACCCTGGGCAATATCAGGGCTCTGCTGCTCAATATTAACCAGGACCTTGCACTTATCAGCATCAAGACCCACATCATCAGAAATAAATCCAATGGAGCGGCAAGTGTCGCGAACAATCTTCTCATAGTCTACATTGGCTTTGGTGGTAATCTCTCCAAAGACCATGACCATGTTAGTCTTAGAGCATGTTTCACAGGCAACCTTGCTGTCAGGGTCCTGGGCAAGGCAGGCGTCCAGCACAGCATCAGAGATCTGGTCACAGAGCTTGTCAGGGTGACCCTCGTTGACAGACTCAGATGTGAACAGAAAAGTCTCCATTCTAACGAGCTGCACACGTAAGAACACCAGAGGAAACTCAGTACAATATTCAACAATTGACAATAATGCATACTTTAGTTTTTTATCCAAGATCCAAAAAGACTGGATCAACAGAAGTCTGATTCTGCAATTATTTACTCGCATAAGGATGTTTTAACGGAAAATGCTGTACCAGTTGGCTGATTTGAATGACAAGTCATAAATCTAAATCAAAGTGATAAAACCACAACAAAATTTATAAATCTTTATACTCAATGATATAAGATAACAGGACAATGTAAAAAATACAGATCCACTAGATTCTACTCAGAGCAAAACTACTTTTCCAGTAAATAACAAATTCTATCAAAGTACAAGACGTCATCAACTCAAACCTACTCTAAAACATATTGAAATTTTTACAGTAAGACTTCCATAAATAATCCACAGTCAAACCTTAGAAACTCAAGATCTTAGAATTTTCAAGAACCAAAACACTGAGAAACTCCAAAATCAACAGATCAGAAAGCAATTCAGTCAAGATTCACTAAAAGAACACTCAATTCCCGCTGCTACTACAAACAACAGAGCAAAATCAAAGAACGAAAGCCACAAAGCAAAAGTAATTAAAAGAAGAAGAAAAAAGGAATAAAGAAGGTAGAAAATGAACCTGAGACAAAGAATTCCGAGCGGATCTGAGTCTTTGGTTGAGAGAGAGAGGATATTGAGCGGACCAGGCCTCTAGATTGGCGGAACTCAACGGCACGACGAATTATGGCCTCGAACGCGCCTATTTATAGAGAAAATGGAATTTACTGGTTACTGGTTTAATCGGTTTGGATTTCTTTTCCTCTTTTTTGGAATTGAGATCGGATCGTGAATTGTGAGGGATAGGTGGGGTTGGTGAGAGCGAGACATTTGGTTTTCATATATTAAATCATTCTTTTTCATTAAATAAAAAAAAATCATTGGCTATTGGTTTATTAATAGTAATGTTTATGATTTTATTATAGATTTAACCGGGAAACTTCGGTCACTCACCAACCATCGCCAGTGGTTTGGCTTGATGGCTTGGCTTGAGCTGTTTGCCTCTGGCTTGGTAGTGGGTCCCGGCAATATGATTGGCCAATAGGTTTCTGTTATTTTGCGGTGGTCCATCCTTTATTTAATATTGGAAATCATCAATCTTCTATGGTCATTTTAAAAATATATATCATGAATTATAATATTGTAAAAATAAGAGCTTAACAAGCTGCAAGTAATTAATTTAAACTTGTACCAAGTTTATTTTTAATTTTACAATGGTGATTTATATTAAATTGAATTTGGTAAAAGATTAAACAATAGACTAGTGATTTTTTCAAGTTATAAATACAAGGAACAGTCATAATCATAAGTAATACATATAAAAATATATTATAATTAAAATTAGTTATTATACAATTAAAAATAATAATTATTATAAAACACATTCAAATTAATAAATAAAATTAATTCAACGAGTTATTCCAGTGAAAAATACGATAATGTTTATTTTAAGAAATTCAAATTCAAATATCTGTGTGTAATATATATAACTTATCAAATAATTAAGAAAATGTATGAACATATCAACGTATATTTTACGCAAGATAAAAATTAAACTTGAGTATTCAGCAACTCAACACATCAACTTTCGGTAACTCTACTAAGACTCCATTGATAATAATGCTAATTGATTTTTAAAAATTAACTTCAACAATTTTGTTTTCTCTCTCAAACTTTTAGATATTAGATCTAACGTCATGTTTTTTCTTGTTTTTTTTTTTTTACTTTTTTTCCTTCGATTGAGAAGTTATTCTTCATAGTATTTTAATTGTTATTGACGATGATAATTACCTGAAATTTAGATTATTACTTGAAAGTAATAAATTTTTTGAATAATCTAAAGGTGATTACAAGATAGTATTTGTCAATAAATATTTTTAATCTTTTGACAATGCACACACTTTAAAGACCAATCGATTGAACCCGGATCTCTTAAGATGAACATCATCTGTTTTTCTACTAAGACCACTTATTAATTTTAAAATTAACATTTTTTAAAAATTCTAATTAGTATATATTCATATAAAATTCTAAATAAAAAATCAATGATAAATTACTAAATTCAGAGAATCTTCAAATTAAAGTGAAAATTCTTCATGCTTTCTTGCAGTGCCCTTTTACTTATCACAAGGGTCAGAAAAGAATCTAACAGTAAAACACGGTTGAAGAAATGAGTTGTCCAAGTACTGGATTACCCATGTGAAATGAGTCGATAACATTATTTTCATGGGTGTTTCGGTCCAAAAAATATGTCACCGACATTGCATTTGCACAGCAGTATCAAGCGGGGCACCGCCCAAAAGCAAAAAAAAGATGATAGAAAAAAGGAAAAACTTAACGTTCATAGATATCATCCTTATAAGCATAAATACGAGAGAATAATCTTTTCTAACATATTGCCTACTTCCCCAATTCTTACACCCGTTGATCGGAACACACAGAATATCCAAAGGAAATATACATATATGATGAATTTATTACGTACGACGAACACTGTTAAACACTACTAACGTTGAATACCGTTAAACATTATTAATTTTTTTTAAAAAAGATTAGTAATTATAAGGACTAAAATTATAATTAAAATTATTTTAAATAAATATAAATTAGATTTAATAAAAAATTTATAATTCTTTATAATATTAAAAATTATTATGTTAGAATTAAATATACCCAAATTTCTTATCATAAACCCAACCTATTACATTCTCGTTGTCGCCGTCGCTTTCACTTGTGTCGTTACCAGTGTCTGACGGTGATCTTGCACGATGGTCATTTGCCGCGTCGTCCAACTAAACTCTCGCCAATCGATTTATTTTTCCAGCCCTAATCGCGCATCTTCCCTGTCGCGCGTAGCCGAGATTCGGCCGCCTTTCTTGCTGGCGTTCATCCTAGTCGCTTTGCTGCTGCATCGTCCGCCTGTGTCCATCGTTCCAGCCACGCAAACAACCACCATGCTAGATCGCTGACAAAATCACTAATAATGGCACCGATAGAGGCGACGGGAGAGGAGACGCCAACAACGACAATGTAAGGGTTGGGTTTATGATAATAAGAAATTTAATCTAATCTCTATTTTTAAAAAAATAATTTTAATTATAATTATAATTTTAGTCCTTAAGATTTTTAATTTTTTTTAAAAATTTAATGATATTCAACAGTGTTTATCATTAGTGGTGTTCAGCGGTGTTCGACGCTCGTTATAAAATTTTCCTATATATGTCAATTTTTTAACTATTTATTCTACATATCAGATTAATTATACTTTAATGGAATTGACTCAAATTTAAAATATTTTTGCATAATTTTGGTTCAACTTAAGTATTATAATAAAATAGTTTATTTTAAATCTTATTATTAAATATTAATAAAATATATTGAATAAATTTTCCACTTGAAGCGAATTCAACCGAGTTTAGAAAACTTTACTTTATTATTATCTACAATATGTGCCCACCCATTCATAGTTTTTTTTTTGCCTAATGCCAAAAAAATAACTTAATGTTAGATTGAATATTCACTTTAGTTTTTATTTTTCTTGAAGTAAATTAACTCTCAATGTTTCATTTTGGGTCAAAATGATCATTCTGTGAATGAAAATTATTAGTTAACTGACGATAAATAACCTGAATGACTTGAGAGATATATCAGTAGAAAAAATATTTTAAATTTTATATAAATTTATAAAATTATTCTTTGACTGATGTGTCATTCTGTAAAGTCAGCATACTTGTCTATATGACAGTGCTATCGTGGCATGCACTACCATGTAGGTTTGCCACGTCATTCCAAGTCATTTAACGTTAATTGATTAACAGTTTTCATCCGCAGATGGACCATTTTAACCATAAATGAAACGTTAATGGTTAAATTACTTCAAAAAAATATGGACCAAAATAACTATTCAGTCAAATATTAGGGATATTTTCTGGCATTATACCTTTTTATAAGTGTAGTTTTATTGTCCGAAAATTAACAAGTTGTTACCGCTTAATACTAGTAGCCAGTTTTTTTGTGGTAATTTAACGGTGTATTCAAAATCGTTAGTATAGTAGTTTATAAAATTGATTTTATTTATAGTTATCTAAGCATATAGTTAGACAAAGATATGTTTTGATGATAATTATTAGATTTCTGTAGAAGATGAAAGTTATATTCAAGTTATCTTAAAAAAATGAAAGTTATATTCGAGCGAAGATTTTATTATTTCTTTCACGCCCTTTAAATGTTCATGTTTTATTTTTTATAATAAGTTTTTTTGAATAAAACTATGTTATTCCTCAATTTGTACAAAATTTAAGTACCAAATTCTTTAAAGCAAATTAACTTCACTTATCAATTCTCTTCTAAATTTAGGATAATGATATGCATGTTGTTTCATTTCGGAAACATTCATTGCCAAGTTGAAAACATGCCTTCACCAAAACTGAAAGGACTGCCCACGTTTTGTTTAATGATGTAAAAGGGGGCGAAAATTCAATTCCGAAATAGAGTTGGTCAGTTTTCAACAACCTTAGTATTTCAGTGGTCGTAAATTGAAGTCCAAATTCAGAATTATTAATTGTTTTTTAATGTTAATCAAGGTTTGGAATTAAGTTCAACTCTCACCAACCAAGGAAGAGTGTTGAAAACGTAATTAAAAAAGCCGAGAAAGAAGCCAACAAAGCCCGCAGCCGATGGAGGAGGTCGACTCGGTTCGCGGAGGCTGTAGCCCCGACAAGATGATGTGACAACAACCAAGCAAATAAATGGGTGCTTGCAGGAAATTTTTTGGTAAACTATTTGTTTAGTGACTCGATTTTCATTGTGTTTTTGTTTTGATCATCAAATTATAAAATTTTTCAACTCAAGCATAAAACTTTTAAAACTCAGTCGTTCGTTATATTTTTTTTATTAAAATACCCAATTTCATTCTCTAATTTATTGTTGACAACGACTTTTATATGTTAATTTGTATACGAGGAAAATAAAGAAAATAACAATGAAAAAAGGGAGACTCGAGATCAGAAGCGAATCTTTGTGGAAACTAATGAGCACCTTGCCCTCAAAGTTTGATAAATTGTTATCTAATCCTTTAAAAAAATTAGTTTGACTCCAAAATATTTAATAATTTTTATTATATTTTAAAATTTTTAAAAAATTTAATTAAGTTCCTCCTAAAATTTTAAAATATTTTTATTAAACTTAATTAAAAAAACTAGTTAAACCCCAAATTTTTTATAATTATTTTAATTTAGGCATCCAAAACTTCTAAAAATTATAATTAATACCCACTAAAGTAATATTTTTTTCCTAACTGAAAAAGTTATAGTTAGGTTAAACTATGTTTAAAGTATTTTTTATATATTTTTAATTAAGTTCAATATTTTTTTCTTTTTTTGTTTTTATAATTACATATGTATACATAATCATTATATTAAATTATTTATCTAGCATGAGTTATGAGTTCCAAAAGTAGTTTTAAAATACTAAACGGAACCTTAACCTAATCTAGTCTTATAGAAGATTTGTCAAAAAAGTTGGGGTGGGTATAAATGGGACGCGACCATAAACATGCCGAGTAGCATCCAACATTTTCTTTGGAAGTCCATTGTCCATTGTCCACGACCCATTGCTGGACGCAACCTTTGACACAATTAGTCAAAGCACTACACGTCTGAGCAAGGAAATAGAATTAGAATTGTATCCGCTTTGGAATTTTACAGTTTGGTCATTTTCTTTTAGGTTACTTATTTTCGGCACACGAATCGTTTTTTTTTTTTGTAAAAAAACATTAAAAGAAATAAAAACATGACTTTTAAAAGTTGTTGAATTTTTCAAAGTGACACTTTGAAACTATTTAAAAACACGAAAGTGACAAATTCATTGGGACAAAATAAGTAATCCCCTGGCATTCTTTTATAACATGACTTGCAGTACAGGAGAAATTGCTATCTAAATGCAGGTTAGTGATTACTGTCATGGGGACGGGGGAACATCTGTACAATGAAATGGAAACAAAGGGTCATTTCTATTGTAGTTGTTGTGATTTGTGAACTCTCAAATCAAGCGTGGGAGTCAATTCTACACGCTTGTCTGGTCCAAGTACAGTTAAGCTGATGATGACCGCCAATGAGTAGCCCAAAATCTACTAAAGACTTAAGCTGAGGTTTTAAATTCCTCAGCTGCAGAAAAATGAGTTCCTTTTGAAGAAACGTGATTACTAGATAATGGTCCTCGCATGCAGCGTCGGAACAAACATAACACTAAAAACCCAAACTTGTAAAAACACAGAGAAATCTCAGGTAAGCTATAAATGGCTGTGTGTGCTCGAATGCCTTCAAATTTAGAAGACTTGAAAAGATTATGGCTGTGTTGATAACTTGGAACTCAAAATTTTCTGATTCTAATGAATGATTTCGTTGGCAGGCTTACCCCATATTGAAGGCATTGCCAAATCTTAAAAGGAACGAGAATGGGTAAGGATCCAAAGGATAATAAAAAAAAATTAACATTACAGTGCGGTGAGTGTGGATCGAACACGCGACCTTCAGTCTGACGCTCTCCCAACTGAGCTATCCCCGCAAGTTGATATGTTCGTCAAATGTAAATGAATAAATATTCAATAAAACATTCACATATACTCAAGGTTACGAGAATGTAAAATTACTTCTCGGAAGTTCCAGAAATGCCATCTCATTGGTGTATAAAGTATAAACCAAGAGAAATATACCATACAAAATTTCAATATTTTCAACCAATGTTATTATTTTCAATGGCTTCACCTAGTCCAATCACTGTCAGCCTGAATCTTCTTATAGACCTAAAATCCAAACATAATTCTGTTTGTAGAATGCAGTAGGCAAGGATTTGTAGATTTTCTCTTCAATATCATGTCATGTCCTGTTTGCTGAAAAGGGATATCCTTTTGAAGCCAATGGTCACAAACTATGTTGTTAATGTAGCTTTCTGGTTGCCAAGCATGCATTCCTTGTCATACACCAACTTTATAAGTGTAGCAGTTGCATAAGCATAACAATTCAACTAAATACTCGTTGTTCTTCACGCGGTTATAATAGTATAAACCAAAATCTAACTTGTGTGAATCCAACAAACAAAGCTTCAGACTCGGGTGACGATGGAGTCAAGGCCCAAGGGACTAGTACCTTACATGATCATGGATGATCAGGTGGCTATGCCTATGTCAGCTCAATCTATATCCGGGGTGTTCTTCTCGAAATGTTAACTAGCAAGCGAGCATTGGGCCAAAGCCTTAGCTTGCCTGCAAACAGAGGATTTTCCAAGTTATGGATGCTAGTATTGAAGACCGATACACACCGGATGCAGTGTTAAAAGCTGCTTATCTCGTTCTGCAATGCCTGTCTATACCGGAGTGTAAACTGAACATGCCTGCAGGAGTGAAAGCGCAAGAGCAGCTTCAAGACTCCAGCGATGACAAAGGTGGCCCTCGGAATGCATCGGTTTGTAGTTCTCATCCAAATTCATGGTATGCTCACTAGAAAAATCCCAATGAGCTCTGCAGTGAAAGCATTCCCTAGCAATCTCCATCTCCATTAAGTACATAAAACCTCAAAGCAGTTTGAACACCCTATCTTGAACTTGAGCATACATGTCAAGCTATCAATCACTATTCAGTTCTTGAACTCAATAGTATCCTAAATCTGAGTTCACCATTTCTAGTCATTTTGTTGTAGTTGTTAAATTGAATGTAAATGCATGTAGGAATTAGTTTTAAACTCTAAACACATCTTGTTTTAACCAATCGGTAGCTAAAAAGGCTCGTCTGAAACTTATTTCAAAGTTTTGACACAAAATTCAAGCACATGCTCAATACATCAGCTCAGTTCAGACGAGTTTAGTTCAGTTGGGCAACGGCAGTAGCATAACTTTCACACACTGAATCAAAAATAAAACAAAAGCCATAGATTTGTTTCAACTACTTTCTGTATATTATATTTCTCTATTATAACATATAAGAACACTCCACACACATCGTGATAGAACTACTAAAAATATTCAAAAGAAAAATGAACTACTTGCCTTGAAAAAGATTTATCAGAGCCAGGTTTCGATCCTGGGACCTGTGGGTTATGGGCCCACCACGCTTCCGCTGCGCCACTCTGATCTATTGATATAATTTTGATCATCACTATATTTAAATATTATTATACTTTTTGTGTATGTAACCAGACAGAGAACCAGTAATCTGGACGACTACACGTTTTAATGTGAACCAGGATCGATCCCGTGGGCTTTGTTTCTAGTGATTCAGATTGGAATTGAAGCAAAGGAAATGCTATGTAAAGTCATAAATTCCACAGTGGATGTATCATGTATCCCTCCATGGCTGGAACTTCATACTTCATAGCTCTTGTCAAGTGTTGTTTTTCGAAAACCGTCACCGATGGCGACCGCTATGGTAGAAGATTCGAGCTTTGAAGAAGACCAGCTGGCTTCCATGACCACCGATGATATCGTCCGAGCTTCCCGTCTTCTCGATAATGAGATTCGAATTCTCAAGGTCCTTCTCGATCCTTGATCTCTCTCGCCATTTCTTTCGGTTATTATTTTGTTTCGTTCTTCTCTAGGGTTTTTGTTCCGGTTTTAGGGCTTTTTAATCCTCGACCATCAATTTGAATAAATGCCGTCTTTCAATTACTCGATGTTTGTTTGATTTTAGTTTTAGATGTTGATTACACCTAATTAGTTATTAGAAATAAGGGAATGTTCTTTAGTTTAGTGGTAAATGTTATGGTTTTATTAGATTGAGAAATCTTGATTATTGAAGCTGTACAAATTTATTTTGTTCTTTCGGAAGAATGTGAGAGAGAGATAACTGATTAGGAAAAAATAAAATTTGAATACTCACCTATTAAGATCTTACAATCAAATCAGGAGAATTTCACGATATGCAAGAGAGAAAAAAATCAAAATGGGTGTTCACTAAACCTGCAGATTTCACTTTCTGGATTTCAAGTTTTGGAAGGATATAATGTTAGGGTTAGGATTTAATAAGTGTTTTATTTATTTTTAATATTTTTAATTCACGTCAGCGTTTTTAATCCACGTCATTAGTTTATAGATAAATTTTTAATATTTGACATGTGATATAAACGGCCCATGTTTAAGAATTTAACAAATTCCGTCGGTCAATAACGGATTCCGTCGGTCAAAGGGTTAGATTGGTTAAATTTTGAGGTTTGAGGGTGACATTGAATGAAAAAAACATTAAGGGCTTAATTAATTTTTTTTAAAAAGTTCAGTGGCGTTTGATAACCTTAAGCCTAAATACTAGCACCAAAGTGTGAACGCATAGCACAGGTTTCTTTCTTCATTATTAATTGTCATTTTTTAATGTAATTCAGCAAGAAAGAAATTATATTGAGAATAATAATATTAAGTTAAGAAATTATATTGTTGAGAACTTGGAAGTCAATTTTTTTTTATAATAACGTAAAATTACTTCATAAATATCCCACAAATGCCAACCTCTGTGCTATAAAATTAAAAGAAAGAAGGTAATAACAATTTATTTATTAAAATTTAAAAGGAACTAAACTAAAGTTAACATTAATCAATATCACAATTAATCCACAACGGTTCATCAAATTCACCGGTGAGTTTGACCCCAGCATCATTCCCCAAGCACAAACGTCCCATATCAAGCTCACCCCCAGAATGCCACGCTGGCGTCCCGTTCTCATATCCATTACACGTCAGCCTCCTCAATCCACTCCCGTCCAACCTCACCACATACAAATCCCCATACGGCTGGAACTGGTTCGGACACGAAACCGGCTCAGCCGTCACGCCACTTATGTTAGCCGCAAAAACCAGCCACTCTCCATCCGGGCTAAAAAACACGTGGTTGATCCTCTCCCTGTCTACGTCGCTCGATCCCTTCCGTCCCGCCACGTAAATCCTCCTGAGACCAGAGCCGTCGGGTTTGATCACGTAAATGCTGAAGGCAGCCACGTTATCCGGATTGTGCATGTTGGATGAAAACGCTATGAGATCGCCGTTAGGTGACCAACAAGGCATCGTATCAATCCAAGGGCCGTCGGTTAATTTACGTATGCCGCCGTTGAATTCGCCGTTAACGGCGTCGACTATGTACAAGTTCTTATGTCCAGAACGGCCTGAACGGAACACGAGGGACTTCCCGTCGGGAGAGCAGAACGGGAAGGCGTTATTCCCTGTATCTTCTCGCGTGAGAATCTTTACATCGCATGGAACCTCTTCGAGATCACCGTTGAGATCAGAAGGATCAAATTTGATCCGTGCGATCTGGACCGTTGTTTTAGCTGACTCGAATATCGGACCCAAGGAAGAGTAAATCACGTATTTTTCGGTTGGGCTCCACGCGTTATAAAACGCCACACGGGACTTGATCAAGGTCCGTCGTTTTGAGCCGTCCGATTTCACTACTCTAATGCCGCCGTTTTCATCCAAGCCTGGGTTCACGGCTAGGAAACTACCGTCGGGGCTGAAGGAAGGAAATGATCCGTTGCTTCGAAGCATACGTAGATCATTTATCGGAGACGCAACTGGGTCGAGATGTGGAACCGTCAACTCGCCCTCAGTCGACTCACCTCTGAATCTGTGGTACCCGAGGGACTCAGAATCGGGAGAGACAAAGGGATTATAATGATGAAAATCTGGGTTCAACAGCTCAGTCACTGGGTGAAAAGCTTTCAATTCGAGATCGAATATCTCGATATGCCTGTAACGCTTGCCGCGCCGCCGCGTCGCGACAGCGATTCGTCTTCCGTCGTGGAAGGCGGCCGGGGTGAAGCAGTGGATTCCAGGTGGAGTGACACGGAGAGGAAGGACTGGGAAATCAGAAAATGCAAGAGGATTTTCTGGAAATTCAAACCGGAAAATGCTCCACCAGCCATCGTCAGCTTGGCGGTGAAAGAAAATTGTCGAATCACCAGACCAAGTGGGCCAACCGCCTCTATCGCATACTACCCGACGGTTTTCCGGATCGGACGATGGAAAAACAACTATATCCGTTTTCAGCTCGTGAAACTCGCCCTCCCAAGGACGAGAACCATACGATGCAACGGCTACAAATTTCCCAGATTTCGAAACAGCAGGGCTATAATCAACAACCCCGTGCGGAGACAATCGCGTAATGTTTCTTTTGCATTGGAGCTCGGTCGAGTAAAGAGCTGACCAGCTCTTGAAAGGTCGATCAGGCTGTTCATGAGCTGAAATGAAGTAAAGACGGTGGCTTTTGATGATGGGTCGATCGTGGAAGAGCCCGTCGGGTGCAGATGGCAGCTGCTCTGGTTTGGGTACGCCGGGTCGGGTGAGGTAAATCCGGGGGTAACCAGATCGTTCAGAGATAAAGACGATGGACTGATCTCCGTCCACAAATTGAGCGTTGTAGTTGATGGAAATACCGTCAGTGAGGCGGTGTACAGTACTGGAAGTTGTGATGGGAGTTTGAGTAAGATTAACGGTGAAGATGTCGAAGCCATATTGTGCTCTCCCGACGGAGGTGAAAACGACTGTGCCTTTGGGGTCCATTGAACTGTGTGTGGGAGAGTGAGACTGTGAGTGAATGAATTCTTAGCTTTAAAGAAGCAACCACTACCAACAAGGGGATAAGAGTCGTGGGTTGGTTTACTTGCCTGCGTCAGAGCTAACGCAACATTGCTCGTCTTATCATCCTTTAATTCCATTTTATTTTATTTTTTCAAAGCTTTTCTTATCATCTTGATTCTTTTGACTGTGACCCAATTTTTTAATTACTTTTTATCAGAAAAAGGAAAGATGACAAGCAGAGGCGGAGTTAGGTCCATGGCATGTTTGGTGATTAATAATATAATTTGAAAGTTATATGTATTTTTATTAAAAATATATTTTTATCTTTTAATAATTTTAAATTTTGTACCTTAAAATTTTATAATTTCAGTTTCCTAACATAAAGTCTTGTGCACAATTCTGCTTCCTATATCATTATCTGCTTGCACATAAAACCTAACTTTGCCCTCTCAGTAGCCTTCATATTCCTTGCAATGGCTTCCAGTCTTCCACTCTATTTTCCATCCTGAGTACATTCTTCCTATTCACTCCCACACGGGAAAGGAAATGTGCGTTTAGAAGACAAATGCAAGGAAATGGTCAAAACACCACTTTTTTTACGATCCTAAATAGGGATGACATTTTACCCCATTCGGTCGGATTTCGACTCGGCCCGACCCGATCGGGTCGATTTTTTTTGTTTGTAAAAAAACGGGTTCATGTCGAACCAGGTTCGGTTTTAGGGTGGCAATATCTAACCCGACCCGAAGAAATAGTGTAATTTCCCCTTATATTTTTAAGGATATTCGCAATAATGCACCCTCTTTATATATACTTTTTATAATTAAGTTATTAAAATTATTTTTTTACAACTACATCTCTAAAATTTAAATTTTTTAATTAGCTCGGTTCGAGTTGACTTCAAATTTAAGCATATAATATTCGAGTTTAAAATATATATTTTTAAGTCGAATTTGGTTGGACAAAAAACCCGACCCGACCTTACCCATCCCTTCCTAAATGTTACAAAGGTAGAAACACATTACATTGGTTTCGGATGCAATTTGAAATTGATAACATCAGGAAGATTTGAACCATGACCGGCATCCACCGCCCAGCTGGTAAACCATGATCGGCATCCTTGTTAATATCCAAACCAAAGAATTAACGGGTTAGTCCAAATAGTAAGTAATTTAATATTATTTAAACATTTTTTGAGTTCGAGACTTTATATATGCAAAAAATCTTTGTTAAAGACTCACCCACCAAACATTTGTTCGGTACGAATAAATCTGAATTAGTGAGAAAAAGTCTGAGGGACCGAGAGGCAATAAAAAAAAACCCCAAATTAGAGAATTTTTTTATCTGCAGAGTGTCTTCCACACTAATTTTTTCTTACAACAGAATTGGGCCCCTCGGCATGATCAATGACTCAATTAGTAGTCCAAAAAAAGCCCAAAATCCTAAAAAGAGGATGGGCAATTACGAACTTTCCCTCTCCACCCCAACTCCACTCAAAACCCTAATCACACATTCTAACCATCAAACCTCATTTTGAAACCCTAGCCGAAACCCCAAATTTCCTCTGCATCGTCACCCAACATCAAGATGCAGATCTTCGTCAAAACCCTAACGGGGAAGACAATAACCCTAGAGGTCGAGTCTTCCGACACAATCGACAATGTCAAGGCCAAGATCCAGGACAAGGAAGGCATCCCGCCCGACCAACAGCGCCTCATCTTTGCCGGAAAGCAGCTTGAAGACGGCCGCACCTTGGCCGACTACAACATCCAGAAGGAATCCACCCTCCATCTCGTCCTCCGTCTGAGGGGCGGCGCCAAGAAGAGGAAGAAGAAGACCTACACCAAGCCCAAGAAGATCAAGCACAAGAAGAAGAAGGTCAAGCTCGCCGTGCTCCAGTTCTACAAGGTGGATGAGTCCGGGAAGGTTCAGAGGCTGAGGAAAGAGTGCCCTAATGCGGAGTGCGGAGCCGGGACTTTCATGGCTAATCATTTTGATAGGCACTATTGCGGTAAGTGTGGGCTCACTTACGTTTACCAGAAGGCCGGTGGGGATTAAGTAGGCTTCATTTCCACCTTCGAAATGGATCAATAGTTTCTTTTTGCCGGTATGAAACTATGAATAGCATTAATTTTCAATAATCGTTGGACCTTTTAAGTTTTTTTTTGTTATGATATTTTGGATATGATTTTAAAGTTTTGATTACCAACTTAGCTGTTTGAACCATATTATGCGTTTCCCTACTTTTTTCGTTTGTTTAATGACTTGTTTTGATTCCATTTTTTATGAAATCAATGTTCTTATTTTTGTTTGATACCATTTCATTGAATTGTGAAATCATTACATGAAGAGAATATGAAATTTGGACGTTTATGACAATGTTTAGGAACACCCTTTGATCATATATATATGTGTGTACATGAACATCCTGTATACATGTACATGAACATCCTGTATATACATTCTGTATATACATCCTGTATATATGTACATGAACATCCTGTATATATGTTTAGGAACGCCCTTTGAATATATATATATATATATATATATGTATATGTATATGTATGTACATGAACATCCTGTATATACATTCTCCCTTAACCCACTAATACCATAAATATCTCAAAACCAAGCCCTACAAAACTGTTAGCTGCTTCTTGTAGCATAATCTGAAGCAGCCTGAAACAGTACAAATATTGACAAGATTCTCTAAACGATGGTATATTTATATTCACTAAACACTCATTCCTCTGATGTATAATGTTTCTATTGTTTTGAACCTGGCAATCGATCCCAAATATGACGAGACTAAAGCTTGTCGATTTGGTTTTCAGAGTATTTGAATTCACCTATTGGCATTTTGGTCCAACAAACTCCTCAAGCTATGTAGGGCTTCTGGTGAGAGACTACAAAACTTCAATCTTGTCTGTCGAGGAGATGGTTGCTCTCGGCTTCTGGGTGCGGAGAAGCATATAACGATCACTGTTAGATTGTCGAATGTTTTGCGATGTAAGGCCTCTGTGACAAGGTCTTTAGCACACTGTTCAGGGTCATCATGCCGCTGCAACCCTCTACGAACTAGGCTAACCGCGTGCTGACTTGTGATAACATCCCAAATCCCATCACACCCGATTATGAGGAACTCGTCATCCTCCGTAAGGACCATCTTTCGAAACTCAGGCTCTGCAATGAGAGGTGATGGTGAACCCTTTGGAAACTTCATGTCCCAATCTCCTAATGCTCGGGAAACCGATAGGACACCGTTAAGATAACCATCATCGATAAAACCTCCGAGCTCTTCTACCCTCCTCTGTTCTGATGGATATATAGGTCTGTGGTCTTCAGACATATCTATTGCCTCCCCTTTTCGGCACAGAACAGCACGACAATCACCAGCATTGGCCACCATCAGAAGCCTAGAGCACAGACAAGTCAGAGATTTAGATTTAAAAGCAGAAAACAACACTCGCACAAGATACCGAAAGTAAATAAACAACTATCAAAACCATAAAGCATCATTTTACCTTCCGAATATGAGAGCCGTAAGTGCTGTTGTCCCAGAAGAGCTACTCACAGTACAATCATCGGCAAGAGCGAGGTCGGCAAGAAGAAATGATTTCCGGAGCGAGTTCTCAACCCCTTCCAGGAATCCATCATCAACTTCACACGTCTGGGGAAAATTGACATCTTCGAAGAAGAACCTAAGCGCGTGTTTCCTTATATACCCAGCAGCCTCAGGACCGCCATGACCATCAAATACCTGCATAAGAAAGCAGAACCCGAATTACTTACAGGTTACAACTCCTACAAACATCATCTGATTAAGACGGTACCGACATTAACCGAATAGTAATTACCCCATAAAAAGCACTTGGCTTCGGAAACTTGAAAACGGATCCCAAATGTGATGACAGATTGTCTATTCTAATATGCTCATCTTCCATGTATCTCCCCGGTCCGATGTCCGCGAAACTACCTGAACGGATGCTGGGGGAAAATTGCAGAATGGCGGATTCAATACATTGATCTGGTACTTTTTCTAGAGATTTCACATCCTGAAGTACGAAAACAAAATATCGATATAACCCTAAGGTTTAATTAAGGTTTAATTAAGCTTTAATCTACCAAGTATATTTTCTCTTAAATTGAAATTACAGAAGCTAAAACATTTACTAAAGCTTGTAAATTTAACAATTTAAGCATCTCTTTTTGCATTCCCAACATAAAAACTGGGGAAAAGAATGACTAACCAGTTGAGAGATGGATAAATCGGCCGGAACCGACTCAGTAGCATGAACTTGTTTGAACATTGGTGTCCGAATTGTGAGAGTTTTTTTTTCTTTCTTCCAATCTCTGGTGACAAACAACCTCAACTTCAGCTACCATATCTGGCTGCTTTTAATACAATTACCTTAACCAAGCACGAAACTAATAAAAAAGTATTTCAAACTAAGATGAAAACGGGTCCTTTTTTCCTTGGGTTAGCAAAAAATATTGATCAAACTTGGGCTCATATTGAAGTAGAAAATGGGGATGAACATGCAAGTAGCAACGGGTTTAAAAAGTTGATGGTGGTTGACACATGTAAGAACTATAGCCTTATGACTTTTATAAAAATGATCGATGGTTTTCGTAGGTGCAAATTCAAACAAGCTATTTAAAAGTTGGCGTAAGGGTTATTTTTACCTTTGTAATAATTTTTTTTGATAGTAATTGGTGACCTCATTAAAAACCCTCCTCATATTGATGAAGGTCTTAGAAAGACCATCGATCAATAGCGGAAGGAGGAAAAGAGTGTCACATTATTATATTAATAATTTTAATAGAGTAACAATACAAAACAAGCATTCAGGCACCCTTACAAAACCATACCTTAGGTGCACTGAAGGAATAATCAACTACCAGATGTCCACCATTATCCAATTCCGGCCTTAGCTAAACGATCTGCCTCAACATTTACAGAGCGATTAATCTTCCTAAATAAACAGTTTCGTTTCGCTCCTAACGCCACAATTTCTTGAATTAAGTCAACAAAAATACCAGAATAACTTTCCGGATGCACGATCCAATTGACCAGATTATTGCTGTCACTCCCCACAATTATTCTTGAATTCGAGAAGCGGACGTCTTGATAAACTCTCAGTAACCCAGATTTGGCTGCTAACAACTCAGAGAGTATAGGAGGCCCGGGACCGATCGGTTCAGAAAAAGATAGTAGTACCTGGCCACTATCGTTACGCGCCAAGCCTCCAATTCCACCCGCGCTATGATCCAGGCGAGTAGCTCCATCTATGTTCAGTGTAATCGATCCCAACGGAGGAGGTTTCCATAACAATGGGGCGGGAAAACTCACTGCCTTAGCGCTGAATCTATCAGCAGAAGCTGGATTTGATAAAATGTCGTCTAGCCCGATCGAAGATTGTTGGTACTTGGCCTTAAACCACGAAGCCAAACGAAATTTGCAGAGAAACATCAAGTGCTTAGTATCGATCGATTTGTCATGAAAAGCGACCTCATTTCGAGCCAACCAAATAGACCAAAGAATGACCGAAGGGATAAGGTTCCAGATAGAGTTTTCGCAACTGGTAGGGCACATGTGATTCCAAATAGTTAATAAATCACCAACATCCATAGGGATAACCCAGGTTATATCCCAAAAAGCAGCAAAAGTCTTCCACAGCTGTAACGCCCCGGTTTTGGGCTTAGAAGTTTTGGGCGTTGACCGGTTTGGTCAAAGTGCTGTTCGAATCTTAAGAGGTAAAATTAGGAAAGCCTAGTTCGGGTTGCATTAAAAATATGAAAAATGTTCTAAAATCATCTTTTAATATAATTAAGTGAACTGTGAAATCAATTTTGAAAAATGGGTTTTGGAAGTATGACATTTTGGCTAGTGACCAAAATGTAATTTTCGAAAGTTTGGTGACTATTTTATAAAGAGTTGAAACTTTGAATCTTTAAGGGGCTATTAATCCAAAGGTGATTTCTCCAGATTTTTCTAAGATATTTAGAGTTTTAATTCTGATTTTAAAGTGAATCAAAAGGAGGGAAAATCTCATTTTGACAATTTTCTCAACTAACTTCTAATTTTCTTCTCTCTTTTTTCTCTCTAGTGGTGGCCATGATTTTGTTGTGATACGAAATGATAATTTGCATGTTTTACATACTGTTTTGGAAGCATGTTTTAGCATGGTTTTTGCTGTTGATGTAAGCCATATGTTGAAGGTAACTCTAGGTAGGAGTTCCTTATTTTTGTACATTGAAATGATGTGGATTAATGCTTTGAAATGCATGATGAATATGGCTTGGTTTTATGCTTAAAAACAGTGATGTAAGTGATGAAAATGATGTATATTGGCAAGTGAGGTTTTTAAATGTTAAGGTCACTAAGGTGGTTAAAAGTCCTTGAGTGAGCCTTGTTACTTATGAACATCAAGGTGGTTAAAAGTCCTTGGATGGTTCATGTTGTGGACACTAAGGTGGTTAAAAGTCCTTAGGTGATCCTTTTCTATGGTGTTTAAAAGTCCATAGGCCAAGGTGTTTAAAAGTCCTTGGGATCAAGGTGTTTAAAAGTCCTTGATGAGATACTTCATGATGTTTAAAAGTCCATGGCCAAGGTGTTTAAAAGTCCTTGGGATCAAGGTGTTTAAAAGTCTTTGATGTGATACTTCATGGTGTTTAAAAGTCCATGGCCAAGGTGTTTAAAAGTCCTTGGGAAGTTGATGAACTTGTTTTAAGAAATGAAATGTATCACTTGAGCCAATATGACATGTTAAGTATATGAGAAGCATGAGATGCTTGTTTTGATATATGATATGAAGCATGAGATTGCTTGTTTTAAAGTATGCTTTGAGCATGTGCATAGGTTGACTCTAAGCATGATTTATAAATGGTTTTAATTGTATTATTGAATTGTTTTTATTGAGCATGCCTCACTAAGCTTTTGCTTACGCTCTCTACGTTTTCTTAATTCAATAATGCAGAGCATTAGAGTACCTTGAGGGCAGCAAGAAAGGGCAAGCAATCAAATTCAAGTGAAGCTCAATGTATGAAGGTTTTATAAGTACATTTTAGCTTTTGTGTGATTTGGCAATGGGGAACCAATGTGTATGTTTTGGGAGGTGTTGGAGACTCCCTAAGTATGTTAAATGTTGATGTGTTTGCTGGCTTTTGAATTGGAACCTTATATGCTTGTTTTGGAAGTTTGGTGTTGAATAGCTAGCTTGTGTAGGAAGCATGCCTATAGAATTGGGGCTTTTTGCATATGAAGTTGTTTGGTTGAATTGGTGATGCTAATATGTTATTTATATGTTGAATTGCATGTTGGCAAAGTTTGGTAGCATTTGGAGCATGATTGGTTGTGTAATTGCATGTTTAAAGTTGAGTTTTGAAGTAATCTGGGCAGGGTGTTTCGGAACAGCACCTACCGTTTCGGAACGGGTGCCTTAATCGTGCCCAGGCGTCCGAAACAGGAAGGGCCGTTCCGAAACGGAAAAGCCTCTGCCAGACCCCCGTTTCGAAACATGCTATGCCTGTTTCGGAACGGCCCCGCGTTTCGGAACGGGCTGTCTCCCGTTTCGGAACGGTCGACCGTTGGGGGCTGACATTGGCAGTTATGTGTTTTGGATTGTTTGCGTTTTGGTCCTGAAACTTGTTTGTGCAATTGTATGAGTTTGGGAAGTTCTTTTGAGCTGAAATTTCACAGGGAAGCATGAAACCTGATTAATTTCAAGTTGGTAACTTCAATTTGGGTTAAGTCCTTATAATTATCAGAATTTACAATTTGGTCCCTAAAGTTGTAAATTGTTCAATTGAGTCCCTGTTTGATCTCTGATGTTTGTGATCTTTTGGTATGATGTTTGTGTGATCACCATTAGGCTTAATGTGCATCTAGACAAGTTTTAAAAAGAAAAAAAAGGGTCGTTAATCAAGGTTGACTTTCGGGTTGACTTTGGTTTTCCCGTGTGACTTTCTTAATTCGGGTCAACCGTCTAGGCCGGGTTAAGGGGGTTACATTTGGTGGTATCAGAGCTGAGTTCTCGAGTAATTGGGAATGAATGTATGCATGATTGAAGCATGTTTGCCTTGTATGCTTGTTGTTTGAAAGCATGTTCAGTAGTTTGAGGTGTTGATGCAATTGAGTTGTATGTTGTGATGTTGCATGCTGAGGGTACCCATTGCCAAACAAAAGCTAATGAAATGAAATTGATTTTGAATGAAATTGAGCTTGAATACTTGGATTGCTTACCTTGCTGGGCCTGACTTTGTTTTATTTGCATTGTTATTGCATGGTAAAAGTATGGCACCACGTAGAGAGTTAAGAGGTAATGCGAGAGCTACGGCTCCTAATGAGAATGAGAATGAAGAGCACACTGGTAGTGCTGTGTTACCCCCTCCTCCGCCTGGTGGTGGTGCTGGAGGTGCGAGAGCTGAAGCTGCAGCTGATGCTGGTGCTGGAGCTGCTGGACCAGAGGTTGGTCAGGGGCAAGCTATGCCTGATATGTCTGTTTTGGTACAAGCTATTGCGGGTGCTTTTCGAGCAGCGGTAGCTGGAGCTCAGGGAGCTGGGCATCAGGGAGATGCTGGAGTCAGATTGCCTTTGGAGCGTCTGCGCAGTCTCGGAGGGACTGAGTTTAGAGGTTTATCAGCTGAGAGTTCTGAGGCTTGGCTGGAAAGTACCAAGCGTATCTTGGGTCAGATGAGTTGTACGGATGTGCAAAAGCTGGGCTGTGTTGTGTCCTTGCTGCAGGACGATGCTTATACATGGTGGACGACTACCATTGCTGGAATGGCTGAAGCTGATGTTACCTGAACATTCTTTCAGAATGTGTTTAAAAGAAGATATCTGGGAGTGAGATATCTGGATGAGAAAAAGCGGGAATTCATGTCTCTTACCCAAGGGAGCATGAGTGTAGCTGAGTACGAGGTACAGTTTGTACGGCTCAGTCAGTATGCACCGGAGCTGATACCTGATGAGAGGGCTAGGTGCGAGAGGTTTCGTTACGGTCTTGTGACGGATGTTAAGATGTATTTGCTGGCCACCGAGTATGTTAAGATGTATTTGCTGGCCACCGAGTTTGTCTGCTAAGGGTGCTGGCAAGCGAGCTGCTGAGTATAGTTCCGGAGGTGGACGGAACAAGAGGGGACGAGATTAGAAGTATCAGTCCTCAGCCAGGAGAGGTGGTGGTGTGCCTGCTAGGGGTGGCGGTGCTAGAGCTGATCCGAGTGCTTGTTGGATCTGTGGTTCTCGTGGTCACTTGAAGCGTGATTGTCCTCGTGCTGAGAGAGTGGCACAAGCTCCTGTTGCGGCTGCTGGTAACGGGTGCTGGAATTGTGGTTCTGCAAACCACATCAGGCGAGATTGTCCGAGGATGGCTGGTGAGCAGGTGCGTGCTCCTGTTGTTGCTGCACCACAGAGAGGTCGTGGGCGCGGCCGTGGTAATTTCCAGAGGAGAGAGGAAGGTGGCCGAGGGGTAGCTCATGTTGTAGCTATTCAGCCTGAAGGTGGAGGCCAAGCGAGGGTGTATGCTCAGAGGGAGGGCAGGAATGATGCAGATGTGATTGCAGGTACCTTTACTTTGCAGTCCTTGTCATTGCTTTCTTTGATTGATTCTGGATCTACGCATTCATATATTCTTCGTGAGCATGCTGAATTGCTTGGTTTGCCTGTTGAGTCTTTGGATGTTGGTGTTCGGGTCACTAGTTCTTTTGGTGAGACTGTTGTGACTCGAAAGTTGTATAGAAGGTGCCCTTTGGTTGTTCAAGAGCATGTCTTTCATGTTGATCTTATGGAGTTTCCCTTCTATGGTTTTGATGTGATCCTTGGTATGGATTGGCTTGCTGAGCATCGTGCTGTTGTGGATTGTGAGAATAAGCGTGTTTCGCTTAAGCTTGCGGTTGATTATGAAGTGGTGGTGGTTGGTGAGAATGTGAAGTTTCTTGCCAATGTGGTATCTTCTTTGGAGGCGAGCAGGATGCTGAGGCAAGGTTGCGAAGCCTATCTAGCTTTTGTGATGAATCCTAGCTCTAAGGAGTTGAGGGTGCAAGATATCAGGGTTGTAAAGGAGTTTCCTGGTGTTTTTCCTGAGGAGTTGCCTGGTTTACCTCCTAACCGCGAGGTGGAGTTTGGAATTGAGCTGTATGAGAATACAACTCCTGTGTCCATTACTCCCTATAGAATGGCACCTAAGGAGCTGAAGGAGCTGAAGACGCAGTTGCAAGAGTTGCTTGATCGTGGTTTCATCCGGCCGAGTGTGTCACCTTGGGGAGCACCGGTCTTGTTTGTGAAGAAGAAGGATGGCACTATGAGAATGTGCATTGATTACCGTCAGCTGAACAAGTTGACTATCAAGAATCGGTATCCTTTGCCGAGGATTGATGATCTCTTTGATCAATTTCGGGGAGCTGCTGTGTTCTCTAAGATTGACTTGAGGTCAGGGTATTATCAGTTGAAGGTGAAGGATGTGGATGTGCCTAAGACAGCTTTCAGGACAAGGTATGAGCATTATGAGTTCCTTGTGATGCCGTTTGGTTTGACAAATGCTCCTGCTGCTTTCATGGACATGATGAATCGTGTGTTTCATGAATACCTGGACAAGTTTGTTGTGGTGTTCATTGATGATATCCTCGTGTACTCGCGTACTGAGGAGGAGCATGAAGAGCATTTGAGGATTGTTTTGCAAGCTTTGTTGGAGAATCAGCTTTATGCTAAGCTGAGCAAGTGTGAGTTCTGGTTAGAAGAGGTGGTTTTTCTTGGACATGTGGTCTCAGCTGAGGGGATTCGTGTTGATCCTCAGAAGATTGAGGCGGTGATGAGCTGGAAGGTTCCTAAATCTGTTCATGAGGTCCGTAGTTTCCTTGGTTTGGCGGGATACTACCGGAGGTTTGTGGATGGGTTTTCCAAGATTGCTGCTCCTTTGACGAAGCTGTTGCAGAAGGATGTTAAGTATGAGTGGACAGAAGTGAGACAGCAAGCTTTTGAGAAGCTGAAGGCGGCTTTGACGCAAGCTCCTATCTTGATTCAACCTGAATCAGGGAAAGAGTTTGTGGTCTACAGTGATGCATCCTATGTTGGTTTGGGGTGTGTGCTAATGCAGGAGGGTAAGGTGGTAGCTTATGCATCGCGGCAGTTGAAAGTGCATGAGCGCAATTACCCTACGCACGATATTGAGCTGGCTGCAGTGGTTTTTGCTCTGAAGATTTGGAGACATTATCTGTATGGTGAGAAGTGTACTGTGTACACAGATCACAAGAGTTTGAGGTATCTGATGTCTCAGAAGGAGTTGAATCTTAGGCAGCGGCGTTGGTTGGAGTTGCTCAAGGATTATGATCTGACGATTGAGTATCATCCTGGAAAAGCTAATGTTGTTGCTGATGCCTTGAGTAGGAAGGTAGCTGTTGAGTTGAGAGCCATGTTTGCTAGCTTGAGCATATCGCGTGATGGTGGTCTTGTGGCTGAGTTACAAGTGAAACCATCTTTGGTTCAGTTGATCAAGGATAAGCAGTTGTTGGATGATTCCTTGGTGTCTCATGTTCAGGATATCGCGGAGGGTAGACCTTCGGATTTCTGTTTCAATGATGATGGTGTGCTGTGTTTTGGGAGTCGGATAGTAGTGCCCAATGATGCTGAGTTGAGGCGTGCTATTCTGACTGAAGGTCATAGTAGTCCTTTTGCTATGCACCCTGGTAGTACTAAGATGTATCGTGATCTTCGAGATGAGTACTATTGGGTTGGTTTGAAGAAGGATGTTGCGGAGTTCGTGAGCAAGTGTTTGGTGTGTCAGCGAGTTAAGGCTGAGCATCAGTTTCCTTCTGGTTTGTTGCAACCGTTGAAAATCCCTGAATGGAAGTGGGAGAGGGTTACCATGGATTTTGTATCTGGTTTACCTTTGTCTCCATCAAAGAAGAATTCGGTCTGGGTGATTGTGGATCGCCTGACGAAGTGTGCACATTTCTTGCCTGTGCATACTACGTTCTCGTTGGATAAGCTGGCAGAGCTGTACATTGCTGAGATTGTGCGGCTGCATGGTGTGCCTAAGTCGATTGTGTCGGATAGGGATCCGAGGTTCACATCGCGTTTTTGGCAGTGTTTGCATCAAGCTCTGGGTACAAGGTTGCATTTCAGTACATCCTATCATCCTCAGTCGGATGGTCAGTCTGAGCGAGTTATTCAGATTTTGGAGGATATGTTGAGGTGCTGCGTGATTGAGTTCCAAGGTTCTTGGGAGAAGCATCTGCCTTTGGTTGAGTTTGCTTATAACAACAGTTATCAGGCGAGCATACAGATGGCACCTTATGAGGCTTTGTACGGGAGGAAGTGTAGGACTCCTCTTTGTTGGGCTGAAACTGGTCAAAAGTTGGTTTCGATGCCGGCTTTGTTGAAAGGGACCACCGAGAAGGTGAAGCTCATTTGTGAGCGGTTAAAGGCTGCTTCGGATCGGCAGAAATCTTACGCGGATTTGAAGCGTAAGGAGATAGAGTATGCGGTGGGTGACCGTGTGTTCTTGAAGGTTTCGCCTTGGAAGAAGGTGATGCGGTTTGGCCGGAAGGGCAAGTTGAGCCCTAGATACATTGGACCATATGAGGTGGTTGAGCGTGTGGGTCCTGTTGCGTATCGGTTGAGGTTACCTCAGGAGTTGGAGAAGATTCATGATGTGTTTCATGTTTCTATGCTCCGGAAGTATAGATCTGATCCTTCGCATGTGATGCCTGTGGAGGAAGTGGTTTTGAATCCGAATTTGACCTATGATGAGGAACCGGTGAAGGTTCTGGATTCGGATAGCAAGGTTCTTCGTGGCAAGACCATTGAGTTGGTGAAGGTGCTGTGGAAGCATCGCGGTGTTGAGGAAGCCACGTGGGAGCGGAAGGAAGACATGCTGAAGCAGTTTCCTTATCTCTTTCCTTCAGGTAAATTTCGAGGACGAAATTTCTTAAGGGGGGGAGAGTTGTAACGCCCCGGTTTTGGGCTTAGAAGTTTTGGGCGTTGACCGGTTTGGTCAAAGTGCTGTTCGAATCTTAAGAGGTAAAATTAGGAAAGCCTAGTTCGGGTTGCATTAAAAATATGAAAAAATGTTCTAAAATCATCTTTTAATATAATTAAGAGAACTGTGAAATCAATTTTGAAAAATGGGTTTTGGAAGTATGACATTTTGGCTAGTGACCAAAATGTAATTTTCGAAAGTTTGGTGACTATTTTATAAAGAGTTGAAACTTTGAATCTTTAAGGGGCTATTAATCCAAAGGTGATTTCTCCAGATTTTTCTAAGATATTTAGAGTTTTAATTCTGATTTTAAAGTGAATCAAAAGGAGGGAAAATCTCATTTTGACAATTTTCTCAACTAACTTCCAATTTTCTTCTCTCTTTTTTCTCTCTAGTGGTGGCCATGATTTTGTTGTGATACGAAATGATAATTTGCATGTTTTACATACTGTTTTGGAAGCATGTTTTAGCATGGTTTTTGCTGTTGATGTAAGCCATATGTTGAAGGTAACTCTAGGTAGGAGTTCCTTGTTTTTGTACATTGAAATGATGTGGATTAATGCTTTGAAATGCATGATGAATATGGCTTGGTTTTATGCTTAAAAACAGTGATGTAAGTGATGAAAATGATGTATATTGGCAAGTGAGGTTTTTAAATGTTAAGGTCACTAAGGTGGTTAAAAGTCCTTGAGTGAGCCTTGTTACTTATGAACATCAAGGTGGTTAAAAGTCCTTGGATGGTTCATGTTGTGGACACTAAGGTGGTTAAAAGTCCTTAGGTGATCCTTTTCTATGGTGTTTAAAAGTCCATAGGCCAAGGTGTTTAAAAGTCCTTGGGATCAAGGTGTTTAAAAGTCCTTGATGAGATACTTTATGGTGTTTAAAAGTCCATGGCCAAGGTGTTTAAAAGTCCTTGGGATCAAGGTGTTTAAAAGTCCTTGATGTGATACTTCATGGTGTTTAAAAGTCCATGGCCAAGGTGTTTAAAAGTCCTTGGGAAGTTGATGAACTTGTTTTAAGAAATGAAATGTATCACTTGAGCCAATATGACATGTTAAGTATATGAGAAGCATGAGATGCTTGTTTTGATATATGATATGAAGCATGAGATTGCTTGTTTTAAAGTATGCTTTGAGCATGTGCATAGGTTGACTCTAAGCATGATTTATAAATGGTTTTAATTGTATTATTGAATTGTTTTTATTGAGCATGCCTCACTAAGCTTTTGCTTACGCTCTCTACGTTTTCTTAATTCAATAATGCAGAGCATTAGAGTACCTTGAGGGCAGCAAGAAAGGGCAAGCAATCAAGTTCAAGTGAAGCTCAATGTATGAAGGTTTTATAAGTACATTTTAGCTTTTGTGTGATTTGGCAATGGGGAACCAATGTGTATGTTTTGGGAGGTGTTGGAGACTCCCTAAGTATGTTAAATGTTGATGTGTTTGCTGGCTTTTGAATTGGAACCTTATATGCTTGTTTTGGAAGTTTGGTGTTGAATAGCTAGCTTGTGTAGGAAGCATGCCTATAGAATTGGGGCTTTTTGCATATGAAGTTGTTTGGTTGAATTGGTGATGCTAATATGTTATTTATATGTTGAATTGCATGTTGGCAAAGTTTGGTAGCATTTGGAGCATGATTGGTTGTGTAATTGCATGTTTAAAGTTGAGTTTTGAAGTAATCTGGGCAGGGTGTTTCGGAACAGCACCTACCATTTCGGAACGGGTGCCTTAATCGTGCCCAGGCGTCCGAAACAGGAAGGGCCGTTCCGAAACGGAAAAACCTCTGCCAGACCCCCGTTTCGAAACATGCTATGCCTGTTTCGGAACGGCCCCGCATTTCAGAACGGGCTGTCTCCCGTTTCGGAACGGTCGACCGTTGGGGGCTGACATTGGCAGTTATGTGTTTTGGATTGTTTGCGTTTTGGTCCTGAAACTTGTTTGTGCAATTGTATGAGTTTGGGAAGTCCTTTTGAGCTGAAATTTCACAGGGAAGCATGAAACCTGATTAATTTCAAGTTGGTAACTTCAATTTGGGTTAAGTCCTTATAATTATCAGAATTTACAATTTGGTCCCTAAAGTTGTAAATTGTTCAATTGAGTCCCTGTTTGATCTCTGATGTTGTGATCTTTTGGTATGATGTTTGTGTGATCACCATTAGGCTTAATGTGCATCTAGACAAGTTTTAAAAAGAAAAAAAAAGGGTCGTTAATCAAGGTTGACTTTCGGGTTGACTTTGGTTTTCCCCGTGTGACTTTCTTAATTCGGGTCAACCGTCTAGGCCGGGTTAAGGGGGTTACAACAGCGGCCATGAGAATTTACAGAGGAGGAAAAGATGAGAGGTTGTTTCCGAACAAACCTTACAAAGAGGACAGCAAATAGTGGGAATAGACTCACAACCCCTTTTAAACAGTTCGCTCCTGACTGCTAGTTTACCCAATACCACCTGCCATAAGAACACCTCCACTTTAGAAGGGGCCAACCCCGTCCAAATCAGATGTTTCCAATCAAAATTAGCCTCCCGGACGGAATTAATCAGCTTAATGCAAGATTTTACCGAATAATCACCTTCCCCTGAACCTTTCCAAACAATACAATCGCGCGAATAGCCTTTCGAACAAAAGGAAGAAAGGCCCTCCATAAGCTGAGTCCATTGAGACCATTCCCAATCGAATAGTCGTCTACGGAGAAGAATATTCCAGCTCCACACGTCACCATTTTTCGTGCCAAATTCAGAAACTTTCCCATTCTTATTCACTGCAAGAGCGAAAATTCTTGGAAAGAGGGTTTGAATCGGGGCAGGAAAAAGCCATATATCCGACCAAAAGAAAACGTTTTTTCCATCACCAACTTGAAGGACTAGATTGTCACGAATAAGTTCCCCACTATCATCAGAATTGTAGAAGGAATTTATTATTCCTTTCCAAATCCAGGAGCTGTGGCGGTGAGGAGTATTAGTTGGCAGTATCAAAGAAGAATCCAGATTCATTTTCCTGCATATTAAATTCTTCCATTTGCACTCCTGCTGATTGGCAAATTTCCAAACCCATTTTGTTAATAGAGCACAGTTATAGAATGCCAAGTCTCTAATTCCTAAACCACCCAATTCACGGGGAATACATACAGAGCGCCAATTAATCCAATGTATTTTCTTTTTTTCTGTCGAGTCCCCCCAGAGAAACCCCGCCATTATGCTGTTCAACTTGTTGTATACCAAAGTAGGCAGTTTGAAAATAGAAAGATAGTAGGTGGGAAGGGATGATAAAGTGGATTTGATTAATACGATACGCCCACTGATAGATAGGTTCTTACCTTTCCACCCAGCAAGATTCTTATGGAATTTGGCAATGATCGGATCCCATAATGCTGGCAAATTCTTCTTAGCACCCAAGGGGAGACCGAGGTATTCCGAGGGAAAGAAACCCAAAGTACAGCCTGCTTGTTGTGCCCAGTCAGTCAATTCAGAATTGTCCACATTAATACCAAAAAGACGGTATTTTCTGAGATTAAGCTGAAGGCCCGAAGCGATTTCAAACACCCTTAATATCCGTTTAACATTCAAAATTTCTCTAACCGAAGCACCACAGAACACCATAAGGTCATCTGCAAATTGCAGATGAGAAAGGGAATACGCGCAATCATCCTTGTCGATACTGAATCCATTAAACAACCCCAAGCTAGTAGATTTTTCAAACATTAGGTGTAAAGCCTCGCCGACCAGATTGAATAACAGAGGGGAGAGGGAGCAGTCTTGCCGCAGCCCTCGAGCAATTGAGAAGCAAGGAGTTGGGACCCCATTCACCAGAATAGAAATAGTTGCTGAAGAAATACACCGGAAGATCCAAGAGCACCAAAGATCCCCAAATCCCATTTCTTTCATGATTCTCATCAGAAAATGCCAACTAACAGTATCATAAGCCCTTTTAAAATCGATTTTAAAGACCGCTCCTTTACGCCCCGACTTTGACATAAAGTCAATTCCTTCGTTCGCTATCAAAGAACAATCCAATATTTGCCTTCCTTTGATGAAAGCAAACTGAGAGTTGCTGACGACTAAGTCCAAACACTGTTTCAACCTATTTGCAAGGACTTTTGAAAGAATCTTGTAGATACTGTTAACAAGGCTGATAGGCCTAAAATCTTCGATTGATTCAGCACCATGCTTCTTAGGAATTAACGTAATGAAGGAATGGTTGACTCCATTTTCCCAGCTTTTACCATTGTAGAAATCAGAGAAGAATTTGACTATGTCCTGTTTCAGCAAAGGCCAGCACTTTTTGAAGAAGCCCGGGTTAAAACCATCGGGACCTGGAGCCCGATTGCTATCAAAAGAAGATATCGCTGACCATATTTCTTCCTCACAAAATTGTTTTTCCAGTGATGATTTCAAAGCAGGAGAGATTTGCTTAAATTGGAGATCCAATTTATCTACTTCGATAGACTTGTCTGAATTATATGCCGTAGAAAAATGATGAAATATGTGCTCTTTGATGACCTTAGGTTCAGATAAGATGTTACCATTAACTGAGAGAGATAAGATCGAGTTACCTCTTCTGCGGTTTGAAGCAATCGCATGGAAGAACCTCGTGTTTTTGTCTCCTTCAGAAAACCATCTTAATCGAGACTTTTGGAGCCAAATACGTTCCTCACGGCGAGTCTCCGCCCATAGTTCTTTTTCCAACGCAGCCATAATTAATCGATAATTGTCGCCCGCAATACCCAATCGAAAGTCATTCTCCAAGGAGCTGATGCGCTTTTCCACATCAGAGCAAGCATCATTATGTCCCCAAAGGTTAATGCTGGACCAGTGCTTAATAGCACTTTTGCAATTTTTCAGTAGGCTCAAGATTCCAACTCTACGGTTAGATGCCTTTGAGTTCAAGAGAGAGTTGGAGATAATCTTCTGAAATCCTGATTCTTCCATGAGATAACTGAAAAGTTTAAAGGGTCGAGCCCCCCAGTTGTTTTCATCATTACATAACAGGATAGCATGATGGTCGGAGAGAGCCTTAGTCAGTAGACATTGGATAGTGTTGTTGAAGTGATCCAAAAAATTAGGACTAACCAAGAACCTGTCGAGTCTGACAAAAGTAGGCTCGTCCCTTTTGTTCGACCATGTGAAGAGACCACCGTTTAATGGAAGGTCGACGAGCTTAGCATCATGAATAAAGGATCTAAAAGTTTCCATGGAAGCAAAATTGTGCCCAACACCCATTTTCTCATCCTTATGGCAATAAACATTAAAATCACCACCCAAGCACCAAATTACCTGGTAAGAATCCACAAAGCAGAGAAGTTCTTTAAAAAAATCTGCTTTTTCAGCCTCTACCGACGGCCCATAAACATTCAGAAAGCCGAATGAAGCATTGATCCCACGAATGTTTCCAATTAGCGCAATGAACCGAGGCTGGATAATGATATTGGAAAAACAAAAAAAGCTCGACTCCCAAATACATAATAAGCCACCAGCAGCACCATTCGATGGAGAAAAAGAATAAGAATAATTGCAATTGTAGCCTAACCTTCGCAGGATATAATCACTGATATTAGCCAATTTTGTTTCCTGCAGCATCAGTAATTTGGGTTTCTTCTGAGACATCAGAATTCTAACCCCCCTATGTTTTTCCAATTTCCCCAAGCCTCGTACATTCCAGGAAATTACAGAATAATTCATAAAAAAACTTTATGACCAGATATGACCCACAAAAAGATGGAGGCCTACTGACCTGCTTCTAGTTCCACCACCCTATCAACAAACGGTTGCTTACCCCCTATGAAAGAGAGACCCAAAATCCGGCTAACCCCTTACACTGCTAAGGCTTCTTCAATGTGGTTGAGGTGGATCGATTTAGAGGAATTGCCTGACTTGCCAGGAGCTTCGCTTTGCCTGCCATTTTCAATAGCATCTCGAATTTGTCCTCTAAGAACTCGACGATAACTTGCTTTATAGAAAACCCCAGGAGAACCCAAAGAAGACGATAGACACATTTAAGGAACTGACCAATTTCTCTCAAGCACCGGATCGAAATCTTGATCTTTTGACGAAGAAGAGATGCCACAGCATGAAGACCCATCAAGACTATCAGGTACTATCTCGTCCGACGGGATAGGATTAGTGACCGGAGCAGATGGAGTGAAGGAATCATCCACAATCAAATTATGAGTATCGGTCTGAAAATTCAAATCAGCACCACAGGCCATGTTTGGGCTTGAGGAAGAGTTGGCCAACCTAGTATTATCTGGCATGGGCCCAGTATCCAGGCCACAATTTCTATGGCCCAAAGGAGGACTGGGAGCAGACTCGATCACGTTGTCCTCAGGGGGGCAATTATTACCAGCAGGGATATCACCACTATTCGAGGATTTGGAATTAGGGTGGTTTTCGGGAACATTCCCCTGCCCAACTCGAGAATTAATTTGGTCATTAATGACAGGTGGCTGAAAAAATACCGGAATTTCAACAGGCGGCGCCAAACCAGAGCTCCCCTATTGGCAAGTGTCGTTTGGGTGTTCATGAATCTCCGGCCACTCATCAGCAAAGAACTCCGGCGGATCTGTCAACTCAATAGAACGAGCATACGGTAGATCTTCACCAATCTTCACTTTTAATAAAAAGGATTTCCCCAGACAATTTATATAAAGATCTTCAGGAATTAGAAACTGACTTTCCACCCGCATCAACAGTTTAACAACCGATAAATCAATTAAGGTTCCCTCTCGGTTAGCAACCCTATTTTTTTATTTTCTTTTTTCTAGATGCCTGTAATAAATCCTATGTGATGGGACATGCAGCGAACAAACACAGATACAAAACCCACAAGACATGCAATTTAAACAACCAAATTTTCCCTTTTAAGCAGGCCGTATCGATACACCTACAGAGGGTATCGATACGCCTTGACCAAAGTCAACCCTCTCAGTCAACTCAGGGAAGACCGTATCGATACACCCTTAAGCGTATCGATACGCCCTTCTCGGTCAACATTTCGAGGTCAACGAAATGGAACCGTACCGATACGCTACAACCCCGTATCGATACGACCTAAACCCACCAACTCCTCTGAATTTTAGAGAGTTGGGACCGTATCGATACACCCTTGTATATCGATACGCTCAGCCTGACTTGAATTCCAGAGAGTTGATACCGTATCGATACACCCCAGTGTATCGATACGCCCAGCCAAAACTGAGTTCTGCAGGCAAGAACGTATCGATACACCCTTGAGCGTATCGATACGCCCTGCTTTGCAATACTCTAATTTCAGCAAAAACACATAAGGCTCACACTCTAGATGTATAACAAAACCTTCCTAGACACACCCAAGCATTCCTACCACCTCTATTAACTAAAATTTAGTCATACAAGGCACCCAACATGGACGAACATCATTCAAAAGACATGGTTATAAGCCTCCCAACAAACACTTAGACATCAACATAACATGGTTTACAAATCCATCAACATAAGGCATTAACAACATATCATAAGGAACATGCCATCAAAACAACCTTAATCATTTAAAAGGCGTACATATTAAGACATATTTACACAAGCAACATCTCAAGCTTAATTACAATTTTCTAAACTCTATACCCCATTGTCTAGGCAATTTATCAAAACACAAACCATACTTGTAACTAGCTTGAGAACTCCAAAAGCTCTTTCCTCACCCGATTGCCTTCCGAACTCTAACGATCTGCACGTTGGAAACAAAGAGAGCGTAAGCCAAATAGCTTAGTGAGAGAGACTCTATAAATCACAACGCACAGTTTTTCCAAAACACATTTTAAATATAAGAAGACAATGAATGCACAAGGATCAATCTCAATAACAACAACACACATGGTTTGCACAAGCACAACCAACATACAAGTACGGTGGGACTACACATCACCGTTTCAACTAGTGGGTTTCCAATGGGACTACACATCAAAGAAATACCCAACCAGTGACTACCGGTGGGACTACACATCACCAGAGTCTTATACTTTTGCTACCGGCGGGACTACACATCACCGGAGCAACGACAACCATCACGTGAGGCACGAACTCAACTCAACTATACAATTAACCACTCAAATGCACTTAAAGCTCATGAATTATAAACATTCATCATACCACAACAACATGAGAGTAGAGAGGCTTACACACGGGTTTAGGTGACCCTTCAAGGTCCCACCCAACCCCAAGAGAATCCATATCGAGCACAATGCATAATTCAACAATTCTACTCACCGTTGCTACCCAAAAGAAGATCGAAGACCAAGCTCACAACTCCGAAATCCTCAATTTGTCCCCGAAGCTTCACCAACCAACTTTCTCGTTTCTACACATTTCAACACAATTTAAATAATCCCAATTCAGTCCATATTCCAAAGTAACCAACACAATTACATACCAAGCAACAACATCAAAATCCATAATCTCGAGCAGCCCCTAAACACCTCTCAAACCAATGATTCCAAACTTTAATTTGCTCTCTAAAGCCTCCAAAACAACAATTATATATAGTCTAATCATCAGCCATCAAATTTTCACCTAAAACATCCCCAAAACTCAACTTAAAACCTCTCAAAAACCTCATTCTTCCCCAAATCCGAAAATTCCATAAAACGTTGTAAAAATCGATTTTGTTGATCCTTTTTGAGTGTAGACAACTCATATAACTTAAACAAATAGAAAACTTGATTAAAGACCTCAAAAACAACATTTTTGAATCCAAAACCCTCCAAACCTCAAATCTCAAAACATATATAAAAATGAAAACAAATGGTATCAACATGTAGAGAATAACAAGGACAAGTCAAAAACGTCCTTACCTTTGAAAAATCTTCAAAAACGGATGAGTTATAGAATGAAATAGTATCTCTAAAGGGAGAGATTTTTGACGTTGGAATGAAATGGAAGAGATGTGTAGAAGATGATGACTCAACCCTTATTTTATAATTGTTTAAAAATTTAATGTTCAATGACCAAAATGCCCTTAAAGAAAAAGGGAAACCACAATAGTGCCATCCATGGCTTTTGGGCTCAATTTAAAATTAGTCCAAATCTTAAAACCCGAGGCCCAAACCATTACTTTATTAAATAAAATATTAAAATCGAAACCCGAGACAATACTAAAATATTATTTTCACCTAGCCCCTAAACCGGGGCGTTACAACTCTCCCCCACTTAAGGAATTTCGTCCTCGAAATTACCTGGCGGAAACAAGTACGGAAACTGCTCAAGCATGTCAGCTTTCCTCTCCCACGTGGCTTCTTCCACACCTCTATGTCTCCATAAGACTTTGACTAACTCAATAGTCTTGCCACGCAATACCTTGCTATCAGAAGCAAGTATCTCAACTGGTTCCTCGTTGTAAGACAAGTCCGGATTTAACTCTATTTCTTCTACTGGCATAACATGGGACGGATCCGATCTGTACCTTCTAAGCATCGACACATGGAATACATCATGAATCTTCTCCAGCTCAACTGGGAGTCTTAATTTATACGCAACCGGACCAATTCTCTCAACTATCTCATAAGGCCCTATGTACCTTGGGCTCAACTTGCCCTTTCTCCCAAATCTCATCACTTTCTTCCAAGGTGAGACTTTCAAAAACACTTTATCTCCCACGGAGTACTCTACCTCTTTCCTCTTCAAATCGGCATAGGACTTCTGCCGATCTGAAGCCGCTTTCAAGCGATCACAAATCAACTTTACCTTCTCAGTGGTACCCTTAAGCAACTCGGGCATCGGTATAAGCTTCTGTCCAGTCTCGGCCCAACAAATCGGGGTCCTACACTTCCTACCATACAAGGCCTCATAGGGAGCCATCTCAATGCTCGACTGAAAGCTGTTGTTATACGCAAACTCCACTAGTGGTAGGTGTTTCTCCCAGGTCCCCTGGAAGTCAATGATACAACACCTTAACATATCCTCCAATATCTGAATCACTCTTTCCGACTGTCCATCCGATTGCGGATGATATGAAGTGCTGAAGTTCAACCAAGTGCCCAAAGCTCGATGCAAACTCTCCCAAAATCTAGAGGTGAATCTCGGATCTCTATCCGACACAATCGACTTCGGTACCCCATGTAGTCTTACAATCTCACGAATATACAATTCGGCCAACTTGTCTAAAGTATACGTAGTATGAACCGATATGAAGTGAGCACTCTTGGTGAATCTATCTACAATCACCCACACTGAATTTTTCTTTGAAGGAGTCAACGGAAGTCCTGACACAAAGTCCATAGTGATACGCTCCCACTTCCACTCCGGAATTTTCAACGGTTGCAACAACCCTGAGGGAAACTGGTGCTCAGCCTTAACTCTCTGACAAACCATACATTTACTTACGAACTCGGCTACATCCCTTTTCAAGCCAATCTAATAATATTCTTCCTTCAATCCTCGATACATCTTCGTGCTACCCGGATGCATAGCAAAAGGACTATTGTGAGCATCACTCAAGATCATACGTCTCAACTCAGCATCCTCCGGAACTACTATCCTATCCTTATAATATAGAATCCCATTCTCTCCAAAACAATACTCGGTTGGCCTATCTTCGGCTATGTCTTGTACGTGAGGTGCCAAAGACTCATCCCTCAACTGCTTCTCACGAATCAACTGGATCAAGGATGGCTTAGCTTGAAGTTCGGCTACTAACCCACCATCTGTAGACACACTCAATCTTGCAAACATCGCTCGCAACTCAACGGCCACCTTTCTACTCAAGGCATCGGCCACCACATTCGCCTTGCCCGGATGATACTCTATGGTAAGGTCATAATCCTTAAGAAGCTCTATCCACCTTCGCTGTCTGAGGTTTAACTCCCTCTGAGACATCAAATATTTCAAACTCTTGTGGTCGGTATACACAGTGCACTTCTCACCATAAAGATGATGTCTCCAGATTTTCAACGCAAACACCACGGCAGCCAACTCTATGTCATGTGTGGGATAATTCTTCTCATGGACTTTCAATTGTCGCGAAGCATAAGCCACCACCTTACCATCTTGCATAAGCACACAACCTAGTCCCACGTACGACGCATCACTGTAAATCACAAACTCTCTCTCCGGCTCAGGTTGAACCAAAATAGGAGCTTCGGTCAAAGCTTTCTTCAATTTCTCAAACGCTCATTGTCTCACATCTGACCATTCGTACGGAACATTCTTCTGTAACAATTTGGTCAATGGTGCCGCTATCTTCGAGAACCCTTCAACGAACCTTCTATAGTACCCCGCCAAACCTAAGAAACTGCGGATTTCGGTCACTGATTTCGGTTGTTTCCAATCCACAATGGCTTCTATCTTCTTGGGATCTACACTAATCCCACTAGCCGAGACCACGTGACCTAGGAAGACCACCTCCCTAATCCAAAACTCACACTTACTTAGTTTGGCATACAAATGATTCTCAAGTAGGGCTTGAAGCACTAACCTTAAGTGTTCATCGTGCTCCTCTTCGGTCCTAGAGTACACTAGGATGTCATCAATAAACACTACCACAAACCTGTCCAAGAACTTATGGAACACTCGGTTCATCATATCCATGAAGGCTGCTGGAGCGTTGGTCAACCCGAAAGGCATCACTAAAAACTCATAATGCCCGTAACGTGTACGAAAGGCTGTCTTCGGTATGTCCGCATCCTTTACTTTTAACTGATAATATCCAGACCTCAAATCAATCTTTGAAAACACGGAAGCACCTCTCAACTGGTCTAGTAAGTCATCTATCCTTGGAAAGGGATATTTGTTCTTCACGGTCACCTTATTCAACTGTCTATAGTCTATACACAGTCTCATACTACCATCCTTCTTTTTCACAAACAACACCGGAGCACCCCACGGGGAAACACTAGGCCTAATAAAGCCTCGGTCAGTAAACTCTTGAAGCTGTGTCTTCAATTCTTTCAACTCCTTAGGTGCCATTCTATACGGAGAAATCGACACCGGTGCGGAATCAGAATATGTCTCAATAACAAACTCAACAGCTCTATCTGGAGGTAAGCCTGGTAGTTCTTCCGGAAAAACACTTGGAAAGTCGCATACAATCCTGATGTCCTGAGGTCTCACCTCACTCATATCCGGGTTCATTACGTAAGCTAAGTAAGCCTGACACCCTGCACCCAACAATCTCTGGGCTTCCAAAACCGAAACCACATTGGACAAAAACTTGACATTTTCCCCAACTACCACAACCTCAAAGTCATCGGTAAGCCTCAAAGAGACTCTCTTAGTCTCGAAGTCAACCCTAGCTCTATGCTCCACAAGCCAATCCATGCCCAAAATCACATCAAAGCCATAAAAGGGTAATTCCATCATATCGACCGGAAACACATGGCCTTGAACCATCAAAGGACACCTTCTATACACTTTCCTAACTACCACTGTATCACCAAAAGAGCTAGTGACATTTACACCTACCTCTAGCCAATCACAAGGTAATCCTAATGACTTTGCGTGCTCACCCAAAATATACGAATGTGTTGCCCCCGAATCTATTAGAGAAAGCAAACTCAAAGTTTGTAATGTGAAATTACCTGCAATGACATCAGTATCACTCCCAGCCTCTCGCTTGGTGTACACCCTAACCGGTCCTCCTCCCTCGGGCTGGACTGCTACAACATGAGCCAAGTTCCTTTGACCCTCATTCCTTGGCTGAAAGTTCCCACGGCCGCGCCCACGGCCTCTCTGATGCTCAAAACTCCTTGCTGGGGCTGGTCCTCCCTTAACTGGGTGTGGACAATCACGCCTCAAATGGTCTCGGGAGCTACAGTTCCAACACGGCCCGAATCTACCTATACACTCACCTGAGTGGCGTCTCCCGCACCTAGTGCACTCAGAAATGTATCCAACGGCCCTGACGACCCTGACCTTGGTTACCACCCTTAGGTCTCGTATCCTGCTGGTACCTCTTATCCTTATGCCCCTTGGCATAATCTCTATCCCAGTTCACATGTCTCTTCCCAGAATCAGATCCACCAGCACGTGTTCTAGAGTTCAGGTTCTGCTCTATATCCTTAGCTCTAGAAACCAAGACATCGAACTCAGTGTAGTCAGAGGCCAACATGTAAGTCTTCATATCAGTAGTCAATCCATATCTATAACGCTCGCATCGTTCCGTCTCATTCGGAATTAATTCTGGCGCGTACTGGCTCAACCTCACAAACTGGACCTCATACTCAGACACGGTCCTATTACCTTGAACCAAAGCCATAAACTCTATTTTCTTTTCATCCAAGTACCGAGCTCCTAGGTACTTCCTCTTGAAAGCATTCCGAAAAAACTCCCATGTGATATCCACCTCGGCCATACCGGAAACAACAGTGGTCCACCAAGCATAAGCATCTCCCTGAAGTAATGAAACAATGCACCCCAACCTACGGGCATCCGTACACTCCATCTGACCCAAGATGCGAGTAGTGCTCTCTAGCCACCCTTCTGAACCTTCCGGAGACAACCCACGAAACTCAACCGCCCCCAAATTACGAAGTCTCTCTAGGGGTAGTCCTGTCCCCGCACCCTGAGGTGGTGCTGCAACATGCATACCAGCCAAAGCTGTCTGAAAGGCTCCGGCTATGGTATGAATCAGATGAGCCACATCTGGACCTGCCTGACCTTGGCCCGCTTGAGCCCCAATTCCTCCCACATTAGCCTCAGCCTGAGGCCCAATACCTTCACCTCCGACGTTTCCTCCATCATCACCAGGAGCATTAAGAGCAGGAGGCGCATTTTCAGGTGCCTGGCCACCCCTCCTAGGCCGTCCCCTCGGTCGCACCATAGCAAATAAAGTAATCTAAAACAACAACACACAACAGTAAAGAAACGTTAGGTTAGCAAAGGGGCAAAGGACTCCGGTTCTCAAGCTCTTTTAAACCAAAACAATTTCCATTTTTTTTCTTTTTAACAACAACGCCTAACAATGGGGACTCGAACCAACTCTCAACAATTACAAGATTACCATAGCATGCATTCATACACCATGCTTAAAGACAAAATTTAGGCATACATAGCAAAACACTAATAATACCTTATCTTTCCTCACTTACCAGCCCGAGGTCTCGGAAACCTCAGGCTCTGATACCAATAAATGTAACCCCCTCGTCCCGGTCTGGCCGGATGACCGGTCCAAGTGGGCTACACGGGGAAAACCGAGCGAAAACCAATTAAGGTTCCCCCTCGGTTAGCAACCCTATTTTTTTTTTATTTTCTTTTTTCTAGATGCCTGTAATAAATCCTATGTGATGGGACATGCAGCGAACAAACACGGATACAAAACCCACAAGACATGCAATTTAAACAACCAAATTTTCTCTTTTAAGCAGGCCGTATCGATACACCTACAGAGGGTATCGATACGCCTTGACCAAAGTCAACCCTCTCAGTCAACTCAGGGAAGACCGTATCGATACACCCTTAAGCGTATCGATACGCCCTTCTCGGTCAACATTTCGAGGTCAACGAAATGGAACCGTACCGATACGCTACAACCCCGTATCGATACGACCTAAACCCACCAACTCCTCTGAATTTCAGAGAGTTGGGACCGTATCGATACACCCTTGTATATCGATACGCTCAGCCTGACTTGAATTCCAGAGAGTTGATACCGTATCGATACACCCCAGTGTATCGATACGCCCAGCCAAAACTGAGTTCTGCAGGCAAGAACGTATCGATACACCCTTGAGCGTATCGATACGCCCTGCTTTGCAATACTCTAATTTCAGCAAAAACACATAAGGCTCACACTCTAGATGTATAACAAAACCTTCCTAGACACACCCAAGCATTCCTACCACCTCTATTAACTAAAATTTAGTCATACAAGGCACCCAACATGGACGAACATCATTCAAAAGACATGGTTATAAGCCTCCCAACAAACACTTAGACATCAACATAACATGGTTTACAAATCCATCAACATAAGGCATTAACAACATATCATAAGGAACATGCCATCAAAACAACCTTAATCATTTAAAAGGCGTACATATTAAGACATATTTACACAAGCAACATCTCAAGCTTAATTACAATTTTCTAAACTCTATACCCCATTGTCTAGGCAATTTATCAAAACACAAACTATACTTGTAACTAGCTTGAGAACTCCAAAAGCTCTTTCCTCACCCGATTGCCTTCCGAACTCTAACGATCTGCACGTTGGAAACAAAGAGAGCGTAAGCCAAATAGCTTAGTGAGAGAGACTCTATAAATCAATAGAAGTATAGTTACTAAAACAAGTCCATTCCGCAGACAAGCCAGCAAAAATTTTATCAAAATTACGTTCCCGAACTCTAGTCTCCATTAAACACAAAACTTTGATCTGCAACTTTTCCATTCGAGCTAAGACCTTTCTCTGCTTGCAAGGGTTATTAAACCCTCGAATATTCTAAAATACTAGACTCATTGGGGAGTGGAAGAAGCCCCACGAATATCCACAGCCTCAGGCACTTTAGTCTTTATTTGATAATCCTAAAAGTAGTATTTTCATTTGGGGTTTTCTTTTGAATTTTCAGTTTAGATGAATTTATTTCCAAATTGAGTTAATTTGATGATTGGAAAAGATAAGAAAGGATCGGACAGCCTACAACAGGTAACCCCTTAAGAATTGTCCAATTGCGCATTGTGTATGATTAGTGGCAACCACATACTCCAGACTTGCGATGCAAGAGATCCACCCGCGTAGTCTAAGGCCAAAGCCTTGTCAGAATACGATGCCCAAGCACAAGGCTCAGGCGAACAACTTATTACAGAATAGTCTATTTAATCCATTAACAGTAAATATTATTAGGCAATGTGGGATGTAAATGTCATTCCTAACAATTTTTAGGAACACTCTGTCTTTGATCAAATATATATGTACATGGTGAACATCTTGTATATACATTCCCACCATAAATATCTCAAAACTAAGCCCCTGCAAAACTGTTAGCTGCTTTCTGTAGCATTAACTGAAGCAGCCAAAAACACTACAATTATTAACAAGATTATCTAAAAGATGATATTTACATTCACTAAACACTCATTCACCTAATGTAAATGTTTCTAATGTTTTGAATCTGTCAATCAATCTCAAATATAACGATACTAAAACTTGTTAATTTGGTTTTCTATCTACATTCATTGATTGGCATTTAGGTCCAACAAACTCCTCAAGCTATATAGGGCTTCTGGTGACAGACTACAACATTTCAATCTTCTCTGCCGAGGAGATGGTTGTTCTCGGTTTCCGGGTGCGGAGAAGCATATAACGATCACAGTTAGATTGTCGAACGTTTTACGACGTAAAGCCTCTGTGACAAGGTCTTTAGCACACTGCTCAGGGTCATCATGCCGCTGCAACCCTCTGCGAACTAGGTTAACCGCGTGCTGACTTGTGATAACATCCCAAATTCCATCACACCCGATTATGAGGAACTCGTCATCCTCCGTAAGGACCATCTGCCGGAACTCAGGCTCTGCGATGAGAGGCGACGAAGAACCCTTTGGAAACTTCATGTCCCAGTCCCCCAAGGCTCGGGAAACTGATAGAACACCGTTAAGATAACCATCATCGATAAAACCCCCGAGCTCTTCTACCCTCCTCTGCTCTGATGGATATATAGGTCTGTGGTCTTCAGACATATCTATTGCTTCCCCTTTTCGGCACAGAACTGCACGGCAATCACCAGCATTGGCCACCATTAGAATCCTAAAGCACGGACAAGCCAGGAAAAGATTTAAAAGCCGAAAACATCACTCGATCAAGATACCGAAAGTAAATAAACAACAATCAAAGCCATAAAGCATGAATATATATACCTTCCGAATATCATAGCCGTAAGTGCTGTTGTCCCGGTAGAGCTGTCCACATTACAATCATCGGCAAGAGCGAGGTCGGCAAGAAGAAACGATTTCCGAAGCGAGTTCTCAACCCCTTTCAAGAAAACATCATCAACTTCACAAGTCTGGGGAAAATTAACATCTTCAAAAAATAACCTAAGTGCATGTTTCCTTATATACCCAGAAGCCTCAGGACCGCCATGACCATCAAACACCTGCATACGAAAGCAGAACCCGAATTACTTACAACTCCTACAACATCATCGGATTAAGACAGTAGCAACATTTTTAGAATAGAAATTACCCCATAAAAAGCACTAGGCTTCGGAAACTTGAAAAAGGATCCCAAATGTGATGACAGATTATCTATTCTAATATGTTCGTCTTCCATGTATCTCTTCGGTCCAATGTCGGCAAAACTACCTGAACGGATGCTGGGGGAAAATTGCGTAATGGTGGATTCAATACATTGATCTGGGACTTTCTCCAGAGATTTCACATCCTGAAATACGTAAACAAAAGAACAATATAACCCTTATCTCTTAAAAGGTTTAAGTTTTAACCTACCAAGTATATTTTTCTCTTAAATTGAAATTACATAAGCTAATACATTTACTAAAGCTTGTAAATTTAACAATTTTAACATCTTCTTTTGCATTCCCAACATAAAAACTGGGTAAAACAAAGGACTAACCTTTCGAGAGATGGATAAATCGGCCGAAACCGACTCAGTAGCATGTACTTGTTTGAACATTGGGGACCGAATTGTGAGAGTTTTTTTTTTTGTTTCAATCTCTTGGATATTACTTCCTTTAGAATGGGACATCCGACGCCGGCAGGCTCTGGTGACAAACAACCTCAGCTACAGCTACCGTATCTGATTGCTTTTTAATACAATTACCATTACCAAGCACGAAACAAAGAAAAAGGTATTTCAGATTCAGATGAAAACGGGGGTTTTTCCTTGGTTTTGCAAAAACTATTGATTAAACTTGGGCTCAAATTGAAGTAGAGATGGGGATGAACATGCAAGTAGCAACGTGTTTAAAAGTTTGTGTTGGTTGACACATGTAAGAACTACAGCCTTGTGACCTTTATAAAAATGATCGATGATTTTCATAGGTGCAAATTCAAACGAGCTATTTAAAATTTTTCAAATCGAAATTAAATGATTTTGGAAATGCCCTTTTAGTGTCGCTTTTCACGCATGAACACTAAAATAAAGTTAAATTTTATGATTTAAAAATTTAAATTTTTTTAATATGTTGGTGTGATTATAAAGTAGTATTTATTTTTTTAACCCTTTAACAAATAGCACATTCCGCACATCGTGCTCAAACCTGGGTCACTTAGATGAAATACATCATTCTTTACCATTGGAAGTTGGAACTACTCCATAAGTTCAAAAAAATTTAAATCTTAAATCATAAACCTCAAATCCTAAAAAAATACAACCTACGTCTACACTCTATACTGTAAACTTAATTTTATAATGTCAGAACACAAAAAAAGTACAGAGTATTTCTATTCATATAGACACATGCATACGCAATGTGAAAGGAAGCTACTCTGCACTGAATTTTCTTTTGATGATTTACTGCTCTCATTGTTATTATTTTCTCAAAACTCATGAAACTGCATTATATCATATTTTCTTGTTATGAACATTTAGATTAGTCGCACTTATCAAAAAAACATTCAGATTAGTCTACGAGACTGAGCATATGTAAGATAAAAAAATTTGTCCATTTTCGGTGTGTTTTTATGCTCTAACTCTAAAAAATACTAAAAATTAAATTTCAAGTCTTAACCCTAAATTCTAAATTCAAAATCCAACACTTTATACCCTAAAAACACACTCTACTCCAAATTTTCTAAACCTTAACCACAAACTTTAATCTCTAAACCTAATTTTTAGTGTGAGGCATAAATAGGGGCACCGAAAAGAAACAGAGAATTTTTATTCGGCATATGCAACATGGTTGATTGATGTTTCAGTATCATAAACAGCCCCTTAGAATCATGAATATTGGAGATATGTTCCTAGTAACTTTGTGCATATTTTGGAACGACTTACAAGAAAAATTGATGAATCTGTATAGAACTAACGAGATCCACACTAGCTATAACTAAGAATCGCACTCACTTACTGCAATTTTCTTCTTCTTCTTTTATGCTAAGTATTTCATATAAAATTTCTCCTCTTGATTCTAGTGATGTCGGCAAGTATTATTTTTCATCGCAAAAACGTCGCCGAGGCAGAAAAATAAAAGTATCTAAAGTTCAAAATGGCAAAAAAGGGGAAGATAATGCTTCTTCATTTAGTTGTGTTGCACATTTTTTAGCTTATATAAATAATGTACCATTTTCATATGATAATTTATGTTACACCGATACAAATATTAGTACGGAAACGAAAATAATAAAAGATAATTTTTAAAATGTCAGAGTACAAGTACAAAAAAGGTACTACAAATATAAAAAAATAAATTCTAAAAATATAACAATAAAAGGTTATAAAATAATCATGTAAGCATAACTTCACACATACTTATATACACATAGTTGAATTATGTGAGCAAGAGAAAGTCGAAAAGAAAAAAAAAATAAACGACGAGAAGATCAAAAGATAAGAAAAATAAATAAAAAAACTTGTAGGTGCCCAAGCCATATCTAATATATTCTCAATACGAAAATGTAATAAATACGTGGTATGAGTAAAATACTCGTGCTTCATAATTGATGTTTAGCTACGTCAACCTTTCATGGAAAGTTTATTCAAAGGAGGAAAGGATTGGTTAGTAGCATAATTTTCCAAAAGCTCAAGCTGCAACAAAATAATTCTCATCTGGGTGAGGTCAGCCTTAACTAATAATTGTTCATCGATTCATTGATGTGAGAATTTATCATTATATTAATCTTGATATCGTATAAGGCAATATTTTTTTTGTTATTCTCGTTGATTTCATCATGCGGTTTTATGATATTTTAATGTTATAAACAAATATACTGATTATGTATTAATTAAGTGAGTGATTGTCAATATTTTTTAGAGTAAACGATTAAAAATTTAAATTGACATTCTTCCCTCTCTTTTAGATTGTTAGTTTAAAATTCATTAGAAACAAATTATCACTTTTCTCAGTACCGAACAGATGGCAATAAACTTTGAGAACCATGCTTCCATTCCCATTATGATCATGTATCACACCTCGCACGAAGCCGAACCATTTGCTCCACGACTAGCCCTGTCAGAATCAAGATTATTTTCAGTGACAAAAGTTTAACAATTCGAAAGATAGAAATATTTGATTTGGAATTCTCTTTTAATGTAACCCCTCGTCCCGGTCTGGACGGATGACCGATCCGAGTGGGCCACACGGGGAAAACCGAAGCGAAACCCGTTAAGGTTCCCCCTCGGTTAGCAACCCTATTATTTTTTTTTTAGTTTTCTAGATGCCTTTAATAAATCTTATGCGATAGGACACGCAGCGAACAAACACGGATACGAAACCCACAAGACATGCAATTAAACAACCAAATTTTCCTTTTTAAGCAGGACGTATCGATACACCTACCTAGGGTATCGATACGCCTTGACCAAAGTCAACCCTCTCAGTCAACTCAGGGAAGACCGTATCGATACACCCTTGAGAGTATCGATACGCCCTTCTCGGTCAACATTTCGAGGTCAACGAAATGGAACCGTACCGATACGCTACAACCCCGTATCGATACGACCTAAACCCACCAACTCCTTTGAATTTCAGAGAGTTGGGACCGTATCGATACACCCTTGTGTATCGATACGCTCAGCCTGACTTGAATTCCAGAGAGCTGATACCGTATCGATACACCCCAGTGTATCGATACGCCCAGCCAAAACTGAGTTCTGCAGGCAAGAACGTATCGATACACCCTTGAGCGTATCGATACGCCCTGCTTTGCAATACTCTAATTTCAGCAAAAACACATAAGGCTCACACTCTAGATGTATAACAAAACCTTCATCTCTATTAACAAAAATCTAGTCATACAAGGCACCCAACATGGACGAACATCATTCAACCAAAGAATCCACGTAATCATTCAAAGAAGGCATACAAAGCATACATGAGTTTCATGCCTTAGCAAACAAACATAAAACATTCATATAAGGCAATCTAAACATGATTTTACAAGCCACACATGACATCCAAATACCAAAGCAACACAAACATCCAAGGACTGGCTATAAGCCTCCCAAACAAACACTTAGGCATCAACATAAACATGGTTTACAAATCCATCAACATGAGGCATTAACAACATAAAGCCAACACAAAGGAGTCTAGATATAAGCTCCTAAAACGCGTAGCATTTCCCATTGCTAGACTACTACATTATTTAATAAACCATACTTGAGCAAACTACCACACGCTTGGACGCCCTTTTCCTGCTCCTTGCTAACTCCAAGCTAAAGATCTGCATTGTCGGAAAAAGGAGAGCGTAAGCATAAAGCTTAGTGAGCAGAGCTCTAAAACATAACAACAACAATGCAGAGTTCAAAGCTTCCTTTAAAAGTAAAGGCCAACACATACAAGTCATCCAACAACCTAATCCATTTACTAACATACAAGTTCAACCAAAGGTCAACAACATAGACATTTCACTTCATGGTATGCACAAACATAACCAAACTTACACATACGGTGGGACTACACATCACCGTTTTAACTAGTGGATTTCCAATGGGACTACACATCAAAGTACTATCCCACTAATCACTACCGGTGGGACTACACATCACCGGAGCAACGACAACACACATAATTTACACAAACACAACCAGCATACAAGTACGGTGGGACTACACATCACCGTTTCAACTAGTGGGTTTCCAATGGGACTACACATCAAAGGAATACCCAACCAGTGACTACCGGTGGGACTACACATCACCAGAGTCTTATACTTTTGCTACCGGCGGGACTACACATCACCGGAGCAACGACAACCATGCAACACCACACACAAATCACCATCACACAACATGTACTCACTATATCATGCACAACCACACAAGCTGCAACAAAATCCACAACTAGGCACCAAATTGCTACAATCAACCTTAACAAACACAAATGGTCTTACTCACCATTTCCGTGCACAACCTGCACCAACTTACACTTATCTTACAAGGCATATAAACAACACCATAATTACCATCACACATAAGTAATGAAAACAAACGGTAAAAGGGGAAATTAAAGAGGCAATTCACAACAACTTACTCTTGAATTTAAACTTGACTTTTCAAGCCCAAACAAAACTCTTCAAAACCAACTTTGAACCAAAACGATACTTGAAAACATTTTCACATCCACATGCTTAAACCAACTTTTGAAATCAATTTAAAACATTAACCACTCACCTCACTTCCTTAAGCAAATCAAGCAAAGCCGACTCAAACCTCCATGACTTCTGATATCGATCCCGAGACTTTACCAACGAAATTTCTTGCTCCTAATCATTTCAACACAAGTAAATTAACCTCAAATCAGTCCACAACACAACGTAGCAAACCGGAATGAAATTCAAACATCAACCACTTGTTCTTCAAACCAAGAACAACCCCTAAAAAGCCATTCCCGAGCAGCCCTTTAGCACAGTCCAAAACCGATGATTCCAACACATTTAACACTTCCAATTGCTTCCAAAACGACCCCCAACCAATACCCTAACATCAACCCTCAATTTCCAACACAAACCACACCCAAAACTCAACTAAAAACCCTCCTAAAAACCCTCCAAAACACAAAATCGGGAAACTTAACAAAACTCTTTAAAAATCATATATATTGAACCGTTTGGTTCATAAACTTCATATCTATCACTATTAAATCAAAATCTCAAGTTAAACACCATAAAACTACCATTTCTATTCAAATCTCCCAAAAATCCAAATTCTAAAACATGGATGAAAATGAAAACTACTTGTACTTTTGAAGAGAGGAAGTTGAGAGCAAGTCAAAAATGTAATTACCTTTCAAAACCGAGCCAAAACGAGGGAGAAAGGAGATGAAATAGTATTTGTAAAGGGAGAGATGTTTTTGGCCTTGGAATGAAATGGAAGGGAGAGGAAGAAGATGATGAATCATCCTTTATTTTATAATTGTTTAAATTTAATGTTCAAAGACCAAAATGCCCTTAGAGAAAAAGGGAAACCACAATAGGTGCCATCCATGGCTTTTGGGCTCAATTTAGAATTGGTCCAAATCTTAAAACCCGGGGCCCAAACCATTACTTTATTAAATAAAATATTAGAATCGAAACCCGAGACAATACTAAAATATTATTTTCACCTAGCCCCTAAACCCGGGCGTTACAACTCTCCCCCACTTAAGGAATTTCGTCCCCGAAATTTATTAGACAGGAAGAGTCACTAACACATGCTCCTCCACACTTTCTCTCTTACTACAACATACTCTCCAACTCGGTAGACCCACCACACAACATTAGCTATCTGATGTCAAGATCTCAACGGTTCTTTCAATGCATGACCATTTTAAATTCAACTCATTCTCTTCAACAACATAACACGGGACAAAACTGACTCACACTTCTGAATCATAGATACACCGAACACATTACATACTTCCTTCTAACTATGGTGGTAACTGCAACAAACAAACAACCGGATTAGCCGATTCACAAACTCATACAACATTGTTTGAACACTTGACTCATAACTTTCTCTGACTGATTATCTGACTCCAACAGGTAACCAAAGACTAATGTAGGCGTCTTTAAAAATCTAGTCATAACTCGAATCTCTATCTGCCATTATCGATCTCAAGACACTATACAACTCACAATCTTGCTAAGGCACAACTCCGCCATCTTACCCACGGTACAAGTAACGTGAACGTGCATAAAGGACCACATACAGTGCAACTAACACTGATTACTCAACTAAGTTCTCACTGAGGAAAATCGAAGGCGAATCAGACACAAGACCTCTCGAATCTATTACCCACTTTCAGTACGGATCTCCCACGGATGTAACAAACTAGAAGAAAACTGCAGCTCGGTCTTGACACGCTGGCAAATTACACACTTACCTTCATACTGAACCACATCATCCATCAACTCGATCTAGAAGTACTCATCTTCAACCCACAATATGTCTTCATACTACTCTGATGCAATACAAAAGAACTGCCGTGTACTTCGGCCAAAACAATACCTCTCAAAACACTATGACTATCGGCACAACTATTCTGTCTCTAAAAATACAAACTCTATCGTCTCTGAACTGTATTCTGAAGGTTTTCTTTCCGATACGTCTTGCACGTGAGGTGCCAAGAACCTGTCTTACAACTGTTTCTCTCTAAGTATCTGACTCAGGGCATGAATAACATGAAACTCGACCACAGAACCACTATCAATGATAAACTGAATCCGGCAAACACAACTCGCAACTCGGCTACTAATCTAACAACAAATTTAACTCGGAACATCGGTCACTACGTCAACTCTCTGCGAAGTTTCTTTCAGTTTCTAAAGGCTCAACGTCTCGTATCTAACACACAAACTGAACGTTCTTCTGTAGCAATCTGTCAAAGGGGCAGCTATCTTCAAAAGATCATTTACAAACCTTCGATAGTAACAGCGCTAGACCTAGGAACCATAGATACATGTCACAGTCTTTAATTTCTTCCAACTCACATCTCCTTCTGCCCACTTGGGTTTGTACTAATATATTCGACTGATCTACATGACCTAGGGGAACATCTTCCTCGACTCAGAGTCTACACTTGCTCAACTTGGCATACAACTGATTCTCTAAAAAGGATCCACAACTTTAACTTCAAGGCTTGACATGGTCTTCTTCAGTACGTGAATATTCCCACGTATCATCCAAGAGAAGTACCACAAACAGATCAAGGACTTAGGAAAACATTCTGCTCAACATCTCTATAAGAGTAATTAACACATTAGTCAAACAAACGATATAACCCAAAACTCTAAGTGATCACATCTGCCCCGAAAGCTTCATTCGGTACATCAACCTCTCTCACTATCAACTGGTAGTAATCAGATCTCAAATTAATCTTGTAAAGACTGAAACACCCCTCAACTGATCAACAAATCACTGACGTTTGGAAACGGATACTAACTACTCACTGTCAATTATCTCAACTGTCTGCAATCTAAACACATTCTCGTAGTGTCATCACTCTTCTTCACAAGTTACACTGTCACACCCTATGATAATGTACTAAGCCAAACGAATCTAAGGTCTAACAAATCTCGAAGTTGATTCTTCAACACTCTCTCAAGTCGGTCGAGAATCACGAGATACAAAGCAAACAAAACAGGAGCAAACTCGGAGACGGTATCAATAACAAACTCTTCTTCCCTAACAAGAGACAAATCGAGTAATTCTTGCCAACACCTTTAGGAAAACATCAACTATTCTAACATTCTGTGGTCTAATCCTCACTCAAAAATTAAATCCATCACATCTTTTAGGCAAACCTGTCAACCAAACTCAATCAATCTTTGACCTCTAAGGCTGGGTCAACATTCGATATGAAATCCACATTCCCACCTACCATTACAATCTCATAGTCATCCGTAAGCTTTAAGAAAACTTTCATTTGTCTCAAAGCCTACCCTAACTCTATGTTCTACAAGCCAATCCATGCACAACTTCACATCAAAACCGAAAAAAAACAATTCCATCGCACCAACTGAAAACACGTGCCACTAAACCATCAACGGACACTCCTTGTAAATCTTTCTGACCACGACAGTATCCCCGAAGGAGCTAGCAATACCAACACCTACCTCTAGTACCTCACAATGTAGATTCAACAACTTCGCATGCTCACTCCAACTACACGGTCACGTAGATCCAGAATTAATCAGAAAAACAAGCCCATTGACTGTATCGAGGAATTACTTGCTATAACATCGACATCATTCCGAAGCCAACTCATAGGTCTTCACTTCTATTACCAACTCATATCAAGATCGGTCACATTGCTCTCTCTCAACAGAAACCAGCTCAAAGGCACGCTGACCCAAACAAACAAACTGTACCTCTAACTCTGGTACTGTCGTACTGCCCTGAACTAAAGCGATGAACTCACTCATCATTCACATCCTCTAAAACCTCAGATTCATGATTACAAACTCCAGGCCTACACCTCGGCCTCAAACTTCCCAAAGACAACAATACAATAATAAACAAAACACAAACAAGAATATTCAGGGTTAGCAAGAGCAAGGGTCCAAGGTGCTCAAGTATACTCCTTTACAAAAATCTTTTCAAATAAGTAATAGTAGCAATGGGAACTCGACACTACGCCTCAACACACCCATCAAGCTTACACATGCTTTCAAACACCGTACTAACAAACAAACATCAAGCATACATGGCAAAACATTCACTGGGACATAACAACAACATAACACATCAAACTTACCTCACTTACCTGCCCAAGGTCTCAGTAACCTTAGGCTCTGATACCACTAAATGTAACCCCCTCGTCCCGGTCTGGACGGATGACCGATCCGAGTGGGCCACACGGGGAAAACCGAAACGAAACCCGTTAAGGTTCCCCCTCGGTTAGCAACCCTATTATTTTTTTTTAGTTTTCTAGATGCCTTTAATAAATCCTATGCGATAGGACACGCAGCGAACAAACACGGATACGAAACCCACAAGACATGCAATTAAACAACCAAATTTTCCTTTTTAAGCAGGACGTATCGATACACCTACCTAGGGTATCGATACGCCTTGACCAAAGTCAACCCTCTCAGTCAACTCAGGGAAGACCGTATCGATACACCCTTGAGAGTATCGATACGCCCTTCTCGGTCAACATTTCGAGGTCAACGAAATGGAACCGTACCGATACGCTACAACCCCGTATCGATACGACCTAAACCCACCAACTCCTCTGAATTTCAGAGAGTTGAGACCGTATCGACACACCCTTGTGTATCGATACGCTCAGCCTGACTTGAATTCCAGAGAGCTGATACCGTATCGATACACCCCAGTGTATCGATACGCCCAGCCAAAACTGAGTTCTGCAGGCAAGAACGTATCGATACACCCTTGAGCGTATCGATACGCCCTGCTTTGCAATACTCTAATTTCAGCAAAAACACATAAGGCTCACACTCTAGATGTATAACAAAACCTTCCTAGACACACCCAAGCATTCCTACCACCTCTATTAACAAAAATCTAGTCATACAAGGCACCCAACATGGACGAACATCATTCAACCAAAGAATCCACGTAATCATTCAAAGAAGGCATACAAAGCATATATGAGTTTCATGCCTTAGCAAACAAACATAAAACATTCATATAAGGCAATCTAAACATGATTTTACAAGCCACACATGACATCCAAATACCAAAGCAACACAAACATCCAAGGACTGGCTATAAGCCTCCCAAACAAACACTTAGGCATCAACATAAACATGGTTTACAAATCCATCAACATGAGGCATTAACAACATAAAGCCAACACAAAGGAGTCTAGATACAAGCTCCTAAAACACGTAGCATTTCCCATTGCTAGACTACTACATTATTTAATAAACCATACTTGAGCAAACTACCACACGCTTGGACGCCCTTTTCCTGCTCCTTGCTAACTCCAAGCTAAAGATCTGCATTGTCGGAAAAAGGAGAGCGTAAGCATAAAGCTTAGTGAGCAGAGCTCTAAAACATAACAACAACAATGCAGAGTTCAAAGCTTCCTTTAAAAGTAAAGGCCAACACATACAAGTCATCCAACAACCTAATCCATTTACTAACATACAAGTTCAACCAAAGGTCAACAACATAGACATTTCACTTCATGGTATGCACAAACATAACCAAACTTACACATACGGTGGGACTACACATCACCGTTTTAACTAGTGGATTTCCAATGGGACTACACATCAAAGTACTATCCCACTAATCACTACCGGTGGGACTACACATCACCGGAGCAACGACAACACACGTAATTTACACAAACACAACCAGCATACAAGTACGGTGGGACTACACATCACCGTTTCAACTAGTGGGTTTCCAATGGGACTACACATCAAAGGAATACCCAACCAGTGACTACCGGTGGGACTACACATCACCAGAGTCTTATACTTTTGCTACCGGCGGGACTACACATCACCGGAGCAACGACAACCATGCAACACCACACACAAATCACCATCACACAACATGTACTCACTATATCATGCACAACCACACAAGCTGCAACAAAATCCACAACTAGGCACCAAATTGCTACAATCAACCTTAACAAACACAAATGGTCTTACTCACCATTTCTGTGCACAACCTGCACCAACTTACACTTATCTTACAAGGCATATAAACAACACCATAATTACCATCACACATAAGTAATGAAAACAAATGGTAAAAGGGGAAATTAAAGAGGCAATTCACAACAACTTACTCTTGAATTTAAACTTGACTTTTCAAGCCCAAACAAAACTCTTCAAAACCAACTTTGAACCAAAACGATATTTGAAAACATTTTCACATCCACATGCTTAAACCAACTTTTGAAATCAATTTAAAACATTAACCACTCACCTCACTTCCTTAAGCAAATCAAGCAAAGCCGACTCAAACCTCCATGACTTCTGATATCGATCCCGAGACTTTACCAACGAAATTCCTTGCTCCTAATCATTTCAACACAAGTAAATTAACCTCAAATCAGTCCACAACACAACGTAGCAAACCCGGAATGAAATTCAAACATCAACCACTTGTTCTTCAAACCAAGAACAACCCCTAAAAAGCCATTCCCGAGCAGCCCTTTAGCACAGTTCAAAACCGATGATTCCAACACATTTAACACTTCCAATTGCTTCCAAAACGACCCCCAACCAATACCCTAACATCAACCCTCAATTTCCAACACAAACCACACCCAAAACTCAACTAAAAACCCTCCTAAAAACCCTCCAAAACACAAAATCGGGAAACTTAACAAAACTCTTTAAAAATCATATATATTGAACCGTTTGGTTCATAAACTTCATATCTATCACTGTTAAATCAAAATCTCAAGTTAAACACCATAAAACTACCATTTCTATTCAAATCTCCCAAAAATCCAAATTCTAAAACATGGATGAAAATGAAAACTACTTGTACTTTTGAAGAGAGGAAGTTGAGAGCAAGTCAAAAACGTAATTACCTTTCAAAACCGAGCCAAAACGAGGGAGAAAGGAGATGAAATAGTATTTGTAAAGGGAGAGATGTTTTTGGCCTTGGAATGAAATGGAAGGGAGAGGAAGAAGATGATGAATCATCCTTTATTTTATAATTGTTTAAATTTAATGTTCAAAGACCAAAATGCCCTTAGAGAAAAAGGGAAACCACAATAGGTGCCATCCATGGCTTTTGGGCTCAATTTAGAATTGGTCCAAATCTTAAAACCCGGGGCCCAAACCATTACTTTATTAAATAAAATATTAGAATCGAAACCCGAGACAATACTAAAATATTATTTTCACCTAGCCCCTAAACCCGGGCGTTACAACTCTCCCCCACTTAAGGAATTTCGTCCCCGAAATTTATTAGACATGAAGAGTCACTAACACATGCTCCTCCACACTTTCTCTCTTACTACAACATACTCTCCAACTCGGTAGACCCACCACACAACATTAGCTATCTGATGTCAAGATCTCAACGGTTCTTTCAATGCATGACCATTTTAAATTCAACTCATTCTCTTCAACAACATAACACGGGACAAAACTGACTCACACTTCTGAATCATAGATACACCGAACACATTACATACTTCCTTCTAACTATGGTGGTAACTGCAACAAACAAACAACCGGATTAGCCCGATTCACAAACTCATACAGCATTGTTTGAACACTTGACTCATAACTTTCTCTGACTGATTATCTGACTCCAACAGGTAACCAAACACTAATGTAGGCGTCTTTAAAAATCTAGTCATAACTCGAATCTCTATCTGCCATTATCGATCTCAAGACACTATACAACTCACAATCTTGCTAAGGCACAACTCCGCCATCTTACCCATGGTACAAGTAACGTGAACTTGCATAAAGGACCACATACAGTGCAACTAACACTGATTACTCAACTAAGTTCTCACTGAGGAAAATCGAAGGCGAATCAGACACAAGACCTCTCGAATCTATTACCCACTTTCAGTACGGATCTCCCACGGATGTAACAAACTAGAAGAAAACTGCAGCTCGGTCTTGACACGCTGGCAAATTACACACTTACCTTCATACTGAACCACATCATCCATCAACTCGATCTAGAAGTACTCATCTTCAACCCACAATATGTCTTCATACTACTCTGATGCAATACAAAAGAACTGCCGTGTACTTCGGCCAAAACAATACCTCTCAAAACACTATGACTATCGGCACAACTATTCTGTCTCTAAAAATACAAACTCTATCGTCTCTGAACTGTATTCTGAAGGTTTTCTTTCCGATACGTCTTGCACGTGAGGTGCCAAGAACCTGTCTTACAACTGTTTCTCTCTAAGTATCTGACTCAGGGCATGAATAACATGAAACTCGACCACAGAACCACTATCAATGATAAACTGAATCCGGCAAACACAACTCGCAACTCGGCTACTAATCTAACAACAAATTTAACTCGGAACATCGGTCACTACGTCAACTCTCTGCGAAGTTTCTTTCAGTTTCTAAAGGCTCAACGTCTCGTATCTAACACACAAACTGAACGTTCTTCTGTAGCAATCTGTCAAAGGGGCAGCTATCTTCAAAAGATCATTTACAAACCTTCGATAGTAACAGCGCTAGACCTAGGAACTATAGATACATGTCACAGTCTTTAATTTCTTCCAACTCACATCTCCTTCTGCCCACTTGGGTTTGCACTAATATATTCGACTGATCTACATGACCTAGGGGAACATCTTCCTCGACTCAGAGTCCACACTTGCTCAACTTGGCATACAACTGATTCTCTAAAAAGGATCCACAACTTTAACTTCAAGGCTTGACATGGTCTTCTTCAGTACGTGAATATTCCCACGTATCATCCAAGAGAAGTACCACAAACTGATCAAGGACTTAGGAAAACATTCTGCTCAACATCTCTATAAGAGTAATTAACACATTAGTCAAACAAACGACATAACCCAAAACTCTAAGTGATCACATCTGCCCCGAAAGCTTCATTCGGTACATCAACCTCTCTCACTATCAACTGGTAGTAATCAGATCTCAAATTAATCTTGTAAAGACTGAAACACCCCTCAACTGATCAACAAATCACTGACGTTTGGAAACGGATACTAACTACTCACTGTCAATTATCTCAACTGTCTGCAATCTAAACACATTCTCGTAGTGTCATCACTCTTCTTCACAAGTTACACTGTCACACCCTATGATAATGTACTAAGCCAAACGAATCTAAGGTCTAACAAATCTCGAAGTTGATTCTTCAACACTCTCTCAAGTCGGTCGAGAATCACGAGATACAAAGCAAACAAAACAGGAGCAAACTCGGAGACGGTATCAATAACAAACTCTTCTTCCCTAACAAGAGACAAATCGAGTAATTCTTGCCAACACCTTTAGGAAAACATCAACTATTCTAACATTCTGCGGTCTAATCCTCACTCAAAAATTAAATCCATCACATCTTTTAGGCAAACCTGTCAACCAAACTCAATCAATCTTTGACCTCTAAGGCTGGGTCAACATTCGATACGAAATCCACATTCCCACCTACCATTACAATCTCATAGTCATCCGTAAGCTTTAAGAAAACTTCCATTTGTCTCAAAGCCTACCCTAACTCTATGTTCTACAAGCCAATCCATGCACAACTTCACATCAAAACCGAAAAAAAAACAATTCTATCGCACCAACTGAAAACACGTGCCACTAAACCATCAACGGACACTCCTTGTAAATCTTTCTGACCACGACTGTATCCCCGAAGGAGCTAGCAATACCAACACCTACCTCTAGTACCTCACAATGTAGATTCAACAACTTCGCATGCTCACTCCAACTACACGGTCACGTAGATCCAGAATTAATCAGAAAAACAAGCCCATTGACTGTATCGAGGAATTACTTGCTATAACATCGACATCATTCCGAAGCCAACTCATAGGTCTTCACTTCTATTACCAACTCATATCAAGATCGGTCACATTGCTCTCTCAACAGAAACCAGCTCAAAGGCACGCTGACCCAAACAAACAAACTGTACCTCTAACTCTGGTACTGTCGTACTACCCTGAACTAAAGCGATAAACTCACTCATCATTCACATCCTCTAAAACCTCAGATTCATGATTACAAACTCCAGGCCTACACCTCGGCCTCAAACTTCCCAAAGACAACAATACAATAATAAACAAAACACGCAAACAAGAATATTCAGGGTTAGTAAGAGCAAGGGTCCAAGGTGCTCAAGTATACTCTTTTACAAAAATCTTTTCAAATAAGTAATAGTAGCAATGGGAACTCGACACTACGCCTCAACAGGGTAAGTTGTGATGTATATTTATCCAAGACAGCAGAGAAAAAACCTGCAGCATTTACAACCTATCCAGGGAAGACTCAACAGGGAATCTCCCAAGCAGAATATAAGTGCCTATTTACATTTGTATAGCGTGTGTGTTTGTTTTGAATCCTAATCTGTACAGTGTCTTTAATACTATCAAGTAAGCTAGCAGCAGTACGAGCAGAGTGACGAAATTTCCTGCGATTCCTTTCTTCCCAGATGTGGTAAATGAAAGAGCCCTAGGCTAACCGAAGCAATAGAACCATGAAAGACTTGCCCTTGAGGTTAGCACAAAGCCACTGAAGATCATCCTCCCAGCTGAAATCAGTCCGACTAATGCTACACAATCGCAAAATCGAAAACCAGACCTGCCTAGAGTAGGAGCAATGGCCAAAGATATGATCTCGCGACTCCTGGTCATCCCCACATAGAAGACATCGAAGATCAACAACCTTACCCATCCTCTGAAGCCTATCATGAGTAGGCAAATGATCCAAAATGGCCATCCACACAATCAAAGCATGTTTTGGGATATGCAATCCAAACCAAACAACTCTGTGCCAAGGAACATTATGTGTAGCACCTCGTAGGCCATCCTAAACCTGAGTGAAATTAGAGACACCAGCATCAAGTAACGTAGGTACTTCTAATCTACACTTTAGCATCTTCTTCAAGCTCCAGCTGAACCATGGTTTTATAGACACAGCCCAGAAACTCTCCCCCTTGAAAGCATAAGTCTGAACCCATGCCACCCATAAGGAACCCTCCACAATAAGCAGTTTCTTAACAAGCATGATAGTACAAGCTTTGTTCCACATTTCCAGGTCTTTAATCCCCAGGCCGCCCTCACTCTTAGACTTACAAATAGTCTTCCATCCCACTCGTGCACCCTTGGCCGATTCATCTTTGCCCCTCCAAAAGAAGCGCATGCATAATTGCTCTAGCTTCTGTATCACAGCTTTCGGGAGAACGACCTGCCTGCGCCAATAGTTAGCAATACTGAAAAGAACAGATTTGATTAGTTGAAGACGGCCCGCATAGCTAAGATGTCTATGACCCCAGATCTCCAGCTTCTCACGAATTTTAATGATCAAGGCATTACAGTCACGTTCAGTCAGCTTTCTCGTAACCAAAGGGATCCCCAAGTAACGCACAGGTAGCTTTCCAAGAGCGAAACCAGTAACAGAGCTCCATAAAGCTTGTTGGTCCTGAGGGACACCAGCAATGAACATCTCAGACTTAGCAGCATTAAGTTTCAGCCCAGATATATCATAAAAGACCTCTAAAACACTCTGAACTCCAAGAATAGAATCCAAGCTGCCCTTACAAAAAATCAAGAGATCATCTGCAAAGCTCAGGTGAGTAAGATTAACCTTCTTACATTTAGGATGAAACTTGAAGACTCCATTAGCCGCTGCCAGATTTAAGAGAAAAGATAAAACATTCATAGCCAGTACAAATAAGTAGGGAGAGAGGGGATCACCCTGTCGTACTCCTCTTCTACCCTTAAAGAAGCCCACAAGACTACCATTTAGGGAGATAGAGAAACGGCTGCCAGCAAAACAAGCTATAATCCAAGAACGGAACTGAGTTGGCAAACCAACAGCTTCAAGAAGATTAATCATGAATCTCCAGTGCAAAGAGTCAAAGGCTTTTTGCAGATCGATTTTCAAAGCACACCTAGGGGAAATATGTTTCCTACCATAGCCTTTAACAAGCTCCTGAGCTAAAAGGGTGTTATCGACAATACTCCGCCCTTTTATGAAAGCTGATTGGTTTGGAAGAACCAACGAAGGCATCAGACTAGTCAATCACTCCACAAGAATCTTTGTAATAGTTTTATACACAACTGAACAACAAGCAATAGGCCTAAACTCCTTAGGCTGACTAGCATTAGGCACTTTAGGCACAAGAGTGAGTGCAGTAGCATTGAAAGCAGGAAGCATGGCAGATGATTTAAAGAAATATTGAATAGCAGCAACAAAATCCAACCCTACAATACTCCATGTCTGCTTAAAGAAACACGAAGTGAACCCATCGGGACCAGGGCTTTTATCCTTCCCTTGACCAAAGATTGCAGTTTTAATCTCATCACTTGATACATCTTTAATTAGACCATCCTTGACTTCATCAGGAATAACAGACTGAAGCAGTCCTCTAAGACAATCCACACTGCACCCCTTCACCTCTGTATCCACAGCACCTATTTGCCGAGTGAAGAACTGAATAAATTCATCAGCAATGCCATTGAAAGAAGTTATTCTATTTCCATAGCTATCAACTAAATGTGAAATAGTATTTTTCTTTCTTTTCATAGCAACTGTGGAATGAAAGAATTTAGTCCCCTGATCTCCCTGTTGAATCCAATCCACTTTAGCTTTCTGTTGATAGAATTGAGTCTCAGCCTTTTCCAAATCCAAGAGCTCAATCTGCAATTGCTTTTCTTTTTCCACAGCTTCAGAAGCAACTGAGTCAGTCAAATTAGAAAGCTGCTGATCCTCCAGCTCCTTCCTCTTCGACACCACACGCCTAGAAATGTTGGCATAGTGTGTAGAATTCAGCTCTCTCAATTTAGGCTTAAGTCTTTTAAGCTTAGCAAATAAAATTTGAAGAGGGTTTCCCTCAGCAGGTTCCCTCCAGGATGCAGCAACAACCTCACTAAAAGCAGGATGCAAGGCCCAGAAATTAAAGAACTTGAATGGCTTGGGTTTATGAATAGGGACCTCACCTTGAAACTTCACAATCCCAGGACTATGATCCGAAACCCCTGGCGCAAGAAACTCCACAGAAGAAGCGACCATCTCCGAAAACCAGACTTCATTAACCAGCACCCTATCTAATTTTCTGGCCAAAAAATTATCACTTTGTTTATTAGACCAAGAGAAATTAGGACCCGAAAAAGGATGGTCACAAATTTCAATAGCACGAAGACAACACTGAAAGTCCACCATGTCACTTGAAGTAGAAACTAAGCCATCCGAACTCTCAGAAGGATCAAGTACAATGTTAAAATCCCCTCCAACTATCCAAGGGTGTGGACCAACCAAATCAGCAACATGCCTGAGCTGCTGCCATAATTCACCACGCAGCCCACTATCATTACTCCCATAAATTGCCGAGATCAAAACAAGTTTACCCTCCAAAGTACCTTTGATAGTGATACTCTGAGATGCAGAAAAAACCAAGGAAAAATCTAGATCCTTTTTGCATAGTATCCAGATTTTCCCTAAATCAATAGAAGTATAGTTACTAAAACAAGTCCATTCCGCAGACAAGCCAGCAAAAATTTTATCAAAATTACGTTCCCGAACTCTAGTCTCCATTAAACACAAAACTTTGATCTGCAACTTTTCCATTCGAGCTAAGACCTTTCTCTGCTTGCAAGGGTTATTAAACCCTCGAATATTCCAAAATGCTAGACTCATTGGGGAGTGGAAGAAGCCCCACGAATATCCACAGCCTCAGGCACTTTAGTCTTTATTTGATAATCCTAAAAGTAGTATTTTCATTTGGGGTTTTCTTTTGAATTTTCAGTTTAGATGAATTTATTTCCAAATTGAGTTAATTTGATGATTGGAAAAGATAAGAAAGGATCGGACAGCCTACAACAGGTAACCCCTTAAGAATTGTCCAATTGCGCATTGTGTATGATTAGTGGCAACCACATACTCCAGACTTGCGATGCAAGAGATCCACCCGCGTAGTCTAAGGCCAAAGCCTTGTCAGAATACGATGCCCAAGCACAAGGCTCAGGCGAACAACTTATTACAGAATAGTCTATTTAATCCATTAACAGTAAATATTATTAGGCAATGTGGGATGTAAATGTCATTCCTAACAATTTTTAGGAACACTCTGTCTTTGATCAAATATATATGTACATGGTGAACATCTTGTATATACATTCCCACCATAAATATCTCAAAACTAAGCCCCTGCAAAACTGTTAGCTGCTTTCTGTAGCATTAACTGAAGCAGCCAAAAACACTACAATTATTAACAAGATTATCTAAAAGATGATATTTACATTCACTAAACACTCATTCACCTAATGTAAATGTTTCTAATGTTTTGAATCTGTCAATCAATCTCAAATATAACGATACTAAAACTTGTTAATTTGGTTTTCTATCTACATTCATTGATTGGCATTTAGGTCCAACAAACTCCTCAAGCTATATAGGGCTTCTGGTGACAGACTACAACATTTCAATCTTCTCTGCCGAGGAGATGGTTGTTCTCGGTTTCCGGGTGCGGAGAAGCATATAACGATCACAGTTAGATTGTCGAACGTTTTACGACGTAAAGCCTCTGTGACAAGGTCTTTAGCACACTGCTCAGGGTCATCATGCCGCTGCAACCCTCTGCGAACTAGGTTAACCGCGTGCTGACTTGTGATAACATCCCAAATCCCATCACACCCGATTATGAGGAATTCGTCATCCTCCGTAAGGACCATCTGCCGGAACTCGGGCTCTGCAATGAGAGGCGATGAAGAACCCTTCGGAAACTTCATGTCCCAATCCCCCAAGGCTCGGGAAACTGATAGAACACCGTTAAGATAACCATCATCGATAAAACCCCCGAGCTCTTCTACCCTCCTCTGCTCTGATGGATATATAGGTCTGTGGTCTTCAGACATATCTATTGCTTCCCCTTTTCGGCACAGAACTGCACGGCAATCACCAGCATTGGCCACCATTAGAATCCTAAAGCACGGACAAGTCAGGCAAAGATTTAAAAACCGAAAACAACACTCGATCAAGATACCGAAAGTAAATAAACCACAATCAAAGCCATATGTTGGAAACCCGACGGACCCAACACACCCACTATGGAGGACCTAAGACTGACCACTAACACTACACCAACTCCCTGAGTCGGTTAGCCTTTCTATATTTAATTTCTTAGTGCACAACTTAGGCGGCAGTGCCGACCATACATCAATTAGGCGGTAGAACCGACCATATACTATTCAGGCGGCAGAGCCGACCATATAACTTAGGCGGCATAGCCGACCATTAGTAACCAATTCAAGTGCACCAAAGAAATACATAAATTAAGGCTGAACCGGGAAACTTCTAATTACAAATAAATAACACTTTTATAAATATACCACAAATATTACAAACATACCTCACTACAATATTTTTCTCGACCCTTACCCAAATATCTTTCTCACTTGCACCTACTGCCCTTTATTCTCACGCCACACTATCACACACTCCCACTCTCTTTTTATTATTATTATTATTATTCACTCACACACCCTCACCACTCACCAGCACACACTCCACTTAATCTCATGTTCACACACCCCACGTCCCTCTCTCTCTCTCTTTTCCACTTGCACTCTTCACACCACATTTCAAGCAAATAACAAAGCCTATTTATAGGCATAATGAGGCGGTGGATTTTGAGATATTTTACATAATAATATTATTATAATATACTCTAGAATATTGGAGAGAAGATGGGCTTATATGGTTGTCTCTAGAACCATGGAGAGAAGTTGGTGACTTTAACACTCCCCCTCAATGACTTCTCTCTATAGATAACTTGCAGATTATGTCGAATGCTTCTCTGAATTTCTCGAACTTTGGTTTACTTATACTCTTTGTGAATATGTCCGCGACTTGTTCATCTGTCTTTGTTGATATCATCGTCTTGAACTCTCTTTTAAAAATCTCCTTGATGAGCTTGTTTGTTGCTCCATTATCAACTAAGACACGTACCGGTTGTCCTCCAATCTTCACTTGCTCGAACAACAATCCTTTCTTTTCAAATGTAGGCACCTCGTCATTGGCTTTGATAGAGTTGAGGATATGGTGAGACTTCATACTCATATCTCCTTGTTGTTGAGTAACTTGCTCTCTTTCTCCTTTGTCATCTCTCTTTCCCTTGAAGGCTTCTTCCTTGTATGCTAGCTTTAATCTTCGCCTTTTGTGTGATTTATTTCTTCCCACACCATGGCCTTTGTTTCCCTTTTTCTTGGAGTTCTCGCGTTTCTTAAATTTGGCGAGGGATTCAGAAATAGCAACAGAGCAAACTCCCTTCTTCATTTTGCCATGCTTACGCCACAACCATAGCATCGTAGTATCTTCCAAATAAAGTAAGGCATGTCTGGTCTTTCTAGCACGGTTGATTTTCTTAGCACCCTCCACGACGTTTGCGGTTTGGGTGTATTGTTCCAAGCTCCACGGAAAGTCATCTACATCCTTCGCGTTCTCATCCTCTTCATAAGACTTGGGTTTAGAAACTTCTACTCTCGAATATGTTGGAATTGGGACGGATGATGCAGCTCCCCCGCCATGAGCTAATACCTTCTTAAGAAACATCATCTTTTCCTTCATATCTTTCAATTCCCCACGTACCGTCTTAAGCTCTTCCTTTAGAGCTTTGTTCTCTTCTTTAAGAATAAGAATTTCACTAGAAGATGTCTCACATCGTTGCGAACACTTACCAATAGTCTCGCTTAGGGCTCTCGACATTTCTTCGCGAAGCTCATCGACTTCCATTTGGCTTGGACGAAGCTCCTCAGATGCAGGTTGATGTACAACCGTCTTCCAGGGGCTTTTATCTTTCGAGGGTGAGCTTTCTCTTTCTTCACTTGGATCTGATGCTTGTTCTTTACTTTCTTTATTATCTTCTGAAAGTTCTTCTAGGTCATGAGATTCTGAAAACTCGATCTTCTGAGACGACCTCCAAGAAGAAGCTTCATCAAACATCACATTCCTTGAAGTGTAGCACTTGCAATTGACTGGATCACAACATCTCTCATCATTGGAGCACTCAGAGTCGACGATCCAATCCTCCTCGTAATCAATTTTTGACTCCATGATTGTTGCAAGAGCTGGTTTCTCCATGTCTTCTTCCAACTCTTCATCCTTGTATTTTGTATTTGTATTTGTAGTTGCAACGAGAGTTGGTGCCTCCATGTCTTCTTCGAACTCTTCTTGTTCCACTCCAATAGAGAGTCCAGCTTCTGCATCCCATTCTTCTTCGCTGATGGAAGTTTCCAACATGGCTTCTCTCTTCTCCTCTTTTGTGGTGGCCATGTTTCCTTGGAAAGTTTGTCTCCTGGGCATTCTGCAATCTTGAGCAAAGTGGCCCTTCTTGCCACAATTGAAGCATTCACGACTCTCCCTCAGGGGTAATCTACAATCTCGAGCAAAGTGACTCTTTCTTCCACAATTGAAGCAATCATCACTTTGTCTTCTATTGTTCTCCACGTACTGTTGGTGATGGTCTTCTTTTCTATGTCGAACTCCCTCTGAAATGTTACTTATATCTCTCGAGTGAAACTTGTCTTCTTGCGTCCTTATTTCGTTTGACACACGTTGTCTTCTTGACGTACCTTTCCTCTTGTTGGTGAAGAGTGTCTCCTCTTCGTCTTTTATGGTTACGCCACTTATCTGTTTGGCTAATTCCTCTTGATTAGCCAACAGGTTCTCCAACTCGACTAAGGATGGTTGAGTAGGCCATCCCCTCACTGCGGCGATAAACCCATTGTACTCAGGTTTTAGGCCATGGATGATAATTCTTTTCATCCTTGCCTCGCTAACCTTCTCCTCTGGTGCAAGTTGAGATATCTCGCGACAAATAGATTTCACCTTGGTGAAATACTGAGCAATAGATAGGCTTCCTTGTGAAATGCTCGCGAGCTCATTTTCCAAGAGTTGGAGGCGTGCTTCATTCTTCTTTGAAAATAATTTTGCCAAAGTTTCCCAGGCTGCCTTTGGTGTCTTCTCATCACGAATATGCTCCAATAGGTCCTCCTCGATTGTGGTCTTCAATATATATAAAGCTCTCCCAGCCTTGATCTTCCATTTTCTCAAGGCTTCAGCATTCTCCTTCGGTGGAGGAGTTGTGTCGGTGCCTGCGACTATTTCCCACAAGTCCTGACCTTGTAGGTAGGATTCTATGCATGTCTCCCAATAACCGTAGTTGTGGTTATTGAGCTTTCTAATCCCGTTGCTTGTACTTCCAAAGTCTGCCATGCTGACTGACGCCCGGCGTCCACTAAGCTTGGTTCCAAACCAATAGCTTCACAGTCCCTGACTGTATTCCGGCAGAGTCTCCCCTTAGCACCTTGATGCAACGTCGACTAATGTAAGCGTCCAACGTTTACCGAAAACTTTACAGTCCCTGACTGTATTTCGACAGAATCTTCCCTTAACGAATTGATGCACCGACCAATGTAAGCGTCCAACGCTTACCGAAGCTTTCTCTTACTAGTAACGGTCCCGGACCGCCTGCTCTGATACCAATTGTTGGAAACCCGACGGACCCAACACACCCACTATGGAGGACCTAAGACTGACCACTAACACTACACCAACTCCCTGAGTCGGTTAGCCTTTCTATATTTAATTTCTTAGTGCACAACTTAGGCGGCAGTGCCGACCATACATCAATTAGGCGGTAGAACCGACCATATACTATTCAGGCGGCAGAGCCGACCATATAACTTAGGCGGCATAGCCGACCATTAGTAACCAATTCAAGTGCACCAAAGAAATACATAAATTAAGGCTGAACCGGGAAACTTCTAATTACAAATAAATAACACTTTTATAAATATACCACAAATATTACAAACATACCTCACTACAATATTTTTCTCGACCCTTACCCAAATATCTTTCTCACTTGCACCTACTGCCCTTTATTCTCACGCCACACTATCACACATTCCCACTCTCTTTTTATTATTATTATTATTATTCACTCACACACCCTCACCACTCACCAGCACACACTCCACTTAATCTCATGTTCACACACCCCACGTCCCTCTCTCTCTCTCTCTTTTCCACTTGCACTCTTCACACCACATTTCAAGCAAATAACAAAGCCTATTTATAGGCATAATGAGGCGGTGGATTTTGAGATATTTTACATAATAATATTATTATAATATACTCTAAAATATTGGAGAGAAGATGGGCTTATATGGTTGTCTCTAGAACCATGGAGAGAAGTCGGTGACTTTAACACCATAAGGCATGAATATACCTTCCGAATATCATAGCCGTAAGTGCTGTTGTCCCGGTAGAGCTGTCCACATTACAATCATCGGCAAGAGCGAGGTCGGCAAGAAGAAATGATTTCCGAAGCGAGTTCTCAACCCCTTTCAAGAATACATCATCAACTTCACAGGTCTGGGGAAAATTAACATCTTCAAAAAACAACCTAAGTGCATGTTTCCTTATATACCCAGAAGCCTCAGGACCGCCATGACCATCAAACACCTGCATACGAAAGCAGAACCCGAATTACTTACAACTCCTACAACATCATCGGATTAAGACAGTAGCAACATTTTTAGAATAGAAATTACCCCATAAAAAGCACTAGGCTTCGGAAACTTGAAAAAGGATCCCAAATGAGATGACAGATTATCTATTCTAATATGTTCGTCTTCCATGTATCTCTTCGGTCCAATGTCGGCAAAACTACCTGAACGGATGCTGGGGGAAAATTGCGTAATGGCGGATTCAATACATTGATCTGGGATTTTCTCTAGAGATTTCACATCCTGAAATACGTAAACAAAAGAACAATATAACCCTTATCTCTTAAAAGGTTTAAGTTTTAACCTACCAAGTATATTTTTCTCTTAAATTGAAATTACATAAGCTAATACATTTACTAAAGCTTGCAAATTTAACAATTTCGCATTCGCAACATAAAAACTGGGGAAAACAAAGGACTAACCAGTTGAGAGATGGATAAATCGGCCGAAACCGACTCAGTAGCATGAACTTGTTTGAACATTGGTGACCGAATTGTGAGAATTTTTTTTTCAATCTCTTGGATATTACTTCCTTTAGAAAGGGACCTCCGACGCCGGCAGACTCTGGTGACAAAAAACCTCAGCTTTTTTTTTTGATCGAAACAAACAACCTCAGCTTAAGCTAACATATGTGGCTGCTTTTTAATACAATTACCATAACCAAGCACGAAACAAATAAAAAAGTATTTCAAACTCAGATGAAAACGGTTTCTTTTTTCCTTGGGTCAGCAAAAAATATTGATTAAACTTGGGCTCAAATTGAAGTAGGAAATGGGGATGAACATACAAGTAGCAACGGGTTTAAAAGTTGCTGTTGGTTGACACGTGTGAGAACTACAGCCTTGTGATTTTTTAAAAATGATCGATTATTTTCGTAGGTGCAAATTCAAACGAGCAATTTACGAAATAATGATTCACATGCATACGCACGTAAAGGGAAGCAGCTTGGCTTGACGGACACGTGACAGGTTTTTCAGTTTTTACGTAGACGCGTCACTTATCTGCGTTGCTTGTCGTAAAATGACCAATTCTTCCTTCACATTACCTAAAAGAATAAATATATGGATGAGTCTGTCACGCTCGACGAGCACCACTAACGACGATCACCATTAATTTTATTTATAAAAATTTAAATAAAAAAAGGTAAAGTAATTAAAATACACTAATTTTTGTTCATTTGAGATTCAAGCTGTCGTCGCCGTCTTTACCTCCAGCATGACCTCCGTTCCCTACAGATGAATAGCATTTACATGGCCGTCCGTTGGGATTTTAAAACTCATAGATTTTTACGATAATTTACCTTTTAATTTTTAAATAATTTATAATTATATAACGAGTCATTTAGATTTTTAATCTTTATAAATTAAATTAATAGTGTTCATCGATGCTCATTGTTAGTGGTGCTCATCGATGTTCGTCGAACGTGACAAAATTTTTCTAAATATATACATTATTTTAGTTAATATATGTAAATGTCATAATATAAAAAGAAAGTAAAATTTATAAGATTATTTGGTCAAAAAAACGATAAGATTAGCTCAAAAACAACTAATCACGATATTACATAAAATTTAAGAATATAATAATAAATTTAATCCCGAATATGTATGTATTACGTCTATTTAAATATAAATAAATAAATTGTTGAGTTAAAATAATATTTCACTTCTCTCATTTACTCTGCGTCTGTTACAAATCTTTTTTTAATTTTTTTCTTATTGTTCTTCTTCACCTATGGCGGCCTTTGACTATTTTGTTGATTTTGCACATAAATAAAATTCATCCTTATTAATAGATATTTTTTTCAACTTTTTTCAACTTTTTTTTACTTTGTCGTATTCTCTTTATTTTTGTTTTTATGACAGTTTTTTTTGTCTATTTTTATGGTAGTTTTTTCATCTGCTTTTATAGCAGTTATAAATTGTCTTTTGACAGTTTAGCGTTCGAGTTACGAGCATCAACGAGCGTTTTTTCAACGAAGAAGACTGGTCTGTATATGCTCATGATTCTCTTTTGTAGTTGTGCCGATATGCCAAGAACAAGTAGCGGAAGGATTGCTTTCTTCATAGAGCACTCTGGTCAAAATAGTTGTTTTGTTGGATTTCATTCAAAATATTATTTAAGTCATTTTGATGTAATAGGTTTTGTATTTTAATGTCTTTCATACCCTTAGATTTCTATTGTTTTTATTTTTCTGCATTGAATTTTTAATGTTTGCGGTATGATATATTTATAATCCTATCACTTTAAATATAATTAAGTTTATTTAAAAATATATATAAATAAATAAATAACCTTATTTTTTGACAATAAAATAAATAAACACCTTATATTCTATAAAACAAAACGTCCTTTAATACTTCCGAACTAAATTTTCAATCAAATCAAAAACTAGATTTCAGTCACTTTAACTTTTGAAGAAGCTAATTTTGATTTCAAATTTAAAAGTATCATCCTCATATATTGTTGAGTATACAATTATATGAGAAGAAACTTAGTCTTGATTTGAAATTATAAAATTATCATTTCACATTTATATTGAGTACATAGTTCAATTAAATTAATTCATTTCCCACTTTTCCATCTTTACGTTTGAAACATATATTTTAATTTCACACTATTTTTTATTTTCCAATGTATCAATCATAGTGTGTCTCATGACTAATTCTTTGTATTATGTTGGTCAATATTAAAAGTAGACGTTAGTCACAAATTTTAAAGTTATTGTATATTTAAGACTAGGATTTAAGTCTCGACTATTGATTAGGAGTGTAAATAAACAGAACGTTCGACGAACTGTTCATTAACCGTGCATCTATGTTAGTTTATTAAGCTAAATAAACGAACACGTACAAGATTTTTATGTTCATTTAATAAATAAACGAACCTGAACAGAAGTGTGTTCAATTCGTTTATGTTTACGAACAAGCTCGTTTACAGGTTCATTTATCGGCTCGTTTACTTGGTTCTCCTTTTCTTTTTTATTTATTTAATTTTTAAATATCGATGAAGGTCAGGACTAAATTGAACATATGGTGAACTTTAGAGTTCAAACTGTGAAGCTTGAGGAGCTTAAAGACTAGTAACATAATTTCACATTTTTTTCCTTTGGCTTGCGAATAAAAAGGGTAAAAAGAAGTGTTGGTTGCTGAACATGATTGTGAACATTTAAATGAACATGTTCGTAAATGTCAAACGAACATGTTCGTGAACGTTAAACGAACATGTTCGCGAACACTAAATAAACGAGCATGAACACCTTCAAATATAAATAAACGAACACGGACATTATATTAAAATTTTAAACGAACACGAATCGAACATGAACAACTTCAAAAATAAACAAACGAACACGAACACAACCTTGTTCGTTTAAGCTCGGTTCATTTACACTCTTATGCAGGAGTAAACACATTATTTTATGTTTGAGATGAACTTATAAACGTTTAAAAGATAAAAATAGATTTTCAATAAAAATTTAAAAAAAAATATTTTTTTTCTAAATCATATACAAAATTTAAATTTTTAAAACACGACCGGTCCAAACCTATCTGTCCAACTTTGCTACAATTGATAATCAAACAAATGTCCAACTTTGCTACAATTGATAATCAAACAAATGTTATTCAATTACAAGTACTGGATAAGGACTGTCTAACATCCTCTTTTATGGGCTTCATTTTCATAAAACACAGGCAGGCAGCCCAGCTACGTAAAATGATCTCAAGTCCCAACTTCGAAGGTTCCGATTTCAAGCACGAGCTAGTTTAAAAAATGCGTGAACTGCGAGGATCTGCGTTCCGCTTTACACTCCACAGTGTCCCCAACTCACCTTTTCATCTTCTTCAACAACCACCAAACATGGCTGCTGTAGCAACACCAAACCTGCGTTCTCCTCTTCATTCTCCTTCCCATGGTAAAAAAGACCATGACTATCCTCCCATTGCTACTCCTTTTGTTCCCAGGTTTAGAGGTTCCCATTTATCCAACCCTAAACCCACACTGAAATCCTCAAGGAATGCTTCAATTCTTCCTCTAATCAGAGCCCAAAACTCTCCTGGTATGGATCTTTGGTTTACAAAACAGCTACATAGCTTTGTCAGCTTCTATAGAAATGGGTTCCTCTCAATTTTATTGTGTTTTTTCTATGTTTCCATTGCCAGTCGATTATACCCCCGACGCAGAATTTTATAAAGTCGAGGCGATTCTAAGGTGTTCACTATTTTCTTTCTTAATAGTTTGAGAGCACACGACGTCATGGTTAGTCTGTTGGTTTATAGTTTATCTGATTTAAATTTGGGTTTCTTTTTCTTATGCTGGATCTTTGAACGGAATAGACCATGGCGAGTTCAGCAGGTTTCTTCGGTAAGAGCTACTGTGACTTCACTAGTGATGTATATGCATTACCATTCGATTCCGGAATTTGATCTTTTGTTGCTGTCTTTTGAGTTGATAGTACGGAAATGTTACTTCAAATTTGCACCTATGGTCTAGTTTTTAGCATTCTAGTAGTGATTTTGAGCATTACTTTCTTAAATCATGTTCAAGTTCAATCTCAAATCATAAGCCTTGTAATGGTACTGAGGCGTTTTTCTGGTACTTTTTCATGTCAATGCAAAGCGTCTGCGGAATAGTCCGGTCAAGTTACCGTGTGCATTGTCACTGTTTCACAAGATGAGCTGATTAAGCTTAATAAGTGTCTAAATGCCTCTTGGTTGATATCGAAATTCGAACCGAGGCTTCTTTTTTTGAACAATAATTCTTGTTGTAGACTTAAAGTCCTGCTTTATCTTCTCCTCGAGTCCTCCGCGTTACTCAGGAGATGGGCAAATCCGATAGTGTTTTGATCTAATTTTTAGTTTGTTTTCTGAAAAAAGGCTCTTCTTCAAATGGGGATTCGTGGTGTTACGGTCTCTGATGTTCGAGGCTTCGGTGCTCAAGGAGGTTCAACAGAGAGACACGGCGGTAAGCTATAACAGATTTTTAGTTGATGTACCTTAGTCCATTTCTCCACTCTTTCTTAGGCAGACTACGGTTTGCTGATTTTCCCTTTTTTGACTTCATGTTTATTGTTCACTAGGCTCTGAATTTTCCGAAGACAAGTTTGTTGCTAAAGTCAAGATGGAGATTGTGGTGAGCAAGGACCAGGTATACTTACATAATCCAAAGAGTCATTTCTCCCATACACGATTGATTCGGTTGTAACTTGTATACTAATATTCATTTCACACCTTGCCAAAGGTGGAATTCGTGATAGACAAGATAATTGATGAAGCAAGGACTGGTGAGATTGGTGATGGCAAGATTTTCTGTAAGAGCTCAAACTCTGTACTATCCGCATCTAATACTTACATACTTTTATTTTCGTACGCTGAAATTTATGGCTTCGAACTATCAGGTTAAGTTCAAAACCTTTTTGATGACCCTAAACCCGAAATAAAGAAAAGATATCAAAAGAAAGAAAGAAAGAAAGATTGGATGTGAATTGTCTCACAACTCACCGAAAAACCAAATATACATTATATATAAAGTGATATAGGTGTAAAAACCTAATTCGGCCTAAAAACCTGACTAAAACCGACCGATCTCCTATTATCCCGACCCGAAATTAACTAACCCAAAATAACCGAACCGAAAATCAACTGAACTGACCCGATACCCGAATGAAATCACCATAGACCTAAACTAAAACCGAATGTCTAAACCAGACCCGAACCAAACTTAAACCGAATGCAGTCAGGGGCGGAGCGTGTGTGGAGCCAGAGGGGGCCATGGCACCCCCAAAGTTTTGGAAATTTTATATTATACCCTTTAAATATTTTTAAAATTTTAGTTAGCCCCCTCAAAATTTATAAAAAAAATTATAAAGCTCTAAAATTTTAAATATTTTTAATTATCTCTCAAAATTATAAAAAAAGTTTCATTACTTTTTAAAAATTTTAGTTAGACCCTCACATTTTAAAAATAAAATTTTCATTAAGTCCCTAAAAATTCTTGAAAATTCTGGTTAGACAATTAAAATTTTGAAAATTTTAATTAGGCCCCCTCAAGCTATAAGGTCAAGATCCGCCACTGAATGCAGTTAGACCCGAAATTACCCGAACCGAACCCGAACTGAATGACCCGTTTGCTCTAGACATATGGTGTGTTGGGGAACAAAGGATCAAATTCTCCATATTTGTGCTAGCTTTTGGCAAAGTTAGAATATTGATAGAATGCTGCATGTCTAAGTCTAAATGCCAGCTGCATTTTGAATTCTCCCTGTTTATTCTTCTTTTTCTTATTGTGTCCTAGCCATTAGCCACATATGAATGAGTGAAATTGTTGATTAATACCGATATTTTTAACTGCCGATCTAACTCCTGATGATGTTTGCTGCTTCTATAGTGATACCCGTAGCGGATGTTATAAGAGTTCGCACAGGTAACATTCTGATCACTATTCAAGATGAACTCGAATAATTTCTTCGCTTTTGCAAATACCATATCGAGGATGGTGCCTCTTTAAGCAAGCCTTAGTATTTGTAGACACAAATTTTCAGGTGAGCGCGGAGAGAAAGCTGAGAGGATGACCGGAGGCCGTGCCGATATGTCAGCCACTACATTGACCTAATTTATGATATCGATGCCGCTGATTAGCTGAGCATACTGCCTGCTGCTGCATGTTGTAGACATAGAAACATATGGTAATACAGCTACTGTTCTATAATATTTCCTGATCAGAATTCAGCTAATAAAATGGAATTGAATAATTACGATGATAATGCAGTTCTTAATCTGTTCTGAATAAGGTGGGTCAAATTATGGTTTTGGTCCCTCTATTATATTCAAACTTGGATTTAGTCGTTTTACTTTAATTTGATATAATTTAGCTAGCGGGTGGGAATCGTACAAGGCGGAGATGGTTTTGCATTCCCTACTCTGTCCCCAACACTTGAGGAAATGGTTTTGGGAATCCCCGTTATATTTTTTGGGGATATTTTTTGGTCCCGGCATATCAATCGAATTCCCATGTGTTTTGGGAATGTCCATTCTCAAAAATAAAACTTACTACTTTATCGACCAAAATATATGATCAATTTTAACTTACAAGTCATATATTCAATACACTTAAAAAATTATTTAAATCTTAATATATTAAAACAAATTCCAACATTAAATCTTCAACAAATATAAATGATAAATTTAGTTTTCTAAATAATAAATAAACCATTTAAAAATTATAAAAACAACCGATAATATGAAAAATAGTATCGTAGTTCATTTGCATCAACAATAAAAGAATTAAGTAGAAACCAAAAGGGTAAATTACTAGAGAAACTATCCAAACTTAATAAAATTTTAAAAAAATAAATATTTTGATGGACTAGAATATGAATATTGATAATAAAATAGGTAGCTGTACATGTAAATAATAGTTAAATATATATTTATTGCGGATATTTTTTGGGATCCTGTAGTTTTTTATACGATTATAATTCGGTTATTCTCACGGTTCATATATATAACAATCCTCGTCCCCGTCCACGTGCGTAAAAATTTTAATTATTCTTCATCCCAAACAATTCGGATACCCACGATTTTTTAATATTTCGCAATTCTCAACTCGTGAATTTAGCCTTTTTATATTTATAATGATATCACTTAGGCCAAATTGTTACACCATTAATCATAGTTAGGCCAAATCTTGATTTGAATAGAAACTAAATTAGTTCTCTTTATTCATAAGGAGTTAAGGACCAATATACACAATTTAAATTAAGACGGACTTAAAAGACCTTTTCAAAAAAAATCTCGACAGGGGAACCGACTACCGATCTTTTATTTACCAAAAGGACAGCGATGTACAACGCGTGCATATAAAGCGTCGTGATAACGGCGTCAAAAGGTACGAAGCTAACTACTCCTGATAATCCTTTGGGAACAATAAAAAATGGGCAGACGGCGTTCCGTTAAAGTAAGATTCTGTTTTGGATTTATAAACAGAACAGAATGCCCAATCTCCAAATACGCGTTAATTCACTGAAAGACAGCTCCTTCGATTTCGAGGGAGAGGTGTAGATCTTCGCTCCTCTCTTTTGATCGGCTTCGCGTTATAATCGACCGCGTTTCTCTCCGGCAAGTCTCTCTCTCTCTCTCTCTCATCAAAAACAAAAGAATATTCTCATTTTTTACATAATTTTCCCGATCTGCCTTTTTCCTCTTTTTTTAAGAGAGATTTTCACTTCAATTTTTGTTCAAATATATTGAGTTTTCAATCCTTTGCGTTGTTGCATCTGCTCTGATTCTTTGAAGCATTGTAAGTTCGTTAAATTGCTTCGATCCTTGCTTTTCGAATTGATTTCATGCAAAATTTATTGGTATATAGATTTTTATGTGTTGATGTGGATTAATTTAGGTTCTGTTTGGTTTCCGATCGCCTATCGAACCATCCTGTGCTTGTTTTCAAATATAACCGTTGGATCTGCTCTGATCTTGTACACTAACAATTATTTTGATAATTTGATTTTCAAATAAATTAATGATTATCGGAACTGATAAGTTGATTTCGGTATTTGCAGACGTGAAACATGGGGCTGTCTTTCGGGAAGCTATTCAGCCGGCTTTTCGCCAAGAAAGAGATGCGCATACTGATGGTTGGACTTGATGCCGCTGGTAAAACCACAATTCTTTACAAGCTTAAGTTGGGAGAGATTGTCACCACAATTCCCACCATAGGTAAGTCGTTGTTTCTGCCTTTCGTAGTTTAACATTGAGCCTCCATTTGTTTAAAAGAAGATGGCTAATTGTGATATACTATTATTATTTTGTAGGTTTCAATGTTGAGACTGTGGAATACAAGAACATCAGTTTCACTGTTTGGGATGTTGGTGGCCAGGACAAGGTACCGTGTTTTAGTTTTCTTCAATTTGATATTAGCAACTGTAAAAAATTGAATCGAATGGATCTCATCTAGGGCATCTTTCGTTATATTCTTTTTATTATAATAGCTATGGGTGGGAATGTGCTGCCCTGGTCTCATAGATTCTATCAACTATATCTTGATAAACTGAATACTTGTAGTTCCCTGAAAGGAGGTGACATGAGTTGGATCTTCATTTAGTATAAGGTGGATGCTTAGCGTCAAAATTGCACCTTCTGTTTTGATTATTTTAGATCTTGTTAGATCTATTAGACTAGTTAAACAGTGCATATGGTTTTTGTTTATCTGGTGTAATCAGTTGGCTTATTCGCTTTGATTTTGTACATAGATCCGACCATTGTGGAGGCATTACTTCCAAAATACACAAGGACTTATTTTTGTGGTTGATAGTAATGATCGTGATCGTGTGGTTGAAGCTAGAGATGAGTTGCACAGGATGTTGAATGAGGTATATGAGCAGTAAAGTTTCTTTTTACTGTTCCAATGATTGCAATGAACACAGTTGTGAGGTTATTGGATGGGATGGGAGGGGGTGGTTCTGCCGACACTTGACATACTATTTTATGTGCAATGGCAGGATGAGTTGAGGGATGCTGTGCTGCTAGTTTTTGCAAACAAGCAAGATCTTCCAAATGCTATGAATGCTGCTGAGATTACCGACAAGCTTGGTCTGCATTCTCTCCGCCAGCGCCACTGGTAAGATGAACAATTCCCTGTGTCTTGTATCTGACACTCTAGTTGTGGTTATTGTATATCACACTCAGTGGCGGATCTAGAAATATTTTTGAGGGTGGTACACATGAAATCTCAAAATTTCAGGGTGGACGCAAGTTATAAAAAAAATCTAAGGACTAACTTATAAAAATTAAGAAAATTAAAGTAAAATGTGTTAAGTTTAGAAAGTTCAGGGTGGGCCCGTGCCCACCCTAGGATGCACTTACATCCGCCACTGATCACACTCTATAATACATTTTGCAGGTACATCCAGAGCACATGCGCCACTTCCGGTGAAGGACTGTACGAGGGACTGGACTGGCTCTCCAACAACATTGCAAACAAGGTAAGCTCACACAGATAACCTCTACTATAGTCAAAACTGAAGTTGCCTGATTCTAGCCCTTTGGCTTCTTCAGTTTTTCCGAAGTCCTACGCTGATATTTTGTACACGATTTGCAGGCATAGATGGCATAATTGGGTTGTCAGTCTCACTAATCAGGTCCTTTTTTGAGTTATATGGATATCTACCCCTGTTTTTAAGTGTGTTGGTTTTATATTCTCGCAAAACATTGCTATTTGTTTCTTGTAGTACACGAATATTTGAACTTTTTTGTTTTGTTTTCCCTTGTGGTATTATCTGGAGACATAGCTGCCAAAAAAGGGTTAGGACCATTCTTTCCCTGGTGAAATTGGTGGTCACCTCGTTTCATTATTGTAATGTTAAATATATACACATATATACGGTATAACTTCGTTTATCGTTTCGTGAATGCTTGTTTAAGCATGTGCAATAGTGCACCCTTTATAGTTTATTCTTCGCTAAGCTAGCTACATAACGTCGACACTCTTTTAATCAATTTCTATCATTCCAAGCTCGTTCAAGGTTTTGAAGTTAGGTTTGCTTGTCCTGTTAATGAGTTTTCTCAGGAATGAGAGTTCAAACACCTAGACTCACAAAGTTCCAAGGCTCCAACTTTGCCTAGGCTGCTTGGCAAAAATCTTAATTATGAATGTTGGTTATATCAGAATAGGATTACTGAAACCATTTGCATTGAATATTCAAAGAGGATTTGAATTTGGTTTAGGCGAAGTTAGTTCCAACAATTATATTATCAAATTTCTTTTTTGTTTAATAAAATTAAGTTCCACTATATTATTACTCCTATGTTTACTTTCTCCATATTTTCATTTGCTCAACTGACTTATCTCCACCAGAGAACAGTCTATATAATTAGTAAGATTGTTCGAGTTTTCGAACCCCAATAGAATAATTTGCAGGGAAAATGTGGCGCTTATATACAATAAATAAATACTTATTTTCTCATCTAATACATTACCGATACTAGTAATTAACTTTTTCATACAATAGAGTCGTAGTTTAAGAATAAAAAAACAATTGTAATTACCGATTTCCACCCATTTAAGGTTGATTGCGTGATCACAACTCAAATTCTAGACCATGTGCTAATTAATATGATTTGATATATTCCAATATGACCCTGTTTAGTTGAATTCCTCGATAAAGCATGAAAAATATCTTAGCTAAACAATGCCAATTTATCGTCGTTGGGACGAAGCTTGAACAGGTCAAGACGGCAATCCCCCAAGCGTGAGGAGTAGGCAGCCTTCTTGTACTCACCCCAAGTAAACGGCCTATAAAGCCTAGGATTTTGGGGTGACACAAACTGCGGCAGTGGCGATATGCTCGCGGTAAGAGGTGGCGCTCCGAAGTACATCATCGACATCCGTGAATTCCGAGACGAGTTTCCCAATGCCCTATGCCTCGCACTCACGAATTTCCCATTCGTTAAAACCTGTCAAATACCCAAAAAAAAAACTTCGTTGTGCATTTTTCCAATTCTCTATTCTTAACATCAACTCGGGTTATAAAATTTTAGAGCAAGTCATATTACTATTAATTGGTTTGGATTTTTGCATGCAGGGTGGACATTATTATTAGGAAAACAGAGACAATTATTATAAATTTACATTTAGGGTTTTGAGTCAGTGTTTAGAGTTGTAAAAATATTTAAATTTTAACCATAAATTATAAACCTAAACTAAATCTTTCTTAAAATTGAGATCCTTGTAGAATTTTTTTCACGACCAGTATATAGAATAGTTACCAAATGATTATGGTGATTAGTTGAAAGACTAATTTTAAAAACTGACCCGCAAGGCATCCCCGATGATCACGTAGAATTGGGTAGGGTCGGGGGGAACCGGGATCCAAAGCCCGTCATTCATACAGATTTCTAGACCAGCAACATCGTTGGATCGTAATACGGTCAGGATCTGAGGGTCCGAATGCTCTCCAAATCCGATTTCATCCACTTTCGAAGATGGGTCCTGATTCTTAACCGCCGGATAATGATTGATCCTCAGGACTGAGTCGTTTTGGACATCTCTGATTTGCCTACTGAAGACGTGCTTATCCGGGATCCATAGACCCTGGGCCACCAGATGAAGGACCTCGCTCGCTAACTCCTTCACTGCTTCTATATAATCATTCGCGGCACAACTGTAGAAACAAAACAAAAGAAACATTAAACGATTTATGATAATATTTTGAAATATGATTACTCCTTTGAAATAGATGACCCCATTTGTAATTTTCTTTTCTAAATCTGGCATGTGACACATGGAGCCTTCGACTTGATTTTTCTAAGAATCTTTTTTCCCTCTTAATTTGGTCATCAAAGTTATTGATTTTGCTTGCTGACTCTTAGGAACTAGTTATAATTGAACCCCATTTTGCTTCAATGTCTTCAATCTTTATGTAATAGTAATTTTAGTTTCTATTATTTTGAATATTTTTTAAATTAAATCTTAACTTCGACCCTATATATATGTGTATGAATGATAACAAATTAGTGTGAAAATGAATAAAAGAAAAAAAACCCATTAAATTAATAAATAGAATCTATTGAAAGTTGGATAAACTACAACGGAGGTCACTCAATTATGAGTAAAGTTACATTTGGGTAACTCAGTTATTAAAAGTTATATTATGGTCACTCAATTATGGGCAGGGTAATATTTGGGTCACCCAATTATTAAAGGTTACATTTGGTCAATCAATTATGGGTAAGGTTACGTTTGGGACACCCTTCATATTTAAAAAAAAAATATCAATTTAATCATTTTTTCTTCTAAATCACTTGTATACCCTCGTTAACATTAGAGTACTTCATTTGAAATCATTAATTAATCTAATACACAAATTGATATACTTTTTTTTAAAATATGAAGGGTGACCCAAATGTAGCCTTATCCATAATTGAGTGATCCAAATATAACCTTTAATAATTGGCTGACTCAAATATAACCTTACTCATAATTAAGTAACCGTAACTTTTAATAATTGAGTGACCAAATGTAACTTTACCCATAATTGAGTGACCTCCATTGTAGTTTACCCTGGAAAGTTTTCCTCTTATCATAAAGGGAAATGTCCCTTTCTAGGATACCAAAGCAAGCATTAATTGTAAACAATCTGCAAAAATTAAATTCCTTTTAGTGTACCTGCCGATTGCTGTCTAATTCAAAGCTAGTTCATTACTAAGTTATACCAAATGGGGCCACTCAATTATAAAGAAAATAGGGGGGGGGGGGGGGCGAAACTCAAGCCATAGGGCATGGGCTAAGCATTAATTAATGCTTACACTAAAGAAGCAGAAAACCAGAACGCTTTCCTTCTCGGCTCTGATAGTATCATTTATGGATTCTATATCCATTTTTATGTGTAATTCTTCAACCTCCCTAAAACCCATTTTTTGAACCATAACGTGAAATGGGCAACTTTTTCCCTCAATGTTTCAAACGTGACGAGATAGTTTTTGTTTTTAAAAATAAAGAAAAAAATGAAGGGGAAATGATAATCATACGTGAAATTCTGAGGCTCATTGGAGATGGATTTGGAGCGTTCAGCAATGGAGAAAGGATCGGTGTGGAGAAGAAGATACTCAAGTTCACCCTTATCGCCATTCAGTCCGATGTTTTTGAGACCGTAGCCGAAAGGGGTGGCCGGACCGGCCCGCTGCTTAACGTCGGCTGGTTTGCCGAAAAAGCGAACCCCTTCGCCTTCCAGTCTCGACGTTATCTCCCAAGGGATGCCATGGTTGATGACCTTAAAGATACCGTACTCTTCACAAGCTTTGACGATTAGCTCCGACACGACGGACCTATCGAGTGAAAGATCAACCACCGGAATCCCTACCGCCTTGGTTTTCTTGGCTCTCATACAAGCCGGAGACGACGCTGCAACCATTTTTTTAGACCAAAACAATGGGAAACTGAAAGGTAATGAATTTAGTGCACTCTCAGCTTTTGTCATGGCTGGCTAAGAAGCTGCCTATACTATTTATACAAGTAAGAAAGACAGTGACATAATAATAATAATAATAATAATAGACCGAGTGAGTATCGGAAATTTAGGACGATGTTGACTTTTTTATATATTTAAAAAATTATATTATAAAAATATGATGGGTCTAACATAATATTGAAAATTATTAATATCTGAATCAATAATCCATCAATTTAAAATAAATATTTATTCAACATTTTTTATAGAGATCACTAGTTTCATTAAAAAAATAAAATATCTAAAATTACAATGATTTACAATTATAAAAGTTAACCAAACAAATAATTCTGATATTTTTCTATAATCATTAAAATAAGAATTAAAATAAGAAACTAAGAAAATAGTCATTTGAGATCATAAAAAGATCGAAAGGTCAAAAACCTAAGCAAGAATCTCGAACAAAAAATAGGTACGAACAACACTATTAATCGACAATGGACTATAAACCATCAACACTAACATAAAAAATATACATAACAATAAAGGCAAGTTGACAAAACGGTTATTACTATAACTCAATTTTCGAACAAGGAACGGTAATTGTGAGCTCATATACAAATCCAACGCAATAGCCCAAAGCAAAGAAGATCAACAAAATAATCAAATAAGTGAAATTTTGATTAATCGAAACAAAATAAAATGAAAAAAAAACAATAAGCAAACTATAATGAAGTAAAAGAAATCGTGCCAAAAGACAATAAAATATTCGCAAGGCAAAGTTGTTCTACTTAATTTACTCTATTAAAGATAAAAATCAAAATCAAATCTTAAACATTAATTAAAATATCTAGCATCGTATTGTATAAGTATTGTACTTACTGACGGTTAAAGTTTAAAAAATATGATGAACGCGTGTGGGTGCCGGTCAAAACTTTGAAATAAAAGTAGGGGTTATATTAGAGACAACCTGGGAGCGGCGGTTTCTCCCATGATTATCGGTAACTAGAATTTCGTGGTAGGATCAACAGGAACGAACAGGGTATAATTATAAACACAGAAGATAACTTTTTACCTTGCATATTATTTATTTTAAAAAATTTCACTAGCAAGATGCCATTCGGGGCATCAATCACCTCCATCCAGAGACGAACCTAGTATTTGATGATAGTGATGAAATTATAAAATTTTAAGGGTCGAATTTACAAAAGTTTAAGAGCTAAAAGTAAATTTTTAATAAAAAACATATAGGCCATGTTTGGTAAATAGCGGTTTGGGCAAAAATTAGAGGTTTAACTAGTCAAATCCGTTAATATTGATGTTTGGTAAATAGCGGATTGAAAGAGGGGATTGGGGTGAAAAACCTAATTTTAAAAAAGCTCATAATATGAGTTTTTGAGATTAGAGGTTTGATATTAGAGTTGTAATGACTCTTTTACCCTTAACAATTATCAAAAATCTCCAAATAACTTAAATTAAATAATAACATTTTTTAATATAAATAATAACATATTAAATATTCGATTTATTTGTTGTTACTACTAATTTATATGATGATATTCGTAAGTTAATTCTATTTTTTATTATCATATATTTATATGTGCATATAATTTTTTTTTAATAATTATATAAATAATAAATTAATATATAAATCTTTCAAATATGTTTAGGAAATTTATATTAAAAATAATTTTTACAAATATAATTAATATTTATTAGATACAAAATATTCATAACTGATAAATTATTTAAACAAGTATTGAATATAATCATGTCCTTATATGTCATTTTGCTTGTTTAAATAATCAAACAGCTATCAGTTAATTTTACCAAACACTTTTATACAACCAGCTAATACAATCCGCTAGTCAAATCAGCTAATGCAATCAGCTATCAGCTAATGTAATCCGCTATCAGCTATCAGCTAATTGCCAAACAGGGCCATAAAAAAATTAAAGGTTATGTTTGGTAAAAAGAGGTTTGGGCAAAAATTAGAGGTTTGAGGTATAATTAAAGGTTTGGCCAGTCAAATCTGCTAATATTGTTGTTTGGTAAACAATAGATTGAAAGAGTGGATTAGGGTGAAACCGCTAATTTTGAAGAAAAAAAATCATAATATGAGCTTTTTGAGATTAGAGGTTTGATATTCGAGTTGTAAAGAGTCTTTTACCCTTACCAGTTACGGAAAATCTCAAAATAACCCAAATTAAATATTTTCTCACCCTATTTATAAGCTAATCTTATTTACTTTTTTTATGTGTATTTAAATTAATTAATTAATTAAATTATATTAAAGTAATTATATAAATAATAAATTAATATATAAATCATTCCATGCGACGTAAAATTGGTTCTAAAGGTTGGATGGCGGTTAAGATTGACTTGGAGAAGGCCTATGATCGCCTTGAGTGGTCCTTTATAGCTGATACCCTCCATGACATTGGGTTGCCAACGAAATTGTGTGATTTGATTATGCGATGCGTCTCCTCTGTAACTATTAGTATCTTGTGGAATGGGGCTCAGACAGAGGTTTTGTCCATCGCGTGGGATCCGGCAGGGTGACCCGTTATCACCGTACCTCTTTGTGCTGTGCATGGAAAGGCTTGGACACCTGATTGAGCATAGTATAGCCCAAGGGAGTTGGAGGGATTTTCGAGTATCACGGCAATGCCCGGTTATTTCTCATCTTATGTTCGCCGATGACATGGTTTTGTTTGCTGAAGCTTCGACGTCCCAGATTGAGGTGGTACATTTGGTGCTTGCTACTTTCTGTAAGGTTTCTGGTATGAAGGTCAGTATTGCAAAAACAAATGTGTTTTTTTCTAAGAATGTCCCTAGGCCGTTGCGTCATTCTATATGTGGGGTTTGTAGTTTTATGGATGTTACCGATTTGGGCAAGTACTTAGGGGTGCCTATGCTTCATCAGCGTGTGACGAATGAAACATATGATTTTTTGGTTCAAAAGGTTCGGGATAGGTTAGAGGGTTGGAAGACCCGTTACTTGTCTTTTGCAGGGCGCATTGTCTTGGCGAAGTCGGTCCTTGCCGCTATCCCTTCCTATTGCATGCAAACAACGCGAATCCATAAGGAAGTTTGTGAGAAGATTGAAGGTTTAATTCGCAAATTTATTTGGAGCAGTTCGATGCTAAAGCGGGGTATCCATCTTGTAAAGTGGGAGGAGGTAGCGTCGCCTATTTCTAGTGGTGGCTTAGGATTTAAATCTATATCCCAGCAGAATGATGTCTTCTTAATGAAAGTGGCCTATAATATTGTGGCAAAGGCGGATCAGCTATGGGTGCGTTTCCTGCGTGCTAAGTATAAATGTTTTGATCGCATTCCAGTTAATATCGCCCGTAGTAACAGTTCGGTTTTATGGAGGGGAGTGAGTACGGTTTGGGGTGCCGTCCGAGATGGAATTGTGTGGAATATTGGTACTGGTATTTCAGTGGATTTTTGGAAGGATTGTTGGATTGCAGATTTGGGTCCTTTGATTACTTATTGTGCTCGTCCGAGGAATCTTAATGCTTTTGTTTCAGTGCGAAGTATGGTTGATGACCGAGGAGAATGGCGATGGGATACTTTGCGTGAGGATTTGCCTACGCATGTGTTGCAATATATTGCGGCAATAAAACCCCTTGCGAACGCGAATGGCGCGGATTGGCCGGGATGGCGTTGGAATAAATTTCGCAAATTTACAGTGAAATCCGCATATGATAGGTTGCGCGCGCTTGATGAATCAGTGGAGGATGGTGATGATCGTCTTTGGAAGGCGATTAATGCCTACAAGGGACCACCGCGGATTTGTGCCTTCCTGTGGCTAGTTGGAAAGGGAAGGATTTTGTCAAATGCTGAAAGAGTTCGACGGCATTTATCGGAGTCGGCAGGGTGTTCGCTATGTGGGGCGGGTCTTGAGGATGCAGATCACATCCTGCGATACTGCCCAATGGCGCTCGCAACTTGGCAGGAGCTGATTTGTCCTAGTCTTTTATCGGAATTTATGAGTTTACCGTTGAGGGAGTGGCTTCGGCAAAACTTGAGTGACGGTGGAAGATTTGTGGGGGGTGACAGCAATTTCCCGCTGCTATTCGGTGCACTTCTGTGGTCTCTTTGGAGAGTGAGGAATGAGAGGATTTTTGGAACGCAGCCGGTACATGGCGCGGGGGTACTCGATCGCAGCTGGCGGTTGATCGCTAACAGCAGCGGTGCGACTGCTGGACATCGCGACCAGCAGCAACACTGCTGCTCTGCGCGGACGAGTGCAGACGATGATGACCAGCGGCAGCGTGGTCGGTACTGGCAGCCACCAGGTAGGGACGTGGTTAAACTCAACGTGGATGGTGCGCGGAACAGGTTTGACGGTTTTTCCTCGTGTGGGGGTGTTATACGGGATTGGAAAGGTGGTTGGATAACATGTTTTTTTAAATATATTGGATTTTGCTCGGCGATTGAAGCGGAGCTTTGGGCGGTGTTTGAGGGGCTCAAGTGTGCTATGGGTATTGATGGGATGCGAGTTGTTATCGAATCGGATAATCTGGATGTGATTCGAGTTCTTTCCGATCCGACATCTCGTTTGATATCATCCTCGTTGATTGATTCTATCCGGAATCTAGCATCATTACATGGTGGGGTGACGTTTCGACATGTTTATCGTGCTGTTAATCAGGTGGCGGATGCGTTAGCAAAGTTAGCTTTGCAGGATCGTTCTATGGATACCGTGTTTACTCATGCTCCGGTAGAGATACTAGAGTTGCTAAGGGATGATTGTATCCCGACTGTGCGCAATTCTTAGTTGTTTTCGTTTCTTGGTTTTCTGTATGAATTATTTATAGGTACTCTTTTCCCTCATTAGGCTTAGGAGGGTTTTTAATGAGGCCTATAATAATTCTTCCCTTTGTTTTATCAAAAAAATAAACTATTCAAACAAGTATTGAATATAATCATGTCCTTATATGTCATTTTGCTTGTTTAAATAATCTAACAGCTATTAGCTATCAAACACTTTTATACAATCAGTTAGTCAAATCAACTGATGCAATCAGCAATCAGCTAATTGCCAAATAAGGCCAAAATCATATACAAATTTTCAATACGTGTTTTAAATTATCCATATTTCATCATACTTATAAATTAAAAGATAACATATATTTAAATTTATTTGGACACATGTTTTTCGAAATACTGCAACAGCTATACAAATCGAACTAAAAATTAAAGAAAATGAATTTTTACGAGATAATTTTCATAAAGAAAATAAATAACACAAGAATCATTGTTATGCGGCCTTTAATTTGTGAAATCCAAATGAGTTACAGATCATTACTAGTAAGCCGCAAAGACATAAAAGTGGGAATCGGATTCACAAATTGTTGGTTCGAGGGAGTGGGAATTAGGTCATTATGATTTGTTTATCTCTAATTGCGATTACCTTCTTTCAAAAGCGTGTGGGTTTTAAACATTTAATAAAATAATTAAAATATTATAATTTAAAGAAAATAACCATCGGCTTAGACCCTAGCTTGAGTGTTTGACCTTCTATGGGATCTAACAAGTAACAACCCAAATTGGGCAAACCAAGATTTTCTAGTACTGGAATTCAAACATGTAATAATATAATAAGAATCCCAACTAGCTAATTTGACTGTTGGGTTGAAATCAAATTTTATCCAACTTTATTGCCTTTAATTACAATTTGAGCGATCAACTGTTAGTTTCTTTGACTAATGCACGTAAAAGAAATGATAGTGTTGACGTACGTTTCGGTATCTTTTTTATGTTTAGATTAAATTTTAAACTCTAATTATAAACTATAAAAATACATTCAATACCCTAAACTTTAATTATAAATTATAACTTCAAACTTAATTTTTTACTCTAAATTTATTTTTTAATGTCATAACATAAATATGAGTACAAATCTTCATAATTATCTTTAATACTAATTTGATAAATATCTGCTTTGATTTTTTTTTTCATCTCTTGCCTTATAACAAATCTCTCAAATATGAAAAGACCTGGATGTGAAGCGTAGACTTGTAATACAAAATAAATCTTCAATATATCTCATTTATGCTAATATGATCTCTTCCCATGATGACTTCTCTTTCAAGGAATTAGTTTCTTTTTTAAGACTAATTACTACTTAAATGTTTTATTTTTCTCTTACAATCGGTTTCTCCCCAATAGCTTGTTTGGCCAAAAAAAAAAAATCTACCTAATGGCGAAATCGTTGGAGAGGTAACAAAACCTTATACTTTTCATTACAAAATCAATAAATCGGAAAGGGATAAATTATTTTTTTGACAGAATTCTTGGACCTATAAAAAGTAGATTTGCGCTTGTAGAAATTATCGTGTAATTGGAAATGAAAAAAATGCCCTTAAATTTTGTGAATAATGCGGGGTTGAATTTGTTAATTTCCCAATACGAAGGTATCAAATGGGACACATAAGGTAAGTATGTCCAAAAACAAACGTATGGAATTTGAAACGTTTTCCTAGTTATATCGCAAATCTTTTAGATAAACCTTTTAAAGAATTAAAAGGTCTAGTATCCCGTCAAGTGTGATTTGATCGAAATTTTTATTTTACAGATTAAAAAATGAGAAACTGTCATTCCATTCATTTGATTTTAAAATGTCCTAAATCTAACATGTCTTTAGGGAAGAGTAACACCTAAATTTGCTGCAAAATTTGGTCTAAGACAATGAATATGCAAATATTACATAAAAATAAACACATTATAGATAGTAAATGGAATATCCGAATTTAAATGTCATTAAAATCCATTGCCATCTATAATCATTTTTTTAGTCTTTATGGTCTTTAGCGCATTTGTAGTAACCAAAAGGACCGTTGATATTGTATTTATAATCTGCATACATTGCGGTGGTTGTCCCTCGGCCGGCCAGCTTCAAACATTTAGACCAGACAAGGAAACAAAACTAAAATAAAATTCATGCCATTCGATCCCATGAATTTCACCATTTCATATTGTTGACAAGGTGGTGGGTTCAAGAATCTTCCTCATTCACCACGTGGCGTGTAAATGAGCATCAAGCCACATAAGTCTGATTGCCAAGTTTTAACCAAAAAGAAAAATTAAATAAATTTGTTAAAGGTAGAGTGATGCATACTTTGAATCCCATTTCCCGTGTTATAGTGAAATTTAATGATTTTTTATTGATATTTGATGTATTAATTGTGTATAATTTAATACAGTGTAAACTACACAGATGATCACTTAATTATGGGGGTTGGTATCAATTTGACTACTGTACTTTCAATTCTGGCAAATATACCTTTAACTATTTAAGTGGTTCCAATGTAACCACCAACAGTTAAAACACAACGGAGAGGTTGATGTGGCTGTTAAACAAAAATGGTGTAGTTACACATTTGTTCCTTATTTTTTATAAAATATATCAAGTTGGTCCTAAATTCAATTGAATTTAATAAATTAATCTTCCAGTCATATAGTGATGTGGCTACGCCATTTCTGGCGATGAATCAATAATTCGAAGTGCTTTTTTTGCGTATTCTTGATAAACCAACGTAATAGTATTTTAAAATTTAAATTATTTTTATGATTTATTATTATATGATTCACTCATAGAGTATATAATACATTGATAATACATCAAATACCAACTATTTTTTTATATGGTATGTATTTCTTGATTTAACAAGTGGTCTCAGTAAAAAAGGGACAATGGTCATCCTAAGAGACTCATATTCAATCGCTCTGTCTACAAAGTGTGTACATTGTCAAAGGGTTAAAAATATGTATGAACAGATAATTGTGAAGTAAGTAGATAGGATTATTATTTGCCGACAATTACTACAAAACTAAATCGGCATGCATGGTATGGCTATTGGTTAGGGTTAAGCATGCAAATCTTTGTGAGTGCCAATTGGAATAAGTTGTAGAAAATTATATAAAAATGGTGCGATTGAGTGGAACAGTTTAGAAATGATGACAAATAAGGAGAAAACAAAGCAGACATCATAAAGGCATTGGGAGTATAAAATCTTTGTGAATGTTTGCATACGGAATGGATCTTGGACTTGCAGTCTGCAGACAGTGACCGTTAAAAAACTACTTGCATAGTTGCATGTATATAAATATAATTACGAGGCAGGTTAGCCTTATGTTTGTGTTATGCAACAGAATATTCTACAAATTATAACATCTTTATCTTGTTTACGCAGATAGAATATTAGTACAAATGCTCATCCCCTTGTGTCTCGGTGACAAATGTTGATGTTTATAATTTTTGGGACCCGGGTTCAAGCACCAATAATGCCATGTTGTGTGTGCCGTCTTTGAAAAGACTAAGAAAGTTGAACAGATGCTACCCTTGCATCACACCAGCATATTAAAAAAAAAATATTAGTACAAATGATTTGGTCAGTTAGCTTTTAGGTTTTGTTGTTCATTTTTTTTAAAACATTTGGTATTCGGATTAATTACAAGACAAAGATCAAACAACTCCTGCCAAGTGCCGACACCGCCAAAAGCATCAGTAATTGCTAATAATTCATATCTGAATTTGTTATAAATATTATATTAATTTTTTTACAAATATATTACAATTATTTAAAATATGTAAATTATGTATCTGAAATTTTTTAGTTATGTTTATATGTTAGTTTAACATTTAGAATATAAATAATTTTATAAATATTTTTTCTTTTAACGTGTCATTCTATCAAGTCATTTCAAGTTATTTACCGACAGTTAACTAACATTTTTCATTTGTGGAGGGACAATTTTGACCAAAAATAAAATGTTGAGGGCTAAACTGCTTCAAAAAAATAATAGGGACTAAAGTGACTATTCAGTCAAATGTTATATGGGCATTTTTTGGCATCATGCCTTTAAAGTTAAATATCTCATTTATTTTGTTTTCTTTTATTTTTATATAATCATCGATATTTACAGGGACAATTATTATCAAATATTGAGGGGACAAAGTCAATTAAGCATTTAGATCTAAAAATTGGGAAGGACAAAAGCCTTATTATGCCTTTTTTTAGTAATTTTTAAACTGAAAATGACTTAAATCCTATTATACCAAATTATTTTGGGAGGGGTAACATCCCTCCCATCCTATTAATGGAATTCGTTCTTAGGTATCTGACTCATTAATTGATTAATCTTGATCAAATATTGTAAAGATTCATTATGAGAGACAACCTTCCCAAATCAATTTGCACCATTCGCGTTAATATTTGAACTCTTAACTTTATTTTAAAAAAAATCCTAGCGATTCATCCTCCAGAATCAGCTGGTAGTTGGTGTTTTCTTATTTTTTTTTTTAAATACCCAACTTGAAAGAAAGTGAGAAAATGAAATTTATTAAAAGTTATAACATTTAAAATTCTTTACTAAAACATGTTTTTACTCTTTTTTTTTTTGCTGTTTTATTAGCATGATAAAATTTCTCTACCCCTTTTCGGTGTTTCTTTTTATGTCTCAACACTAAAAAATTAAATTTCAAGCCCTAATGTTAAATTTTAAATTCTAAACCATACACCCTATATCTAAAATATACGTCATATCTCAAATTCTCCAAATAATAATCTTTTCCGTGAACCAAACGCCCCCTAGTTATCCAAAACAAATGAATCAAACCATTTTAAAAGCCATCCTGACTCCTAGGTTGTTTCTTCTATTATTGCATTGCAAGCATGAAAAGTAAGCATCACCAGAATTCAGCTCGATGCATTCTTTTTATGCTAAAAGTGATAGCAACCTAGGGATTAGAGGTGAGACTGCTTCGCTCCAGTTGAATGGATCACTCTCTTAGCTAAATATCTCAATATGTCATGGAAAATATTTTAATACATATATTGTATAGATTTTTAGTTTATACAAATCTGTCTATTTTAATGCTTAGAGGTTTTATATAGGGTTTAGGAGTTTTGATTTTTTAAATTATATTTAGACTTTATGATTTAAAGTTTATAGTTTAGGGTTTAATATTTTAGATTTTAAGATTAAAGTTTTCAATAAGCAAAGGTCTGTGTATGAAAAATAACTCTCAAGTTATGATTTTATAAAAAAATATTATTTTGATGAAGAAAGGAAAACGAGCAAAATGCTCATAAAACAACATAAACTAACTACCGAGTAGCATGATCCACATGTAGGAGGGATAAAATTTCAGCTGGTGAAAAAGGAAAGACATACACCTCCAAATTCATGTCCCTTGCAACTTTTGACGTTTCATCTATAATTTTATTACCATCTCAAAACACGTATTGAAAACAGACAGATCAATTACGTTGGCATAACTTAAAAGTATGAATTAAAATAGCGAGAAGCCCCGAATACTCTTATTCTAAAGTAAACGAAGCGCATTCAAATTATCAATTTCAACCATAATACGTCGAAAGTTACTATCTCATGCAAATCCCCCACAATTTAGACTCTTAATACCGAACAGAAGCCAATAAACTTTAAGAATCATTCTTTCATTGTTCATTCTGATCACGTATCACACCTCGCACGAATCCGAACCATCTGCCCCTCGGCCAACCCTGTCAGAATTAACTTTGTGCCGGGCCTCGGGTGGAGGCGTCCACACACTAGACCCTCTCTCAGCAGCAGCAAACGCCGAACCATGCTTAGTCATTTCCTATCTTTAACCTTCCCCTCCATTCCTGTATTTTCTTTTCCTTTAATATTTATCTAACATGTCAGCAAAGGTAGCAATATGTTGAAGTTATCTTGTCCAGTCTAGAGTTTGGGTTGCAAAAAAGCCCATTTGAGTATAGGTAATTTGACCCATTCGCCATTGTAGAGCAAAGACAACATAAAACAATGCCATATACATTGGATAAAAACTTGACATTGCATATAATAACGGTATATTACATAAATCATCGTTAACTTTACATCAAACTTATTTTACTCACTGAAGTTTCAAAACGTTCAATATACTCACTGAAATTTAAATAAACTTTTTTTGTCACCCTTCCGTTAATTATTTTGATAACGTCCATTTATCGGAGAACGAAGAAACTTTTCCAAGATTCGAACGGTAAATTTTTTTATCGGTGTGAGAAAAGCAACAGTCTAAGAAATAGGCTTTATCAGACGAAAAAGGAGGGAGATCGATAAGAGAAAAATCAGAAGGATTTTGGCCAATTTGTGAACTTCACAACATTTTCTAGTAAAATAGAGGCTGAATTCAGACTCAAGGGGCCGAGACAAAGTGGCAGATGAAATTTAAAATCGAACGACCATTATCTACGATCGTTTGAGGTTTAAAAGTGACAAAAAAATATTTAATATCTAAACTTTAATGGGTAAATTAAATGTTTTAAATTTTTAATTTTAAAATAAATTTTAAAAAAATCAATAATGATTTACATGTGTATTTAAATTAAAATGCCTATCATCTTCTTGTTAAAACTTAAAACAATGTATGTGATTCAGGCTTATCTAAATTGGATCCACACCAACCCCAGCTCTCCACCCGGCAGCTCCAACCAAAACAAAATGAAAAACTAGTAATAACAAAAGATTTTAGCATGTTTCTTCCTCGAGGGGATAAAATAAAAACATGCCCAACCTCATCTCTTTAAGCTCCCCTCTTCTGCTTGCTACACCTTCTCAAAATCTTAATTCCAAACCTTTTCAGTCCATAAATTGTTGCAGTCTAAGGAACCAGCGCAAACCAAGTCTAAAAAGCTCTTGGCCTTCCATTTCTCTCTCCCTTTTCGGTTCTGGTTTCATTTTGGGTCCCCTCATCGATGGCCTTCATTCAAGGGTCGACCTTGTTGTCTACCAAAATGGAGCAATAAACATCGGTCCTCTCCACACCAACATATGGGTAAATTTGTAAAGTTGGATTCTTTAACTTACCCTTTTCTTTAAAGCTTCTTAATTTCACTCTTCAGAGCTCAATTTCTTTGGTTTTTATTATGTGTTAGGTCCCTCCTTTGCTGGGATTGTTTTATTGTACAGTTGGGTTGCTGCAACTCTTCTTGGATGAAAAGATTTCCAAGAATGTTCCCCAGGGAAGTCTGGAAAAAGCTGCTGGGTCTCTTATGTGAGTCGATCTATGCTTTTTCTAGTTTCTAAATAAGTACTGCAAATTGAATTCGTGGTTTTGGGAATACAGAGCATTGGTATTGTTCATCGAATTGAGCTCTGAAATGTATAAAAATGGAGTCCCGGACAACATTGAGGCGTACATTTTGTTTGCAGCGGCAGAGGTTTTATGGTTCTCAGTAGATAGGACACGCCTGGGTTTCGCCCTAGCATCTGTGATTGGCATTTGCTGCCCCTTGGCTGAAATTCCATTGATGCAGTAAGTGATCGGTTTCTGTGTTTGTATGAATTCATAACTCACAAAATGTCTAATTTTGGTTTTAGTCCCTTTACTATACTTAATTTACCATAATCTGATAATCTACTCTGGTCCAGGTTTTTCCATCTCTGGTACTACCCAGAAGCAAATATTGAGATATTTGGGCAGGTAAGTGAAGGGAAGTATATAGGTTATTATGAAGTTGCATGGCATTGGATGCAAAATTAAAGAGGGTAGTGTTTTTTATGCAGGGACTTGTTACCTGGACAGTCACCTGCTATTTTGCTTACACTCCATTCCTTGTGTGTTTATCCCGCTGGCTAAGATCTACAACTAATGTTTCTGATTCAGACAAGTACGAGTGAGGAGCCGACAAGGATTTGCTTCATCATCTTCGTCGCCTCCCTCTTTCTTTTCTCTTCCATTTCAACCATCGATCGATGTTTTCCGTCCAAACCAGAAGGGGTGAACAGTCCGAAACACCGATGACAACTACCATCCTATTTTTAACATCTACAATTAGTTGAATAGTTTGGATAAAAGAATATGTGATGAAAGTAATGATAGTTGGAGCTGAAGGAAATTCTTAAGCATAGAAATTGCAGTTTTACTTGGATGTTCATTCTTGATAAATTTCTAACAAAGGAGAGGCTTGTAAGGAGGGGCATGGTTGTTGATGATCATTGTCTGGCATGCCATGGGAATATTTAATAATTTTTAGATTTAAATTAAATCGAATGTTTGTGTGATTATATACATCGGTTTAAGTTCGAGTCATTTTTCAACCATTTTTACTTCTTTTTTCCTAACATTTACTGCAGTATAAGATATGTATATAAAAGTATGTAATATATATTATTTAGAGTATCTTAGCTTAGTGGCAAAGGTGTAAGGATTTACCCTTTTAGTCTCAAGTTCAAACTACCCCACTATCATTTTCCTTCTTCTTTAATTTTCTTTTAACATTTATTGCATTACAAGATACATATATAACAGTGTGCAACATGCATCATTAAAACCTAGCTTGGCTTAGTGGTAAAAGTGTGTTGTTTTACCCACTTGGTTATAGGTTCAAACCATACCAATGTTATTTTTCATTCTTCTTAATTTTTCCTTTAACCAAACTGGAGTAGTTTACCCTTAATAATATTTTAAAATTTTTGGTTTGTAAATCATTTTTGAGTTAAAATAACCTTATATATATAATATCATTTAAGTTTTAAGTTTTCACCACAAATAAATTACATTAATTACTTTAAAAATAACTTATATGAATAATTTATATATCAATGAATTATAAAAAAATATTGTTATTGTAAAATAAGTGATGTATTTCATATATTACAATATCAAAAGATTTAAATATCATTAAATTAATTTATTTTTAATTTACAACATCATTTGGTTTCTTTGAAAGTATTTTTTACCATAGTATCTTTCCGCCTAACTTTTCGATAACAATACCAAATTAGTCCAAAAAACCCTTCAATATTACCTCTTCAGGCAAATAACCTGATTTTCCACAGCTTTGCTAATACCCAAATTTATAGGCAACATTTCCGCTTCAAACCAAAATAAACCTGGAAAGTACCAAATAACTGGAGAACGGGCAGTTCAATAGTCCATGAATGACACACATTAGGTGCAAATTATATGTGAAGGATTTTGTACCCAAAATTGGTCCAAACATACAAAAACAAGCACAAGTTTGCTCATGCTGTTCTTTAAAACGTAGAGTCCACAAGTTAATGAAAAGTAAACAATCATTCGAGACAAGGTTTATTTCCGAATATAACTACTCAAGCTAAAACCCGAAAACCCCGCCTGACATTCTTAAGAAGTTCTGGACAGAGCCAAATTATAAAATCGAAATTTGAACAAACTGCAATGAGACATTCAAAGAGTAGGTGTTCCCTTCTCAACTCTGATACAGAACCAACATACTTACCTACACTTGAGCTCACCATTGTATTACTCTCTATTCTCTAACCGAACAAGATCTGTTGGACCCTGAAAATTTTCAGAGCAAAGCTTTAACTTAATCCAAAGAGGAAATAGAATCAGAAATAATCACAAAAACAATCGGATACCGCTTTCCATCCACACCCCAAGAATATCTTATCCAGCAAGAAACTTGCCGGTTGCCATATATTTGGACAAGATTATGAACAACTAAGGGACTGAGAAAGACACGAGATTAACAGAATCAATCATTTCCCATTATTTGTTAAAGCATGCATAACTCACCTGATCAAGCCCATTGCATTGATTTAGTACCGATTGTAAGCTTTCCCAAAATCTTCACGCCTGTGTCGCGGAAACTCACCATAAGAGTCATGAAGCCTAGAGGAATAATTTTCCATAGGATTTGGGCACCTGCCCCTAGAATCCATGGGTAAACTAGCCCCAGCGTAGTGAGCATGGACTGATGAGCCATCATATTCAGAATAAGCCTGCTGTTTATAACCACCAAAGCCTGAAGCAGACATTTGTTGCCGTGCCTGTTGCTGACGCCTCTGGGCATCCAATTGAAGGAACTCCTCCCACTGTTTTGTATGTGTGTCCCTCAGTATAGCTGATTTCTTGATGTAGTTCTCTCGCATCTCCTTGATCGTCTAAAATTTGTAAAACCAGAAGTCAGAATCAGAATTTCCATACTGCTACAACAAACGGCGGAATGGCTGTCTGTATCATTCAATGATGAAGACCACACCACAGTTCTTTATTCTTGTTCCCCGGTGTAAAAGAGGTTAGATAATTCAATGTGACAGGCTGACAGCTCATTGAGCCTGATAGATACCCCACATGGTCATCTCTAACATTCAACCCACACCATCAGAAGCCCCATATACAATCTAAATGATGTATGGCTTTCCATAAACACATAGTCTAAGGGCGTAAGATTAGCCCTACAAGGATGAATAAGGAGATAGAGCGATAGACAGACAATGAAGGGGAAAAAATCTATGCAGCACTCCAAAAATATGTTCTACTAAGAAACAAAGCAAGAACAAAATTCATTTTTTCCACCTTTAGAATTTTGAAATTCATGGTGCTCATTGCAGTTGATTATGTTCAGAAAATTACAATCCCATTCTGACTAAGTTTCAAAAAACTTACCATATCCAGGAATGATCGAGGCTTAGCAAAGAAACCATTTTTTAGCACCAAAAGCACTCTTGACAGTCAAACAAGATAAACATCTTACCTCCCGATGCTTATAATTCTCTTCATCTTCTTCCTTATCACGAATTCTCCCAAGTTCCATTGCCTCTCTCTTGTATTCCAACTCCAACTCATCTAACATTTGAGGGAAGGAAGGGTATTCGAACTGATTGCCAGATTGCAAATCAGATCCCCGTCTCTCGGTATCCCATCCATCAGTTCTATAAGCTCCCATGTTTCGATTATGACCATCATAGTTATTAAATGAGTTGCCAGCATAAGGCAAACGGCCTGGGGATTTAGAGTGGCTCGAGCGACTTCTAGCTCCATCATTACCATAAGCTTCATGAAATGAAGAGTATGGTAAGAACTTGATTCAAATGCGCAAAGATCAGCTTTTAACTAGACATACAATCATATATTCACAAAGTGAACCCATCCATTGAAACCCACAAATGCTTTCAGTAAATAAGTTCGTTTTGGAGACAATCCATTCAATTTGGACTAAATCTTGACATTACTTCAGAATCGTATACATAATGCTTGAACATAAAAACTTACCTCTTGCTGCAAATAAATGATAGTAAGCAGTATTATTAACTTTTACAATAAAAAAAATATGAGAACATACAGGATAACCTAGACAGCAAACAAGCCACGAGCCTGGGATTACCAGCTTTATATTGATGCTGTAAACATATCCTATGCTGCCCCTACCTTGTGGAGAATCTCTAGAAATTTTCCGTAGATCCTCACGGACACGCTCTTCCATAGCCTTATCTTGCCTACCAAATCGTTGTTGGAAGTGTGGTGAATTATGTGGCCCTGAATGAGCCCTTTGTGATTCAGGGCGTCGCAGCCGTGCACCAATAGGACTTCGTTCAGGGGACCTTGATCTGCTCATGCAAGAACTAGAACCCTTTTGATCACCTTCATCCTTTACTTTGTGTACAGCATCCACACCCTTTTTCAATATTAACCTATCCTTACCGCTAACAATTAGAAATTTCTCATCCATTTTGATTTTGCAGCCAATATCTTTCTCGATCCTCCGAATAACTTTCTCTGTGAAAAGAGCTCTTACATGTGGGTCTCTAGCAGGTACCCTTTCAAAGAAATCTTGAGACTTACGGTTTGCTCCAAGAGTGGAGGGACAACCCTACAAATGTATGAAACAGCATAAGACTTAAGGAAACAAGGGGGAAATCATCCTTCTCTAGGAAAATGCTTGAATAAAAGCAAAAACGATATTCTACCTCAAACAGGGATATCCGCCATTACTTCAATAAGAAATTGTGAAAGCATGAAGAATTTTTTTACAAAAAAAATGTGTGGGGGTGGGGGGAAGGATTCACATATATAAGCAGATATACATGCTTACCACATTATACACAGGTTATTCATGATATCCATTATCGAAGCAACCAATTACTAAAATAAAAATATGAACCCACTGATAGTTAATACCTGAGTGAAGTGGCCTGATTCTCCACATATTTTGCAAATCAATTCTTCTTCTTTCCTCTTCTTCCAATTCCTCTCAGTAGCCTTGGATTTAGCCTCCCAAACCTTAGCTTCCCGACTGGTGAAGTCGGTCGGCACCGCATTGGGGTCAGGCTGTTCCTCTTCCTCATTTGAACCAGCACGAGGGCGTTTATTGTCATTCACCCTATCTTGTGCCCGGGAAGCTGCGGACCCTAACGGGCCAGTGTATTCCTTGTAAAGTTCACTGAAATCATCATCAATATCCGGGTCTGGTCTGTTTGCCATTGATATTCAAACAAACTAACCATAAACAATTCCCTGCCCAACCAATTACATTCATCATTATCTAACATCTGGAATCAAAATTTCGAGAAAAATTATATGCAGGGAACATGTATATTTCTAATAAGCTAACAATTTCCAGCAGTATTTCAAAGTTTCGAATTGGCTTACCATAAATCTATTTACAAAATTGCAATACAGAAAATCCATTCGAAGTAGCAATATGCAATATCGGAATATCGTACAAGTATAATGAGTTCAACGGATGAAAAAGGAGAAAATAAAAGAGGAAGGAAAAAATTACCGGGAAAAAGAAGCTTCTGAGCAGCGAATAACTTCTACGACGAATATGAAATCTTCTAGGGCTGTGGCTATGGCTGCGGCTTTTACTTCTGTTTTTGGGATATATCTTGGGGGTTTTCTTTAAATAAATATTTCATTTCTCACCCTTATTTTTGTAGAATCTTCATTTTAACCCTCTTGTTTCGAAATTTCTATTTTCAGATACCTAATGATTTTCTCTCTAACCTCTTTTTATGAAATTTTTATTATTTTTTTATGTCAAAAAAATTATTATTTTTGGCCACTCTGATCAAATCTAAAATTGAACCTTAAATTTAATCTTAAAATGTTAATAAGAAAATTGATTCATCATTGTGCGGTCTCAAAAATTTAATAAGAAAATCTAAACATTTCACATAAAATAATTATGAAATTGGATCAAATTAGAGGTGTTTATTTGGTTCATTCAGTCGCTTACCAAAACGAATTAATAGAATTTTTTTTTTCTTTAAACGTTAACCAAACTGAAATTTATTTGAAATCTATTAATTGAATTGAACAAAATTCGGTTAATTCATTTGGTTTTAAAATTAACCGAACTTTGTTATAAGTTTTAGAGTTTTTAATTTTTCTTTAGTTATATTAGATCAATTTGAATTTTTTTTGGTTAAATTTTGATTGTGTCTTGAAATCGGGTCTAGGGTTAGAAAATATATGTAATATATATAAATTGTCAAATATTTAATATTTTCGGTTAATTAATGTTTTCAAATCAAATTAAGTGATAAGAGAATCATGAAAAATAAAATTTAACCCTTAATCGATCGAACACCTATTTAATAAATATATTAATCAAAATAAAGTCTAGTTCGATTGGTTAATTCGACTTTAATAATGAACACCCCTATATCGGATCATATCAAAATCTATCGAATTAGGGTATTCGACCAAACTCTTATACAAACTCATCCCTATGTATAATCTTTTTTTTTCTTTTGTTGAGGCAAATGTATTGTGCCTTTTTAGCTTTAGGTTTGTATTTTTCTATTGTTAATAAATTAATTTGGTTTGCTAAAAAAAACTTTTCACTCGATACTTGAATCAACCATTGAAATTTCTAAGGTAGTATTATTTGGAGATATAGAAAATTGATTAAAATATAAAAACCAAGAAATGAAGGGGGGGGGGGGACAAAGTTAATTTGTAAAACAGAACAAAAACTAAATATAAAACATTTAAGATGTATTTCATAGTATATTGTTAGAAGAATAAAAAAGAAAAGAAAATACTATTCATGGTATTAAGAAGAACTCACGCATATTGTTTTAAAAATAAAGTGTGCTTAAAATATGTTTATATTAGAATATTGTGTAATTTATAATTTAATAATAATTGAACAAAATATAATCAATTAGATGATGAAAATTATTGAATAAAAAGTATTGAAGAAAATAGAAATAAAATGAATAATAAGTAATTGATTAAAGGTAAAATTATCATAAATAAAACTCATGAGAATTGGATATTTTTCAAAATATAAGAGATGTGTATTTTATATTAAACCTTATTGGAGCAAGTGTCTTTTACCCAAATTAAAAGTAACAAAAACATTACTACAAATAAATCATTAAATTTTAATTTTAAAACTATATTTTTTTCAAAATATAATAATTATTTGAAAGATTTAGAAAAGTGAAATACTTTGATGAAAGAGTTTTATTGTTTATATAATTCTACTTGATTTGATTATATTAGTGTATACTTAAACCGTTAGCACAATAAAAAAAGAGTTTCAAAATACATAAAAAAAAATATAATTTTCACAAACATGACAAAATCAATTAGATATAACTTAATTCGCAATGTGTGTATGCTAAAATAAATCTATTTATAGTTGTTTTAAAATAAGCATAATAATAAAATTAGTCATCAACATTTGTACCTTTAATCAGACGATTATTTTTTATGCTAAATTTAACTCTTAACTTTTAAAAACAGTTAACATTTTTAATGAAATATTGATTAAATTAATAAAATTTTAATGGTGTTGATGTGACAACTTGCATAACAATTCATGTGTAATTTATTTATTATATTTTTATTTTTTTAAGATTTCTCTAAATTTTAAATTATTTGTTAACAAGTCATATAAGACAAATTGTTTCATATTAATATGAAGTATACATGGATTGACACACATATTATCATGTCAATGTTGTTAAATCTCAATGTTTGTCACTAATTTAAATATATATATATTGACTATTTTTTGTGACGTTGAAATAAAAAATTTAATTTAAAAAAGAAAAATTAAATTGATAAAAAACTATAAGTTAAATTTTTGAGGGAAAAGGGCGATAACCATGAGCCTCGTTAAAAAAAAACCCCTAAATTTAATGGGGAAAAAGAGTGCTCATGGAAGTCAATACAAAGCAAACCAAGAATTACCCGAAACAAAACACGAGCGAAAGAAAACAAGCCTGAAACAAACTACAAAAGTATGCCCACACTCAATGTCCCCAATCGTCATGGAGAGCATCGACAACCGCCATCGGTGGCTCAAGGAATCTATGATACTCCATTGGAAGGTCCCTAGCCAAACGAGCAAGCTTATCCGCCACCGCATTCGCCTCTCTACGCACCCACGAGAAGCGTACTTCCCGGTCCCTAGCAAGCATATCTGCAAGATGGCCTCGGAGCGAGGAAGAAAAACGCAAAGGCTCTCCCGCGACCAACTCCTCGTACACCTCTTTGTTATCCGTCTCAACCACTATATGAGAGAAACCAAACGACCAAGCCGTTGCAAGACCCTCGTATACCGCCCATAACTCCGCCTCAAAAATCGAACAAACCCTGATCTTCTTCGCAAAGCCAAAACGCCAACCCACAATATCATCTCTCCCAACTCCTCCACATGAAGCAAAACCCGATGTAGTGTGCCGAGCCCCATCCACATTCACCTTGACCCACCCATGCCGCGGTTTCGACCATCGCATAAGCGTCAAACTGCCATTCAAAGCACTCCGCTACTGGTCGCTAGCAGCAACATCAGTCTTCAGCTCGTTGCAGAGCTGCTGCCCCTGCTGCAGCAGGCTTCCAAAACACGCACTCTCCGACTCAAAAATCCATCGGTTGCGCCGCCGCCAAGCTGCCCACACCACCATCCCGAAAAGCAAATCCCAGTCCACTGCACACTTCGGGAACCATGTAGGCTTAGTCAAATTCAGAAAAATCCAGTTCTTTATATCAACGGTAAAGAACTGTTGCACTCTCTCCTCCTTGACAACACTCAACCACGCTGTCCGTACTTCAGCACAGTCCCTAAGGACATGCAAAACATCCTCATTCGCAGTGCCATAAATAGTACACTTCGGATCATCCGCAAGATGTCGACGCACCCTCTCTGCATTAGTCAAAATCCGCCCATGACTCACTTGCCAAAGGAACATACGCACCCTCGGAGAACCACTATATTTAGCAATAGCATTCCATAATCTTCCCTCATCCATATCGACATGCCCCATCCACAAGGCATAGGCCGATTTAACTGAAAACCGCCTCGAGTCTTCACATGACCAACCAGGCCGGTCCGGAACACCTGCAGGGCTTGGTGGCCGAATTGCGTTAATACCCCAAAGGAGCTGCTGTGGCAGCATGCTGGAAAAATCATCCCATCGCCAATTTCCATCATCATCAACCATATCGCTAACAGGAGTGTTATGCGTCGCCTCGTGCGCTCCATCCATCCTATAACCGCGCAAAGGTCCGAAGTTCGCCACCCAAGCATCATCCCAAAAATCAACGCTCTGCCCATTGCCAACATTCCAGACAATATGATTACGAATATCCTCCCAAACAAAACAAATTCCCCTCCAAAGCCGAGAACCACTCACTCTTGGAACAAGGTTCGGCACCAAATCAACCATTTTATATTTCGTTCTCAAAACACGAACCCACAGTTTAGTCGGCTCCGATATAATTGCAAAACCCAATTTTAACAAGAAAGCTTCATTTTGGCGATCAAGCCGCTTAAGCCCCAATCCACCATTCGGAATAGGCGAGCACACCGTATCCCAATTAACCACATGCAAGTTACGCGACAAATTAGTGTGACCCCAGATAAAGTTTCGAATGAGTCTCTCAATAGCATCACAAACATTCCTCGGTAATCTTGTTGACTACATTGTATACATAGGAATTGAAGCAAGCACAGATTTCGCGAGGATCACACGCCCAGCAAAAGAGAGGCAGTGGACCTTCCACCCAGCCAGCCGATCCGACACCTTATGAATCAAATAATTATATGTATCTTTCGTAACACGGCCATGGATAAGCGGGACTCCCAGGTACTTACCTAAATTAGCCACACGCCTAAAACCAAAAGAATAACTGATATCCTCCTGCAAAGCCATGTGAACATTATGCGAGAAAATTATATCCGTCTTTGCTATACTAGCTTTATGCCCCGAGCAATCGCAGAAGTCTTTTAGAACCCGGCTAATCACATCAAATTGCTCTAAAGAAGCTTCCGCGAATAAAACCAAATCATCCGCAAAAAAGAGATGGAAAATCATAGGCCCATGTCGACAAAATTTAAAGGCCTTCCAATTCCCTAGATCAACCTCTCGTTGGATCGCATGTGCCAATCTCTCCATACAAAGAACAAAAAGATATGGCGACAACGGATCGCCCTGTCGAATCCCCCTGGTGGGCTTGAACTCTGCCGATTTACTACCATTTCAAAGAACCTGAGTAGAGACAAAAGAAACACAGCTCATAATAAGAGATTTCAAAGTCGGAGGAATACCAAGTTTCGAAAGTGTATTATCAATAAACGACCACTAACTATAAGTTAAATTTATTACTATACCATTAAAACAAATAGTACCGGTTACATGTTACAACGTGTTGTAAATATTTCAAGAAGCAAAAATCTATTGCCATTGTATGGTTATAATGTGGTGTACGGAGTCAAGATTTTTATTTCAGATAAATAAATTGAATGCATACAAAATTAATAATTATTCTACAAAGTTCTATTATGGTTCCGTTTGTTAAATATCGGTTTGAGTCAAAATTAGAGGTTTGAGCTAATATTAAAGGTTTAATCGGTTAAATTTGTTAATTTAATTGTTTGGTGAATAGCGAATTGTGGTGAAACCTCTAATTTTGAAAAGACTGCTAATGTGAGCTTTTTGAAATTAAAGACTATAAAAACTCTTTTACATTTTCAATTATAAAAAAATCTTCCAAATAACCTAAATTTAACATTTTCTATCTTAATTCATAACCATCACGTATTTACATTGCGACATTTGTAAACTAATATTTTTTTCTTTTTACTCTCACACATTTATATTTTTATTTAAATTTAATAATTAATTCAATTGCATTGAAAATAATTATATAAATAATAAATTAATATATAGATCCTTCAATGCTTAATAATGTTATATAAAAATTATTTTTCATAAACATGTCCTTATATGTTATTTTGTTTGTTTAACTAATAAACTATTCAAACAAATGTCGAATATAATCATGTCATTATATGTTATTTTGCTTGTTTAAATATTCAATCAGCTATCAGTTAATTTTACCAAACATTTTTATACAATTAACTAATATAATTCACTAATTAAATCAGATAATGTAACCAGCTATAACCTAATATAATTTGTTATCAGTTATCCGTTAATTGTCAAACAAGATTTATATAAAATAAGAGTAAAAGTAAAAATAAATGGGAATGAGAGGCCACACCACCTTCTAGTATTATCGTAATTTTGTCTCTAATCTAAGGTGCATGTAATAAGAAAAACATTAATAGTAATAGATTGGAAAATTGAAAAGGAAGTGCAATAGATTTTCTTTTCAAGTGTACTATCTGAAAAGTTTAGGCCAAGCATATAGTTGTTAGAATATTGTTGTTGAGTTTTTTATTTTAAAATTTGAGATAATTTTGTTTTTGTTTTATATTCTATAGTGTTTTTCATCACATTATTAGAACAACTAATAATTTTTGTTGAAATAACGTGAGACGATATATACTCTAATCGATTTAATCTTTATTTATTTAAAGTCGGTATGTAATCTAATCGATTTTATTTTATTTATCGTAAAAAATACAACAAAATCGAAAACAAAAAAATATAATAAATCCAAAAATCTTTTCTCAACGATAATATCAAAAAAAAAAAGAAGCTCAAAGCTTAAATTTAAAGTTTTATAATCATGTAATTATCATTGAAAGAAGTAGTACGACTATTCAAACAAATGAAGATTCAAGGAAATTGCAATATAAGGAAGCTTACAACGAAAAATTACTGTACAATTCTGTAATATTAAAAGGCCAAGTGCGAATTTAATTCAAAGCCGGCTATAGGACGTGGACCGATTTAAATTTGTAGAACAAGCGACAGAAACCGAGAAAATCTCTCCAATAACGAAATTTCGTGGTCGACGACGATGGTTCTAGTCGTCCTGCTAACGTTATTGGTGTTGGGATCCGGGCTAACCAGAACAGTCATCTCGCATGAGGAATCCGGTGAGTGGAGTTGCGAGTCAAACTCGGAGATCCAAGTCCAGGCGGATTTCAGACCCGGAGTCATCACCCTCGATGGTCACGCCGATGATTGGAAAGACATTGACGGGTTCGAGTTCTCTCTCCTCCCTGCTCTTGACCCAGACGAGGATCAAGAGTACAAAGATGGGAAAATGACGGTGAAGGTAATGCTATCGCCTATTGCTTGGATTTCAAAAAGGAAGACCATTTGGCCATGAGTTTTGATGTCAAACGTTTTTTTCTGGAATTATATTAGGCCTTACACGATGGAAATGATATCTTCTTCTTGTTGCAAGTTGATGGGGACTATGCATACTCCAAAGGGTAAGCTTCTTTTTTAATTAGAAGTCTAGATTTAGTTTCTTTTTTGATGGGTTAGCCATTAAGATTGGAATTTGGAACCCAGCAGATGTTGGTCTTTCTTGGTCCTGTTTAAGGTGTCCAATAAAGTTGGATAGCTAGCTGGTGTCTCACGCAAATGGCTAGAAAAGGAAGCTTATTAAGTTATGATGTCTACTTTCTTTGTTTCTTGTGGTATGAATTTTAAGTTTCATTCTTTCAGTTATGGGAATTGAATAGAGAGAATTTTCAATCTGTTGCCACACTCTGACTTGTCTGTGTTAACGCCTTATGGCTAACCGGGTTTCGACTCTTTAATGCAGGGACAACTCCAAATGTCCATCTGTAGCTCTCATGTTTCAAATTGGCGACCATGCTACTTATCATAATGTATGTTATTCTATCCTGTGCTATGTTTTCTTTCGTTGATACCCTTTGTTAGCTTCCCCTAGTTGCAAGGATGAAAGTTGAGAAAAAGTTTATTGTGGTGCAAGATGGGCGGCTGTAACGAACAAAGGGGATCTTGCACTAACAAGACTTGCAGAGGACATGAAGTTGACATTATGCACTTTTCTATTGGAAATGCTATACCCGGAAGGCTTTATGGTGGCAACCCCATAGATAACAGAGAGGGAAATGGAGGTGATAGGTAATGTAGTACAACATGGTTTGAAGTAGTACAATGTATCCTTGGTCATCACAAATGATGTACTCTTGTGGAAAAATGTTCAGGAACTTTGTATTTTATGATAATACTTTTATTTGCCGACAGGTTTGGTCATTTGGTTGATGTGTATGCTTGGAACCCGCACTGTAGATACCTTGATGGCATGGGTCCTTCCGGTAAATTCTAAGATCCTCTAGTCTTATTGGCCTGTTTTTGAGTATGATATTTGCTTTTTTGAGATGAAAACGATGGGACTTCCTTTGAGCATAGTGAAACAAAGTGGGATTAGGCACTAAAGAAAGTGACTACAGGGGTCATCAAGGTGTCATAGGATGAGAACAACTCTCAAAAGTCAAATTTTTATCTAATATGAGACACTATATAGCTTGCTTAATGGATATTGCACTCACTAGGAGGAACCTTTTGAAGATCTTGAAGCACTAATAACTTCTTTAATGTCACTAAATCATTGAGGTAGCCACCAGCAATTATTTTTAATCTGATTGACTATGGTTGTGTATTTTTTTGATGCGTTATGATAGCTATCATCCTACCTGGGTATTGTTTTAAGTGTTGAAATTACATTTTTATCTTGTTGCCTTCAACTTCTCATTTAAGTGCCTTCAACCATGATCAAATTACTCATTCCAGTTGTAGCTTGTTTCTGCTATCTTATATTATTTTGAGAATGAAAAAACTATTCTGATAGGATAATCCGGTTTTTTCATTATTGTTTTAGGTTTCTCCCAATTTCCTACTATTATCTTCATAGGACAAATTATATGGCCCTTTTGATCTTATTTTGTTAGATATTGTTTCCTCCTCTCTAGTACATTTTTGATTTATCAGATTCTCAATTCTCATTTTTAGGACTATTTATTTAGAAGACCTAAAATTCCTTTGCTCTGTTTGATTCTATTGCATTTGATAACTTACCTTCACATATGACTGTGTGAGTTTCTTCTCTGATTTATATGTGAATCTCATGATCCAGAGTGCTAGCTTTCTCTTATATGGTCATCCTCCTTTCCAGTAAATAATGATTCAGCAAAATTATATTCTTTAAGGGAACTTTCTATTTTTTAAACCCCTTACCTATCTCACTCTAGCTCTAAGAAGAATATTTGTCTCAATTTGATAACTTGTAAATCCCTTACACAGACTAATGTTATTTCATGAGTCTAAAAAGTCTGCATAGTTCCTTGCTTCCTAGCCAACTCTTTATTATTTTCTATTCCTCTAGACCTAGGGGTATGATTTACAACAAAGCTAGTGGATTTGTATTGGTGTCTTTTAGTTATTGATTGGATTTGAGATAGGTACTAGACAAAAATACCATTTTTGTTACTTATATTTCTCTTGTGGCTTTATTTAATCATCTTTATCCGATGACGATTTCCTGCTCTGATTCTGTCCTTTCTTTGCCCCGTTGTCCTCTTTAAAAGGGAATTGGTTGTAATAGAATTTTTATGGCAAAATGACAAAAGATGCCCCCAACGTTTGCATGTTTTGTCATTTGGCCCCCTATTCTTTTTTTTGGTCCAAATATGCCCTCAACGTTTGCTTGTTTTGTCATTTGGCTCCCTATTCTTTTTTTTGGTTCAAATATGCCCCCCAACGTTTCAATCGTAGTCCAAATATGCCCCCAACGTTTTAATCGTAGTCCAAATATGCCCCCGTTAGATGGAAACTGCCAGTCAACTGACGTTCAACAGCTGATGCTGACTGGACTTGCCACGTAATAAGATCTGTTGATGCCATGTTAAAAAATTTTTATAAGCTGTTCACCGTCAGTTGATTGACAGTTTACATCCACAGGGGCACATTTGGACTATAAATGAAACGTTGGGGCCATATTTGGACCAAAAGAAAGAATAGGGGGTCAAATGACAAAACAAGCAAACGTTGGGGGCATATTTGGACCAAAAAAAAGAATAGCTCTTTATTATTTTCTATTCCTCTAGACCTAGGGGTATGATTTACAACAAAGCTAGTGGATTTGTATTGGTGTCTTTTAGTTATTGATTGGATTTGAGATAGGTACTAGACAAAAATACCATTTTTGTTACTTATATTTCTCTTGTGGCTTTATTTAATCATCTTTATCCGATGACGATTTCCTGCTCTGATTCTGTCCTTTCTTTGCCCCGTTGTCCTCTTTAAAAGGGAATTGGTTGTAATAGAATTTTTATCTCCTCAATGTTTAAATAATAAGATTTATCCTTCTTCGCTGTTAGGAAATGATTCCAGTGCACAGAATGACTGGAAAGGGGCATGGTGGCACAGTAGCTTCACAGTTCATTCAGGTAATTAAAATGTCATGATTGTATATACACCAATGGAGTTGGATATCTAGTTTTTATATCTTTAATATCATAAGTTCATCAATCAGTTCAAAGACTCTGGGTGATATTTATTACTATAAAATTGGCATATCCAGTACAAACAGAATGGTTATATAGGCTGAGGCGAATTTCTTCTACAAGTCATTGTCCATATGCATGCTTCAATGTCCTGAAACCTGCCGAATTGTAATCACTCCTTTTGCATGTTTTTTGGAGCTTATATAGGCAGTTTTCTGTGCATCGAGATAGTAAAAAGCATTAAGCTCCGTTTGGTTTCAGGAAACAAGCATTTTCTTGAAAAATGAAAAACATTAAAGCAAATGTGCTTGGTTGAAAATTTTAGAAATGGTTTTTGGAAAATGAAAATATGTAAAAAAAATTGTTTTCTTTGTTTTCACTAAAATGCTTTGCAAAATTGAAAAGGTTTAAAATAAGGATTTTTTTTTTCAAATTTTAATTTAATTGATGAATTGATTTATATTCAAATCCTTACAAACACAAAAATATTATTTTTTCAACAAATTTTAAATATCAAATTTCTAACCCTGGTTTGAATCCATATAAATATAGGAACTCTTTTATTTTATTTCTCATAATTCTATCATGAGAAAATGGATGCCAAACATATTTCCACATTTTCATTATTGCAAAAAAAATATTTATATTTAACAATTTTGTTTTTCAATTTTCAAACAATAGAAATGAAAATTGTTTCTAAAAATGAAAACAAAAACAAAAATTATTTTGAAAAACTAACTGAGCCTTATATTCTGTAACAAATGCACTTGGTTTATTTCTTGTAGTTCCTAATTTTGAGAGTGATATCGCTCTCAACTTTTGTTTTGCTAGCATCATTTAATTAGTTTTCTTTTTTTAATGCTTAATCAAAATTATGCTTTAGTGTTTTCTAGAGTTAGGGTGTGTTAAACAAAAGTTATGCTAAACAAAGGACTTTTTTCATCTGCTAAACTACCCCTTGGTGTCAATACTTCCATGTTCCATCTTTCGATTTCTTGATGGCAAGCGTACATACTTTTAACAGGTTTTGTGGAGGAAGACAGCCCTTACTCTACAGGAGGCCAGAAGGGAACGTATTATTTCGAATTTTCTAGGCCTTTGAGAACCATGGACCGTCTTCAACAGGTTTGACAATAATCTTCTGGCTTTAGGCTTTTAACTAATGGTATTAAATGTTGACAAATATAAACCGCATTTTTTGTGTTTATGACAAAATTCTTTTAATCATTGTATGTTATGATGTATGCAACCTTTGGCTTCTATAGGGTTAGCTTTCTCCCATATCATAAACCACCTCTCCTTGATATATTTGGTATCGGAACTACTAGATAGACTTTCAAATTATAGGTTTAAGATCCTCTAAATAGAATTCACTCAAATCACATTAGTGTATCTGCTTCTATTTAATCTTTACATGTGATTTTAAGACGATATTTCTTGCTTTATTTAGGAGATAAAACAATAAACATGTAAACACGCTCGGCTCTCTCATTTAATCACATGATATCATCAGCTACTTAAATAAGATGACCTCATAACCCCCATATTTCCAACAAGGACTTATGCTTTCAGCTGAGTTTCTTTTATTGTTTTTAGAAAAATCGGTAAGCTCACTCTGGTCTTTTCTAAAACTCGAGTGTTTTTGGTAAACTATGCTACCTTAGCAGAAGGCTTACATTTAAAACAAAAATAGATTATGTTACAATTCTGATTTCAAAACATAAATGATAATGCTGTGGTTCATTTCTGTTAGAACTGTTTACCTTGTTGAAACAGCCGGACGGGAGTAACTTCTCTGTTGCATTGCAGGATGTTCAGTTCACAATAGGTGGATCAAGCAAGATATCAGTTGCACTCTGGTATCCTGTTGGCGGGAATCCATGGCACGGGTCTGGACACTACACTATTAACTGCGATTGGGTGTCGTTGGATATTGCTTCAGGTGGTTCTAATCTATCAGGGTTGGCGAAACCAACCAGCTCTTGGGATGTCGCCTCTGCATTCTCTCTTTTATTCTCGGTAGCAGCTCTTTGTGTGGCCGTATTTGTGGCATATCAGGTTTCCAGACCCAAGAATATACCATTTACACCAATGGAAAATCTTTAGATTATATAGATATTCAAGTCTACCATTGTAGAAACTCGTCGAGTTCGAGCTTATCATACATGTTAGAGATTGTACTATTGCTTGAGTTTGTACTACTTAGCTTGAGCTTGTACTATGAACATATACATTCCTTCCCACTTTATTAATTTTTTAATTAAAAGAGAGTTTAGTTTTAGTTTATTTTCTGCTTTTGGTGAAGCTTGTCTGTTATTGAGGACTGGTCTGCTCCAGTTCCTTGAGCTGTTGAGAACATCACATGTTTGATGACTTTCTTGGGAATAATATAAGCAGTAGCAGAGAATTAACTATCAATATTCATATGGAAAGCCCTAACATTAAACTTTCTTAAATAAAAGCCCATAAAAGTGACACCTTTTATTATCAAATCTTCGGTTAATATATGATTTCATAGAATTTATGTATTAGTTTTAAAAAATAGAATTTACATAAAATAAAGGGTATCCTAAGTTAGTTCCGGATTATAGGATGTTTTTCTTTTCGGATTCCCTTATTGTGAAAAGTTATAAAGTGGTCACCTAGGTAAAAAAAACGAGTTGATGACAATGACGATTGTCCAGGAAAAAATAATCAGGAAAAAATATGTAATTATATAAATTTATTTAATTTTCATGTCATCATCTCGTTAAATTTTATAATTGAGATTTGATTGATATCGTTTAAATAGTTAAGTGATTTTATTGATAAAATTAAAAGATCAATGGTCAAAATAGAATCTCTCCTATAATTAAGTGACTATAATGGTAGTTTAACCAAAGTAAAAATTAGTTACATTATCCAATTTTAAAACGTCGGCACTGACTTGTCAAACTGGAAGGGAAGTCATCTCCGCTTTTCGGTTAAGTTAAAAATTAAGTTTAGAGTTTAAATTAATATTTATGATTAAGGTTTAAAAAATTTATGGTAGTGAGCTTGAATCCGGTTACAAATAAATAAAAAGTTATACTACGGATCTGAAGAAGCAGATCTGAAGAAGCAGAGGCGTGAGAGCAGCGGTTGAAGGAAGAGGAAGGGGAGAAAGCGCGGATCGCAACGCAGCTTCCTTTCTTCCTTATGCTCTGTATTTCCGTCTCTAGCAGCAGCACCACCGCTTCAGAGAAAAACTGATATGTTCGTTTGCTGCTCATCTGCTACTACTTGCGAGAGTTCACTGCGTAGAAGGGCACCTGGTAAGGACCGAAAGGTGCATCAGCACATTTGGTCTTCGAGGTAAGGGCATAGCCAGTCTTCTTCCTCCGCTTGTTTCAAGGTATAAAAAACCACTCAAAGATGGCAACCGCGTTTCACGGAAACCATACGGAAAACTCAAAGCAACCTATTTCCACGGTGGCCCCGCCCCTTGTTCCGCCGGCAGTCCCCCCTGATCGGTCAGGTGGGGGTGATGGGAGTGTGCACTCTGTGGAGTTCCCTCCGTTGTTGGAACGGCCGGGTTCGCCGCTTATGGTGGAGGAGGCGCGAGCAACGAAAAAGGGCAGACACGACCAGGTGAACCCGCTGTTTGAAGCGGACGACACAGGAGAGGTAGACTCGATCATGGAGGATGCTGGAGAATTTCCTGCTGGGGAAGAAGGCAAGACAAGTGATGGCGGGGGGGGGGGGCAGTCCCTCGTCCATTCCGCGACCGTCGTACGCAGGGGCAGTGAGGGGTGCGGAGAAGAAAAACGTGGACTCAGCACCACTGCCGGGGTTGGATGCTGTTGTGGTGGAAGATTCGGATGTGGTGGTGGATCACAGTGGTCCCTTCCCATCGGTGAATTTTTCGGAGAGGGTGCATGATCAGATCGATCTCAGTATGAAACGTTCGGTTATCGTTCGGATGTTGGGGAGGACTATAGGCTATCGTACGTTGTTGGGTAGGATCCGTACACTGTGGCAACTGCAGGGTCAGTTCCAAGTTGTGGATTTGGACAATGAATATTTTTTGGTCATGTTCTCTCTGGAAGCAGACTACGTTCATGTCCTTACCGAGGGTCCTTGGACGATTTTCGGGTGTTATCTCACGGTCCAGCCGTGGCATAGGAAATTCTCTACATCAGAGAGTCATCCATCGAAGGTTGTGGTTTGGGTGAGGTTACCGGGTCTCCCTTATCGGTATTATTCCAAGGCTCTTTTTCGTTATATTGCAAGTCTTATTGGCAAAGTTATTAGAATTGATTATAGTACGCATGCCGGTGATAGGGGGAGGTTTGCTAGACTTGCGGTTTTGGTCGATTTGGGCAAACCATTGATTCCTTGTGTTCTAATCGATGGTGTCATGCAAAATCTTGAGTATGAGGGTCTTCAAAATATATGTTTTAAGTGCGGGGTATATGGCCATGTTAAGGAGGCCTGTGAAATATTTACTGGAAAATCTGATAGGGCAGCCCCCTCCTCATCGGATGTTGCTGCAGCAGGTGTCGGCCAGGTGGACAAAGGAAGTGATGAGGCGTATGGCCCGTGGATGATAGCGGACAAAAGGCGCGGGCGTGTTCGACGTGATAATGTTGGTCGTAAAAGTAACAAGGGTTTGGACTCGATCGGGGAGGGCGGTTCGCGATTTGCTGTTCTCCAGGAGGTCAGTCATGCAGCTGCGAATGGGGTTGTTGATCCTGTAGCCCCGGTTCCAGTTGTGGTGGAGAATGATGAGCGTGTGGGAGAGGTACCCGTATCGGAGGATGATTCGAAAGTTGTACCGCAGGATGTTATGGATGTTCAGGTTGTTGGTAGTACGCTTGGGGGGGTCGTGTCGGACCAGATGCATGTATCGGAGGAGGTCGAGGGAGTTTCGGCGAGTTTTGGGAATCAACAAGGGGCTATCGCGGTTGTGGCGTCCGTAGCCACTGTTGTTCCTACTGTTATGGCACACTCCGTGCCTCCGATGGGTGGTAAACATGAGGCCATCTCTATCCTCGAGGCAGTTAATGAGAAGCAGCGAATTAAGGGATCGCAAAAAGGTTCTAAAGGCCCCAAGAGTTTGAGTTCGGTTGGTGTTCGAAAGGTCTCTAACCCGAAGAAGGGCAACGAAAATCGCTCCCCACATACCTGCCATTTATCGGATTGGTTGCCGGTTTTCGCAACTGAGCCGACTTTAAACGGTGGCGGGGACGACACCCCGTTTCGAGCGGGACAGGGGCGGTTGCGGAGTCTTCGGCAAACAGCAAGGGTGGAGTTGAGGAGAGAAGGAGTAGTGATGTTCGCGGAAGTAAGGCCGCATCGGCTCCTTCATCGCACTAGTGAGTTTTGTGGTACTTCCCCTTTTGTTTTTTTTTTCGATGATTAGTTTTATGTTCTGGAATTGTCAAGGGGCGGCTAGCCCTTGTTTTCGTGGTCATTTGAAGGATTTTTGTAGGATAAGTCGACCTCAGGTGCTTGCTATTTTTGAACCACGGATTAGTGGTGGTACGGCTGATAGGGTTATTGCTCGTATGGGTTTTCCTAATTCTTTCAGAGTGGAGGCGAGAGGACTCAGTGGTGGTGTTTGGGTTCTTTGGCAAGATACGGTTCAGGTTGAGATTGTTAGGGTGTCGAATCAGTTTGTCCATGGGCGAGCTCGTGATATTAATTCTACCCGGTGGTTTTACTTCACTGCTATGTATGCTAGCCCAAATGTTTCTGTGCGTAAACTTTTGTGGCCTTTGTTGGCGAGTTTGAATCCGGGAGATGGGGTGCCTTGGTTGTTGGGAGGCGACTTCAACACTATCTTGAGACGGGAGGAACGGCTTGGGGGTTCAGTCAGAGGTAATGGCGTTTGCACTCTTTTCCGGGATTTTATTTTTGACTTGGGTTTAATCGAAGTAGAGTACAAGGGTTGCGACTTTACTTGGAAGCGCGGTGATCTTCATAAGCGCTTGGACAGATGTCTGTATAATGCCACATGGGCTAGTTTGTTCCCGTCGGCGGTGGTCTCCCATCTTGACAGGGTTGGTTCGGATCATTGCCCTCTCTGGTTTCATACTATTTCTCAGGACGGGCCACGGAGTAGGCGCCCTTTTCGTTTCATTGCGGCCTGGCAGGATCATCCTGGGTTTGAAGACTTTTTGCGGGGCGTTTGGGATGGATCGCTGGATGTTGGTGTTAATGTGGACAATTTCATGCGTAACGTTCAGGATTGGAATGTCAATGTGTTTGGGCATATTGGCAAAAAGAAGATGAAGCTTCTTGCGAGACTTCGTGGGATTGATAAGGCCCTTCGAGTCGCGCACTCTGATTTCCTTGTTCAGCTCGAAGCGTCACTACGTGCGGAACTTGATGCTGTGCTTCTTCATGAGGAAAGTCTTTGGGTACAGAAGTCACGAGAGCAGTGGGTTCGTTTTGGTGATAAAAACTCCAAATACTTTCACAATTGTACCATGCAGCGTCGTCGTCAGAATTATGTGCAAGCGCTCAGACTCCCTAACGGTAGATGGTGTTCCGATCAGAGTGTTTTGCAAAAGATGGCGGTGGATTTCTACAAGGATTTGTTCACCTCGTCGGGAAGTATTGACGTGGCGTTTGTAGGGAGGGGCTGTTTTCCTACGGTGGATGCGGATTTGCTCAGGAATTTGGCACGTCCGGTAACGGATGATGAAGTTCGGACGGTAGTGTTCGACATGTCGTCGTTGAAGGCCCCTGGGGCGGACGGCGTACACGCGCTATTCTATCAGCGTAATTGGCATGTCGTTGGTCCTTCGGTTTGTCGCCTTGTTTGGGAAGTGTTCGCGGGTAAGCCGTTCGACCCTTCTTTGAACCGCACTCTTCTTGTTCTATTACCTAAGGTACGCAACCCGGAATCGATTTCCCAGTTTCGCCCTATTGGATTGTGTTCTGTGCTGTATAAGGTCATCACGAAGACTATCGTTAATAGGCTTAAACCTCTTTTACCTTGTTGGGTATCGGATAGTCAGACTGCTTTTGTCCCTGGGCGGTCCATTACGGATAACATAATTATCGCCCAGGAGGTTATTCATTCGATGCGCTTGAAGAAAGGAAAGGTAGGTTCGATGGCGATCAAAATAGATCTTGAAAAAGCTTACGATAGACTGGAATGGGATTTTATCGCGGACACTCTTTTGGAGATTGGAATTCCGGATCAGTTGCGTAGTCTAATCATGATGTGTGTTTCATCGGTTTCTACACAAGTGCTTTGGAATGGTTCTGTATCGGATTCCTTTGTGCCGTCAAGGGGTATTCGACAGGGGGATCCGTTGTCGCCGTATTTGTTTGTTCTTTGCATGGAGAGGTTAGCTCACTCAATCCGCGAGGAGGTAGCGCGAGGTGCGTGGAAGCCGGTTCGTTTGGTTCGTTCGGGGCCTTCTATCTCACACCTTTTCTTTGCTGACGATATGATTTTGTTCAGTGAAGCTACATCATCTCAGGTTACTATTATCGAAGAGGTGTTACAGCTTTTCAGTGCGGCTTCGGGTCAGAAGGTCAGTATTGCCAAGACTTGTATCTTTTTCTCGAAGAATGTGGAGTATGACTTGCGCATAGCTATCAGTTCTCGTTTTGGTTTTTGTCGTGTGTCAGACCTTGGGAAATATTTGGGTGTACCTTTGTTACACAAGCGCGTGACACGGGCCTCTTATCAATTTATTGTTCAACGCGTGACGGATAAGCTCTCGGGGTGGATGGCTAAATCCCTTTCGCTCGCGGGGAGAATTACACTTGCCAAATCGGTGTTGTCCGCAATTCCCTATTATGCTATGCAGTCTTCTTTCCTTCCTAAAGGTACGTGTCGTGACATCGAAAGTTTAATTCGGAATTTCATTTGGGCTAAGGATAAAGGGCGGGGTGGTGTGCATCTTGTGAATTGGAAATCTGTATGTTCGCCTATTAAGGAGGGAGGCCTTGGTTTTAGGTCCTTGACGGTTCAAAATGAAGCTTTTTTAATGAAGCTTGCTTTTAATTTAATACGACAATCGGATCATCTATGGGCGCAAGTGTTACGGTCCAAATATAAGTGGGTAGAAGATGTCCCGGATACTTTGATTCGCCCACGTTGTTCTCATCTTTGGAAGGGTATCAGTTTAGTTTGGGAAGAAGTGCGCTCCGGTCTTGTTTGGTCGGTTGGGGATGGGCGCGCTATAGACTTTTGGCATGATCCGTGGTTGAGTGATGTTGGAGTGCTTGCGGATTATGTGATTGATGGGGCTGCTCGTGCGTGTCTTCCGCATGTTAGTGTCGACAGCATGGCAACGCCCGGAGGAGGATGGAATTGGGCGGCGATAGAACACTTGGTGCCGTGTGACATCGTCTTACGCTTGGCGGCGACGTTGTCGCCACAGCAAGCTGCGTATTCGGATGGAGTAGGTTGGAAATGGACGGCGCAGCGGACCTTCTCTGTCAGTTCTGCTTACAGTGTGCGCACAGGGGAAAGTGAGAGACAAGCGGGGCTGTTGTGGCGTTGCATTGCGCGTTTCCGAGGGCTGCAAAGGATCAAAATTTTCTTATGGTTACTTGGTTGTGGCAAGCTACTCACTAATGCCGAGAGAGTCCGGAGGCATATGTGTGACGTGTCTAGCTGTGGTGTGTGTGGGTCGACGGTGGAATCCGTGGATCATTTATTTCGTTTGTGTCCTACGGCAATGGCGTGTTGGGTTAGGTTGATTGTTCCTTCCAAACTTCCGGAATTTCTTAATTTGAATATTCAGGATTGGTTGCGCATTAACTTATCGTCTCCGGATTACTTTGCGCGCGAGCCGAAGGATTGGGATCTTCGCTTTGGCGCGGTGTTGTGGTCCTTATGGAAATATCGAAATGCTTGTGTCTTTGATATTGACGCGGCTAGGGTATTCGATGTATCGGCGCATAGTAATTTTGTGTTTGATGAAAGCGTTCGTGCTTTGGCGTTGTCGAGTGCTTTGTCCTCTCCTACAGCACGGCTCGGGCAGCAGGTTATGACTTGGGAGGTGCCTCCGTGTGGCTGGCTGAAGATCAACACGGACGGCGCACGAACGGCTGCTACCGGATTAACGTCGTGCGGCGGCGTCGGAAGAGATGAAAGGGGCGAGTGGAGTTTTGGTTTCACGAAAACGATAGGGATTTGTTCCGCATTGGAGGCGGAACTATGGGGTATGTATATTGGTTTATCGCAAGCGTGGTCTAGGGGCTATCGACGAGTTATTTTGGAGACGGATTGTAAAGAGGCAAGTTCGCTAGTTCAAGATTCTTCGACAAAGGGGGGTTCCATCGCTTTGTGTCAGCACATTCGGGAGTTGTTGCGGCAAGGTTGGGAAGTCAAGGTTCAGTATGTGTGCCGAGAAAGGAATAAAGTGGCGGACTCGTTAGCTAAATTGGCCTCTACGGACTCTTTGGATTGTCGAATACTCGAGACTCCTCCCATGGTGATCGCAAGTTTGCTAGTTATGGATTTATTTCCTCTTGCATAAGTAGTTTATTTCTCCTATTTATCAAAAAAAAAAATTTATGGTAGTGTCTATTTTTTAGAGTATAGATATAACATTTAAAATTTAAAATTTAGAATTAGAATTTAAAATTTATTGCACCTAAAAAGGCAGAGTATATATATCCGTCAAACTGGGTGAAAAAAAAAAGGCAACGATAGCATTCAGTTTTCACGAACAGTCAATCTGGATGCTTCTCCGTTTCATTTTAATTTTCTCATTTTGAAACTTAACAGTTTTTTCCCTTCTTTCTTTAAGCTGAGGTTCTTCGACTGGGGAACTCAGTAATGGCTGTTCCGACTCTGAGTCGTTTCGTACGAGTTGTGATACCTGTGATGTTGTCTTCTCGGCTGAATCCTCCCTTGTTGGCTGTCGCAAATAAGTTATTCTCATAGTGTCGCTTTGGAGCTGTTATGCTCATCTGAAATCGTGATCTCACCGTTGGTTTGTTGGAATCTCGCCAGATCTGAGTTGTCTCTGGTTCAAAGCAACGGCGTTGGTGATGTCGCTTCTTGCCCTTTCAAATCCCAGTGGTAATTACTCTCTTTTACTTGCCATTTCAGAGTAGAAATTTAACTGCTCACGGTTTTCAATTTGGTTGTTTAGGAAAATCGAGGACTAAGAACAAAGCTATATCTTCGTTTTTCGTTTCATGCTAGATTATTGATAACCTAATTAGCTAAAGAGATGGATTAAGCTCAGTCAAGAAGTAGAATTTTATGTATTGTTTTATTTCGTACTTGTTTTTGACCAAAAAAATAGTTTAGGTACTTCAAAGCGAAAAAAAACATAGTTTAGGAGTTTTTCTGCTTTAGCCTTTAAGCCTTATTTTTATTTTGCTTGTCGCGCGAGTGATATAAGAAAGGAAAGCTTCCACTGTTTCATGCAATTATTTTGGTTTAGCTGGAAACGTAGTTTTGGGACTGTAAATTTCATGCTAGTTGTTTTTGATGCTATAATTATCACTGTGTTTTGGGTAAAGAATGAGAAGAAGAAGAAGTGAGCAAGAGAAGAGAGCTAGAATTCTAATTATCAAAGAATTTTATTAGTAGATAGATTATTTTCACAAAATATTTGTAGTTTTAAGCTGCATAAGTCTTTTAACGAAAGAAGGTTGATTATTTTGCAAAGAAGGAAGTATACTTTCACTTAGGTGATTTAGATTTATAATCTTTTGTAGCCAGTCACGTTTGTGGTGCACATTTAATTTTGGAGTTCCTTTTCATTGTAGTGTAGAAACTGTATTTTTTTCAATCTTGTTATATATATACATGTGTGTGTGTGTGTGTGTATGTATGGTTCCATACTAGCTTGATTAAGTGTTTTCTTCTCATAACATATACAGGAGCATTGGGAAATGTCTGTTCATTTTTGGTGAAAGTTGTTGTTCTGAGTTGTGCAATTTCCATCACCAATGCTGATTTTTCCAGTAATCTACTCCAAGCACCATCACAATCTCCCACCACGGCGGCTGAGGGTGCACCCGCTGTTTCTTATCTTCCTTCACCTTCCAATCTGCCATTGATTCATAGACCACACCGAAGACATTTTTCACCACGCAGTGCACCAACACTTCTAGCACCAGCCCTACCTCCTCTTCGTGGTCCATTAATAACTTCCAGTCACCCTCCCATCAGTTCACGCATGTCGAAACCTTTGATGAAGAGGAGTGCATTAGTGCCTCCTGGTGTGGACTTGCCAAATATTGCCCCTACACAGATCAGTTCGGGTCCAATTTCTGCTGGTTTAGCTCAACCACCATTGGCTCCTGAAGTGTCCAGTAAGATATTTTCTAAATCATTTTACTACCAACTTTTTTTATATTTTCTGCTTTATGTATCCTTTACATAATAGCACAACTCAACATCTTTTATAGCACTCTGTGCAAGATGTAGTTAGAAGGTAGCATCCTGAGCATTTATTGTTTATATCTTTACACTGTATGAGATTCTTACATGGTATTTTCTCACTTGGCCAGATTGTTGCAAACCAAATTCAATTTTCAAACGAGGAACTCATGGTTGTCATTGCGTGTATCCCATAAAGCTTGACCTTCTCCTTTTAAATGTCTCTCAAAACACAGATCGAAATGCCTTTTTAGTCGAGTTAACTTCTCAGCTTGATTTGCTTCCCGATCAAATCGAGATTATCAATTTTTATATGCTCAGTCTATCAAGATTAAATATCTCTATGGATATTATTCCACACACAGGGATCAGTTTCTCTGCCAGTGACGCATCAAAAATAAACTCTTCACTTGTGATGCATAGGGTTTGTTTTGACCCAAATGTAGTTGGAGATTACAAAATCCTTAATTTTACCTGGTTTGAGCCTCCAGCGCCTTCCCCAGTTAACTTATGATAGAACTTAAATTTTTCTAGGATCAAATGACTTCTATGTTTTTCTTGGTTGGATAATGGTTATCGTTCTTATATGCTATGGTTTTCCTGGCAGTTAATAGCTTTTGTTTTACTGTGATTTTACATATGGGGTTTACCTTATCTTGTTTTATTTGTCCTGACCAAGTGGCATCTTATTTACAGCTCCTGTCACGTTTTCCAGACCTAAAGCAGCACCGGCACATCAATCTTCCAATTCTACCTCACTCGGCTCCTCAAACAAGAGAAAAAATTCAAATTTGATTCTTATTTTTGGTATTTCTGCTGGCATACTGGTTTTTGCTATAATATCAGTGCTTATAATTTGTTCGTGCACATTCCATGAGGGAAAGACAAAAGCATCTCCCAAGGAATCTGGTATGCATATAAGCACAAAACTATGAATTTTTGTATGCCGCGGATGAAATATTGAATAAGAAACTTACTTTTTCATGGATGTCTATCACTGTTAACTGAATATCAGTATCGAGCTAAAATACTAGATGGAGAAAAAGGTTTCAGAACCCTAAACATTAGCAGAACCGAAAAATTAATACTTAGTTTGCCTGATTTTGCACTTTTAGTCACACCTTATGAATGAGAATGCAGATTGATTTTTGTGGTATTGTTTTATAGTCAGATTCTTGCTGATAATATGAATGTTCTAACTCCTTTGTTTTTATTATTTATTTTCAGTAAAGCCAAGGACAGCTGACGCTGTTGCGCAAGCAGGCTCTTTTCCCCACCCAAGCAGTACAAGGTTTTTACAGTATGAAGAACTCAAAGAAGCAACAAACAACTTTGCAGCTTCAAGCATACTGGGGGAAGGGGGGTTCGGCAGAGTTTTCAAGGGTGTTTTAAGTGATGGTACTGCTGTAGCAATTAAAAGGCTAACCAATGGAGGGCCTCAAGGAGATAAAGAGTTTTTGGTTGAAGTTGAGATGCTTAGCAGGTTGCATCATCGTAATCTTGTGAAACTTGTAGGTTACTATGGCAGTCGCGACTCTTCACAAAACCTGCTTTGTTATGAGCTTGTTCCAAATGGAAGCTTAGAAGCCTGGCTCCATGGTATCTTGCCTCTCTAAATTTGACCCCATGTGCAGCTCATTCGTTGATGTTATCCTTCTATCTGCAGCCAGTTATGATACGTGATACCGACTTTCCTCCTGTTTTGCCTCAGGTCCCTCGGGAGTAAACTGTCCTTTGGACTGGGAAACCAGAATGAAGATTGCACTTGATGCTGCAAGAGGACTTGCATACCTGCACGAGGACTCCCAACCATGTGTTATCCACCGGGATTTCAAAGCATCCAATATATTACTCGATAATAACTTTCATGCTAAAGTTGCTGATTTTGGCCTTGCCAAACAAGCACCTGAAGGCAGAACAAATTACCAGTCTACTCGCGTAATGGGCACATTTGGGTTGGTTTTCGTACACTACTACAAATCTTGCTCTCTTGTTTAAATTGACACTAAGGTAGAATGCGAATATGCGATTGATTTTTAGGTATGTAGCTCCTGAGTATGCTATGACCGGACATCTACTTGTAAAAAGTGATGTTTACAGCTATGGAGTTGTACTACTCGAGTTACTCACTGGAAGGACACCTGTAGATATGTCACAACCATCTGGACAGGAGAACCTTGTCACCTGGGTGAGTAGTAACCTATTGCTAATGCTTCTATATCCGGACTTTTATTCGACTAAGAATGCATAGTCATAAGGCTTCATTAATCTCTTGATCTGCTGGATAACTCAAGTTGGTTGTTCTTCTTTCAGGCGAGGCCAATCCTGAGATACAAGGACCGATTGGAAGAGCTTTCTGATCCAAGGCTTGGAGGGAAGTATCCGAAGGAAGACTTCATACGGGTTTGCACAATTGCTGCTGCTTGTGTTGCTCCTGAGGCGAGTCAAAGGCCCACAATGGGTGAAGTAGTACAGTCGTTAAAAATGGTGCAGCGCATTACAGAATATCAGGATTCTGCATCGACCATTTCCAATAACCGGCCCAACTGGAGACAGTCTTCTACTACTTTTGAGTCTGATGAGACATCCTCAATGTTCTCTTCTGGTCCTTTCTCGGGTTTCAGTGCTTTAGTCAATGACAACATCTCGCGTACAGCAGTTTCCTCTGAAGATCTTCATGAGGGGAGATGAACACTTTTTAGGGGAGAGTAATTGAAGCAGACTCCTCCTATACACCGAAGCTCGACAACGAAATACAAGAACGAGAAATATTCTCAGTAGGAAATTATAAGATTTGAAATAGGATTTTCAGAGGTGTTTTAGTTTATGTAGAATTTGGATGGATGGGAAATGGGTGCTTCTTCCCAGTTGTTGTTGTACCAATGTTCAGCCCCAAAAATCCTTAAAATCAAACTTGGTGCCGCTGGGATTCGAACCCAGGACCACCAGCGCACTAAGCATGCGCTTGAACCGGCTAGGCTGGATACTTGATTCAATTCTACTAACACTTATATTTAAGCTGTACAAATTAACCCAAAAAAGCCTAAAAACCTTAATTGGTGACGTTGGGAATTGAACCCAAGACCACCAGTGCATAAGGCTTGCGCGTGAACCAACTATACTAGGCTAGTTACGTGATTCAAATCTACTAACATTAATATTTAAGCTGTACAAATTAACCCAAAAAAACCTAAAAACATATTTATTTATTATAAAATTAATATTTATTAATAATATAAGAGGAGAGATAATCAAAAAATATTAAACTAATGATATTTATTAATATTATATTTAATATAATAAATAAATATTAATTTATAATAATTTTATAATAATAAATAAATATTTAATTAGTTTTGTTATTATCAATCAAAGTAAAAAAATTAGTTTGATTTTTTAATTTTAAACATAATTTAGTTAAATATATTTAATTTAAAAATAGTACAATTTATTTGTTTAACTTGGTGGTTAAATATTTTTTTAAAAAAATCAATAAGGTATGGCGTTCGAATGTGTTGTTTCTAATTTGTTTCTAATTTTTGGGTTAATTTGTACAGCTTAAATATAAATGTTAGTAGATTTGAATTAGGTAACTAGCCTAGCATAGTTGGTTCATGCGCATGCCTTATGTATTGGTGGTCCTGGGTTTGATTCCCAGCGGCACCAATTATGTTTTTAGGTTTTTTTGGGTTAATTTGTATAGCTTAAATATAAGTGTTAGTAGAATTGAATTAAGTATCCAGCCTAGCCTAGTTGGTTCAAGCGCATGCTTGGTGTGCTGGTGGTCTTGGGTTCGAATCCCAGCGGCACCAAGTTTGATTTTAAGGATTTTTGGGGGGTTTTTTTCACCTAATAGTGTAGTGACACGTGTCACAACATGATTGGGTGATTAAAATTAAATAAAAATAATATATAAGAGGAGAGAGAAATGATTAAAAAATGCCACGTCAGCCTTAAAAAATATTAAAAAATGCCACGTCAGTAAAACCGTTAGTTATTTAACGTCGGGGACCAAAATAGGAAAACTATGTGACGGAATGGACTCTTTTACCGAAAAACAAAGTTGTAGGACCAAAATAGGAAGACAGACATAGTTAGGGGACCACCGGTGTAGTTTTCCCTTTTTTTTATCAGATTGGCTTTAAAAGTTTATATTGAACTTCTACTTTTTTGGCTTTAGGGAACAAGACTCCTACATTAAAAAAAAAGTGGTCTCTAGTCGTGAAATACACTCGAACAAGTTTTTGTACGTTAAAAACACATCGAATAAGTATTAATAACTGATTGTTTTCGTAAGATGTAACATTAAATTTCTTAAACAAAATTAAAGATTTAAAAATCTTTGTAAATGAAATAAATTAAATTGTGACACTATATCTCTTTAGGCGCCTAAAGTTAACAAACAAAACTTATGGTACTTTTATCTTTTGCTACAATATATCAAATAATAGTCCAAAAAATAATCATTTGTTTCTTTTTCTAATCATTTATACTTAAATATCACCATTAGAAAATATTTTCTAAATTGACACTCATTTCTGATTACTTCTTATACACCATTTCCTTACAAATAGAGAAAATATGTTTTGTTAGTCCCGTTTTTTAAAACAGACATTTTACATGATGTGTTTTTACCCTACGTATCAATAAATTTTAAAAGATGCTTCAAATTTTAAGAAAAAATATATTTTTTGTTTGTACCAAAAGTACTCTTCACAGCGAGTGTTCTCATTAAAAGATAAACGGCTAACCATAAAATGTACTTTATTTTTATTGATTGAAATTGAACACCTAACCTTATGATTTAGGGATAAGATAAACAACTATCCCACCACAAAAGACGTACTTTTTGACCTCTATTTTTAATTTTCTGTATTTATTCATAATTTTAAATCTGACTTAGATTTTCTAAACCTATCAGACTTAAAATTTTAATTTTTTGTACGGTTATATTTCGATAAATATGTCATTTTTCTAACATACAAAGATATTTTTCATTTTAAAAATAAAGTCTAAAATGCAATTTAAGCTATAGGATGAGGATTGATACAATATTTTTATCGAAAATAAAATATATCTATTCATAGATTTTCACAAATGCAGGACTCGTCCAAATGTTTGGAGGAGCGGACCAAATAAAATAGAGCCACGTAGACAAAAGAATAAAAGGGATAGAGAAAGCTACTATCGTTAGCCTCATGAGCGCAGGGTTTTAACCTATGCACGCTTTTTGCAGCGTAAAACCGTGTGAAGAAAAACGTTAAGACAAAGAAAGAAATGAATGACGAACGGGGATGATAGAAAATAAAAAGCGCGCGAGAAACAGAGGTTGGGGTGAGTCGGTTCGGCGAGTCAAGCGACCGAGTCAAATTATCTAAAATTCCAAAAACCCCAAGTCCCAGCCCACATCCAAACCACAAAGAAGGAAAGCGGGTGTGGCAATAGCAAAAAAATGGTGAACGAGGAGATGATTGTATTTGTTACTACAACATTTGTCCATTCTTCTCTAACCCTAAATCCTCTTTATCTTTTTAACCCTCCCCTTCCTTTCTTTTCCCTTTCTCTACGAAAATCGTTATATTCTTCTTTTACATTCTCACCTAACCTATTTACCTTCGTCTCTCTTCTTCTCTCCTTTGCTCCGCCGCTCTTTCCCCTTCCTCGCCTTTATTATTTTCCATTCTCTTCCGTGGGTTCCTCGGTTTCTTCTTTACGGCCATCTCGAGAAGGTACATAGTCGATTATTCGTGGGTTCTTTATGTTTTTCTATTTCTCGTTTGTTGATTTGATCTATGGATTCGAATGGGGTTGGTTCTTTATGCTTTGATTTGTGGGATTTTGGTGTTTTTTAATCTCGGGTTTGCTTTTCGTTTGATGTGATTTGACCCTTTCTGGAATTTGGGATAATTTTATTTCATAGAAAGATTTGGTTTTTACCCTGTGGATTTGGGGTAATTCCCTCTGATACTGCATTTGAATTTCTTTGCTTTCTTCCCGGTTTACTTAATCTTGATATTTTGATCAATTGCTTACGAAATTTCAAATCCCTGATTGTTTGGCGTCTCTGGCGTTTACATTGGTTAAATTCCTTTGGCTGGATCACGCTTCTAGCGGTTTTCAGGGATCTATTCTTAATTGTCATTCTATTATGTATTTTACAGGTTTTTAAGAATGTTGTATTATATATGAGATTATTTAGCCTTTTGTCCTCCATTTTCTTGTTTGATCTGACCTGACTGTGATAAATTGAAGTTGCTTTTGTTATGATTTGATACGTATGCAATTTAAATCTCATAATTTGATTTTTCTTTCTTTTAGGATTAGTGATCTTGCTGGAGCATCCTTCCGGGGAAGTTGGGTGATAACAATTTTATTGCCATGGAAGAGTTTTCTGGTACTCGCCTTAATGGTGTGAACAATGCTGTGAGGAAGAAAAGGAGTCAGCCTTGTCGTCGGCCTCGTCTTGATTCACAGTCTTTTTCCGAAAGTCAAGATCACTCGCCCTTGTCATCGACGCCACCTTCAGATGATGTGAGCAAGGTGTCGAGCGATGAGAATGCTGGTGGTGATGCTAATTCAAATCGGAAAGAAGTCAATCTTAATCAATATGATTCTAGAATTTCTCCTGATACTGGTTTTGAAGTTGAGAAAACCCATAAAAGAAAGAAAGAAGATGGAGGGTTCAATGCATTTTATGACAATGAGCCTGGGCGAAGCGGGTCAAATAGTAAGCGTTCTAGCAAGGGTGTACTTGCTCCTGCTAATTGGAAAAGCACAAGCAAGGTTAAGGAGTGGTCGGAATTAGAGTCGAGGGATGCTGAGATTCAGAGTTCAGGGCAAGCTGTTACTGATAATAATGAAAGCAAGGTTAAAAAGGTTAAACTCAAGGTTGGAGGAGTCATGCGCACAATCCATGCCAACACAACAGCTAATGGGTTGCCAGGGACTGCGCCTTCTGCGAGGAAGAATAATCTCCAGGTAGTTAGTTGTTGGTTTGATAATGGCAGTTTTATATCGAAAAAAGTGTTTTCCTTTGTTGTTTAATGTGGATGTCTTTCCTCTCAGTTAAGTCAATATATGGTATTTTATAGCAGGCGGCCTCTGGAATCTTTTAAAGAAGGATCTAGTTTAGGAGCTAAAATTACAATACCTTACGAAATTGCACCCTTGTAAATTAGCATACTCTAGATTATGCATGGATTTATTTAGTGGAACTGCATTCCTTCGGGTGATGGATCATGCGGGATTGAATGATTTGGTAGTAATATTGCACAGTCTCAGTACGTGTAAGGAAAATTATGTATTAATGTACTTTACAATTATTATTTACATCTTTTAGCAACATTTCGAATTCTACATGATCTTATTGTTATGTCTTTTTATTGCAGGGAAGTACCAATGATGGGCACTCACCTTCAGATAGGAGGAGTGGTTTGCAAGGTGTACCCTGGAAAGATTTCTCCAAAGGTGGATTTGGTTTTGGGAAGGAGGATTCCTTGGTGGGAAAAACTTCTGGAAAGACTATCTCTGGTAAACCAGGAGACCATGCTGGCACCGTTCGTAAAAGCAAGCGGGTCCCTAAGAGACGTCTACTTGATGGGGAATTCAGTGAAGATGATGATGATGATGAGATCCGCTACATGGAAAAACTTAAAACTTCAAAGATTAGTCCAGCATATAAGGAAGATGAGGATGCATCCGGTAAGAAACAGAAAAAGATCTCTACGGTTGCCAAAAATGAGAAAAGGAAGCATAGATCAGATAAGGCACCCAATGATACCGACTATGAGGAGGAAGATGAATTAGCATCTGATGGTGACCTTGAAAGTAAGAAGAAAAAGAAGCAGAGGAAAGAACCTGTTGACACATCTATGGAGAGTAAGAGAGAAATAACTTTCACAACACGTCAACGTGCTCTTCAATCAAGCAAAGATGCCTCTTCTGCAGCTGGCTCAAGCTTAATTGAGTTTCCAAATGGTTTGCCACCTGCTCCATCAAGAAGTAAGCATTTGTTTCGGTCATTCAAGCTTTATGCAATTTATTGGTCACATTCATCTCTTTTTACAGTAGTTGTTGTTGATTGTAGAGCAAAAGGAGAAACTCTCAGAAGTGGAGCAGCAGCTAAAGAAGGCGGAGGCTGCTCAGAGAAGAAGGATGCAAGTTGAAAAGGCCAATAGGGAGTCTGAGGTATGTTCCCTCTCCGGATCATCATTTGTTTGAATATGAATTTTAGCACTTCAATGCAAAAAGTTGAGTGTGTTTGAATTAATCTTTAGGCTGAGGCTATTAGAAAAATACTTGGGCAAGACTCCAGTAGGAAGAAGCGGGAAGAAAAGATTAAAAAGCGTCAAGAAGAATTGGCACAGGTGCGGTACACTTCGAATACTGATACGTTGGATCGAATATAAAAGTTTAGCGAAACATAACTATTTTTTGTAAGTCTTATAAATTAATGTCATTTTGTCTAATCTGTCCATACATGCATATGTACAGGAAAGGGCTGTTAATGAAGAGATGCTTGCATCAAATACAATCAGATTGGTCATGGGTCCTGCAGGAACAACAGTGACATTTCCCAGGGACTTGGGTTTCCCTACCATATTTGATTCCAAACCCTTGAGGTATTTACACCTTGCAATGTTCAAGTTGATTCAGTTTATCAAATGTTTGGTTCCTTATGTCTTCGGTATGAATGTCCAGTTACCCTGCTCCTCGTGAAAACTGTGCGGGTCCGTCGTGCGCTAACCCATACAAATATCGGGATTCGAAGTCGAAGCTACCTCTTTGTAGCCTGCAGTGCTACAAGGCAATTCAACAACAGCTGCTGGCTGAAACTATCTGCTAGTCTTGCTGAAAATCAAGCTCTGTCCCCTTGTGCATGTGGTTAAATTCTGCACATTTATTTTCAGTTCAGCTGAGGGACTGATTAAAAATTGGGCAAAATCCCCCCCCCCCCTTTTGGAATTATTATTAATGTAATTATTATAGGTACAAAAAGAGTAGTTTTGTCTTTAATGAAGTATAATCCATAAAGAATAATATTTTTTATTGTTTATAAGTATTATTAAAATTGAAACTCGTATGGTATGAGTATCATGGTGAGCGTGCTTTGACACCTTTAAGAACAAATGACGAGGGTGTCTTCTTTAGTGTATTTTTTGTCTTTCTACACTAATTTCAAAATAATATAGTATATTTTATTTTTATTTTTATTTGTATTCAGCAATTTAAATGATGTTATTTTATATTTATTATATGAAATAATTTTTTTTGATGAGTTAATGTATTAGAAATTAGGATAAAGTACCTCAAAGACCACCAAACTTTTAGACTACCATCGATTTATTCAGAAAAATCCTTTTAATCGAGTCATCTAACTTTTAGAAAGCTGGCAATTTAGCCATCATCAGTAGAAAAAACTTCCATTTTAGTCACCTAGTTAAATTCTCTAATGACTTCGTGTCACCATCTAATTGGTTACATATTGAGATAAAACTTAATTTTCAAATCTGGGATTCCACAACCACTACTCCTAACTAGAATATTTATTACATTGTCAAGAATAAATAGTTTTAAGATTAGACTAATATTGAAGGTAATTGGATTTATTTTATAAAAATATATTAATTATAACATCAATTGATATTTTTAAAGTAATTAGAATATATATTATTGTTATAACACTAATTGTAACAAGTATCTTAGTTGAGTGTAGTGGTTCTACAATATAGGATTATTTTGAAACACTTGGATTTGAATATTTGGTCTGGAATATTTTCTTATTATGTGACAAATTATCTAAGGTATTTATTTATTTAAGAAAATGACATGTGACAATGAGGTGATGTTTCTTGTAATTAGACTGCGGGCTGGCTTACAAAATTTGTTAGAAACTTTTAGGGTCAAACTTTTTGAGGCCTACCGTTCCCCCATAATTAAGCTTGTACTTGTAACTTGTTTCTTGCAAATAAAAAAAAGGACAATGAGGTGATGTTTTATAGGGGTATAGTATTTTGATAACTGGAATGAAAGTTTTTCTAGCGATGGTGATTAAATTAATAGTACACTAAATGTTGAATGACTATTAGGTAGTTTAATCTAAAAATTAAAATCATTTAGATATAGTATAGCATATTTTTAAGGCTTAACTATAAAATAAGTGTTCAAACTATGTCACTTATTGCAACATGGTACCTTTTTTTGTTTAAATAAGTGCTTAAAGTTTTATTTTTTTGATAAAATAAGTACCTAAAATTCTATTTTTTTACATGTTTTAAAGTGAACTGAGACAACTACTTTGGTAAAAAAAATATAAAACACCTATTCCAGCTCAAAATTTTGGTAACTATTGTAAAAAAACATTGTTTGAGCCCTTATTTTATAGTTAAAAGCCTATTTTTAACCCAGCTTTTGTTTTGCTTCTGGGTACCCGGTCCGTAATCCAAATTCGGGTCAAAACCAAAGATTGTTTGTTGGTTGGGATATCGAAGATATTTGATAGGAAAAAGAATTGTTTTTAGTTAGAGGCTTAGAGCACTGCACTCCTTCTCTAGAGGCAGCTCCGCTACCCTTATCGCCACCGCCGCCTGTAGCCCTAACCTGCATTCCCCCGGTCCAATTCAATAAAAACCCAGCCTCTAAATTCAACAAGTTTTTCATTTTTTGTTTAATCTTGGTTCATAGATAAGAATGGCAAGCGCGTGCATATCGACATCAGCGTCGTCTCTTCGATTAAGTTCTCCGCTCTTCTCTCCAACCAATCTCGATTCTCATAAGTTTTCTCTTCCTTTGCATTCCCTTCGTCCCAGGTACTTTCTTTGAATAGAACCCATGTTTTGTTGTAATGCTAATTTCTTTAGAGAGGGTCCAAAATCCAGATGTTTTCGTTTTTACTAATTGGGTAAAGTTTTGAAAGTATGTTTTTTAATTTCATTTTCAGGAAATTGAAGAAGCTACTTAGTAATCAAAATAATGTGATTAATTCTCAGCCAAAGGCTGTTTACACCGGAGAGTTTTGGTCCCCAGAGACAAGTTCTCGACAGGGAATTTGGTCAATAAGGTAAAGAACTTGTTTAAATGAAAACAAAAGTTTTGTAATTAAAAGATTAGTGATTTATTTTGTAACTATGCAGGGATGATTTGCAAGTTCCATCGTCGCCTTACTTTCCTGCATATGCACAAGGGCAGGGGCCGCCTCCGATGCTGCAAGAGAGATTTCAAAGTGTTGTCAGCCAACTTTTTCAATACGTAAGGATTTGGTTTGGTTGTGAATTTTGGGTTTAACAAAACTAAGTTTTTCGCTTTTCAGCTTCTTATGTTGGGTGTTTGTTTCCGTTGTTAGAGAATCATTCGATGTGGTGGAGCCGTTGATGATGATATGGCAAACATCATTGTAGCTCAGCTTCTCTATCTTGATGCTGTTGATCCTAATAAGGTCTCTTCGATTCCATGCTTGCTCACTCTCTCTCAACCATAGTACCATACACATCTTTGGAGCCGTTATGCATGTTATTTACGTTTCTTGTGTTGTTTGATCTTGTCAACAGGACATTGTCATGTATGTCAATTCCCCGGGAGGGTCAGTTACAGCCGGTAATGTATCTATATAATGAGAATCGTGTATTTATACTTCCATTGGTTTGTTTCAAATAGCAATCTATGCACAATTTTCATTGACATGGCTAACTTGTGTGGTTTTGAATCCCCCCCAGGTATGGCTATATTTGACACTATGAGGCATATCCGGCCCGATGTCTCGACTGTGTGTGTTGGACTTGCAGCTAGGTATAAATTGATTGATGTAAATTATTTCTGCTTACAGTTCAATTATATTTTCAAATATCAAATATGGAACATCAGATAACAATAGTTTTGTAGCTATGCTTGCTTGCTTGGTCTATATTAATCAGGGATAATTTATCTTAACTTCGAAACTTACGGTTTTTGATTCGTTCTAACAGTTATTGTATCGTCGATGAGTATATTCTTAATATGTGTAATATATGTAGTTTTCTTTTGGCTAAATGGGACCTAATACTTCAATTTATTTGAGATCGAGGAGGTGTAGTGATAGGATTTGTTTTATTTTTCTCTTCCTCATGTTCCCCTGCTCAATGCTTGACCTTTGTACATCCTGTTTTGCGTCCCGACTTGTTCCTAGAATCTTGATGACAACATAATCACACAATCGATGGACTGACAAAAGAGTCTTATGCTCTTTATTTAATATTTCCCAGATGCTTGGAAGCTTAGAATTGGGTTATAACTTCACCTATGTTAATTATATGACAAAGTAAAGTTTCTATTGCTAGACCATGAGATTAACTTTTGGAAATTGTAAACCTTTTTTTGTGAAATACATTTCTAAAAATGAAGATGTTTATGGATGCTCCAGAGAATAAAATTTCCTACTTTCTTGTGGATTCAATTGTTTTCTTTTAGTAATGGAGATATTATATTTTTCCATGAACAGTATGGGAGCCTTTCTGCTTAGTGGAGGAACCAAAGGTATATATAATGCTTGTGTTTTGTACCATTGATATCTCTGTTGGTTGATGTAATTTTCCCCGGTCTTCTAAATGCATTTATCCCGTTGTTTTCTTCGAAACTCAAGGAAAACGATACAGTTTACCTAATTCAAGGATAATGATACATCAACCTCTTGGTGGAGCTCAAGGAGGTCAAACTGATATCGACATTCAGGTATGGGTTTTTCTCTCCAAACTTCACATGTTCTTGAAATTTGATGCTTCTGCCTTCCGTAGTCTGTAGCCCTCTGCATAAATCTAATAAAATCAATTTATTCTCGAATCTTGATGTTGTTGATACAATATAAGACAGCCAAGTGTTGGTGAACATGTCTTTATGTTATTAAAGATGAGAAAAAAGATTAGACAGTGTACCGGTGGGGTGCCCCTCTTGCCAAACATAAACAATTTTGGATTTCTGGAACTGTGCTTAACATGTAGTTTCTTTTTCAGTCCAGTTAAAACAGTAACGTGACAATTGGACATTAATGATGATCACAGGCAAATGAAATGCTGCATCATAAGGCAAACTTAAACGGGTATCTTGCTTACCATACCGGCCAAAGTTTGGAGAAGATTAACCAGGATACGGACCGTGATTTTTTCATGAGCGCAAAAGAAGCAAAAGAATACGGACTTATCGACGGTGTCATCATGAATCCTCTCAAAGCTCTTCAGCCACTATCCGCTGCAGCTGAGAGCGATGAATAGTAGCCTAGCCTCCTGGCGTTCACTATTTGTTCCTTTTAGCTAACTTTGCTATGAATGACATGAGTATGAGTATCTACATTTTTACTGGAAATGTGATTTTGCCAAACTTTGAATACTAGTACTGGATAAATCTTAGTCTAATCGTTAGTTTTCGTGTTAATAAAAAGTTAAATCTTAATTTGTTTTTAATTATGAACACATCGATGACGTGGCTGATTTTTGTCATGTCATCCATTTTGACGGTACAGATTAATTATGGATTTAGATTTACAAAAATCTAATTTGATTCGAGTCTAAATGTGATTTTCGTCATTGTCATCCATTCGTGACATGTATTTGATTCATAAGTCTAATTTGAACCACTTAAAATAGGAAAACCCAAAACTGTGGATGAAATAATCTCTTAATAGTAATTAGGGGTGAGCAAGAGTCAATCAATTTTTTAACTTGATTTAACGTGAAAAAAACTCAACTTTAACTGTCTCGGTTGTAATTTTATAAACTCAACTTAAATTTTTTTTAAATAAAATATGAGTTGGAAAATAAAATTTTAAATAATTTTAAATTTTAAGTAATTAATAGATCAATTTTTAAGTTCGAGTCGAGTCTTGCTATTGTAGAAAGTTATTTAAATTGGAATCAAATAATATCATAATATTATAAATATTTTACTATTAAATTTGAGCAGAAACTCGAACAACTTGACTCGAATTTTATAACCTCGACTGAAGAAATAAAATTAAAATTATAAAATAAAATTTGAGCCCATTGTTTCAGGAGGGCAAAATAGGAATTTCAAAATTATGTTGGTACAAAGATCCAAATGTCGTAGAAGCCAATCCCCGGTTCTCTTGATTTCTGAATCTGAAATCCAATTCCATCCTCGTCGCAGCCTCGTTCAGGTGAGCCCTAATTTCTCACTTCGTTCATTCCGATCGGTTTTATCACTTTCAATTGTCTCCATCATATGCTTGAAACGTTGATTTATTTGTTTTAGTTATTGCTCTTGAAGATCTTGAGATCCGTTTCACCGGTCTAATATTAATTGCAAAATGGTTGTTTTAATATCGATTTTCGTTTTAAAATTATTTCAATTATGTTTTGAAAGTTCGTTCTTTTACACCGAACTCAGATTCGAAATGTTCTTGCTTTTGCTTATACCTAAATCTGATGCATAGCTATATAATTTCACTAGTTTAACTGTTTGGGTGAAAATAAACAATATTGGGGAACAAATCTGCATATGCAAGTTCATCTTTCTTCCATTTGGAGCAATATAGTTTGAAATCATTTCTTGTAAAGCCATATGTTTTTCAGGAGTAGCAGGAGTTTTATGTTATAAATTATAAATAAAGTTTGAATGATTTAATTGTACTTGTTGACTCGACTAACTCGATTTTTGTCCACTTGGTTCGAGTTCGACTGGACTCGATTGAATACTCACCCCTAGTTATAATACCTATATTTTCAGAAATTGCTATATGTTCCACTATTGGGTTTATGAACATTTGTGATCTCTGCTGGTTGCATTGCATTTCTGTTTTGTCAATTGATTTGCATGTTAAAATTACATATAACTGTGGTATCCTTGGATTCCTCCATGTGTACAGTTGGAAGATGAATATTTTTACCCTTGGTTCTAGGTTTTGTTAGATTCAACTATAGAAGTGAAATGGCCGGATCTAGGATCGCTCATGCTACCTTGAAAGGACCGAGTGTCGTTAAGGAGATAGTTATCGGAATAACGCTCGGCCTTTGTGCCGGTGGGCTTTGGAAAATGCATCACTGGAATGAGCAGAGGAAAGTGAGAGCATTCTATGACATGCTTGAGAAAGGTGAAATTAGTGTTGTTGCTGAAGAATAAATGTTTTTTGTGAATTTGTTGAGACACAGCTTTGGCTGTATTTCGATCTTTGCGATCCCTTCATTTGGTTCTTGTATTCAGGATGATCAAACTCAGTTTGGTATTTTTGTAAGAATAAAAATTTTGTTGTTGAATAAATTTTTTTGTAAGAATGTGAGCATTCGATTGGGTCGAGTCGAGTACTTTCGCATCGAAACAAATAATTCAAATTTTTTAGTCGAATCAAATTTTTTCCACCCTAAGAATACATACATACCAATAAGGATGGGCACGGGGCGGGGTGATTTTTTGGCTGCTTGACCCTTGATCTATAAGCCCTTAAACTCGACCTCACCTTGTCCCGGATTAAAATATTAGTTTACTCACCCCGCCTTGATATACCAACTCTTTAAATAAACTTATATAAACACCAATTTTAAAAGTTAGATCTGATCAATCTAGCATTACGGCCACAAAATTTAGTTTCAAAAGACTTTAAACTTGTATAAACACCAATTTTAAATTACACACATGAAAAATTACATATTTAAAAATAAACTTACAACATTGACCATCAGAATCAGATATGTTAAAACTTGAACAACGTCTAAATTTTTTTTTACGATAAGTACGAACAAAAAAATAGCTTAACAACTATAAAAGTATTTATATATAATGGTATTTTTATAAATATAATAATATATGTATGTGTATTTAAATATATACCAGGGCAAGACAAAGCAGGGAATTTCTAACATATACCCGAACTCACCCCGACTCAACACTATAAATAACCCGCCCGCTCGTCCCAAATTCCCAATCCCTAAAATTCAAGACTAAAAACCCGATGGGGGTGGAATCGAGGCACACTAAATCGGTTGGAATTTGGGTTATTTGGTCATCCCTACACACCAGATCATATTAAAATTACTAAAAAGAATAATGTGAAAAATAATATTCCATTAAATATCTCAATTTCTATGGAACGTGGAAATATATTATTGGTTCCAAGGTGATAAGAAATTTGTGGAGCATTACGTTCCCAATTAAAGACCTCCCCAAGATATCGTTTCATTTCCTGGAAAACATCGCACACTCTCTAACAGAGAAAACAAGAACAGCAACCAACAATGGCAACCCTGTTTAGTCTTAGCCTCGCAGCCCCAAGGATGGTAGCCAGCCTACCGGATTCTACTAAGTCTAGCACCGTCAAGGCTGCGTACCAGCCATGGAAAAGGGTAATCCCTGTGGGGTGTAAGCGGATCGTAGCCGTGAAAGCTAGCCCTGATAGCATATCGGAGAAGGTGGAACAGAGCATCAAGGAAGCACAAGAGGCGTGCTCCGATGATCCGGCGAGCGGAGAGTGCGTGGCCGCTTGGGACGAGGTGGAGGAGCTGAGTGCAGCAGCTAGCCACGCTAGGGACAGGCAGAATGACAACGATCCTCTGGAGAATTACTGCAAAGACAACCCGGAGACTGATGAATGCAAAACTTACGATAATTGAAAAAAAAAAAAACCCATGGGGTTATTTAGATTATGATCCTTCTGTTTTTTAGATGGTGCAAAATGGTGATGTTGTAAGAGTACTCTTACTTTGGTTTTATGTGAAACTGAAGATAATTTGGTAATTTAAAGGCTTTTTTTTTTATTATTAGATCACGATAACTTTTCTGATGTTTTCAGATGCTGTCCTAACATGGGGCTTGATCTAATTAGCAAAGATTGTGTAGGGATAAAATGAAATATTCTGTGGAGGGTTTAAATTAAATTATGAATTTCTGAATGATCAAAATGCAACAAGACTAATTGAAACCATGCATATTTCATCGGCTCGAACAAAATGAAGCCAACCCATGAAACTAATTAAGAAATTCCCCTGTTAGAATTTAGAATGTGCTTTAGATAGTTGGAGACTTTGAATACTCTAAATTAAAGTTTTTTTATATAAGATAAGATCTAAATTAAAGCTTTCTATTGGAAGATTCTAGACTCTTTTATAGATTATAATATTCTTTTGGATAAATGGAAGAGAGATAGATATGTGACCTAAAATTAATTTAAGATTTAATGTTAGGTTAATTACTCTATATATTAGGGGTAGAGATGGAAACTAAAAAAATCTACAAGTACTTTAATATTACAATTTATGGGTTTAATTTAGGGTTTAGAATTTATGAGATTAAATTTAAAGGTTTAAAATTCAAGGATTGTGATTAGAATTTATGGTTTACAGTTTAAACTTAAACCTCTCATCATATCACCTTAAATCTAAACATAAACTATAAACTATAAATTCTAACCATAAACTCTAAAGTCTAATCACTACCTCTAAATTCAAAACCCTAAACCTAAACTCTAAATTGAAACTATAAACCCTAAAATTAATATGCTTATTTTTTTTTTTAATTTCTACCGTTAGTGTACTAAATATAAATCCTTAATATTAATCAAAATTAAAATGATATATTTCTCGGTATATCATACAATTTTTTACGAATATATATGCTTTTTTTTATAAATTCTAAATCTAATTTCAATCGTATCTAGAAGAGAGATAAAAAAAGAGACTTTAGAAGAAAGAAGAGGGTGCTTCTAGTGGTCTATAACCCATGACATGAGGAAATATGAAAAAACAAAGAGAGGAAGGGGATAAATATGTTTTTATATACAATTTTTTGATAAAGTTTGAAATGGATTAGATTATTACTTTAAATTCAGATACAGTGATTAAACGACAATTACGAAGTTTAACCGTAAAGCGAAGGTTAGAAAGATTCAAAGATAATATCATATTGTGGCGTTGGCCAAATCTATCTACTGTGAAGAATAGTAGAATACTACTGTATTGGATAATATCATATTAATTCCAACTTTAAGGCGGCGCGTTGTCTTCTAAGACCGGCGGCAGCCATAGAATTAAAAACGGTCGCGATTGTTATGAATATAGCTCTATACATGTATTTGGCACGTTCTATTTCTATACATATTGTTGATCCTTGAAATTTTTATTCACGTGGAAATGATGATAGTGGTCCTATACAAAGTGATATAATAAGAGAAGTTACGAAAATTGAATTCCAGAAGAACTAGAATTACGGCCATATCGTTGTCTCGATATTTCTTTGCTTTTTATCTTATTTATTCACAACTGTGATGTATTATTTATATTATTAATTAAGGTTTGCCTTGTGTTGTTTTTGGCTACGGAACAGATATTTTGTTTACCATACGCGTTTATGTCGAATTTGGCAATTCTGTATACATTATAAGACAATATAATAAACGAGGATGGAGTAATCCAAACGTGCCAAATCCGCCTCCAAAACAATCTTGATTTTGAACGAGTCAAAAACAAATGGCTTGAAATAACAGTTGTAACTTTATGACAGCTGCTAATGCTATCCTGATTGAAAATTCTAAAAAAAACCACTCTACACAATTCCTTACAAAAATCGTAAGAAATTGTGTATATTTTACCGAAATTCTTACATAAGTAGTAAAAATTTATGTATATATACAAATTCTTAATACTTTCTAAGAATTTCGGCACAATATAAACAATTTCTTACAAAAATTATATAATGTAAGAATGGTAAGAATTTGTATATAATGTACACAAATACTTATCAATTTGTAAAGATTTATATATGTATACAAATTTTTACCACTTTTTACAAAAGTGGTAAAAATTTCGGTACATGTACACAAATTCTGAAGATTTTTTGTAAGAATTTGTGTATACTCATTTTTTAACCACTTTTTAAGAGGCCGTTTCGTAGAACTTCCCCTATCCTGATATTCACGAAATGGGAAAGAGATCCAAACTTCCAATCATTCAGATCATTTTGAATTCTATTCACTTAGCTATCCACTCATTTAGAATCATTTCATTTCGAATACATTATTTCCAGCATTCACACAAAAGAAATTTTGACAACAAAAGAGCAAGCATTGAAATCCAAAACCAACATTCCATATTAGAAATCACACCAAAGAGTTTCTACAATACTAAAATTCCAATTCAGCAGACTCCAGATAACATAGTTCTAATTACATATCATATTACGAGGCAGTTGCAGAAATCTAATTAACAAACGACTCACAAGCACAAACCAACATCAACGAAAGGACTCACATTTGCCAAACAAGAAAGGATCTATGGACTATGATTACTCCGTCAACACTCAAACATGTCGGCCGATGCCATGATTGGTTGTATCGGGCAAGGGAGATGCCACGGTTTCATCAGAGGATCCGGAATCTCCGGTATATCAACAGCAAACCCGCTGACTTCTTCCACGATGTGCAGCACCGAGTTCAGGGACCGCAGCCTCTCGGTTAATTCCATTGCCTGAGCTCTCAACACATTGTTGGCATTTTCCATCTCCACGTACCGTTGAGTCGCAATGTTGATCTTCTCAGAGAGCTGGCCGTTATCTTTCTGCAACGAGCTCGCTTCGTTAACCAAATCTTCGAGCTGCTTCTGCTTCCTAATTCGTGACCGCCTCGCGGATTCACGGTTCGACAGCATTCTCTTCCTTTTCCTCTCGTCAACGTTTGCATATCGAGGATCGGAATCAGAAGAAGTGGCCATAGGGGAAGGGTTTTCTTTTTCGATCGATAAGAGTATTTAAATTAGAATTTGAGAAATTGTACGATAATTAGGGATTTGAAATTTCAATAGTCAAGATTGATGAACAAAGAGGTGCTAATTCATGAGAAAACGTAGAACCAGTAAAGGAAGACGACGGAGAACGAGTGTAGAATACGGATTCGCCGCATAAGGATTGAGTTCATAGAAAATCTAGAATCATTGAAAAGGTTTTACAAACCGCAGATCGAACATGAAAATAAACAGACGATAAATAACAAAGAACCAAAAGAAACCCTAGATCTAAACGAAAAGGAGGAAGGAAAACGAAGACCGGAAAGAAAGAGAAAATGAATGAATACTTAGCTGGTTGGTGAAAGGGAACGAGAGGAGAGACCGAGAGTAGAAGACACGCGCGTAACCAAAAGTGAAAGGAAAGAAGGTTAAGAAAGGGAGTGGGAGGGGGGTTTTATAGGCAAGGATTGGAGTTTGGTTTGGTTACTTTGGTTAGGTTAGTTGAAAAGAATAATAATAAATTATAGTAACGGAGGTGGATGGGTATTTTTGTCTTTTGAGTGATTAACTTTTGAAACAAGGAGTGCGTTCGGTGTCACCGCCAGGCATGCATATTTAACGCGTTCTTGCAGTCCTGTTTAAAGTTTTTAAATATTATGGATTTTTTATTTTACTTTTCGACCTGTCCAAGAACAGGGGAATTTTGTTTTCTCAAAGCGTAATTGAAAAAGAAAATTTAACCAACACACGATTATTTAGCGAGATAAAGTGTTATTTTTTTAAAATAAAAACGAGAGTTCGAATTTTGGTAATATAGATGAAAAAAATTAAGTTGAAAGTGTGACTAAAAAAGTCACCTCTAAAATGAATTTTATATAAATTAATTTGGTAATAAGTCGAAAACTAATATTTAAGCTTAAACTTGTACAGTTTTTTATTTTATTTGTTTAAACTTTTTAGTTAAAATATGATATTTAATGTCATTCAATGAATACATACATGTGACATTTTCTAATTTCATTTAACTTCAGAATATATATAAAAAACTTTAATTTTCTTAAAAATATTTAAAATTTTCATTTTCTTCGTAAACCCTTAAATTCTTAACTTATATCCTCAAATATTAATGCATCATGTATTGTTTTTGAGTCAACGACCGCCACACCTTTTCCATCTTCAAATACTACTCATTCTTTTTTCGTTGTAAATCAACAAACGAAATATCAATTGAACGTCGAACGACAAATGGTGATTGGATTTTGTAAATCTTTCAGCAAGAGGAATAGATTTCATTGTTGTGGTAGTGACGTAGTGTTCAACGACGGTAAAGTATTTGAAGCTATACTAAAAAAAAGAATTTTTGCGATTTTTCTCTATGCAAGATTAGGTTTTTATTTTTTTAAAACAATACAAATTTATGAAAACTTAAGTATCGATCAACCTTAAAATATTAACGGAATGAAACGTTAGATACTTATAATATAACGAAACAAAAACATTAGACAAATATTTTTGACAAAAAAACATCTAAATAAAAGGTATAGTTTGAAAAATTTTCAATTAAACCTTTTAGTGATTTACTATTAATTTTTTAAATTAATAAATTCTAAAATGTTAACATTCAATATTGGACCTATTTGAGAGTTAGTGGGGCTTTAGCCCCAAAATCAAGATACATGATCTCCGAAATAATAGTTTAATTTTATTCTAAATATTTATGTATAATTGTTACAATAACTCTCTCTTTATATATATATTTTAATTATCTTCCTATTTTGTCTAATGAAAATAGAACAATTATTATAACAGTCCATCTTTATTTCAATTTTTCGATTAGCTCTCTATTTTATCAAATAATAATAATAAACAAAAATTTATTTATATTAGGTCGGGTCGGGTTGTGTTTAGGTTTTTACTATAAAATTCAGGTCGAATCAAGTAAAACATCATAAAAAGTCGGGTCGAATTTAGATGAAAGAGTTACATTTTCGAGTCAAATACGGATCGGTCAAAAACTCAACCCATAATCATCCCTACTTTTAACCATTATTTTTCATCTACTAATACGCAAAACATATTTCACCATTATTCACATAAATTTCACATTGAATAGAAGGGTCCCACAAATTTAAATAGTCACAACTCACAATTAATATTGCCCCCCCCCCCCAAACAAAGAGAATTAAGGTGGGTTGTAAACATTGTTCCCTAATTAATAAGTCCATTACAATTTTTTAATAATTTAAAAGTAATTATAAGATAATATATATTCATATATATTTTTAACATTTTGAAAATTCGCATACACTTTGTAGATAAAGCGATTTGAATCCGTATCTCCTAGAATGAATATCATTCACTTCAGTAATTTTTATTTTTTATTTAAATTACTCATTCAAATAATTCACTTTTTTTATAAAAAAATTCCCTTATTTTGTCGCTAAAGTTAAAATATAGGCTAAAGTTTACAAATGGTCATTAAACTTTGTTTAAAAAACAAAACAGTAATAAAATTTTCAAATATTACAAAATGACAATTAAACTTTATGTTTTGTAACAAAATGGTAACTTGGCCGTTAAGTACTTAACATGTTTGTTATAAAATCTTGTATAATAGCACATTTAATCTTCTATATTTATACATTCAATCAATTTAGTCCTAATTCAAAAAATTACTAAATTTAACTCTCATTATTTATACATCTTTTTAATTCAGTCCTTATAACAATATTATTTATTTATTGTTCAATTTCCTTATGAAATTGCTTAATTTTGTAGCTTGACGATGCCTTAAGTGCAACAAAATTCAACCTATTATTATTTGAATATCAATATGCCATTATATTGAAGTTGAATTTTATAATAGGTTAAATTTTGTTGCACTTAAGGCACCGTCAAGTTACAAAATTAAGCAATTTCATAACGAAACTGGACAATAAATAAATAATATTTTTTATAAGACTAAATTAAAAGAATGTATAAATTAATGAGGGTTAAATTTAGTAAACTTTTTGAATTATGATTAAATGTGTAAATATAGAATATTAAATGTGCTATTATATAAAGTTTTATAACAATCGTGTTAAGTACTTAACGGCCGAGTTACCATTTTGTTATAAAACATAAAGTTTAATTGTCATTTTGTAACATTTGAAAGTTTAGTTACCGTTTGTTTTTTTAACAAAGTTCGGTGACCAGTGAACTTTACCCTAAATTATAAAAGGAATAATATTAATATGCAAATATTTTTTTGTTATTTTAAAATTTAAATATTAATAACAGAATGAATCCGAACATAACTTGATTTGAGCTCGAATAAAATTTTAAATACTCTTTATATTCGAATTATTTATAATCACTAACTAATAATATTGTAAATGTTATAAATTATGTGTGTGAAAATGTAGTTTCGACTATAAATGTAAATTTAGTAAATAGTCCAACCTTGCTGTTCAAACTATATGAAAGTATTTTAGAGCGGTAGAAGCGTTAAAAAAAGTGAATTTAATGTTCAATTTTTTTTAGTTAAAAGCTCTGATTTGGAGTTCTTACATATTTTAAATTTATTAATTTGGAATCTGAATTAAAATATAAATTCAAAGATGCAATTTAAATCTAAAAAAGCTACCAGCCTAGCAGTCCCATGTGGCTGTAGTTGGTGGCTAGAACTATACGTTGGTCTATTTAGATATATATACACATATATATATATGTTTACTAAATGAAAACAAACAATAATGTGGCTGTAGTTTAGTGGTAAGAATTTTACGTTGTGGCCGTAGAGACCTGGGCTCGAATCCCAGCAGCCACATATTTGAAGTTTTTGTTATTTTTCTTCTTCCTCCCTCAACAAGTTTTTGTCATTTTCTCCATTTCAGCAACAAGTTTGCAAATCATACATATACAAGTTTACATGTTCGGTCATTAGATTTAATATTAATTTTCATTCAAGTCACAATCTTTTAAGTTTCATCAAATAGTACCATTGAATTTTATAATTAACAAACTAGACTATTTATGCTAATTCAGTTTAAGTTTGGGATTTATATGAAAGTCAGTGCTAAATTAAGCTAAAATATAATTTACCCAAGTTTTTTTATGACTAAACCATTGGAATGATAAGAATGTTCCGGTTGGCGGTTTCCATCCACCTTCCTATTTTGAATAGCATTTAGAACAAATTCTGACGGAGGAGGAAATGAAATGGGAATGGAGGAATTCATTGGTTGAATCGGGACTAACTCGTCCAAAGTAAAAGTTTAAAAATTAATTTAAAATGAAAGTTATAGTTAGAGTCGCATAAGTAGTGTGGGGGCAATTAACTCCAAAATTTTACATGTGTAATATTTTAATCTAAATTTAGACATGAGAAATTATACAAGGTATGAATAGTAAACAACTAATATATTGATATTATTATTATTTGGAAAAAAAATTATTTCACATGCATGCTTGAAATGATGACAAGTGTTTTACTTATTTGTTTTTAAAATATTCAAACATATTATAAACATGAGCGAATGGATATGGAGTCAGGTGAGCCATGCCCCAAACTTTTAAAAATTTAAAGTTTAGTTCTTTAAAAAAATTAATTTGATTCTACAAAATTAATTTTTTTTATATTTTAAATTTTTTGAATATTTTTAATTAAGTCCTCAATTTTTCATTAAATCTCAAAATCTAAAATTTTAGTTAAACACATTTTTTTGAAAATAAAAAAAAAACTTTCAAAATTTTAAAAATTTAAATCTAGACCTTTATAATTTTAAGAATTTTAAATAACATCTCAAAACTTTATTTTCAAGATTCGCCCTAATTACATAGACAATAATCATTATCGTAATTTTTTTTCATTCATAATATATTCTTACGTTTGATCAGAGAAAATAAATTTAAAATTACAATCTGGGTTTTTTCTTATGGATTAATCTACGCTTTCCTCGGGCCAATTTCAAGCCTAAAAGGCTAACAACGGGCCTGCGCCGTCCATACCAGTTTTATAACGTCCAAAACCCTAATGTATTTATAAATAAAATGAAAAACCTTATATTGCAGTTATAAACTGAAAAAAAAAACCCTAATTGAGCTTCGTTCCGATTTCACAACTCGTTTCTGCGAATCAATCACCCTCGTAATTTCCAATGGCGGGAGGGAAGATGAAGAAAGAGAAGCAAAAGGGGCCGAGAGCACCCTCCAATCACTACCAAGGCGGTGTCACTTTCCACAAATCCAAAGGCCAACACATCCTCAAAAACCCTTTGTTGGTCGACGCTATTGTCCAAAAAGCCGGCATCAAAACCACCGACACCATCCTCGAAATCGGTCCCGGTACCGGAAACCTTACCAAGAAGCTCCTCGAAGCCGGTAAAAATGTCATCGCCGTCGAACTTGATCCTCGTATGGTTCTCGAACTTCAACGCCGCTTCCAAGGCACCCCTTTCTCACATCGCTTAAAGGTGCGTTTATCTGTTTTAATTGCCGATTTACTTTATAAATTCTGATGGATTGGATACTGTTGACTAAATTATGAACTATAGGAGCTTTTTTAGTTGTTTACCTGAGAAATTTGAATGTTTTAGAATTGGGAATTTGGCTATGTTGAATAAATTGTTAATTTTTTTCCAGGTTATTCAAGGGGATGTGCTGAAGACGGATTTACCCTATTTTGATATATGTGTTGCGAATATTCCGTATCAAATATCTTCTCCCCTTACATTCAAGTTACTGTTTCATCAGCCTGCTTTTAGGTGTGCTATTATTATGTTCCAGAGAGAATTCGCCATGCGTCTCGTTGCTCAGCCGGGTGATAATCTTTACTGTCGACTTTCCGTCAATACCCAATTCTATGCTCGTGTTTCCCATCTCCTTAAAGTTGGAAAGAACAACTTCCGGCCTCCACCAAAGGTTGATTCATCAGTTGTAAGAATTGAGCCGAGGAAACCGCGTCCGGAAGTGAATCATAAAGAGTGGGATGGGTTCATAAGGATTTGTTTCATTCGTAAGAATAAAACATTGGGTTCCATTTTCAAGCAGAAGAATGTACTGTCTGTTTTGGAGAAGAACTATAAGACTTTGCAGGCGGTGCAGAGCTCACAAAATGCTTCTTTAAGTGAGAATGATGACATGGACATTGCGAGATTCGGGGATCAGAGTATGGAAGAAGATGATGGAATGGATGTTGAGATGGATGTTGAATGCGACGAAGCAGAAGGAGCAGAAGGAGAAGTGTCCGAGTTTAAGAACAAGGTTTTAAGTGTGTTGAAGGAAGGGAATTTTGAGGAGCAGAGAGCATCCAAGCTTTCACAGGAAAGCTTCTTAACTATACTCTCTATGTTCAACAAGGCCGGCATACACTTCTCTTGATGCAACGGTACCGATTTCCTTCGATGGTTTGACTTTGTGCTTCTTCCTTAGGTTATAGGAGCATCCGATTTTGTTTTACTTTATCAGAGAAAATCAATTAACAGATTTTGTTCTGGCTTGTTTATTTTGTTTTCTAGGAAGTACTATCTAGACAAGCTATGCCTTACATGCATTCATGCTCTGCTGTGTCACTATATTACTGGTTTATGTCATGACTATCAGAATTCAATAGTATTCATTTTGTTACTGATATACCACGAGTATCGGGTATGAGTATGTGTCTCACACGAATTATCGGTACGTATTTGTGTTTTATGTTGTTGATTTTTGCTAGATCAAATGTGGGGAAAATAAAGAATTGGAGTAAATACCTATCCAGGAGCAGTGATGGCGATAAGAGTGCCAATGGTACATTTTGAATCTAATTGGCAGGACAAAGCCCCTTCTAGTGTAACACGAACATCCAAATGTGTAACGTTTTCAAATTAGTTAAAGAGCACATATATATCACATTTGTAAAAGTTAACATTTTAAGTATCAAATGTTCGATAAAATTGTCCCGATGTCTTCTCCAAAAGTAGGGTATATAAATAAATGGTGAGCAAAACTCTATTGACTTCGAAAAAATGAATTTTCCGATAGGATTTGGTAAGAAAAAACTAGACTTGACTTTTAATTTCATAATTTTGAATTATCTTGAAGAAGTTTTAAAAGAGTTTGAATTATAAAATAAAAATTTGAATAGCTAATTTTCTTTAGTAATTAGTGGATAATTTTTAAGTTCGACTTGAGTTCTTCAACTTGTCTAATATTATATATATTAGATATAGAAAAAAATATGAAGTAATATATATGTATTGTATATGGTTATAGAAAATAGTTTAATTGGAACTTATTAGTGCCAAACATTATGGATATTTACAATTAAATTTGAACTGTAGCTCGAACAACTCGACTTAAAAAAATTGAAAAAAATAAGTTATAAAATAGAACTTATCAACTTAACTAACTCGAAATTTTTAACTCGGCTTAACTTGATCGAATGTTGCCCCTAATTTCCTCTCAAAATCATTTAACCTGATATTAGGCTTGGGTCAAGATCACCGTGCTCATTATGTTGGGTTCATGCGAGCCTTATTCCAATTACTTTTAGCCTCTTTACTTCTATGAAATAACAAGTGTACGTGTGTTGCAGTTAAAAAGAGTTGAGTCTCTGCTGCTGGAATTCCCGCCAAATAAAACCCCGAACCCCGATCACAACATTTTCCCGGCAAATCCCGCCATCTTTTACGCTTATTTTTCTCCACTTTTTTTACTCCCTCACGCTTTCAAAGACAAAAGCGATCACATTCACACTTCACATTTCCAGCTTGCGCCCTCTCGCCTCTCAATTTATCATTAATCGGGAAAATGGCGCCGCCGCGACGGCAGAGCAATGGCAGATCTCCGCTCGTTAATCAACAGAGCCAAATCACTTCCTTCTTCACTAAAAAGAACTCTACTTCCCCCTCTCATTCTCCTTCTCCCCCTTCTCTTGCCAAGCAGGCTTCTAAACTCAACCCTAACCCTAAGCCTAACACCAGTCCAAGTAAAAGTCCCAGCCCTACAACTCCGTCCCCTCTCGAATCCAGGCTCAAAAAGCCTATCCTAATCATTGGCCAATCACCTGCCCCGAGTCCTTCGTCGCAGACCACCAAAACGTTTGGCAATGAAGTGGTCGATAAGAGGCTGAGGGTTTATTGGCCCTTGGATAAGGCGTGGTACGAGGGCACAGTGAAGTCTTTTGATAAGGACACGGGAAAGCATTTGATTCTGTACGATGATGCCGAGGAAGAGGAGCTGGATTTGGGGAAGGAGAAGATTGAGTGGGTCGAAGACACAAGCGGGAGGTTTAAGCGGTTGCGGCGTGGGGGGTCTTTGTTTTTTAAGAAAGTGGTGATCGAGGATGAGGATGAGGATGTGGCGGAGAATTTGAACGAAAAGAGTGATGATAATGATGACGATTCTAGTGATGAAGATTGGGGGGGAAATGCAGAGAAGGAAGTGGGCGAGGATGCTGACGAGGAGGAAATGGATTTGGAGGATGAGAAAGAGGAAGAAGAAGAAGAACTGGAGGAAGAGGCGGGAAAGAAAATGTTGAAAAGAAAAGGCGGTGGAAAGGCTGAATCAAATAAACGGAAGGCGAGCGGCGTGGGGAAATTGGAATCTAGTAAAAAGAGTAAGACCGGTGCAAATGCTAGCGGTAAGGAGGAGTTTAAGGTGTTGTTGGCGGAACCTGAGAAGAAAATTGGAAGTAAGTAACGGGGATTCTTGTTTGCCACTCTTTTTAGTTGGCTGTGTTTGAAATGGAAGATTAAATAATCAAATTCTCTTCTTGAGAAATGAATTCTTTTTACAGTGAACATTTTGTTGTTTATTTCCTTCTATTTGTCATCTCTAAAGCAATTTGTTTCTTCCTTTTTTATTATTATCAACGTCTCTATTTATGTTCCAACTCTATATGCCTTCATTTACTGCTGCCATTTACATGTAAATTTATTCTAGTGTGGCTTGTGACTTGTGAATATGAACATTTTTGTTCCTATAAAATTCACCTCAATTGAATGGTTACAAATCTTTGGGTTGTGACTTGTGAATATGAACATTTTTGCTGCAGTTGAGAAGGCATCTAGTGCTTTTGACAAGGCTTTGATAACTGATGGCATAGAAAGGTTTGGGAAGCGTGAAGCTGAGAAGTTGTATTTCCTTGGACCGTAAGTTCTTATTTTTGTTCTTTTGATGTTCCTTCAGTAACATTTGTTCCATTAAAAATATAACTACACCTTGAGGATTTGAAAACATATATGAGGCTTTCTTTAATAGTTAGATTTTACTAATGCAGCAATGTGATCTTTAGCTAAAGGATACAGTTGCCATTTGAACTATTAGATTGCTAATTGCATAGTAAATGTGAGTTAATGGCATTGCAATGCTGATAATTTCTTTGACTATAGAGGCTGATTGTTAGCTCTGATGTAAATATTTTAATCCCATGTAGTAATTTATATTGTTTTTTTTAAAAATTTTATTTTTTTTTGGTCTTAAAGAAAGGTGCGTAGAGATGCGAATAGGAAGCGGCCTGGAGATGTAAACTACAATCCAAAAACTTTATACTTGCCTCCTGATTTCTTGAAGAGCTTATCAGGCGGCCAGGTAAGGGCATTCAATTCTCCAGTACTTTGAGATGCATTTTTCTTTGGCATTTATAGATTGTCCTATGTTATCATGCAGAGGCAATGGTGGGAGTTTAAGTCAAAACATATGGACAAAGTTCTATTTTTTAAGGTGTGACTGTGACATGGTCTACTCTGATTTGTTATTTTCATTTGTTTTGAGTCATTTGACATTTCTTCGTTGTTAATACAGATGGGTAAATTTTATGAACTTTTTGAAATGGATGCACACATAGGGGCAAAAGAACTGGATTTGCAATACATGAAGGTACCTATACAAGTTCCTTCAACTCAAACTGAATCCTTTTTATGGATCAACTATTTTTTATTTTTATCTTAAGCCACTTTCATGGTCTGGAGACAAGATAGAAAATAAGACAGGAATTCCATTACAAACACAACCAATGTCATGATGTTATTTTTTCACTATTCCTCTTACATTTACTGTTGTTTTTAGGGGGAACAACCTCACTGTGGATTTCCTGAGAGGAACTTCTCTATGAATGTGGAGAAATTAGCTCGGAAGGTTTGTCTGATTTATTTTATGCCAAGTAGTTCTCATGATGTGCTTGGCTATGATTACATCTTTTTTAATAAGCACATTCTGTTTCATGGAAATTTTATTTGATCTTTATTGTTGGAACAGGGTTATCGAGTTCTTGTAGTAGAGCAAACAGAAACTCCTGAACAGCTGGATCTTCGTCGGAAAGAGAAAGGTGCCAAGGATAAGGTGTGCTATACTATTCATTATGTTACAGAAGATCAATTTGATTTTTATTGGTTTTCCATATTTTTACAGCTTCCCCTGATTGGCAATGGAATAAGTGTGCCTTTCTCCATAATTTTTCTGTGTTGATTATTTACTGTCTGTAATTGTCAAATATTTAATCATCATGGTCTTAGGATTCTTAAATGTACATGTATTCTTATGTATGATGCTGAGGACCATTAACCATTCCATCTGGATTGTGGCCAGGTCATATGATGGCTCATTTCTGTCATTTCATCTATCTCATATTCATTATTTGTTTTGCAGTATGCTTTTTTTAATTCGTTTCCATAAATTTTTATTTGTCTTTGGGGTACCTCATGTAGAACTGCTGGGAAAATGAGAAATTGGGGTGATTTGGAGCTGTATAACTTACTCATTGATATTTTCCAATATGTTTAGGTTGTCAAGCGTGAAATATGTGCTGTGGTTACTAAAGGAACCCTAACTGATGGTGAAATGCTGTCGGCTAATCCTGACCCTTCTTACCTCTTGGCAGTGACCGAAAGCTGTCAAAGTAAAACAAACCAAAATGAGAGGGTTTTTGGTGTGTGTGTCGTTGATGTTGCAACTAGCAGGATCATTATTGGACAGGTAGATTGTTTTCCCGTTTGTAATTGATTAGATTTATCCTTTCTTTGTTCAGACCTGACCATTAATTTTGTTCCTCCAAATAAAATGTATGCCTTACCCAACGAGATTTGGATTTTCTGATTGTTTCCTTTTTTTAAGAACTGATACTTACGCTTCCATTTTCCAGTTTGAGGATGATTTTGAGTGCAGTGCATTGTGTTGTCTATTGGCTGAGCTAAGGCCAGTAGAAATTATCAAACCCACTAACCTGCTCAGTCTTGAAACTGAGAGGGCAATGCTGAGACATACAAGAACTCCCTTAGTAAATGAGTTGGTCCCATCTGCAGAATTTTGGGATGCGGACAAAACTGTTCATGAAGTCAAAACCATCTACAAGTGTATCAATGATCAATCAGCCACTGGATGTGTTAATAATGTGGGCACAGATGCTGCTAATTCTAATGAGTATGATGAGTTGGGCTGCCTGCCAGCTGTCCTTTGCAGTCTACTGAGTGCTGGTGCAAATGGCAGCCTAGCGCTCTCAGCTCTTGGAGGCACTCTTTATTACCTAAAACAGGCCTTTCTAGATGTGTCATTACTTAGATTTGCAAAGTTTGAATCGCTTCCATCCTCTGGATTCAACGGTATTGCTCAAAAACCTTACATGCTTCTTGATGCTGCTGCCCTTGAGAACCTTGAGATCTTTGAAAACAGCCGAAATGGAGACTCTTCCGGGTATGTGTGCATGCACTAGTAGGTTTTTCTTAATCATTTTAGTTCAGAGGTCCAACCTTATGCTTAGTTGGTTCTTTTATGTGTAGGACACTCTATGCACAATTGAATCACTGTATAACTGCATTCGGGAAGAGGTTGCTAAGAACATGGCTTGCTAGACCGTTATATCATACCCATTTAATTAAGGAACGGCAAGATGCTGTAGCAGGCCTAAAGGTGAGTTTTCCATTATAATTGTTATTTATATCTTGCAGAAATTGATTCAAGCATCAGTTGAATTTTTCTGAATATGTAACTACTCAATTTTCAAGCATTCAATTATTTCTTGCTCTGGTTAGTGTTGGGATTTCATCTGAGCGTCTCTTTTGCTGATTTAGTGTTTTTTTATAAAGTTGTCTTTTCTGCTGTTTAGGGTGAAAATCTATCACATGCCCTTGAATTTCGAAAGGCATTGTCCAGGCTTCCCGACATGGAGAGGCTACTTGCACGTATCTTTGCTAGCAGGTAAATCTTTGCACGTATCATTTGTATGTATTCCTTCATGTGGTATGGAGGATATATTGAGCATTCCTCAATGGTATTTAAATTGTTCTTGTGTTTGAATGCAGTGAGGCTAATGGAAGGAATGCAAATAAAGTTGTTTTATATGAAGATGCAGCAAAGAAGCAACTCCAGGAGTTCATATCAGCACTACGCGGTTGTGAATTAATGGTTCAAGCTTGTTCTTCCCTTGGTGTTGTTCTGGAAGATGTGGAATCTACACAGCTTCATCATTTGTTAACCACCGGTAATCTGAACTATGTTTTTTATATGGTTTCTCAAAGATATCAAGCATCTTATGTTTCTAACTCTGCACAGGTAAAGGTCTTCCAAATATCCATTCTATTCTTAAGCATTTTAAAGATGCCTTTGATTGGGTTGATGCCAACAATTCTGGACGCATAATACCTCATAAAGGAGTTGATTTGGAATATGATTCAGCATGTGAAAGAGTTAAGGAGATTGAATCTAGTTTGACAAAACACCTCAAGGAACAGCGGAAGTTACTTGGAGATTTATCAGTAAGTATTTTGTTAACAAATCCTTGGATGTTCCAATGATATAAGTAGGTGTTTATTTGTAATCTAAACTTTCTTTGATTTGATATCTTCTATAGATCGCCTATGTCACAGTTGGAAAAGATGCATATCTATTGCAAGTGCCAGAAAGCCTGTGTGGGAGTCTCCCTCGAGATTATGAGTTACGTTCATCCAAAAAGGTAATCTTCTTTTATTGTCTCCCACTTTTTTTATTAAACTTAAGGTATATTATCCAATTGGTGGTAGGTATCTGTTGTTACAAAGCTATCATGGTACAAGCTACACAGTATTGATCAAAACACTGCATGCAAGCATTTTGCTTGGTCAGATGTTTTAGGCGTTGGATTATGCTTTTCTAGCTCAGTTGTTGCAAATTTCAAGTACTCACTTTGTATCTTGCCAGAGTTGCTGCGGATGTGTTATGCTTGTTATTTACTTGTTATAAGCATTTTGCTTTGTTGCAAAATTAGAAGTCGTATTTAAATATCAGTATTGATCTTTCTTTTTTCCCTGCTGTAAAATTTCTTACATATTAGATTCTATAACGTCTGCTTGAAAGAAGTCTTTTGCTGCGATTTATAAGTTGAGATTGTATTGGAAGTTGATCAGTTTAAAGGCACTTTTTGACTTGAGTTTTGTTGTCACCTCCTGCTTGATATTGTGCAGGGCTTTAACCGGTATTGGACTCCATCTATCAAGAAATTCCTGGGAGAACTCTCTCTAGCTGAATCTGAAAAGGAGACAGCTTTAAAGAACATTCTCCAGAGGTTAATTGGACGATTCTGTGAGGATCACAATAAATGGAAGCAATTAGTTTCAACAACAGCAGGTATGTTAGCTCACTTTTTATGCAAAACTGCACCGAAGCATGATCCATTTCATTTTTTTCCCACGTAATCTAGTAATTTGTTGCTTTAAAGCTGTTTAGGTTTAAGCTTTTTTCTTGTTACCCGGATATATTGCAAACATCTATGCTTATATTTTAGTTATAACTTCGATTTAGAGCCAAGACTGCTTGTAGTTACAGAAATTGTAGAAGACTAATTGTTACGACATAGATTTTTGGTAGAATACAGATTGTTTTACTTTGCATATCTGAGCTGCTAGTTTTATTTTGCAGAACTGGATGTACTGATCAGTCTAGCAATTGCAAGTGATTTTTATGAAGGGCCAACTTGTCGTCCTTGTATCTTGGGCTCATCATTTTCAAATGAAGTGCCTTGCTTTTCTGCAAAAGGTTTAGGACATCCTATTCTTAGAAGTGATTCTTTAGGCAAGGGTTCATTTGTCCCCAATGACATCACTATTGGGGGTTCTGGTCATGCAAGTTTTATCCTTCTTACCGGTCCTAATATGGGTGGAAAGTCGACTCTTCTTCGCCAAGTTTGCTTGGCGACGATTTTAGCTCAGGTAAATATTTTCTTCCTACTCATTGTAGATTGTCTCATTGTGTTCATTGGCCTTCATGCTGGCTTCTCCCTAGGTCGGAGCTGATGTCCCTGCAGAACATTTCGAACTATCTCCTGTTGACAGAATTTTTGTTCGGATGGGTGCCAAAGATCATATTATGTCCGGACAGAGTACATTTTTAACTGAGCTTTCAGAAACTGCATTAATGCTGGTAATTTATTTCATTCTGATCTAAAGCAATCAATGTATGTCAGTTTTGTTCCGATTGCAGCAAATGGGATATATTTTGAGGATTATTGATATGTGAGTTTTCATGCCCACATGCATTACTTGAGAACAATCTAACATGAGCACAAACAGTGTTTTATTTATTTATTTATTTCAGTTTTCAAGTATTTAGAGCTTTCAGAAAACAATTCTAGATCTAATTTTTTAGTATCTCTGAACATATTCATGATGGTTAAATGCAGTCCTCAGCAACTCAACATTCACTCGTGGCATTAGATGAACTTGGGCGTGGAACATCAACTTCTGATGGACAAGCCATTGCGTATGTTGCTGCAGATTTATACACCATTGAGTATTTGATTGGTACTTTTGACTTAATCTCAGTTTCTCATTACTCTCAGGGAATCAGTTCTTGAACATTTTGTACACAAGGTGCAGTGTCGAGGAATGTTTTCAACACACTACCACCGTTTAGCTGTGGACTATCAAAACAATTCCAAGGTGTGTCTGGGATAACATATTTTTTCGAAACTGCTTATTTGTTTTGAGTGAATTTGTAAAATGCAGGGTTCATGTTAATGTTTTTTCAACTTCCTCCTATTATTTTGTTTTTTTAACCTTTTCCCAAATTTTACAGGTCTCTCTCTGCCATATGGGATGCCAAGTAGGAAATGGAGTTGAAGGTGCTGAAGAAGTTACATTTCTTTACAGGTTGACCTCTGGTGCCTGTCCAAAAAGTTATGGTGTAAATGTTGCACGAATAGCTGGTAAGGTTCTTGGTAATCTTGGTTCCTTTCTGCTGTGGATCACATGTGGACTTATGGACTTATGTGACCTTCCAAATTAAATGATGTGTTAATTAGAGTACACGGTAGATTATGGCACATCTCATGTAGTAGAGAAAGATTTAGCTTTTAGTTGCATTTTCTTGAATGTAGAGGTGCATAGTCATTAGCTTCTGTTATTAAGAACCTTTTGGACAAAAGGACGCTGATCTACGAGTTTTTTTCGTAGTTAAGGTCTGTAGTTGCAAAAATTTTCAGCTTCGCCTAGGATGAATATCACCTGACTGGTAACCATTTCAGGGCTTCCTGACTCGGTGCTAAAAACAGCAGCTAGTAAGTCAAGAGAGTTCGAGGCTGAATACGGGAAACACGGAAGAAAGAGGTGTGAAGACAGCATGCAGATGCAAAGTTGCCCTGGTAAGACGGTAGCTTTTATCAGAGAGTTGATGGGGCTAAACACAAGTGAGGGGAGTTGTATGAGTTCCTTGATTGAACTTCAACAAAGGGTAAGGAATAGGATGGTTGTGCAGCAACACTGAGGGGATCTGTTGTGTAAGTTTTGGCAGGTCCTTCATTTCCCCATTTTTGTAAAGTTTGGCTGCGTTGGTTGGGTATATGATTAGCAGCCGGAAAGGGTGAAATGGGTTGACCCGCATTTTTGTGCACTGCATTCTTTTTAACGAGAAAATTTTATCGACATGATTTCCCCATGCATACGACCAAAACCTGAAAAGGCCATTAACCCTATTTTGAATTTGATCCGAGTTTTGAAGCCTCAAACATGAGGATATTAATTTTAAAAAATAACAACTTAATCGTTTCAGCAGTGTCGTATCAAACTTCTGTGATTTGCACAATGAGAGCAGCGGAGATTTATAAAAGAATTTTTCTAGTAACAGTAGAAATTTTTGGGATTTTGAGTGAAAATTAAAAAAATGATCTTATAGAGTCAAAATATGTTTCATTACTTAATGATTATAATTTATGAAACACATTACTGTAAACACCTAATGATGAACATCCATTAACTTATAGATTATTTCTTTAATCTTTAAAACAATTTACTAAATTATCACTTAAAAATTTTGTAAAACTAATTTGTCACTTAAAAATCTTGTAAAGTTGTGAAGGTAAAAGTTGAAGGATTAATATCCTAAACACTGACGGTGGAAAATAAAGTTTCCACAAGCAGGGTTACTTAGGGGTTTAGGGTTTTAATTTAGGGTTTAGAGGTTAGGGGTTTAGGTTGTAGGGTTTAGAATTTAGGATTCATAGTTAGAATTTAGGTTTTAGGGCTTAGGGTTTGTGGTTAGATTTTTAAGGTTTTAAAGTTAAAATTTTTTATTTTAAATTTGAGCTTAAAAATGGTCATGCTTGTGTAAATTTTTTTTACACTGCCCTGAGCTTGCGCTCATGTTGTTTTCCTTGTTAGACGACATTGTACTTCTCGTACAAATAGATTAAAAATTAATTTGAACATAACACGATATCAATATCATATAATTATTATAAAATGATTGATATTGAAATTCCTTCTCGACAAACTAGGCAGATAACAAAAATCTAACATTTGTAAAAGTCAAATTCACCCCTAAAACCTAATTCGAAAAACAATTAAAAAATACAAGGCTAAAAAACCTTTAAACTCATTATGTAATTCAAACATGGTAAGATACCGAAGACCAAAGTCATACTTGAATTACTCCAAATTCCAATGGTGAAGTAGGAACCACAAAACAAAAGCCGAAGACCCCACATCGCCCACAAGCCACACTAAAACACTGCGTCTCAGCCACGCTGCCACTGAAGCACTTGTAGATTTAGCAATTAGCAGCATCCGCGTAGTCTCCACTGCACTCCCATAATTCCAGTGTTTTACCATTTGACTCTCTGACTCTTCCTCTTTCCTCTTTCCTTTCCTTCCCTATATATACCGAATCAGATCTCAACTCTCATCCTTCAAACCAAATTCCCAAATAACAACCTTTGATTTCTTTACATATTCTTCTTTAGGATCTGCACATTGTTTCAACTTCAACACCATGGGAAACTTCACCTCCACCTCTTGTTTCAAGGACTCCAACACCGCCAAAGTAATCGATGCTCAAGGGAACCTCAGGAAACTGAAGCTCACCGCAAAGGCAGCCGAGCTCATGCTCGATGAACCCGGTCACGTCATCGCTCCCGTCCAAGACCTCAAACGAACTCGCCGAGTGCTCCCCATGCGAGCCGACGATGAACTGTTGGCGGGTAAAGTTTACGTTTTGGTTCCTATGCAAAGGGTGCATTGCAAAGTTACTGATGCGGATATGGCAATAATAGAAGCGGCTTGTGCCGGAAAGAAGAGGAGAAGAAGTGGTGGTGCTAGGGTTTTGCCTGACGTGGGGGCGGAGTTGAGGGAGGAAGAGAGCCAAGTTGATCGGGTTTTGCCCGTCCATGGCTGCCGGCTGGAGAATTATAGGGCGTGGACTCCTGTTTTGGAACCAATTTCTGAAGTGATCTGAGAAACCCATTCTCTTAGCCTTTTTGTTGGAAATGGGAGATCTTTAATTAGAAAGTCTAGTTGTAATACATATAATTTGTGATACAAATCTAACACCAATTCTTTCATTCTTTCGAGTTTCATGTAATTAAACAACTAGTGGTTTCTTGTCTCTACAAACTTTGAATAGTCTCCAACACTAATTTTTCAATTATTTGATTTAAATATATAAATTTATTTAAAAATCTGAATTTATTTTCATTTGCAATTTATTTGAGTATTACCATTTGAATATAAAACTAAATACTATAATGAATTTTTTTAATAATATGCATGCTCGTCTTATGATTCATGTTCGGGGTTTGAGACTGCTCCTCCCAACAATATTGTTTTTAAAGTTTGAACTCAAGTCCTCTCCTTGAGAGTACAATGTGCCTTACCAATACACCCAACACTTGTTGGTAAATTTCTCTTTATTTATTTTATGTGATTATTTATTATCCATTTAAATAATTATTTACGGTAATTTGAGTACATTAATTATCATTTAATTTAATTTGACTTTGAAGAATTTAGTAGGAAAGAATAAGAGACTTGAGTTTGAGCAACTTTGTCGGTAAGATGCATGTCTTATCAAAAAGTTTAAGATAAAAATATAAACATATACTACATTGTAAACACCTTAAGACTATAGAAAACATATGATATTTTAAATATTTTATTATATATTTTTAAATTAATAATATACTTATTTGTAATGATTTAAAACATTTATCATATTAAATGATAAGTATTTTTTTTAAAAAAAATTGTTTAATAATTAATTCATTGAAGAAACTCACTCGTATATTTGAAAATATTGTAAACTCTCTTTTTGGATAGAAATACTATAAACTCTTAGAATAGAAACAAAAAATATATAAAAAAGAATAATAGTGTCGAATGATAGGCCCAAAATTAATTAGACCCACCTACGTGATGGGAAAATTGGGCATCATTACGCAAAAAAAAAAAAAAAAAAAAAAAATTGGGCATCAACTGTCAAAAACACACCACAATCCACAAGGATATTATCGGGGGCAATATATATATATATATATATATATATATTTGCTTTTAAACTTTTCAAAAAAAAGTTAATTTTGCTCTTAATTTATTTAATATTTTTTATTTTTATCAATTAAATTAATTGAAAAATAATAATAAATCTGTTAAGTTGACTCTAATTATTTTATTTTCTTCAATCTTTTTACATATTGTTTTTGATAAATTTTACAATTTTATAATTTAAAATATTTATTTATGTTTTTACATTTCATAACATTTTTAAATAATTTTAATTTTTTTTACACAAAAAAATAAATTGTTAATGACAACATTGATAAGAAGACAAAATAACCTACATCAGCTAAATGGGTTTAATACTTTGTTGTCAGTTGATTCAATTCAATAAAAAAAGAAAAATTAAAAAAATTAAAGACTAAAATAATATTTTTTTATTATTTTGAGTAATTGAAATATCATCAAACATATTATATAAAGGCGTGATCGTAGTGAAATTAAGCATAGAAAATATAAAACATTACACTAGCTAGGAGTTCAATGCATTGATAGGTGATGGGTATAAATTAATCTCATTATAATTAAACAAATTACAAGTGATCTTAATAAATAGAGAATGTTGTTATTCTTATATAATCTGAATTTGAATAATTTATCTACATAAACTGGTGCTTGTACTTTATTTAAACATTAGGATTAATATACATATATTATGAACTATAAAAGCCTAAAAACATTAACACTATTACAAAATGAACATGACCGCGTGTAGATCTTAATGATCGTAGTAATACGACATGCTATGTCATTATTGTCATCTACCTCGGCAAGTCCCTTATTTCATGGTCTTTTAAGAAAGTGTTTGATTTCTCGCTCTACGGCGGAAATCGAATATCGAGTTGTTGCAACAATTGTTTCCAAGGCCATTTGGATAACTCATCCACTTCATGAATTCTGTTTTTCACTTACAAGAGTTCTTCAAGTTCTCTGTAATCCAACTTTTCATAGCGACATGAAACATGTAGCTATCGGCTTTCATTTCGTTCGTGAACAAGTTTAAATTAAAATGTTTGAATTTAAATTATTTTCTTAAAATTTTGATACCATTCAAATTTAAAATAATTTCAAATTGATATTTAAACTTGGCAATCATTTTCATGTACTTCACTTGGGTTATATATAAGCCTAACGGGGGTCTATAAATGTAATCCAAGTTACATTTTCTTTAAAGAGGACAAGTGTACTACTTGGGAAAGGTAAAAGCATTTGGTTGGTAATTGGTTCAAATTACTCTCTTTATTATTAAATGAAAAAAATTTAATTTTTGTATGAATCAAATAAAACTAAATTTAACAGTTAACATTTGTTGTTTCAAAATTGACATGAAAAAAATTTGTTTTAATTTTTAATTCAACGGTCTAAACAAAAATATATATTTACAGAACCATAAAAGCTTTAAAAAAATACTAGATTTATTAAACATTAATCGGAAGTTTTTAAACATTTAAGGTTTAAAGTTTAGTTTTAATATGTTTTAAAAGTTGTGTAATTTTTTTTTACACAGCTTTTGTATCAATATATATATATATATATATATATATATATATATATATATATATATATATATATATATAAAGTTTTGATTTGATTCAAATTTTCCGAATCACTATAATATTCTTATCAATGAGTATCATTATATATTCACACAATGTATACATAAAGAATTATTTTTATCCAATATAAAAATACATAAATATGTTTTTTAAATCTATATAATTAAATTAAAATTATATAAATAATTACATTAAATCCCGGCAACTAACAATAGTGTTTTTCAACGAATAAACGTAAGTTTTACATCCCCTTTCGTCGCTTTCATTTTTTTCTTTCTTTGTTTTAGAGTGGGTCGTCGACCGGTATTTTATTTCATTGTTTTCAATAGTTAATCTTTGTTTTTTTATGTTTTAATTTTTTAGTTTTTATTTGTTTTTCTGACACATTTTCTTTTTGTTTTGTGGTACGTTTTTTTTATATGACACATTTTAGTCTACATTTACGATAGATTAACGTTCGGTGATAGTTTCTTACGATGATCATCTTTGATTTGTGATTGTTAGTAATCTTTAGTTATTTGATCCCTTTTGCGGTTTGTTTGTCGATGTAGTCAGATCTATTTTTGCGAAGGAACATGCAAGACTGTTGATTTCGCTCACCAATAATATTTCGATCATTATGCGTGTAGGTGGATAAAGACAATGAGTTATATTTTCTACTTCATTTCTCAAGTGTTTCATCTCATCTTTGTCGTTGTAGCTCGCTTAACGTGTTTTGATGTTTGATGTATTATTTTCTAGTTTTTTTTAGTTTCTTTATATTTTGTTATTTTTAATACATTTTTATTTCATTTATAATGTTTTTCTATTTTATTTTGTAATAAATCAAGCCAACATATTATTCAGAAAATATAATTACATTAAATTAAAAATTATATATCTAATAAATAAATTTTATGTGTAATGTTGATGTTTATTCACTCTCTTTTTTTTCTCCGCTGGCCATTGCCGGCTTCATAGTGAATTTTCATCTAAACTTTCTTTATCTTATAATATACCTTTACATATTTCTTTGGTAAAATGACAAAAGAACCCAACGTTTGCATGTTTTGTCATTTAGCTTTTTATTCTTTTTTTGTCCAAATATGCCTCTAACGTTTCAATTTGGTCCAAATATGTCACCGTTGGATGAAAATTATCAGTCAACTGATGGTCAACGGTTGATGCTGACTGGATTTGCCACGTGTTAAGATCTGCTAATGCCACGTCAGATTTTTTTAATAAAAAAATTGTTATACCCTTCTTTATGGTGACACATGACCGACTATCATGCTGACACGTGGTCGAATTTGATGACGATACATGGCAAATATAACGTTGACACGTCAACAGATCTTAACACGTGGCAAGTCCAGTCAATATCAGCCGTTGACCGTCAGTTGACTGACAGTTTACATCCAACATGAGCATATTTGGACCAAATTGAAACGTTAGGGCATATTTGGACCAAAAAAAAAATAAGGGGTCAAATGACAAGATATGCAAACATTGGGTGGCATCTTTTGTATTTTGCCTATTTCTTTATCCTTTTTACTTTTGAAAAACAATGGTATTTCTTGTAACTAATTTATTTATTTATTCTCTTTTTAGTATTTAATTTGTTATTTAAATTTTTATAATTACTATCCAAATAATTATTATATGAATAATATGTATTAACTAAAAATTAAAGAAAAATAATATTATTGAAACAATACTATCTTTATTAATAACTTTTAATTTATTAAAAATAATATTTGATGACATATATTTTAATATCTCATAATTAAGTATTAATTTAAAATGTTAAATAATTTCAAAAGCTTTATTATATAAAGATTTTAATATAATATCTTTAATGACTTCTCACTCACTATAACTCACCCTACTTTCCGCGTTGTAGTTAAATTTAAAACACATCTGTCATAACTAATTTATTCTCCACTCTTTCTAAATTTCTAATCTTATCATAACTAAAATCATCGTTTTTTTCCAAATCAACTTTAAGAAAAAGCTTATATAACATTAGCGTTATAATTTTATTACTCAATTCTATATATTGTTTTATAGTTTTGACCGTTTTGAAATGTTTTCCTTATATGGGCATTATCTAATCTGTTGGTCGATTAATCTAAATCGGGTATCATAAAAATTTATTTTTAAATGATCCTTCTAGCATAATTTAATCCATTCACAATGTTAAACTTCAAATTTTTTGATCTTACTTAAGTGATCTAACAATTTTCTTCAATTAGACCGGTTGATTGTTAGTAAATTTGATTAGAAAATTAAGAATATTTTATCTACAAGCAATTTCGTAGCCTTTAATCTATCATCTATGGTCATATACTACCATTTTTTCCAATGCAATTTGGTACATGGCATAACGTTCACGAAGTTAAGCTGTTGTTTTCATCCCTTCAGGCAACTCCCCCGTTCTTTATTTGCTGTTGACATCTTTGTATTTTTCAGTAAATCAATAATGATTATCCATAATTGCTGTTTTATCCGACAAATTAAGGAACCACCACACCAAACTAATTGTCAACTTCACGTTAACCCCAACTCTCTTTGTTTCTTGATCATACAAATCATTGTCTTTTTTTCAAGATTTAAGATACATTTGCAAATTCTAATATAATTAGTCTACAAATACATAAATCTTAGTTTAATTGACACTTTTAAAAAAATTAACGTTCGAATATAATAGATATATTAAGGAATTATGGGTAATATAAGTGTTGCATTATATACAAATGTACACTAATGTAAAATTTATATACTTAGTTGGAGTAAAAACCTAGGGAGTTGGAGGGACGGTCGAGGTGTATAAGTTTAATGTAAAATCCTCCGTCACGTAACGCGTAATCTAAAGTATTAATTTGGTTAATATAGTTACGGTTGAACCGTTTCTTTGACTTTGTATCTACGCCAAGTACAGTAGAGATACACCAAGTGACCCCACATGTCTCTTGCAATCATGGACGTCCAATTATTGAAATAAATTAAAACCAACGACGTAGATGAAAATAAACAAGGTCAGTGCCCTCCAAAACAAAGGCCAACGACCCCAAAATTGTGTTGTTATTTTCCACCAAGTCCACCATAAAATCTTTCACAAGATGGAGCCGTTTAACAAACGCCTCCACCATCACATTCCTTCATAAAAATGCGTTCTTGTTCATAATCAAACTCACATGAATCCGTAACCCAAACCTTTCTTTCCTTATCTTTTTACAGTCAAAATTTGCTTTCGGAACATAAAAATATGGGTAACTATGTTACTTCTCTCGCATCCGATTCGTCCGGGAAAGTCATTCTTTGGGACGGGTCGGTGCAGGAGTTTAGTTTGCCGTTGACGGTGGCGGAGCTGATGCTGGAACATCCGCAACAGGTGGTTGCGGAGTTCCAGGCAGCTGTGAATCAGAAGAGGCCGGTACCATTGCCGGCGGACCACGAACTCGATGTGAAGAAGGTTTACGTAATGCTACCCATCAGACGAGGGAAGCCGACCACGTTATCGTCCGAGGAAGCTCGTCGTGTGCTGTGGAGTGCGAACTCGGTGTTGAGATCGAAATCGGTTTTACAGTCATCCAAGTTTCTACCTCTGTTCGCTAAGATTTGCCCTGCGAATGATGTTCGCGAGATGGGGCATAAAATCCCGTTGCAGAAGAAGGAAAACGGTGATGAGATGAACGGAGAAGTTCGATGTTCAACGGAGCTTTTGCCGGAAACTGTGGAAGGTAGGCCGGAGTATTTGATCAGGCAATATTCGGGCAAGGGGTGGAAACCGAGCTTGGATACTATAAAGGAGAAGATGGTTGAGAGAAAGGTTAGGGTACCTCATTGGTTGTTTTGAAGCTTACCATTAATAAACAGCTAGCTCTAGGTTCCTGTAATTTTTCCTTCTGCCATTGTTAAATATTCCATGTTAATTCTCTAAGATATCTGATACGACAACTTGTTACTGTTAGGGTAGTGGTCTACATTGTGTAATCATGTTCAAATCATTACAGGGAACAACTTTGTTTGATTATCAGAGTCGTCTCGAATATTTCCGAGAACATTGAAAAATAATCTCTTATAAAACAAAAAACATATTTTATTACTTTAACAATTAGTTTAATATTTTATTAACAAACCATTATTTTTTACTATTTTGTTTATAAAACGCCTTAAATACAACTAAAATAATGAGCACTCACTAACTTACAAATTACTACTTGAAAAATTATTGAAGTAGTAAATGTAGAAGATAGGGCTCTGAGCTCATATTGCTCTCTCATCCGAAACGCTTTGGACGAACCAGAGTTGAGGGTTTGAAGACACTACATAAATGTTTGAAAGTATGAGGTAAATTTATAATTAAAAGGTAAAAAATAAATTGCTTGGGGCCAGAGCCCCACCCACTTATAACCTAAGTTCATCATTGTTAGGAAGCAATGGGTTTTTTTGGATTAGGAATAATTTATGAATTTATAAAATATTAAAATTAAATTTCCATTTATAGGGGACAAAATGTAATTTTACCGTTTTTTTAACTTAAAACTTTAAAACTTAAAAGGATTAAAATCATCATTTCACTATTTAGGACTTGCCTTTTAGGTTTTCCATAGATCTCTTCAACCTTGTGTACCATTGAGGGAAGTTTATGAATTAATTGGTAGTTAGTTCTTTAATGGCCAATAAATCAACAAACAAAGTTGACTGCATTTAAATTATAATTTAGTGGAATTTAAGTTAGTTAAATTTTATATTCACTATATATATATTTTTTTAAACCCAGTTTTCTACTAGGCATATAAATTAGTTTCAGTCTTTCGCTACTAAAAAAAATATTAATAATACTCACAAAAATTATTAATAATTGTGCATAAGAATCGCATTAGCATTATTTAAGAATTGAATCTGAGTGACCAAACACATTTGGCCGGTTGACTAAGCTACTCACCTTTGTTCTATCTTATTCTATCAAGTCATGAGTTTTAGACCCACAAGGAGCATCCCTTCGTTCCCCTAGAGTCTCCCGTTTCTCTTTCCTCTAAGTAGAATTAGGATTAGATTTAGGATTTGTTAAAAAAAGAACTGAACATGTACTCCAACAACTATACGTAAGGTGTGTCGTGTATCTTTTGTCAAAAGATTAAAAAAGTATGAATAAATATAATCATGCCAATTCATTAAAAAAATTGAATCATGTGCTATTCCTCTAAATTAAAAGTTAACAATAACATCTATAACATTATATGCACAGACGGAACTTAGCATCATTTGTTAGATTAATTATTTTAAAAATTAATCCTATTGGATATCTATTTAAAATAAATAAATTTACAAGAATTAAATAAATATATATATATATATATATATATATCAAAGGTTTTTTAATATTATTTTAGAGAAAGGCCATAACCCCACCAATTTCTTTTGTGTTCCACCACTGGCTACATGAAAATAACGTACTAACTGTCCCTTTCTTTTCTAACGATTTGGGTGAGGGGGAGAAAAGAGAAGGGAAAATGAAGGTAGATGGGGAAAATAGAATGAAAAGGAAGATTTTATATTCGTTTTTTGGTATTTTTATACAATTAAAGTATTGTCAATTTGTCAATTTAAATTTATTAAAAATATATTTTATCCCGAGACGAATTTACATGGGGTGGGGAGGGCACTCACCCCCACTCCAGAAGAATTTTTTTCACCTTTGTCCCTTTATTTAAATTTTTTTTAAAAAATAATTTATTTATGAATTCCCCCTCCCACTTTGAAACATTTATAGTTTGCCCCCAACCCCAAATCCTAGCTTCGTACTTGATTTTATCACTATTTTTATATATTTACTTCATGTTTAATTTTTTTGTTAAAAGGTCTTTAGATTTTTTTAAAAATTATAAAATATTATTTGTCGTGCAACCAGTCGAATCTCTAATAATTAGTTGGTAGTATATTTTCAAGATATTTGTGTTCGATTTTAGCCACATAATTTTATCTCTTGTACCGCATAAAAAGGTGATGGGAGGGACTACCAAAGGAAACAAAATTATTTATTGTTGGAGGGGTTCAAACACCCCATGAAAATGACCTTTAAGTTTAATGTCATAAAGCACAAACTCTTCAATTTCTTTTGATAAATACGGTAGGCATTGCATTGCCCTTCTTAGGAGCACATGATTTGCCGATTCAGCATACACACTCGAAGAATACAATATCAACCGCAAGGATGGAGCCAGAATTTAAGATTGAAAGAACAAAACATAAATGTTTAAAAATGGAGAGTCGAATTCAGAAATAAACTTATTTTTAAAAAAAATTATATTAAAGGACAAAAGTAAAAAATAAAATTTCTTGCCCCTCCCCACCCATGTAGCTCCTCCCTTAACCAACTGATTGTTGGAGTTCAATTGATTATCTGGTGAATAACATTTCACAGACTTCTCTAGAAAGAATTAGAAGATACCTCAACAATTCTAAACTTCTATATTTTTACATGCAAAATATGAATTTAACAGTAAATATTTATACAATACCAACTGGTTGTTGGGGGTTCAAGCGTTGGGTCCAATCTAAACCTGGGCAGTTATGACCGTCCCTCAAGCGGTATAGGCCCATTAGAGATATAATCCATTGAGGTAGAAAGATGAAATGCACACATGGGCAGCAGTTATAACTAGAGATGGACTTAGAGGGAGTTGGAGGGTACAGTCACTCCTTAAAAATTAGAAATTTATATATAATTTAAATTTTATTTTATAAATTTTTATGTATTTTCTGTTGAAAATTTATTTTCGCCATCTTAAAATTTTATAAGTTCGTTTCCCTTACATAAAAATCCAGCGTCCGTCTTACAACTTGGTAAAAGTACCGTTCAGATCTTTGTAAATGGGAAGTACAGATGTAACTCAACATTATTTATTCAAGGGTCATTTAAAAAAAAATTCAATCTAAGGGGACAATAATAAATTTTACATTTTTTAAAAGGTTAAAAGAATAATTTTGCCATACAAATTTTTAATATTTAGTACGGGTCATGTCTCCCGCTGGTGAGTACCGCCATTCGAGTGAAAGTGTATTTATTATAAAATAACTGTTTACATGTTTTTTTTTTCTGAAAAAAAAAGTCCTCCAAAGACTTGTATATTGTACCTATTCTTAAATGTGATTGATCATTGGAATGTCACGTTATTACACACAAATCTCAAATGTGTAAATTTTAACAAATACAACTATCTAATTTTAAAAATCAAAAGTAATATATTAATAAAATGATAAATTCATGTACCGAATTATATATCATACTTATTTTTAATTTTTTTTGAACAATTTCTACCTAGAAAGAAGAAAAAGGGTGATTTGCTCCAATTAAGATTAGAAACCAGAATCTAAAAAGAAGAAATTGGATATCAACAAAAACTTTTAATCATTTGTTCTAAATTATGTTGACATTATTTTTTAAAATTACATTTTTCAAAATGAGGGATGTGAATTAAATGATTGATCCATTTTGCCAAGCCTAAATAAATAACTTGCGATTGGCCCGATGTTGACATCTGAAATCTTCTAAATGGATAAGAATTCCCCAAAATTGTAGAAATTAATGTGACATGTGGGACAAAATCATAGTCTTATGTCATATACTTATCCACTCATCTTTCTCCCACACCCCGGCCTTGCTGTAACTCTCATGGCATTTTTTTATTATCAATCGGGCCCTAAAGTTGTTTCAACTTGATAAAGGGGTCCACTCTTTTCGTGACCCAATTTTTAGGTGCAAATTTGTTTTGATTTGGTACAGCTTAGCAGTCATTATTAAGTAACCATTGTCATATATATGTACCACCATCCCTTTATACCTGTCTCACTTTTAGAGATTTCAATTAGAAATCATGAGTTCCAAATATTCGCGTACATACTAAATTTTGTACTTTGTATCAAATATATCACTAAATTATAAAATGATACACGAAATACTAATGTACTTTATTTTTTGTTCAATCCAAATATTCGACTGTTAAATTGTAATGAACCTTTAAATCTAAAACGTCATCATTTTGACATAGTTGTTTTTATGCCTAATATAGACCAAAATGACATCGCTTTATTAGATTTTTTTTTAAAAAAACATTACATTTCGGGAGGATCAAACCAAAGACCTCTAATATGATAGGTTTACAACAAACCACCAAGCCAACTTAAATATTTGGTACAATCCAAACGAAAGTAGTATGTAAAATTGTAAATAGTACTGCAGTTGAACTTAATTTATTTTTTTGAAAAAAACTTTATTTTTTTAAAATCCTGAAATTTACAAAAATGTTCAAATTAGTCCCTAAATCATAATTCCCCAAATCCTCACCGCTTCCGTCGCCGGCCGCCATTTCCGATCCCACCTGTTCGGTCGCCAGAATCAGCCTGCCATTTTCCCAACTCGTTGTCGCCGAAAACCGACGAACGGTGTGTCAATCAAATGGTTATTTCACGTTCGACGTTCAATGTTCGGCTGGCACACAGTTCGCCAGTTTTCGATGACGGCGAGTGGAGGAAATGGTCGGATGGGTTCAGCGATGGTGGCTGGCGGTGGCATCGGTGAGGGTTTGAGAATTTAGGGTTTAAGGATTTGAGGACTATTTTAGAAAGTTTTAAAATTTCAAGATTTTTATAAACTATTTTAAAATTATATCATGAGATACATGAAATTAAGTTCAACTGCAGTATCATTTACATACTGTTTTTGTTATGATTATATCAAGTATTTAAATTGATTTGGTGGTTTGGTGTAAATCTTTCTTCTTAGAGGTCTTTGGTTTAATCCTCCCCAAATGCAACGTTTTTTTTTTAATTTTTTTCTAACAAAACGACGTTGTTTTGGATTTAATGGCCCGTTACAATTTAACGGTCGAGTGCTTGGATTGAACAAAAAACAAAGTTCAGTGGTATTTTGTATATCATTTTATAGTTCAGTGGTATGTTCGATACAAAAGACAAAGTTTGGTGACATTTCGTGTAGCTTACCCTTTTTTATATAGATTTAGATATTACGGTTTTAGAACCCAACAAGTGATCTTTGTGAAAAAGAAGATGATGATCATCTTAAAATACCCGAGTTCAATTTAATTTATTTGCAAAAAGTGTGTGCATCAAAGATTAAGAATATGTATGAACAGTTACTACCTTACAATCACCTTAAAATTATTAAAAAAAACATTACAATTTCAATTAATATTTAGATTTGGATGTTATTCGTTATAAATTTGAAGTGTAGTGGATAAACACAATTGTCTATTTATTATACGATTTAAAATTATTTATATAGATATTGATTTTGTAGATTTGAATATCTAACTTTAAATTACAAAACAATATACTATGAACGTCCTCGATCAATGCAACGAAATGTGTCTATTTATCTATCTCTTGGCTTAAAATGAGAGCATGTCTGAAAAAAGATCTTATAGTGTTTAGGGTTGGGTCAAAAGGGTCTCTTATTTCACAAATACTTGTCATGGTAAGGTAGGAGGGAAACAAGCATACTTGGAGAGCGTAGTACAACAGAGAGTTGTATGCTGTGATCGAAAAGGATGAATCGCTCCCGGAAAAAAATTAATCATCTAAAATTTTAGTGAGTTCAATTTTACAAATTAGGATGTTTAGCAAGTGATTTGAACATTTGAATTTGATTTCTTCACAAAATTTGAATATTCGATGAATAATAGTAATACTCAAATAATTTGTAAATAAAAAACAAATTCAAATGTTCAGATAATTATTTGTTGTACATTCTAAGTTAATATTCAATTTTGGACGTTAAGATTATAATTTGTTGTAGATTTAAAGTGCATGTGGATAAACACATTCATACATTTGTTATACGAATCCAAATTACTTGCATGGATACTAATTGTATTTGAATTATAAAATAGAGAATATATTTATTTTTAAGGAGATTCGAACCTAGGTCATCTAGAACTTTAGTGGATTCAGATTTGCAAATTAGGGTATTTAGAACATGCTTTGATATTTTCAATTTTTTTCTTCAGATTTTGGACATTCGATAGATAATAATATTTAATTCAAATTCGAATATTCAAGAAACATATATTCGTTACCATCAGTAGCGGATCAATGAATTTAAAAATGAGGGTTCAAAATAAATTTTTTTTCTCAAATGAGTATACATATTTTCATTTTTTTCACTTCTACACACTAAATTAATTTTTTGGCCGTGTAGGTCCGCCACTGAATTCACCATTCCTGCTCACTTTCTCATTACATTTTTGGCCCACATTGAGCTAAATTTCTTGTTATTGCCTTATTGGTAAACAATTCCTTTCTTTTCTTTTCATTAAAACGGGATAGTTGAGATTTGCATTTAGGAAGCAAAGGGGTTGGTTGTAATGTGCTTTATTTCTTGTTGTGGCCAAACTCGACATGTTAAGTTTTGGAAGAAAATGCAAGCAAAGGTTGCAACAAAAATTCTGAAAAAGAAGAGGTGGTTAAAGGGGAAATTCTGAACAAGAATATGATGTAATTGCACTGTCACAGTTTGGACCAAACTGTACGAGGAAACTTCTTTTTCTTACACGATAAAACTAAATATACATTTGCACGCAAACGTAGTTGGATTCCTTTTATTTTCTGAGAAAAAAGGGGTGCTTTTGAATTGAAATTCCATTTAAACACAATCCCTCTTACCTAAATAACTAATTAACCATGACCAATATTAATATAAACTCAGGGCGAAGCTAGGAGGCTCTTGCTCTCATTAAAATAGTAAAATTTTGTTTTTTGTCCTTTATAATTTAAAATTTAAAGTTAACTTAATGATAAAATTATATTTTGGTCTTCTATAATAGTAAATTGTATTACAGTGCTATAGAGATGATAAAATATCAGTGCAAAACAGTGGAACTTGAGAATATAAGGTATAAATGCGTTATTTAGACTTTTTAACAGATCGATTTTTTATTACTCTACTTGGAATTTAAGTAATACAGTTATGTGTAATTATTTATGGTGGTTTACACGTACCAACTAATTTATATAAACAATATCAGCGTTACTTCAGTCTTAATTAATTATTCTTTTAAGAGGGTAAAATTAGATTCTAAAAAGGTTTAAACTAAAAATAGGTGCTCAAAGTATGTATTTTTTTAAATTTTTGGTGCTTAAAGTATTATTTTATAAAAATAGGTTCCCGAAGTTTCAAAAGTTATAATTTTAGTTGCCTACCTTTAATGGGTGTTAAAAAAATCTTTAACCAATCAATGCTTGACACGTGACAGTAATTTGATTTTTTAAAATTTTAAACAAAAACACCTAGAAAATTCAGTTTGCCATAAAATTCTAAAACTTTGAAAGTTTTACAAAACAGTCCCTAAATCTCTAAAATTACCCAAATCCAAACCCCAAATTGCCGCCGCTTCCGCCGCCGGTAGCAACCCCTGAGCACACCCCTTTGGTTGTCGGACCAAGGCGGTCATTTCCCTCAACACGTCGAACGCAAAAAAAGAAATCAAAATTTGAAAATGTACTTAAAGCATTATCTTATAATTAAATTAAAATGTAAAAAAAAAAAGAAATCATGAATGCTATTGTTTTATAAAAGAAATTTAGCTTTTAGTATTTACATTGTTGACAATGTAATGTTTATTTTTTTAATTAACCTTAGTCCTCAACATTTTAGAAAACAAAGTTAAAGTTGATTCTAATCTTTAAAAGAATGTTAAAAATACTTGTTTTAATCGAATTACCAACTAAAATGTTGAATTTTTAAGAATATTGATGGGACATGTCACATGACATGATAGTATATGTGTATTTTTTTGGTATAAATAATATATGTGTTGTTTTTATGCTTAAATTTTGTTTTTAAAATATTTTTATGATTTTTATTTTTTTAAAAGATAACATATAAAAGAAATAGTATCATGCCAACACCAAGTAAAAAAATTTGTTATGCAAGAGTTCTAAAAAAGTTAATGTTTTAATCAACATTTATATGAAAAGAAAGTAATTTGAGTGCTTTTTTAATGATTTGAGGGTTAATTTAAAAAGTAGGGTCAAATTAACTAAAGATATAAATATTAAGGTTTAAATTTAAAATTATACTTATTTTAAAGAATTCTTCAATTGGTAAACAATCATGCACCGTTTCACCGTCCAATATGGGTTGAAAGTTTTTGGTCCTGCCCAGCTTACTGCACCTGACCTCTCTTCCAAGCTAAGCAACTCGCCACTCGCATCTAGGATAGAATCTGGGTGGGTCGGGTCGAATTTTTGATCGAATTTATTCATAAATCGAATTTACCGTAACATGTAATGATCGAATAATATATTCATGAGAAATCATTTGATGCATATTATTAGAATATTTTTTATTCATAAATCGAATAATATTATTATGGGAAAAAGATGAGATTGATATTTTAGATAAGCAAATTAATTAAGAAATCTTCTTCTTCTACTAGTATTTGTGTATCTATGGGTATAAGTCAATCAGATGATCTACCTCACCTGATTACACTTATAATTCCCTCATACGGGACCTAATTGGTTGGAAACCCTGGTCCACCCATGCCCATCTCCCCACACTTTCAAACTCTTCAAATAATTATTTAACCTATGATCAACCACCACCCAAAATATTATAAATAATATATATATAATATTTCGTCTCGGTTTTGATTTATTTATTTATTTATTTTAATACTTTAAGCTGTTAAAGTGATGTGAACATGTAATGATCAAAGTTAGTTTCGTTGCACCACTTGTGCCCATTCTCAGCACAAACTTCACCTATATAAATACCATACATTGTTCTTCGTACCGTCACAAAAACATATCCACATTGCTTCTTCTTCTTCAGTACCCATGGCCTCACCATCCCAAATCATTACTCTCTTCCTTCTCCTCCTGGGTGCTTTCGCCGAAGCCCGTGACCCGTTCGCCTGCGACCCGAAAGACGCGACGACATCGAACCTGCCGTTTTGCAGGGTTTCGATGCCGATACCAGCTAGGGTTAAGGACCTGCTCGGAAGGTTGACGTTGCAAGAGAAGGTTAGGTTGCTGGTGAACAATGCAATTGCCGTTCCACGGCTGGGGATCAAAGGGTACGAATGGTGGTCCGAGGCTCTCCACGGCGTCTCCAATGTGGGACCAGGAACCAAGTTCGGTGGGGCCTTCCCTGGGGCCACCAGCTTCCCTCAAGTAATCACAACCGCTGCTTCTTTCAATGCCACATTGTGGGAAGCCATCGGACGGGTAACATTTTCTCTTACTTTTTCCCATCACAAAAGTAGAAATACAAAGAATTTCACGTAAAGATACAACTTTCTATTAAAATCATAATACCAGCCACCATTATTTTGCTTGTCAGCTAGGAATTTACCAGCTTTACGTTTGCATTGGTTGATGTTTCAATGGGACCATACCCTCAAATCTCAATAATTTTAGAGATAATTTTGACATAAAATAAAACGTTAAATATTAAAATATTACGGAAAAAAAAATAAGAACGAATATTACTATTCAGTGAATAAAGAGTAACGTAGCGTTTGGGCAGGTTGTGTCGGATGAGGCAAGGGCGATGTACAATGGGGGAGCGGCTGGGCTAACGTACTGGAGTCCAAATGTAAACATTTTCAGGGACCCACGGTGGGGCCGGGGACAGGAGACTCCAGGTGAAGATCCGGTGGTGGCCGGAACATATGCGGCAAGCTACGTGAAGGGGTTGCAGGGGAGTAACGGTGAGCGGTTGAAGGTGGCGGCTTGTTGCAAGCACTTTACGGCGTATGACCTCGATAACTGGAATGGAGTGGATAGGTTCCACTTTAATGCCAAGGTTAGTTAATTTGTTTTCATGCAGTTAGCTCATCTAACTTAGAATTTTATTGCTCCTGAGCTGGACACACTTTTAACCACCCTACATCATTTATAGTTTTGATAAATGAAGATTTATCATTGTTTTATTTCATAATTATATTATTTAAAAAATTAAATAAAAATTTCACTAGCGATATCTAGTTGACATAATGCGATGAGGCACTAGATTCTTTAAACAATATCATAAATTTGAATCATGACGATAAATTCTTTAAACAATATCATAAATTTGAATCATGGCGATAGATTCTTTAAACAATATCAGAAATTTGAATCATGACGTTATGAATGTAGAAAATTAGATTAAGAGAATCATCTATAATTGATCTCTACAATAACTGATCCAGTTTAGCAGGTCAATAAACTAAATACTTGGGATTATGTAAGAAAACTAAGATTTCATTATTTATGAGAGTTTAATAACAAGTGTACTATTAACTTCTTAAAAAATTAATTTTAAAGGCACTAAAACCAAAATTTATCATTTTAGGGGTCAAGATTCCTACTAGTCCCCCAACATATTTTTATAGGTTAGATTATGGTTTAGTCTCTTTATTTTGTTCAAGTTTGAACATAATTCATATATTTTAATTCGATAAAATTTAGTGTTCTATTTTTATGGAGTGATATTATTAGTTAATATAAATAGTTAAAATTGATTAACTATTTCTGTTAAAATGTGGGAATGTATTTTTTTTCTTAAACGTCCACTCCAACACAAAATCCATGTCAATGAGGAGTAGGAAGGACTGCTTTTAAAGGAAAAATCTAATTCAAACATTTTTATCAAAATGATTAACTATGTTAACAATTTGACCAGCTAATGACATTATAAAACAATCAAATGAAGTTAAACAAAAGTATAATGATTAAATATCAACTTGGAGCATAGTAAAGGGACCAAAGCTGTAATTTTAATAGTTGACAACTTGGGGGAAATACGATAAATACACCCGAAGGTAATGAGTTGGATGCTATCAAGATGGGCCGCAAAGGCTTCAGATTCCTTACTTTCTCTAATTGCCTTGCTTTTCTTTTAACATTATCCGAACAATTAAACAAAGAAACCTGAAAAAGAAAAATTCAAGTACTTTTGTTTTTTTTAATTCTCACGTGGGGTTTTCACATATTTGAGCAGGTAAGCAAACAGGACATCGAGGACACATTCGATGTACCATTCAAAATGTGTGTACAAGACGGCAATGTAGCAAGCGTTATGTGCTCTTACAACCAAGTCAATGGTGTCCCGACCTGCGCCGACCCGAATCTCCTAAAGAAGACCGTTCGAGGTCAATGGAAACTCGACGGGTAAGATCGAAGATCACACCACTGTTTCTCAGTCGATCATCATCGGATTCGTTACAGTTTTTGTCGATAACCGTTGGATGTTGGTCTCCATAGGTACATTGTCTCGGATTGTGATTCTGTTGGGGTGTTTTATAACACCCAACATTACACATCAACACCTGAAGAAGCGGCCGCGGATGCCATTAAAGCAGGCTAGTAACTTTTCAATTTACTTTCTCTTTTTACTGCTACTATTCTATTATTCTATGTTGATGCATTAGTCAACTTGGACATAATTATTAAGTGGTAGATTCTTTGCTCAAAATCAATGGAACCGAACAGGAATTTGCAAAAAGTAATGACATGTCATCATTTGTCTCCATTTTCAACTAGCTGTCTTAAATAATTGCAAAACTGACCATAATCCTGCATTATCATAAACTTGTAATCATGTTTTGTTAAAATGTGAAATTTTGGGGAAAATGCAGGTTTGGACTTGGACTGTGGACCCTTCTTGGCGCAATACACTGAGAATGCAGTAACAAGAGGATTGTTGAATGAGGCTGACGTTAACAGTGCCTTGACAAACACGCTAACAGTCCAAATGAGACTCGGCATGTTCGACGGCGAGCCGTCTGCACAACCATTTGGGAACTTGGGGCCAAAAGATGTATGCACCCCTGCTCACCAACAGCTCGCCCTTGAAGCCGCGAGACAAGGAGTTGTTCTGCTCAAAAATCATAATCCTTCACTGCCTTTGTCCCACTTACGCCACCGCACCGTTGCTGTCATCGGACCTAACTCCAACGCCACTGTTACCATGATTGGAAACTATGCTGGTAAAATCTAATAACAATTGTATTTCTCTATTGGTGAATGGGTGTAAAAGGGGTTGCCTTATAAACAGTTTTGTTCTTTTACGAACATTAGGTGTTGCATGTGGATATACGTCTCCTTTGCAAGGGATAGGGAATTACGCAAAGACGATTCACCAAATGGGATGTGCCGACGTAGCTTGTGCAGATGACACGTTGTTTAGTGAGGCGATCAACGCTGCCCGTCAAGCAGATGCAACGGTTCTAGTAATGGGACTCGACCAATCGATTGAAGCAGAGTTCAAAGACAGAACAGGGTTACTTTTGCCTGGTCGCCAACAGGAACTTGTTTCTAAAGTGGCATTGGCGTCCAAGGGTCCAACCATACTAGTATTGATGTCTGGCGGCCCTATTGATGTGTCTTTTGCAAAGAATGACCCACGTATAGGTTCCATTTTGTGGGCTGGTTACCCTGGCCAAGCTGGAGGAGCCGCCATAGCCGATGTACTGTTCGGAACAACCAATCCAGAGGGAAAGTTGCCTATGACATGGTATCCACAAGGTTATGTCTCGAATTTGCTAATGACAGACATGGCCATGCGTTCGAGCCCGAATCGTAACTACCCTGGAAGAACCTACAGATTCTACAAAGGTCAGGTAGTGTACCCATTTGGTCACGGATTGAGTTACACCAACTTCGTTCATACCATCGCTAGTGCACCCACTGTTGTCTCGGTCCCTCTCGATGGCCACCATCGTTCGGGAAACGCGACCATTTCAGGGAAGTGGATAAAAGTAAATCATGCAAAATGCAACAAGCTCACTGTAGGGCTTCAAGTAGACGTGAAAAATACGGGTTCCAAGGATGGTACTCACACAATGCTCGTATTTTCGACGCCACCGGCCGGGCATTGGGCTCCGAATAAACAGCTTGTGGCCTTTGCTAAAGTGCATGTTCCTGCAGGGTCTCAAGAACGAGTGGGAATCAACATCCATGTGTGCAAGTTTCTAAGTGTCGTGGACCAGTCCGGGGTTCGAAGAATTCCGATCGGTGTACACGATCTCCATATCGGTGGCGTTAAGCATTCGTTATCCCTCCAGCCTGCAACTCTAGGGGTTATCAAAACCTAGGCAAGCATGCCATTTCTAAGTGAGGTCAAATTCAATCCTTAAAAGAAATTTCGAAGTGTTAAAATTAGTACTCCCATTATTGTTGAAGATTGATATTGGTCCATAGGGAATAAGAGTTGCTAAAGGAATAGAATTCTTTTTCTCATGAAAATAAGCTAATTTTGTGTGAATTTAGATGTAATAAGGGTGGGTTATTCATTGTTTCTACTATTAGAATTACTTTTGAATTAGTTGGTAACCCTTGTCAGACTTATGAAATTGAAATCAAAACAATGAACAAAACTTGTTGCTTTTTTAAATAAATTGAATAATTAATTGGATAATATTGTTGTTTTGATTAAATCAATTAATTAAATTTATAATTCGTAACATGTCAATTTTGGGTTGGGTATTTGGATTAGGTATGGATATGGTATTGGATGTCCATCTTGGTTAGGTTTTAAATATTTTATGTTTGGGTGTGGATATTGGATTTAATAAATACTAATATGAAAATATAATCACAATTTCGTACACTCCATACCATTATCAATTAAGGTTTTAAGAAATCATAAGAAGAAATGTACAAAATTATTACAAGGTACAACAATTTATTTTCTTAATTCATTGTAATTGTGAAAAAATTGTATTAAAAATATTTAAAACTTTCTATTATTAAATAGTTTTTCATTTTACAGAAAAATCGCAATAGGAGTTGAAAGGGTGTTGATTGCATTTAGTATTATTAATTATTTTAAATCAGTATTTAAACTCTTTTATTTCTCATTTTATTTTTGTACATATTACATATTTATTTAGATTATTTCATTTCATTTAGTTTTTATTTATATATTGCAAATCTTATACTATTATTTTCAAAACCCTTGCATTTTGATACACGTGCTTCTTTATTTGCATTATTTTCAAAACCCACGGTTATAGACAGAGACAAAACTAAGATTAAAAATTGGGATCAATCCATAAGTGTTTAAAAGAAATAGGGCAAATTCATAATTTTTTTATTTTTAATACATATTATAATTAAAAGGTAAAACTGAATTATTGCGTGGAGGGCAAGAGCCCCTTCCATTTATAACGTAAGTTCGTCCCTGGTTATAGAACGTCTCTTTTTGTATATAATTAAAAGGTAATATATATAGAGTTTTATTTTGATGCACAAGCTGTGTAAATTTTTTTTACACAATCCTTTTATAAAATTTAAAATCTAAATCACAAACCCTAGCAACGTAAGCCCTAAACTCTAAGCCCTAAACCCTAAACTCTAAATTCTAACCATAAACCTTAAATTATATACCCTACATACTAAACCCTTAAACCCTAACATAAAACTCTAAACTCTAAACCCTAAAATTAAAGGGCTCGTGTAAACTAAAGTTTACACAGCTTGTGCATCAAAGTATTTTCCATATATATTTAATTCTTACCGTTACTTCTCCCTAGGGATGACAACGAGCCCGATTTGGACTTGATCTAGTTGGACCCAAATTTAAACCCGTTTTCATATTCTGAATTCAAACCTGCCCCAGATTTGTGGGTCTGAAAAGTTGGGACCCAGATTCAGATCCAACGGATCTTACGGATTCAGGTCCAAAACGAGTCTGTTAAAAAAAGACCATATGATCTACTTTTCAACGTAATAAAACTGTCATTGAATAATTTCTCATCACATCTCTGATGGAGGAAAGATTAATTTCAATGCAATTAGTAATACAATAAAAAGCGATAAACTAAAATCTCAAAAAAACTCCAACACAATTACACAAATGTCTTTTGAATAACACAAACATTAAAAATGGTAGATCATGTTGGACTGGTCCGTTATCAGTTGAAGTTTGCATTTTCGAGAATCTTTGCCTTGGCTATAAAAAAAGGAGTAGTAGTAGCAGATTTCGGATCTTTCGTGGATGGTAAGTGGCGTTAAGATATTTCTCTACTCCGCCATCTGTTTGATTGGAAACAATCTGTGTGGTCATCCTTTCTAGACACAATTAACATGTCGAATCTTTTAGAATTTAAATCGGATGGGTTACATGGGGGAGTTTCACACGCCTAAATCCTTCTATGAAATGTCAATTTCTAATAATCGTGTGCATGATCCAGTTTGAAAAATCGTTTGGGCCAATCTAGCTCCTCCGAAAATGAAAGCTTTTGTTTGGAAAGCAATTCATGGTCGAATCCCATCGCACCAGAGCTAAAAAACGTGGGAACCAGAATATCCAGGTAGACCTCTATCCTTTGTGTTCTAATGAAATCGAATCCATGACTCATTTATTCTGTCGTTGTCCTATCTTGTGGGGTTTGTGGTCCAAGTGGTGTGGTTTATGGGGAATAAATTTGATTATGCATGCTGACCTTAGATCTCTAATTATCCAATGGGTTAATCTTCATCCTTTTTTCAAGTCGAAGGACCTATGGCTGATGAGTTTTTTCAGTTTAATTTGGTCTATTTAGCTACTTAGAAATGAAATAGTATTTAGAGATGCTAAGGCAAACTTGACTTTCCTATTTGAGATCAGTATTAGTCGGTTGAGTTTTTGGTGCATAGCAAAATGGCCGTTTATTATTGTGTCTGTTGTTGACTTTTCTTTGAATTTAGTCTTGTTTCGAAAGAGTAAGTCGGAAAACAATTGAATTTTTCCGCCTCGGGTTTTGTTAAATTTAATGTGGATGTGGCTGTTAGTGGTAGCTATGGCAAAGCAGGTATCGGGGGCATTCTCCGGAACTCTTCAAATAAAACTCTGATGCTATTTTCTGAGGCAGCGGGTGTTACAGATGCCACATCGATAAAACCTTTGGCAACTAAGCAGGCTTGTATGTTGCTTAAGTCTTCTCCGTGGGTCGACTCTGAGAACTTAATAATTGAATGTGATTGTTCCTTGGCTGTCGATTGGATTCGGCTCCCTACAAAAGCTTCTCCCAAATACAGACAAATTGTCTCCGATTGCTGGTCTTTGATTATGTCCTCCAAATGAATCATTCGTTTGGTGCCCAGGGAAGTGAATGCTACTGCGAATATTCTAGCAAAAAAAGAAATTTTTAAAAGAATAGACATGTCCGTTTTGTTCCTTGCTTGTTTTATGAGTGTTGTAGGCTTTAGCAAGGACGTCAATATGGTTGAGTAAATGTTAGGTTCGATCAGCATGTATTTGGTGGTAGATTTGGATCAGACGGGGTACTCTTTTTCCTCCACCTAGGTTTAAGGAAATTTTATAACGAGGCTCCTATATGAATCGTATTTTAATAATAATAGTTTCCCTTTCAAAAAAGAAGAAGAAATATTCCATTGTCACATGCCTATAAAATATTTATATATATATATATATATATATTAAAATCTATTGTGTCATCTATATATATTTTAAAATTAAAGGTGGGTTTTTCTGTAAACGAGTTTTGGTTCGAATTTTAGTGTCGGATACGAACCTAGATTCATACTGAATTAGTATATTAACATTTCAAATTTGAGAACTACTTTGTGTTTTTGGGTTCTGACATGGTCGAATACTGAATTTGGTAGGAAAAAAAACGAATGGTTTAGCGGTTTGATTCATGAATTGTTTTCTCGGATTCTATGCCCCCTTAAACTATTGTTAATGTGAGATATACCAGTTGGTTTGTACAGAATTATTCCTCCGTAGATACAGATTCCAGAAACCAAAATTTAAAACCCATTGTCCCTTGAAAGTACATAACATATTAAGAATATTTTTTGTGTTCTTCTGGCTTTCCGGGGCTTTGTCTTAACTAATTCGGATCGACCTGCGTCGTACACTTGATTATAGTGAGTGAGTCTTCCAACAAAAATTTTCTACATATACAAGGCATTGAAAACTCGATACATGCTTCGGCGATATCAAACTGCTTACCACTTAGATAAACTCGTTAGTTAATTAAAAATATTTTAAAAATAAATATTTATTTTTCGTTATTCATTTAACATATAAGCCCAATTTTATTTTAATATTAAAATAATAAAGAATTAAATTTCAAGAGTCCAAAGAGTATTAATTTAAATCTCATTTTTAAATTGAAGTATAATTGCTTACACGTAGACTAATTTTAAATTCCAACTTAGATTTTAAGAGCCCAATTTTACATGTAATGAAAATATCATATTATTACGTGTTAAGATTATCAAACTTAGCTACCACACTGAAAAAAATACAATTATATATCAGTGTAAAATAACAACAAAGCTATAAGATTGGATTAAAAACACAAATATTACATTGAAAATATAATAAATTAGAACATCCCATTATATATTGCAACTTTTATAAATTAAAAAAGTAGAGGGATTAAAACAATTAAATTAGTTGCATTATTATGCAGATTTTTGAGCAAAGCAGCACCAAAATTTGGTCCATCTAAATCTAATATGGTAAATGAGTAGCTTAGCGGTTTGCACATGACATGGGTGATCGTCCCACGTGAAATTCCATCCACTAAACACGTGCGCCCCTCTGTTGATTTCTGCGGAGGTTGAACGACACAGAAACCCCAAACCGCTCCACCGATTAGAACAAAATGCGGAGTTCGATGAATCGAAAAGAGAACAAAGAGGAGTGATTGGTTTGAAACCGCATAAAACAAGACATGGTCATATTTTGTGGTTTTGGCTAAACTTGAATTTGTGTGTCTGTGTTTTTTTTTTACCAAATGGATAAGAGAATCTTTGGGGGTTCTCACGTCATGAATTTGCACCCATGGGTACAAACATGTCTAGAAATTTGGAGAGCCTGCAATTTTAACCAAATCCCTTTTTAAAGGATAAAATACACTTATAATCGCTGTATGAAAATTAGTAGATAATTGATTCTGTATTATATTAGTTGATAGCGAATTGTATTAGTTGATTGTAACAGAAAATAAAAACAAAAAATAGTAACCTATTAAACTCTAATTTCTCGATCTGTCTCCGGCGACGGAACTACACTTTGGGTGGGAAGAGTTGTTATCTCGCCTAATTTTTTTGTTGTTGCTATAATAACATTTTAAGTTTTTTTTTAGTTTAAATATTAGTCAAATAAGACATTTGTCTCTCTTAATTTTTAAATTTAAATAAATAATTAGTCCTTACTCCTTATCAGTTATCCCCTCTCGACATTTGATACTAGCTTCGTCCATGTCCTTCTCTTAATTTAATTTGAGATAAATAATAATGACATGCCATGTGGTTAATTATCTTCAAAGCATGAGAATGTGTCCTAGTTTTATTTTGTAGGAGAATTTATGAGAACATAGTTGTCAACTGTTAAGACAGTTGAATCAGCATGTAGGTGTTAAATGATTGGAAAACATTATTTTGAAAAATGGAATGAAAACAAATGGAAGTAGTTATAGGTTCATTGTTCGGCAGATCCAAACCAAAACAAAACTGTAGAAAGAGATCAAGAATGGTTATGGCACCATTATTGTCACAGTTGTATCTAAACTGTGTTTGTTCACGAGTTGTCTTTATATATATATACACACACCATTATAAAGAACAATAACACATCATCGATAAGTGTCGTGTACAGTCGTTAAACACATTGTTCGGCAGATCTTGGTGTGATAGTTTGGGGTTTAATCTAAAGTTTTAAAAACTTTGGAGATCGGATTAAAGTTTTCAAAAATTTTGAGGATTTAATAAGAAATATTTTTGAAAAAAATTGATGATCTAATTAAAATTTTCAAAAAAACGGTAGACTTAATGAAAAATTTAACAATCTGGGGAACATAATTAAAAATATTCAAAAATAGACTTAATGAGAATTTTTAACAAATTTGAGGGAGACTAATTAAAATTTCTAAAATATTGGAGGGTGTAATTTAAAATTTTCCAAACTTTGGGGGTGTCCAGGCTCACTAGGTTTGGCTTATGCTCTGCCTTGTTAGGGCTTTTAGGTTATATGGTTTAGAGTTTAGGGGTTTAGGTTATAAGGTTTAGGGTTTAAGGATTCATTTTAGGGTGTAGGGTTTACCATTTAGAGACAATGATTAGAAGTTAGGGTTTATAGGTTAAAAACCTCTAACTATTATCCCTAAATTATAAACTCCTACTACAAACTCATAAACCCTAAATCATAAAACTAAGACGTTTGTAGAAACTCGGTGCATATAATTATCCTTTGTATATATACACACGCGTAAGGGGAACATGAAATAGTAATAGGAGGTGGTGTTAGAAGAGAAAAGGAAGGGAGTGGAGGAGGTGAATTCCGTGCAGGTAGGACTTAGGAGGGTCCCTAGTCCTAGCTAGCTGGAGACTTTGTGTACAACCTGGAATATCTTAGCTGTACAAGAGCTGCACCTGCATCCATGACCATGTTTCATGAAAGGAACCACACCCTCACTTGTAGTTGTCCTCCACTGCCTTCTAAGTTCTATGGTCCCATGAGGCATGCTTGTGGGAACATGAAACACCACCACCAACGGAAAAAAAGAAGAAGAAGCAAACTTGTTGTAGGACCTTTGTTTTTCGTTTCTTTATTACTAAATTTTGGGTTTAATAATATAAATATTCATCAAGTTATTATTAAAAACTTTTAAACAATAGAAGTTCGAATATACTTAAACATGTGGATAAAAATTCTCTGTCCCTTTACGGTGTCCCTATATATGCCCCAACACGAAAAAATCACACTCATTATTCTTTTAATATCTATTTTTATAAGGCATAATTTTCATTTATTGTATGATATAATTATCTAAATTCTCAACTCATTAGGGTTTTGGTCAGTTTCGCTAGCATATTCTTTATAAAATGTGATGTCTTAACTTTGTTAAAAGGGATTGTTGTCCCTCTCAATATTTTTGTATAATGATATTTTATATTTTTTTAGTTTAGATTTTAGTTAAATTTTTTTTATTTCTATCAATTTTTAAATTTAAAATTTTAATAAATTATTGTCTCTCCGAATATTTATTCATTATTTAAGATGCGGGTGAGATGGAAGCCAGGTAATGTGGGTAGGATGACAGGTGGGGGTATGAGAGATGAGATGTGGGGGCTGTTGTTTGTGGGGACAGACGGAAGTTAAAGTTGGGGATGGAGAAGTGGGCCTTTAAGACAAGCCCATGTGGCACATCTTTATCCATCTTCATCTGCATTCATTAATCAACGTGGCTGAAATTAAACCATAACCAAAAACACCGAAAACCATGATAGTTTTTGGTGTCCAGAGTATCTTATTTTTTTTTTATTTGTCTAAAATTTTAGTTTTTGTCCATATATGTGCCTAACTCATTTGTGAATTTGAATTTTTTGGCCATGTGTCAATTAATTTTAGTTTAAGCACTTAAATAAAAAATAAGATACTTTAGACACTAATTTTATATTTAAGTCCAATATTTAATACTAAATGGATTTAACCGTGTTATGTCTATAAAAAATGTGAAGAATCACCAATACCATTCACTCTGCGGGTAGTAGGGGTGATAATGAGACTGACCGGCTCACGAGCTACTCGAGCTCGGCTCGGCCAAAGCTCGGCTCGAGTGAACTTGACTCGGGCTCAAGTTCAGGCTCGATTCGAAAAGCTCGTGAACAGGCTCGGAATCTACATATGCACTAAAAGTAATATATTTAGCAAAAGAAAAACAATAAAATAGATTAAAAAAAATCTACTAAAAGTAAATTAACTAAAATAAATTAGGCATTTTCTTTAGTTGGTTGTTGTTTGATTTTGTATTTATGTGTTTGTATTATAAGAATATTTATTGGTTATTTAGATTAATCTAATTTTTGGTACTTTTTCCCCTTTCCAGTCATTGAATTTCGTTTCAGTGTTGGTTATGAAAGGAATTTTTAACGAATCTTTTATATAAAAAACTATAACAAAAATTTTCATTTCGATCCGAGCCGAGCCTGACGAGCCCGAGCCGAGCCCAATAATATTATTTTCGAGCCAAGCTCGAGCTTAAGATTTCGAGCTCGGCGAGCCTCGAGTCCGAACCGAACCCAATTACATTGTTTCCGAGTTGAGCTTGGCCAGGCTCGAGCTCAGCTCGGCTCGTTATCACCCCTAGCCGATAGTACGGTGAATAATGAATTGGGGGAAGTGGAGGAGGGGAGGCTAAAACCTTAACGTTCCCAAACTGCAGAATGGCACATCATATATGTGAGCCATTAAAATGAGGAGGGAGTATTCATAGTGAGTGGTGGTTGTGGTCGGCATCAATCTGAGAAGTTTTGTGGTGACCACCGCCCCCCACCCTTAAATGGACCCTGTTGACGTGTTGAAATGTTAATCACAGTGCATGGGATTCGGTGGTGAAAAGCACTCCAAACCAAATTAGAAATTATTAATATCAACAATCAATTGGTCTAATAGGATAAAACGTCTGATCATTTAAGTAAAATTAAAAATTTTAATTTGAATAGAAAAAAATAAGGTTGAGTGAATCATTCTTCAATTGTCATCTGTAAAAGTTGATCCGAATTAATCAACTAATAAATCAGATACTAATAATAAAAATAATAATAAAAGGGGGAAGACAAGTGCTTTCTACACTCTCTTTACCTTTTCAACTTAACTTTTGGGGCCAATTTGTTGCCGTCTTATCCCTTTCCCCCTTGTAGGTGAACCTGAGGACCCGTGATGCTTCACCGGTTCCATCCCCTCAGATTCATGCACTCGCCTGATACATCGGTTGGTTCGATTAATAAAAATTAAAAATTGATATTTTAATATAATTCAATAATTAAATCAATTTTAAAGAAAGATAGTTAGTTGATTGATGGACTAAACTGAAAAATAAAATAATAGCAATTGATTTAATTACTCATGTTAAATGTCAATGGGTTTAAGGGTTCGGAATTTTTGTTAGGTTTAGCTTTTGAATAACAAGGATATTTTTATTTAGGTTTAAAGAATATTATTAAGAATTTGGGATTGAGCGTGGTGGGTTGGTGGGTGAAATATATAAATGAACAAGAAAAATATATTAAAAATAATGATACTTAAAATAACTAAGTCATTTTTAAAGAAATTATGAAATACTAGATGTTTTTTATTGTTAATAAGATATTAAGGGTTGAATTTTAAGTGGATGGTTCTTTTGAATATAAAGTGGTGGGTATTTAGGTGAAGTGAATAATTTTAATTTTTTCTAATGAAATACCTAATTGCTCTTTTGTTAATCTTAATATTTAATTGACATTTTAATATTTTGCTACTTGGTGTAATTCAACTTATGCATCGAGCTCAGTCAAACAAAGTATCATAGTAAATGTAAATTTAATATGTTTATATAAACTTTTTTTTTATGAATGACCAATTTAACATGTTGGATCTGTAGATTGAGTATTAGGGCTGGATGCAGGTTAATTGTGGAAGCGATAATTGTTACTCTCAACTTTGATGGTTTAATTGCATTTGAAGTTATTGATAATTTTAAAATTATTGTAATTAAGTTTTTATCCTTCCGGATATTTTTGATTTAATTAATTCTTAAGACTTTATTAGTTTTAAAATTAATGAAATTAAATCTTGACTCCTATTTTTTATAGTTTAATTACTTTTTAAGTCTTTTAAATTTAGAACCTGTAGAGTAGTTTTAGTAGTAAAGAATGATGTGTTTCATTTAGATGATTCGGGTTCGAGCACCATATAATTACACTAGCATATTAAAAAAAAGTCTTTTAAATTTAAAATTAGAAAAATAAAATTTCACGTCTCTTAAATTTATAGTTTAATTGCTTTATAAGTTACTCATTTCAAAAATTAAGTGACTCGTTCCCCTTATGGGTGAATCCACTCCGTCTGTGAACACCAATATATCGTTATTGGTACAATATACTTCATATGTCTCGATAAAATTGTTATTTTTACGTTTTAAAATTGTTTCACTTAAATTGTTACTTTAAAAAACTCAACAACTTTTAGAAGGCATTTATATTTTCCATCCTTTTTTAGTTTCCCAACAAAAATAAAAGTTAATTTTCTAATGACAAATTTGTCATTTAAATTATTTTACAGCACATAATTTTTTCTTCTAAAAATTCCGTGAAAAGTCCACATGTGATAATATAGGGTAGGTTTGCAGTGCGACATAGTCGTTGTGCGGCACCAAACGAAAATATTACAAAACACGAAATCGAAAATCGAAAATGTTACACTTTTTGATAACATTTTAGGTTGGTGTCTCGCGACAATATCGAAACTTGTATCAATACTTATAGACAAGTTTTGATACTTACAAAAACCTAAAGTGTTGTAAAAAATTATAAGTATTGATACTCGAAGCTAAGTTTCGATACTTAACCACCAACCTAAAATGTTTTCAGAAGTGTAACATTTTCAATTTTAAGTTCAATGTCTTGTAATATTTTTCGGTTGATGTAACCGCACTGTAATTATGCCTTACGTTAGACTTGCCCGACAATATAAGTGAGACGAAAAAATATGTAATTAAGTACACTTAAACGTTTAATATTCTTTAATTTATAAATGTAAACGAGTGTGAGTAGTATAAAACAGTTTGAAGCTGAATTAACTAAATCAAATTGTTTCGGTTTAATCTATAAACACAATCAATAAAGTTGATTTTAACAGGGGTTTTTTCTATATATTCAAAAAAAAAAAAAGTTGTCCCTTTATTTCTTCTTCAGTCGAGGCTTTGTTGTTTGTTTTCTCCCCAACCTTCCCTTATTTACTACACTTTGTATCATATGCTGATTTAAAACCAAGGCCTTGCTCCATTTCTTCTCTACAAGAGAAGGAAGGTTGATGATTGTTTGATTTTGATTCTTCTGAAAGACAAAAAGAAACCCATGGCTGTTTCTCCATGTTTGAGGAAACACTGGTGGCTCACCAATACAAAGGTTAAATACTTTCAACTTTGATCATCTCTTCAAACAAAGTTTCATTTTTTTTGGAAAATTTCTGAAATGGGGTTTTTTTACTTTTTATGCAGCTTGTAGATATGTACATTAAAGATGCAAAGTGCCTCATTGCGACGCAAGGAGAAAACCAGATTTCTTCAGCTCTCGACCTTCTTGACAAGGCTTTGCTGCTCTCGCCTCGTTTCGAGATTGCTCTTGAACTCAAAGCCAGATCTTTGCTGTATCTGGGGCGTTTTAGGGATGTTGTTGATATGCTTCAGGATTATATTCCGAGTCTGAAAATGTCAGGCCAGGATTCTGGCTCGGTTTCGTCGGATGACTCCTCTCAACAGCTCTCCAGGGAGCGAGTCAAGCTTCTTCCTTCTACTCACTCGTCCTCGGACTCATACCCGTCTTTCAAATGCTTCTCTGTTTCGGATTTGAAGAAGAAACTCATGGCAGGGTTGTGGAAGAACGGCGAGAGAGAGGGGAAATGGAGGTATTTGGTGCTAGGCCAAGCATGTAGCCATATAGGCTTAATGGAGGACGCCATGGTTCTTCTCCAAACGGGGAAACGCCTGGCTTCTGCCGCGTTCCGCCGTGAAAGCATTTGTTGGTCCGACGATAGCTTCTCCCTCCACACCATTATGACCCCATCATCAGACATCTCTTCTTCCGCCGTTGCCACAACGCCTCCACGGAACCCCGTTTCCCTCTCTGAATCAGAAATCATTTCCCAGCTTCTCTCCCACATCAAGCTCCTCATCCGCCGCAGAACCGCCGCCGTTGCCGCCTTGGATGCCGGCCTATACTCCGAAGCCATCCGTCATTTCTCCAAAATCGTCGACGGTCGCCGCCCTGCCCCTCAAGGCTTCCTCGCAGAGTGTTACATGCATCGAGCATACGCTTACAAGGCCTCGGGTCGCATAGCTGAGTCAATCTCCGATTGTAACAAAACGCTCGCTCTTAACCCGACTTGCATCGAAGCGCTCGACACCAGAGCCGCCCTTTTGGAAACCATCCGCTGTTTACCGGACTGTTTACACGACCTCGAACACCTAAAACTGCTTTACAATTCGATCTTGCGAGATCGAAAACTTCCAGGTCCTGCCTGGACATGGAAGCGTCACAATGTAAGTTACAGAGAGATTCCAGGGAAACTGTGTGCCTTAACCACTAAAATTCAACAATTGAAACAAAGGGTTGCTTCAGGGGAGACCGGAAACGTTGACTACCATGCATTGATTGGTTTAAGGCGTGGATGTTCAAGGTCCGAACTAGAGAGGGCTCATTTGTTGCTCTGTTTAAGACACAAACCGGATAAAGCTACCAACTTCATCGACCGATGCGAGTTCGCCGATGAGCGTGATCTCGACTCGGTTAAAGACCGAGCCAAGATGTCGGCTTTGCTCCTTTACAGATTGCTTCAAAAGGGTTATTCCAGCGTTATGTCTACGATCATGTATGAAGAAGCAGCCGAGAAGCAAAGGAAGAAAGCTGCGGCTGCGGCTGCTTTGCAGGGCGGTTGTTCAGCAAATTCGAATGGGAGTGAGAAGAAGACGAACGTGTTCCAAGGTGTATTTTGCAGGGATCTGAGTGCAGTTGGGAATGTATTGTCACAAGTGGGGTTCAATCGTCCAGTTCAAGTGAAATACGAGGCACTCAGCTGCTGATTTGTAGTGAAAATTTTGTCACCCTCTTTCTCTCTTTATGCTACAATTACTACTACTTGTATAGAAATAAATTCCCATGACTGAATCTCCATTGTTTCCGATAGAAGTACAAGTACTTGTGAATATGGCCGGGGAGAAGCTAACAGAGTTGTTGGCTTCTTTTATCTGTCTTATCTTGTTTGGTTTATCCGGGGCCTGACATTCCACTAGATTTATTGAAGGCTGTTATGATTGTATTTGTATCAATATATTGTACACATGCACTGTTGCACAGACATAAACACGGTTCAAATTATATTTTTTAACCACTGATTTTTGACTCACTATTCAACTAATTGTGATAAAGTTTTGTAGAGTTTTATTATGGGTGATCATCCCATCTTAATTTTCTAATCCACGACGACCAGGGACGGATCTATGTTTATGGTGGGAGGGACAATTGCCCCACCCAAAATATATGGGTTAATTATATTTTAGGTCCTTAAAATTAATTTTTATGATTTAATTATTTTTTAGAACCCTATTATTTCAAAATTAATCGGTCTGCCCCCCTCCTCGTTTAATCTTAGCTCCGTCCCTGACGACGACATAATTCTAACCTTTGATCTTACCAGACCAACTAATTGTTAGTTTTATCACTTTAAGCTCATAAAGGTTTGTAGCATTGTTCGTTGTGACTCGTTCGTCGATTTACAACTACGAGAGTGAGATAATTGATAGTGATTTTTAGCACTGGCGGAGTCAGGTTTTTATATAATGGGATCAGAGTGAGGTACAAGGTACGCTGGATTCTCATATCATTACAATAAATATTGTTGACCACGCATCTCAACAAATTAAGTGGGGTCAAATTTAATATTTTCTATGAAAAATTCTATATTAACTCCTTAAAAATTCATACCCTAACAATTCAAGTGCGGTCAATTGCACCCTCTATTTTCATATTACCTCCGCCTAGGGCTGGCAACGTGTCGAATTTAGGTGGGTTGGAGCTTCACCCATCCCATCATCCGTATCCCAAATCGTCACCCAACCCACCCACCACCCGCTTGATCATTGACTCAAATCCGCCCCACCCATCAACCGCGGATGAGACGGGTAGATCGGATCATAAATGGGTTCTATTATTAAAAAGTTATAGTTAAAAATACATGTAAAATTTTACTAAAAAATTATTTTTTAATACATTAAAGTTAACTATTATTAAAGTTCTAAATTTCCAAATAATTTTACATACAACAGAATCTACATAAACAAAATTATCATTTCTCAATAATAAACAAAAGCTTAAAAAAGTCTAATGTTCAAAATATTTTTTAAAATTAATATTATACTGATGGATGGGACGGGTGACAGATTAAATGGTGGGTTGAAAAAATTTTACCTGAATCCATTACCCGCTCTATTCGCCATCCATTTCAAACAGATCAAACCCACATTTTATCAAATTTTCGTCAATTTAGTTAAATTAAATAGATCAGATGGATCATCATCCATGGCTAATTACCGGCCCTACCTCCGCCCAGACGTTTAGCGGTAAAAGGAGTAAGTGGTGATAGTTGATTCAACGGTAAAAACAAATGAATTTTGAAATTTTAGAAACTTTAGAGTTATTTATTAGAAAAAAAAAGTAAGAATTTTAGCTTTAAAAATAAAAAAAATTAAAATAAAGTCGCATGCTATGTATTTACCTAGCAATAAATTTTTAACTACCGATAACGGATTGTCTTATGCAAAATACAAAGGAATTACAATTTACAATTAGGTGAGGAAGTGCATTCCCTTGCTTAAACCACATCATTTTCTCTCTCCCACATTATTTCTCTTGATTGGTTTATCATTAATCATGATACTCGAAAACAACATTTCCACAGCAACAAAAACCATATGTTTTAAGTGATCAAACCAATGATGTGAGCCTGTTTCTAACTTCACCTCAAATTAGTTCAACTGTACATAACAAAAAGCTCACAAATCTCTATAATAGGCTTAAACTGCTTTCTCATTAGTCATTCCTTTCCTTGCAACTGAGTTTATGCTCTGTTTTTTCAACCTTACTCAAACATTTTGCTTTCACTTATTTAGTTACATCTTTATGCGATTTTCAGCTGGAAAAGGTTGTTTGCTATTTGAGATGCATAAAAAATTATGAAATAAATTGCTCGAACCTAAATTTTTTGAATAGATTTTAACAAAAATTAAAACATTACAATATTATTAGAAAAAATAAAGATCAAATTAATTATTTCAAACAATGCAAACTATGCCTAAAATGAAACACGTGATGTTTGAATGTTGGGAACATTGGGAAGAGGGGAAGTCGTGACCAGGCAGGCAGGCAGGCAGGCTGATGTGATGATGTCAGAGACAGGCAGCACGTGATAGAATCATGTGCTTCTCTTTTTCTTTTCCCTTTTGGGTATTGAGATTGAATAATCATGGGCTAAAAATTAAATTAATGCCGGTTACCAGAATTTGCCAATGATATATGACACATCCTAGTTATATAAAAATAATGAATAAGAGAGCATTAACAAGAATTGAATGCATTACTATGATACATTTTAGTCTTAAAAAGATGATTTAAGTTTAAAGAAATCAACTGTGAAAAAGAATGATGTTGATTTTTAAAAAATTCGAGTTTAAACAGTTTTATCTGTAAAATATATCTTATCAAAAGATTAAAAAATAAATAAACATTCTATATACATGCGGTGTTAGTTTCAATTTAGAGTATAAAGTTTAGGGGTTTAGAATTTAGAGATATTTGTTTCAATTTAAGGTTTAGGGTTATAATTTAGGGTTTATAGGTTAAAACCTAAATTCTCACCATATTACCCTAAAAACTAAATCCTAACCTATAAACCCTAAATTATAACCTTAAACCTTAAATTAAAACAATTATCCCTAAATTCTAAACCCCTACACCTAAACCCCTAAACCCTATACCCTAAAACTAAAGTGTTTGTGGAAATTTTCAATTTCCACCGCCAGGGTATAGGATATTAATCCTTAAAAAAATATAAACAAATACTATCTTATATAAACACCTTAAGACTAAACCCTAAATTAAATCATAAATTTCTAAAACTAAATTGTTTCTATTTTTTTTTAATTGATGTAATTTTGTAACAATGTAATCCGATCCTAAAAATGGAATATTATGCTAAACAAGCATTTCCAAATTGCCGCACACTTGAACGTGTTGCAGAGCAAAGATATACTCAGACACAGCAAGCTCAACTGTTAATGGAGGGAATAGTATAGTTAAAAACTAGGAGACGACCAAAACTAGAAACCCTCCACATATTCCTACTTTCTAATGTAATCTCATCATGTTACAATGGGAACATCATTAGGACCCAACAATATATATATTTGTATCGTATCGTCTATTCCTATCCGAGAACTGCCTCGATTTTGGCCTTCTGGTCCTCCGTCAGCGCTGAGGGGAACAGGACCTCAAAAGTGACATAGAGGTCTCCTTTCTTGTTGCTGAAATGCAATGGCATCCCTTCTCCTTTGAACTTTCTCACCTCTTTCGGCTTTGTGATTCCCTGAGTATGTACAATGGCATTTCGTTACCTCGTGGCTCGTAGTTTAAAGTTTATGTCTAATTCGAGACATTTTAGCTGTTGGTTCTGATGCTTACCTTAGATCCGATGTCCACTAAATGATCATCAAGATGTTTAATTGTCTTCTCAAAACCAACAAGAGCTTGAACCTGGGGAAGGTCGAGGAACGATAATTAGTTCCATAAGGTAAAGAAGGAAGGTTGAGATCGATTCAGATAGATTAATAAAAATGAGACTTACTAGCGGTATGGTGACAGTAGTGTGCAAGTTATTGCCTTCCCTCCTAAATTGGTCATGGGGTGCTGTTCGAATGCGGAACTGTAGGGAATGTAATAGTCTTACATGAGCAAGAATTGGCAATTTTCGGTATAGTTGTAGGATTGTAGGGTGGCGTGATAGCCTTCACAATAACTAGGCTATTCAGAAGGGCCGGAAAATTTTGAATTCACTGTTTTTAAAGACTAACCTTCAAATCTCCGGGTTCTCCGTCTATTATAGGCTCACCATCATCATAAAAAACAACCTCCTGCAAAATGCACGGGGAATATTATTCTAAATCCAACAACAATATGGACTGGCTTACTGTTCTACTCCTAATATAGACTAGAAATACTACAACAAGATGACGAAGATTACAGCATCCCGGGGACGTTATATGAATAAGAAATTCTAACAAAATTTTCAAATGCATAAATCTGTATACAAAGTGTTCCATTTACGAATGGCAACAAAGAATCCCTGAAAAGATCTACTTTAGTGCATTGCTCTGTCTGCTATTTTTGATGTAATGCTGAAGACTAAAGCATGCCAAAAAGTCAGGAACACCCTGGTACTGAATTATTATTTCTGAAAGCATATTATTATCAACGACGTTTTAAGAGATAGAAAAAAAAGCACCTAGCTAAAATCACACACAAAAAAAATCTAATTCTACAAACTTACATGTCCATCTTGCATTCCTTTCTCAATATCAACTGTGACAATATACCCCTCTCGTTCATATTTGACATTTTGGCATTCCTCACAAACCTGAGAAAAAAAATGGAAAATAATTATAAAAGCTTGATCATAGTGAAGTGCAACATGACAATTCTGACAGCAAAGAATGTATCACGTAACAAGAAAGAAAAAGAAAAGCAAGGATACCGCAGTAACTGTTATTAACACAACCCAGAAACCACCATACCTGCTCGGTCATCTGTTGGAACATCCCTGGACCAATTTGCCTATGATAGACCTCGTTTCTGCAGTTACAGCGTCGTTTACCAGGAGCTGGCTTCAAAATATTTTTCTCCCTCCAAACCTGGTGAAATCCAGTTAAATGTTACTTTTTTTATAAGATAATAACATTGAGAAATACCAGAGGGGACATGAAAAACAGAGAGGCAAGCACCTAGCTATTAAATCCATCTACTTTCCCTATAAAGGTTCAAGTAAAGGATGAGATGCACCCTCTGCCCATTATCATAATTTCAAGAACTAGTTGACGCCTAACGATCTAGCTCCTAGTTAAGCCTGGACCGAACATAACATCGCTTACAAAGCATCATGTGATATCCTGTGATGTTTTATGGCTGATAGACGATTAACACCGACACAGATTTGTTAAACTACATATTTGTAAAATGTTAGTTATTATTACATGGATCAAATGTTTAGACTAACAATATCCTGAGAAAGCATACGGTACTAGTATACATGGTTTTGCTCACAGCTTGCATCCTAAATCTCAACTTTACATTTCCATACATAGACTAACCAACTTATTTAAGACATTACCAAAAGCCGACGGTTAGAGATTTAGGGTTTTTTAGGAATAACAAACCCCGCCAGAACATAATATCTCACCTTAAGAGTACCTCCCATATACAAATCTTCCAGCGTTGCATCCAATTCGACGATTACATCATCACCCTTCGCAATTTTCTCTTCCTCCTCAGCAGGGCCTCCACCAAAAAACCTTAAAAAGAGAAAAAGGCCCATCTTATCAGAAATAGAAGGTGGTTTAATTGAGCATGGTATTAATAAATTAAACAAAACCCCTTAAAAAACGAGGGCTAGCCACATTGAAACGAAGATTAACGAATCTTAGCCCGAAGATAAGTCAATACCTAACAATTTATTAGTGATTTCAAACAAAAAACATCCTTAGCATTTAAACATAATCACCGATAATATTCCTAAATTTAAAGGTACAATCCCATCACATAACTTAACAATTAACATAGCATCTCAATTACTACACTAGCAATATAGCATTAACAAAATAATTAAAATCAATAAATGAGGGGAAAGTCCAAAAATCATACGAGCTGAAAATGTCCTGGATATTGACCCCCATTCCTCCTCTGCCACCGCTAGCAGCATGCTGCTTCAGGCCCTCCTCTCCGTGCCTATCATATATTCCCCTCTTTTCGCTATCCGACAACACCTCATAAGCTAAACCCATTCATAAAAAAGATCAAACATCCAATTAATTCCAAATATTATTGTTTTTTTACAGAAAAGGAAATGATGAAACAAAGGAGGGGATTTTCTTACCATTGCTAATATCAGCAAATTTCTTATTGGCCTCTTCATTACCAGGGTTCTTGTCGGGATGATACTTCAATGCCAGCTTCCGATACGCCCTTTTGATCTGCTCATCAGAAGCTCCTTTGGGCACTTGTAATATATCATAGTAACTCTTCCTGCATCATTACACCAACATCAAGACAAGATTTCAGCATCTATAAAACGCCATTTCCCCCAAAAAAAAACATCAGAACCAATATAGAGATAGGCGATTACCCTGCGAATACGATGATCGCGTGAGAGAAAGCGCATAAGAGAAAAAGAAGTTTCGTTCTTGGAAGCGCCATGGATTTGAGATTAGGAGAGAAAATGGGTCTCTCCGTAACTTCAAAAAATTGTTCACAGAAAAGAAAACCAGGAGATATCGGGGATTCTTAAGCTGTGGCCTATGCTTATTTTCGCAAATGGATCGTTGGTTTTGAGTTTGAGTTCTGGGAAACTGGGCTTTGGGGTTTAAAATTTAAAACTTGAAGCAAAACTGAAGTAAATCGAACATTACACGAGGCATTGAGGGTAATCAACGATTTTGACTTGGTGAGTTGACTTTTTGCAGACGTGTTCTTGTGAAAACTGGCCAATGAGCGTAAACTTGATTTTGTTTCTTCCAATAAGAGTTAGCCACGTGGAGGAATTACGTCTCCCCCGATTTGTATTCGCACATCCGGATCCCGTTTCTGAAAAGTGGAAAACTGAATTTCTACAAACCAATTTATAAGTTAAAATGCCGATATTGTTTGAGATCGATTTTTTATAAGTTAATTTAAGAATGTAATTATCTTTTTATTTAATTGTCGTGATGGTTTTTGAAATTTGTTTGGGAAAAAAATAACTTAACAATTAGAGTTTTGGAAATCAAAGTTTTTTATTTTAATTTGATTTTAAAATTAGAGATTTTTTCAATTTTAATTAATTTTTTTTAGTTTCTTAAGATCATTTTGGAGTCGTCACTGATCACTTTGTTAGATTGGACATCATAAAAAAGTAGTTCAGAGATTTTTTTTAATAAAATTCGGGTTTGGAAGTCGGTTACATGTAAGAAAGGGTTAGCACCCCTACAAATGCCCGTTATCAGTACCTTATTTAATTTGAATTTAATTAAATCTTTTAATTGTTAAACGGATTCCTTTTCAAATGGGGATATTCTTTTGTAAGAAAATACATTTTGGACGAATATAAGTTTGAAACATCCAAATACATTATGAGACTTCAATTTATATTCAAAATGTTTCTCAACACAAAATGTTTAATGCATGTTCAATTATTGTTTGGTTCATTTTAAGTAGAACCTAATTAGGGCTCAATTAATTAATTAATTAATTAAGATACCATGAATATTATTAATTTTTGGGCTTTAATGGTAACACCCAATTAATTTGTGCACTACCCATATTAGGCCGAAAAGTAACAATATTCCTATGTTAAATGTCACTAACTAATTATTCTTTATCTTAATTTGATTTTATTAAAACTACTTAGGTGAGATTACATGTTTCTAAGTTTAAATGGCATGCTAGATAGTTAACTAGAATACCCTTTTTGATTAAGATCTCATTACATTGAGACACTAACCAAATTAGGGTATTGAAGTTGTTATTTAGCACCCCATTTATTTTCTACACTTTTCTTCCTATTCAATTATTTAGTTAAGGAACTTATACTAAGGCTCTAACCAATACAATAAATTAAAAGAATTTAAAACTCAGAACAAAGCTAAAAGGGACTAAATTGAATTGTATTCAAACTAGAGGAGCAGAATTACAAGGGAATGGTGACTAGATTGTAAGGGAAACAAAATTAAGAGTTTAAAATATAAAGAAAATAAGAAAAGGGCGCGGATCCTCTTGACCCGGCCCGACTCGACCTGCGAACTTGCCCAACACGGTGCTAAAACGGCACTGCTTTGACCGAGCTATAAAAGAGGGTAAAACGAGTTCATTCGGTCATTTTTCCCAAACCGCTCCCTCTCTCCTCACTCACTTTATCTCTAAACTCTCTCAACTCGAACACCAAAAATACCCATATTTTCCTATGTTTATCGATCAAACTCACTCATTTCTCCCTTGTTCATCCAACGTTCTTCGTTTTTTTCGTGTTTTAATCGAACATAAACACCTAAACACCTTCCTTTTCTGTTTCTTTCGGATCAAAACCCACTTTTCCCACTTTGTTCATCCTTCGTTCTTCTTTTTCCAAATTTCAATCCCCACAAACACCAAAACTTCATCCATTTCCTGTTTTTGAAAAATCAAAATCCCGAAAAACCTAAGAACACACGCACAAACTTTTCATTTCCCCCACTCGGTCTTCACAAAACCCAAAACCCTAATTCAATCTGTTTCTCGGCCGCCCGAGACGATACTGGTCACCGACCATCGTCTCCAGTCATTCCTAACCTTCCTCTGATGACCGACTTTTTTCGTTCATCTTCTTTGGTCGTCCTAAATTTTTTGACCACCGTCTAGTACTCTCGATCATCTTTTTCGACATGACCTGTAACTTCGGCTGTCGTACTCTGTCGGCGGTGTGATTTTTGGCCACCGTCCGCTGCCGCACCAAAACCCTAAAAAATTTTAAAAACGCTTCGTTTTCCGTCCTAAACCCTAATCTAAAGCTCGTTTCGACAGAAACACCCAACTTCCCCTCCTAAACTACCTACCCAATACCGAAAAACCCTTCCTCTCTCTATCATTTTCAACTCCGGCCAGTCCTATCACTCAACTCTTGGACTCCGGCGGCGCACCAAAGAAAGCTAAGTGACTGAGGTTCTTTGATTCCAATTTTTGGGTTTAGATCTAGGTTTTATTTTTATTCCAAACCACTGTTTTTTATATTTCGAGGTCTAATCCTAACTTTTTTGGTGTTTCATTGTAGGTAAACGAAAGAGGAGATGAAATGCTACCTGTTCGTGGTTGCGGTCGAGCTCCGACAACGATCTCTGGCGAACTTCTCGGCTTTCAAACGGCAAGGTGAGCGACCTTCGAGCTTCTCTCTCTCTCCAATTAATTCGCGTAATTATTACACAATCATTGTCATAATTATTTTCTCTCTCTTCTTTATATACCCGATAGTGGAAGATGACATCACCATGATGTTGGACGAAGTTAGCTGGCTCCAGATGGTGGACGATCCACGTGAAATGGATGGGAGCCAATAAGGAGATGGCACGTGGCTAGGTTGGGAGAGAAAAAGAAACACGGATTGGGCCTAGATTTTTTTTTGTGTTTGTTTGGGTTGACAAATGAGTATGAGCTGTAAATAGGTTGGCAAAATATATATATTTCGGGTTTAATATTTGTACTTGGGCTTTGTATAATGGAAATTGATATTAGATATGTAAAATTGACTTTTATGATATATTTTGGACTGTTTTGAGTTATTTATTTATTTTTATATTAGATTTATTATATTTATTTATTTATTCGGTATTCAAATACTATATATATGTACACTCGGATAAAATACGAGTATTACATTAATAAAAATATATTGTTGGTGTTCATTTCTTTGACTATTGTCTTGTTACGGATACGATCATTGTTATTAGCGATTAGTTGGTCTAACATGATAGGGCTTTAGGTCCCTTAAAAAAATTAAGTTAGGAGGGTTGCTTTCATATTGAACATTCATAAATTTTAATTTTAGTTAGTCGACCAATAAATTAGACATTAACAGTTAAAACTAAAATAAACTACTATAGGAGTTCTTAGGTTCAAAATATCAATCACCCGTGGACATGATATAGAATGCACAACTATTCACAAGCTTATTCCTTCATAAATTAGTTCGCGAAACGAACAATTCAAGGTGCAACTGTCAACTAGGTTTCCTTTCCGACTCAGGTCATTTTACAAATTTACGATAACAATGGAATTCAATTACTTACAAAAAAAATAATAGTATAGGTAAGTTTAAGAGTGAGTAAAACTCGAATCGATTTTACTCGTATCATAAATTTAATGTGAAATTTGTAGCAAAATAATTGAGTATCCTTGAGCCCCCTACAGTGCATGCATTCTATATGTTGTGTTGTCCATTTCCACTGACGCCAACAGACTCTCCAACAGCTGTTGCACTTACAATTTAAACATGCTAAATTCCACCGATGAACAGGTTCCAGAAAATGAGAAAATATTATCCCAATATCTGTTTTATTCTTCTTGCAATAATATACGGATGTAGTGCCCTAATTAAGCCAGCTGCCCCACCCACTAAATTATCAAATGAATCATAAGTTACCGTTAAACATGATAAATTCAGGACATTCGGACATTTGTTGCCGTTAAACTTTAACGAGAGTCTAATCTAGCACAATAAAATAAATAAATTATCTAGATAGTCCTTAAACTATTACTTCACCCTTATTTTGACTACCGAAATAAAAAATAATTTGTACAGTTACACATTTAATCCTCCATATTTACAATATTTATTTCTTTTCCCCTCCACCATCTTCCATATTTTTTTTTCAACTAACTCAATCCGTAATTTTCTACTAATTTGCTGTCTTGAATCTAAGTTGGAATTTAATCTAACACGATATGCTACACTATAATCTATGTTTCCCCTTGTTGGAATGTTTCGACTATCTAATCCATGTTTCCAGGACTAGAATTTTGGTATGATTTGTGTTTTTGGCCTTGCTAGTAAGTTTCTTGATTTTGGACTTGATTCATGCATCTTCTGCAGCAAGAACCGTCACTATACCGAAGCAGAAGCAGATGCTGAGGAGAACGCAGAGGTGGACCACGGTTTATATACATCAGCTGTAACCCTTTTATGGATTAGAATTGGCAAAACTATCTGGATATTAGCTTTGTTTACATGATATGCAGGTCTTGTTTGATTCCTAATTTGTTCTTTTGCAGGCTGCGGAAATCCAACAAGAAACAAAGGCTGAAAACCATATCCAAAACCTTCTACTTCTTGGTATGTACAACTTCTAGATTGGTTGCCTTTTGCAAACAAGTAATTTACCTTCATAGTTCGACCGGGTTAAATTCTCATTCATAACGGTTGAAGCCATCAAAGTGGAATCATTTACGGGTTTCTTTTCAATACTATCCAAATTTGTGGGAATGAAATGATTATAATTAACATCATGTGTATGGAAAATAATCTTGCTTAGCCGGCTTCCTTGGGGACTCGGGTATATCGGTGTCAGTATAAATTCTATATATTAATGGCCTGTGTGCACAGTTTCAAATTTGGGAAAACGGTAGAGGGAAAAAAATAAATATTGTAAATTTAGAGGATTAAATGTGTAATTATATAAATTTTTTTTTTATTTTGGTGATCAAAATAGGAGTGAAGTAATAGTTTATAGACTATTTAGGTAATTTATCTTTATTTTTGTTGTGTCAGATCAACCTCTCGTTAAAGTTTAACAGCAACAAACGTCTGAGTGACCAAAAGTTTACAGCTCGAAAACGTAAGTGACTTTATCGGTCGAATTTGAAAATTAGTGACCAAAACTGTACTGGAGACTGAGAGAAACATAAGTGACAATTCCAGTAGTTAACCCATAAATATATCGAGATGAGACGGAAATTTTTTATTCTAAACACGAACCTTACCTAATCTGTCCCGACTCTATTCTTTCTAAATCTTGCCCTGACCACCCCAAACACAAAATTTTAAAAGAAAAAACTTAAATGAGACAGGACGAGATGAGATACTTCTGGTAGGATCAAGGTTAGGTAATTTTATTATCCCTAAGAATGTCAATTGGGCGGGAAGGTGCGAAGGGTATTCTTCCCACACCCATTCCCGTCTTGAATTTTTATCTTCATCTCTGCCTCACGACCCGCTGCGATTTGCAAATACAAAATCTAAAACTGTAACACTCTAAGTTTTGGAAAAAAAAATGTAGCTGTGAAGGTTTGAACCCATGACCTTCTGGGTATTGTGCTTAAGGCTTAACCATTTGAGCTAGGACCATCTTTGTTCATTTTCTACACAAATTTAATTTTTAAATATTCTTATGTATAGTTTGGGCCAATAATAAATCTGGTTTGACTCTTCACCTACACAGAGAGATGGTTCGAATCTGGAATGTTTCAAAACAAAAAAAAAATGGGAAAGCTCTCACCTAACCCCATCGCCTCAGCCCCGATCTGCGCCACCGCCCGGCCGTGGCCTTCACCGCCGCTGTCACCGTGTCCGCCAGTTCTCCCCGAACGCAGCCGTAGTCGCCACTCACCGAGTCTCGGTGTCGTCCGTCGCGAAATCAAGGTTGAAGACGAGGGAAAACCAAGCCTCTGTTTTCTTGCGTTTCCGCCGCCGTCCGCCGTCCGTGTTGCTCACGGCCACCGCCATCGGGGTCCCCTTCAGTCCGTGTCAAAAACCCAGCTCCCCACTCGCCGGTGCGTCGCGTCGTTCGCCGTTGGGAGCAAGGTGAAGCTTCATCGAAAACCTCTTGAACCGCCACTGATTTTCCTCCGTTCCGACCGCCTCTGTCATCGGCAAGGCGCGTCGATCGTGCGTACGTGTTCAGCGCACGGAGGAGAGTAAAACCCACATGTTCGGTTGTTGTTTCGACGTCGGGAGAGTCCTCATCGGAGTAACGTAATTTTCCGGCCAGATCTGTAATTTGAGGCTTTTTCCGGTAAGATCGAGGCTTGTAATGGGATGCTTTTAAAATTTGTTTGATGCCTTGTGTGATTGGCCCTTGTTTTTCTGCAGAAACACCGTATTTCGGGCCTCCGGTGACCAATTCCGGCGACCGGCCGACGAAGCCATACCCCATGGTAAGTGGCCGGTTCGATTGAAGCCCAAACCCGACAGTCCGACCCGAACTCGACAACCCGACCCGTCTCTGACCCAAATCCGATCCAACTGAGTCAACTCGCCCGAGTTGACTCAGTGAGTTAAACCATCGAGTCAACTCAGTTGACCGGACCCGTTGACCCGATTCGACCCGTTGACCGACCCGGTCCGATCCGTTGACCCGACCCGGCCCGTTGACCCGACCCAGGCAACAGTGACGTCAGCATGACGTCAGCGTTGACCGTTGACCAAAAAGTCAAATTTTTCGAAAAGCCCTATTTTATGTTTTTCGACGTCCTGAGTCCGATTTTGAAGCCCGTTTTACAAAATTCTGACCCGAATGCCTCCGAATCTGACCTTGAACCCAAAAGTATTTAATTTTGTTAAGGGCTCTATAGATAAGAACTGAAATATTAATTTGTGTATTTGAAGGTATGATAATATCTCGGTATTTGAAATGTCATGGGACATCCAGTCCGGATTCGAATGCGATTGAATGTAGTATCGGGAGTCAACCGGTATAACTCGAAATTAAGGTAATACCTTACTACCCTTTGTATGCTTTATGCACATGTTGATATCCGGTTAAAGCATGCATGTTTGTGATGAAGTGTATCTGTGAACTCTGTTTAAGCCGAATTCGATACGAAATTAAATATCAGAATCAGTAAGATCAAAGTATTCAGATAAGAATATAAATAGAATTCAGATAAGAATATTAATAGACCGGGAGTATCGAAAGTGCTAACAGTAATAAATAACACAATTAAATCTGAATCTCTATCAATGATGTCTGAGAACCAATGTTCAGAATGTGGAGTATGATGTTAGATATGAAATTACGAAAATATCCTTAAAGCATAAGTTTGACTAAACTACTCTTCTGATAAAGGAAATGACCTAAAATCTGTATTCGACCCAATTATGTAATACGAGTGATACAAACTTGGATAATCCCTCAATCTCTGTATAACACATGAATAAGAATTTTCTGGAAATATTGTTGAAATCCTAAGTCAACCCTTTTTGACAGTAATACGTGAATTTGATGAGAATGGTCGCAATGACCGAAAATATGGTAATGCCCTCGAGCACCAAAATGTCTGATTAATTGGAACGGAGATATACCCTCAAGTTCTGTAATAAATGAATCGTCTGTAAAGGGCCGGAGAGTTAGGATGCCTTAATCTCGTTTGAGTACGTGAGTGTTGGAGGTACCAATTGATAGATTTATCTCAGTCTAAAATATCTGAATTACCCTCTTGAGTTAATCAGTAATTATGTAATTGATGAAATTCCGGATTTGTTAATAAGACTAAAATAACTGAAAGGTCGTGATAGCCTAAATAAACGGAACATCACTGAAAATATCCGATAACTTAAAAAGACTTTAAATTAGAAATTCTTGCATATCTAGATAGAAAACTAATGAGCAAATATGATACCCGAGTTCTGTGAACCATTGTTTTCAATGTTGGTATAATTACCAGAATGTTTGTGAACGTCAAAATGACCATATTGCCCCTGTATACTTAAAGGACTAAAGTACCCATAATATATCTGAACTTTCTAAGATCCTGAAGTATCACCTTCTGAATATCTGAGTTAAACCGTTAGTATGAACCCCCTGTTTAAGAGGAGCCACGTTTCCGAACTCAGTTCAAGTTGTCAAAAGTTTAATATGTCCCATTCCGTAAATGTCAAATATCTCTGAGAATTGATCTGTCCCATCTAGTGTGTTTCCATGTGTGCTACATTCTGTTATATCTGTTACATATATATATATATATATATATATATATATATATATATATATATATATATATGCGTGGGTCCTGTTACGATTCTCTGAACATTATAGATCGCATTGGTAATTGTCAAGCATGACTACTGAAAAGCATATTTATAATGTGATGAATATCTGTTTATTATGATATGTTAAAAAGGTATACCTCATGTCTGATTTAAACTGGAAATATCTGATCATTAAATGATAAAATGTTATCTGACTGTTGTCTGAGTTCTGTTGATGGTATTGTCTGATGATCCGATAAACTCAATAGTATGATCTGTTAGTTTGACCTATGATGGTATAATCTGTTTACATGATGAATAACAAGTGTCTGCTCTGCTCAATAGTATGCCTATTTATCTGTTAAAAGCATGAACTTCTGTTTCTGATACTCTGAATAGAATATGTCTGATACATGTATTATGTTATTCATATCTGGAATCTGAACACTGATTACTGTCTGGGGTATACTCTCGGGTTATGATTGAAGTGTCTGTCACAGCCCTGATCCAGCTGTTCTGTTGAGCTCCTACGCCCACGGGCCTAGGGTAAGTCTTTCTGGACCTAAGGAATTCCCTTAGGTAGGCTCCTACGCCTCAGGCCTAGGATAAGACCTACTGTATACAGTTCTGGGGGACTACACATTGGTGTAAGGTTGGAGGGTAGTTCTTGTAATCTTCTGTTTGAACATTGAACATTTGCATTTAATCTGTTATGTGCTCATATGATAGGATGCTAAGTACTTCTGTATATTGTTTTACAACTTATTAAAACACACTAGGCTTCGTGGTTTAACTTCTCCAACCTGCCACTCTGCTGACTCTCTGAACAATAAGCTCTATCATAATACTCAGTAACATAGAAAGAACAAATCTTGTAGTCCTCAAAAATAGTGTTTCACTAAATCAGCGAAACATAAATGGAGATAAGTATTGCCTGGAACATCATAAAAATGTTATGCCTTCCGTATGTCTGCATGAGCTTATAGCATCTTTTGGTAGTTCTGTATTACTGAGCTTTCCCAAGCTCATGTTGTTTTTACCATCTCAGGATAAAAGATCAGACAAGTTGCACCTATCAACGTCGGTATGGGAGTTTCTATGGCTCGTCGGGGAGTATGGTATCTGTGTAACTAGGGGGCATGTGTGTCGTGTTTGAATTATACAAATGAGTCTGAAACTTATTTTCTGCAACTGGTATCATGATTGTTTTATCGTTTTAAACGATTTCTGAAATTGTATTTTAAATCAGATATTTGTTTTATGATTTTAAAGGTTTAACTATATGTTTATTTGAAATCTTACTGTGGGTCGCTCTTGTGACCCTAATGTGACTTCCTAGGATCCGTCGTAACGCATAGGCGGGTCTAGGGGGTTACAAAAACTATTCGTGCCCCGCAACCCGCAAGATTAAAATCATCTCCGCCTCATCACCCACATGGGTCATGAGACCAACCTAATCCTCTCTTTATCCGCCTCATAATCCATTTAGATAATATACTTACAAATATTAGTTAAATAAATACAAATCAATTTGTTATGAAAAAAGTATGAAATATATGTCATTCGGACTTCCACCACATGTAACATTATTTCAACTAGGGGTGTTTATTTTCGGATATCGGATCTGATCCGAAATTTTGGATATCTGAAAAATCCGGATCACTTAAATAGCGATCCGTATCCGATCTGAAAAAATCGATATTCGAAAATCCGAATATCAGAATTTTCGGATCAAATATACGAATATCCGAAGTTTATGACTTTATTAGATTGTTTTTTAAATTTTACGGTTTTATCCATAAAAAATATAAGTTTTCGAATATAACAATCAATAAATTATTGAATATAACAAAATTTGTATCCATGGAAATTTCAATTTTTCATATATAACAAGTAAAGATATCGAATATAACAAGATACATACCTATAAAAAATTTGAATTTTCGGATATCGGATAATCGGATATCCAATCCGAATGTGAAATGACTATCCGTATCTGACGTGAAATTTTTGGATATCGGATCCGAATTATCAGAAAAATATAAAACGGATTGGATCAACGGATAATCAGATCAGATTTTTTTGCACATCCCTAATTCCAACTGTCATCATTTTTTAAAAAAAATATTCGAAATTAAATTTTGCACAACACAAAAGTTTAGACTAAAAATATACTAAAGTCGTAAAAGACATGAAAATAGTAGGCTTGTAAACGAACCGAACGAACACAAACGAGAGTATGTTCATGTTTGTTCGTTTACGTTTAACCGAACAAATGAACGAACACGAACAACTAAATGAACATAATTTCTTGTTCATGTTCGTTTATTAAGGAATGTAGCTTGTTCGTGTTCGTTAATGTTCGTTCGTTAAAATGATAAACGAATAAAAGACATATGTGAATAAATTTAAACGAACGAAATATTTGAATATATTTAATTTTTAAAAAATATATAATATTTTTGTTTTGAAAATAATAAATATAAGTGGACACATGTGAATAAATTTAAACGAACATAAATGAACGAATTACCGAACATTCACGAACATAAAATGAACGAACGAATCCTTTATTTGTGTTCATTCATTTAATTAAACAAATTTAAAATTATGTTAAAAATATAGAAGGTGTGAAATTATAAAATTTTAAGAGATATAAAATTAAAATATTAATAAAAATATATAAATTATAAGATAATTTAAAATTTTTAAAGAGTATAATTGCTTAATGCCTAGCACGGTAACACCCCTTTTGGTCCATCCTTGCCGTGAAAGTTTCAAATGTTTGATTCTCTCGAGCATTTCTTTTTAATGAAATAAAGTTGATTTTTTTTTATCAAGGAAATAAAGTTGATTGATAAAGGAAAAAATATCATTCACATAATAAATTTCTCTTAATAGTTAGATATGGGTACGGATGGACATTTTACCCCGTCCTGCCCGACCGAGTCAGATATTTTAATAAAAAAAGTATGTTCGGGTCGGTCGGGGTTATATTTAGGGTAAAAAGTATTCAACCTGTCTACATGAGACTAAGTGTATAATTTTTTATAATTAGGTCTTTAAAATTAAATTTTTATTTATAATTTAGTCCTTAAAATTATAATTTTTACGAATAAATCCCCTAAAATTCTTATTTACAATTAGGTCCCTAAAATTAATTTTTTATAGGTTGTTTCGGGTTTAGTGTATTTATTTTCGGGCCGGGTTTTTTTAAAGAATGTGTTCGGTAGGGCTAGGTACGATTTTAGGGTATTTATTTTCGGGTCGGGTTCGAGTGGGCCAAAAACCCGACCCGTGTCCATCCATAGATACATGGTGGACCAAGAGGGGTTAGAGAGTGGTCGTTTTTAAAAATTTAAAATTTATATATGATTTAAATTTTTTATTAAAAAAATTGAAATTTGTATATGATAAGTTCGTCCCTCAAACATAAAATATTACGTCTGTCCCTTGTTAGAGTATGCATTAATGCTTAAAAGATTAAATGCTCCCTGCATCATTTTATCACTGTGATTTTAGTGTAGGTTTTTAAATAATTTTATCGACTAAATTAATCAATGTTAAGCTAATCAGCTACTCCGAGTCAACAAGTAATTTTATTATAGAATATGAATATAAATTAACACAATTTAATATCATATACTCATATAAAAAACAGACAAACAAACACGCAAACAGTTTAGAATTAAATAATAAGCTGCCTCCACCACAAGGTTATAAAAAATAACTAAATCCAAGATAAAGAAGATAGGAGTGGACGATGAATAAATGAGGTTTGCAGGATAGAACATGAACCAGTCTCTCTAAAAGAATAATAAAAATGAAACGTTTTTCTTCTAAACATTAATATTGAAAAATAAAGGAGTAAATGCTATACATTCGGTTTGGAAAATGGAAAGCATTACATTTGATTTATCAAGTACAATTAATTATAAATTTCATATTATTTTCTTCTATAATTATTGATATAACGATCTGTTGACCGATTAAACCAATTTGAAAATTATATAGATTTATAATAAGACGAATCTTTCAACTTAATTTATTTCATTGTCGACCGCCTATCGTCGGGATCTATCGTTTCATTTGTTTTGTTTTTTAATTTTTAATAAATTATTTTGCTCTTGTGACACGATTTTACTTTATTCTTTTGGTACTTTTCTATATATGTTTTTTGCACGCTTTTTCTTTTTTCTTTTTAATTTTTTATTAGGGTTGGATCTAACGACGCCACGACTAATCATGATGGTGCTCCTTTCATTATGATGTTGGTCTCCTTGTCTCAGACCCTCGAACTGGATTTGGATACACGATTACATTTATCGTTCTTTATTCGCGATTGAGTTGTGGTAATGGTCTTATTGTCAACGTACCTTTATTGTAATATGCATTTTTATGTTGTTTGTTGGTGGTTTTACCTATTATCGTTGATTAAGGTGATGTTTGTATCCTTCTTTTATTTCGAGTCTTTGGGTTAGGTTCTTATCTTTTCCTTGTATGGTCCTCTTTTGATCTCGAGACGCTAATTTTGTTTACTAGGGTTATGTCTGGATTTAGGTGTTTTGTTTACTAAGTTGTGAGCTTTTATTATAATTTCGGATATATCATCGTTTAATAAAATTAGTGGATTTTAATTTTTCAAAAAAAAAAATACTTCATTGATGACGATAAATTCAAACATTGTCTTTATTTTACTTAAAGGACTCAACGTCTCATAAACATTATTATTGTTCAATTTTTATTAATTTTATCAAATAAAGAAAACATAAATGAGAAATGGGGTATATTACACCACAAGTCATTTAGTTATATGTTTAGTAACAACAATCAAGTTATTTTTCTTCTAAAAGTAATAATTTAGTCATTCAATTAAAATTTTGTGACAAATAGGTCACTATGGGGTTAAAATTGAAACATGGTCAAATATAATAATAATTTTAGTCCTCAAAACTTATGCATTCTATCAATTTGTCCTAATTCAAAAATAATTAAATAAATGTAACCATTCATATTTAAAATTTTCTACACTACACCCTCCGGCCACTTGTCGCACTCCATGCTACTGTCTCTCAACTCGCTAATCCACAAACGTGATAGCCCGAAAGACACGATCACTTTACTACTAGACAAATAACAAACTAATTAAACATACCCATTATGGTCACAATAACGCCTGCTAGTAGTCATTGTCACTTCACTAATGTAATTTTTAGATATAAAATGTTAAATTTATTGAATTTTTTTGAATCAGAACCAAATTAATAGAATGTATATATTAAAAAAATTAATTGAATGATTAATTTTTGTAGTTTTAGAAGAAAAAATATATGCTTATTACTAAATATATAATTAAATGACTTGTGATCTATTTTACCCTAAAAAATTTAATAGTTAATAAATTCACTAATTTATTTTTTAATAAGCAATAAATCTGGCGCATGAATATTTCATACAATAAAGGCTGCAACCGGAGGAGAGAGATGATTGTCCGTATCTGGCGTTAAAATAAATAATATTTCGTTGGGGACCTGTTTCGTAATATCTTGCAGGCCATATCGTTGTCACTAATATTTCATACAATAAAGGCTCCAACCGGAGGAGAGAGATTATTGTTTTTGGTTTATCTTTTCGTAGTAATAATTTGCTGGTTTTCTGATTTCTTCTGCGGCTTCTGCCGCAGATTCAACAGACGACGAGACGGATGGTTGTTTTTTAATTATTTATAGGCTTCCTTTTTTTAATCATAAACTATTTACAGGCTTCCGATACCATTTTTGTGCTTTTCCTGTATATTTTTTATCTTAAGGGTAAATCACTAAACTTTACTTACACTCATATTTTAGTCATTGAAATTTAAATTTTTTAATTTAATCATTAAATTTTAGACATTAGATTTTTTTGGCCACTCAATCGTTATTTTTTCAACTTTGTGCTGATTTGGCTTGATATTTTTAATTAATTTGTAGTTACATATGTCGACCACCAATGTCGGCAACCATTAAAACCAAAAATTTTAAATCATCATATTTTGGTCTCTTGAGTTCGAATTTAACTTCTACTTCAATTGAATCTTGAAGGGAATTCATTATATCAACCACTACCCTTGTTCACAACAATTGAAACACTAAAAAAACGTTACAAAGAAGCACACATTTTGGAATCGGTGCGATCAAACAACGGATTCCATAAATCAAAAATAAAAAAAATTGAAACTTTTAATGCTGGATTTATGGTGTTTTGGGTGTTTTCGATTAAACATACATCAAATCTTGGGTAGATAGAGAGAAGATTTTGGGTCTCATCGGCCGCTAATAACAATGACACCATTTATATTATTGTGTGTCTTGTCAAAATACCGTTAATTACGTAATGACAGAGTATCCAAAACAAAAACAATTCAAAGCTTTAGTGATTAAATTAAAAAAATTTAAACGCTAATGACCAAAATAGGAGTGAGAGTAAAGTTTAGTGATGGAATTTATAATTTACCCTTTTCTTAATTCAAATGGTACGTTAAAACTCAATGCTCGGAAACACTTGCTGCTTGAAATTAAAAGACTAGAACACAAAAATTTAAATATACAGCAAAAGAATGGATGAAGAACTACTGCAAAAGAGTGAAGGGAGAATATGGAGGGTGATAACAAGGGCGGTCTTTATGGAAGAAGTTAAGAGGGTGAGCTCCATGGCAGTGACCTTCGCAGCAATGGCACTGTTACAATACCTCCTGCAGGTCGTGTCTTTGATGATGGCGGGACACCTCGGTGAACTCGTGCTCTCCGGTGTTGCGATCGCCACCTCTTTCTGCAATGTCACCGGCTTTAGCCTACTCGTAAACATCTCTTCCTCTCAAGTCTCAACAAATGTATATATGCAGTATGACAATCAAAAGTTGATTAACAAATAACAAGTTTCTATGTACCTATGTATTACATGACATGCAGATGGGATTTGTTAGTGGCTTAGAAACTCTATGTGGACAAGCTTATGGAGCACAACAATATCAAAAGGTCGGAACCTACACGTACTGTGCAATAATCTCTGTTCTTCCCATCTGTTTCCCGGTATGTCTGGTTTGGATTTTCATGGACAAGCTATTAGTCCTAATTGGTCAAGATCCTCAAATTGCAACTGTAGCTTGCAAATATGCAACATGGCTCATACCAGCACTGTTTGCCTATGCCATCCTTCAGTCACAAGTTCGATTTTTTCTGTCTCAGAGCTTGATTCTTCCCCTGGTGTATATCACCCTGGTAACACTAGGCTTTCATATTCCAATTTGTTGGGTTTTGGTATTTAAATCAGGCTTGGGAAATAGTGGGGCAGCTTTGGCCATTGGTTTGTCCTATTGGCTCAATGTGATATTGCTCGGAATGTACATGAGATACTCATCATCGTGCGAGAACACCCGTATTCTCGTCCCGGAGGACGTTTTTGCTAGTATCAAGGAGTTCTTCCGATTCGGAATTCCCTCGGCCGTAATGGTTTGGTAACTTATTCTTCCTTTCTTATTAACATGATTATACATGTCACTCTGTTAATTCCCTAATCATGTTCTTTTCTTGGAGATGAATAACAGCCTGGAATGGTGGTCTTTTGAGATTCTTATATTGCTATCTGGAAATTTGCCCAATTCAAAGCTTGAAACATCAGTTATTTCTGTATGGTATGATCTCAAATATTTTGTTTTGTTATTTATTTGAGACATTAATTTGCATTTGACTGTTTGGTAATCATCCAATGTGCAGCTTCACAACCACAACTGTGCATTTCTACATACCATTTGGGATTAGTGCTGCTGCAAGGTTTCTTGACCTATGCCTACAAGTACTTTATTTAACACTTATGTTTCAAGTTTAATTTCCTAACAAGTAACATCCTATAACGTTTCCAGCACTCGAGTTTCGAACGAGCTAGGTGCTGGAAATCCACAGGCAGCTCAATTAGCTGCTTTTGTGGTGATGGCTCTCACGGTCGTGGAATCAGTCGTCGCGAGCACAATTATCTTCTGTTTCCGAAACGTTTTGGGATATGCTTTCAGTAATGAGAAGGAAGTTGTAGATGGTGTAATCAAAATGGTTCCCATAATGTGCCTCTCAATAATCATGGATACCTACCATGCAGTACTTGGCGGTCGGTTCCCGTTTTTGAGAAAAATAATCAAACAAATTTACTGATGTTTGCATGAAAATACTAACCCCAAGCTGATATGAATTATGATTGCAGGGATTATTAGAGGAATCGGGTGGCAGCACATTGGAGCGTATATAAATGCTGGGGCATATTATCTTGCAGGAATTCCAACAGGGATTTTATGTGCCTTTGTGTTGGGATTGGGAGGGAAAGGCCTTTGGCTTGGAATGTTAACAGGGTCCACTGTAGATGGAATTCTCTTCACATTTGTATCTGTTTTCACAAATTGGAAAAAACAGGTCTCTCTTTTTTCTACTTTGTTACCCTCTCGGTTTTTCGGGTCGCACACTTAGCTTTGGTTGTTCACTCGATGAATGTGAAATGTTTTTTTTCTTTTTTCCTAGCAATGAAATCCCTCGTAGACTTAATTGCTTGTAAATATTGGCAGGCAATGTTGGCAAGGGGAAGAATATTTGAGGGAACAAGATGAAGCTGAGGATTGGCTCATTTTGAAGAAAGCAATTAATTGGGACATCTTCTCTTTTATCTTTTTGTCTGTCTAGGTGTAGTCCGGAGTTTTTGTCTATGTTTAGAAGCAAAATCAATTTCCTTTCAAGCTCCACTTTGGTACTTTCTTCCTCCTACAAATGTCCTTATCTCTATCCCAATAAGCCGAAACCAAAGCTCTTATTTTTTGTTGAGTAATAGTTTGAGTAAGTCTTGAATGAGCCCCTCAAAAGTTTGATGCAAATAAACTAATTTTTGTTTGACATCTCCTTTTAATTCTAGTCATTGAATAAAAAAAATTGATGAATAACTAATTCTTTCTTTCAGTTATTCTTTTCTAGTCTTTTAATAACAAAACAGATTCTTCCAATGTATAAAATAAAAATTCCAATGGCTTTTACTACTATAACCGTCAAAGAGTAGCTATTTAGGGCCAGTATGACATTACTTTTGAAAAATGAACATTATTTGTTATCATAAGAATTATCAACATTATTATATATGAAATAAATCAACTTAAATCATAAAAATTATGACAATTTATTAGTAATTTTATGTATATAAAATAAAATTTTAAATATTTCTAAATAATTAATATAACTTTTTGAATTAAATATAAAATATTAACCTCTAAACTATGCATTTTGTATATTATTGTAATACAACTAAATATTAATTTAATATATTGATGATTATTATATTTAATATTATTTTATAATATTAAATTTTTTTATTATTTATTTTTATTGAAAATATTAAAATTTTAATTTTAATATTATTATTATTAATATATTTAATCATTATTGTATTTAATATTAAAAATATTAATTTAATATAATAATAATTATTATATTTAATATATTAGTATTAATATTAGTGTTAATAATTAAGGGTAAAAAAGTAACTTCACCCAAAAAGTTACTTCCTAGTTCCTACCCTAAGGCTTTGTTTGGTATGAATGATGGAAAATTAGTTAATTAAATGACTTAGATTCAAAATAAGAAAGTGGTTATAAATCTTAACCATTTGATTAACTAATTTTTCATCGTTATTCTTTCCCATCCTTTATACCAAGCAAGACTTAAAAGGTAAAAATCTTAACTTTTGAGGTGGGGTGTAAAATCTTTTTTTAAGTAATTTTTCACTCCAATTAAAAAAATTATTTGACATTGTTTATGGGTTAAAAATCACTTTTTCGAACAAAAATTCTCTTTTAAACCATGCTAAAAGAGACCGAAGTGTCTACATTAGTTATGAGTGAAAAATCACTTTTTTTTTTTAGCAAAAGTTATCTTTTAAGCCATACCAAAATCAGTTTTACTTTCAGTTCCTTGTAAAGCTTCTGCTGATCTGCGGCACATAGCTTATCAAGAGTAAAACAATGAAAACGGCTTGCACGGTTCTGCATCGAGCAGAACTCAGCTACTGGAGTGCAAGATCAGACAGTGAACCTAGTTCCACCGTTTGATTGCTGTTAAGGTAAAGCACAAATACCATAATTGAAGCTCCCAGTCTAAACTCTAAACTGCTGGAAAAAACAGTTAATTGAATCAAACAAAACTTCCTACCCTAGTTGTTAGCACGAAAAATCAAGCAGCAAATAAACACGGGAAAAAGAAACACATTAAGTAACCAATTGTTGCTTACTTTTGTATCCAATTATCGTGATCCTTTTTTAGTCTAATTAACAAGCTGAAATGAACTTGTTCAAGCTAAACCCTCGAGAGTGAACAACTTATTCGAGAACTCCAACGAGGCTTGTCGTCTAAGAAATGATCGAGCTAATTAACTTGATGCACAAGGTATTAAGTTCCAACCAAAAGAAACTCGTAGGGACTTGAGTGAAAAATGACATGCCTGTTACTCGAACTGGTTTCTACCTATACGCTGAAAAGACATGTTTCTCCGTTACATATATAACGGACTTCCGTATTTGTGTTCTTCTCACAGCATCCTCCAAGTCCAATCCAATCTGCAGTTTCTACATTTCAAAATCTACAAGACATGGAAAACCAAGGACAAGGCAGGAACAGGTTCACAACTCGATTGTCCGAAAGCGAAGTGGAGCAACAGATACTATTGCTCCCATTCGTTGCATTGTCTGCTTTTTTCGCGTTTGAAGAAGGTCAAGTGTTCTTCATGGATGCTGAAGATAGCTTGGGGAAAGAGTGGACATTTGTGGGCACATTCCATGCAAGCCAAGACCTTGGCAACTATGTGTCGATTAGGTTGTCCCATTTTTCAGTGGAGAAGGGTATAAAAGCCAACGATGAAGTGACCATCATGGAACTGCCCCAACGGGATGGGGAAGGGCCGTGGTTCAAGATTGAAATAAAGAGACGGATCAGGTTGTTTGGAGTGGACATGTGGGGAGATCTCCATGTCTAAATCACATGGAAATTGGAAAGGGAACCACCTGAGAATAAAAACAAGTACTAAGACTATGTCATTTATGTACTGATTTTTCGTATTTAATAAAGTATGTGGTTCCAAATATATGTTCATCTTCTCCATTTTCTCAATCTCAATTAAACGTTAACAATTTCAAAACATTAACGCTAAAAATAAGTTTGTTTAATATTAAAAATTATTCACTAATCATAAAAGACGTACGATCTATTTTGTTATAGTTTAGAGGGCATTGGAGTTATTATTTTTGGATCGAATAATTCAATTTTTTCGAATCATCATCGAGATTTTTTTGAAAGCGAAGTAAGGAGTTTCCAAATTTGTTCCGGAGAAGGCTGGAGTTATCAGTCAATCCCTGTTAAAATTTGTTTCAAATTTTGATCTAGTAAAAGAACCTTCGATCTATTTAAATAATTATTGAATCAGTACCTAAGATTCTCACACCTTGCCCTTGTTGATTCTCATATAGAGAGTCTAACCCGATTAAATATCTTTTAATCAAAAAGTTCTGACATTTCCAGTTTGATAGATTTTCATTGAAATTTTTAAAGATTCATTTTGGTCTCAAAATCCTCGTAAAGATGTCTTAAAATTCGGGATAAAAGGTTATTTTGTCCTCGAGTTTGACTCAAATTAAAAATATTGTCTTTTGCGCGAAAACGCGTTTAATTAAGTCTTTCAGTTCGCACATTACAGCAAATTAGCCCTTTAACTAACGTTGACCGATGGAACCGTTAATTTGACCGTTACTTTTAACACGTCAGCCGTCTTCGCTGATGTGGCAAATCAGCGAAGACGGCTGACGCGTTAAAAGTTAAAAGCCAAATTAACAGTTCCGTTGGTCAAAGTTAGTCAAGGGGCTAATTTGCTGCAATGTGCGAACTAAGAACTTCATTAAACGCGTTTTCGCGCGAGAGACAACATTACTAATTTAAGTCGAACTTAAGAAAAAAATAACTCCTTCAACCTAAAATTCGTTACAATACAAGTTGTTCGAGCGAACTCCTCGAAAATTCTTAGTGATTCTGATCATTAATACTAGCACGAAATTCTCATAACCTTTGTGACATGTATTGTAACGATGACACATATTAACATTATTTGAAGAAGTACTCTTACACATAAGAAAAAGTGTAAACAATAAAACCTATTATTAACTTGTTCTAATGCACAAGGTATTAAATTCCAATGAAAAGAAAGTCGTTGGGGCTTTGACCTTTTCAGGGACGCCAAGTACTGAAGAAATCTGGGCTGCTGTCAATACTTAAAATTGTCGTATTGGTACATTACTTAAATCGATTATTTGTATCATTAAGATTAAAACCAACAACCAATAGGTTTAGTAGGATGAGGAGGTACTAGATCCTTAAAGTAAGGTTAGAGATTCGAATCATGACATTATAAATAAAAAAAATTGGATTGAAAGGGTCACTCCATAATAGGTTTCTACAAAACTAGATTTGAATTAGTCGGCCAGTTGATCGTTAAGCAGATTCAACAAAACGACCACGAAAAGTAGTGTTTGTTCACAAGTTAAGGGGGAAGGCTTACTCTATTCACTAATGAAAAATGGCATGCCTGTTCATCGAAGTGGTATCTACCCTATACGTTGAAAAGACATGTTTCTCCGTCAAATATATAAAGGACTTCCGCATGTTTTACTCTCACAACATCCTCGAAATCCAAATCCAATCTGCAGTCTCTACAAGACATGGAAAACCAAGGACAAGCCAGGAACAGGTTCACAACTCGATTGACCCAAATCGAAGTGGATCAACATATACTATTGTTCCCATTCGTTGCGTTGTCTGCGTTTTTCGTGTTCGAAGAAGGCCAACTGTTTGTCATGGACGTTAAAGATAGCTTGGGGATACAGTGGACATTTCTCGGCTCATTCCATGCAAACGAAGATCTCGGAGATTATGTGTACATCCGTTGGTCGGAGTTTTTAACGGAGAAAGGTTTGAAAGTAAACGATGAAGTGACGTTCATGGAACGGGATGGGGAAGGGCCGTGGAGAAAGTTTAAGGTTGAAATAAAGAGACAGATCAGGTTGTTCGGAGTGGACATATGGGGAGACCTCAATGTGTAAGTGTAACTCACATTGAGAAGGGAGCCACCTGAGAATAAAAACAAGTACTAAGGCTATGCCATTTATGTACTCAATCTTTCATTTTTAATAAAGTATGTGGTTCCAAATATATTTCATCTTTTTCAATCTCAATTAAACGTTATAGATTTTAATACGTATATCATTTTATGATCATGTCTTGTGACAGACTAATTTTGAAAAGATATACCACGTTGATTTTTATTTAATGTATCAATTATCATATACTCCTAACCCATGTTAAATATGAAGCGTTGTCAATATCTTTTATTTAAATGATTTGTAATATGAAATTAAATTAAAGTTTAAATATAAAAAGTTAAAATTATTTGTAAAAAGCTAATAATATTTGGAATAACTTAAACTTAAACCAAGGACAAGGCAGGGACAGGTTCAGAAGCCGATTGACCCAAACCGAAGTGGAGTGGAGCAACAGATAATAATGTTCCCATTTGTTGCTGTGGCAGCCTTTTCCGCGTTTGAAGAAGAAGGCAAACTGTTTTCATGGAAGCTAAGGATAGCTTGGGGAGAGAGTGGGCATTTCTGGGCACGTTCCATGCAAATGAAGACTCGTAGAACGGGATGGGGACGGGCCGTGGAAGAAGTTTAGAATTGAAATAAAGAGACAAATCAGATTGTTTGGAGTGGGGATATCTGGGGAGACCTCAACGTGTGAATTGCATGGCGTGGCGTTGCTCTTACTAAAAGGGACCCACCCATAATAAAAACCAGTACTAATTTTTCATTTTTAATAAAGCCTATGGTTCCTTATATTATCTTCTTTATTTTCTTAATCTCAGATCAACCTTCAATTTAGAACATGTGTAGTAGTCTCATTAGTAAAGGATAATGTATTTTATTTAGGTGATTCAGATTTAAGTATTATGTATGCATGGTATATATAATTTATTAAAAAGTTAAAAAATAAAACATATAATATTAGTTTGTTTGTCAAGAGTCCTGACTTTTTACCAAAAAGTATCTTCTTTTAGCAACTTAGCATTAGGGATACTCAAATCTTGGTAATTGGGTATTCCGTTACTCGGATTTTCGGGTAGTTAAAATATTGGCTCGTGTCGGGTATTTGAAAAATTGAGTATTTGGGTACTCGAATATAAAAAATATATATTTTTAATATAAAAATATTTTATTAGTGTAATATAAAAAAATAAAAATATGTATTTATTACTTTAATATAAAAATATGTATTTATTAAATATAAAAATATAAAAAATTAAGATTTTTTATTAGTTTAATATATATATTGAATATAAAAATAATTAATTTCAAATATATTGGAGTACCCGAAAATTCTATATTTTGTGATCCGAGTCCGTCTTGAAAAATAGCGGGCCGAGTACCCGATCCGTGTAAAAAAAAGTTCTAGACAAATACTCAATTATTTATGTTCGAATAATTTGAGTCGGATAATTTTGAACGCCTTAATTAGTACTTTTTATCTTCTTTTCCCTCGCAGTATAAACGTTTTACTTTTTACCACAGCCTAGGCAGTAATCATTTTTATTGATTAAAAATCATTTTTTATTTCATATTTTTTTATTGTGTATTATTAACTTCTAATCCTTTTTGTAATTAAGGTTTTAAGAGGAATAAAAACTCTTGTTTCCTTTCGTTGCCCCTTTATATTTTTCAACACTAAAAATTAAGGCTAATATTTAGAGAATTAGGCGTAAGGTATATTGTTATAATCTACGGTTTAAAATTTAAAATTTATAATTAAGTTTTAATATTATGCATAAAAAATAACACAGTAAAATATTATTTTTGTCCTTTTAATAGAGAAAAATAAATAACAAAAAGTGAAGAAAAAAAACTGCATTGGGCCCATTTCTAAGAAGGGAGCACGGTTGGGGCAGGTGATTTTCAAGTTTCAACCACCAAGGATTTGGACTTTTTTTTTCTTCTACGACGCGATCCACGCGGACTCTTGTCTTGGCTGTTCTCGTCGAAACCGCCATCGAAACTTCTTCAACTCTACTCGGAAATCGGGTTTTAAAGAGTCAAACACTCAACAATCTTATATATATATCAAACTGCATTGTCCGATAATTGCATACTTTAGTTAAGCCTACTACAATCTTGGTGCATGAAAATGTTGTCAAAGCTGCTAACAAAAACCGACGTGGAGAAGAGCTTGGAGATCCCTGCTTGTGGTTTCGATGCCCTCCCTTTCCAAGAAGGACATTGCTTTTATATGAATGTTGCTGATAATAATGGCAGTGCATGGACGTTTCCATGCTTCATTCAGCCGCAGAAGACCGGCGGTGATGAATACCAGAGCATTGGATCATCTGTTGTTTCGGTTGGTTGGATGAAATTCGCTACGAAAATTGATTTAAGAGTTGGTGATATGGTTGTTCTTCACCACCAATCTTTGGATGTTAATTCTAAAGGCTCGAATTTGCAGTTCAGAATTGAAGTTCGGAGGAAGATCAGATTGCTTGGTCAAGATATCTGGACTACCATCGACCATGCATGATGGGGAAGCCATCTCTTACGAACAAAACTTTGTTTACATTTTTTATCCTCTTTCTGTATTGGTATTACTTAAAAGGAAACTACACCAGTAACCACCGAACTAATTGAGATATCTATTTTAACCTAATTTTAAATTAATAAAATAAATAAATTATTTAATTAGGTGATGACATCTATCACCACCTGATTAGAGGAGAAAAATAAATAAAATCTCTAAACATGCTTTAGGGGTGGATCAAACCTAGGCAATACTTGGGGTAAAGGCAATGGCTAGCCACTGCACCAAGCATAAGTTTATACTTTAAATCACCAAATTTAATATATATTTCTTATTGGTTTCCATTTTTATAAGTAAAAAAAGACCAAAATGGTGAATTTGACCAAGATTCTAACTTTCAGTGTATTCCAAATAAGAAATCTGTCTCTGTAACCTCATTTGCTCATAAAACTTGGCTATGAACTTCTCAGCCTTGGAATCAATCCCTTCATCCTCGATTTCAGATGAATACGGATACGGAGTACTGTTTCCTTTCTCATCACAACCTTCATATCCATACTCTTCCACTTCTTCAACCTCGGTAGACTCGGATCCCGTCGAGCAACTCCTTCTTCCATTATCATAATCTTTGACGCCGAAATCGAAATCGACTTCCTCGGCGCTAATGCAAGGGAGAAGGAATCTCATCGAAGCGGGACGGTGGTGGTGGTGGTGCATCTTGAACTGAAAAATGGGCGTCTCGTCAAACGAAAGCTGGCGTTCCTTATAATGGCTGCCGATCATTTGGTGATCATTACGAGTCGACGTATTTCCAGGACCCTTGAGGAACTTGTGCACCAATCGTAGCTCCATCATCACCCGTCTCTTGAAAATCCCACCTTTTCTTGCCCATAACAGTGGCAGACGCAGGAGATTCCATGCTACATCACTTCTCTTCTTCTTCCCCATTTTTCGTATGAGAAACACCGGGAAATGCTTTGTTTTTACTAGGATTTTGTTGAATCTTTGTTTGCTGTTGACAAATATTGCGGTTTGAGTTGCTGGGGTAATTGAAGTGAAGGTTGGGTATTTAATATTTATATTATATTGTATCATACTCCATATAAGGAGTCGTATTATGTAAATTTCATGGAGCGTTTAGTACGCGGAAAGATAGGGAGGGAAGAAAACAATCTCTAGTTTTTGGCTTAATTTCCCTGGATATCCTCAAATTATAAATTAAATTTTAAACTAATCACTGATCTTCAAAAATACTTTTAATTAAATCTCGAATTAAATATTTTTTATTAAGTATAGAGTTTTTACGTTCTAAATGAAAACGTCAAGACTCGAACCTACACAATATAAGACAACATGACATATTTCATCATTCAGCCAATTAATGATTTTCAAATTAAAATACTTATGGGTTAATAAAAAAATTTAAACAAGTTGTACTCAAACTGATATTAAACGTGACAGTATAACCGGAGGAAAGACTTTATTGAAATGATATTTTAGTGTATAGATTTAATTAGAACATTTTAAATTTGGGATTAGTTTTGCATTTGACCCATAGTTTTGAGGACATCCTGTGGAATTAACCCCTTTGTTTATAGATTTATTTCTAGTTTGGTAAGAATGGGAGGCGGAAACTGGTTGGAAACACGGTTTCGCGCGCCATAAATAAATCTACCTGTCTCATGTTTATTTTCTTCTCCCAAATCTAACCCTGTCTCCTTTGCTTTTTTTTTTTTAGAATTACATTTTTGGAGCATATAAAAATTTGCTTTTATAATTTAGTTTGCTTGATATTCTAACAATAGAAAAGTTAAATTTAATAATATGATTACATGTAAAGTTTTTAATTGGAAAAATATCTATAAAATTAAAGTTTCCTCAAGGGTGAAATATCATAACTTCACTATATTGTAAACTAAAAATGTGCTTAAAGAAATTGCTGCAATTTCAGTGAAATAAATATTACTTCTAGAATTAGCAATTAATTAATTAATACGAAAGGCTGTTATAGTAAAAGGGAAATAAAAGTGAAGAAAGTCTGTTGATTGAAAATATCTTATTTTAAAATAAAAGAAAAGAGCGAAGCAAATGATTGAAGTAAAAGAGAAACACACGTTTTTAGTTGTTTATTTATTAATCTTCAGCTTTTGCTTTAGGATTAAGACAAGAAAATAGAAATACATTTCCTAACAAATATTTTATAGTTCATATGTAAAATTGAAAATTATACTTTTAACATTGTTGTTTTTAAGATTTAACTTTTTAGGAATACAATATTTTATACCATTATATCTAATAATTCGTGGTATACACTATTTGTATCGCTAATCATGTTTTAAATACATAAAATTCATAAAAATAAATGTAAAATATGAGACTGTTATAGAAAATAAATATAATACAATTATATAACAATTTATATGAATTATTTTGTCCTGGTATTATATTTTATATTTACAAAATCTCCGAGAATCTTCCTATAATGTACACAAAAAATACGAAGATTTTTCAAATGAATGTGTGAAATTATATCATGACTTTTTTTATAATGTTATCTATGGTCTGAATTAATAAAAAATAATTTATTTTATTAAATTATTTTCATGGCATATTTTTTATAAAATAAACCTTCACTTATATTTATTATAATTAAATTAATTTTTTTACCAAAATAAAGATTCAATTAATAAAAAATTATATGAAAAAATTAATTAAATAAATTATTTTATAAAAAAAAAATTATATACGACGTGAAGAGGATGGCCATAAAAGTTAACAAGCGAGAGGGTCATTGAATCAATCATGAGAGAAGCCAATAGAATTACTGGGATGCCCTCTGATAATTCATTGGTATTAACTATTAACACCAAAAATCAGCGATGCAATAAATGATAATTTAGAGGGTAAAATACACTATAAGTTAATTATAAATTTGAATAAATGTGTTAATTTTTAAAAAATAATAATTTAATGACTTAATTAAATTTTTGTTACAAATAAATATTTTACTGTTAAAACTAAAACATGGCACGATACAATTACAATTTTAGTTCTCAAAATTTAACTTTTTATATTTTAAATTTTAGTTCCCAAATGAATACTCAAGTACTTGTCGCACTCGATGCTACTATCCATTAACTCGGTAACCGGAAAATATGATAGCTCGACATACACAATTACTTTACTATTAGGCTAATGAAATTTTTAAATGTGAAAAGTTAGATTTATCCAATTATTTCGATTTAGGACAAAATTAATAAAATGTATAAGTTTTGAGATTAAAATAGTTAGTATACCAAACCATCCTTTTCAATTTTATAGACAAAGTGAACTGTTTGTAACAATATTTTAATTGACCGACTAAATTATATATACTACTTTCACAATAATAAACGTAGTATGATTTTACGATTACATGTAACAAATACAAGTAATTATATTAATCTAATATAATGTTAGGATCTGAATTCTGGCCTTGTTTAAGGGATCTAGCCCAATTTCGCTAGACTTACCGGTTATTGATTTATTTATTTTTTCTTATAGAAAAAGTTCATCTCTATCGAATTACATTTCGGTTTCCAAGGTTTGATTTATAGTTTTTTGGTACCAACATATAACATCAACTGTGGCTATGTTGACGCAAAGATCAAACTCTTTAGTACAATGTAAGATGTTTCACAACCAAATTTAAACACAGAGGAGAAGTACAAAAGCTGAAAGTGTGATTAATTAAACTCCATATCCATGGTACATACATACATAAATATGTTATCTAACAACCTGAAGGGGAGAGCTTAAGATGAAGATCAATGCCTATCTCCCCCTCTGGCAATTTGCTAGAAACTTCACTAAAGTCCGGCACGGCCACCGTAAAATGCAACGGCTGCGCCATGTAAATTCGAGGAGGGTGCTGAGAAGGAAACAACAGTGGACGCGATGGACAATAACCAACCGGCCGTTGTGGCACAAATTTACCAGCACTGTTGCTGGTGAACCCCCTAGGAAACGTCGGCCTCACGGAATGGGGGCTTAAAACAGGTGCAGCTGCTACGAACTGTTGATAACTATGAAACTGCGCTTGCCTAGCTCTTTGACGCTCTCTCTTGTGTGCATTTTGATGGCCCCCTAATGCTTGAGAATTGGCAAACACCCGGTGGCAGAACGGACACTCGAATTTCTTGCTTTCTACGAAACCATCAGCTTTCTCAAAAACTACTTCCTCTTGCTCCTTAAGTGAAAAGCCAAATAGCTTAAGAGATGAATTGGTTGGAACTGAGCTCTCTGCCATTTAAAATATGCAGCAAGCAGAGTCTGCAATTATGAGTGTGGTTATCAAAGTAAACGTCCTATATTTATAGGCCGAGATTCGATTGGCGTCGACAAAGTATATATGATTGTTACGCAGAATTTTGGTGCCATATTCAGGCAATGATGCCAATAGAATTAGAAATAGCCTAGGAGGTACATATTTTGTAGGGGTAATTAGTAATTACTATGTTTTACTGTGTTTGAAACAACATCGAATCAACCGAACTAATATTTTACGGTGTTTGATACGTTTAAAAGTGAAAACTCTCTTGTCAGACAGTTTAAAAAATGGGAGCAGATCCTGAGGGAGGATCCATGATGGTGAAACATTGTAAGAAAAAGAGCCCGAGATAGACGGGGAATTAGTGTCATTGTCTGTAGGGCAAGATGTTAAGATTAAGGCTGCCCCTGCTGCCTCCCTTTATATGCCAAATCGCATGCACGCGCCTCCCTTGTTGGCCTGCATAATCATTCAATTATCAATATAATTCATACATATTTCTTAACAAACACTCTTCACAAATAGAAATGGCCTGTTTTGATGCAATATTGACTCGGTTTTGTAAAGCAATCGGCGGACTAGGATGGTGATAAATAGATTAGACATGCAGCAATTGTTTTAGTTGGAATGGTCGTTTCATAATCTTAGCTCGAGATCTTCAGCACGCTGCAAATAGGTTAGGCTCCCGTAGCATCAATGCCACCTCCACCACGGACTTTCTAATTCAAGGAATTCTGCACAAACGACGAGCCATATACTAGCAGCCTAAGTTGTACAGATACAGATACGGGGACAGAAAACGACAATTTTTAAAACTAGAGGGTACGAGTACGGCGAGGGTACGATAAATATAAAATAAACTTTAATATATATAATAAAAAATATTAAAATTTATAATACAATAAGGACTAAAATTATAATTGTATTAAACAATAATTATAATTGTAGTTATTTAAACTCACTTCTAATAATTTTAAATTACTTTTTAACACTTAGATTAAGAGATTACTAAAATTAAATGACTAAATTGAACGAAAATTTAACTTTACATTCTAAATAAAGAGAAAATCAATGACCAAAATAATAAAATTAAAAGATGACATGGCTGAAATAGATATTTATCCATTCCTATTTAAAGTGTTAAGTTTATAGTTTTTAGGTGGAGAGAAAGCAATGAGTTTAAGTGTTAAGTTTATAGTTTTTAGGTGGAGAGAAAACAATGAGAGAAAGCAACATATAAATAGACATTTATCAGATAAAACAAGGAAGCAATCTAGTCTTAGTCTTTTGACTGAGATTAAGTGTTAAGTTTATAGTTTTTATGTGGAGTGTTTAATTTAGTAGTTTTTTAAATATAATTCCTTGAACTTTTTAAGTTCGGATTAGTTTGATGGTTTTTAAAACCTTGCTCACAAAGAAGATGGGGGTTTTATTTTTTATTTTTTTAAGTAAATATATTCGGATACGTTCTCAGGTACGTCCCAATAAGCGTTGACCGTCCCTGGTATAAGTTTGACCGTCCTTGATAAAGTTGGGACATCCTCGGGACGTCCCCCAACCGTCCCCGTATTGCCCCTGTCTTGGGGACGTGGGACGGCCCTAAGGTGGAGTCCTCGTGCTTCATAGCTAGCTGCTAGGACATATCAACTATAGACTTCCCCACCGTTACCAGCACGGCATGCAAGAGGACGTTGGATCGAACATGTTTAAATGTTCACTATCCATCAATTTAAAAATGGGTTGAGATCGGAAATGGTTGAAGGAAGCTCATAAAGTAGCAAGCTATTTTCTTTGTGTCTAGCTTCCTATACGATGAATAACCATACAATATTAGTGCAAACTTTGGCATTGATGTAACCTTTAATGGCCTACTCCGAGCATTTCTGTAGTTTCTTGTCTCTTGTTTAGTTTGTTTGTATTCTGCTTTTTAAAGGGCTTTTCACAAAAGCTTCATCTGCCGGGAAGATTCATGTGCGGGGGGGCCTTTTATGGAAGCTGCAAAGTTGTTATTATTGGCACACCTCAGAAAAAAATGCCCCCACTTAAAACAAGTCTTCATTGTTACACTATCTATATATCCGGCGCGTGTTCGTGTTATTCTACTCAATAATATCGTCTCTAAGATTCATATCAGAGTTATCTTGAGAGTGCAATAAGGCACAAGTGGATATACACCAATTCAGATTTGATCTGCTCTAATACGACATAACCCTCAACACACAGGCATATATGGGAGATTTAGTGGTCGTGGCTAGGCTATAGCAAAAACCATGTAATCTAGCATAATAGGTTAAGAATTGCCTAGGATTGAAAAGGGTGCGCTGTTCTAATCATGCTGAACCAACATATATGGCCTAAGATAGGCACCACGTACGATCACTTTAATCTCTTGTTTTGTCATTTTTCGCATTGCTAGAACTTCTTTTTCTGTCAAATATGGCCTGAAATGAACTTGTATGAACAACCTGTGTGGGCAAAAACATAGATAGTATCTTAGTCCGATTTCAAATTTATATAAATCCGCGCACACCTGCGGACTACGCTGCAGACCTGAGGGTAGTTTAAGAGGATAAATTTCTGATGTATGATTAAGAAAGAATGATAAAACTCCTGCTGATAGGATAAGACGAGATGAACACTGTTAAAAGGCATCTAAAGATTTCAGAATCCATTGAGCTGACCCACCAAGTTCCCCCAGTTCTTATCCATAGGGACTGAAAGCCTGTTTTGTACTGCAGCAGCACCAAGTGTTCCATAAATGGCCGTGGATCGAATTACAAGCTCGAACGGCAAAGGTCAACAACGCTGGCCATTGGTTTGCTTCTAGGTGCATGTCCACATTTCGACCCCTCTCAAGATTCTGTTCAAGATATTATGGAATCATAACGCTAGATGTTCACGGCTTCACGCCCTGCATTGCTTTTGTCACAAAAGTACATCTTTTCCCCTTTAAAATGAAAAATAAATGAATTATGCAGATAGATATGTGTGTCACATTCGTCGGCAAGAGTTGCTCTCCAGTTGTTAGTGGGTTGGTGCATGGTCCTTTACACACGCTTATCCAAAGACTCGAAGCCCACAAATCACATGATCCTCATATTTATGTCACTACATCATTCCATGGAGGGAAATTTTCTGCCTTTTTTGGTGTTTCTATTTATGTCTCACGCTTAAAATTAGGTTTAGAGCTTAAATTTTAAGGTTTTAGGTTAGGATTTAGAGAATTAGAGTATGATGTATTTTTTAAGGTGTAAGATTTAGAATTTAAGATTAACGCTTGAAATTTAATTTTGTAGTATTTTTTAGTGTTCGGAATAAATAGAGGCGAAAAGAATTTTTATCGATCATTACATAATGCACATACCAAGTATCTTAATCCAGCAGGGCCCTTTCTGTTTATCTCGCGGGTGCCATTAATTTCGAATGCAATTTTATTATAATTCCGTTTTCGAATTTTTCGTTGTTATTTTTCCGAATTATTCTTTCTCTAAAACTCTTCCGCATGTAGTGAAAAGGTCTAATTTGTTATTGTAAGAATACTCTTAAAATTCATTTTTTTCAAAATTTGTTAATAGGGGCCTATTTTTTTATATATCACTTGTTACTAAGGGTATAATTTCAAAAAAAAAAATTCAATACTCCTTATTAGGGGAAAGGGTGAGCAAAACTCCACTTGACTCGAAAAAATTAATTTTTTCGACTCAACTCGAAAAAAATTTCAAATAAAGTTTGAGTTGTAAATTAAAAATTCTAATAACTCAAAATTTTAATATTTAGTAGATAAATTTTTAAGTTGGAGTCGTAAGGACTGGTAAACTCGCATAACTTGAATTTTTTTTACTCAATTTAACTCGATCGAACGCTCACCCTTAATTAGGGGTTTATTTTTTAAGTTCACCCATAAGCCACCAAAATCTCAGAAACGGGTCTGGGTCACATGAGTACATTATTCATCATCTCTCTTTCCTTTCTTTTTTCTCCCTCCTCACACTCGTATTAACCCGACTCTCCGCTCAAACTAGAAGAGATAAATGGCCTAAAATCACCCTCATCTCATTCGTTCCCTCAACAAATTTTATATATACCTTCGTATATGAAATTTTATTGCATAAATCAATACAAGGTAAATTGTTTTTCTTTTTCAAATATGGTGAATAAAATTATATGGCGTTACATATGAGTATGACCCTGATACAGTGATACTGATAGGATTGTCAATGAATAGTGTAAAGTAACAGAATGGATGCCCACCTATAAACTATAATTCTCAAAGCCATGATTTTATTTATGTTTGTACTACCAGCTTTGGATTGAAACAACAGCCGGCCGCGCAACCAGTTCACAGCCACCGGTTGAGACGGAGCCCACGAGCTAGGAGGTGTTTCGATTTCCGAAATTATTTAGGATAAAGTACACAAATGGTTACTAAACTATCCCTAAAAATACAAAACGATCACCAAACTTTCAAAAATTACATAATAATTATTAAACTTTAGTTTTTCTTATAACAAAATGGTCACTGGGCCGTTAACTGGAAGACATGACAATTCGAAAATTTGAATAATAACATATTTAATCCTCCATATTTACACATTTAATCAATTTAGACATCAATAATGAGGGTTAAATTAGGAACAAATTGATTAAATGTGTCAATATGGAGGATTAAATGTTATATTATTCAAATTTCTTTAATTGTCACGTCACTCAATTAACAATATTTAACGGCTCAGTGAACATTTTGTAACAAAAACTAAATTTTAATTCCTATTATGTAACATTTAAAAGTTTGATGACCATTTTATATTTTTACCTATAGTTTAGTGACCATTTTGTAACAAAAATTAAATTTGATATTAGTGGTTGCTTGTAGGCGAATACGGATTGGGTGGTGGATGTTCAGTTGGATAGTGGGTGTGGGGATGAATTTGAAAATGTACCTATGTAGGCGGGTGTGGATTTAAAAATTGTACTCGTCATGGGTGGTGGATATGAAAATTTTAGGTGGGTATGAGGATAAAAGAGGGGTACTCACCCCGCCCGTTTGCCATCCCTAATCCTAACTCTTATATTAGAGATAATTATGTTTAAATGCATTATATTATGGGGAATATTAAACACTAAAATGATTATAGTGTTAACTATTTAGATTAACCAATGACATTATAAAAAATAAATTTAAATTATATTAAATTAAAGTGTGAAGATTAAAATATTACAAAAAATTAATTGATCTATTGAGATGGAATATTAGATATTTTAATTAAAATTAAAAATTTGAATCTTGACGTTGTGAATGGAGCACATTGAATTGAGGGAGTTGTCCTTATAACGATCCTTTATAGTATTAATTTTTAGTTCAATGATATAATCGACACTAAACTTAAAGTTCAATAATACCTGGTGTAGTATCTGATCGTGGTTAGTCAGACGCCACATGTACAGTTTTGATGCCAACTTCAACCGTATATTCCCTAGAGATGACTTGTAGAGTGACAGCGACAAAACGGATAAATGTACTTGCATGAGTAGTTTTAAGGAGAGATGGGACTAAAAAAACTAAAAAAGAGAGAGTATACAAATACTTATAAAACGGATAAAAATTTTTTGTCTCTTTTCTGTGCCTCTACTTATGCCACAATACTAAAAAACACTACAAAATTAAATTTCAAGCTTTAACCTTAAATTCTAAATCTTAAAACCTACACCCTAAAAAATACACCCTACCCTAAATTCCCTAAGCCCTAACCATAAACTTTAACCTAAAACCATAAACTCTAAACTCTAAACCTAATTTTAAGCATGAGGACATAAATAAAGACATTGAAAAGGGACAGAGAATTTTCATCCGCGACAAAACCTACCAAACCAGCTACACATGAATGTTGTGTACTTGCATTCAATTTTATTTTATTTTTGAGAAATGTACTTGCATGAGTAGTTTTAAGGAGAGACGGGACTAAAAAAATTAAAAAGGAGAGAGTATGCAAATATTTATAAAATAAGTATGGATTTGTGTATCGACTTTTGTACACCCACATCAATGACACAATGATGGACAACAACCCGGACCACACGAATACAATGGTCGGAACTTTTCCCCTCCTTCCCATCAAACCCTTTGCAAATGGATAGAGGTGGCAAAGCACCCAGAAGCTGAAGAACACCCCTCCCACAAGCTTGCTCCACTGTGGAAACATGTTGTACATGGTTCTCGCTACGCCCATCGCTATCGCAATCATGTTCACCATCATGATCGTGATCGGAGGAACCATCAGGAAGCTCCATTTCACAATGTATAGGTCGGCAAACTCGTCGTCTCCATCGTCTGGGGTGGTGGATTTGGAAGTTAATGTGAATGAGATGTCTACTCCTGCTATGACCTTCAAGATTCCTTGTAGCACAGCTGCGGGATGAGCACTGATTTCGCCGATCAACCAAAACTGTTCGTTTCGCCACCAATCGTGAAGCGTGATTCCCGACCATTTAATTTCGAGGATAGCGAGCAGGCATAAGGTAATCGTGATGGCCAGCAAGAATATCAGGAATGTCACGCTGAGGGATTGGACTATGAACTGTCCGGAGAATAGAGAAACTGCAGGCATAATGCACTAGACTAGGAGAAACACGGGTGTGAAAAGATACATTCCCACATTGAAATAGGCCACCCTTTGCAAGAATTTCATTCTAGGACTAGCGAATAAGGCATTGTTCCTTGAAAAGAATATCTCCACAGAACCAGTTTCCCAACGAAGGACTTGGTGCAGCCGGTCGGTTAAATTGATAGGCGTAGTCCCTCGAAACGCATCCTTCTTGGTCACGCAGTATACCGATCTCCACCCTCGGTTGTGCATTCTATAACCGGTCACCACATCTTCAGTGACAGAGCCATATATACATCCTACTCGTTTCCCCCACTCGGTTTTATCCTCATAGAAGCAAGAGATAACACTTATTGCCTCTGTAACAATTGCAGCATCCAAAGGCTCGCGCGGCACTGCAAGAGAACCTGCCGGTCTGCTTTTGTTTCCCTTTCCTTGTACATCCTGCAGTAGCCTTCCTTGGTAGTCGGCAACCGGGATCGATGATGCTAGAGAAGTAGAGTTCCCAAACCTTTTAGGAAGAAGCAAAGACTCAATATCTGCATCATCATCATTGTTTTCCCCATTAATGGGCAGTACCATCTCATCTTCGGCTTTCTTTGTCACTTTGGGCTTCCTTATCCTTCTACCAAACCATCCATGATGTTCGGTGGCTCTAGAAGGACTAAAACCATAGAGAGCAGTTCGCCGGAAAATGCAACCTGTACCTACATACATTGGACCTTGTAAACCATCAAGAGCTCTCATGCTTACATCAAAGAACATTGTGTTATGATTTGCATATCGGTCATTCGGGTCGATTCCCTCGAACCTTTGTGGGAATTGAACATAACAAATCATGTCACCACCTCTGTCAAGCATAAAGCACATTCCTTCCCTGAGAGCCAAAGAATTGTAAACATAGTGATCACAGTTAAGATTGAGGATGAATGGCCCATTCGACATGATAGCACTGGTTCGAACCAGAGCATTCATGGCTCCAGCTTTCTTGTTGTGATCATAACCCGGTCGTTTCTCACGGGATACATAAACCAGCATAGGCAACCTTGTATCAACTTCTGTTGTGTCAATCAGGTTCTCCCCATCTGCTTCTGCACCATAAACCGGCTCGGCATTTGGTGGAGCGAGCAATACCTTTACATAAGACTAAATGTTAGCATTTTGAAAATCAAATCAAATTCAATAAACCATTAATCTTATAAATTAAATTCTGAAATATACCTGAATAATCCCAGCATGATCTCCTTTTGAATGGTCTGACTCTGCAGAGGCCCATGTTCCAGGCCAGTGAGGACCATCCGACATCCAAGTAGCCTTAGGAATCTTAATAGGATCTGAAAGATTGCCTCCCATTTCCATCTGTTTCTTCTTTGCTCTAAGCTCTTCATGAGCATTGTAAGCATCCGATCTCCTCCTGATCGAGTCCGGCAATGAGTTAATCCTCACCTTGAATTCATCAGACTCTCTCTTCACTCTCCTCCTTTCCCTAACAAAATCAAGCCTCACTTTGTTCTTCAAAAAGTCTCGCTTTTGTCCGAAGTATGCTTCAGGATTTCGAGGGTGTATGTCGTGTTTCCGGCAAAAAGGAACCCAAATTCTAGCAAAGCTAGCCGTCTCTGCTAGAGCTTCGAATGTCAGAAGAGCCCCACCATCATCTGAGAGATAACAAGCAAGTTTTTCTACTGGATAGTCAACAGCTAGGATAGAAAGGATGGTGTTTCCCGTGACGAGAGGCGGTTCCTTTTCGGGGTCGGCCGTGGAAACAAAAACATCAATGCCTGGAAGGTCTGATCTGTTGCGGAATACGATCGTCGGATAGAGCAAAAACGCAACTGATGATTTGAGAAAATAACAATGAAGATAAAGGAGACACAGATTTTACGTGGAAAACCCCTAAATAATATAGGGTAAAAACCACGGACAAAGGTAGAAGAATTTCACTATGAGAAAATAGGAATTACAACTTCTCTCAGTCTAACAAGGAGAAAACAATGACAATTCTCTCTTGATAAGAAAGGAGAAAACAACTCTATGAAAACTCTCTAATTTCTCTAGTATTGGGAGGATGTTAGAATGATTTGGGATGTGTAAGAATGGCAAATGGCTAGGCTATTTATAGTTGAGCTTTCGGGACTAAACTTGTAAATAGCCTAAACTTTAGGGACCAAAATTGTGATTTTCCCATGCCAAAATTTCAACCAAATTATTACACCCATAATGCACCGAAAGTGCATTGTCTTTTAACCCATAATGCACCGAAAGTGCATTGTCTTTTAACAATCTCCCACTTGAAGATTTGATTGGAACAATCATATCTTCACTCCATTCTTTCAACCTTATATCATTCATGTTGCTTACGTCTCTAACAAGCCACATGAGGATCGACACCAAGTAAACTTATCAGTGTTGATTGCTTTTGTCATGAAATCTGCTATGTTGTCATCGGTATGGATCTTCTGCATATCTATCGTCCCTTCTTCCACCTTCTCACGAATGAAGTGGTATTGGACCCGTATGTGTTTTGTTCTTGAGTGAAAAGCAGGATTCCTTGCAAGATGCAAGGCGCTCTGACTGTCACAAAACAAAGAGACATTCTCTTGTTTGTGCCCGAGCTCCTCCAATAGCATTTTCAACCATATTGCTTCTTTACTGGCTTGTGTAGCTGCTGCATATTCTGCCTCCGTTGTTGACATAGCCACAACCGATTGCAGTTTTGAAACCCAGCTTACAGCTCCACCAGCAACTATAAACACATACCCTGTTGTAGATTTGCTTTTATCCAAATCTCCTGCATAGTCAGAATCGACATACCCGCTGATAAGAAAGTCTGATCCCCCGTAACATAATGCAACATTTAAGGTCCCTTTGATGTATCTCAGGATCCTTTTCACAGCATTCCAATGCTCTCTGCCTGGATTCGCCATGTACCGACTAACCACTCCCACTGCTTGTGCAATGTCTGGTCTTGTACAAATCATAGCGAACATTAAACTTCCCACTGCTGATGCATACGGTACTCGAGACATCTCCATCCTCTCTTCTTCACTGCTAGGACTCATACTGGAGGATAATTTAAAGTTAATAGGAAGATGGGTATAAATTGGCTTACAATCTTGCATGCTGAATCGTGACAAGATCTTTTTCAAGTAATTCTTTTGTGAAAGCCAAATCTTCCTACTACTTCTGTCTCGGTGAATTTGCATCCCTAGAATCTTGTTTGCTGGTCCCAAGTCCTTCATTTCAAATTCCCTAGCCAGTCGTGCCTTTAATTCTTCAATATGATCTTTGTTGGGGCCTGCAACCAACATGTCATCTACATACAACAGCAATATAACAAAGTCGTTTTCACCAAACCTCTTGAAGTAAGCACAAGGGTCTGCATTAAGTCTGTTGTATCCAAGGCTCATGATGAAGGAGTCAAATCTCTTGTACCAACACCTCGGCGCCTGCTTTAAACCATACAGAGATTTGTTCAACCTACAAACCAAGTTCTTCTTTTCTTTTTCTTCAAAACCTTCAGGCTGGAGCATGTAAATCTCTTCTTCAAGATCTCCATGAAGAAAAGCTGTTTTAACATCTAGCTGCTCTAGATGTAAATTCAATGTAGCACACATTGCCAGGACAACTCGAACCGTTGTTAGTCGAACCACAGGAGAAAAGATTTCATTGAAATCAATACCTTCTTTCTGAGCATATCCTTTGACCACCAGTCTTGCACGATACCTCTCCACTTGATCGTCACCATTTCTCTTGATTTTGAAGACCCATTTGTTACCAATTGGCTTCCTTCCTTGTGGTAGTGGCACAAGTTCCCATGTATTATTTTTATGAAGGGCTTCGATTTCTTCTTGCATTGCCGCCATCCACTGCGAAGCATCTGAGTTGTTCATTGCCTCCTCGAATGATGATGGCTCACCGTCCTCCGTTAAAAGGCAGTATGCAACATTACCTTCTATAACATAATCTGAGTGCCAATTGGGGCGTCTTCTCACACGATCTGATTGACGAGTTGTTGGAGCTTCAGAATTCTCTGGTTCTGGTTCCTCGAGCTCTGGTTCTGCTTCAGAATAATCACTCTGTTCAAACTCATTTTCAACATGTATCTGTGTAGTCTCTGGCTTTTCTTTATCAGTGATATCATCTTCTTCTTTTCTTTGTAGCTTATCTTCTACAAAGATAACATCCCTGCTGATAATCACTTTGCGGGCAGTGGGATCCCACAAGCGATACCCCTTTACTCCATCAGCATACCCCAAGAATTTACATTTTCTGGATTTTGGATCCAACTTTGAAATTTCTTGGGCATTGTACATCACGTACACAATACTTCCAAATATATGGAGGTTTGAATAATCAACTGGTTTACCAGTCCACATTTCCATCGGTGTCTTCAACTCAATTGCAGTTGATGGAGCCCGATTCACCAAATAACATGCGGTATTGACTGCTTCTGCCCAGAAAGCTTTTTCTAGCCCTGCAGCTCTCAACATTGCTCGTGTTCTTTCTAACAGAGTTCTGTTCATCCGCTCTGCCACTCCATTTTGTTGAGGAGTGTATATTGTTGTGAACTGTCTTTTGATGCCTTCTTTTCTGCAGAAGTCATCAAATTCATCACTTGTATATTCACCTCCATTATCTGATCTGAAACACTTGATCTTATTTCCAGAATCAAGTTCCACCCGCGCTTTGAAAACTTTGAAGGTTGAAAACACATCTGCCTTCCTCTTGATAGGATACACCCAACATCTCATAGAGTAGTCATCAATGAAGGAGACAAAATACTTTGCTCCGCCTAGGGATGTAACCGGTGCTTGCCATACATCAGAGTGAACCAATTCTAGAACAGCCTTGCCTCTAGAATTTGATGTGTTGAATTTTAATCGATGATGCTTACTTGTAATACAATGTTCACACAAAGGAAGTGATACCTTTGTTAAACCCGGAAGTAGCTTTTGCTCCACAAGGACTTTCATTCCCTGTTCTGACATGTGTCCAAGTTTTCGATGCCATAACATGGTAGAATTTGAACTATATGAGGCAACAGAGGCTTCAGCTTCTAGCAAAGTCTCTCCCTTCAGCATGTACAAATTTGCAGCTATCTTTTCACCTTTCATCACCACAAGCGCTCCATGGAACACCTTCATGATTCCTTTCTGTGTTTCAATTTTGCTTGCATTATTATCCAACAATCCGCAGGATAATAAGTTTTTCTTCAAGCCTTTCACGTGTCGCACATCTCGAACAACTTTGATTGTCCCGTCATACATCTTCAATTTGATGGTTCCAACGCCAACAATCTCCAAGGCATGATTATTGCAGCTGTACACAGATCCTCCTGAGATAGGTTCATAATTATAGAACCATTCTCTTCTTGAGGTCATGTGATATGTGGCTCCCGAGTCAATAAGCCATATGTCTGCAAATCTTTTTCTGCCTTCCATGGCTGTTGTTGCTTCACAACAGAGAGCATCTCCATCATCTGAAGTGTTTGCCATATTTCCTTGAGGATTGGAGTTTTTAGGTAAACTCCAACAATCCTTCTTCATGTGACCCTTCTTTCCACAGTTGTTGCACTTTAAATTCTTCTTACTCCTTGACTTTGATCTACCATGATTGTGACTGCTACTTTGGCCACGTTCTGTTGATCTTCCTCTCATCACCGTTAAGGCCTCTGCTTGTTGCAGATTTCCTTGTCTGTCTTCCTTGTTCTTGCGCCGATTTTCTTCTTCTAGAACAGCAGCTGCAACGTCATCGAAGACTAGATCACTTGTAAGGTTGTTGTTTGTCAAGTTGATGATGAGTTGATCATACGAATCAGGTAGACTTTGAAGCAGAAGTTCAGCACGTTCTTGTGACTCTATTTTATAGCTTAGGGATGTAAGCTGAGAAAATAGAGTATTCAACGTGTTTAAGTGCTCTGTCACTGAAGTAGATTCTGACATCCGAAGAGTGTACAATTTCCTCTTAAGGAAAATTTTATTGTGCAACGATTTGACCTCGTATAATTTTGCGAGGTGATCCCAAATCTCCTTGGCTGTCTTCTTCTCCTCGATGCTTGATAGTACTTCATCTGCTAATGCTAAATGAAGATCTGCAATAGCATTCTCGTCCATCTCATTCCATTTCTTGTTATCCGTAAAATCTGCCGGCCTTTCGCTGATAGCCGCTAGACATCCGTTTTTTCTTAGGATGGCATTTATCTTCAATTTCCACAGTGAGAAATTTCTCCCATTGAACTTTTCAATATCAAATTTCGTTGCCATAGCTTCTATTTCAGATAGCTCCCACTATTTCACCTTTTTGACGTGAATAGTGCCCACCACCTTCAATGAATGAGTAATATCTAACTTACTTTCTTATGATGGAGGATCCACTTTTCAGTGGCAACCAACAGAGAATACGGTAAGTAGATATACGCACCTAAATCTGGCTCTGATACCAATTGTTGCGGAATACGATCGTCGGATAGAGCAAAAACGCAACTGATAATTTGAGAAAATAACAATGAAGATAAAGGAGACACAGATTTTACGTGGAAAACCCCTAAATAATATAGGGTAAAAACCACTGACAAAGGTAGAAGAATTTCACTATGAGAAAATAGGAATTACAACTTCTCTCAGTCTAACAAGGAGAAAACAATGACAATTCTCTCTTGATAAGAAAGGAGAAAACAACTCTATGAAAACTCTCTAATTTCTCTAGTATTGGGAGGATGTTAGAATGATTTGGGATGTGTAATAATGGCAAATGGCTAGGCTATTTATAGTTGAGCTTTAGGGACTAAACTTGTAAATAGCCTAAACTTTATGGACCAAAATTGTGATTTTCCCATGCCAAAATTTCAACCAAATTATTACACCCATAATGCACCGAAAGTGCATTGTCTTTTAACCCATAATGCACCGAAAGTGCATTGTCTTTTAACATGATCTCCCTTTCGGGTTACGAAGGTTAGAGGACTCGAAACGCTGCTTAAGAACCGAGAGATCAGTTATTCTATTTACGGGACAGAGCTTAGGAAGCTCACATGAAAAGGCAAACCAGAGCTCACATGTTATGGACATTCCCCATAGCCACATTGCATCACGGTTAGGGTGCCTAATCCTCCATGTAAGAAAGAAACTCAGGGCAACAAGACGGAGTATAATAAGCAATCTGCATACAAACAAACATATACAAACTCAAGATTTAGCACAAACTATAGATTCTAGCTCAATGTAAAATCACAAACTAATGTAACAAGCATGAAGTTATAACAGTTCAATGTAATAAGCAATCTTAATACTTTAGCACAAACTATAGATTCACAGATTTATGCATACAATTTCTGATATTTGAAATTCGAATCAAAGAATTGAAATTACCTGTATTGACTGAGAATTGCAGCAGAAACTCCAACCTTCCTAGTCAAAGGCCTCTCACATCCCTCTGCAAAGTCCGGTGGCCATTAGTTCCCGATCCAGCCCCGTAACCATCTTTAGGCCACACCGCGTTTCCGTACCCGTAAGTCCCTTTAGTCTCAAATAGCCACCTGGTATGATCGAAATCCGGTTGATGATTCTGCCCTTTGAATGATTTCACAAGTGAAAGCCTTTTATCCAGCTTGAAATCGGCGATCGAAGGCAACGGAAAAGCTCGATCTTCTTCTTCTTCGGAACTAACTTCATCTTCATCATCATCACCGTCATTAGTGTCCTTGTAAGGCTCTTTACATCCAGGGCAACGGCCGCCACCACTTCCGACACAATCCAAGTAACAGTCTCTGCAAATTTTAAACCCGCATTCACATTGTCCTTGAACAACTTTCTCATCACACCCTCTCATTCCACAAATCAAGCCGGATTTCATCGTCTCTGGCTTTTCCAAGGAACAATCAATGACATGGCCTCGAGTAACCGAATTGTACCCTCCGGTGAAAATAGTACCCGAAATGAAACTCCTTTCGGGCTTCAGCTTCAACCCATCTTTACCTTCATTAAGGCTTGTCTGTGAGGCTGATATGGATCGATGATCGGTCGTTGGAGGTATATGGACTGTGTAACTTACAAATTCCAAGTTCATCTCTTCGATCGGATCATCTTTCGTCGTAGAGCTATACCTTCCTCCACTGGAAGCCCTCCTATTTCCTCCACCGCCGAGAGGACTTGCGCTGCTCGATATCGAAGCACGGCGTGGAATTGGACTGGTTAATCCCATGCTTCTACTCCCACTTTCTTTTCCGGCTGATGAAACCGTTATCGTCACCGGAGAAGAAGCCGATTTCACCATCTTTACTGCGAATTTGGCTTCTCCAAAAAGAAGAAGAAAAGAAAACAACCCTCAAATTTCGAAGCAAAGAAAGTAATGAATAATAGCCAGAAGAATCTAAGAAAAGATGAGAATTTTTTGAACTGAGAAATGAATTGGATGCATTTCGATTTTGAAGTGAAAGGAATTTGTTTTATCTATTGGGAAGGTTAAAAGGTTTATTACAACGGTCGATTAATTTAGTCTAAAATGAACAAACGGCTATATTTTTAAAATTGAAACGGTCGATGTTTTTTATTTTGTAATGAAGAGAAAAGTCAAAAGGTGGGTGGCTTTCTTAACTTCCAACGGTCGGATTAAATAAAAGGAAAATACTTTGATGCATAGGGTTTAGGGTTTAGGGGTTTAGTATGTAGGGTATATAATTTAAGGTTTATGGTTAGAATTTAGAGTTTAGGGTTTAGGGCTTAGGTTTAGGGTTTACGTTGCTAGGGTTTGTGATTTAGATTTTAAATTTTATAAAAGGATTGTGTAAAAAAAATTTACACAGCTTGTGCATCAAAATAAAACCCTAAATAAAATGTTATATCATAAACTTTTGTGGGGTCGATAATCGGTTCAAATTTTTGCCTCAAATTACTGGGATCTGAATTGATTTCTTAAATATTGTATGTTTTATAGTATTTTTATTTAAAAACATACATAAATTGTCTAGTTTACACAAGCTTAATGAATTTAAAGTTTGGAATGTTAGTCTAAGGTTTAAGAGTTTAATTTGTATGATTTAAAATTTAAGATTTAAGGTTTAACGTTTTAGGTTTAGGAATTTATATTCTAAATTTTAAAGAATAGTTGTGTAATTTCTTTTACACAACTTATGTATCAAAATAATAAAAATATTATAAATTTTGTACATTTTTAAAGTAAATATTTTGGTTTTTTTTTTGACAAAACTTAAATCTAATCATAATCCTACCTAGAGGGGGAGAATAGAGAAGGAAAGGGAACAAAGATAATATGACAAATCTTAAATATAATTTTAATTTTAAATATTTTGATCTAAAATTCATGACCTAAGGTAATATGAGAGAACAAAGAAAAGTAGCTTGGCCAACCAGCCAAATGTACTTGCTCTTTTGGTCTAAATTTATAATTTATTGACTTAAATAAATTAGTTTAAACACATTTTCCTGCTAATTTTAAATTGAACAAATTAATCTTCCTTGAAAACTATGATTGGATAATTTTTAAAATAAAATAAAAACTGAAAATTGTATATTATTTTATAATAATTTTCATACTTTTGAAATTTTTAACATTTTTTTTGTTTCTTTGGTTACCGACCTTCGAACCTCGGAATTACATAGAGACTCAGCACTACGTAACCACAAGGTCTAGAGGAAAGCCGGTAATTTTTATGATTTTTGTATCATATTTTATAATTAAACTCATGCTAAATCTAAAAATTCTAAGAAAATTTGATGCCTATTTTTTCAATTAAATATTTTTTTGTTTTAACTTGTAATTGTAATATTATTTTAAGGGAAGACAAAAGACTTTAAAATTAGAATAAAAATTGATTTTGTATTTAAATTTCATAAGTGGGTGAAATTTTTATGTAAAAAACCCAATTTTTTTTTCTAAAAAGAGACTAATTGTTTCGAGTTTAAAATTGAGAGTGAGATAAAGAATATTTAATTCAATTAACAATAATTTTAACATTTTGAACTAAAACGTTAACTTTTGGTCAAAAGATGATATAACACAGGAAAACTAAATAGAAGATGACTGTCAATATGTTCTATTGAAAGACCAGTAACATTCATGGCTTGCATACGTTCTAAGATTTCCTCTGGGCTGTAAATGAAGAAAGTGTTCGATAAACTGTTTGTAAATCATTCATTTATTCAAATATATATGATTTTTTACACAGCTTGTGCATTAAAAATAATTATTTAATACATAGGATGTGTAAAATTTAGACTTCATACTCTTATTTGAATAGTACATGTTCTATTTTATTTTAAATATAATATGTCGGTTAAATTTATTAGAAAACAAAATAGAGAAATATTCCAAACAAAATAAAAATATGGCAGAAAAATAAACAAGGGAAAATTAAAGAAGCATGAAAACAAAACATTATACCAGCAAACACATGTCAAATGAGCTGAAGCTACAAAGATTAAATGAAACACTAAAAATAGAAAAGAATAAACAAAACTATTTGTCTCTATCCACCTACACGCTAAAGGATTGAAGTAGGAGTGGTGGACGAAAATAACGATCATGTAGGCTGCTTCGCAAAACAAGTCTCATTGCATCGGCAAACGAACTGTAAAATAGGACCAAACTATTAAAAGATCACCGACAACCGCAAATCAGAGTCAGTCATCATAAAAAAACTACCACGGACACAAATCTACAGTAAAAATAGACAAAAGCGTGTCATAAAATAAAATTATATCACAAAATAGAGAAAAAGTATTTCACATAGGTAGATAACAACTAAAATAAAATTGGAACAATAAAGAAATATATTAAAAATATGAATAATTTGTGTCAAATAAACAAACCCGAAGTCTAAATTTGCTCAAATAGTTTTCCTTATTGAAATGTATTAAAAGTATGAATAATTTTCTATATACAGACTATGTAAATTAAGATTTATACAAACTTATTTATTTGAATTTTAAAACTTAAAATTTAAAATCTTAAGTCTTAAATTTCACTCTTATTAAAATCTTTAAACCTTAAAATAGACAATATTAAAGTTTACACGACATGTGTAAGATAATTTTCTGAAAATAATTTTACTAATATTTATATATTTTTAGAATTAAAAATATAAATTAAGTAGTATTTAAAGAAAATCGAATAATCCCGAATTGAAGAAAAAATTTTTAACTTTTTAATTTAATATTAATTTTTTTATTAAATAGAGAAATATTATATTGTTGTACCAAAATTCGAACCTATATTAACCTACGAAGAGGCAAATGAAAAAGTCCAACATTTTATATTTTAATTTCCTCTCCAATGATCTTCATATATTTTTCTCCTCCAAACAAAGAATTCTCACTTCCATGCTCCAATCTAGAACTCTTCGCGGATCAGGTAGTCCGTGTTGCCTGGATCAAGTCTAATATAGATAAAGATTTTAATTTTCGGTCAGATCCAGTCCAAATAAAATTTATATAATTCAAAATACACATTTTCCATTTAAAATTAATTAATTAAATAAATATTAATAAACATATATTTTAAATTAAATATTTCATATTTTTAGTATTTTAAATAAAATATTCGTAATAGTAAGATTTAAGCCATATTTTTTCTAATTTGAACCTCAATCTAATATGACTCATAAACACTAATCAGAGGTGAACAAAATTCAATTAGACTTGAAAATTTAAATTTTTTTGACTCGACTTGAGTTCAAGTGAAAAAATTTACTCGACTAGAAATTTTTTAAATAAAGATAGAGTTATAAAATGAAACTCAAATAATTTAAAAATTTTAGTAATTAATCGACTAGTTGTCAAGTTCATGTCGAGTTCTACAACTCTGTCTGGTATACGTGTATCAAATATGAAAAACATGATATATATATACATATATATTATCGTATAGAGTTATAGAAAGTTATTTAAATTTGAACCAATAAATATCATAACATTATAAAATATTCACAATTAAATTGAACAGAAACTCAAACAACTTGACTCAACTCGGAAAAAAAAATCAGATAAAATTTAGACTTTATAATATGACTTGCCAATTCAACTAACTAAACTTTTTTAAACTTTATTCAATTCAACTCAACTCAACTCGATAGAATACACACATGACACACCTAGTGTCGCCTATAATCTCATCTGAATCCTTTGCTATGTTTGGACAAATGTATAAATAATAATTTAAAAAATAAACTTTTAATTTAGTTATTAATTTGGGTAAACTACTGCAGGGGTCACTCTCGTTTAGCGTTTGTACAGAGTTAGTCACCACTTTTGAAAAGTGCCAATTAGTAGTCCTCTACGTTTTCGATGTGTAAATACTTGGTCACTCCAACGTTATACTCCGTTAGTCCCCTAACGGATTGCTGATGTGGCGGAATTAAAATAAGGATAAATTACTGCAATAGCCATTAAAATTTATCTCATGTACATTTTTTCTCCTCAATTTAAAAAAGTAAACATTATAGTCACTAATAAAAATGTTTCTTTATAATTTCACCCTTAAATTTTTAAAAATTCATTTTTCAATCCTAAAACTGGTTAGATATGATTTTTTTTTTTTTGAAAGGTGGACTTTTATTCAGATTGAGCACAAACATCGGCCTCGTTAAAAAACCTTCCTAACAACCTAAACGGAGGAAAAAGAGTGCACGATGTTAATGCTTTATTACAACACGGACAATACAACTACATCACAAAAAGACACGTCAAGAACCGAAACACCAAGCAAAACTCGAAGTCCAAATGAATCATCTTTCCTTTTAATCTGGCACAAACACAGTGCACGATCATTTTCGGTAACACTAACACCACTTTCCTCCTGCAGCATGTTTGATGGAAACTAGAGTTAGGGAGATTAATGCAGATGTTGTTTTCTCAAAGTGCTAAGATACTTGGAATCATTGTTTTAATTATGATGCAATTTTAAATGGTAGAATTTGGATTCTATGAAAGAAACATCTTGACTTTACTGTGCTTAAAGTTAATGATCAATCTAGCTCTATCAAAGGAACATTAGGGGGAAAATGTGGTAATAACTGCTGTCTATGGAAGCAATAATGGAGTGGCTAGAAGAGATTTATGGCTGCAACTCCAAAACTTAGAAACTATTGTTGCTGATTCTGCTTGACTAGTAGGGGAGATTTCAATGCTCCTGCATGCACTAATGAGAGCTCTGATGTGGATACAGTGGGATTTCATCCTACTATTGAGATGGTTGAACTGAAGGAGTGCATAACTGAGGTTGATTTAATCGATCACCCTTTTGTTGGGCCTGTTTTTACATGGTCGAATAAGCAAGATGGGAGGTTCCTTGCTCGAAAATTGGACAGGGTGTTGGTTAATTCTGTTTGGATCAATTCTTTTAATGAGTCTCATGCTGAATTTTTGGCACCTGGTCTGTCTGACCATTGTTTAGCTGTGGTGTGGCCAAGTAAGGAGATTCCAGCAAAAAATTCGAAACCTTTTAAAATTTTCAACTTTTGGACCATGCATCCTAAAAATTCGAGGCCTTTAGAGGGGAATCCTATGCAAATTCTCTTCGGCAACCCAGGACCCAAAGTGGAGGAGCAGCAAACTAAACCGACGCTTGTTACCTCGTGAATGAAGAAACTGGTGCTTGCCAATCTGTGTTTTTGCTTTGTATACCGTATCATCTGTTAGGAAAGAGTTTATGTTTGCCTGATGTCTGTTTTTAGTCGTTTCACTTTGCTTTATGCGTTTGGATTAATCGTTATTAAATTCAAAATAAAGTTTGAATTGTAAAGTTTTAGGATTGAAAAATGAATTTTTAAAAATTTAAGGGTGAAATTATAAAGAAACATTTTTATTAGTGACTATAATGTTTACTTTTTTAAATTGAGGAGAAAAAATGTACATGAGATAAATTTTAATGGCTATTGCAGTAATTTATCCTTATTTTAATTTCGCCACATCAACAATCCTTAGGAGACTAACGGAGTATAACGTCGGAGTGACCAAGTATTTACACATCGAAAACGTAGAGGACTACTAATTGGCACTTTTCAAAAGTGGTGACTAACTTTGTACAAACGCTAAACGAGGGTGACCCTGCAGTAGTTTACCCTATTAATTTAGTAACTAAACTTTTAATTACTTCAATGTTTCTATTAAATTTTTAGTTTTGTTTTGGTCATTGACCCGTTAACGATCGTTAAAGGTGACATGGCAGTTAAAATATTTTCATAATAACACATTCAGTCCTTCATATTTACACATTCAAATAATTTAATCCAAATTCGAAAAAATAATAAATTTAACTCTTATTATTTACACATTATGTCGAATTGACCTTATTTTTAATTAAAAATAATACATTTAATTATTAAATTAAATAATTGATCAAAATTTAATGATTATTTGTGAACTTTACACTAAAAAAGCAAAATCTAAAAAGACAAAAACAACCCTGAGGATCAGTACCCGCACTTTCATGGAAAGAACCTCAAAGTTGACACTTCAGTTCTGTAATAGAACCCTAAACTTTGACAGGTAAGTTCATGGTTCATGATAAATACGCGGGAGTTGCTAGTCATTTCAGAAAGTGGGGGAATTAGTCTTCTCTAAGCATCCAGCTCTCTCACTTGCAATCTTCTTAGAAAGGACAAACAAAAGTTCCCAGCTTTACCTCACCCCCACTTTTAACCATAAAAAGGGAAAAATCTAAGAAACACCCTGGTTAGATTCTTTCGTTTTCAGAAACAAAGCCTGAAAGCCAGATGCAGTTTTAGATAGTTTCAATGGACGATGATACTTGGTGCTTTGCTTTCACAGCTTCATCAAGGAGTTATCTCAAATCCCCAAGTGGTTAGTTTTTCTTTTCTTTTCTTTTCAATTTGGTTTTTTTTTTCTGGGTTTTGTTTGCTAGTGACATGGAGTTTGTATTGATTTCGAAGAGATTGAAGAAGATGATGAATTGAAGACAGAATACCCATGCCCGTATTGTTCTGAGGATTTTGATTTACTTGGATTGTGCTGCCATATCGATGATGAACATCATCTTGAAGCTGGCTATGGGGTAAGCAATTCCCTTATGGATTTCTTATTTGGCTTCAAAGATTATTAGAATTGTTATTTAGGGAATGTTTTTGTTCTTCCTGAATATGCTGCAATGGTTAGAAAATAAGGGATCTTTTAATGCTATGCATTTACCAACAATGGTATTTGATGATTGGATTGATGAATACATGTTATTTAGCATCACTCATTTTATGAACTTGTTAAATCTTTTTACTTGCCAACATTTTCATTCGGCTTGAAAATGTTCTTGTTGACCTAGTCTGCGGTCTGCCTCATAGAAGCTTTGTAAGTGTTTGTTGACTTCGTCCACTCCGTCTTGCCGGCTTGTGTTGTTACTTGTTATACTGTCAGGAAACTGCATGAATGAGTCTTAGAGTTAGTGCTACTGGAGGACAGATTTTGTTTTTCCCCTTCACCCCTTTAATGCCATCCCGTCTTTATTATCGGTCCGTTACGGCATTTTCCTATTTAATTGGCATTCAATCATGATATTGTAGAGCTCCTTTTGATTATAACTGCAACTTAGATGTACTTGATGTTTAAATTCAGTTAATCAGCATTGCTTATAATTTCAGGTATGTCCTGTTTGTGCTCTGAGGGTGGGGATGAACATGGTCGACCACATAACGACACAGCATGGGAATATTTTCAAGATATCCTTTTATTTCATCCGATCGGAGATGTCATCGTGTTCTTTCGTTTCCTTCATCTCATTTTTCATGCTCTAGACTACGTCATCGTGCTTGAAAGGTTTCTCATCACCTCCTCTTTCTTTTTATTGAATCTCTGAAAATGTCCAATTTATTCTGCAACTTTGTTTGCTCGACCACAAATCATTGTTTGAGGTTTCATGACTTGTGTCCTTAACCTGTGATTACGGTAACCACAAAATAAAACTCCATAAAGGTGACTCTTATTCAACACTTTCTTCCTTGAGAAAGGAGATGCACGAAGCGCAGTATCAATCTTTTCTTTCCAGGTCACGGTCTTCACTTTCTTCCACCAATACTGCACCTGATCCATTGCTTTCATTTATTTCGTGTCCATCTCTGGCTAATTCCTCTGAAAGTGTAAAGTCTGCCACTTCCAGTGAAGTGACCTTGGAAGATAATGGCTCAGATGAGAACATGTTAGAAAAGTAAGTTATTCTATTATGTTAATAAATTGTCTCCCGTGGTTGAGATAAGCTAAACCCTTTCATTTCGTTCGAATTGGAGATATTGCCTCCAGAATGAGAAAGAAAACTTTTGGTTTTCGTAATTCTAGAGCTTAAACAAATTACTTGAAAAGTTCCCCTTGCTCTAATGCAAACTCATGATATTTTTTTATGGTGGACAGAGATGTTCAGTCAGATAAAGAGCATTCGGAGAAGTCAAAGAGGTGCGAGTTCGTGCAAGGACTATTGTTATTTACCTTCATAGATGATGGCTTATGAAGCAGACAGCCGAGAATCGATGGTCATCTACTGCAAACTTTTAGCAAACGTGGCATCGTCCATGTTTTCGTGTGTTGAACATGCTGGTGCTTTAACGGAGAAAGGTAGGATAGATTTATTTTACAGGTAAATGTTATCAACTAGGGCACAGCAGAGCTATGATACTTGTAATTTTCATGGCTTTGAAGCATTACTGCATAATGCCAATATTAAGACTTATTCACTTCATCTTCCATGATCCATCCTTGTATTTGCCCGTTCATCTGTATAGGACTAAATTGATTGCATGTTTAAATTTGAATGGTTAAATAATAATTCTCTTAACGACTGAATGATCATTTTATTAAAAAAACAATAACTTAATGTACATTATGTAACTTTTAAAAATTCGATGATCATTTTGTATTTGTCGATAAAGTTTAATAACCATTTATATTACCCTTATTTATATTTGTTTCTTTCCTTATGAAATGAAATAATTCATTCTAGTTTTACTATCGTCCAACACATTTAGAGTTGCGTGTCATGACTCATGTTGTTTGTGCAACTTTTTAAGTTTTATTTTTATTAAATCAAATTATTTTTTAGATGAAATGGAGATTATTACCATGTACCATATTATTTCAATATATTTTGATTGTGAATTTTAGTTAAACTCGAAGTTTGTGGTAGTTATCGTGTAATATCTTGAAGGTTCTCAATAAATAAATTATGCTCGGCACTCTTTTCCCCCTATAAGGTGTAGAGGGGGTTTTTAACGAGGCCCGTATGTTTTTTTTTTTTTAAATTACTACAATAAGATGAATAAATAATTTGGTTGCTTGATGGGGTTTGACAATTTGAGTAGGGATGAGTATTCGATAGGATCGTCGAGTCAAAAAAATTTAAATTAATCGAGTTGAGAAATTTTATTTTATAACTCAAGCTTTATTTGAAAATTTTCGAGCCGAGTTGTTACGAGTTTGTATTCAAATTTAATTATAAACCATGTACTTCATATTTTTTTCATATAAATATCAGGCAAAATTGAGAGGCTCGACTCGAACTTTAAAATTAGTCCATTGATTAATAAAATTTTTAAATTATTCGAATTTTCATTTTATTACTAAAATTTTATTTAAAATTTTTTGATTCGGGTTATTATATGAAATTACGAGCCAAATTTAATACTTTTGCTTCGAGTCAAATATTATAATCTAATATTTTTTTAATCGAGTCGAGTGTTGTTCACCGATAACATATGGGCGGCCGCAGCACCGGTTTGACTCATTTAAACTTTGAAGGCTAAAAGGTTACTTTTAATGGTTTCATTCATTAGACTTATTTAAACGATTATGATTTTATAACATCATCCATGACCGTTTTATGAAGAAACATGGGGTATTTTTCAAACCAATACATTACATTTGTCAATTTTGTTTAGAATCTGAAAGTCTGATTTAATCGGTTTAATTAAAAGAATTCAACAAATTAAGTTATTTTAACCATATTAATCGGAGATTAAATTCAAAATATTTTAAATAAATAATTCAAAATATAAATCTAAAATGATTTGAATTTATAATAACTCGTCCCGAAATTTTAAACCGAATAGGAATGATCAAATTTTCTTCTTTAAAAGCAATTGACTTTTCCTAAAGGCTAAACTAACATGATTCGTTGAATTGAATTATCAGATATTATTGAGATTACGTAGATTATAATCTGTTATTAAAAACAATTAAATTCCTTCGACAATAAAACAAATAATTAATTTTCAAAATTTTCATTTAGGGGTGAGTATACGTTCGAATTAAGTAAAAAAGTTCGAGCCAGTAGAATGGATGAGTCATATATTATAATTCAAATTTTATTTGAAATCTTTTCAAGTCGCTTTCATAGTTTATGTTCAGTTTTAATTGTAAAACATTTTATCATGCTATGATATTAATTGATTCCAATTTAAAAGACTTTATATAATCTTATATGATATATATATATATTTCCATATGTCATGTGTATATATCAAGCAGAGTTGAAAGACTCAACTCAAACTTGAAAACAAATCCACTAATCAATAAAAGTTTCAAGTTCTTTGAAATTTCATTCTCTAACTCAAACTCTATTCGAATTTTTTAATCAAATTTATAAAATTATGATTCAAGTCAAGTCGAATCGGCATTAAATATAACACGATTTTTTCGAGTCGTGTTTTGTGTAACTCATGTAGTATCAACAACCACGGCCACTGGCCATAGGTCCATGGGTTGGGACCAAATTATGAAAATCTGTTGAGGTGGAGAGGGTTTAGTGCAAATGTTGCATTTTTATTTTATTATCATTTGACTCAGAAACGGATTCTTTTCATTCAATTGGGTCCCCACATTCGGCGAATCGTTCGGCTGAGACATGACAATAAACTAAACAAAAGCCTCACGTTTTCGAAAAGTCCCAAACCACAAGGTCATGGCAATTTCTCGATCTCATCGCACAACGCCCATCCTCCGGATCCGATCTCCCTGATTCCGTAACGACCAAGGTCGTAACCCTAACTCGGGCGATTCGACTCGGTTACTCTCCAGCTCCACACCAAAGATCTTTATCCTCTGGCAATGCGACTCTGGTTCTCGGCTATATCCCTCTCCAGAGAGGACTCCTTTTCCTTTGCCTATAACCTTCTCCTCTTTTCAGATTTATTTAACAACTTCGAGAAATGACTAAAGATTCCCATGCCCCTAATTCCAGGGGTGTCCTTTGCAATGCCGGTGCTGGCGCCGCCGCCGGTATCCCAAATATTCCCTCCCTCCCCCCCCCCCTAAACCTTTTATCTCAATAGCTGAATCTGAAATTCTTTGTTTTTTCCCCTTTCTTCACGTGCAGGTGTTATTGCTGCAACATTTGTGTGTCCTTTAGATGTTATAAAGACAAGATTACAAGTTCATGGGTTGCCGGAGCTCGGTGCCGCAACCGTTAGACGTATGTGACACTGCTTTACTTTTCATTTGAATTCAAGAAAAAGAAAAGAAATAATTTTTTTTTCTTTATAACTTTTTTTTGTTTAATTATTTGATCAGGTAGTCTTATAGTTGGTAGCTTGGAACAAATCTTTCAGAAGGAGGGCTTGCGTGGCATGTACCGTGGTCTTGCTCCAACTGTACTCGCTTTACTTCCTAATTGGGCTGTAAGTTGTGTATTCCCTGATTCCAATCCTGTTTGTAAAGTCTTGCAGAGTTCTTGAATGTTATTATGAAATGAAAAAGGCCAGAATTTGTTATCTCAATGGTTTCTAATGAATAAAGTGGATTACTTGCCGTTTTTATTGATCCTAAGTCTCTATATCTTGGTAACTAGACCTTGAGTGTGAGAAAAAACATGGATTTTGGGGCTTTGTTGAATGAATGGCTTATTATTTAGTTAAAGAAAACCATTCTTTTGCAAATTTGATTTATTATAAGGTGAAATTTTTTTCCTGCTGATTCCTTTTTTGCTCCCACTCCTAAACTTGATCCGAGGATAGAGGCTGCTGAGCTTCTGTGTTGTTTCCTGTCCTAAACCTTTTAACCTCATTTAAAATTTGGGTGAAGTCACAAATTGCATATACACACTGAAACAAATTACACCTTTCCCACGATGTGGGTACATTTATGCTTTTATGCTCTAGGCCGAGTTAGAATATGAACCAAGGACTTTATTAATAGTTTCTGCTCATGTTTTCTTTACTTGTCACCTCTCTTTAATTTTGGGATATGTGCTGGGTTTAAATTGTTGTTTACTGTTTCACAAAATACGTGAAAGCCTTATATAGAGAATGTTAAGTTGGGGAAGAAGTGCTCTTCAACACGTTTATATCATCAATGCTTTTTATTATCTTTTGTAACTCTGGATAGCAGAAATTTAAGCTGCCTGTTTGAATTCTTTTAAGTAAATTATCTAAACAAGCAGCAGTATTATAGCAGTTGTTATGTTTGGTTTAGTAAGTGTGTTGAATTAAATCTGGAGAAGCAAAGTTTTATGCTATTGAAGAGTTAGGTAACCAATCACAAGGTTGACTTACAAATTTAAAGATATGGATTCTTTCTCCATGCATGATTCACCAGGCTACGTGATAATTATTGTAGTATGTTGGTACTTGCTATTCCAATCCCTACTATGCGTAACACTCTTCTGGAGAAGTTTAGATTTGATTTTAAGGATTTTATATTAAAACAGGGAACCTAGCACCTGTTTAGATTTCCATGGATGCTTCTGTTATTCTGTATTAAAGTATTCCCCTTAATGCAAGTGTGAAGCATATGCCTCGGTTATTAATGTTTTGTTTGATTCAGTAGTTCTAAATTGAATCTGGAAAAGCAAAATTTTATTTCTAATGAAGAGTTAGGTATCCAATCACAAGGTTGAGTTACAAATGTAAAACAAGGATCCCTTCTCCAAGTATAATTTTGATTGACCGGGCGACGCTATAATTATTGCAGTTGTGTTAGTACTTGCTTTCCAATCCCAAGTTCCAACCATGCAGAACACTGTTCTGGGAAGTTCAGATTTGATTTTTTAGGATTTTATGGTTTAAGTAATTCAAACAGGAAGCCTAGCCACCTGTTTAGACCTCTACGGATGCTTTTGTTATCATGTATTGAAGTATTCCTTTTGATGCAAGTGTGAAACACATATCTTGATTATCAGGTTTTGGTATTTTTCTTGTTTTCTTATTCACTGTTTTTGGTGTTTGCTTGAATTGATGTTGCAGGTATATTTTACAATGTACGAGCAGCTCAAAAACTGCCTCTGTTCTGATGGTCAGTTTCAAGCACACAGGATCACAATTTCAGTCTTAATTTTGACCCTTTTTTATTTCTTTTAGATTTTCTTGTATATACTATCATCCTGAATATTTTCTTTTTTGGTTCCGACATATTTCTCCTTTTGGGTGCATGTGTAGATGAGAATCAACATCTCTCAGTAGGTGCTAACATGCTAGCTGCATCTGGTGCTGGAGCTGCAACAACCTGTTTTACAAATCCTCTTTGGGTTGTGAAGACAAGACTTCAAGTGCGCCTCTCAATTTTATTCTTTATATTTTTCTATGTATATATGATGAAAGCTATTAAAATTCTAGATGACATGACATGCTTTATGATGCAATTGCGGCTTATACTAAATTTCTAAGTTATATTGCCTGTTGTTTTGTTCTAGCTATAGTTTGTTACAGGATATAGAAAATTTCTTCTGTATTGTCGCTTTTGTTACTTATGACAACTGATTTTGTTTGCACTGGTCACCAACCCTAAAAAATGTGAAGGAATTGGGAAGTCCATACCATACTCTAGTAATAACCTTTTAGAAGGAGCAGAAATAAAATGCGGAAAGAAGCAATAAAGAAATAAAGAAAGAAGATCATAGAGCACAAATAGTTTAGTAGTCACACACAAGTAACAGCCTGCATCAAGTGTATGGATGACTGACTAGTGACTACCGTTACTTAGGCTGTTTGGTTTGTTTTTATGGGTGATGGATTGTTTTGTGGTGATATGTTCTGTATCTATAATCTAGTTGTACTGTGTACGTGCTTTGAGGTTTTTTATTTGTAACTGTGTCGTGATGCTGCTTAAAGATAATAGATTCAGAGCTCTTATGCGCCGGCATCTGTCTCTTTGTTTTTATAGACTCAAGGAATGAGAGCAGGAGTGGTTCCCTACAGGGGTACACTTTCTGCTTTGAGGAGAATAGCTCATGAGGAGGGTATTCGGGGTCTATACAGGTATTGTAGCGCCATTCATAAAAAAATGATAAATTCTTCTGTTTTCCAAACCAAATTTTTTTAAAACCGGAACTGAATGTCATATTTTTGCGTGATCAACAGTGGTCTCGTCCCTGCATTAGCTGGTATTAGTCATGTTGCCATTCAGTTTCCAACATATGAGAAGATCAAATTCTATTTAGCCAGTCAAGGTTAACAATCTAAATTTTTTAATAAACTATATATTTTAACTATTATTACTCATTGAAGATATCTTAACTTGATGGGGGGCTTAGCAGATAACACTCCAGTGGATAAACTCGGTGCACGTGATGTTGCTGTTGCGTCATCAGTTTCCAAAATATTTGCATCCACATTGACTTATCCTCATGAGGTATGATGCATAATTGTTTACAACTCGTTTCTTCTGAATAAGGTTGCATTGCATTTATCATGTAGAAGATGGGGGATCTGCCGGAGTTTTTATTTTGCTCAAAGCCATAACCAATGTTTTAGAGCTGCATTTAGATATGTTTTTTATAATCATTAGTTCCTGTTTAGTCATGTATTCTTGCACGATATAGGTGGTACGTTCAAGACTACAGGAACAGGGGCATCACTCCGAGAAACGCTATTCTGGTGTGGTTGATTGCATTAGAAAAGTGTTTCAGCAAGAAGGCCTTGCTGGATTCTACCGTGGGTGTGCAACGAATCTTATCAGGACCACACCTGCAGCTGTTATCACCTTCACCAGCTTTGAGATGATTCACCGATTTCTTGTCAATCTTTTCCCTTCCGATCCACAGCCTCACACGCTATGAGGGTGCATCGTGCTCAACCAAGGATATAGCCTCTGTTTCCTGGCATATGACTCGGCAGCATTGCATCATCTTGGTAGTGCTACATTGTCGCAGTTTGTATTCTTCTGGTAGCTTTTTAGCAATATTCATTCCATCTTCATCTCCTCATCTTACTCCGGCGAGATGAAAGGTTCCGAAGGTGTGGACATATTTTACTGACAATGATAATGATGAAATCGATACATTGTTAGCTTAAATTAATACATTCATAAAAGAAACATAGCGTAAAAGTTTCTAAATTATGGGGACTATTTTATTCCTTTACTAGGGACTAGTTTCTAAATTATGGGTTAAAGTTTTAACTTCGACTTAAAATTTGAAAATGTTTTAATTGAGTCTAAAATTTATTCTTATGTGAACCTTATATGGATATATTCTGATTATTAGTCTAATTATGATTTGTAATATTGTAATTGTTGTTTGGATGTGTATTTACATTTGTAATTGTGATTGTAATTATAACTATACTTGTAATTTAAAATAAAAAAGATTGACATATCCAAGTTGACAATTTACGGCAAAACTAACAATCATTCTAATGGAAGGACTTGATTAGAGAATTTAATTGGAACTTTTGGTACCGGTTTAAAATTTTACCATAATTTGAGAACTTTCTTACAATTAACGGATAAATTTTCAAGTACATCCATATCTTCTCGTCCTATGGGAGAGATACCCTAGAATTTACTCTTCAAAAAGTTCAGTGTTATTATTAGAACTTTTTGGACAATGGATAAGGAAAGGACCCCAGAACTATGTTAAAGAAAAAGAAAGAGAAAGGACCCCAGAAGGAATAATTCCAGATATTTTTCATGGAATGAACAAGAAAAAAGGTTTTATATATAATACATATACAATACAATACATGCATGAAACATTAGGGGAAGTTTGAGACATGAAGAGGATAAGGAGAGGCATGTGGGTGCAGAATATAACGTGATCAGTGTAGGAAGTAAGATTTTATGTCAGACGTGCCTGTTTTTAAGAAGTTATATAAAAAAATTTAGGTGTTGTAGAATTATAAAATTTTAAAGGGTGCGAAATTAGATCATCAATAAAAAAATATGCTTAACCGTCAAATAGGTATCCAAATTATTACATTTTTCAATTAGGTGCTCAAATTATTTTTCAAGCCAAATTGAGACCTAATGTTTCATTATGTGACCCATTTAAGGTTCGTCGTTAATTTTCACCGTTAAATGCCACGTGTCAACTCCAAAAAAATCCAAAATTATATTAAAAATAAATAAAATCAAATAATTTTCAAAAAATCTCTAAATTTTTCAGATTTTACAAAACAACCCCAAATTCTAAAATCCATAAACCCTAAAACCTAAATCCCAATTTGGGCTGATTCCCCCGTCGATTGCCACGCCGCCGCCCACCACATCGGTCGTCGGACCATTCTGACTATTTTCTCAACCCATCGTCAGAAGTGCGAATCGACGAAATTATCGAATGGTTCTTTCGAATAATTCGTGACGAACGGCGACAGGAGGGGTGATGAACGACGTGTGGGTTGTTCGGCGAGGGGAGGGCGAGAGTGGTCGGGTTTAGGGACTGTTTTGAGAATATTTAAAAAAATTAGGATTATTTTTATTTTTATTTTGTTTTATTTATTTCTAATATAATTTTTGGAATTTCCGGGAGATGACATGTGTCCTTTAACGAAAAAATTAACGGTGAACCTTAAATCGGTCACGGAATGAAATTTAGGACCCAACTTGACTTGAAAAATAGTTTGGACACCTAACTGGAAAAAAAAACATAATTTAACACTTATTTGCCTATTGAGCCTAAAAATATAAAAATATATATTTAAATTATATGAAAATTTACAATTTTTAAGAATACAAACCGCAGCTCAACATCCCTTCGATCCATCTATGAGTATGAATATGACCTCCCATCTTCACATCATGAAGCTGCACATTTTCTGCATAAGAGAGGTGATGCATGCCCACCTTACACTTCCCATCCATCAATACAAACCCACCATCTCTATTTGTAGGGTTCACTTACCATGTGAACATTGAAAAAAGCAATCACTGCCCTAAAAAAATATCACAATTTCAGCCCCTCTCGCTGTAATTGTACTTTAACTATTAATTCTCCATTTATTTGTATAATTTGGAATCATTGTTTTGCATTATTAGATTAAAGCTCTGTTTTGCTTTGGGATTTAAAAAATACTCACATTTTTTTTCTAATTATTGGCTCTGATTCTCTAAACAATATGTCATTGCTTTTTTTCATGAATCTTATGGCATTTATCTGTATGGTTATTGTATTTTTGTCTCTTCAATTATTTTTTGGTCAAAATGTTAGGGTTAATATACCTTTAGGCTAACTTTAGTTTTGATTTGTATTTTGGTTCTTGATTTTTTTAGTATGATTTAACGGTTGATTTTAATTTTTCAGATGCGATTAGATTATTGAATTTGATTTTGATCTATAACAAAAGTTAACTTCATGAAAAGTTAACATTTTAAGAGTAAATTTGTCATTTAAATTATTTTATACTACACAAATTTTTTCTTAAAATTTCGTGAAAAGTCAACATGTAACAAAAAGAAGTGGGACGGGGGAGTATATGTTTTCGATACGAATCTTTGTTGATTAAAATGAAATTATATATGAGAATTGATCGAGTGATCAATAATATTTATATTATAATGTCTTATATAGGTTCGAATCATGACAATTTTCTTTAAATGTAATTAACTCTCCACCTATTAAAAAAAAAAGAAATCATATATATTTTTTAAGCCGTCCGTACTTAACGTATGCATTGGGTATTCTTACGGGTCGTATTCGAGCCGTCCGAGTTAAAATACTCGATATGGAAAATAACATGAACTGCACGCGCTCAAAGGTGCGAGAGTGCGAGTTGGTTTGTGAGCGACTCGATCTAGCTTGGAGAATAAAAGTAAGCTTGATAAGTTTGTTTCAAACTGCCAACAGTATCATGCCACGTAGCTCACTTATGCCATAAAGCGGATTCTGATTCGTCTGTCTTCGAAACAATGCTAATTCACCTGTCATTATAGCAGGAGCTCCTTGAAAATAAATAAATATATATATAAACGCCGGCCAAGGTCCGTGTAATGGGACCCGGTAAGGCCGCTCCTACGTGGGCCTCGGGTCGTATCCGGACCTGTTTGGTTTGGTACCAAACCTAGTCTTTGAATTTTTTGAACGTTGAGTTCTCTGGCTAAGGGAACATGGATGTTAAATTATGCTATATGCTTTCTGCTAAAAGTATATATTATTTTTCATGAAATAGTTTAATATTCAAATTTTCAAATTTGTTACAATTATTTTATAGAAAAAGTTGAGGTAGCCAAAGCTCTTTCTTTTCTTTTGTTTTTTTTTATGTTTAAATTTAATAACTCCATGCTTATAAAGGATTTATTTAATTTTTGGTTAAAACTAAAGTATTTAATTGAGGTCAGTATCTGTTTTTATAGAATAAATTTATTTTAATTGCTAAAATGAAATTATTACTATTTACAATAAGATTAAGATTATAATAAATTACTATATTAGTACAACTCTTTCTCTATAATATAGATACCGACCTTGTTAACATAAGTAGGTGAAAGCAAGAAATAGATACTCCAATATTATTTTTATGTGTACACTAATTTAAATAAAAAAATTATACACAAGTTTGTTTAGTTTACGCAAGCTTATTAAATTTAAGGTTAGAGTTGAGAAGCATAGGTTGAATGATTTAGAATTTAGGTTTTAGGGTTATGGTTTATAGTTTAAGTTTTAAAGTTTTAGTTTTAGCAATTTAGATTTCCAATTTTAAAGAAGGATTGTGCAATATTTTTTTATATCAAGGTATAACATATTAAGTTAATATATATATATATATATATATATATTAGAATTAATAACGTATGATTTATAAATACGATTCATTCATCTATATTTACTTTAAAGCAAGTGATATCACAAATTTAAGGTAAAATACACAAAATGGTCATTGAACTACGTTGATATAATTTTTTTATCATTCTATTCGAGTATAAGGTAGTATCGAGTTTCGGTTTTAAATTTAGGTAAACTCACGTACACTTAAAAATTAAAATGCTCGAACTCGATTCACTTAGGTGGAACACCCTACCCTCTATCACTGAACCACTCTTTGAATTCATGTTAAAATAATTATTTTAATCGCTGAATAAAAATTTAATGATTATTTTATAAATTAAAAAATTCAGTGATCAAAATATATTTTTCGATAGTTTAGTATGTTTTGTACTTTAACCTTTGATTTATTGAGGATATACATTTATTCTACTCTGTATTTCTGTAGGTGAAATCTACTTAAAGCTTTAAATGCATGTGATTGTGGGGTTAATCACTTATTTCTCCATTAGGTTGCTATCATTCCTATGATGACAAAAAGGATTTTGAGAAATAATATTAGATCAAATAAATGGATTATTTTATCCAAAAATTAACATGGCAAAATCATTTAGCTTTGCCTCATCATTATTTGCTGAAACAAATCCAAATCCAAGAAAAAGATAAGTTTTGAATTTTGCTTTACTTAGGGCTGAAGATATTTAGTGTATTTTGGTAAATGGATTACTGATTAGGTGGAACCGAGTGAGTTTATTTGGTGACCTTAGTTTGTTTTCATTATTGAAATAAGTTTGAATAGTTATTTTAGTTTTTACCTTTTTCGAAATACTTTAATTTTTAACGTTTTATTTTTTAATTAAAATGACTCATATGTGAATTAAAGCTGTTAGTCAACTAATGATAAACATTTTAAAACCACTTTGACAGAATGACACGTCAACATCAAAATAATTTTATAAAATTATTTTTAACTGGTGTGTCATTCTGTCAAGTCATCACTTTTACTATATGACATTGTCATGTAAGTTTGTTATGTCATTTAAAATCATTTATCATTAGTTGATTAACATTTTTCGTCTACATAGGATTATTTTAGCCTAAAATGAAACGTAAAATGTTAAAGTGCATAAAAAATTAAGGATCAAAATTATTGTCCGATCAAATGTTATGGATATTTTTTTTAACATTATGACTTTTAAAAATTCTAACGTTTTGCTTTCGACCTATTTAGCTATCACAAGCCACATTGTTTAAAGATTTTTTACGGAGTTATTCTTTTTGAAAGATAAAAAATGTACGGTTTTATATAAAAGAATCATACAATAAAAGCAAAGACTTAGACTTCGATAAAAATATTCTTCAATTTAATTGGAGATTAAAAAAATCTCCTTCAATTTAATCCGTAAACTTTTTTTTAGTCTGCACCAGTTCATGAACTTGGATTTTTTGTCTTTTCATGACATGGTACTGGCACATCTCAAGAACACATCATCAAAATGATTAAAAAAATTATTAAATTCAGGAAAATGTGGACAGCAAAACTTTAGAGAACAAGTTTTAAAAAGTTGTCGAATTTAAGGATTAAAATTTTCTTCATCACTCACATATAATACCTTATGTGTTCCAAATTTGCAAGCACAATTCTTGGAAGATAAAATACATGTTATTCATCCGAAAAATTGAGCAATCTAATTATTAATTTAAGTTTCTATAAAAACAAAATTTTGTCGTCGATTTTCATTTTGATGAGATCTTGTGAAATTTGTCAAAATGAAAGAGTTCAACTGAATAAGGTTCCAAATTTGCTACGATGTAAGATAACATTATGGTTTAAATGATTTGAATTCGAACAACTTATTTACGGTGTGTTCGTTGATAAAAAGGCTACGATTAATTAACATATATTATCTTTAGGTATCGTGTTCCCACTCAGTGGCAAATCTTGGCTAAATATTTGGGGGGCAAATTAAAACTTTCAAAAAAATAGAGGGGTTCAATGAGATATTTTAAAAAATGAAGGGCTTAATTAAATTTTAGAAAGTTTAACGAGATTTTTTAAAAATTGTAGAGAATTTAATTAAAATGTTAGAAATTTTAATATTTAATATGACTTTTTAAAAATTTGAAAGGTTCAAATTAATGTTTTCAAGAAAAAGATTATTATAATTTTTTTCTTCAAATTATTGGGGGTCAGGATCCTACCATTCTTATCCTACCATTATTTTTTAATAGATTTAATTATTATTTCTAAATACCAGATAAGGGATACATGACAATCTTTTTGAATAGATTTAATTATTATTGGTAATGAATGATGTATTTCATCCCGCTAATTTGGGTTTGAGCACAATGTGTGTACGGAATAGAAATTCTCTGCTTTTTTTGGTGTCTCTATTTATGTCCGCATTAAAAATTAGGTTTAGGGTTTAGGGAATTTAAGATAAAGTATATTTTTTAGAATGTAGGGGTAGGGTTTAAGATTTAGAATTTAGGGTTAGCGCTTGAAATTTTTGTGTGTTTTATAGTGTTGGAGCATAAAAAGGGACATGTGATTTTTATCTCTGTGTTATTAAAGGACTAAAAAAATTAAATAAATACTACATTATAATCACACCAACATATTAAAAAAATTCAATAATTAATGATTTAAAAAAAATAATTATCCTATCAAAACTTTGCATATACGTTGATTTTAATTGATGAAATGACTGTGATAAACTTTTAGAGGACGTAGTGATAATTAAATGGAGATTTGAGTTTTATATTACATAATGAACGGCAAAAAAGTCATAATATTTTTTTATTATTTTTTGAATAGTATAATTATAAAATAATATTTATTAATATTTTTAATTATTTGACAAGATAGAAATTTTGTTAACAAAATTTTTAATATGAGTTTTTTAAAATGAATTTTATTTTTTCTACTAAAACCACTCGTTAGATTCATATCGTAATATTTTATTTAGATAATAATCGAGTGGATTTTGAATATATTTTGTTTGACGAATGTTAATTTCAAATAATTGTAAGTTTTTTTAATTTATTTTATTGACCGGTTAATTTAGATTATGTACTGCATAGGTTTATTATATGGACGACTCAAATAATTTTATTTTATTCACAACATTAGAATTTCAAACAACTAATGTAGTATCTGTTTAAATTTCTTAACCCTTTAATAAGGCATACACACCATGCACACATTGTGTTCGAACCCAGATCACTTGGATAAAATACATCATCTTTTACTACTGAGACGACTCCACGGGTTCAATAAATTCTAAATTCTTAAACATTAAGCCTTAATACTTTAAATCTAAACTATATAACTTAAAACCATGGCCCCTAAATAAACTAATGACATTAAAAATGACAATACAATGAGGTCTAAATTTTAAATCATATATCAATCATAAATATTATATAAAATATTCAGAAAAATATTTTAATATACAAGCATTTTAATTTAAGGTTTTAAAGGTTTTAATTAGGGTTTAAGAATTTAGGTTGTAAGATATAAAATTTATCGTCAATGGTTAGAGTTTAAGGTTGAAATTTTAAGAATTTAAATTTTATAGTTTAAATATAAATAATTGTATAATTTTTTATGCAATTTATGTATCAAAATATAAACTTAAAGTTTTAATATGAAAATTGAGTTGTCAAGTAAGGGAGGCCCATTGGCCAACCCCAACCAACCAAATTTCCCATATTTGAATTGTTTTTAGTTACATTTACAAACTTAATCATACTTGTCCTTTCCTTAATCATGCTTTAAAATCCACGCGCCAATGGAGGCACCTGAATACACCGCCATATAGGCCCCTTTACCTCCTTGGATACTGTATACACCAGGTTCGGAGAAAGGTATGGAGTAACAGTAGCAGTGGGCAAAAAATAAAGTTTCTAAAGAAGTTTAAAGAATATAAAGCAGAGTTAGCTTTCTTTTCAACACACAGATAGCAATATCACAGGAAAAATAAAACCCACAAAGCTTTCTCCTTTCTGGAGAATTTGGGAATTTTATTTTATTTTTTGGATGGTGGAGTTGTGAGGTTGTTCTTGTTGTTGTTTTTGGGGTGAGAATAATGGCTGCAGAAGGAAATATGTTGCTGTTTTCAGTTGTGGAGGATGTACTGCAACAACATGGCAATCGCTCCAAATATCTTGATTTGGAATCTAGAAAAGCTGAGGAAGCTGGTACTTTTTAATTTTATTTTTGTTTCTTAGAATCAGCATCTAGATTTTTTTGAATGATGATGGAATTGAATATTTCTTTTTAATTCTCTAGTTTTAAACTAATAAAAATGATGTAATTCCATGGGAAAAAATGGTTTTTTCTTCTAATTTACCATCTGATCTCCCACCCTTTTGTTGAAATGGAAAAAAGAAAAAACCTTTTGATCACTGATCACTTAGAGTTTCTGAAATTTTAGATGAATTGCAGCATGTTACGAATAAAATTTGAATGAGACAATTTACTTGTGAAAATTTAAAAAAAGAAAGGAAGAAGCTGAGTGGTGATGATCTCTTGTATGACACAGCATCAAGGAGGTCCGAAGCCTCGGGATGGCTAAGGAAGATGGTCGGAGTCGTGGCGGCTAAAGATTTGCCGGAGGAGCCATCAGAGGAAGAATTTAGGCTTGGTTTGAGGAGTGGAATAATCCTTTGCAATGCTCTCAATAAAGTTCAACCTGGAGCTGTGCCAAAGGTTTAGTTACATGATTGTTATTACTATTATTTTAGTTTTTTTTTCCCATTAATTTTCCTTTTGATCATGGTTAACTTAATTGGGGATGGTTGGCCTTAGGTTGTGGAAAGTCCATGTGATGCAGCTCTCATACCTGGTGGAGCTGCATTGTCAGTATTTCAGTACTTTGAAAATGTAAGGAATTTCTTGGTAGCTGGTCAAGAATTGGGGCTTCCCACTTTTGATGCATCTGATCTAGAACAAGTATGTTTTTCAACTAGTTTTCTTCTTTTTCTCATCTATTTTTGCAATTCTTTTGCCTTGGAAGAAATGGGTTTTATTGTGTAATATATTTCATTGTAATTTGGTTATAATTCTTAGGGAGGCAAATCTGCAAGGGTGGTGAATTGTGTTCTAGCACTCAAGTCCTATAATGAATGGAAGCTCTCAGGTGGAAATGGGGTGTGGAAATTTGGTGGAAACTTAAAACCTGCCAACACCACTTTGGGAAAGTCATTCTTGAGAAAAAATTCAGACCCTTTTACAAACTCCTTGCAGAGGACCTTATCGATGAACGAGAAACTATCAACTGGTCACTCTAATGGAATCGATGCTAATGAAATGGTTGGTAAGCTTTAATTGTTTAAATATTTGCAGATTTTATGTTCACATTGAACAATGAGAATGAATTCTACGCGTTTTTCTTATTGTACAAGCAGGCTGGTTCTGGTTCGTTAAGTATGTTGGTTCGTGCCATTCTATCAGATAGAAAGCCTGAAGAAGTTCCAATGGTAGGTTTTTGTTGGTTCATTACTCTCGTTTAACATGCCAAACTTGATTAGTATTTCTTTGCTTATATAAACTGGGATTGTGGAATGATTTTTATTAGAAATTATGATTATTCTTTTGCTGTTTTTGCTACTTATTCGGTTCATATTTGGTTGTTGATACTTGATAGCTGGTTGAATCTGTGCTCAGTAAAGTTGTAGAGGGGCTCGAGCATCGGATTGCAAGCCAATCTGAAATGGTATGTCAGTTTTCAAATTTTACAAACGAATAAAAAACATTTACTATGCAATCATTGATCTTAACTAACATTTTTGTTTATTGTGGCTTCTTCTCCAAATTTAAAGATGAGGACGACTTCAAAAGACACCACTTCTAGTTTCAGAAAGCCTCTACAGAAACAAACTCTCGGGGATAAAAAGGTATATAATAATCCTCATCTACTTCACAATTCACTAGATGATTTTTCTCAGATAGCTCATATTTCTCGAACTATTGTCATTATTGAATCGATTAAGATTGAGGAAAAGAACATCAAAGTGGTGAAGAAAGAAGATTGCTTTCAAAAGAACCTCATTGATGATGAGGAAGTGAAACGCCGATTGCAAAAACAGCAAATGATCTTTGATCAACAACAAAGAGATATTCAGGTGGGAGATATTGTGCTGTATCTTCTGTTTTCTTGTCTGTTCATGTACTTGCTGGAGCACTTATATGTTGTAAATGTTGCAGGAACTGAAGCATGCTATTAGTTCCACAAAGGCTGGCATGCAATTCATACAAATGAAATTTCATGAAGAATTCAACAGCCTTGGTACATTGATTTGCTTTAATAGAAGTATTTATTTGTATTTTCTTGCTTATTGAAGTGCTAAGCTAGGTATTTGTACAGGTATGCATATTCATGGCCTAGCTCATGCCGCTTCTGGTTACCACAGAGTTCTAGAAGAAAACCGCAAGTTGTATAACCAAGTTCAGGACCTTAAAGGTAAATTCAGTTATCTTTTACATAAGTTCTTATTATCATGCTTGTCCTTGTATTGATTCCCTAATTTATTAAAAGGGTTATCTACTTTATCTGACCAGGAAGTATCCGTGTTTATTGCCGTGTGAGACCATTCTTGTCTGGATCAAGCTATCTTAGCACTGTCGATCATGTAGAAGAGGGAAACATCGTCATCAACACATCATCAAAGTATGGTAAAGGGCGCAAGTCCTTTACCTTCAACAAAGTCTTTGGGCAGTCTGCAACTCAAGGTTGCTTCACTAAGCGTTTAATTGCTTATTGATAATGTTTCTGCAATGTCAGCATTCTTTACTAAGTTGCATCTTATTGTATTGCAGCCGAGGTTTTTTCTGATATGCAGCCACTGATTCGGTCGGTTCTCGATGGATACAATGTTTGCATATTTGCATACGGCCAGACAGGGTCAGGGAAAACTTACACTATGGTAAGACATGATTGGACTATTCACTAAAAGTATGATAATACATGCACTAATAAATATACCTTTGAACTTACTGCCTTACTGGTTTATTTGGTTTATGCATCCAGAGTGGACCTAAAGACCTGACAGAGAAAAATCAAGGCGTAAATTATAGGGCGTTGGGTGACTTGTTTCTTCTAGCAGAACAAAGAAGGGATACCTTTTGCTATGACGTTGCTGTTCAAATGATCGAAATTTACAATGAACAAGTTAGGGATCTCCTTGTTACAGATGGAAGTAACAAAAGATATCCTTTTTCCAATTCATTTGGTTTTATAAGATTAGATAATCTTATCAGTTGGTGTCTATGAAAATTTGTCCTCACAGATTGGTAATTCAGACAAAGGTTTCTTACCATTCTAAATGAAAGACTGAAAACTTAGATTTGGTTTAAATATGGAAATGGATGTTAATTGTTGAGTTGATGTAGGTTTTGCCAGTCAGTTTTCCATCAAGTCTTATCCTTAATCTATTAATACATTAGGAATCCGAAATAGTTCCCAGAATGGTTTCAATGTACCAGATGCAAACCTTATGTCTGTTTCATCAACAGCCGATGTTATTGATCTGATGAACCTAGGGCAAAGGAATCGTGCAGTTGGTGTAACAGCCCTAAATGACCGTAGCAGCCGTTCTCATAGGTAAACTTCTTATTTCTTTACACCATTGATCCTGGTATATTTCTTCATTCTGAAGCTAAATTCTGTTTTTATCACCTTGCAGTTGCTTGACTGTCCATGTTCAAGGAAGAGACTTAACATCTGGTGCCATTCTCCGCGGCTGCATGCATCTTGTGGATCTTGCAGGAAGTGAGAGAGTAGACAAGTCTGAGGTAACAGGTGATCGACTAAAAGAGGCACAACACATAAACAAATCTCTGTCGGCTTTAGGAGATGTGATTGCTTCTCTTGCCCAAAAGAATCCACATGTTCCTTATAGAAACAGCAAACTCACTCAACTTCTTCAAGATTCACTTGGTAAGTTTAAATTGTCAAGAAGTTTGTTGTTTCAGTTCTATTTAGTAGCTTAATTGTTGCATTGATATTTTTTTTTCTTCAAAAAGTTCTAATTATATTGGGCTGGAATTGTATTTTCAGGAGGGCAGGCCAAGACACTAATGTTTGTTCACATAAGCCCCGAACCTGATGCCACAGGTGAAACTATAAGTACTCTCAAATTTGCAGAGCGTGTAGCAACTGTTGAACTTGGTGCTGCTCGAGTGAACAAAGACACTTCGGATGTTAAAGAACTCAAAGAACAGGTTATTGTATCGCCTCTACCTACTGGTTGATATAGTTATCTTAAGATGGTTGCCAAATCTGATACTCTTCCCTTCATTAACTTATGTTGGAATCATCTTCCAGATTGCTAGCCTTAAGGCAGCTTTGGCTAGGAAAGAGGGAGAGACGGACCAAAGTCAGCACTCTGTATCTGGCAGTTCTGAAAAATATAGAGCAAAGGCTAGTGACCTATCGCCCTTTAATCATAATCAGCGAATTGGAGATGTCTTGGTGGCTAGAGAACCCATGGGTAATGTCGGCAACATTGAGGTACATAATGCTTTACACATCATATTAGGATGGAAATTCAAATGTGCGAGTTTGTTGAGTTCAGAATTTTATGGTAACATGCATGTCTAGTGACTGAAAGTGGCAAAATACTAATTCACATGTGCAATTAGTTTTATTTCTCTTCTCTCAAGGAAGTTGGCTGATTTGAAGAAAATATACAGTTCTTATATATATATATATGGAATTTCTTGCTGAATTTTATGAATACCTTAAGCAATTCAATGTGTTGGGTTTGTTCGAGATGCTCTAGAAAGCTTGACTATTCATATCGTATCATCGTTATGCATTCCCCACGAACATATTCTTCTCCATAGCCCGAGAGGTTAAAATTTGACCACTTATTCTGCTTTTGCAGATGTGCACTAACTCTACATTGAGGCAAAGGAGGCAAAGCTTTGATCTTGATGAGCTATCAGCAAATTCACCTCCCTGGCCTCCCGTTGTCAGTCCTGCTCAAAACTTTAGGGAAGAGAAAGAATCGGGCTCAGGTGAGTGGGTGGACAAGGTTATGGTGAACAAGCAAGATGCCATTAACAGAGTAGGAAACTCCCTAGGATGTTGGGAAGCAGAAAATGAGAACTTGTCTGATGTCTTTTACCAGAAATATCTCCATGATTCTTCAAAGATTTACACGGAACAATCATATAATATGTTCACTGGGGCGAGCGGGTTCAACATGACCGGTTCCGATGACATAGATGATATCGATCTTGCAACCAGTGACTCATCCGAGCCTGATTTGCTTTGGCAATTCAACCACACCAAACTTAGCAACATAACCGATGGGATCGAATCAAAGATCAAGAAACCTACTTCAAAATTAGCAAGGAACCCTGAAATGAAGTAAGTCGATACATACATTCTCACATTGAATATCATCTACCATCGTTTTAAGTTCTCGACATGTTACTAAAAAGTTTGTTAACCTTCCTGCAGTAAAAATCTACATCATATGACAGGACCATCACCATCTAGGAAATTACCAGATGGGGTTGGCCAATCTTTGCATCAAAACACGAGACAGCCAGTCGTTGTCGACGGGAAACGCAAAACCGGGAGTAGAAAATAATAAGTTTGCACACCATTAGAACCACGTTGGAGTGATTTCTGATTCTTTTTCTCTTATATTTGTTAGAGAGTAAGAGAGATATGTGTTCCATATACATATAATTTTTTCCATTGTAATTTTTGTGGTATAGTTAAATGCAACAATAATTCCAGTTGCTATATCATAATTTCCAGAAACTGACATGAAAATGTTCAATGAGCTGTTGATAATGGCATTTTCAACAAAATAACACATTTTTAAACTTTATTTCCCACTCTAACACTGATACAAAATTATTTTCTTGCATAGTACTCTTATAGTGAACTCGCCAGACATGCCTAACGAGTTTCATTATTTTTTTCTAATTTTTTGAAAGAACTCACCAAACAAGCATGGCGAGTAGGTATTATATTTTTATATCGAAATTTGAACTCGTACAAAACAAAATAATATGAGCATTTTTAGACACTAAATCAACTAGTAAATCTCTACATTGTGTATTCCTTTTTAACATGACAATGACAATACTTTGTAAGCTTGAAGATCAAAATTTTAAAATTAAAAGAGTAAGAGGAATCAAATTCACGACTTTTATATTGTAAATTGGGATGTTAAACGGAAAATGAAAATTCTTCATCGAACACAGTCGTCATATAGCCCACCTTTGACCCATACGGCAGCCCACGACCCAGCAATAGAACAGTTCTTCCTTTATTAGCTTCATTTTGGCAGCTCTTCATTGCTTACCTTTCCGAAAACCCAGAAATTCCCCACAACTCCGGCGACAAGTGTACCCCACCCACCATCCCCATTTTGATTGACGGATCACAATTCACAAGTCCTAAACTCTTGATCTCAGGTTTTGTATTCTCTTTTATAGTTCATTTTGTTTGAAAATCTTAGTCTTGAATGTTTTGTGGATTAAAGCTTCTTTTTTTCTCCTTTTGAAGTAAGATATGGCGATGTTTATCGTATCTCGGCGACTCTCTGCTGGATCCACCACCTCCCTCCGTTACGCCACCTGCTGGAGATCCTTCTCCACGTCGTTTAGGGAAGAACGGGACACTTTCGGCCCCATTAATGTCCCCTCCGATAAGTTCGTCTCTCCCTTTCATCACAGTCTTTTCCTTTTTTCTTTTCTCATTTGCATCACTAGAACTTTTTAACAAAGAGGGAAGTAATTATACTTGCTGCTTGTGTTTATATAGATTGTGGGGTGCGCAGACTCAGAGATCTTTACAGAATTTTGATATAGGGGGCGAACGTGAACGGATGCCTGAACCTATTATTCGTGCCTTTGGTGTTCTCAAGAAGTGTGCTGCCAAGGTTCTTCTCTAATCTGATTACTGAATCCTAATGATCCTCAATATTGAAATGTTTGCAAATTGCATGTACAATTTAATTGTTTTGTTTATGTAGGTTAACATGGAGTATGGTCTTGATCCCACCATTGGGAAGGCCATAATACAAGCGGCCGATGAAGTAGCCGAAGGAAAACTCAACGATCACTTTCCACTTGTCGTTTGGCAAACTGGTAGTGGCACCCAGAGTAACATGAATGCCAATGAGGTCTTTGCTGATTTGATTTTTTTTTATCCATTTCTTCTTGAATGGAGTGGTGGTTCTTTTCGTTTGAGAAACATTTCTATAGTAAGTTTTATTAGCTTATTTTGTGACTTTGGAAATTTTCAGGTTATTGCTAATAGAGCAGCCGAGATCCTTGGGCATAAGCGTGGTGGAAAGTATGTGCACCCGAATGATCATGTGAACCGATCTCAATCTTCTAATGACACATTCCCCACTGTAAGCCGGAAATACCATCTAACTTGTTGGTTTCTTCCTTCTTTAGATTAATATTTGTAAAATTCAAGAATCCACCTACACCAACTTATTTGTCCTTGGCTTAGCATGGTGGGTTTTGAGCTGCCTCTTTACTTATGCTACATTCCTTGTTTCTATAGGTAATGCACATAGCAGCTGCTACGGAAATAAACTCGAGATTAATACCCAAATTGAAAGTTTTGCATTCTGCTCTACATTCAAAGGTTTGTCGTGCTTTGGCCTCTGGTTTATCATTACGGTGTTATTTTTGTAAAATCTCTCTCACCCTCACCTTACTCTTCTATCCTTAAATGGAGATATATGCATTATATGTCATTGTTTCCCCCATGTGATTATTCACATCAATTGAAACATTGGCATCTACTGCCAGAAAGGGGATTTTTCTGGCCATGCCTGATTATTGATGCCAATAGTTTCTTATTTGAATTCTACCTCTTTGGCTATATGATTAGTTATTTTAACATGGCTCTTGTCAATGATGTGTCTTTTAGTCTGTAATTTTATGGTCTCTTCTGGTGAATCATTGTGAGTAATATGTTCAGCCACCAGACGATCTAATCATTTTCCACTTTGCTTTTGAATCTACATGTATGCTACCGAGTGCATTAACTCTTAACTCTGTCATTGTGTTTTATGTTTGCACCTATACCAGTGAGCTTTTTAACTTGGATGAGTTCAAACTCTAAGTTAAATTTTTCTTGTGTTGTTTCCACCAGTCTGTTGAATTCAAAGATATTGTCAAAATTGGTCGCACTCACACTCAAGATGCAACACCTTTGACTCTTGGTCAAGAGTTTAGTGGCTATACTACACAAGTAAGCTCATCATCTAGCAGATGCTTTTATGTACCTTGGGATCAATTATGTTTAGTGGAGAGATGGCAATGAGGGACAACTAATTATTTGATGGTTTTGTATTGTTATAGGTCAAGTATGGAATTGATCGAGTTTTGTGCACCCTTCCACGCATGTATCAGGTACGCTACTCCATTTTGATTGTATGGTATTTCTTGTGACCTGTTCTGAGTACTGACAAATAGGGGTACTATATGACAGCTTGCACAAGGTGGTACTGCTGTTGGGACAGGATTGAATACAAAGAAAGGGTATGTTTGTTAGCCTTGAAGCATGCTTCTCTGATTTTATAATTTTCTCTATTCTCCTTTGTCAATTTTAGTTGGTTTCCTTTTATTTGTTTTGTTCCGATGCCTTATTCTTGATTATTTTTCCTGGTTGCTTTGATTTTGCTCTCTGATTTATTAAGTTCCAAGCCCTTTATGATTCTACTTCTCTTGTAAGCTACAATTCATGTTTTATCTCTTATACTTTATCTCAGAGATATTGTTTAAAGCTATTGCACCTGTATACACTTTCTATGTATTGTTTTTAGATTATAGATGCTGCATCTGTTGTGTCATGGACTGAAGTAGTTGTCACCAAGTTTGCTAAATGCGAACATTAAAATGAAATCATTATGAAGAATGAACCATTATCTGAGAGCATTATTTATCATCATAACTGCTAAATGCAACCTTTAGACTGTCTCATGCTGAATTTGACAGTGCCCAATGTTCAAATTGGTATAGGTTTGATGTAAAAATAGCTGCTGCTGTAGCCGAGGAAACAAGCTTGCCATTCGTCACAGCAGAAAATAAGTTTGAAGCTTTGGTGAATCTCTTAACTCTCTCTGATTAAGCTTTTATTTATTTATTTTTCTATTTTATTTTAGTTTGAAGGAATTGATTATTACCGTATATCTCCTAACTTGTGATGCAAAATGGTTACACATGCATGAATATTTATTTTTCTTTAATCAGGCTGCACATGATGCCTTTGTTGAAACCAGTGGAGCCCTAAACACTGTAGCTACATCCCTGATGAAGATTGCTAATGACATACGCTTACTGGGAAGGTTTGTCCGCGGCTTGGATAACCTTTGTTTTTTACCCGATTTAGCATTATTCTGATGGTTTCAGCTTTTTCCTTGTTCAGTGGTCCCAGATGTGGCCTTGGTGAGCTCATTCTTCCTGAAAATGAGCCAGGCAGTAGTATCATGCCGGTAACATTCTCATCTCAATTTCTATGGATTCATTTATCATCGAACTCCTCTTTTCGTTCTATTCCATTTGCTCTTCGACTATTTCTCTGCCCGTATAATCTCGTTAGTTTGACTGAAATTATCCTGTTTCAGGGGAAGGTGAACCCTACCCAGTGTGAGGCTCTTACCATGGTCTGTGCCCAGGTAAATTTATGTTGCTATTTTTTTTTTCACATTCAGATGGTATTGTCTAGCTGGAGATTTTTTGTGTGTGGTGGTTATATCGTCTCTTTCTTTTATCGGTTCATAACAAATTGGAAGTTTCTTGCAGGTAATGGGTAACCATGTGGCTATTACAGTGGGTGGATCAAATGGCCACTTCGAATTGAATGTGTTCAAGCCAATGATTGCTACTGCACTCCTACATGTATGTTTTTTTTTTTGTTACAAAAGCTGAATATGTTAATTTTCTGCACTACTCATTTGAAAGGCCAAATCTCTTTATTTCCTTAAGACACTGAAAATTTATGCATACGAATAATGTGAGTTTTTGCAACGAATATATTCTTTAGAATTTGAGATTTGACAATCATATGCTTGGCATGCCTTGAAATTTTCTCCCACTTAGGTTGCTGATTAACATTACTGTGATATCGAATATGTTCGTTTTCATTCACTCTTGTTCGTCATTCTTTGATATAGTCCTTAAGATTGCTGGGTGACGCATCTGCATCGTTTGAGAAGAACTGCGTTAAGGGAATTCAAGCTAATAGGGAAAGAATTTCGAAATTACTGCACGAGGTCAGTCGGTGCTACATCCTGAATAATTTAATGCATTTAGATACCATATGGTAGATTGCCAAGCTAATGAGCATATGTTTGTATGGTCTTGCAGTCTCTAATGCTGGTCACATCCTTGAACCCTGTAAGTATTCTTCCCTGCTTCTATCTAGGATCTGTTGTCCCACAACGAGTCTTTCCATTTTGAACACATCTCTATTGACGTCTTTACTTCCAGAAAATCGGTTACGACAATGCAGCGGCTGTTGCCAAGAAAGCACACAAGGAGGGCTGCACTTTGAAGGTGAGATTTATTTGTTCTCCGTTGCTCGTCACCTAATTCCGTAGAATGTTTGTTTTTGCTGTAAATTGATTGTCTTAATCCTGTTTTTGGATGGCTGAAATGCTAAATATTTCCTACACTGGTTTGTGCTTATCTTTTGCAGGAAGCAGCATTGAAAAGTGGTGTGCTGACATGCGAAGAATTCGACAATCTTGTGGTGCCTGAGAAAATGATTGGCCCATCTGACTGAAGCTAGTGGAGATTTAAGCATCAGTTGCTTAGATTTTATTTTCGATACGGTCGGATTCAAAAATGAATCCGACCGTGATTTGCTTCATATTCCGGTCACGGAAAACAATATTTTTGAGGCTTTTGTTTGTAGTGAAAAAATAGCCATGGATTGACTAATAAGGGGAAAGCCTCTGTTTTCGTGAGGAGACTGATTGAAGGAAAGCTAAATGCCAAATAAAAGAGAGGGCATCATCAAATTCTCTTGATTCTTTCTTTGACAATTTAAATTATAAAATTTTAATATTTTTAGATAAGTTTTTTTAGATGATCAACTGACGGTCTATAATTTTTTGCAAGTTGTTTTTTCACCTTTGATTTCTAATTTTATATTATTTAAAAATAATTAAAAAATAATATTTAATAATCGAACATAAGATTATTAATCTATATACAAATTCTTTATCACTCCACTTACCATCATTCATTAAATAAATTTTTATAAATATATTTTTACATTGAATATTTTTCAGCCACATAATGAATATAACAAAATACGGTGTTTATTAGTTTTAAACTCATGTATAAAACGATGCAGGCTAATCCATTATGGATTAATATCCTATACACCGGCGGTGGAAATTGAAAGTTTTCACAAGCGCCTTAGTTTTAGGGTTATATGGAATTAGTTTAGAGTATAGAGCTTAGGGGTTTAGGTGTATGGGGTTTAGAATTTAGTTTAGAGTATAGAGTTTAGGGGTTTAGGTGTATGGGGTTTAGAATTTAGGGATAGTTGTTTCAATTTAAGGTTTAGGGTTTATAGGTTAGGGTTTAGTTTTTAGGATAATATGGTGAGAATTTAGGCTTTAATCTATAAACCCTAAATTATAACCCTAAACCTTAAATTGAAACAACTACCCTTAAATTAAGTCTCTATACCCTAAAATTAAGGTGTTTGTGAAAACTTTCAGTTTCCACCACCTGTGTATAGAATATTTATCCATCAATTATATGTATAATGATGTAGTGATTTTTTAAAATAAAAAAAATACTTGTAATCAAGATAAATAAATTGAAAAAAAATCTGAATATGATTTGTGATTTTCTTATTTTAATGTCATACTTATTTTGGGTTAATTCTTATTTTTATTACACTGTTTTATATAAATAAATAATAAAGGATAAACCACAACCATGGTCCCCTAGAGTTTGGATGAGTTTATATTTTAGTCATTGATGTTTCAAAAGTTACATTTTGGTCACTAAAGAACTCATACAAGTAAAAGTCGTTGATGTGATTACATGATAATATTTGTGCTTTATTCTTAACCCTTTAAAAGTGTACACATGTCATGTAGACTACAAATAAATTACTCAAATTCAAGTCTTCTACAAATAACAACATTTTTTTCGCTTAAACCATTTGATAAATTTAGAGGTAGGATGTTTTTAACAGAATGAGACTAGTTTGCACATATTGATATAAATCACATTTTACTATTAATATACTATTAAATTAGAACTTAACCGGTTGAATTAATTAAGTCGATTGAAATATAAATTAAATGTTTGATTTTTAAAACATTACCATAAACTTCATTTATATATTATTTCAATATCGAAGTGTAGGTAAACTGGTTAAATCGGAAGCTGAAAAACTGACGGATTCGACTTTCATTCTAGTTTTTTAAACATTAAATATAGTTTGTTTTATTATTTTCTCCAAGCAAAAACAATGTCCTAAAAAGAGATGGCTTTTAGGGTAAACCACATGGTTGGTCTTTTTTGTTTTAGGATTGTTTGATTTTATTCACCTATCTGTAAAAGTAACGATTTGATCACTTACGTTATCGGCCAGTCTATGTCTATTTTTATGATATGGCACATTAACAAAAATGATTAATTTTAAATTGAACCTTGAACTTTCAAAAGTTCATTTTTTTCACCCACTTAGAAAACCCAAAATCCATTTTTCCCTAAAAACCCCTTTCCTCCTCTGACCTTGTGAATCGTAAAAGCAAAGGACACGCCATCTATTTAGACGTTGTACATTCTTCGAAAATGTATTTGTACCGCGTGGAGGACTTGGTTGTCTTGAGTACGGTGAACTAGATGTTGAGTTCATAGGGGAATGAGAGGTGGCGTAAGTGATCAAATTGTTCCTTTTTCAAAATTTCTGATCGAAATCAAACAATCCGAAAACAAAATGGACTAATCATATAATTTACCCTTACTTTTAATTCGTTTATTTATTTTTTAAGCAAGAAATTCCCGACCCACTCTCAACTCTATTCCTACACCGTCGCCACCCATGCCTCTGCTCCACCTCCGATCCTTTACCTTCAAGTTTGCGACAGACATGAGATTAAATAAAGTGATTTTTCGAAACCCTAAACTTAACTTGGAGATTGATTTTATACTTGAGTCATGAGATTTTTCTAGTCTATGTCTCTGCATCACTCTACTATATTTAATTTTCTGTTTTCGATCATATTGCTTATTCCTCTGTCTCTGGAAATTTTGGCTACTATTGATGTGAAATTTGTTCGCACCTCTATTGAGGTCCTTAGCGGCGGCGGATGTCGCTGCTACTGTGCAATAGCAGCAGCGGCTTTGTTGACAACTTAAACCAGTTTTCCTATATTGGCTTCGCAGAAATTTAATCTAATTTTGCCTATATTGATACAATTTTGTTTACCAGTGTTTCTGTTACATTTAAGATTTTTTTAGCAGTATTTATAAGCAAAGATTAAAAAAGCAGTTGCGGCCGCGTTTTCGGTCGCGTCGCGTTTATCGCAGTTGTGGATATAACGAATGCTATTACGATCACTGTAGGTGTCGCGATTGTGACTTCTTTTAAAATTTGCACATATTATTGTAAAACATAATAATTATAAAGATGAGTGAATGCCTCTATTTATAATTGAGTTCCTCTACATCTGACGGTCTCTAATAATTTACATCGATGACAATGATCGAAGCCCACTAACCACAATGGAATATTTCTTAGAGTATATCTCCTATCTAGGGAAACAATTCCTATATTTACCTGGAAAGTTTATATAGGTCAAAGTGGTCGTCTTCTAGAATCCTCCATAAATCAGGCTAAGTCTGGTGGTCTCGTTGGGCCCAAAATCTCCGTTAGAACCTCTTGAGAAATCATGCGTGCATGTGACTCGGACTGAAACTAGCGGTCCGTGACAATATGGTCAAGTATTGTTCACTTTGATTATAGAGTTAAAGACTTAAAGAGTTTAACGGTTACATACCAAGTCTCACAAATATGAGTTGTCTTTATTATATTAAGAGGTACATGCATATAAATGGTGTAGAATGAAATAAACTTTTTCGGAGTAGTATCATAAACATCTACGAATGGTTCTTTTAACTCAAAATATAATTATTCAAAAAACTCAAAATATAAATATATTTTTATAAAACAAATGTATTTTAATTAGTTAGTAATTTCTATTATAATTAATATAATTTTTCCAGAAAAATAATATAAATGACTTAAAGTTTAATTTAAAATAAAGGTTTAATAACTAAATATGTGCTCAAACTATACACGTGGTTCACTTTTGACGCTTAACCTATTTTTCGTTCTAAATATATGCCTAAAATTTCATTTTGATCATTTTAAGTATCTAACTGTTAAAAAACGTTTGCCAATTAGAATGTGATACATGACATGTTTTAATATATATTCTAATAATGTTTCAAATTAGTCGATTTGGGTAGTGGGCGTTGGTTACAACTTCAATGGTGGTTTTTAAAGCAAGGTTCAAATCCCATGGATGGATATCAAAAGTTGTTTTCTTTTTCTTTTTAATTTTAGAGACTAGTTTAGAATAAGAGTCATAGTTTGAAGACTTCTTGTGCAATCAACTCTAAAACATATAGAAATCAAGTTTAAAAAAACATTAATTTCAGGGACTAACTATTATTTATCCAAATTTTGATGATAGTGTAAATAGAGTTGGCTAACCGAAAAGAATGGATAATACGTGTGTTTCTTTAGCCCAAACTTTTCAAGTCCATTGAGGCTCAAATAGTTCTCAAAATATAGTTCATGTCCGATATTTGTTTCAATCTTCCCCACCATCTCAATATGAAACTTGATAGTTTTACTCTATGTTGCACGGATACAAATATGAGTACAAGGACGAATACGAGGACGAGAAACGATCCATAGTAAATTAAAAAATCTAATGATTTTTATGGATTGAAATGAAGTCCAAGTTAAATTCTCATTAGTTGTGGTGACCTATCCTTCAATTAAAATCTAATGATTTTGTGATTCCTTTAAAAAGATATTAACAAAAAATTATATTTTTATCTATTTTTTCAACATTTGTATTAAAAAATAGGGTAAACTACATAAATGATCATCAAACTTTTAGGGTAGAATCATTTTAGTCAATCTTACTTTTAAAATATTTGATAAGGTCACCAAACTTTTAGTTCGCATTCGATACGGTCCCTCCCGTTAACTCTCGTTAAATTTCATGTTAGTTTTGTGTTTTCCTTAATAAAAAGGGGTAAACTACATCAAGCATCACTCAACTTTCTTCTCACTCCTATTTTGGTCACTAGAGTTTAACAATTTAATAAATTAACTTTCGAATTGTTCATATTTTGGCCACTCTCAAATGACATGGTTATACAAATAGAAAAATTCGATTAATCTTTTAAAAAAATCTGGGTAATGATTTTTTTACTTTGCTTATTAAATTTACCATATTATCGTATTTGATATTTAATGAGCAAAGTAAAAAATATTGCTCAAATCAAATATTTTAATTTATTAGTCAATCGATTATCCGATTTAATTGGTACAATATAAGATCGAATCATCTGAATTTAACAATTAACCAAAATAATTTTTAAGGATTAATCGAACCCGATTTCGATACAAATTTTTAAAATAAATTTTAAGGATTAATCAAACTTGATTTTGGTATAAATTTTTAAAATAAATTATTTTATTTTGGTACCGAAATCGGGTTCGATTAATCCTTAAAAATTATTTTCATTAATTGTTAAATTCATATTTTCAATTCTCGATCTTATATTGTACCAATTAAATCGGATAATTGATTGACCGGTTAATTGGAATATTTGATTCGAGTAGTATTTTTTTACTTTGCTTATTAAAATATCAAATACGGTAATATGGTAAATTTATAATAAGCAAAGTAAAAAAAATCATTACCCGAATTTTTTAAAGGCTTAATACAAAAATAGGTGCCCAAAGTATGCCTTTTTTGAACTTTAGATGCCTAAAATATTTTTTGTAAAAATAGGTGCCCAAAGTTTCCAAAGTTATAATTTTAGGTGCCTACCGTTAATGGGTGTTAAAAAAATCTATAACCGATCAATGCTTGACACATGGCATATTTTTTTTCAAAATTAAAAAATAAAAACAGAAAAAATCAGATTTTCAAAAAATCCTAAAATTTTGAAACTTTTACAAATCAACCCCCAAATCCCTAAAATTACTCAAACCCAAATCGTCACCCCTTCGCCGTCGGTCGCCACACCTGAGCACACCCATGTGGTCGCCGGACCAAGCGGGCATTTCCCCCAACACGGTGTCGTCGGAAACGGCGAATGACATCCAGACGAACATCGAATGCCCAACGTGAAATTAACGTTTGCCCGGTACGCCGTTCGCCGTTTCCGGCGACGCCATGTTAGGGGAAATGGCCGCCTTGGTCCGGCGACCACATGGGTGTGCTCAGGTGAGGCAACCATCGACGGAAGTAGCGTCGATTTAGTGGTTTGGGTTTCAGAATTTTTAGGGATTTGGGGGTTGATTTGTAAAAGTTTCAAAATTTTGAGATTTTCTGAAAATCTGAAATTTTGGGTTTCTTTAAAAAAATAAAAATAAATTAGTACCATGTGTCAAGCATTGATTGGTTAACACTTTTTTAACACCCATTAACGGTAGGCACCTAAAATTCTAACTTTTGAAACTTTGAGCGCCTATTTTTGTATTAAGCCTTTTTGAAAAGATTAAACAATTTTTTTTTATTTGTATAACCATGTCAATTGAGAGTGTCCAAAATATGAACAATTCAAAAGTTAATTTATTAAATTGTTAAACTCTAGTGACCAAAATAGGAGTGAGAAGAAAGTTGGGTGATGATTGATGTAGTTTATCCATTTTTTTATTAAGGAAAAACATAAAACTAATGTGAAATTTAACAAGAGTTAACGAGAGAGACCATATCGAATGCAAACTAAAAGTTGTGTGACCTTATCGAATGCGAACTAAAAGTTGGGTGATCATTTATTAAAGGTGACCAAAGTGAATCTACCATAAAAGTTCGGTGACCATTTATGTAGTTTATCCTAAAAAATACTTTAAATCAAATAATATTTTAAAGCTATAAAATTAGTTTATTAAAATAAAAATACTTCATACCCTAATTTTGCGTTTCCTATTTTCGCTTTTTTGTCAACCACTTCCCTTGAATTCAACAAAAACAAAATAATGTAGTTTTAGAGTTATATGAAAACGTTATCGTAAAGGTTAAAACTTCATTCGCAACTGCTGTTTCTTATTCATTATTCTTCATTGACTATTGTTTCTTCAAGTAATGGAGAAATTAGTGTCCGTTTCCAATATGTATTTAATAATAAAATTAACTTTTACCATTTAACTGTAATAAATGTACAACATAATATAAATACTAATTATAATATTCAAATAGTGGAGAAATTAATATCTGTTTTCAAGATGCATTTAATTCTTTCTTTTCCTTTTTAATTTTTCTAAGTAGTGTAATGTTGGTTTCCAAGACCTAGTTAATTTATTTCCGTTGGTGTTTATATTTTTTCTTGAATCAATACCCTTGATGAATTATTCTTTTTAATAATAAAATTAACTTTTACCATTTTAAAATTTTAAAAAGTCATTTTACTTCTTCTTTTTACTTTTTAGAATCCTTCTCCTTTTTTTCTTTTTCATCTTTGCAACTTCATCGCATCGCTTTTATAAAATCATCCGGAGGATCCTTCAAATATGGTGGACGACGCTTGGATCACCGATAATAGCAAGAAATACCAATTGAAATCGTCTTTTGAAGATTATCTATTTTTTCCTGAGAAAATATTTATATTTTCTTCTATGTTGATCGTTAACAAGATAATAACAAGAATAGTGGTTCGTTATCGTCGCAATTAGATGTTACAAGTTAAATTGCGGTCGCAATTTGTTGTTTTGGTGTGAATCTAACTCTCATAGCAATTTTCGGCGATATCGATTTCGGACGACGGCAATGCCGCTATATAACTGCCACAATCGAAATTGCATTTCGTTTTTTAAAACCATGATTTGGTGTTTAATCAAATTGTAATTCTGAGCCTAGTCAAAGATTATATATATATATAGATGGATTGTATTTTAGCTCTTATAATTGAAAATACCTTTTGTTATTTTCAATCTAAGGATTTATTGCGAATTCAGTTTGAGACAAGATTTAGATCTGTGAAGACTACAAATTTAAATATCGGTTGCAGTCGCGTTTTTGGTCGTGTTGCGGTATTTGCGATTGCGAACATAACGGAGGCTATCACGATCATAAAAAGTTAAAGTGTTTTTCAGTTAGAGTGTTTTCCAACACGTATTATAAAATATAATAATAATAACTATTATAATTATAATTATAAAAAGTTATTTTTAATGATTTTTAAAGTATTTTCCAACACTTATGAACTTAGACTATTGAACAAAAATAAAATGTGCACTTTAAATTAGGAAAAATTCAAGGATTGAAATAACAAAGATAAAAAGTGGCATGTCTGGAATGGAAATTAACCTATACCCTTAAAAACACACTGGCATCTCATAATTTAAAATAGAAATGTTCTGCCCTTTTTCGGTGTCTTTATATATGCCCTCACACTAAAAATTAGGTTTAAGGTTCGTGGGGTGGTTAGAATTTAGGGTAGGAAGTATTTTTTTAAGGTATATGGTGTATGATTTAAGATTTAGGGTTATGTTTTAAAATTTAATTTTTTAATATTTTTTAGTGTTGTGACATAAAAAAACACCAAAAAAGATTAGAGAATTTTTATGCTATAATTTAACCTTTTATTTATGTGATCAAACCCTAATCTTCGATTTCAATTAGTAATCCTTACCGAGCTTTTTTTTATATCAAATTAACGGGCTCTCTTAATAACTTTTTAATTGGATATGATTTTTGTAATGATAATAAAATAAGATTATAATATTAATAACAAAACCTAAATCCCTCTTTATTTTTCGTTTTCTCTTTGGCTTTCAAACCCTAAAAGGGTTGTTTTCACGGCGGCGTCATCACACCAGCATCTAGAGCCGCGCGATTTCACCTTTTGTCGTCCGCACGCCGTCAATCCCTCTCCTCAACGTCGACCAATCCTCTCCCTGTAAGTCTCATCAGCTCGCCTCCCTTTACACTCTCACGCTCACCCTTATCGCCCGCCCATAGATTTTTTTAGATTTTACAGTAACGGGAGAAAACAGGGATAGCGGCCCGTCACTACCATTATTTACCGCTACCCGTTAAATAGCGACCGCAATCCACCGCTACTAGTGTGATTCCGCGTCCCACCGTTGTTTTCGCCGATAGCGGTTTCGGCCGGCGGCGTTACCGCTAAATAGCGGCCGCGGGCCGTTTTTTGAAACCCTGTTTATAAGATAAAAAATATGAAAGGGATGGATAGTAACTGCCAAAACTGAAAGTAGCTATTTTTCTTTTCCAGGTATATCTGAACTTAAATTAAGGTGGAAAAATGGAAGATTCTTGCCCACCTATAGAGTTGATGATTGGACAAGATACATTAAGGTATATGAACTATTTAACTTGCTCTATTTATTTTCTGCCAAATTATTAATAAATTGAGTTTCATTTTGATTTATCAGTGTTGGTGTAGAGTGTATCCATTAACGGAATCCTGTTTGTTTACATTTGTAGTTTGGAAGCTAGCGACAGCAATGCTTTAATCTTGCCTACGAAAAAGAGCAAGAAAAGGAGAGGGAAGGGTCAGGTATAAATAGTGCTAGTGATACCAAAGCTTGAAAGGGTTCATCTTACCCTTGTTAGTGTTGTAGTTTGGATGCCAATGATAGCGACGCTTTAATCTCACCCTTAGTTTTTTTTAATCGTATAAATTAAGAAGTTGCTGTTAAATACTTGTGTCTACAGGAGCTTCAAAGGGTAAAAGAGAAGCAAAACCCCAAATTGAGTAAATCTCAGATAAAAAAGTTGAAGAAGATTGAGGTTCTTACCCTATCTTGACTATTGATACCAAATTGCTTTGCTTCAGTTGTCGTGTCAGGTGGGTGACTTCTTATTTGTTGGTGCAGGAAGAGAAAGAGAAAGCACTTTTACTATCGAAGAGCATTGAGACATTGGAGTACATTTCCTTTCCTTTTCTAAATAATGTATCCTACTTTGTCTTTTGTTGGGAAATATTTTTGAATGTTTGACAAATACCGTAACACTTGATGTTCAGGAAATATAAGATTCCAGAAGATGTATATTCATTGCTGCAGTCCTCAAAAACTATTGGTCGGGTTTGTGTCATTGAGTCTGCACCAAATTTTTCAATAGTAGGATATAATCATTATGGTTAACATGATTTTGCTTTAATAGGTTGAAACAATGCGGGAAAAGCGGAGGACAGCTATTCAATTTTCTAAAGTAGGTTTAGAAGTTCCTCATAGTGTCAAATCATCCAAGGGGTGGGATCGTGGTAATACTTCGCCTTCTTCTTCTGAACCTGAAACTGAGTTGGATACTAATCAGAATCACATTGAGCCATCCATGATAATAGAAAAGGAAGTTGCAAAACATGCACGTGACTCTCAGTCAGCGTTTGAGTCATCTTCTCAAAAGCTGACTTTTTGTAAGGGCCTATCTCCATGCTGCAGTGATGTTGATGCCTTACCAACCATGGAGGTTTCCTTTAAGAACGATGATGCACCTTTCGAAGAGGGCATGGAAACCTGTATTCCCAAGCTGCCGGTCGATGATGGGAGAAAAAATTCCTTGTCAATGGTGAGTTGGACTTCAAACGGGTAACATATCATCTGAAGGAATAACTGCATATAAAGGGAGGTTGTATAGAATTGATATTTTGGTAGGTGTTATGTAAATGGAAGTCATAAGTTAGAAGCACTTAAATATTTATATGTGATTTACGAAGGGTTTTTTTTAATTCGACCCCATTACTTTTCAAAAAATATTTATATGTGATGAAAAAATCGAAAGTTCTTGAATTAAAATTTCAAGCTTAATTCCATCATATTTTCTTGTATGTTTGTCTGTGTTTTTATGTTAGTCTTATTTTGAGGTGTTTTCGCATGAGGTAGGTTCATTGAATAAGAGACCTAAGATTTGATTTCAACAGGACTTGTCATAATAAACTTTGTTCTTTGCAGGGACCTCTTTCTGCCCCAACTGTAGTGCATGTCAGAAGGCCAGATGAGATTGAGAACAAAAGGAAGGATCTTCCAATAGTCATGATGGAGCAGGAAATAATGGAGGCTATTAATGAGAATTCTACTGTAATTATTTGTGGGGAGACTGGATGTGGTAAAACTACACAAGTTCCACAGGTATGGCCGTATGGCCGTATGGTTGTATCATGTTGCATGATTCTGTCTACTTGATGGGATCTAAAAACTTGTTCCCTGTTTGGTAATTCTGTTTTTTACCCTATTTGTTTTCCATTATTTTAGTTTCTTTATGAAGCTGGCTTTGCTTCAAGCCAGTCTACGATTAGAAGTGGTGTCATTGGTGTTACTCAACCCCGCCGTGTTGCTGTCCTTGCTACTGCCAAGCGAGTTGCCTTTGAACTTGGCCTTCATCTAGGTAAAGAAGTTGGATTTCAAGTTAGGCATGACAAGAAGATTGGAGACAGATGCTCTATCAAGTTTATGACTGATGGGATTTTACTTCGAGAAGTTCAGGTTTTCTTTCCATCCAAGTTCAAATTACTGTTATTATCTGTGATAATACTGATGACTCTACATGAGAAATAAATATCTTGCATTCTTCCTTTAGCACCTTCTTTTCTATATTTTTAATTATACCTTCACATTTGGTGATGCAGAATGATGCTCTATTAAAGCGCTACTCTGTCATTGTTCTGGACGAGGCTCATGAGAGAAGCTTGAACACAGACATACTTATTGGAATGCTTTCTCGTGTAATTCAACTTCGTCAGGTGAAACTTGAAAGATGCTTGACCTTGGGTCAATAAACACAATTTCTCTTTTATATTCAGCTTTGTCCTTGCTGAACTATTTTGTGGTTTATGGCAGGATTTGTATGAGAAGCAACAACAGATGGTGCTTTCAGGACAAAGTATAAGCCCTGAAAACATGATATTTCCATTAAACCTTGTTCTGATGAGTGCTACACTGCGTGTGGAAGACTTTGTCTCTGGGAGAAGGTTATTCCGCGTTCCTCCTCCTGTAATTGAGGTTCCTACTAGACAATATCCTGTCACGATACATTTCTCAAAGAGAACAGAGCTTGTGGATTATATTGGTCAAGCCTTTAAAAAGGTCATGTCTATACATAAGAGGCTTCCACCAGGTGGCATACTTGTTTTTGTCACTGGACAGAGAGAAGTAGAATACTTGTGCCGAAGGTTACGCAAGGCTTCCAAGGACTTAATCGCCAAAATATCTAAAGGGGACAAAGGTACTGAGGTCACTCCTTACTCTCAAATAAAGTCGGATGAGGGCATTAATATGAAGGATATTAGTGAAGCATTTGAGATTAATGGAGACTCAACTCACCAGAAGACTGACAGGTTCAGCTCATATGATGAAGATCACTGTGATTATGATGAGGATGATTCAGATGCTTCTTATGATTTAGAGACGGATAGTGAACTGGAAACTTTTGATGAGGATGGTAAGACAGTGGATCAGAAATCCATGGAAGATGGTGATAACTTGGTTGATGTGTTGGGAGGGGATGGAAGCCTCGGTTCTCTGAAGGCTGCTTTTGAAGCTTTGTCTGGGAAAGATGGTTTAAATTCTAATCCTAAGGGACAAGGGGCTCTCTCTATCAATCCAGAGAACAGCTTAGAGCAGTCTTCTGCTCCTATTGAAAAAATTAGTGAAGGTAATAAAGGCCTCAATACTGGTTCACTACGAGTTCTACCTCTTTATGCCATGCTACCTGCAGCAGCACAACTTCGTGTATTTGAAGAGGTGAAGGATGAAGAGCGGCTTGTTGTTGTTGCCACCAATGTGGCTGAAACCTCTTTAACCATCCCTGGAATAAAGTATGTGGTTGATACCGGGAGAGAAAAGGTCAAGAATTACAATCCTGCCAATGGTATGGAAACATATGAGGTACAGTGGATAAGTAAACCGTCTGCTGCTCAACGAGCAGGGAGAGCTGGAAGAACCTGTCCTGGCCATTGTTATCGTCTTTATTCTTCTGCAGTCTTCAGTAACATACTTCCTGATTTCTCTTGCGCCGAAATATCTAAAATACCTGTTGATGGTGTTGTTCTTCTTATGAAATCCATGGGCATTGATAAGGTGAGCTTAGCATCTATTTTGCTGTTAGTCTCCCTCTCTAGAAAAGTTTCATGTTGGGGTCTATATGGTGCCTATGTCAGATAATTTATGGGTTAACATTTGGGTTCAGTACACTTAGATATTTGTTTTGTTTTGTCAAAATTTGACCCTATGAGAAAAACTTTTTTTCGTCCATTTGCTCTGGCTGATGCAAACTCATGATAAGGGATTAGTTGTGGACGAGTCATCCTGAGGTGAACTATTAGGCTTTGTTTGGTTGGGAGGAAAAATGGAAGGAGGGAGTTGAAAAGTGGAAAGAATATAAATTTTGAGTGTGCTTGGTAGGAAAGAAAAGTGAGGCGAAAGAAAATGAGTGTGTAAAAACAAATCATTCCAATTTGAAAGGAAAGAGCAGAGAAATGTGAATTAGTTCAAAATATGTATTATTTTAAAGCTTAATTTTCTTCCTCTCATTTTTCAACCCTACCAAGTAATGGATGGAAAAAATTGCATTTTCTTTCAAAATTTCCATCCTTCTTACCAAGCACATTAATGGTAAGATTTTTCCCCATCATTCCACTTTTCTACCCGTCTAATTTTGCACCCTACCAATTTTCTTTCCATTCTACCAAGCAAAGCCTGAAGCCAACATTTATGTTACTAGGTAAATTTGCAGTTAGCAGTGTGCATTTTGGTTACCATATAACGTTTGATCTGTTAATGGGCCCACATTAACTTTTTGTTGAAGTTTTTTGCAAATGAATATCTATGTCACGGTTTCTATACTTTTTTCAGGTTGCAAATTTCCCATTCCCTACTTCTCCAGGACCCACTGCACTAGATTTAGCAGAGCGTTGCCTGAAATCCCTTGAAGCACTAGACAGCAAAGGAAGGTTGACATCTCTGGGGAAAGCCATGGCTCATTATCCTATGAGTCCTCGCCACTCAAGGATGCTCCTTACTGTTATCCAGATTATGAGAACGGTGAAAAACTATGTTCGGCCTAATCTGGTTCTTGGATATGCAGTTGCAGCCGCTGCAGTTTTGAGCTCAACAAATCCTTTTGTCATACAATATGAAGAAAACCACAGTCAAAATGATGAATCAACGCGGGCCGATGGATCTGATCCCTTGAATAGCGAGAAAGGTTTGAACAAGACAGAAAAATCTCAGAAAAGAAAACTAAAAGAATTGGCCAAAACGTCCCGAGCTAAATTCTCTAACCCTAGCAGTGATACTCTGACAGTTGCTTATGCATTACAGTGTTTTGAGCTTTCAGAAAGCCAAGTAAACTTCTGCAAAGAGAACATGTTACATCTGAAAACCATGGAGGAAATGTCCAAGCTAAGAAAGCAGCTTCTTCAGTTGGTTTTTAACCAAAATGTTCATTGTGATGCTGGACAAGAGTTCATATGGTCTCATGGAACCATGAAAGATGTAGAGCACTCTTGGAGGGTCTCTTCCAGTGAGATCCCACTTCTACTTTACGAGCAAGAGCTCATAGGACAAGCTATCTGCGCAGGCTGGGCTGATAGGGTTGCCAAACGCATTAGAGTTTCAAGATCGTCCGAAGGCGACAGGAAGGTAAATACAGTTAGATATCAAGCCTGTCCGGTTAAAGAAACCGTCTTTCTCCATCGTTTTTCATCCCTTTCACGTTCTGCTCCGGAGTTCTTGGTGTATAGTGAACTAGTACAGACAAAGAGGCCATACATGCATGGGGCGACAAGTGTGAAATCGGATTGGCTTGTTAAATATGCCAAGTCTTATTGCACTTTCTCTGCTCCTCTCACTGATCCTAAACCTTCTTACGACCCTCAAACAGATGAAGTATATAGTTGGGTGGTTCCCACTTTCGGGCCTTACCTATGGCAACTTCCGAAGCATAAATTGCCGGTCAGTAACAGCGCACATCGAGTGACAGTATTTGCATTTGCTTTGCTGGAAGGTCAAGTATTACCTTGCTTAAGGTCTGTCAAGCCATTCATGTCAGCCTCACCTGATATCATTTTAAAGCCAGAATCACTCGGTCACAAACGAGTCGGAAATCTTTTACAAAAGTTACGCGAGTTCAAGTTACATAAGTTCAAGACATGGTCGATTGACAGTTGTGGTCAGTTAAGAAAGACATGGGAGGTAAACCCAGAGGCATTGAAATCAGAAATTCGTGACTGGTTTCAAGAAAGTTTCCACTCACAATTTGAAAAGCTTTGGTCAGTAATGCTCTCTGAAGTCCTTCTAGAGCCCCAAGAACGTTTCCCAAAGAGATTGAAGAGAGAGAAAAGGAAAAGATAGTGTTGCTTATAATTTACATGGAAGCTAGGAATGAAAAATACCTTCAAATTTTGTTTGAGTTCGAGTTGTTCGAGTTCGAGTCAACTAGATTGTGTTGCTTTTTTTATTACTATTATAAAATTTTGGTTACAACTATAATAGGTGTTGGAGGAGCATTATTCTAAGCGTTCAATGTTCATGTACACTAGATGTAGGTAGTGGTACCCAAGCACAGTCCGGAAGCCACGTCGACATCGTGCACCCAACTTTTCTACATTGTTTATATTAAATTTGTGGCCAATTTCCCTATAAATAGGCAACAGTCTCAGCCCCTATTCCTCATCCACTTGTCTTTCCTTTGTTCTTGTAATAATTATTACTACTACATTGCAATGGCTCTCTCAATTCTCTCCTTGGCGTTCTCCTTGCTTGTACTGTCATTGTTTGCAATTGCTTCGGCTGGCGATTATAGCGATGCTTCATCTAAGTATGGTTTCGATGGAATACCGGATGACAGTCCTCAGGCGAAGCCGGAAGAAGCTGAAAAGCCTCAATATGGAACCAAACCAGACTACAATGAGAAGCCTGCAGGTTACTACACAAAGCCATACGTTGTAGCCTGGGACTCATACGTTGTTAAACCAAAACCAGATGAGTACAAGCAAGAAAAGCCAGGGTATGGAAAAGGTTACGAAAAGCCTTCCTATGGAACAAAATCAGAAGAAATGAAAAACCATCTCTCCATTGCTGTTCAAGGGACTGTTCTATGCAAAACAGGTTCCAAGTATTACCCAATTCAAGGTAAGGTCCATTTCTACTTAGTATTCATCAAGTCTAATTGGGTTCTTATGGTTTCTCACTTTCTTCTTCTTTGGCATGAGTAGGGGCTTTGGCAACAATAACATGTAAAGCTGTAGACGAGGTTGGGGTCGAGAAAACTGTCTCCATTTGCAGCAAACCAACTGATGCAAAAGGGTACTTCTTCATTCCGTTGTCGGATTTAGGCCGCAACAAGTTGAAGCTTAGAGAGTGCAAGTCTTACCTTAAAAGCTCTCCAATGGAGGCCTGCAATGTTCCCAGTAATGTCAACAAAGCCATCGAGGGTGCTCTTCTCTCTGCTTTCCGTGTTCTAAACGAGAAGAAGACGAAATTGTATTCCGTGGGACCTTTCTTCTACACTTCCCAAGCTAAGCCAGCCTCAGCCCCTACACATGGTTACTAAATTTGACTTCTTTCTTCTTCACTAAACAGTCTATTTCCCTCCCCATTTTGATCTTCTACTTTGAAGTTGGAGATGACTATTTGAGTTTATTCCTTCCTGTGTTTTTTTTTTCCTTTCTGTTTTGAACTGAATATTGTTGTTTGGTGATGATTTTATCAACTTGTTCCTGCAGCAGCCTGTGTAAGAAATTTGTATCTTGTGATGAACTTTGCTCCACCAATAACATTTTGAATTAATATATTTTAATTCTTGCGATGGGTATAGTTTTCCTAAAATTATCTTAGTGTGCAATTTAGTCGCTTAAAAAAAATAGGAGTAAACAAATAAAGGATTAAAATTCAAGCAAATGACTCGAACAAATGATATATACAACAAGCATTGCTTTTGGTGATAAAAGATAAACACTATCAATACGAATATAAAAATGAATGTAATAGTAATGGTGTTACCACAATTCAATCGCAACTTATCTTTAGTGATTGCGAATGTCTATCAATATTCAGTTTAATTATCTCAAATAAGGATAAATCAATAAGATATAATAATCGTCATTTGAAGAGTCGACAACAAATTCAATTTTAAAAAAACGCATTATAAAAATAGAAAAAGAACATATTAAAAGAATTAGATAAAATTATCCATTTTCATACAAAAATAAAATATTAATAAAATAAAATAACATCAAACTTGGAAAAACAAAATAAAAAAGTAAACCAACTATTGACAACCAACCTAGAAGGAAGACCTAGAATTCAATAATATCATGGACATGCATACTGATCTAACCAATTATATGTCTAAGAATGTTTTAATTAATGAAGGATTGAATATTTAAAATTTGACGTGATTTTAATATGCCAACCCACTTTTTCATTTAAAAATAAAAGTAGATGACAATTTCTGAAAAAATAGATATAAGATTTAAGATAATTATTTGATACACTAGCGGTGGAAACTAAAAGTTCCTACAAGTGTCTTGCTTTAGTTTTACGGTTTAGAGACTCAGTTTAGGGTATATGGTTTAGGAGTCTAAGGTTTAGTAGTTTAGAATTTAGTGATTGTGAATAGAAGTTAAGGTTTGAGGTTCGAATTTAAGATTTGTAGGTTAAAACCTAAATTTTCAACATATTATCCTATAACCTAGACCCTAACCTCTAAATCCTAACCCTAAATTTTAATCATTACCCCTAAGTTCTAAACCTCTACGTCTAAATTCTACACACTCAATTAAGTCTCTAAACTCTAAAACTAAGGTATAGTGGTACTAAAATAATAATAAAACGTGGATAGATGACAATTCCCCAAGCTAAGCACGTCATATGAATGGATTCTGCTAAACCAGATTCTCCAACTATGAGAATCAATAACAAGAGTTCTACGCCTTTGTGGCATTGAAAATCAGGCACTCAAATGGGAGTAGTTATATAACTATAACGGTACTATCTGAAATTATTATTGTATAAAATAACGATATATAATATTCGTAATAGTATTTGTTATATCCGCAATCGCAACTGTAATTACAATTTAAACTTCCGGTGAAAATTCGTATCATGTTGTCCGCGTACTGTGGATAACAATTAGAAAGATGCATTCACGTTCAGTTTATGCCAACCAGATACATTTCCTTTGCTTGCAGTCGTGCTAGCAACCAAGTCCATTCTCCATTTTGTCTTCTTTGTACCACGTAATACAGTGATTCTAATTCTTCTTTTCCTCTATATAAACTCGGGGTCTAGTTAAGTATTTCTCAGTCGGCAATTTCACATCATTGAAACATGGTTCCCACTCGTTTCTTCTTTGCAGCCACTCTGCTGCTCGTTTCATCTCTTGCCATCGTATCCGCCATTGATTACAGCCAAAGCTCACGGCCAGACATCGGCAAATCAACCCCAAAGGCAAAGGAGAAGCCACTTCCCATTGGAGTTGAAGGGCACATTCTATGCAGATCAGGCACTTCACCTGCAGTACCAATTCAAGGTAAAATCTACAATCTAAAAATCAATCCAAGTGCACTAAGTACATTGCTCCTGCTTTACTTGTAGCTGATACTGGTCTTTTTTATGTCTAAAATGTTGGGGTTTTAGGAGCTGTTGCAAGGGTAACATGTTTAGCTGTTGATGAGTCTGGTTATGAGACAGCGCCCTTCTCTTTCCTGAGCGGTGCAACTGATAAAAATGGCTACTTTTTTGCAACTTTGACTCATTCTGAGATCAATGAAACGCTGCAGCTTAGGCAGTGCAAAGCTTTCCTGCACAAATCTCCATTGGAGGATTGTCGGGTTCCAACAGATGTCAACGGAGGGATTGGAGGTGCTGTCCTTGATTCTTACCGTGTCTTAAACCAAAACAAAATCAGGTTGTACTGGCTCGCCCCTTTCTACTACACTTCTGAATCAGATGCCTATTAACCCTTAAATTGGAGAAATTATTACATGGTGCCGGACTAACACGTCATTCATAGTCCTCATCCACTAAAAATTAGTCATGTAATTTCTTTTTTTCCATGTTACTATGTAACCACTCACTCCCTATTTATATGGCTTAAAAAGATAAAGATTCATCTTTGAAAAAATGACATGAAAATTACATGGCTAATTTTTAGTGGAAGGGACCATGAATGACGTGGTAGTCCGGGACCATGCAATAATTTTTCCTTAAATTGTTTCTCTTGTATGGCTTATGATTTTGGGTTGATTTTATTGTATTTTTTCTATTTGTGATTAGAGGAATGTAATAACTCTCCACGACTAAAGGCGGAGCTAGAAATATATTTAAATGTTGTCATTTTTTTAATGATATTTAAAGATGATTAATTATTTATAAATGAGTGTCATTTTATTCATAAAAAGAGTGTCATTTGTCTATATTCTTAATTTTTTTATATACAAATTATATAAGAAAAATAAATTTTTAAAAAAATTTAGGATGTCATAAAACACCCCAATTCAAAGGGTAGCTCCGCCCTTGTCCACGAATATGATTTTTTACTTGTCCTAACTTTAATTTTACATGCCTCACCTCAATTCCGATTTGGAGCTACAAAGAATTTAAATTAAAACTATGCAAATGTAAGGTTGAACTCAAATTAAAACTAGACGTTTTATAAAAAAATGCATTGGGTGGTGCCTTGCCTGTTGCAACCCTCATGTTTGCATTTGCAATCAAGAAAGATAGCAGGAATAATTGCAGTTGCGAAGTATTTTTTTCGATCACAATGTTTTATTAGCGGTTGTGAACATAACAAATATTATTACAGTTATTGCGAACGTCAACATTGTTTTCTTCTTATTTTACTTCTATATAGATCATAGATCTTATATCGTTGTTGTTCGGACCGGCGACAACAACGTCGGTGATTTTGGTGAAGTTTCATGTGTCGTTCTTGACAACAACGAGATCGAACTTGGTTTCAAAATAAGATCATTTTTATTTGAAAGTTGACTTGGTACTTAAAATTCAATCATTTTTCGTACAACAATCGATATTCGATTCATTGGTAGAGCAATTCTTATTAGATGTTGCAATGATCTATTTTAGGGGCAATTCTTTCAATTTAATTTACTACGTTCACAATATCAAAAGTTCAAACATCTGACCTTGCTTCAAAAATCTAACACATTATCCCGCTAAATCAATTTATATGAAATTAAGTTACATCCCAAAATAGTATTGACTATTTAGAAATTGGGTTGATTTTGCACCGTTGCACCATTGCACCAATTATAGTTATTGTGATGAGAGGGTAGAAACGAGGGAATCTGACGAGTGGAACGGGTGTGAAGCAAAATTAAGATGCCGATTTGCCAAATCAGGAGGAAATGTCCGGTTCAAGCTCCGATTTTGATACTTCACTCTTTCCATGGCCAATCCTCCCTTCAATATTACAATCAATCCCTTTCCCATTTTGCCTACATTGATTCAACCCCCCATAATCACAACGCTAACAAAATACTAAATCAAACAAAAACATCAACTTATGAAGAAACACAATGAGAGTTGTAAACAGGGTAGAAAGAAAGTTGGGCCAATAAGCCTGAACGCCGCCGCTGCCGGTGGTATCGAAAGGGTGGTTGCTTTGGGTGGTGCCTTGGCTGTTGCAAGCATCATAGCTGCATTCTCAATGAAGAAAGGTGGCAAGAAAGATAGCATTAAGGACCAGGACCAGGACAAGGAGACAAGGAATGTGGTAGCACTGGCTCCGGCTCCGGCGCCAGCGCCAGCTATCGAGTCGTGTGCCAAAGAAGACGATACAGGTGAAGGGATAAGTTATATTGAGAATGAGTCATCTCCAACTATGCATCAAAATTCATGGTTAGTATAAAGATTTCATGTGTTTTCATTAGGATGCTATTGGTTTGTTTGATGTTGTGAATAACGTTATCTGGAGGGTAATCTGTTTGCAGTTGCACAAATAATGGAACGTCAAATGCCGGTGTCTCCGAAATCGAAACTTCGGAACTGGTCTCGACGGAAAGTTGTATCACCTTGGTAAAAGTAAAGATCCATGTTGATTTGTTGCTTATGTTAATTCCATGTTTTTCTTTAATTTCTACAGAATCTTCCAACAAAGCACAGCTATGAAACATTGTAACATCTTAGGTTCTTTATCACTTAACATGTTTTATTCAGGAGGAAAACACAATTGAATCCGAAAGTAAGGAGGATTCTGTAGTTATTCAGCAAGAAGAGACGGTCGTCCACCACGCAGCGGAGCAAGAAAGCGATTCAATGACCGGTAATCATGGTGATATTCAAGAGCTTTCGGAGCCGGTACATGAGAACGAAAACAGTCTGAATGCGGTCCACAACGAGAGACTTGCCTCTTTAGGGATGGAACTCATTGAAATAACGATAGTCGATGAATCAGTCCATGTCGATGCAGAGCAGCCGACACCGCAACCGTCTTCTCCGTCGAAAGAAGAAGAGAATTCATCAATTTCAGCAGGGGAACAACAACAAGAAGAAGAAGAACAAGAAGAAGAATACTCGCTCGTGCAATCATCATTTCCAGCACCAGCAGTAGCAGAAGAAGAAGAAGAAGACGGTGCACCAAAGGAATCGTCAGTTTCAACAGAAGAAGAAGAAGAAGAAGAAGAAGAAGAGGAGTCGGCCTTGCACTCATCATTTTCAACAGAGGTAGAAGAAGATGAAAATGGTGAAAATGCTGGGGAGTTGGACGAAGAGAGCTCAGAAGGAACATGGAGCTCTTACCCAGAGCCTAACATGGAGGTGATTTGGCCAGCAGAGATTATGGCTTTCATCTCATCTGCACCCAAAGAGGTGGACCTCAGCCTTCTAGAATCTGAAATGAAAACCCTGGAGGATGGAAAACCAACCAAGGGAGAACCACATCATTATTCGGATAGAAACAGGTTCCCGTTCGACAACAATGGTGCAAGGAACAACAGAGAAACTGGGGAGCTTGGGGTGATGGATGTTCGAAAACAACATGCAGCAAAGCGGCAAACATGGTTTTGGTTTGGTTTGGTGGTACTGGTGCTAGCTTTGCTCGCCAATTGCTTACTCCAATCTAATTATCTCTCTAACAGTATTTCTTTTGTTTTTCCCATGAAATAAGAATCTGTGCACTGACAGACAGGTGCCAGGAAAATTAATGGATTAATTAAATAAACAAAGTTTTGTACATTTCATTCAACTTTTTAATATGAAACTTACCTATCCTTTCTTTCAATTATCTCTACTTGCTTGGCTTCTCTGGTTTCTTTGATTATGAAGACATTCGTAAGAGACGAGATTGTATTATTCGAACTAGAATCAAACTGATTTACAAACCGAGAGAGAATGGAATATCAGTAGAATTCAGCCAATCATTTCCCTGTATAAACGCCCCAGCACTGAACTGACTTGCCTCGGTGGAATTCTTGATGACCCTATAACCAGGCCAATTTACCCTTGCACTCGTATTCGACCCCGGCCCTCTGTTCAAATACTCCCCATAGTAAAGTGTGCTCAAACCAAACGTCCCATTCCATTCTAACCATCCAGCCGGATTTACCGAGTCGTCGATGTACGAACGCATAATAACAGTCCTCGAATACTCTTTCCATGGTCGCCCCAAATACGTCTTGAACGACGACTTCACCGGTATCAAATCCGCAGCGGCAGCAATCTTACTGCTCAGAATCGAAATGCCGGTGTTCTGGTTAGGGTCTTCTCTTCCTTGTGCTGTGAAAATGTTCTTCTGGTTCGGATCCGGTTTACGAGCATATAGATTGCAGCCTTGGAAGACCGCAGCCGCGTTGCCGAAGATGAAGTCGACGGTGCCGTATACGTCACATTCGCGATAGAATTGCCTAAGGGAATGGACATAGAGAGTGTCTTGGTAGCCGACGAAGCTGCACTTATAAAATGCAGAAAGGTCGGAGCCACTCCTTAATGCCACCGCCTGGTGCTTGCTCGGCCCTGCTGAGTTCTCAAAGGTTATGCCTTTGGCTATGAAACCGTCTCCCACCACAGCTGAAGCAACAAAAACAAATAAGTGATTATTAAAGCAAAATACATAAGGAAGCAATGAGCAGGACTGGGTGGTTATCGAACGAGTCGATTGTGAGTTGGGCAGTGCTTGACTCGTGCTCGTTAAAAAAATTTGTTGATCGACTAGACTTGTTGCTCGTTAAAATTGTGCTCGACTCGTGCTCGTTAAAAATATTATTGCTCAACTCGCTGCTCGTTAAGCTCGACTCGTTGCTCGTTAAGCTCATTAAAAAATTTACCTTATTTTGAACTAAAAATAAAATTTAACAATACTATATGGGACTTAATATTAACATAAATTAGCAAATTTAACCAAAAAAATATCAAAATAGTGTATAAAGGACTTCCAAACTCTAAATTTCGAACTAACAGTCCACAAATACACCAAACTAACATATTAAAACTAAAGTAACAATCCTCAAATTCATCAAACTAACATATTAAAACTAAAGTAACAATCCAAAAATATTTTAAAAAATTAACGAGCTGCTTGCAAACTTATCGAGTAGAGTTAGACTTTGCTCGACTCAACTCATTAAGGTCTCGAATCGAGTTCGAATCAAATCAATCTAAATCGAGCGTTTATCAAATTTTGACTGAGTCGAGTTCGAGCTGCTCAACTCGTTTATCACCCTAAGCAGGACCACTAATTTAGCATGTGAGCAACTGTTTTGTTTAATATATAAATGATTTAGTTAAACACGGTGGTGTAAATAAGAGGAAGGTGATGTGATCATGTGAAGACAAAACTATGTATCCTCGACAAAATAAGTAGTAGTAATTAAGACACTTCGTTTCATCCGAGGTGTGTGTCCTAATCATAGGCCAACATATTTATCAAAATTGGAGCACCAGCCACCATCTGTTGATGAGCCACTCCACTGTCGGTTAGTAACAATGACTAACTCCTTGCTGCAAGTGTTTTATAGAGTAAAAATTGATTATAAAATGTGCTCTTTTATGGGTAGAGATAAACAATCACTACAACACAATTTATAGTTAATGTTTAATAAATTACGAGTTATGAAAAAAAAAATTAAATATACATTTTTAGTCGATGCAATAATAAGTATCCTGCACTCCTAAAAAAACACTTATTTAAACTTTAAAATTAATATTATTAAAAAAACAATCACAAATTCTAAACATGAACTATTTTTTATGAGAATAGAAATTTGTTACCCCTTTTCAGTCTTCCTATTTATGTTTTTACATTAAAAAATTAGGTTTAGAGTTTAAGATTTAGGTTTAGGGTTAGAATTTAGAAAATTATGAATATGGTATATTTTTAGGGTTTATAGTTTAGGATTTAAAATTTAAAGCTAGATCTCAAAATTTAATTATTTTTGAGTTGAGGCACAGAGAGGGACACCAAAAAAGAGCATATGATTTTTGTCCTTTTCATAAGTCATAACCCTTCTAAATATTAAAAAAACAATAATTAGTTTAAATTTAAGGTAAAATTTTGATATACATGTTGTGTAAAATAAATTTTATACAAGCATACATATTTACATTATAAAACCTAAAACCTAAATTCTTAACCCTAAACTCTAAAGTCAAAACTCTAAACTCTAAATACTAACTTTAAATTCTAAATCTTCAACCTAACCCCCTAAACTTTAAACCATAAACTAAAACCCTAACCATAAAACTAAAAGGCACATGTAAATTAAATCATCTTGTCCTTTTCGGTGCACATTTTGATGTTCCAACATTAAAAAATTAAATTTAAGTTATAATCTTAAATTTTAAACCTTAAGCCTTAAAAATACACCCTAATTATTTCTTTAAACTATAATCCTAAACTCTAATCATAAATCTTAACTATAAACACTAAATTTAATCTTTTTTAATGCAGGACATAAATAAAAATAAAAAAATAAGATTTTTATTCATCCATTCTATGAGACACTGCAGTAAAAAATTATGATAATTATATTATTTTTAGAGATTTTAAAAAAATAATTAGTAATTAAGTTAATCTAATATTTCTTAATATGATTCGTTGACGAATACTTACTATTAGTACATCTTATAAGAAAATAATATTTAAAACTCACCGACTGTGGCAGAGCGGAAAGTCGTGAAGCCATCAACCACGTTTCTGCTGGCCTTCACCACCGTCTTCCCGATCCCGTCTCCCACGAACATCAGCATTGTCTTCTTCCTTTCTACTTCCACATTTTCAAGATAAGCCCCGCCTTTTATATAGATCACAAACCTTGTGTCACTGTTGTTCGGAGCGGCGGCAACAGCGTCGGTGATGTTGGTGAAGTTCCCAGTGCCGTCCTTGGCAACAACGAGATCGAACTTGGTTTCGTTAACCGAAGCTTGCAATAGTTTCCGATCTTTCCAAGACAACCATGTCGGGAACCCGTTTTTCACGCGTCGGTGTCCAGGAAAAGCCTCGGGTTCCGATTTGTTGACTCCATGGACCTTGTTGAGAATCGCAAGAGAGTTGCTAACATGCTGAGAGATGTTTTGGAGACCCTTCTGGATAATGCTCCGAACATTTCCGTCGCTACGGGCGAACCCGTCGAGACACGTGTACTGGTTGGTCATCGCCGCGCTCAGAAATGTCTGCAAGTCATGTTTATCGGAGACCGGTAATCTCTTTGGTGCAAGATCGGAGAGGACGAGTTTGAGCTCGGCGATGGTGTAATCGAAAAGCTCGAGGCAATCATTTATGGCAGTCTCTTCCAATGAGTTGTGAGTTTGGAGATTCTTGCCGATGTCGGTAATGTTGGCAGAGGAGAGTCTGACCTCGTACATTGTCTGGTGCAAGATTGTGGAGATGAGCTCCGGGAGGGACTTGGAGGGGAGATCCGGGAGAAGGGCAATGGTGGAGACGCAAAGCTGGGGATACAAAGTGCCGTGGCATGCTGAGGAAGCTGCTTGGAGATGATTGTGGACGTGGATTTGCGTGGTTTTGGGGCTCTTTTTTAGGAACGTTACCGACGAAAGTAAGGCTAAGACAAGAGCTGAAATGGGGAAAAGAAGAAGCAATGTTTTAAATCTTACGCTGGGTTTGTTCATGTTGACGACGGAAATACAAAACAGAGAGGGAAAAGAAAGGAGAGTACTCTTAGATACTGACAGGTGCGAGCGAGGCCAGTTGTTAACCTCTTAAATAAGGTAGTTGATTAGAGCTAAGCCACCGCAGATCATTTAAGGAGCAAAACATCGCTTTGTATATTAGTATATTTGCATTTGTGTGTATTTTTTTAGGGAATATGGTGTAAGGTTTAAGATTTAGAATTTAGTATTAGGGCTTGAAATTTAATTTTTAGTAAGTTTTAATATTGGAGCATATATAATTGCACCAAAAAAGGACAGGATTTTTATCATTTGATTGACATAAATTATAGAACCATCCTCCAAAACTAATTTGTTTCATTTATAATATTAATATTTGAATTATTAACCTAATTTAACAAATATTATTTCTCATATCACTAGACCAACTGATTGTTTATACATGATAGAATTATTAGACCTTACAAATATGTTTTAAAGATCTTATTTTTAGGCTTAATACCAAAATAACTGTCCAAACTATCTTATTTTTCCCTTTTAAGTGCCTAAACTGTTTTTTTGTCCATTTTAGATGCTCAAATTATCTCGTTTTTCTTTTTAGGTGCCTAAACTTTTTTTTGCCCCTTTTAAGTGCTCAAACTATTTTTTTTTATCAAAGTAGGTGCTTAAACTATCATTTTTTGTCAAAATAAGTGTCTCAACTTGACCTTAAAAAGAGTAAAAAATAATAGTTTGGGCACTTAAAAGGAGCATGAAAAAGTTTAAGCACCTAAAAGAAAATACATAATAGTTTGGATACTTAAAAATGATAAAAAATACTTTAAACACTTAAAAATAAAAAAACACGATAATTTGAACACATATTTTAATATTAAGCCATATTTTTATATCAATTTATAAATATATGTCAAATAATTTTAGTTTCAAGGATCATAATAGAATTATTAACATCGCTTTGTGTATATAGAGAGAGAGAGCACTATTTTCCCCTTCCTAGCTCTAGTGGAAGTTTTTAACGAGGCCCTGTTACCTTTTAATATATATATAAAAAAATAGTTTGATACACAATCTTAAAGTTTACACATGTCTTTTAATTTTATGGTTTAGGGTTTTAAGTTAGGATTTAGGGGTTTAATGTGTAGGGTGTAGAATTTAAGGTTTATGATTAGAATTTAGACTTTAGGGTTTAAGTTTTATGGTGCTAGAGTTTGAGATTTAAGTTTTAAATGTTATAGAAGGGTTGTATAAATTTTTTTACACAGTTTGTATATCAAAATATAACTCAATATATATGTATATGGGAAAATACTTTGATACACAAGCTTGTGTAAACTTTAGTTTACATAATCATTTAATATTAGGGTTTAGGGTTTTAAGTTAAGGTTTAGGGTTTAGGAGTTTAGTGTGTAGGGTGTAGAACTTAAGGTTTATTGTTAGAATTTGGGGTTAAGGTTTAAGTTTTAGGGTACTAGGGTTTGAGATTTAAGTTTAAAATTTTATAGAAGGGTTGTGTAATTTTTTTTACAAAGCTTGTGTATCAATATATAGAGTATAAATTTTCTGCCCCCTAACCATGCCTTTTTATATGCCCCTACTAAAAAACTCCTAAAAATTAAATTCTAAGCTCTAACCCTAATTTTCATATCCTAAACCCTAAAAAATATACCCTACCCCTAATTCCATACACTCTAACCCTAAGCCTCAACCACAAACCACAAACCCTAAACTCGCTATTTTAAAATGGAGGCACCAATGAGGGCATAGTTAGGGGTAGAAGATTTCCATCCATATATATATGGGATAAGATCTGTTTACAAAGTGTAAAACTCTTTAAGTTTTACACGTTTTTTGGACCGTTGGATGAGTGAAACGAATGTATGGATTAACAGTAAATATGTGAAAATTATCACTTGGAAAATAAAAAGAGTAAGGAGTTAATCTGAGCCATCAATTCTCTCATTTATGTCTGATTCATTGATTGACATATGGACCGAAAATACAAAGATTTATTATTGGAACTATATACAAAGATTTATTATTGGAACTATCTTTCAAAATTAATTTATTTAGTTTACAATGTTAAAATCTGTATCATTAACCTTATTTAAGAAATATTATGTTTCATCTCATTAGATCAATTGGTACTGATACATAATAAAGTTATTAGACCTTTCAAGATCATAAATATATGTCAAACAATTTTATTTTTTGAATATTTTTAGCGCGATTTTATGAAATATTTCTCCTATTGTTTGGTATACGTTAAAATTCAAATACACGTTACAAATAAAATTACTCGAATCTAAATCTCCTACTAAAATATTATCTTTTTCCACGGATAATTCTATACAACCTTTTGAAATTGCAGAAATGTTTATGAGAATATTAAAGGCGCTCTAGTAGCTCTGCCTAACAATAAATCACAATAAAAAGTGAGTATGGACACCTAAGAGCTCTAATTATAGGAAACTTTGAACTTTTTTTAATTAATCAGAATTTATATTATTTTGGTTTATGTTTTAGTTTTTTCTCTTAAAATAATTTTAAATTGATATAAAATATATTTCTAAGACAATAATAAAATCATAGCAATTGGTGAGAGGCCCTGCCCCCATACTCATCCTATTTGAATTGGAGAGGTTAGAGCAAGAGCAGTAATCTTCACAATAGATGATGAAGTGTAGAATTGAACATGGTTAACCGGAAAATCGAAAACTATACGAACTGAGATGTTTGAACGATTTATGATTTACAAATTTACGAATCGGAACCAAATGGCATACACCCCTATGAAGTTGGGATTTAATATTTAGCTTGGGCTTGAAGTTGAGCTTCCAGTCTTTTAAAACTCCACCTAGCACATCGCTGAACCAGGCTAATTTCGCCCTAACCCGGTTACTTTTCTTAGGTTGGACCACACTTGGGTAAAGCTAGAACCTAGAAGCCAGGCCGAGCCCTTAAATACATTTTAAGAGAGATTAGTGATTACTTGCAAAAGTTTGACTAACACATCACTAACAAGTACTGTATGATCTCATAACTTTAAATATTATTTTTAAGTTGTTCTATTTAGAGATTATTTAAAGAGTTTTATTTTGATGCACAAGCTGTGTAATTTTTTTTTACACAATCTTTTTATAAAATTTAAAATCTAAATCACAAACCCTAGCAACCTAAACCCTAAACCTTAAGCCTTAAGCCCTAAACTCTAAATTCTAACCATAAACCTTAAATTATATACCGTACATACTAAACCCCTAAACCCTAACATAAAACCCTAAACCCTAAAATTAAAGGGCTTGTGTAAACTAAAATTTACACAGCTTGTGCATCAAAGTATTTTCCTTATTTAAAATATGAAATGACAAAAATATTTTTATGGGTAAATTACATTGTTTATCACTCAACTTTTTTCCCAATTTTATTTTGGTCACTGAAATTTAAATTTTTTAATTTAATCATTTAAATTTCGAATCCCTCATATTTTGATCACTCTAGGATGACATGACTTACTTTATTACTAGTATTTTTTATGATATGATATATTTTATTAGTATTTTAATAACATGTCAGATTTAAAATAAAATCTTTAAATCCTAATCTCAATTCTAATATCTAATTTATAAATACTAATCCACAATCTATAAACCCCAAATCCTCATCTTCACTCAAACCCCATAAAAACGACGCAGCTTAATCTTGCAGACAATATGTCCCTTAACTCTGAAATTCTTTCATGGTTCGAGATTTAGAGTTTACGGAGGTCTTAGACAATGCCTAAATCTTTACACAATTCGTGATAGTTTAAACATATCCGACAAAGAAATTCATGTACACTAGGATCATTATAGTTGCAAATACCATTCATTAGGATTTACGGCTTTGGTTGTCGATTCCCATACATAATCTTACAACTTTGAGAGACATGTAAATTTTAAAATAGACATAAACCAAATTTTAGCTTTAATTAATTTATTAACTATGAAATATTGAAGAAAGTTAGCTGTGAACTCTGAAGCAAAACCAGTCGTCAGAAGAAGAAAAAACACCAACGGCTTATATATAATATAATAATGTTATGTTGACTTTAATGAGAGTCAAGTGGATGAAATAATAATAATAACTCAAATGGAGATTTCCAAACTTTATATGATTTGACTGTAATTATCCTAATCCTCGTGATTAAAGAATAAGTAGTTGATGAGGGATCTCCCGATTATTCGGTTGTAATTCTAATAATCGAAAAGTTATTGATTGTAGGGGTTTTTGCATCTAATATGAGCAAGCATCCACTCACGTTCTAGCTTTTTTCCTTGCAACGTTTCCGTATTCCAATCGAGCCCTTGTGCTTATATTTTCAGGCTGCCTAGCCGCCTTTCGATTGTTCCGCGATTAGGTCCACACGCTGCTTAGCTATTCGATTTCTAACCCCGTGACAATATAGTTAGTCTTTAGATTTTGTCTCTCGACCTTTAAGAGGAATACAAAGCGATCGACTCAACTCATTAGGAGACTACAACTTGTAAATTGTGTCTAGTTAATTGTAATTTATCTTGCCTCAACCTGGTTAATTTGAGCTGAAAGCCATAAAAATTAAATAAGTAAATCATGAGATTCATTTCACTCGTTTGACAGTTAAGTGGGTAGATATTTTGAATGCCAATTGCTGTGACTTGAAAGGGAAGAATATTTGCTGAGACATACAGTCCAGTCCGCACAATATGCGAAAACCTGTTCCCATGAAAAACCAAGCACCGCCAGCCTGTTTTCGAGCACATGTCCCGAATTTCTCCTGATGTAAGAATTGGAAAACAATGTTGATAAACCTAAACTAAGAAGCTTGGGTGTTTGAGCAGCACATGAACTCCCATTGGTTTTCAAGTTTGTTTCTTTGGTTTACGCTAAAACCCCCACTTGCAGATTTATGAAATACTACTAATAAGTAATAACAGTTGTTATGGGGTTTGCGGTCAGAGCCGGAGCATTCAAGTAAAGTAAAAAGAAAACAAGTGGGGGCTGTCCTGATTATAATCACTAATCACAAGTCAAATGCATGTTTTGTCGTGACCTATATATCTACGTATTCGTCTTTAGAGCGTGTTGACTCTGCTGTATTCCAATTTCAAAACAAAAAGAATTCCTTTTTCCAATCATTCTACGTCGTTAACCTAACCCCACTCCTTGTGACAAGTTAGGACATTTGGGCTCCAAAGGAGTTTCTAGACCTTGCAAGTTTGCATGCTTCGATATCAGCGTCAACCAAAACGAAATGAATCGTTTGGTTATGGAAAGTGGCATCCCCCCTCTTCCAAGAAGAAATTATTAGATGACCAGGTTTATAATGTTATTTGTAGTTCGAAGAGATGAAGATTCACTTTAAAAAAAATTCGATAATTATTTAAATAGTTTATTAGTTATTAATATTTTATGTATTAATTAGATTATGAAAAAAAAATATTTAAAATAAAATTACTAATTATATTTGAAGATCTATATATTAAATTTATTATTTATATAATTAATTTTAATACAATTTAGCTAATTATTAAATATATATACGAATACAAATATATGAGAATAAAAAAATATTAGTTTACAAATATCACAGTGTAAATACGTTAGGGTGAAGAACTAAAATAGAAAAAATGTTAAATTTAGATTATTTGAAGATTTTTTATAATTGTTTAAGGGTAGAATGATTTTTATAACTCTAATGTCAAACCTCTAATTTTAAAAAGCTCATATTAGCAGTTTTTTAAAATTAAAGATTTTAGTGCTTCACCCCAATCCGCTATTCACCAAACATCTAAATTAGTGGATTTGACCGGTTAAACGTCTAATATTAACTCAAAACATTGTTTATCAAACATGGTCAATATTTAAAAAATAATACATTGATTCGAAGATTCAAACTTAATTAAATACCTAAAAAGCATACTACATATTCTTCCAACTACTTGTTGGTAATATTTTTTTTATATCTTTTATAACATGTTGCTTACTATTTTTTAATCTTTTATATCATCTTTGCTTAGTTTTTCACTTAGATAATTAATGTATTATGAAATCCAAATGGAACTTTTATTATATTATTTTATAACATAAATATAATATTAATTAGGGTAAACTATACTAATGACCACCGAACTATGGGGTTGGTGTCGATTTGACCACTATATTTTCAATTGTGTTAAATATACCACATAACTATTTAATTGGTTCCAATGTAGCCACCTACCGTTAAAAAAACGAAAAAGTTAACGGGGCTGTTAAAATAATTGGTATAATTACACATTTAGTCCCCTTTATTTATACAATCATTTAATTTAGTCTTAATTTTAATCTAATAAAATAAATTAATTATTCAATTAGGTGGTGACACGTGTCACCACCTTATTTGAGAGATTTTATCTATTTTTATTAAATTTATTTTCCTTCCCCAATCAGGTGGTGACACGTGTCACCACCAATGGAGTAAGAAAAATGAAAATGTGAAAATTGGCCCCAAGGAGAATCAAACTCGAGTCACTAGGGAAAGAATGCAACGCCCCTGCCACTGGGCTAAGCGTGTTTTTAGCATATGGAATACCAAATATGCTATATGTGGTATATGTGTTATCCAGTGGCAACCATGTTTTCCATGGAAACCTGAAACACCCATCATGTTTGCTTTCTTCCCACCATTCCCATTTCTGACATTGTTGTTCATTCTACCATAATTGCTGGAAGCTGCAGCAATGTTTCCAACACCTTTCTTTGCATCATAACCATCCATGGAGTCATCATCTTCCTCAGAAATGAAAGTGGGGAACTTGTTCTGCTTCTGTTTTTTGCCTTTGTTGTTGTTGATCTTATCCATCTTCTTCTTGATTTTGAAGAAATGGAATTTTCTGATGAGCTTTCTCCAAGGGAGGATTCAATGGAAACTGAGTCATCTCCTTGCATGATCATCAAGTTGCTGCCCCAAGCTCCATTGATATCCATTTTCTTCACCAGATTCATAGCTTGAAACATCTGGTTTGCTTCTTCTCCCATTTGGATCAAGAACAGGAACAAGAACAAAAGTAAGATCTGAGTTATGAAAACCCTATGAAATATATGTTCTTCTAAGAGGGAGCACACACACATATATATATGTATATGTATGTATATATATATTGATTTTGGTGAAAATATGTGGTGGCATGTAAGCATAGGATAAGCTTGGCAAGTTTGATTATTGATTATTTTAATGGATTTTTGTCCATGTATTCCTTTATTCCAAGATTTGTCATTATCATCTATCTATTAATGGTCTAAATTTAATATACCTTTCCCATTATACTAGGACATTTAGAAACTGCAGTATTGTCTTCCTCGAGATCAAAAATGATTGTCCATTCAATATTTTCCCACAAAAGGTGAGGTTAATTTCTAGGATGGACCCTGTATGTAACCCCCTAGACCCGCCTATGTGTTACAACGGATCCTAGGAAGTCACATTAGGGTCACAAGAGCGACCCACAAAAAAATACACAAAAATATTTTTTTATTTCCTCAAAACACTTATTAAACTGTAAAATTAACTTCTGTTTAAAATATTGTTTCAGAAAATCATCTAAACAAATATCAAGAATTTCAGAAAATTATTTACAGACTCTATCATAAAACAATACGTGACATACATGACATACATGCCCACTAACTATATAGTACCGTACTCCAGAGGCAATGCCGAGGGAACTCCGAACATTGATGTCAAACATTATACCATGCTATAATCTTTTAACCTGCAATGGTAAAAACGTGAGCTTGGAAAAGCTCAGTAATACAGAACTACCAAAAGATGCTATAAGCTCATGCAGATACATGGTAGGCATAACATTTTCATGATGTTCCAAGCAGTAACAGTCTTTATTTCCTTTCCGCTATTTAAGGGTAACATTATACTTGAGAATAACAGAACTGGCTCTTTATTCATTCATCGGGTAACAAACAGGAATTATTCAAGCTAATAGATTACGAAGATGGAAACAAGGAGTTTGACGCCTAGTGTGTTCCAAATGGGTGCATATCAAATAGGCATAAATGCATACCAATCATATCATGATAACACATAACAATTCAATGCAAATGTTCAAGTACATGCAAAGGTTTACTAGTAATTACCCTCCAACCTTACACCAATATGCAGTCCCCCAGAACTGCATCCATAAGGACTTACCCTAGGCCCGATGGGCATAGGTGCCACCTAAGGGGATGCCTTAGGTCCATAAGGACTTACCCTAGGCCCGATGGGCATAGGTGCCACTCAAGGGGAGACCTTGAGTCCATAAGGACTTACCCTAGGCCCGATGGGCATAGGTGCCACTCAAGAGGAGACATTGAGTCCATAAGGATTTACCAGCTTGATCAGGGCTGTACCAACAGAGACTTCATAACATAACCCAACAGTATACCCCAGATGGTAATCAGTGTTCAGATTCCAGACATGGGTAACATAATACATGTGACAGATATATTTTATTCAGAACATCAGAAACGGAAGAATTCATGCTTTTGATAGATAAATGTGCATACTATTGAATAGAGCAGACATTTTCAGCATTCATCATGCAAACAGATTGTACCATCATAGGTCAAACTAACAGATCATGCTAACAAATTCATCAAACAGTCAGACAATACCATTACAGATCAAACGATCACATACCAAGTATACAGATTGAGCAGACGTATATCAGGTAGGCAGAGAATGTCATCATATATCAAGTTCATCAAACATAATATTATTCATGATTAAATAATTATACAATCCATTCAACAGAATATATCACACATGGAACACACTAGGTGGGACATATCTTTTCTTGGAAATACTTGGCATTTACGGAATGAGACATATTAAACTTTTGACGATTTGAACAGATTTCTGAAACGTGACCCCTATTAAAAGGGAATCATACTAACAGTTTAGCCCAGATACTCAGGAGGGGATACATCAAGATCTTGAGAGTTTAGGCATATCATGAGTGATTTAGCCATTTAAGCCTACCAGGGGCATTATGGTCATTTCGACGTTCATGGACATTCTAGTAATTATACCAACATTGAATAAGCAATGGTTCACAGAACTCGGGTATCCTATTTGCTCATTAGTTTTCTAACCGGACATTCAAGAATTTCTAAATTAAAGTCTTTTAAGTTATCGGATATTTTCAGTGATGTTCCGATTATTTAGGCTATCATGACCTTTTAGTTATTTGACTGTCATGACAAATTTTATACTATGGCACAATCATATCATAACGAAAATTATAATTCTCAAGGGCTCTAACAATTTATTATATCTCCAGAATTTGTTTAATGCGGCGTAACCCAACTTGACAAAACTTACCAGCGTTCAGATGTGAGTAATTAGCGTGCATCAGAACTTAACACTGACTGTATTGTATGTCTGAACAGTCGCCCTCATACTTTACTATACGGTTTAACTTTGAGTAATCGAACATACAATATATGCGGATCTTCCTACCTTACATCGATATGGTGAGCGATGGGCATACACGTGTCGTATTTCTCAACACTTAAGAGAGCATTAGCTATTTAAGTCTTATTAACAAATCTAGAATTTCGTCAAATACATAGTTACTGATTAACTCATGAGGGTATTTCGGTTATTTTAGACTGAGATAAATCTACCATTTCTTTCTAAATTACCATTTGGTACCTCCATCATTCACGTACTCAAACGAGATTAAGGCGTCCTAACACTTCGGCCCTTTACAGACGATTCATTCGTTACAGAACTTGAGGGTATATCGTCATTCAAATTAATCAGACATTTCGGTGCTCGAGGGCATTACCGTCTTTTTGGTCATTACGATCATTCTCATTTAATTCACGCATTACTGTCATAAGGATCGACTTAGGATTTCAAAAATATTTCCAGAAAATTCTCATTCATGTGTTTTACAGAGCTTAGAGTTGCGTCTTTCTGGGTAGATCGGCCGATCGTCTGTCATAGTGTGTCTGGTCTGTGCATGCCCCTGACATAATCGTACTCCTTCGAGCCGGAACTCCGATGTCGAATCATTTTCCTGAAATATTTGAATCTAAGTATTCTGCCTTCCATAGATCATTCTGTACTAACAAGAATTTTCCATATCGTTCGTCTGTGTTTTGAATTAAATGGTTGAATTTGAATCTGGATAAGGGACTTGAGATGGTTTATGCTTGTGAAATCAAAGATCTGAATCAGGTTAAGAATAATTGGTTGATCATATGAGGTAACCGATATAAGACTACATGTAAGGTAGCTCAGTGATAATGTTTGTGTTTAAGAATATTCTGATGAAAAATTTGATAAAGGTATTATGAATTTAAAAGAAAGATGTTCGTGAAGGTGTCGAAAATGTAAATTTCGTGGTGACTCTGTTGCACGATGAAAATAATAATAATAAGGTTGTCTGAATATTATGTTGAGGTAAGTGATATTCGTTTAAGACCTTGATTATGTTTGCTCGGCATAAAGAAAGACTTTTCCTTGAAATTCGAGGCATGATAAACTATTATAAATCATCTTTGACCAAAGCTTGATGTTTACATCCTGATTATGGAAGACACTGGTTGAGGCTTTGAGTACTCGTATGAATTTCACGCATAGTTGTTCGTCCGTGAATTAATGGTCAACCTAGTGGAGTAATTTAGATTCTAAAAGATATACCTTTGGGTTGTATGATTGGCTTCGGTGTTAGTTCAAATTGTCTCTTATTCTTGACTAAGGCTAGTTATAATAAAATATATGTGACAAGTTTTCGCTTGGCACCGTATGAAGTTTGATATGGTTTAAAATACCATATTCAGATAAGTTGGCCTGGGGTAAGATGAGATGGTTTTGGGCCAGGTTCGTCTAAGTGATCGAGGACACTACCAGATTTATTTGAGACCGTTTGAGAGTCTCGAGAAATAAACACACTCTGATGGATAAGTTTCAGTGCATGAATGGATGAAAGAATAATTTTAGTTATTTCTCTGACTCTGGCAAATTTCGAGGACGAAATTTTCTTATAGGAGGGGAGAGTTGTAACACCCAAAGAATTTGAGTAAAAAAAAAAGAAGAAGTAGAAGAAAAGAAATGTTTGAAAAGAGGTGCTGCCAAGGGGTTTCGAACTCGTGCCCCTTGGCCTTGTGAGACAAAGGTTTAACCATCAGAGCTACATGTATTTCTGGTTTCATCTTACTCGATTTAAATTTTATATTATATGTGATGTTTATACCCAAATAAGTTAAGCTTGATCTGACTCCCCAGCTACCCCTCTAAAAAAATGTCTGTTCGAATTTTGAGGGAACCTAAAAGGTTCCAAACTCTCTCCTCAAACACCCCCCCTCATCGTTGCCGATCTCGGCCACCAGCCGTCCGTGGGGTGCACCGCTGCCACCGTTGTGCTCGCCGTTGCACTTCGACCACGGCCATGGCAGCCACTCGCGATGTTCCGTTGCCGTTCACCGTGGAGGTAGTGTTGAAGCTACGGAAAACTCTCCCGCAGACCTCACTGTTTTTCCTCCATTTCCGATCGTTCTCATCGTCGGCTGAGCGCGTCGTCGGTGCAGACGTGATCGGCGGGTAGAGATCCACGAAATCCCTCTGATTAATCACCGTTCCGGTATCAGCAAGGGTCTCACCGGAGCTGCATGCTTTCCGGCCATTCTGTTTCTGTTGGGGTAAGATTCGGCGAGCTTCCGGTTAGTTCTTTTTTGTCGTTTTTGATGGAATGAAACTCAAGGCTAATGAGCTTCATTTTTCCAGGTTGAAAATGGATTTTTCCGATCGCCGGCGAGGGTTCCGGTGACCGTCCGACGACCCTGGAAATTTTTGGGTAAGAACCGGTCTGAACTGTCCGGCCCAAGCAGTCCGACCCGACCCGTAACCGACCCGGGTCCAATCCGCTTCTAACCTGGCTAAGTTAACTCGTCTGAGTTGACTCAGTGAGTTAACTCGTTCGAGTTGACTCAGTGAGTTGACTCGTCTGAGTTGACTCTGACCCCGTTGACCGTTGACCTGCTGACGTCAGTGTTGACCTGCTGACGTCAGCGTTGACTTTGACCGTTGACCAAAAAGTCAAATTTTTCGAAAACTCCTATTTTATGTTTTTCGACGTCCTGAGTCCGTTTTTGAAGCCCGTTTTGCAAATTTCTGACCCGAAGGCCTCCGAATCTGACCTTGAACCCAAAAGTGTTTGTGTGTTTAATTTTGTTAAGAGCTTTTTGGATAAGGACTAAAATGTGAATCTATGTTGTTGAAGGTATCAAAGTATCCTTGAATTCGAGGTGTAGGGGCGCCAAATCTTGGGATCGAGTGCGATCGAATGAGGTGTCATGAATCAACCGTTGTAGCTCGGAACTAAGGTAATACATTACTACCCCTTGTATGCTTTATGTACATGTTGATATCTGGTTAAAGCATGCATGCTTATGATGAGTGTTTTGTGAACTCTGCTTAAGCTGAATTCGATATGAAAAATAAGTATGAGAGTCAATAAGAGTAAAATACTCGGATAAGAATATTAATAGATCAGGAGTGTCGAAAGTGCTAATAATAATAATAATAATAATAATAATAATAATAATAATAATACAGTTAAATCTGAAACTCTATCACTGGTGTCTAAGAACCAATGTTCAGAACGCGGAGTATGAGATGTTGGATATGAAATTACGAAAATACCCTTGGAGCATAAGTATGACTAAACTACCCCTCTGATAAAGGAAATGACCTAAAATCTGCATTCGTTTTGATTATGCAATTTACACTACCCAAGATGTATGTTTTAATGGAAAGACTTCGGCATCATTATGCAATACGTGTGATACAAACTTGGATAATCTCTCAAACTCTGTAAAACACATGAATGAGAATTTTCTGGAAATATTGTTGAAATCCTAAGTCGATCCTTATGACAGTAATGTGTGAATTAAATGAGAATGATCGTAATGACCAAAAAGACGGTAATGCCCTCGAGCACCGAAATGTCTGATTAATTTGAATGACGATATACCCTCAAGTTCTGTAACGAATGAATCGTCTGTAAAGGGCCGAAGTGTTAGGACGCCTTAATCTCGTTTGAGTACGTGAATGATGGAGGTACCAAATGGTAATTCAGAAAGAAATGGTAGATTTATCTCAGTCTAAAATAACCGAAATACCCTCATGAGTTAATCAGTAACTATGTATTTGACGAAATTCTAGATTTGTTAATAAGACTTAAATAGCTAATGCTCTCTTAAGTGTTGAGAAATACGACACGTGTATGCCCATCGCTCACCATATCGATGTAAGGTAGGAAGATCCGCATATATTGTATGTTCGATTACTCAAAGTTAAACCGTATAGTAAAGTATGAGGGTGACTGTTCAGACATACAATACAGTCAGTGTTAAGTTCTGATGCACGCTAATTACTCACATCTGAACGCTGGTAAGTTTTGTCAAGTTGGGTTACGCCGCATTAAACAAATTCTGGAGATATAATAAATTGTTAGAGCCCTTGAGAATTATAATTTTCGTTATGATATGATTGTGCCATAGTATAAAATTTGTCATGACAGTCAAATAACTAAAAGGTCATGATAGCCTAAATAATCGGAACATCACTGAAAATATCCGATAACTTAAAAGACTTTAATTTAGAAATTCTTGAATGTCCGGTTAGAAAACTAATGAGCAAATAGGATACCCGAGTTCTGTGAACCATTGCTTATTCAATGTTGGTATAATTACTAGAATGTCCATGAACGTCGAAATGACCATAATGCCCCTGGTAGGCTTAAATGGCTAAATCACTCATGATATGCCTAAACTCTCAAGATCTTGATGTATCCCCTCATGAGTATCTGGGCTAAACTGTTAGTATGATTCCCTTTTAATAGGGGTCACGTTTCAGAAATCTGTTCAAATCGTCAAAAGTTTAATATGTCTCATTCCGTAAATGCCAAGTATTTCCAAGAAAAGATATGTCCCACCTAGTGTGTTCCATGTGTGATATATTCTGTTGAATGGATTGTATAATTATTTAATCGTGAATAATATTATGTTTGATGAACTTGATATATGATGACATTCTCTGCCTACCTGATATACGTCTGCTCAATCTGTATACTTGGTATGTGATCGTTTGATCTGTAATGGTATTGTCTGACTGTTTGATGAATTTGTTAGCATGATCTGTTAGTTTGACCTATGATGGTACAATTTGTTTGCATGATGAATGCTGAAAATGTCTGCTATGTTCAATAGTATGCCCATTTATCTGTCAAAAGCATGAATTCTTCCGTTTCTGATGTTCTGAATAAAATATATCTGTCACATGTATTATGTTACCCATGTCTGGAATCTGAACACTGATTACCATCTGGGGTATACTGTTGGGTTATGTTATGAAGTCTCTGTTGGTACAGCCCTGATCAAGCTGGTAAATCCTTATGGACTCAAGGTCTCCCCTTGAGTGGCACCTATGCCCATCGGGCCTAGGGTAAGTCCTTATGGACTCAAGGTCTCCCCTTGAGTGGCACCTGTGCCCATCGGGCCTAGGGTAAGTCCTTATGGACCTAAGGCATCCCCTTAGGTGGCACCTATGCCCATCGGGCCTAGGGTAAGTCCTTATGGATGCAGTTCTGGGGGACTGCATATTGGTGTAAGGTTGGAGGGTAATTACTAGTAAACCTTTGCATGTACTTGAACATTTGCATTGAATTGTTATGTGTTATTATGATACGATTGGTATGCATTTATGCCTATTTGATATGCACCCATTTGGAACACACTAGGCGTCAAACTCCTTGTTTCCATCTTCGTAATCTATTAGCTTGAATAATTCATGTTTGTTACTCGATGAATGAATAAAGAGCCAGTTCCGTTATTCTCAAGTATAACGTTACCCTTAAATAGCGGAAAGGAAATGAAGACTGTTACTGCTTGGAACATCATGAAAATGTTATGCCTACCATGTATCTGCATGAGCTTATAGCATCTTTTGGTAGTTCTGTATTACTGAGCTTTTCCAAGCTCATGTTGTTTTTACCATCGCAAGTTAAAAGATTATAGCATGGTATAATGTTTGACATCAATGTTCGGAGTTCCCTCGGCATTGCCTCTGGAGTACGGTACTATATAGTTAGTGGGCATGTATGTCATGTATGTCACGTATTGTTTTATGATAGAGTCTGTAAATAACTTTCTGAAATTCTTGATATTTGTTTAGATGATTTTCTGAAACAATATTTTAAACAGAAGTTAATTTTACAGTTTAATAAGTGTTTTGAGGAAATAAAAAAATGTTTTTGTGTATTTTTTTGTGGGTCGCTCTTGTGACCCTAATGTGACTTCCTAGGATCCGTTGTAACGCATAGGCGGGTCTAGGGGGTTACACTGTATGTCAACATCTGCGGGATTTCACGGTCGATATGATCGCATATGATGTAAATATAAGTCGAATTCGAACCCTCGACTTTGAGTACATATCGAATATATCCGTATCGAACAATTTCATGCGTCCGGATGGTATAAATGCAGTGACTTTAGAACTTTGTAGGTAAAGAAAGCAAAAGTTTTGCAGACAGAATTATGATGGGTTCAAGACAGTGGGGAACTTGTTATGCTTCTGTTTTTGGCCTTTGTTGTTGTTGATCTTATCCATCTTCTTCAATGTCAGAAATGGGAATGGTGGGAAGAAAGCAAACATTGCCACTGGATAACACATATACCACATATAGCATATTTGGTATCCTATATGCTAAAAACATGCTTAGCTTAGTGGCAGGGGTGTTGCATTCTTTCCCTAGTGACTCGAGTTCGATTATCCTTGGAGCCAACTTTCACAATTTCATTTTTCTTACTCCATTGGTGGTGACACGTGTAACCACCTGATTGGGGAAGAAAAATAAATTTAATAAAAATAGATAAATCTCTCAAATAAGGTGGTGACACATGTCACCACCTAATTGAATAATTAATTTATTTTATTAGATTAAAATTAAGACTAAATTGAATGATTGTATAAATAAAGGGGACTAGATGTGTAATTATACCAATTATTTAAACAGTCCCGTTAACTTTTTCGTTTTTTTTAACGGCAGGTGGCTACATTGGAACCAATTAAATAGTTATGTGGTATATTTAACACAATTGAAAATATAGTGGTCAAATCGACACCAACCCCATAGTTCGGTGGTCATTAGTATAGTTTACCCTATTAATTATTATATAATATCAATTAATTTTAACATTTTTATTAATCAAATAAAAATTATCATTAAAGAATAGGAAAAATTGCAATGGAAATCAGGCAACTAGTATATTTGGTAAATTGAAAAATCGTTTAACAGCTAGCTTGCTTTGATTTCAGTCTGCAAATAAAACATAGCTTTTACAGGATTTACCCTCTGAAACTGCTAAAATAGCTTACATTATGGGCAAAACTCGAATCGATAAAAATTTAAATAATTTGATTCGACGTGAAAAAAATTCGAATCGGTTCGAAAAAATGTCAAATAAAATTCAAGTTATAAAATGGAAATTCAAATAATTCAAAATTTTTAATAATTAGCATATCGATTTTTAAGTTCGAGTCGAGTCACTCAACTTTTTCTGATATATGTATATCACATATGAAAAAATGAATAAATATATGTGTAGTATATGGTTGTAGAAAGCCGTTTAAATTGAAACTACATAGCATCATAACTTTATAAATGTTTTACAATTAAATTTGAACATAAATTTGAACAACTCAACTCGCTTTCATAAACTCGACTTGAAAAGATTTCAAATAAAATTTGAACTATAAAATATAGCTCGATTAACTCGACTTTCATAAACTCGACTCGAAAAAAATTTCAAATACCTACCTACATTAGAGGATTTATCTTCAAAAACTGACCCTCAAATAAAATAAAACCAACTTTGTTTGCTCTGGGTCCTTTTCCAGCTTTAAATACAACCTACTCCATTAACACAAAATCTCCCAAGAAAAGCTAAAAATTAAAAGCCATGGCTTCCCTGATTTGCTCTCTTCTACCAATCTTCATCCTTCTTCCTTTCTTCTTTTCTTCTTCTCTTGCAGATGCTCCGCCTTCTGCTCCCGTCTCGCCGAGAACGCTTTGCAAGTCCACCCCGGACCCTTCTTATTGCAGATCAGTCCTCCCTAACTCCACCACAACCAATGTCTACACCTATGGTCGATTCTCGGTCCGCAAATCTCTGTCCCGGTCCCGAATATTCCTCAAATTAGTCGACAAGTACCTGCGGGAATACCGACAATCGTTATCGGTGTCGGCGATTCGTGCTCTGCAGGATTGCCGCTTCCTAGCCGGTCTCAACATGGATTTCCTATTGAACTCATTTGAGACCGTCAATGCCACTAGTGGAACACTGTCCCCTGTCGAAGCTGATGACATACAAACCTTTCTCAGCGCTATTCTGACCAACCAGCAGACATGTTTAGACGGCATACAATCCACTGCCTCCGCTTGGAGCATAAGGAACGGCCTGTCGGTTCCTCTGTCGAACGACACGAAGCTCTACAGTGTTTCTTTGGCTCTTTTCACAAAGGGGTGGGTTCCGAAGAAGAAGAGGAAAGCCGCGTGGGTGTGGCAGCGTGGTAGTAAAAGGCAACACGGTTTCAAGCACGGGCGTTTGCATTTCAAAATGTCGAGCCGAACAAGGACGATTTACGAGACCGTAAGCCGGAGAAATCTTCTTCAAACCAGCGACGATGAGGAGGAGGAGGTGTTGGTGAGTGATATTGTGACGGTGAGTCAGGACGGGAGCGGTAATTTCAGCACCATTAACGATGCTGTATCGGCAGCTCCCAACAACACCAATGGATTAAATGGTTACTTCTTGATTTACGTCATGGCTGGTGTGTATCAAGAGTACATTTCCATTGCTAAGAACAAAAGGTACTTGATGATGATCGGTGACGGTATCAATCAGACAATAATCACCGGAAACCGCAGCGTCGTCGATGGGTGGACAACGTTTAACTCGGCAACTTTAGGTAAGTTTTAATGAAAACAAGTGTAAATTATAAATTTCATCACTCAATTTACTTCTCACTCTTACTTTGGTCACTAAAGTTTAAATTTTTTTTAATCATTAAACTTTTGAAGTTCTTATTTTGATCACTCGGATTTTAAATCAAAAATGATAATCAAGTATTGATGTAGACTGCTTTTTGTTGACATGTCATCTACGTCATTTTTTCTCTCTCTTTTTCTAGATATTAAAGTCTTAAACTTGAGACAACGATGAACTTACCTCATTCTTTGGTGTCTTATCTGGCCACTTGAGACAACGATGAGCTTACCTCATCGTCTTTTAGCCTTCTATCAGTTTAAATTTTCTCAAAACTACTTTAAAATTGAAGAAACTCAACTCAAAAACTAATACTTATAAAACCTCAAATTAATTTGATCTACAATATCCACCGTCCGATCAGTGTAAAATCATGATATATATATATATATATATCTCACTTTCTCCTTCTCCACCTCCCCACCGTTGAGATTTAAAAGAAGATTCTTTATCATCAAGAAATCAAAGATAATACGAGACCAGGGTTTTTCACGAAAAAACAAAGAAAGTTTTTGGATCATTTTATATTTCTCTTAAAAGATAGACGTAAAGTGACCAAAATAAGAGTAAATTAAAAATTCAATGATTAAATTAAAAAAGTTTAAATTTCAGTAACCAAAACAGGAGAGAGAAAAGTTGAGCCATGAAATTTGTAATTTACCCTTTAAAAACATTTTAAGTATCTAAGTTAGGTTTAATACAAAATTGGGTTAATATTGCAGCTGTGGTGGCTCCAAATTTTGTTGCGGTGAACATAACAATCCAGAACACAGCAGGAGCAATCAAGCACCAAGCCGTCGCAGTTCGAAACGGGGCCGATTTATCAGCATTCTATAGCTGCAGTTTCGAAGGATACCAAGATACTTTATATACTCATTCCTTGAGACAATTCTACAGAGAATGTGACATCTATGGCACTGTTGATTTCATATTCGGAAACGCTGCCGTCGTTTTTCAAAACTGCAACATATACCCTCGAAAACCGATGAACGGACAATTCAACGCCATCACCGCACAGGGCCGGACCGATCCGAACCAGAACACGGGAACATCGATTCACGACTGCAACATCATGGCTGCCGATGATCTGGCCTCGAGCAACACCACCTTCCGTACGTATCTAGGGAGACCATGGAAGGAGTATTCGAGGACAGTTTATATGCAGAATTTCATGGGGAGTTTGATAGATCCTGCTGGCTGGAGAGCCTGGGACGGGGATTTTGCCTTGAACACATCGTACTACGCTGAATACAACAACAATGGACCTGGTTCCAACATTACCAAGAGGGTCACTTGGTCTGGTTTCCATGTAATAAATGCAACCGATGCTGCTAACTTCACTGTGTCTAGTTTCTTGTTGGGAGACGACTGGTTACTGGATACAGGTGTCCCTTACAATGCTAGCTTGATATAGGCAAACTAATTAATACTTGAGTTAAACGTTCATTCTTTTCTTTGGTCTTTGATTTTATGATGTGAAGAATATATTGCAAGTTTGATGGCTAGTTATAATCAAAGAACAATTTAATTATTGGTTTCTTTAGAAAAAGATGTTAGAAAACGGAACGCCGAAGATTGAATATGAATCTAACGAGTAGTCTCAGTAGAAAAAAATGATGTTCATCCTCTGAGACTCGTGTTCAATCAGTTTTGTTACAAGGTGTGTCTTATCGAAGGATTAAGAAAAACATGAATAAACACTATTTAAAAATTAAATTAAATATTAAATTATTAACTTACCTAAGATTGGTGTTGCAGCCGCAAGCGAAGAATGAAGAAAGTAAAAGTGACAAAAAAAAATGGACTCAAACTTGGGCTTTTTGAGCTATAAGGGCACGTTTAAACCATCAATGATCAAACTACATCTAATATTAATTGGTTTAAAACTTATAACATTTTCTATATATTTTAATTGTATTAGTGCAAGTTTAATTTTATGATTTTTATATTTTTACACTAAAATCAATATATTTTCACATTTTATTTTTATAATGAAACATTTATAATAATTGAATTGATTTTTTAAACGTGCTTAATAATTTTAAAATTTTATTTTGTTATATATATATATTATTGAAGTATATTAAAAAATTAAAATGTAGTATATAAATAAAAATGAAAATTGAATTATATTTTTAATAAAATATTTAGGTATAATTGGGTAGAGTTTTTTTATATAAAAAAAATGGGTTCATGTCGGGTTGGGTTCAGCTTTAGGGTGAAAAGTACTCGACCCGAAATGAAATAATAGTTTAATTATATTTTAAATATTTTAATATAATTGCTATAATGTCCCTCTCTTTATATATTTTTTCATTATCTCCCTATTTTGTCTAATAAAAATGGATGATTATTATAATGCCCCTTTGTTTGTATTTTTCAATTAACTCCCTATTTTATCGAATAAAAATGAAAAAAAATTATTTATGTCAGATTAGGTCGGGTAGAGTTCAAATTTTTATTCTAAATTTTAGATCGGATTCGAATCGAGTAGAGCATTATAAAATGTCAGTGCAGATCAGCAAAAAATTCGACCAACCTGACCCACGTCTCTAATAACTATTAGAGTTGTGTATAACATAACCTATATAAAGACAATTTTTTCTCAATTTATTTTTACTTGAACTCAAAGTCTTATTTTTAAGGCTTAATATAAAAATAAGTACTTAAATTATCTTGTTTTTATTTTTTAAGTGTCTAAATTATTATTTTTTGTCAAAATATGTGTCTAATTCAACCTTAAAAGAGACCAAAAATAATATAATTTTAGCACATAAAAGGGTAAAAAAAAGTTTTGGTACCTAAAACGAAATAATGAAACAATTCAAACACTTATTTTTTATATTAAGCATATTTTTAAAATGGATCGATCTTCCCAATGAATGGTTGCCACGTTTACAATATCAACAACTCCGTGTTTGCTTACACACAAAAAAATCTTTACAAATACGGATGGAAATCATCTGCCTCATTTTGGTGCCCCTATTTATGTCCCACACTTAGAATTAAATTTAAGGTTTTAAATTAAGGTTTATGGTTAGGGTTTAAGAAATTTAGGGTGTTGTATACTTTTAGGATATAAGGTATTTGATTTAGAATTTAAGATTAGGGTTTAAAATTTAAAAAAAAAATTGCGTTAGAACATATATATAAAGATACCGAAAAGAGAAAAAAAATTTTTATAAAAAACACACCCCACTCTTTGACAAAGATATCAAAGAAAAAAAAGGCTTACTCTTTTAGTACTACATACTCCGAATCCTTGTTGGAACCAGGATCCGCTTACCTAAACCCGATTCCACATGGAGCTCCTGCGGGTACCTCCACAACAATTCTCACTAACTCGGGTTTTTGCATGGGGCAACTCTCCAACTCCAATGACGACGACGAAGAAGAAGAGGAGGAAAAAGGGGAAGAACTGTTCGTTTCAATATCATCTCTACCAGGCTCTGAGCCGTCTGTTTCAGCCACTGAGCCGGCGGTCACCTCTGGATTCACCGGATTAACAGCTTGGATCGGAGCTCTACACAGTGGACAATTAGAATGACTATAAAACCACATGTCGATGCAGTCAACGTGGAAGGTATGATTACAGTTAGGCAAAACGCGGGCTTTCTCGTCGTTTTCGAACTCCAACAAGCAAACGGCGCATTCGAGCGGAGGGAAATAGCTGCCTTTGGTGGCGTAACCGTAAACGATAGTAGGGATGATTTTAATGACGGAAGAATCCAAACCCTCGGAACCAACGGCGGTCAAAGTGTTACCGGCAGTGGAAACGGAGAGCAATCGCCTGGCACGACGACGAGTGTCGCGGAAGAGGGTGCGGAGGTAGTTGTGGAAGCAGAGAAGGGTGAGTATTGCAGTGAAGAGAAGGAGGGCGGTGCAGAGCATTGCTTTGCCATTAAGAGCATAATCAACGTGATTCCGTTGTAAATCCATTAAAGAGAAAACTGTGGGATTATGGATATAAGGAAAGAAAGAGGAAGGTTCGTGCATAGAAGAAAGTAGGTGAGGAGCTTTTTCAATCATTTCATGAGGCGGCAGCAGAGGTCAGCTTTGTCTTTGCTCTGTCTTTGTTCTACTCCTTATACCGTCATTGTGGCCACCATTTCCACTGCGCTCAAGATTTTTTTTTTAATATACTGGTGTGATGCAAGGGTAGCATCTGTTCAATTTTTTAGTCTTTTCAAGACGACATACACAACATGACATTATTGGTGCTCGAACTCGGGTTTCAAGAGATGATAAACATCTACTTTTGCCACCAAAACACAAAGATATCAGCAAGATTTTCTTCTTTTACTCCGATGGTTTAAAGGTTTGGGGGGAGTTTAAACAATTTATGAAAATAAGACTCTCAATTTAAATAAATAAATAAATATCTTTTAATTTGGTGTGTGGGAAAAAAATTTATAAAGTACAACACTTTTTAATTCTATTTTGTAAACATTTTTTTAATATGAATACATTAATTTTATTTTAAAAAATTAATAATACAATGAGAGTTTACAACTCGATCTGAACATATTTTTAATAACATGAAAATTAACGTCTCTAGATCATAAAACATGACCCAACCTAGAAAAGGTAAAAAAAAACTTAATTTAAAGGCTCGAAACAAAATAGATACAAATATCACCAAAGCTCGACGATAAAAGGTAAAAACCAATAACAAACGACATTAAAAAACACATATTACAATAATAAGGCATGTTGACAACACGGTCGTTACCACAACTCAACCGCGAACAAAAAAGGTGATTGTGAACTCGTATTCAAATTCAATTTGAGGGTTCAAAACACGAAAATCAACGGTATAATCAAAAGAGTGTCATCTTGATCAGTCGTGACGACGTCAAATCCAACCTTGATAGAAGATCATATAAAAAAAGCGGCCAAGCGATCGATTAAGAGAAGAAAAAAACGTGCCAAAAGACAAAAGTTGCGTACCAAAAGGTAGAGAAAATCTTGTCACAAGAACAAAATTATTGAATTTAAAAAATTTTAAATAAAAAACAAAACAAATAAACAAAAAAAGATTGTCGACGGTCAACAACCAGCACTAAAACTAATACCGTTGCTAATCATAAAAAAGAATAAAACGTTAAGCAATCAAAGAAAAAAAAGGATGTGGCTAAGGTTTTTTTTTTTTTGTGAACATTTGACCTGATTCATTTTAAGATATTTTCATTATAAAACATATTCATAACCACCTCTGATGTTATCATAAAATATAGATTTCATAACTTGCTTAGGAGCCCAATTTTGTAACACCCGGGTTTTGGGGTCGGGTGAAAATAATGTTTTAATATTATTCGGGTTCGGTTTTATAATTTAAATAAATTAAATAATGGTTCGAGTTTTGTTTACAAATAAAAACAAAGGTGTTGGACCCAATTTTTAAACCAAGCCCAATAGCCATTCATTAATGGCATTTGTGTAAATATCAAATAAAACCCATTTTTTATTACATTATAATTCAAATAAACCCAAAAACCCCATCATCTTCTTCTTCTTCATTTTTCCAACGACAAAAACATCACCTCCATGGGAGCTTCTATTTCATCTCCTCCATCCTTCATCCTTGATGATTTTTAAAAGGTAATGGTACTTTTGAGCTGCCCTCACCTTCCTCTTTCTCTCCATGTATTTAGTTTTTCATAAAACCCATTGTTTCATGTTTTGAGTTTTTGAGCTTTTAAGTTAAAAATCCTAACTTTGTTGTCCAATGTTGAAGCTTTTGAATTCTTATTATTATAAGTGTTATTCGTAGCCCGAATGGTCCAACATATATGATTTTTACTTGGTTTTGTTAAGAAATTCGTATTTGGGTTTTGGAGGGGTTTTAGGAGGGTTTAGAAGTGAGTTTTAGGGCTGTTTTATGTTGGAAAGTGAGGGCTGATGGTTGTATGATAGTTAGGGGTTGTTTTGGAAGCTATTAGGTGTGTTAAAAGAGTTGGAATCATCGATTTTAGACTGTGCAAAGGGGCTGCTCGGGAATGGCTTTTTGGGGTTGTTCTTGGCTCGAAAAACATGTGTTTTGAGCTTGGTTTGTGTTCCGGGTTGCTACGTTGTGTTGTGGACTGACTTGAGGTTAATTTACTTGTGTTGGGATGATTAGAGGCAAGGATTTGCGTTGGTAAAGCTTTGGGATCGAATCCGGAAGTGAGGAGGCTTGAGTCGGCTTTGCTTGGCTTGCTTAAGGAAGTGAGGTGAGTGGTTAATGTTTTAAATTGATTTCGAAGGTTGGTTCAAGCATGTGGATGTGAAAATGTTTTCAAGTAATGTTTTGGTTCAAAGATGGTTTTGAAAGAATTTAGTTTGGGCTTGAAAAGTCGAATTAAACTCAAGAGTAAGCTGTTGTGAATCGCCTCTTTAATTTCCCCTTTTACCGTTTGTTTTCGTTACTTGTAGTGATAAATTGTTATGTATGAAATTCCAACATCTTAGGAGGAAGCATGTTGCTTATTATTATATCGTTGATCATGTGTGATGGTATTTATGGTGTCGTTGTTATACCTTGTAAGATGGGTGTAAGTTGGTGCAGGTTGTGCACGGAAATAGTGAGTAAGACCATTTGTGATTGGTAAGATTGTAAGTAGTAAGTGATGCCTAATTGTGGATTTTGTTACCACTCATTTGGTTGTGCGTGATATAGTGAGTACATGTCGCATGATAGTGATTGTATATTGTGTTGCATGGTTGGTGTCGAACCTCATGTGATGGTTGTCGTTGCTCCGGTGATGTGTAGTCCCGCCGGTAGCGAGTGGTGTAAGACTCTGGTGATGTGTAGTCCCGCCGGTAGTGACTAGTAGAAGAGTACTTTGATGTGTAGTCCCATTGGAAAACTACTAGTCGAAACGGTGATGTGTAGTCCCACCGTGTGTGTGGTTTGGTTATGCTTGTGCATGCCATGTAATGTTCATGTTGTAACTCACTATATCATTGTCTTCTTATTGTTTTACTATAACCTAGGATTATGTCCTCATGTATACCATGAAGTGAAATGCTATGATAAATGTTTATATTGTTGGCCCTTGGTTGAGCTCGTATGTTAGTAGAAGGATTAGGTCGTTGGATGATTTGTATGCGTTGACTTTTTTTTAAAGAAAGCTTTGAACCCTGCATTGTCATAGTTATGTTTTGGAGCTCCGCTCACTAAGCTTTATGCTTACGCTCTCCTTTTCTGACAATGCAGATCTTTAGCTTGGAGTTAGCAAGGAGCAAGGAAAAAGGACGTCCAAGCGTGTGTTAGTTTGCTCAAGTATGGTTTAATTAAATAATGTAGTAGTCTAGCAATGGGAAATGCTATGTGTTTTAGGAGCTTGTATCTAGACTCCTTTGTGTTGGCCACATGTTGTTAATGCCTTATGTTGATGGAATTGTAAACCATGTTATGTTGATGCCTAAGTGTTTGTTGGGAGGCTTATAGCCATGTCTTTTGGATGCTTGTGTTGCTTTGGCTTTTGGATGTCATGCTTGGCTTGTAAAATCATGTTTAGATTGCTTTATATGAATGTTTTATGTTTGCTTGCTAGGGCATGAAACTCATGTATGCCTTGAATGCCATCTTTGAATGATACGTGGAATCCTTGGTTGAATGATGTTCGTCCATGTTGGATGCTTTGTATGACTAGATTGTGGTTAATAGATGTGGTATGAATGCTTGGATGTGTCTAGGGAAGTCTTGATTTGCATCTAGAGTGTGAGCCTTATGTGTTTTTGTTGAAATTGGAGTGTTGCAGAGCAGGACGTATCGGTACGCCTAAGGGCCGTATCGATACGGTCTTGCCTGCAGGGCTCAGTTTAGGCTGGGCGTATCGATACACGGGGGTGTATCGATACGGTCTCAACTCTCTGGAATTCAAGTCAGGCTGGGCGTATCGATACACAAGGGTGTATCGATACGGTCTCAACTCTCTGGAATTCAGAGGAGTTGGTGGGTTTAGGGCGTACCGATACGGGGTTGAGGCGTATCGATACGGTTCCATCTCGTTGACCTCGAAATGTTGACCAAGAGGGGCGTATCGATACGCTCAAGGGTTGTATCGATACGGTCTTCCCTGAGTTGACTGAGAGGGTTGACTTTGGTCAGGGCGTATCGATACCCTCTGTAGGTGTATCGATACGGCCTGCTTAATAAGGAAAAATTGGGCTGTTTAATTGCATGTTTTGTGGGTTTCGTATCTGTGTTTGTTCGCTGCGTGTCCTATCACATAGGAGTTAACAAAGGCATCTAGAAAAGATAAAAAAAAATAGGGTTGCTAACCGAAGGGGAGCCTTAACGGGTTTCACTTCGGTTTTCCCCGTGTAGCCTATTCGGACCGGTCAGCCTTCCAGACCGGGACGAGGGGGTTACATTTATTGGTATCAGAGCCTGAGGTTTCCGAGACCTCGGGTAGGTAAGTGAGGTAATTTTGATGTGTTATGTTGTTGTTATGTCTCGGTGAATGTTTGCCATGAATGCTTGATGTTTACTTGTTAGTACGGTGTTTGAAAGCATGTGTTAGCATGATGCTTGTGTTAAAGCGTAGTGTCAAGTTCCCATTGCTACTATTACTTATTTGAAAGGATTTTTGTAAAGAAATATACTTGAGCACCTTGGACCCTTGCTCTTGCTAACCCTAAATATTCTTGTTTGTGTGTTTTGTTTATTGTTGTATGGTTGTCTCTGGTAAGTTTGGGGTCGAGACGTGGGCCTAGAGCTGGTAATCGTGAATCTGAGGTTTTAGAGGATGTGAACGATGAGAGAGTTCTTCGCTTTAGCTCAGGGCAGTATGACCGTACCGAAGTTTGGAGTGCAGTTTGTTTGTTTGGGTCAACAGGCACATGAGTTGGTTTCTGTTGAAGGAGAACAATGTGACCGGTCTTGACATGAGATGGTAAGTGAAGTGAAGAACTAGGAGTTGGCTTCGGAATGAGGTCGATGTTATAGCAAGTAATTCCTCGGTACAGTCATTGGGCTTGTTTTTCTGATAAATTCTGGATCTACGTGTCCGTGTATTTGGAGTGAGCATGCGAAGTTGTTGAATCTACCTTGGGAGGTACTAGAGGTAGGTGTTAGTGTTGCTAGCTCCTTCGGGGATGCAGTCGTGGTCAGAAAGATGTACAAGGAGTGTCCGTTGATGGTTCAGTGGCACGTGTTTTCAGTTGATGCGATAGAATTGCTTTTTACGGTCTGATGTGAAGCTGTGCTTGGATTGGCTTGTAGAACATAGAGTTAGGGTAGACTTTGAGACAATGGGAGTTTCCTTAAAGCTTGTGGACGACTATGATCTTGAAATGGTAGGTGAGAATGTGGATTTTGTATCGAATGTTGATCCAGCTTTAGGGGTCGAGGGTTGATTGAGCTAGTTGACAGGCTTGCCAAGCAAAGGTGATGGATTTGACTTTTGAATGAGGATCAGACCACAGAATGTTAGAATAGGTTGTGTTTATCCTAGAAGTGTTGGCAAGAATTACCCGGATTGTCTCTTGTTAGGGAAGAAGAGTTTGTTATTGATACCGTCTCCGAGTTGCTCATGTTTTGTTTGCTCTGTATCTCATGATTCTCGACCGACTTGGGAGTGTTGAAGAATCAACTTCGAGTTTGTTAGACCTTAGATTCATTTGTCTTAGTACATCATCTTAGAGTATGACAATGCAATTTGTGAAGTAGAGGGAAGACGATACAAGAATGTGATTAGATTTCAGACAGCTGAAACAGGTGACAGTGACTAATTAGTATCCGTTTCTGAGTGTCAGTGATTTGTTGATCAGTTAGTGTGTGCTTCAGTTTTTTTTCGAAGATTAGTTTGAGATCCGTTTACTACCAGTTGAAAGTGAGAAAAGTTGAAGTACCAAAGACAGCTTTCGGGGCAGAGGTGATCACTTTGGGTTTTGAGTTATGCCGCTTTGTTTGACTAGTGTGTTAGTTACTTTTATAGAGATGTTGAGCAAAATGTTTTCCTAAGTCCTTGATCAGTTTGTAGTAGCTCTCTTAGATGATACGTGGGTATATTCACGTACCGAAGAAGACCATGACAAGTTTTGAAGTTAGTGTTGTAGATCCTTTTAGAGAATCAGTTGTATGTCAAGTTGAGCAAGTGTGGACTCCGAGTCGAGGAAGATGTCCTCCTAGGACATGTAGATTAGTCGAGTGTATTAGAGTAAATCCCAAGTAGTCAGAAGAAGTTGTGAGTTGGAAGAAATTGAAGACTGTGACATGTATCTATAATTCCTAGGTCTAGCATTGTTACTTTCAGAGAATTGTAAATAGTCTTTTGAAGATTGTTGCCCCATTAATAGATTGCTACAGAAGAATGTTCAGTTGTGTGGCTAGATGCGAGACAATGAGCCCTTGAGAAACCGAAAGAAACTTGAAGAGAGCTTCGACCTTGAATCAGCTTATATCAAAGAAAGAGTTTGCGAACCATAGTGATATGTTACATGTAGAGTTAGGTGGTGTACTTATGCAAGGAAGAAGATTCCGGCTTGTTCGTCAAGATAGCTGGAAGACTGTGAGAAGAGTTATCTGATATGAGACATAGAGTTAATTACATTTGTATTTGCTTCGAAGACTCAGAGACAAAGCTTGTATACTAAGAAATGCACAGTGTATATGTACATATCATCATGACTTGAAATATTTGAAGACTTAGGAAGGGTTGAAACTTGAACAACATGAGTTGTTAGAATTGCTTGAAGACCGTAATCTTGGGATTGAGTACCATCCGGAGATGATCAACGTAGTAACCAATGCTTCGAGTTGTATATGTTGTTAGATTAATAGTTGAGTTGTGGGATGTAATTGCCGGATTCAGTTTGCCATATGATAGAAATCTTGTGGTCGAGTTACATGCTAAACCTACTTTGAGTCAGATGCTTGAAGAGAACAGTTGCAAGGCAGAATCTTGGCACCTCACGTGCAAGACATAGTGTATTGAGACGTATTGTGTTGGCCGAGGCATACGACAGTTAACTTGTATTGCATCAGAGTAGTGTGAAGACATATTGTGGGTTGAAGATGAGTACTTCTGGATCGAGTTGATGGGTGATGTGGTTCAGTATGAGAGTAAGTGTGTAAATTGCCAGCGTGTCAAGACCGAGCTTCAGTTTTCTTCTAGTTGGTTACATCAGTGGAAGATCCTGAATGAGGTCGGGAAATAAATTTGAGGGACTTTGTGTCTGGATTGCCTTTGATTTCTTACGAGAGAGTTTAGTCGAGTAAGCCATGATAGTTACATCGAGTGTGCTCATTTTATACATGTTCAAGCTACTTGTATAGTGGGTAGGATGGCGGATTGGTGCCTTAGCGAGATTGTGAGTTGTACAGTGTCTTGAGATCGATAATGGCCGATAGAGATTCGAGTTTTGACTAGATTTTTGAAGACGCCTACAAAAGTGTTTGGTTACCTGTTAGAGTCGGATGATCAGTCAGAGGAAGTTACGAGTCAAGTGTTCAAACAATGCCGTATGAGTTTGTGAATCGGGCCAGTCCTGTTGTTTGGTTGTTGCAGTTACCACCATAGTTAGAGGGAGGTATGTAATGTGTTCTATGTATCTATGATTCGGAAGTGTGAGTCAGATTTGTCCCGTGTTATGTTGTTAAAGAGATTGAGTTGAGTTTAAAATGGTCATGCATTAAAGGACCCGTTGAGATCTTGGCATCAGATAGCTAATGTTGTGTGGTGAGTCTACCGAGTGGTGGGTATGTTGTGGTGAGAGAAAGTGTGGAGGAGCATGTGTCAGTGACTCTTCCTGTCTGATAAATTTCGGGGACGAAATTTCCTTAAGTGGGGGAGAGTTGTAACACCCGGGTTTTGGGGTCGAGTGAAAATAATGTTTTAATATTATTCGGGTTCGGTTTTATAATTTAAATAAATTAAATAATGGTTCGGGTTTTGTTTACAAATAAAAACAAAGGTGTTGGACCCAATTTTTAAACCAAGCCAATAGCCATTCATTAATGGCATTTGTGTAAATATCAAATAAAACCCATTTTTTATTACATTATAATTCAAATAAACCCAAAAACCCCATCATCTTCTTCTTCTTCATTTTTCCAACGACAAAAACATCACCTCCATGGGAGCTTCTATTTCATCTCCTCCATCCTTCATCCTTGATGATTTTTAAAAGGTAATGGTACTTTTGAGCTGCCCTCACCTTCCTCTTTCTCTTCATGTATTTAGTTTTTCATAAAACCCATTGTTTCATGTTTTGAGTTTTTGAGCTTTTAAGTTAAAAATCCTAACTTTGTTGTCCAATGTTGAAGCTTTTGAATTCTTATTATTATAAGTGTTATTCGTAGCCCGAATGGTCCAACATATATGATTTTTACTTGGTTTTGTTAAGAAATTCGTATTTGGGTTTTGGAGGGGTTTTAGGAGGGTTTAGAAGTGAGTTTTAGGGCTGTTTTATGTTGGAAAGTGAGGGCTGATGGTTGTATGATAGTTAGGGGTTGTTTTGGAAGCTATTAGGTGTGTTAAAAGAGTTGGAATCATCGGTTTTAGACTGTGCAAAGGGGCTGCTCGGGAATGGCTTTTTGGGGTTGTTCTTGGCTCTAAAAACATGTGTTTTGAGCTTGGTTTGTGTTCCGGGTTGCTACGTTGTGTTGTGGACTGACTTGAGGTTAATTTACTTGTGTTGGGATGATTAGAGGCAAGGATTTGCGTTGGTAAAGCTTTGGGATCGAATCCGGAAGTGAGGAGGCTTGAGTCGGCTTTGCTTGGCTTGCTTAAGGAAGTGAGGTGAGTGGTTAATGTTTTAAATTGATTTCGAAGGTTGGTTCAAGCATGTGGATGTAAAAATGTTTTCAAGTAATGTTTTGGTTCAAAGATGGTTTTGAAAGAATTTAGTTTGGGCTTGAAAAGTCGAATTAAACTCAAGAGTAAGCTGTTGTGAATCGCCTCTTTAATTTCCCCTTTTACCGTTTATTTTCGTTACTTGTAGTGATAAATTGTTATGTATGAAATTCCAACATCTTGGGAGGAAGCATGTTGCTTATTATTATATCGTTGATCATGTGTGATGGTATTTATGGTGTCGTTGTTATACCTTGTAAGATGGGTGTAAGTTGGTGCAGGTTGTGCACGGAAATGGTGAGTAAGACCATTTGTGATTGGTAAGATTGTAAGTAGTAAGTGATGCCTAATTGTGGATTTTGTTACCACTTGTTTGGTTGTGCGTGATATAGTGAGTACATGTCGCATGATAGTGATTGTATATTGTGTTGCATGGTTGGTGTCGAACCTCACGTGATGGTTGTCGTTGCTCCGGTGATGTGTAGTCCCGCCGGTAGCGAGTGGTGTAAGACTCCGATGATGTGTAGTCTCGCCGGTAGTGACTAGTAGAAGAGTACTTTGATGTGTAGTCCCATTGGAAAACTACTAGTCGAAACGGTGATGTGTAGTCCCACCGTGTGTGTGGTTTGGTTATGCTTGTGCATGCCATGTAATGTTCATGTTGTACCTCATTATATCATTGTCTTCTTATTGTTTTACTATAACCTAGGATTATGTCCTCATGTATACCATGAAGTGAAATGCTATGATAAATGTTTATATTGTTGGCCCTTGGTTGAGCTCGTATGTTAGTAGAAGGATTAGGTCGTTGGATGATTTGTATGCGTTGACTTTTTTTTAAAGAAAGCTTTGAACCCTGCATTGTCATAGTTATGTTTTGGAGCTCCGCTCACTAAGCTTTATGCTTACGCTCTCCTTTTCTGACAATGCAGATCTTTAGCTTGGAGTTAGCAAGGAGCAAGGAAAAAGGGCGTTCAAGCGTGTGTTAGTTTGCTCAAGTATGGTTTAATTAAATAATGTAGTAGTCTAGCAATGGGAAATGTTATGTGTTTTAGAAGCTTGTATCTAGACTCCTTTGTGTTGGCCACATGTTGTTAATGCCTTATGTTGATGGAATTGTAAACCATGTTATGTTGATGCCTAAGTGTTTGTTGGGAGGCTTATAGCCATGTCTTTTGGATGCTTGTGTTGCTTTGGCTTTTGGATGTCATGCTTGGCTTGTAAAATCATGTTTAGATTGCTTTATATGAATGTTTTATGTTTGCTTGCTAGGGCATGAAACTCATGTATGCCTTGAATGCCATCTTTGAATGATACGTGGAATCCTTGGTTGAATGATGTTCGTCCATGTTGGGTGCTTTGTATGACTAGATTGTGGTTAATAGATGTGGTATGAATGCTTGGATGTGTCTAGGGAAGTCTTGATTTGCATCTAGAGTGTGAGCCTTATGTGTTTTTGTTAAAATTGGAGTGTTGCAGAGCAGGGCGTATCGGTACGCCTAAGGGCCGTATCGATACGGTCTTGCCTGCAGGGCTCAGTTTAGGCTGGACGTATCGATACACGGGGGTGTATCGATACGGTCTCAACTCTCTGGAATTCAAGTCAGGCTGGGCGTATCGATACACAAGGGTGTATCGATACGGTCTCAACTCTCTGGAATTCAGAGGAGTTGGTGGGTTTAGGGCGTACCGATACGGGGTTGAGGCGTATCGATACGGTTCCATCTCGTTGACCTCGAAATGTTGACCAAGAGGGGCGTATCGATACGCTCAAGGGTTGTATCGATACGGTCTTCCCTGAGTTGACTGAGAGGGTTGACTTTGGTCAGGGCGTATCGATACCCTCTGTAGGTGTATCGATACGGCCTGCTTAATAAGGAAAAATTGGGCTGTTTAATTGCATGTTTTGTGGGTTTCGTATCTGTGTTTGTTCGCTGCGTGTCCTATCACATAGGAGTTAACAAAGGCATCTAAAAAAGATAAAAAAAAATAGGGTTGCTAACCGAAGGGGAGCCTTAACGGGTTTCACTTCGGTTTTCCCCGTGTAGCCTACTCGGACCGGTCAGCCTTCCAGACCGGGACGAGGGGGTTACAAATTTTTTAAGACTTGTTATTATAGATATATTCTTAAAATTATTATTTTTTACTCGCTATTAGGGACAGGGATTTAACTAACAGTATGCAACTGCAACAACTACCGTTACATGACGATAACGGTAGTGGCGGAGCCAGAATTTTCTTATAGTGGGGTCATGGGTGAATTATGAGGTATTGATGATTTCTATACCATTAGAATAAGAATTGTTGACCTCATACCCCAACAAATTAAGTGAGGTCAAATCTAATATTTTTTATGCAAATTCTATTTTACCTCATTAAAAACTCCATACCCCAACAAATCAAGTGGGGTCAATTGCACCCCTAATTTATATGCTACATCCGTCATGGATAGCGGCACCATCTAAACTGTGATACTCGCAATTGTTATATCCACAATAGCGTATGTTATTAAGAGATTTCACAACCGCAGTACTCGCAGTGACCAAAATAACATCTATAATGTCTGCAAACACAATAAAACCTAACATGACTAAAAATACGACCACAACCATAAATTAAAATTTTAACTTAGGTCTGTTTTTTATATTCGCCCTGGGCCACCAAAAACTCATGACCTGCCTATTTATTATTAATTCTAAATGTATTTAATATTTTCTAAATACTATATTAACCTTTTCCTTTTATAATAATAATAATTTTGAAGTAGAGTTTGGTTGTGCTGGTGCAAAAGGTGAGGCGGAAGTGATGATGGCTAAGAGTTGAGATGGTAATTGGGTCATCTGGATCATGTTTGAGCGAATCATTTTAAAATAAGTTGATTTCGGATCAAGTTTGATGCGGATCAAATCGAATTGATTTATGATAGATGTTACTTTCGTGAATTTTTTCCCATAATATTTATATTTTGCAAGTAGTCAATTAGTAAGTCTAAACTTATAAAGAGAATATTAAGGCCATGTTTGGTAAAGAGATGTTTGAGCAAAAATTAGAGGTTTAAGGTATAATTAGAGGTTTGACCTGTCAAATCCGCTAATATTGTTGTTTGGTAAATAGCGGATTGAAAGAGCGGATTGGGGTGAAACCGCTAATTTTGAAAAAGCTCATAATATGAGCTTTTTGAGATTAGAGGTTTGATATTAGAGTTGTAAAGACTCTTTTACCCTTACCAGTTACCAAAAATCTCAAAATAACCTAAATTAAATATTGTCTCACCCTATTTATAACCTAATCCTATTTACTTTTTTTAATTATCACATTTTTATACGTGTATTTAAATTTATTAATTAATTCAATTATATTAAAATTAAGCTAATATATAAATCATTCAAATATGTTTAAAAAATTATATTAAAAATAATTTTATAGATCTAATTAATATTAATTAGATACAAAATATTGATAACTAATAAATTATTCAAATAAGTATTGAATATAATCATGTCCTTATATGTCATTTTACTTGTTTAAATAATCTAACAGCTATCAGCTATCAGTTAATTTTACCAAACACTTTTATAGAATCAGCTAATACAATCCGCTAGTCAAATCAGTTAATGCAATAAGCTATCAGCTAATGTAATCCGCTATCCGTTATCAGCTATCCACTAATTGCCAAACAAGGCCTAAGTAAAAAATAACATTTGATTGAATTTAATTTAGTTGATATTATCACCGGTACAATGCATTAATATATATAATCAAACATATTTAAACACTCATTATCATTTAATTTGGGAATATAAAAAATTTAAATAATATAAACACTCTATCCGATTATATATAAACCAAATTTGTTAACCGTAAGAGATTGGAAAATCAAATCCTCACGGATTTTATATTGCATCCTCGGAATTTTTTTAAAAGTGAAAACAACAACGGAGTGGGGACAATTTTAATAAATATTCTATGTATCTCTTTTATATTTTTTGTATATATATTAGATATATAAATATAAAATATACTTAAATAAATTATATGTGTTTGTTAATTGTTACATATAAATATATATGTGCGGAAAAGAGTTTAGAATTATATATATTTTTAATATGTTATCGAATAAGTTATAATGTTTTTTATAAGTAATGTAAAAATAATTAGTGAAAGAAGTGAATCATTGTAATTATACAGATGTAGCATGAAAAATGAGATTTCAATAGGATAATTATTCTATAAGTTGTGTAAAACACATTTTAAGTAATTTTGACTATTTAAATTTTAAATTTTAAAATCTAAATCTAAACTTCAAACATGATTTGATATCCAAATTGATGTGATTAGTCTATTCTAATTTTGTAGATTTTTTTAGTATAATTACCGGTATCAACTCATTAACAGACTAATCTAGATCGAATACTGTAGAAGCCTATTATGGGAGCGACCACTCCCACTAGACCAACTAATTATTAGTTAATTTTAACAAAAATACTAATAAATAAATAAATAATTGATATTTTGTGTTGACATTTCAAAATTTATGGTTCAAGCCTTGGTAAAAACATCTAGTAAAAATTCATAATTTACTAATCATAAAAGGTGGGGTAAAATCATTTTTATTTAATAATGGTTATTTTTTTAATTACGGGTACTCATTTCATTAGACATTAGTTGATTAATTCATATCAAATATTGCAGAGGTCAGGCTCACAACTTTCCCAACCCAATTTACTACTAAGAGTGGTTATACTTTGATATTTAACATGTGTAAAAAAAAACAGCATATCCATCTCTAAAATAAAAAAATTTAAACCATAATCTTAAAATACTCAATTCTAACCTTAAATCATAAATTTTAAATCTTAAATTTTAGACGAGGATTTAAAGTACACGAGAAGAATATAAATTTACTCGACTTTACAGGGTATGCTTCTAAATTATCCCCAACACCAAACAGATAATACCAAATTACCAATAACAAGTAGAGGAGTGAATGTCGACTGTCGAGCAGAGGCAAAAGGAGCAAAGCGGCAGTCCTGCTTAAAAACGACGAAAACGTACTCCGCAGTCCGCACCATTATAATCCCTGCTTGTTTGTAAACAAGATAAGCATTTCCCGAGAGGTGTGAGTTGTGACCGTCCCCGGATGCTCTCATTTCTCATGCCCACCGGTACCACCACATTAATTCACCATGGACTTTAACAAGTACATATATTATACTTTACTTTTTATCTCTAGTTTGGTTGGTGAAATAATAGGGATGGGTCATCTTTCTTCAAGAAAGATTATTAGATGAACTCGGCTCACCACGTCATTTAGGTCTCGGTTAATAAAATTAGTTAGTAGATACTTGAAAGTTACTTCAAGATGAATAAATCTTATAGGCTGAGACCACGGATGACGTGGTGAGTCAAATCCATCTAATAATTTCTTCTTTTCCAAAGGTTTCCTTCCCTTTATGCTTCTCTATGTAAATTGTTGATTAAACTTAATCTAGTTGTTACTGTGTATTTACAGGTATAATATTATGTAAATTTAATTAGTTAAGGATAAGGGAGTAAGTAAATATATCGGAAAATAATAAGCATCGAATTTTTTACTTTGGAATAATTGGGGTCCCCTATCTGTTTCTTGCTTGACCATATGCAGATCCAATTTATTGTCTTCAGAGATTGTTGGAACTTAAATGTAACCCATTTTGTATCCCTACCAACTTAAGTTTTTGGAATAATTGCTCATCCAATATCCAATTTACCGTTCATCGAGTTTTAACTCGATGCTGTTGTAATAATTTAAAGGTTGTGAATTCGAACTCGTATAAAATAAACAATATCTCCTGCTGCTTGCATTTGTGAGGGGACTTCTTGAAACTTATATATGCATCAGTTTTTTTTTTTTTTTTTAGATAATCGATAACAAAATACAGTTTCTTGTTCATAGATATCCAACAAAAAACTATGTTCCATAACTAAAAATATCCTTAAAAAACAAAATTGCAAAAGATTCCCAACTACAACCATGGAAGAGAAAGTAAGTTCTCATTTTCATGATAATAGATTGATATTTTCCATCCACTGCATTTGGATTCTCAAACCCTGAAGCCTTTGCTGTTCCTTCTTCCTCTAGCCCTCTCGAATTTCCTTCCCTTTGACCGCACATAGGGCTTGCTGTGGCTGTGTGGCACACCAGGAGCTGGTCCGAAGTGCTTCACAGCCTCGCGACCATTCTTAGGACCTCGGAGCAGAACCTGCAGATTTTCAGCATAGATTTGAAGTCAATTTTCACCATTCTTAGTTGCATTTTGATTGAAGTATCTAACAGGAAAAAAAGATGGTAACGCGAGATGAAAACAACATTGTTCATTTACAGATTTATAATACCCCATAGCTATATAAAATGCACCGTTAAAGCTAGCTCTCGACCACATTTTAGAATAGCCATAATCATACAGTGAACTACTCAAGTGACAAATGCAGGAAGAGGGAAGGGGAAACACTTTTGTCTATATACAACTAAGAAACCAAATCTCGAAACTTCAATGATTTAAACCATCAGAACTTTGCAAATTCATACAATGTAAACTAGCAGGTTTTATCGCCTATCTATTGTACCAAAATAAATAAGACATTCCAAAGCTAACAATTCAAACAAAAAACCACATATTTCCAATTTCAAGATGACAAGTAAACAATTGCACAATCCAGAAGTAAAAGAGTTGCAGCATAGAACATACTGTGTTCTGTCCAAGGGGAGCTCGAAGAGCAAGTTGGTCAAACGTTAAACATTCCCCACCAGCCTTCTCGATCCTTGCCCTCGCGGTCTCGGTGAACCTTAGTGCAGTAACCTTCAAAGCTGGAACTTCATACACACGGATGTCATCGGTGACAGTCCCAACTACTACTGCAATCTTATCTTCCTGGTAAATCAAACCAATAATAAGAACAATCACTCAGCAAACGAAATTTCAATAAAATTAGAATATATATATATATATATATATATATATATATAAAGAAGTAAAATGTTACCTTGCCCTTCATGAATTGAACCAATCTGGATAAGGACAAAGGAGGCTTGTTGACTTTGCTCATAAAAAGCCGCTTCAAAATCACAGCATTGAATTTGCTGCCAGTCCTTCTCACCAGAAATCGGTAAAGCTGGTAAGATCCAAAATAATTCAATTTTCCTTCCCTAAACAAATAAAAAAAGAAAGCACAACTAAACGAATGGAAATGAGAGCAGAAACCTTGACGAGGAGCTTGAGGTAGATATCATCGGACTTAGGAGCCGTTCTCTTCGTCTTCTTGCTCTTGCCGCCGGCGACCAAGTCGATACCCTGAAAATTGCAACGAAACGAAAACGAATGTTCATAAACAAAAATTAGAAAGAAAAAAATTGGCTATGAATGAGGGTTTCGAAGAGGAAAGAGATACCATTGCCGGTGCTGTGAAACTGCTGCCGCTGCTGCTGCTTTCGGAAGGGGGAATGCACTGCTGAAAGAAGGAAATGGCATTAATAATGCCTACGACAGAGAGAGAGAGCTAGGGTTTTAGAGATCTTGGGATGAAAGGCAAATTGGGTTTGAAACTAAGATCCATAATTTTCAATGGCACCCGTTATTGAAGAATCCGGCCCGTCTATTCTTATTGGGTTATAAACTTGATTTGATTACTATATGGCCTAAATTTCAAGAAATGGTCACATCATGTGTTATTACTTTAATTTTTTAATATTCTTCAGATAAATACAAGATAATATTTGTTTATATATATTTTTATGGATAGGATTTAGTTATACTGTGTAAAAAATTTTAAATTTTTCTATTTTTTGGATTATTTGATAGGTAAAATAGATGGATGAGATTAATAGTAAAAAAATGAAGATTATCACTTGAGAAAAAAAATAAGGAAATAATCTTAGTCATTTATTATCATCATCCAACAATCCATAAAAGGTGTAAAAGTAATTGAGTTTTGGATCCTAACCCATATTCTTAGTCGTTTAATAATGTATACATATTTTATAGACAAAAACGAATTAAACTCGAGTCTCTTAAGATGAATATTATCGTCTTTTCTACTGAAATTATTGTTGGGTTCGTTATTACTTACTTAACTAAATGAATTTAAAAAGATAAATTGAATAATTATTTTGTAATTTTAGGAAATTATATGATTAAAGAGAGAGATTAATAGTTGAATGGCTATTTATGTAGTTTAACCTAAAAGTATCAAGTACTATATACGAGGCACCGACTATCAAATCGAAATACCTCTTTATCGATGCGTTTATTCCTATAACAAAAGCTATAGTAGGAACGGCAAAATTATCTAGTTCCGTCATATCCCGACCCGACAGGATGAGTTTTTTTCTTGGAAAAATTAAATGCGGGTCGGGTCAAATTTTAAAGGGAAAAAAAAGTTGAATTGAATTTGAGGTTAAAGTAAAAAATTTGCGATCCGAGACGACTCGGTTTAGTTATAACTATACATATCTTATATTTTTATATATTATATTTTATTATTTTTTACAAGACAAATCAGATTTAGTTATGTATTTTGTTAAAATTTTAGGGTCCAATCGAAATTAGATTATATTTTATTATATCACATCGTATATAAAAATATATTAAATTTATATCGTATCTATCAAGACGAAATTTTAAAATTTGAGGTCGAAATCGATACAATTAAAAACCAGCCTCGGTGCCATCCCTACTATTCTGTTCCTAACTAATCCATTAGATATACATTAGGTGGAACTAAACCATTAGATATAAATAAGTAAATAAAAAAATATTTGTCAAAATAAATAAACAAAATGTGAGCTATCATTTTTTTTGAATATGTTGGTGTGATGCAAGGGTAGTATCTGTTCAATTTTTTTAATCTTTTCAAAGACGGCACACACAGTATGCATTATTGGTGCTCGAACCCGGATCCCGGGATGATAAACATCTACCTTTGCCACCAAGACATAAGGGGTGAACAAAATGTGAGCTATCATTGAACTTGAACCATTTGAATAATGAAATAAATTGTAGTGTGTGACCTCTTCTAAAACAAATATATATTCAAGTACAACTTAGGTAAGAAAATCTGAACAATTATTTCAACTATCATATAATAATAATTAAACATTTTATAATTATTAATATAATTTATTAATCAATTAATTCAGATCAAATATAATAGTCAATAAACATCTATTATGAATATGATTCTTTTAATTAATTAATTAATTCATGGTATTAAAATTCAAAATTTAAATTTATTTAATAAATTTGACGTCTCGTATTGTCATTGCCAACTGATTGCAAATGTTTAGTTATAAAGTTAGCAAGAGGACTCAACTAGAAGAACATATGTGTCCTCCCAAGTCCCAACCACTATATTTTAATCAGTGGATTCTCGCTTTATGACCAAAAAAAAACGCCACAGCCTCGCTTGCCGTGGAAGAATTATCATCGGATGTGTCAAACTCTGATAAGCTATTTTAATTATCAAATTACCTAATATGCCCACACGAGCAAGCTGTCACTTTCGTCAACCCAGATATAACTGAAAAAAAAAAACATATCCCTCTATTCTCTCTGTCCAAATCTCACCGATTCTCCAATTCCCATCTCTCTATAATCGTCTTTCCGTTCAAAAAAATGCACTCGATGAGGTCGCGCCGCAAAGGGGCGGCAACCGCCGTTGATGGCCGTGACTCCGGCGAAAAATCGGAACAGCTCCTCCTTTCCTCCGCTATCTGTAACGGCGAGGACCTCGGTCCTTTCGTCCGCAAAGCATTCGCTTCCGGTAGGCCTGAAACTCTCCTCCAACTCCTCCGTTTCTTCGGTCGTTCTAAAGAATCCGAGATTGAAGAAGTTTGTAAAGCTCACTACCAAGATTTCATCCTCGCCGTCGATGATCTCCGTTCTCTTCTCTCCGACGTCGATTCTCTCAAATCGTCTCTCTCCGATTTCAACTCAAGACTACAGTCCGTCGCCGGTCCTCTCCTTTCTTCGCTCGACTCCTTTGTCGAAGCTCAAAACGTGTCAAACAACGTGGACACCGCTTTGCAATCGGTGACTACGTGTATTAAGGTAATTGAGCTTTGCTCGAGAGCGAATCATCACCTGTCAAATGGAAGTTTCTACATGGCTTTGAAATGCTTAGACTCGATTGAAAACGAGTTTTTCGATAAAACGCCGTCGTCTACTCTAAAAAGGATGCTGGGGAGGAAAATTCCAGAGATTCGGTCTCATATCGAGAGAAAAATAATCAAAGAGTTCAGCAATTGGCTTGTGGAGATTCGCGCGGTGAGTCGCAATTTAGGGCAATTAGCCATTGGAGAAGCTTCGGCTGCTAGGCAACGGGAAGAGGACCTGAGAATCAAGCAAAGGCAATCCGAAGAACAGAGTCGATTCAGCTCGAGAGATTTCGTTTACGCTTTACAAGAAGACGATGACGAAAATGACGGTTTTAAGGGTAATATCCGCTTGTTAGACTTCGATTTGGCTCCTCTATTTCGAGCTTACCATATCCATCAAACTTTAGCACTCGAAGATCAGTTTAAGCAGTATTACTTTGAGAACAGGAAGCTTCAATTAGCGTCGGATTTTCAAGTATCTTCTATGACTCCATTTCTTGAATCTCATCAAGCATTTTTTGCACAAATTGCCGGTTTCTTTATTGTCGAAAATCGAGTTTTAAGGACAGGAGGGGGTTTGATTTCGAAAATGGAAGTTGAGAATTTGTGGGAGACTGCTGTTACTAAAATGTGCTCCGTTTTAGAGGATCAATTTTCTAGGATGCAGACTGCTAATCACTTGTTACTGATCAAGGATTATGTCAGTTTGTTCGGAGTTGCTTTGCGTCGATTTGGCTACCCTGTTGATTCATTGCTTTATGTTTTGAGTAAGCATAGGGACAAGTACCATGAGCTATTGTTATCTGATTGTCGAAAGAAGATTGCAGAAGCACTTGCAGCTGATAAATTCGAGCAGATGTTGATGAGAAAAGAGTACGAGTACTCGATGAATGTGTTGGCTTTTCATATACAAACGTCAGATATTGTTCCAGCATTTCCTTATGTTGCACCATTTTCATCTACCGTGCCTGATTGTTGTCGGATCGTGAGGTCTTTTATTGAGGATTCTGTTAGTTTTATGTCTTATTGCGGGCAGTTGGATTTCTATGATGTTGTTAAGAAGTACTTGGACCAGCTTTTGAGTGAGGTTCTAGATGGGGCTCTTTTGAAGCTTATTAATTCATCTGTCCATGGGGTTTCTCAGGCAATGCAGGTTGCAGCAAATATTGCAGTCTTGGAGCGTGCTTGTGATTTCTTCTTTCGTCATGCTGCACTGCTTTCGGGTATTCCTTTGCGAACTGCGGAAAGGAGTAGGAGGCAGTTTCCTCTTAATAAAGCTCGGGATGCTGCCGGAGATATACTGTCTGGGATGCTCAAGATAAAGGTTGATGGTTTGATGACATTGATTGAGAATGTGAACTGGATAACCGACGAACCTTCACAAGCCGGTAATGAATATGTGAATGAAATAATAATATACTTGGAAACTCTGGTTTCTACGGCGCAACAGATATTGCCTACTCAAGTTCTGAAAAGAGTTTTACAAGATGTTCTTTCTCATATATCAATGAAGATTGTTGAAGCTTTACTTAGTGATTCAGTTAAGAGGATCAATGCAAATTCTATCATGGGGATTGATGTTGATATTCAATTGCTAGAATCTTTTGCAGATAACTTAGCTTCTGTGTTCTCAGAAGAAGGGGATAAAATTCAGTTGAAAAATGCACTTGCAGAATCAAGGCAGTTAATCAACTTGCTTTTAAGTAATCATCCGGAGAATTTTATGAATCCGGTGATCCGAGAGAGGAGTTACAATGCCCTCGACTACAAGAAAGTTGTGAAAATCTCTGAGAAGTTAAGGGATCCTTCAGATAGCCTATTTGGAAGCTTTGGAAACAGGGGAGCCAAGCCGAAGAACCCGAAGAAGAAATCTTTGGATGCATTGATAAAAAGACTCAAGGATGTGAGCTGATGTGGCAACGACCTGTATGTCTCTGTTCTTTTTCCTTTACCTTTGTTGATTGCAATTGCCATTATTTCCCAGTACTTCATTGCTAATTTATTTGCTTCATTACCATGTATGTCTCTGGTAGGACCTGTATGTACCATGATATGTCTCAGTATTTGTCTGTTTCCAGTGTCGGAACACTGTAGAATGAACTAGTATATCTCTAAGAGAAATAGAAAAGCATGCTTAAAACGTTTAATGGTGGTAGGTATGTCCACGTGCCAGCTTCCGTTCCTTACCTTTGCTTTATTTCAGAGAATTTATTCTTTACGTTCAATGAAGATCTTTTTATGTATGATTATCCTATCCAGATAAAAATGAAAATGTCTCAAGTCTTTGTCTTCCAGCTCACAACTCAACTCGGTTGGACTCTGTTTTTGGTGCACTAGCTGAAGCTAAGCAGCAGCCAAATCTGACTTTTTCGCTCGAAAAATCCCCAATTTTCCCCTTATCCCCATCACAACAAAGATCTCAGCTCAATCAAGTAATAACTTTAAGATTTCCCATGGCATTTCAAACTGGAATCCTCCTCTTCCTCACTCTAATCTCCCTACCAGCTTCTTCACTCGCCGTAGCCGATGACGAAAGGCTATCAGCTTACCAAGCTCTTCAACTGTACGACTTCCCAGTTGGCATCCTTCCCATTGGTGTGACTGGGTATGAATTGAACAGAGAAACAGGCGAGTTTTCAGCTTATTTGAGTGGAACCTGCAACTTCCCGATCGACTCGTACCAACTCAGTTACAAATCCACCATCCAAGGAGTGATCTCCCAGGGCAGGATCACAAATCTGAAGGGTGTGAGCGTTAAGGTTCTCTTCTTCTGGCTTAACATCGTTGAAGTGATACATGCTGATGACCAGATGGAGTTCTCCGTTGGGCTTGCGTCGGCTAACTTCCCTATTGACAACTTTTACGAGTCTCCGCAGTGTGGCTGCGGATTCGACTGCAATCACTTGAATGCTTCATTGTCTTCTATTTAGGTAAGTAGTGATATATAGTTACTAGATGATTCAGAATTAGAACTCATGTTCAGGGTTTCCAGAATTCTTGGGAAATCTTTATGGTATGAACTTATATCACTCTTGCTGAGGGAATTGGCTATCTTTGTATGTTTGATTAATCATTTGAGTTTTTTAGGATAATTCACTATTTTAATTTAAGTACGACATGACGACATGTAAATATTTAATATAAAAATGAGAAAAATGAAGTACCCAACTTTACTAATTTGTGATTTTTCGGTTCATCCCTTGGAAACATCAAGGCCACACGGGATGCTTTGAGTTTCATTTTTGGGCTAAATATGGTTTCCAACATTAGACTAAAAATGAAGGGTCGGCCGAGCTAGCCAACCCTATTGGGCTCCACAAATTATGTCGGCCATATGTCTTGATAGCCATACAGCACCCACCAAACGAGGGTGGGCGTGGCATATTTAGCCAACCGACCCTTTTAAGTCTTCCAATGTTGTTTGCGAAGCTTCTATATAGGCAAAGCCTTTTTCTACTATTGTCTCTTTACTCCATGTGGGAGCTTTTGCATTATGATGATATCAGTGAGCTCAACACTAAAGGTTGTTTTTAAATCAGCTTTTAGAGTAAAAATGAGTGAGAGATCAAAAATAATAAAAAAATAAGTAATTTTTTAGGTCAAAAGTACTTTTTAAAAGTTGAAATTTTTAGCTTATAATTTTTTCAAAAGTACTATATATATATATAGGCTTAACTACAAAATAAGTATTCTAACAATGTTTCTTTTTTGTAATAGGTGCCTAAAGTATTTTTTAGGCTGAAATAGGTACCTAAAGTTTCATTTTTGGCTGAAATAAGTGCCCAAGAAGGTGCCAAAATTGACTTTAAAACAAGCCAAAAATACAAATTTAGGCACCTATTTCAGCCAAAATGAAAGTTTAAGCACCTATATATATATACAAAAAAAGTTGGTGTGATACAAGAGTAACATTTGTTCAACTTTTTTAGTTTTTTCAAAGACGGTACACACATCATGCATTATTGGTGCTCGAATTCGGGTCCTAAAGAATTATAAACATCTACCTTTGCCACCAGAACACAAGGTAATGAGCAATTTTAAAACAATATTTAATTAATTGGCATAGGTATTAGTCAAATGAAATTTATACTAAAATAATAATTTTCTGTGATTACAAGAGGTTCACATTTTTTCATAACACATTGAGAAGATATACACTTCGTAGATGAAGTTGCTCGAACTTAAATAATTTTTTAGTAACATTATTTTCTTTTTTACTAGATTACTTGTTCTATTCAAAATCCACTTATATATAAACCGATTGATTTCTCAATTACCCTTTGGTAAATGGGAATTTACTTTCCCCGTAGCCCAACTTGTCAAATGAAACAACCAATTGGATTGCAAAAGATAAACTTGTTCCCACTTGATGATCTCCACTACCTACCATTGCCAACTACAAACATAATCGCACAATTTCCTCTGTTTTTTTTCTTTCTTCTGGTTTATGATGAAGCTTTTTGTCTTTAATGTTGATGGTCATGTTTCATACATTGAATGAACAAAACAGGAGTTGAGATTCCAACACCAAAGCTCAAACCAACTTGAGTTCCTCTCCCTAAACAATTGGGTAATTGGGTGGCTCGACGCCACAAATAATTGGAGACAAGGCATCTTCTCAATGCCTTGGGAATCGGACAATTCGGTGAATCCACCGCCTCTTTGCTTGCTTCCACCCACCACTATTTTTTATGATCCTTTCAAGTCCCAACATAATATACATATAAAATTATTAAAAAAAATGAACCCAGTGAATAATTTCAGTGAAAAAGAAAAAGATAATATCTATTATAGAGTATTTAAGTTCAAACAATTTTATCTGTAATGTGCATGTTTCGACAAAGAATTGAGATTAAATATTACATTTAAAACTATTAAAAAATCATGAAGGAAATTAAAGAATACCTGACTTCTGTTGAGTACCTGATTGACCCAACTTATAAGGCATAATCAATGCATCTGATCAACTAGTTTAATGCAAAATAATAGTTTAACTATTTTTCAAGTGTTTTTTGTATCCCAAACTTCACAACCACCCTATCTACCAAATACTAATCTTAACACTATGTGTTTTCTGCAGTGACGGATCCAGAATTTTCATATAGTGGAATTAAAGTAGAGTACGAAGTATGGAGATTTTTATACCACTATAAATTAAGTGGGGTCAATTATAATATTTTCTATAAAAAATTTATATCGACTTCATAAAAACCTCATTTAGCTCCTTAAAAATCTTATACCCCAACAAATCAAGTAGGGTCAATTGACCCCACAATTTGAACGTGAATCCGCCACTGGTTTTCTACGTGGTTTTAACAAACAAACAAAAAATATTACAATAATTTCAAAATAATTTGTAAAAAAATAAAGAAGAATTGGTATATGGGAAAAATAATATTCATTCAAAATAAATAAGGTGCATATTATATTTTTGTAATTAAATTTAAATGACTATAAAATTAGTTATTATAAATAATTTATTACTACCTCATATACTAAAACACGAAGAAAAAAAAGATAACATTTCAATTAAACGTACCATTAATGTATTACAATTTCTAACTACATGCATAAAATAAAATCAAATGACAATCAAATGTTGGGTTAATGTTTCATCACGTTTTGACGAGAGCCTCTATAGTTGTTTATTTCGTAAATTACTTCAAAGACCACTAACTTATTGGTTTAATTTTATTTCTATCGCTGAACTAAAAAACTATCAATTAGAGCGTCAAACTTTCAATTTGATTTCAATCAAACATCGATTGTTAACTATTGATGAGATTGTTGATGTAACAATTAAACAAATTTATATAATAATACATTTGATTCTCATTAGTTACTTACATATTATATCAATTTGATCATAAATAATGTGTAAGTAATATGTACCAAATGTATTATCATACAAATTTGTATCAGTAACTCTAACAACAGTAAATGATCGAAGGTTTAATTGAAACTAAATTGAAGGTTTAATGATTTAATTAATAAAAAATTTAGTTTAATGGAAAATAAAATAAAATCAATAGTTTAGTGACGTAAAAGATAATTCCCCCTATTTATCGCAGGGGAAAATCACTAGGCCCCTATTTTTATTTTTATTTTTATTTTTATTTTCATTAAGAAGCGAAGTATCCAGAGTTATCGATTAAATTGGACAATTTGGTGGAGGGAAGTCTCATCACATCATAAGTATATGAATATCCATTGAATCGGGAAGTAAAGCAACTTTAAGACTACTAATTTGTCTTGAAAATGTTTTTTTTTTAAATTGACGGGCCTCGTTAAAAATTGCCTCTAAACTTAGGTAGGGGAAAAGAGTGACTTCTATTATTAAAATATTTTAATCAACATGTTCTAACATTCGAGTACAACACATAAACCTTCTGTGTAAACACCACAAAACACTACACAATATAAAAAGTAAAGCTACACTAAGCAGTAACACTATGAATTACAATCATTAATCCATAAAAACTCATCCTTTCTCATGACTCCTTCACGTGCTAGTTGATGCACGATGTTGTTTACCTCTCTGTACGCGAACAAAAGTATCCAATTCGGTCTTCTAAAATAGGATCTGCATTTCTGAATTAGCTCAACAAAGCACAAAGGGACAGTCTCAAATTGATTAATCCATTTACACACCATTTCACTATCTGTTTCCACAGTTAAAACCATGTTCGAATTGCTAAAGTGAGAATCATATATGCAACATGCTTCTAAAATAGCAAAAATCTCAGCTTCTGTCGGATTCGACCTCCCAATAATTCATAATTATTTCATAGACCTTAGCGATAGAGATATTTATAAATGATAATTTCGAAAAAAAAATATTTATAAATTATTATGAGTAAGTACTTTTTCGAGTTAAAATTAAAGGTTTGATTTGAATGTTTGATGAAATCTTTTTCATTTGATTTTGTTTGTATTTGATTTTTGCTGTTTTTATCTGTTCGTCTTTGTTTTAGAGTATTTTGCATCTTTTATGCAGGTAATGTCGTGTTCAGAATGAATCTGTTTCGTCGATGAATCAGTCGTCGACCTGGTTCTACTTCGCCTTTTCATGTTCTTTCAGCCTTCACTATTTTCCGTGACAATTTATAAATAAATATTAGAAAAACTTTTTACCATTGACAATAATACAAAAAATCTCTTTAAATAACATATATTTGAATAAATATTAAAAATTTAAAAATAATTTTATAAATAAAGATAATATATAAATTGAATGCATATATTCTCACACGAATTTCACCCTTCAGTTGTTATCACTCTGCCGTGATATTAGCCCTGTTTGACAATTAGCAGATAGCGGATTACATTAGCTGATAGATGATTGCAATAGTTGATTTGACTAGCGGATTGTATTAGCTAATTGTATAAAAGTGTTTGATAAAATTAATTGATAGCTGATAGTTGTTAGATTATTTAAACAAGCAAAATGACATATAAGGACATGATTATATTTAATACTTGTTTGAATAGTTTATTAGTTATCAATATTTTGTATCTAATTATTATTAATTAGATTTATGAAATTATTTTTAATATAATTTTTCTAAATATATTCAAATAATTTATATATTAATTAATTATTTATATAATTATTTTAATATAATATAATTAATTAATAAATTTAAATACACATATAAATATGTGATAATAAAAAAATAAATAGAATTAATTTATAAATAAGGTGAGAAAATATTTAATTTAGGTTATTTTGAGATTTTTAGTAACTGGTAAGGGTAAAAGAGTCTTTACAACTCTAATATCAAACATATAATCACAAAAAGCTCATATTATGAGCTTTTTCAAAATTAGCGATTTTACCTCAATCCGCTATTTACTAAACAACAATATTAACGGATTTAACTGATCAAACCTCTAATTATACCTCAAATCTCTAATTTTTACCCAAATCTCTCTTTACCAAAAGGGCCATTGTTTTCCGAAAAAGCTTTATTTCCATATAACCACCGTTCTAATATAGCAAGTAATACTTTACCAAATACACACATCACATTGTAATTTGACATGATAAAAATGCATTACATTGTCAATAAAATTAATTCAGAAGTGCAAGTAAAACAAGTATTTTGTTTAATATAAAATTATAAAGATAATTTATTAATTCGTTGAAAAAAAGAAATATTACATCATAAATTCTATTTCGTCGACAAAGGACAGAGAGCTACGAGAAATTCCCAGCCAAGGAAATATCTCTGTTTTAGGACATCAACGATTGTCTTTGCTGTGGCAAATGTGTTTTGTGTTTTTCTTTGTTTATTTAGTTCTTCTTCAAAAGCATAGCTCTGAGCTCGGCCACGTCGATCTCCTTGGCAGAGTTCTCGGGTCTGTAGCATCCGGTAACCGGGTCGGGTACCCATGAAACCTTCTCTTTAGCTCCTCCTGCAAACTCTTCCTTCACCGCCGCCGCCGAAGCCGCGCTTCTCCCTGCTCCTCCTCTTATTCCACTCGACACAATCCCTTGTGATGCCGCCGCATATCCTCGTCTAAACAAACAAAACAGAACTTGATTAAATCTTTATCCCACTTTCATTAAAAACAAAAGAAAAACAGAGCCATGGAAATGAAAAAAGAAAGAACTTGTGTGGTACCTGGAGATAACGTTAGAGATTCCATCGACGGCGAAAGCAGAGAAAAGCTTAGCGTTAGAGAAAGAGCGAGCCATCTCCGTCTTCTTCTTCTTCTCTAAAACTCAAACGCTACTGCAGAAGATTTTTCCTTTTTTTCCTTCTTTGAAAAGAAAAAAAAAACTTTTTCCACAGCAGCGAAGAAGAAGAATCACGAAGCTCTCTGTTTCTGTGTAGAAATTGGTATGAAGATGGTTTCCAAGACCCGACATCGTCGGGTTTATATAGACGAGGAATAGTAGTGAGAGACGCGAGGAAACGAAAACGAAATCAAAGAAGCCGTCCACGCGCTCTCTTTGCTGCCACCTGGCGATTTTAATTTTAATTTCTATTTTTTTTTTCATTCCAGCTACATTAATTGAGAACTACGAAATTTGTAACCCTTCATTGACCCTATGGTTGCCTTTTGCCATTGCCAAGAATCAGACTTTATTGGTTAGGAGTTTCATGATCGGACGGCTGAGATGTGGTGTGGTGCAGCCGACTTTTTTGTTCGATCAAAGTCAAATATAAATAAAAATTATCTGTTTTTTTCGGTCTTTTTTACTATAACAAAACATTCAAAATTTAAATTTTAAATCGTATAACAAAAAATACATTTATTCACAATTCACTAAACTGTAATCCTAAACCTCGTAAACATATGAAAAACAGAGAGCGGTCTTTCATGAGTTTAACAAGGAAAGGTCGTCGTGACTCGTGAGTGCTATGCAGTGAGCCAGTGACATGTGGAATGTCCACGTGTAGTACAACCATAGCTGGAAAGTGGTGCCAGTTTTCTTACAACTAAACAACAGTTTTAGTGTTCAAATTGACTTTCATGTCAAATTGAAAAAGTAAAAAATTATTTTGAAATCTTTGTTGGGCTGTTTATCTCTCATTTATATTGGTGGATAGAGTGTGTGTTTAGTTTTGCGGTAGTAAAATTCATTTTGGATCATCGTGATTTTATAAAATTTATTTTTTGTATAATTAATTTTAAAGTAACATGATTTATATTTGGATTCTTTTCTTAAAAATCACGATTATGTAAAAATATAGTGTAAAAATTAAGACGTAACGCAAAAACTACTTCTACCTTATTTTTTTCCAAAATCACGTTTGAGATCCAAAATTACGTTTGAATTTTTAGATCCAAACATGTTGGCACGATGACCGAGATATATTTTCCTGTTAAATCTGGATTTTTGAACCCCAAACGCAAAGTTTTATTAAAATTGATATTGTTGTAATGATTGAATTTACCTCATTTGTATTAATTAATTTTTAGTTTGGTCATTATTGTTGTAACATTCTTAATGACACGAATTTAAGCATATTTAAAGGCCCCCATTTTTTTAAAAAATCTAAATTAGTTCTTTAAAATTTTGAAAGTTCAGACTCTTTTAAATTTTAAGAAATCTTATTAGATCCCTTTAAATATTTGATTGACCTTCAAAATTTTAAAATTTTATCATTTAACCTTTTAATTTTATTTTTAAACTAAATAAAATTAAATTTAATATCGTAATTATTAAACTTAATATCATCTCCATCATATATGACTCGTAAAAATCAACGAAAATGAACTGTCACGAAAAAATATAAAAATCAAATAAACCAAATTCGCCTAATAAATTTGTCACCTTCGCTGCCCAAAGATCTTTCCTAACATTGCGAACAATAAAATAATCATTGGGCATCAAATTTTGAGATATTTCTGGTTTGTGATGTCAACATTTGTTTAACTTAATATGAGTGAGGGTATGTTTGTCAAATTCAAATTGAAAACTCTATCGAGTTTTTCAACCCCTCAAAATGCTGATAAAAAAAAAAGTTTAGATGTGAAATAATATTCAATAATATCTGTTTTCAGACATGGCATGTTCTCAGAGCCTTTAGAATCAGACAATCAGTGTCCAGTGAATCCACCGCCTCTTTGATTCCACCACCTTATTTTATTATGTGGCTTTCAAGGCCCCACAAATATTTAAATAGAAATATATCAAGAATACCACGCTTTGTTGGTTACCTCACCTGACATATCACAATTCCTTGTTTAATATAATATATGAATTTTATTTTAAATTATTTTTATTGTTTAATTAACTTTTAAGTTATCTTCATATACATGAAATTTGTTAACCAAGTCTTAATTTTAATTGTTTATAGTGTCCAATCCCAAACTTTTCCATAACCTAATCCAAACAATAGGCATGTGATGCCCCCAAGTGTCCTCCGGTAATGATCTAATTAGTAAGTTGCTAGTTTAATTTATTAAAATTAGTAAAGCAACAAATGTTGGTTAACGTGATAAGGCACATAAACGGTATGGACATATAATATATCAAATCGTGAGATGAAATGCAGTGGTTATCACTTCATCCTTTAATTATAAGGTTAAGAGCTTAATTTCTACCAGTGAAAATAGAACACATTTTATGGCAAACCGTTTACTAGAGGTGGCAAACAGGTCAATCAATTCGGGTCATTTTGGTTTCAGTTATTTTAGGTCTGATATTTTCGGTTCAAATTCAGTTTCGGTTCGGTTTTAGTTCGGGTCTATTGTGTTTCGGGTCATTTCGGGTCGATTATTTTCGGTTCGGTTATTTTCAGTTCAATGAGAGATCATTCAATTTCAATCAGATTTTTACACCCTATATGACTTTATAAAGTCAATATATTTGACATTTTAGTGACTTGTGCAGCTGTTCATATATTATCTTTCTTTATTTCTATTAATCGGGTCCATTCGGTTCATGTCTATTCAGTTCGGATTCATTCGATTCGGGTCTATTCGGTTCAACTAAATTCAGTTCAGTTTTGATTCAGTTTATTTCAGGTTTCGGGTCAATTTCGGGCTAATTTTCGGTTTCAGTTCGCGTCTCCATTCGAGTAATTCGGTTCAGATTTCGGGTCAAGTTTGCCCGGTATACCGTTTACCAACTTGGAAAACACCGATTAACGAGAGTAATTTCTCTTTCGAAATAAAATTAGCTTGTAACTCAACGAAATTCATGAACAGCCGTTGTCGGCATCTGAACCCAAATCGAAACTAACCATGGAATATAATAAATTATCATGGAATATTACATCATCAAATCTGTTTGGTCGACAAAGAACAGAGGAGCAAGCAAGGGGATTTTTCCAGCCAATGGAAAATAGTCATTTTAGGACAAGAACGATTGTATTTGGTGTAACAGAGAGCATGACAATAGAACCAAACCCTTTCAAGTATTTCCAGGTTAGCTTTTGTTGTAATACTAAGTATTTTATTACTACTGCATGTTTTTCTCTTCTTCTTTTATGGAGTATTTAGTTCTTCTTCAAAAGCATGGCTCTGAGCTCGGCCACATCGATCTCCTTGGCAGAGTTCTCTGGTCTGTAGCATCCGGTAACCGGGTCGGGTACCCATGAAACCTTCTCTTTAGCTCCGCCTACAGCCATCTCTTCCTTCACCGCCGCCGCCGCAGTCCTCGCTGCTCCTCCTCTTATTCCAGTCGACACAACCCCTTGTGAAGCCGCCGCATATCCTCGTCTGAACAAACAAAAAAACATCAATAAATCTTTATTCGTCTTTCATTAAAAGGCAAAGAAAACCAGAGCCATGGAAATGAAAAAAGAAAGAAAGAAATAACTTGGGGGTACCTGGAGATAACGTTAGAAATTCCATCGACGACGAAAGCAGAGAAAAGTCTAGCGTTCGAGAAAGAGCGAGCCATTTCTTTTCTGCCCTCTTCTTCTTAAATTCAAACTTTAGATTTGATGGAACTTCAAGGCTACTGCAGAAAAGCTCTCTTTTTCGTGAAGTGAAAATAAAGTAAAAACCTTCAGCAGCAGCGAAGAAGAAATTCTCTGTATCTATCTAGAAAATGGTGTGAAGATGGAGCGGCCCTCGTCGGGCTTATATAGAGATGGGAAAGTAGCAAAAGACGCGTGAGCAAGCAAAGGCGAAAACAAGACGCCGTCAACCAATCAATGCCAAACGCCCTTAGTTTGATCCAACGGCTGAGATGCGGTGTATGATTTGAGTGCGGCGGACTTTTTCTTAAACCAATCAATATCAAAGCATGTGAAAAATGGAGGGTGTTTCACGGGTTCATCGAGGAAAGCTCGACGTTAGTGCCATAAAATAGCAAACGTCCGTAAGGTAGAACCATAGTTCTAGACTTGTAGTCCTTAGACAAGCGGGGCTCAATCTCTAAAGTAGCACATATTTTTTCTTCATATATTTCTCCATATAGCACCCTTACAACTTTGAATAATATATTTTTAATTAAAACTCGTCCTGCATACACGGTTAGTTCTATTTTTTTTAAATATATGTTTGAAAGTTAATCAAATGATTAACTTAATTATATTTTAAACTCACCGTACATACACGACAAATTTGAATTAGGATTAAGTTATTCATCTGATTAATTTTTAAACACAATTTTTTTAAATAGAACTTGCTGTGCATGCACGACCACTTTTACTATAAGGATGCTATCCCAAAAAATATAGAAATCCGGTGATATTTTGAAGAATATAGCGCAAAAAAGTGCTACTTTAGAGATTGAAATAAGAGTGTATATTGTTTCGTTTGGTTTGGTTCATTTTTTAATTGTATATTTATTAAGTTTAACATTAAAATAAGAGTGTATATTGTTTCGTTCGGTTTGGTTCGATATAATTTTTGAATAACTTATCAAAATATTTTATTTCATAATATTTAAGCGTTATTTAGTAAAATTTTATTTTTTTCATAGATATTTCTTTAAAATAATTTTTTAAGTAAATAAGAAATAATTAATGGTTCATACATAATATTTTTAAGTTATTTCACTAATTTTAAGTAAATAATACTTATTTTTACATTATAAAATATTTAAAACTAAATATAAATTCAAATTCAGTTTGATTCAAGATAAGGGCAAAGCTAAAAAAATTGATTGCGGTGTCAAAATTTAAAAAAAAAATTATAAAGGAAAATTTTAAATAGCTTGGAATAAAACAATGAACGTCAATTTTCTTGAAGTTGTGTTAATTTATTGTTGGAGGGGTGTCTCTACTCAAGGGGTGGATCCGTCCTTGATTCAGATAACTACAGTTTTTAAACTTGATAATCATAAATCGTCTAAACACTACGTTTAGTTCAGTTTGATTTTCAAATTTTTTAAGTTTGGAATGCTCAACTCTAATTAAAATGTTAAAGTTAAGTCGTTCAATTAATTGTTTATTATAATTAAGTTATTGTGTTATTAAATCTCAAACAAACATTAATTTTGTTGGGTAAGTTTATATTTTGGTCATTCAACTATCGGTCATGAATAAACGTTTATTTCAATTTTCTGCAGGTTGGTATAAAGATCGATTTTTTGTTGACTTTCTTGGACGAAAATTATTTGATACTTTCATACTTCATGAATCTCTAAAGAAATACAAGAAGAATAGTTTCTGCTAAAATTATAATTATGTAATTTATTTTTAAGATATCAACAAAAATTTAATAACGCCTTTTTAACTTATATGATTTTATGTTTTTAATTTGTACGTTTTTTTCTTCAAAACTTGTAATATGCTTTATTTTTAAAAGAGTTAAAACATATTAAATTATTAAAAATTAAATTATTCTAAAATTATGTGATTTTTAAAATAAATTTCTGGAATCTTCAGATTTTTTGGCATTTTATGATTTTATTTGAATTTTCTGTTTTTAAAGGGAATTTTACATGTTGTTTTACTTTTATTACACGTAGCAGCATGTTATTATATTTTCGTCACGTCTTTTCTTTTCTTTTAATGGTAATGTCAACGAGGTAATGTGGTAGACACTAGACATAATGATAGTATAAGAGATAAAATAAAATAATACATAGATAATTTGGATAAAGGTTCGAATTGGAAATTTAAAAAATAATTAATTTAGTGTGATGAGACGTTAGATCATTTAAACAAGAGTAAATATTTGAGTCTTATTGTAAATCAAACAAATTTAATTAGAAAGGTTGATGCAACATATATGAGTCTACAATACTCGATTCATATTAGTTAATAATGAATTAAATACATACGATAATAAGAAAGAGAAATTGATATTTTATGCAACCTGTGTAGCACCATTCTAGTTGAAATACTTGCAGATGTGGAGTAAATCTCTGATCTACTTTCCATTACCTAATATTAGGCAGAAATTGGTGACATTTTTTTCTGGTTGTGATGTGAACCGTTTTGACATCATATGGAGGTAAGAGTTAAGACTTAAGACCAATTCATGCGTGGGCAAAGGACAACCACACTGAGTTTGCCATGAATTATTATTACAAATCCAATCTAAATTATTAATCAATATTATATGTTTCCCTAAATAATTGGTTGCTTTCTATTCGTCTTCATCCAGACATGGCATCTGCATAATGTCTTTCGTGTCAGACCATCCGCACTTTGTTGGTTACGTTACCTAACATGTCAAAATGCACTGATTAGTATATCATGAGGATTTAATTAATCAATTATTTATTTTAATTATTTTATACTTATCTCAATAAAAAAATTAATTATTTTATGGTTTATCGTGTCTAGAGGTGTTTATCGAGTGAGTCGATCGCAAGTTGAGTAGTATTCGACTCGTGCTTATTAAAAAATCTCGTTGCTCGTTAAGCTCGGTAAATTTTTTCCTTGACTCGTGCTCGTTAAGCTCGCCAAATTTTTGCCTTGTTATTTTTTAATATAGGTAAAATCTAGTGATAACATTAGAGTTTAATATAAACATAGAAATTTGGAAGAAAAAAAGTGAGGTCTTGGGAGATAAATAAACGAACTTGTCTTGATCGAGTCAGAGATTAAGTCGATATTCGAGTGTGAGACTCTTTTTAATTTTTCAACAATCTTCTATGAACAACAAATGATGGAATGACTTCTGAATTTCGGAGTTTTAAGTTTCAATCATATTTTTTATATGGAAAGTGAAAACTGATGACTTTTCTCATTTTTTACTTTTATACCTAATGTAATAATAAAAGGAAAAAAAGACTTTAAATAAAAAGGAAACACTCATTATTATAATTTAATTTCTTATTAATTCAAATTAACTCTTTTTTTAATTCTCGGTAATAAAAAATATTTTGGAAATTTGAAACCAAAATTTTATTGGTAAATTACCTAGCAATTCACTAAATTTTTCTAGAATTTTCGACTCGTATTTAAATTTATTGGAATATATTTTTTTAAGGTGATCACCAAAAAATGACAAAACTATTTATAAAAGAAAATAACGAGATGTTCGTGAACTTATTGAGTCGTGTTGGAACTTGTTCGATTTGACTCGCTAAGATCTTGAGTCTAGCTCGATTTCGAATTGAATCAATTCGAGTTGAGCGTTAATCGAGTTTTGACTGAGTTGATCTCAAGTTGTTTGCGAGCTGCTCAACTCAATAAGCACTCCTTGTGTCCTAAACTTTTCAATAATTTAAGGGAAACAATAGGCATGCGATACCCCCAAGTGCTACAAGTAAGTCACTCTACTTACAAAATAAAACGCTCAATTTAAAGAATGTTACAGGCAGGTCACATAATTAATATATTATTACAAAAAGTTTACTTTTCTTCTAATATTGCATGATATAATAACATTTTTAATCCCAAAATTTATACAATCTATCAATTTAGTCATAATTCAAACCAATTCAATAAATTTAACTCTTAATATTTGAAATTCTCATCATTTTAGTTTTTATTATTGTCTTAAATTACACGTTCTTATCCCATAAATATTATATTACTTTTTAGTTACTTTTCTGGTATAATAATGGTTTAATAGTGACTTGTTGATGCTTTATGGAAGAATGCAATTATCGAACTATTGATTTAATATGATGGACATGATTGCTTTGACAATATCACGAAAAAAAAGACTAAAATGATTGAATTTTAGATATGAATGATTAAAAATTTTGAATTATTTCAAATTAGGACAAAAAATATGATATGTAAGTTTTAAGGATTAAAAATGTTATTATACCAAAGAAAATTGACATCCTTTTGTAAACAAAGTGACCTAATTGTAACAACATCTTAATTGAGTGGCATATTTGTAACAATATGATAATTTAGTGACATATTTGTAACGTGTAAAAGAAAAATGAATTGTTTATTATAAAACCTATAATTAAGTGGCCCCCAGTCTAGTTTGCCTTTTTGTTTAGGGTAAACTACATAAATGACCATCATACTATTGCAAAAGTCGCGATTTGACCACTTTACTTTCTTTCGAAGCAATTAAACCACCATACTATTAAATTGGGTGCAATTTGACCACCAGCCGTTAAAGGTAAACGGCAGGGTGAGGTGTCAGTTAAAAAAATTAGGGTATAATTACACATTTGGTCCTTACTATTTATACATTCTTTCAATTTAGTCCTAATTTTAATTTAATAAAATAAATTAATTATTTAATTAGGTGGTGACACGTGTCATTACCTTATTGGAGGGATTTAATTATTTATATTTAATTAAATAAATTTATTTTCATCCTCCAGGTGGTGACATGTCACCACCTGATTAAAGGATGAAATGGAAAAAATCACAAATGCTTCTAAGGGAGATCGAACCTGCATCTCCTAGCACTCTTAACTGTTGGCTTACCACCAAACCATATGTTGTATTGTGATATATTTCCTGCCATATATTATATCTAAATAAACATCAAAAACTAAAAAACTCCATCATCGTCATTACCAATATTTTTCATTGCCTTGAGCTTCTCTAAATCCCCAGACACTGTTCAGATACTTAAAGTAGGAAAAGACAAAGGTTTTCTGGTCCTCAGAACCCTTTGATAAAACATGTTTAGTCAATTTCTCTTTTATTTTGCTTCCATCGATTACCTCGCTCTTTTGGGTTGTGTCTCCTTCTATAATTTTCTTTTCTTGTTTGTTTGCCTGATCGATGAAAATGGAGATTATGAGCTATATTATGCATCTTGTTTGTTTCAGATTTTCAACTTTCTTTGCATCTTCACTCCAACCAAAACTCACCTGCATTGATATGGGGGAACACAATAGTACCGGACACTAAAATTATATACACAATTCACAAATAGCCTTAGTCTCCCCGGCAGATGAACAAAGACACAATCAAACAAAAAAACTAAAAAGAAAGTTCAAAAAGGAAGATAGAATTAATACTCTTGAATATTGGATATGAAAGGGAACTAATATGTATAAGGAGACATAAGATTCAACCCTATATCATCTTTTTCCAAGACCAAACATGCCTTGTTAGTCTCCATGTTAGCTGCACCATAGTCCGGGTGCAATCTCTTCTTGGATTGTAAAGGCACACCGAAGAGCTTTGTTTTGCAACTGTTGTTGCTTGGTTCTTCAAGAATCGTCAAGGAGCCCAGGGATGTAGCAGTTGGAGAGTTCAAAACCTGAGCCTGGGGATTTGGACTATTCGGGTAATACCCAGGATGCTGGTTAAAAGGCTTTGGAGAAGATCAAGGCAATGAAAAATGTTGGTAATGACGATGGTGGAGTTTTTTAGTTTTTGATGTTTATTTAGATATAATATATGGCAGAAAACATATCACAATACAGCATATGGTGTGGTGGTAAGCCAACAGTTAAGAGTGTTGGGAGATGCAGGTTTGATCTCCCTTAGAAGCATTTGTGATTTTTTCCATTTCATCCTTTAATCAGGTGGTGACACGTGTCACCACCTGATTGGAGGATGAAAATAAATTTATTTAATTAAATATAAATAATTAAATCCCTCCAATAAGGTAATGACACGTGTCACCACCTAATTAAGTAATTAATTTATTTTATTAAATTAAAATTAGGACTAAATTGAAAGAATGTATAAATAGTAAGGACCAAATGTATAATTATACCCTAATTTTTTTAACTGACACCTCACCCTGCCGTTAACCTTTAACGGCTGGTGGTCAAATTGCACCCAATTTAATAGTATGATGGTTTAATTGCTTCGAAAAAAAGTAAAGGGGTCAAATCGCGACTTTTGCAATAGTATGGTGGTCATTTATGTAGTTTACCCTTTTGTTTATTACATGAAGCCAGTCATTACTCATTAGAGACCTCTGTTCTTGCCGTTGACGAGTCAAATCTAATGCACATTGTTTGGTCAAATGGTGTGAGAAAATTCTCATCACTTTCATTATGTTGTTTGGATGTTTATTGAAAGGATGATTGTATCACGCTCGATGAGTACTGATGAGTATCGCTAACGACGAGCACTGATGAACACAATTAATTTAATTTATAAAGATTAAAAATTTTAAGAATTAACCGTATAATTATAAATTATTTAAAAATCAAACTATAAATTAATTAAAATATATTATTTTAAACACATATCAAAATACCTATCTACCCATAAATTACAAAATCTTAATTTTTGTTTATTTAAAATTTAAGTCGTCACCACCGCTGTCGTCGTCGCCGTTGAATGAATTCCAGTGATGCAAAAAGACGAAAGGCTTACTAGATGGTTGTATTTCAATTTGAATTTTCATTTAGATGATTTCACACTGCTTTCGTATTTTAATTTGAAAATCCTATTTGAAGATGGTTGTAGAATTCCAGTGACGACGGCGTCGGCAGGAGGCAACGACGACGGCTTGAATTTCAGATGAACAAAAATTAAGATTTTGTAATTTAGGGGTAGATATGTATTTTGATATATGTTTAAAAGAAAATTAAAAATAATATAATATATTTAAATTAATTAATTTTTTAATAATTATTAATTATACGGTGAGTCCTTTAAATTTTTTATTTTTATAAATTAAATTAATAGTACTCATCGGTGTTCATCAATAGTAGTGCTCATCGGTACTTATTAAATGTGGCAGAATTTTCCTATTAAAATTCAATGCTAAACCACGCGTTTAAATCACGATTTCCGTGTAAATTAAAGACAAACTCCACTTTAGTTATAAACTAATCATGTATATACGATGCTTAATCGTATCATTGCCTTTTAGTAAGAAAAAAAAAATCTCTAAAGTGTAATTTTATAAATAGTTTAAAGCAATTGAACCTAAATTTTTTAAAATAAATATTATCCGTTTTTATCGAAATTAATTAATTCTTTTACACATTTCACGTGTCTATATTTGATTGATTTGTATAAATGAGTTTTTAATATTGTTGTGTTAATAGATAATTATTGAGCATAATTTTAAAAGGACAAGCACTAGATTCCATGAACAGAAATCAGATACAACATTCCGCATAATAAAATATTTAAGTACCGAAAATTATTATTACTCTTCTCTTGATGAAAACTTTATCTTCAGACAGCTGCCAACATATAAAATTAAGTACCGAAAAGATTCTTTGCAATTTTGTCCATATTTTAAAAAATATTATCATTTTAATCATTCACTTGTTAAAATATGCTCATGTGTTTGGACAAATTATAACTTTGTGTTTGGATATGCAGTGCGAGAATTAATTTTCCCTTAAAATCACGATTGTGTAAAAATATAGTGTAAAAATCACAGCAAAATACAAAAATTACTATCCTGTAACTTTTCCTAAAATCACATTTGGTGCCCAGATTTGATTTTAATTTTTTACATGCACAACGTTCAAGACACTTGACCATTTATATTATGTAGTTTTTAATATTATTAAATTACATTATAAATCTTATTTATACATGTGAAAAAAATACGACTATATATATATACATACATAGGATATAGTTAGATAGAGATGTTTAAATTAAAACTAATGACGGATCCATGTTAGGATCAAGGTAGGCAATTTTCTACCTTAACTGAATTTCTTTATGTTCGCTATTCATTTTATTAATTGTGTACACCTTAGATTCCACCCACCTACATACAAATTATAATTAAAGAATGTATAAAGATACACATACTCAAAAAAAATTTTAAACGTGTCACCGATTAGAACCAATCAATATTGTAGGATTATAATCAAGTAAATTTAAACATAAATTTAAATAAAAAATTGAATTTGACTAAAAGAAAAATTAAACAAAATTTGAATGATGATATGATACCCATAGACTCAACTTTATAGAATATTCAATCTTAATTTAAAGAGTAAGCGTCTCCTTTATTACACAAAGGAAATCATTAGAGTTCTTTGTTTTCACACTAACAAGTGAAATATAAAAGTTATATACAAAATAGAAAATAAAATCTAAACGTGATGTGGATTTAATTTGACAACTGATGAAAGAGAATTGTTATGTCATGACTCATGATTAATATTCGTTGAATCGGGAATTCAGCGACTTTTGAGACGAGGGGTTTAAACAATTGTTAGTGGGTAAACAGAATCTACCAATAGAATTATTTTAAAAGCCTAATTGTTTAGATTAAATGTGTAAATATTAACATAAAGTTCACTTTTTATTGTTATAATCTTCCATGATATTATTCTCCGGGAAAAAGCTTTAGATATTAACAATAATCCCCGTATAAACATCGCAAATAACACCTTACCAAATTAAAAAAGGAATTATTTGATTAATAAAAATGGATTACAAAATGCATGCAAGTAAAATAAATATTTTCATTAATCTAGCCTTTTGATATTGTACTTAATATTTTATTTTTGTTTCTTTTTTTTTATGGAGTATTTAGTTCTTCTTCAAGAGCATGGCCCTGAGCTCGGCTACGTCGATCTCCTTCGCAGAGTTCTCGGGTCTGTAGCACCCGGTAATCGGGTCGGGTACCCATGAAACCTTCTCTTTAGCTCCTCCTGTCATCTCTTCCTTCACCGCCGCCGCAGCGCTCCTCCCTGCTCCTCCTCTTATTCCACTCGACACAATCCCTTGTGAAGCCGCCGCATATCCTCGTCTAAACAAACAAATAATCATTAAATCTTTATCCCACTTCCATTAAAAACAAAAGAAAAACAGAGCCATGGGAATGAAAAAAAGGAAGAACTTGTGTGGTACCTGGAGATAACGTTAGAGATTCCTTCAACGACGAAAGTAGAGAAAAGCTTAGCGTTCGAGAAAGATCCAGCCATTTCTGCCTTCTTCTTCTCCTCTTAGATTCGAACTTCAACGCTACTGCAGAAAAAGCTTTTTTCTTTTCTTGAAATGAAAATAAAGTATAAAGCTTCCACAGCAGCGAAGAAGAAACTCTCTTTCTATCTAGAAAATGGTGTGAAGATGGAGCGGCCCTCGTTGGGCTTATATAGAGATGGGAGAGTACAAAGAGACGCGTGAGCAAGCAAAAGCGAAAACAAGAAGCCGTCAACGCACGACTCATGGTCCTCTCTTATTCTGCCACGTGGCTATTTCATCATGATTGAGCCTTCATTGACCCATAGTTTGGCATTGCCAAGAGTCAAGCTTTATGGCTTGGGACCGTTTTTCGATCGGACGGCGGACTTCTTCTTTGATAAGCATGCGGGTCTTTCATGGAAAGGTCGTCGTGAGTGCGATTGTCTTTTCTTGGTAGACTGATTTGTAGCCGTTGATTAGGGATGGGTGACGAAATCATAAACGTCGGTCTAGGTGATGAACCATCATTGTTGGAAAGAGGGCAACGGAGTATAAAGTTGTGGTTCTGGAAGGAACTGACCATCCGCCCTCCCCAAAAGTCATTGCCTCATTGTTCGATTTGGCCAATCTTTTTGTATAAGTTCGAATTACGGTATAAAAATATAATACTTCTCTAATTAACTAACCTTTTTGTTTTCAATGTTCTGGTTATAGAATTTTGTCATAAAAGTCGTTAATTATAAATGCCTAACTGCCATGCTTGATTAATTCATACATTCTTTTTAACAGACCTGTAAAAATAATCTACTGATTCTTATCCAACTATTCAAAAATATTAAATTAATTTAACCAATTAATATTAACGGATTCTGGTATTATTAATTGTATTATTTTTTTAATGATAAAAGAAATGTTAGAGAATAACAACCGCCTTAAGATAATGGTCACAGGCTGGAGTGTTGTGCTTTCGGCGCACAGGGATAGGGTGATGTCGGATGCCTTACGCTGCTGCTTTCCGATCCATTTTCCCGTGATTCCTTTCTTCTTAAGCTTTCTGCCTCTCATTTTCCAATTAATTGTTTTAAAATTGTAGGGTAAACTACAACGGAGGTCACTCAATTATGGGTAAGGTTACATTTGGGTCACCTAATTATTAAAGGTTACATTTAGGTCACTCAATTATGTGTAGGTTACATTTGGGTCACCCTTCATATTTTAAAAAGTACATTAATTTAGTCATTTTTCTTCCAAATCACTTGTATACCCTTGTTAACATTCGAATACTTCATTTAAAATCATTAATTAATCTAATACATAAATTGATATTTTTTTTAATATGAAGGGTGACCCAAATGTAACCTTGCCCATAATTGAGTGATCCAAATGTAACCTTTAATAATTAGGTGACCCAAATGTAACCTTACCCATAATTGAGTGACCTAAATGTAACTTTTAATAATTGAGTGACCCAAATGTAACATTACCTATAATTCAGTGACCTTCATTGTAATTTACCCAAAATTTAAGTGGTCAGCTGGTGCTCAGGCTCAGCAGTTTTTACCAACTTTGCCATTTTCCTTATTCTCATACGTCATAACTCTTAAATATATACGGATGTGTATGTATTAATTTAAATAGAAATGTTTATTAGTTATCATATAATACGTAGACGTAGATAGATGGTGTCTAATATGATAGACTGATTAGGTACTAATTGAGTTGAGCATTTCATTATCAGATTGAGTTTGGTTTGGATTAAACTCAATCAATATTAGATTTGAGTTGATTCTACTTGAAATCTTAACGAGTAAAATCAAGCCATGTTTAATTCGATTAGATAAGTTCGTGAGCAGCTCGTTAATTTTTTATATAATATGATAGTTCGATGTATTTGTGGGCTGTTACTTTAAAGTTTAAATTTAGAAATTATTTCTCATAGTATTTTGATCATTTTGTTATCAAACTGATTAAATTATATTTATATTAAGGCTCTATAGTATTATGAGATTATACACATATTAAAAAAAGAAAAAAAATTGGCGAGCTTAAAGAGCAACGAGTCGAGTCAAACAACATATTTTTTAACGGGAACAAGTAAAGCAAAATTATATCGAGTCGAATCAAATACGAGCTAAAATTTTTTCGAGTCGAGTTAAACAATATTTAACTTGTGATCAACTCACTCTATATGCTCCCCTAAAACTGATAGTATTCAGTTGCACTTCACACTTTGAGCCTCAACGACTTGTCAAATAAGTTAAACAGAATCTAAGTTGCATAATAATAATAATAATATTTTTTTATACTAATTTTAGGGTAATTACAAGTAGTATATGTTCACATATCCTTTAACTCTTTGATAATACACACATATTTTGTAGATAAAATGATTTGAATTCGAATCTTTTAAAATGAATATTATCCTTTTTCTATTGAGACCACTTGTTGGGTTACGGAGAAATAAATAGTTGATTAGTGCTTACCTAGCTATTCGTTCATCTTCTAAGTTTTGGTAGAGTTGGAATTATTGATGATGGCTTCATTTTGGGATCCATTGGTTTGTCAGATCATACCCTCTAATGCATATTTGGACCCCCGATGCTAACCCACGGTGTAATTGGTCCAACAAGGTACCCAACGAACCCGAGTTCCAGTATATATAAATGGGCTTTGCCTTCGGAGAAGCGACAATAAAATTATGGCTAATATTTTGATATACAATTAGTGTAAAAATGTTACACAGTTATTATTTAAAATATTAAATATAATTTTTAAAACTTTAAATTTGAACTCTAAATATTAAATCTTATAACCTAAACATATGAACTTTAAATCTTAAATTAAATCTTTAAACTCTAAATTTAATAAAATTATGTAAACTAAAATTTACACGGTTGTATAGAATTGAAATAAAATCTTAATATAATACGTGATGTTTGATTGTATTATTTTTTCGGTTACCAATATCACACCGATGATTTAATTGATTGTTGAGATATCAAATAAACATACATACTAATTTATTATTTTTAAATTTAAATATATATTTAAGAAAATATGTTAAATTCAGATAATAATTAACACCGTTTTATTTCTACACGTTCGGTTATTAAATTTGAAATTAGTGTTAACGGAAGTTTTGAAATCAAATTTTTTGTTATTCCACTTGAAGTTGGTGGACTGCAGTTTTTCCTTTTTGTTTGCTTCATTAAAATGTTGCATTTTGTGTATTCTAATGTCTAAAGTATAATAATTTATACAAAATTACATATTCTTGGTAACAAATATTATTCAAATTCACTATACTTGAATGTAGGCCTATCAAATTTATTTTGGATTGAGTTAATTTGAGTTTTAAAAAATAATTTTAGATTATTCGATTTAACTTGTTGTGTTTTGATCATTTTAAGATTGAGACATTCGTCTGGGTCATTTGGATTTGAATTGTTTGAGGTTCAGAGCATTTGAGTTTGAGGCTTGAATTTTTATTCTGGTCCATTCACTTTTCAAACTATTTTAAGTTTTCATCATTTTCCTAAAAGAAATTGATATTTTTTTTGAATATGCTGGTGTGAAGCAAGGTAGCATCTGTTCAATTTTCTTAGTATTTTCAAAGATGTCACACACAATATACATTATTGGTGTTTGAACCCGAGTCCCAAAGAATGATGAAAATCTACCTTTGCTACCAGGACACAAAGAGATGAGCAAAGAAATTGATATTTTAGGTTTATTTGTTCGAATTATTTTAAATTTAGATTATTTATTTTCAACAAAGGAAGAGGGACTACTCTTGCTGGGAATTAACCCCAGACCTAGAGGATGAGGAAGGGAATCCTCCAACTGAGTTTAGAACTCATAACCTAGGGAAAGAGAGAAGCATGTGAGAAAACTCTAGCCACCCGGCCATCATCGTTTTCTCCAAATTTAGATTAATTTTAACCTGTGAATTCAAACAAATTCATAGGTTGCATGAGTCTAGATTTTTACCAATTTATAATGAAATTGAATTGGTTCAAATTTGAATTCGAATGAGATCAAATTTCCAGGTCCGGAATAGAATTTACAAGAAAAGCTTGCACCTTTGCGTCCAACACGGCAACACGCAAAGCCTACGTGCACAGTGCACTCCTACATTATTCCCTCCGCCTTCTTCCATCTACATGTTCTTCACCAAGGAGTTATCAAAGTTTGAAAAGAAAAAGAAAGAAAGAAAGAGCGGTTAAATGGTAATACCCATAGTGTCAAATTATGGTCGCATCATAATAATTTTGAAAATCACCACGATACTAAATCGCATGCGTAATATAAAAAAGTTGTAAATTTTTTGTAAACAAATCATGTCCGCAACAACTGTTATATGTTAAGTAAGATTCACAACATTTATAATCGCGACATTGCAACCACAACCACAACCGCACAGATACACAACACAATCACAATTTAATCCACAAAATGTGGTGGTAGGGCTGGATAAAAAAAGGGAGGAGATTCTTGATTCAAACCCAAAGGCTAGCACTACTACTAGCAGTGGTATGGAAGAAAGAAAAGAAAAGGTTAGACATCTTAATCGGCAGTACTGGTGGGGGCGAGCCTGCGATGGATAGTTTTTTAGAGCCTTCTGCTTTGTCTGCTGCCTGTGCCTCGGATCCTGCACTCAAACCATGATTGAGACTGCTAGTGGAATGCCTAGCTTTTCTGAAATCAAGGCCGACACCACCCGCTCAATCTCCCCTACATACACAGATCTTTGCTTTCATCTCTCTTTTCTGCTCTGCCGTACGGTTCCACTATGATCCCATGCCCATGACTTTTGCCTTTTCCTTTCTTTGCTAATGCCTAATGCCTAATGCTGTGCCTTGTAGATTTTGTTTTCAATTCCCTCCACTCCACTCCCAAGCCATGCCCCCCCAATCATTCTCTCTCTGTTTGCACTGATTATAAATGCTTCCACTTTCTTCATTCTTTTCCCTCAAACTCATTCAGCAGACGAGTAACTCCTTGTTGGAGAAGCAGGGCACGTGCAGAACTTGAACTTGCAGGGTTTTGCACGCGCTCTTCTTCTCCACCATGGGTTCCTCTTCTTTCCCTCTTTACTGCATTGATTCGTAACTAGTAATGCAGTTGCAGAAACGTACCGCCATCGTTAGCGATAAGCTTTTTTTTACTGTTTAGTGGCGTTGCGGCGGTTTAACCGTTCCCGGGTTTTTGGAGGCTAATTTGGATATAAATTCAAATTGTTGAAGAAGCGTGACGGTTATGGATTCTCTTTGATTGTTTCCCATTTTTTTTGAAAACGATGCTGCACGAGCTTTTGTTAGCACTAGTTGGTTATACCGGCGATCTCATAATCGACGAGCGAGAGCACCAAAAATCTCTCGGCATTCACTTATACCCTGACGCCGCCATCTCCGGCCATCGCTGCTTCAAGCTTGCTCCCGATATCTCCTTCATCGATCCCAGCGAAAGGTACTGTACTAATGTTCGTTATTTTCCCCCTTCAATTTTCGTAAATATTCGAAGCTTTTTTTAATCGACTGCTATTGTTTCTCAGGGAACTTATCGAAAGGTTAATTTCGCTAGGGTTTTACTACCGAGAGCTCGACCGTTTCGCAACGAAATCCCGGAATTTAAGCTGGATAAGATCCGGTGGCGTTCCGCTTTCACCGTTGGATAGAGCCTCCGACTCCGAGTTGTCCAGCCATGAAACCGAGAACCCAAGCGTTTATCGCAGAGCCATTGGGAATGGGCTGGTGGAGGTACTCTCTGTTTATAGGTCTGCTGTTCTTCAAATCGAGCAGAGATTGTTGTCGGAAACCATGCCTATTTTAGCAACTGTCACTCAAGGCCTTAATAAGGTCCATTCACTGCCATCTTTTTATCTCCTCTTCGTCCTTATTCTCTCAGTTTATAAGCTTTTCTTTTTTATTTATTGGTCGCAGTTCTTCGTTATTCTGCCACCTTTGTACGAGCTTGTTCTGGAGATTGAGCGCCATGATTTACGTGGAGGAAAGCTGCTTAACCTTTTACACAAACGCTTCCACTGTGGGGTGCCTGAATTACAGGCTTGCATTCAAAGGTATTCACTTTTCTTCTTTGTTTTATATGCTCAGTGTTCAGTGTTCAGTGTTCATGAAAAATGCTTGTGAACGGCTGGGAAATGTTCATGCCTGGTTTATAAGGGAACTATATTGAAATGTGGTCATTAACCGTATGTTAATTGTTTAAGAAATGCTAGAATCCTTGTGATCAGCTTGCTAAATTAATCACTCAACCGTAGGCTTCTTTGGCATGGTCATCAAGTGTTGTATAACCAGCTTGCATCATGGATGGTTTATGGCGTTCTTCAAGATCAGCATGGAGAATTTTTCATTAGAATGTAAGACCAAACGTCTTCTAATTCTTTGATCCTATAATCTTGCGTAGACTTTGTTTTGTGTTTGTGCATCTTCAGACCTTTGAAACTGGTTTGATAAACATAATACTTTCAGGCAGGAAGATCGAGATGCGGAGTATGGCTCATTTATCCCGGATACATCAGAAAAACTTGCACGCTTGTCAGCTGATGATAAATCTTCAAGGGATTGGCACTTTGGCTATCATATATTCCTGGTATTTTGGAGCTGTCTCTTGCATCTTTTTTTCCCTTCTTGTTAACTTTTGTTCCTTGTTTTAGCGAAAATGAATTTTAAACTAGTTGGAAGGGGAAACATAATTCGAGGGTTTTGGTCAATTAACATACTTTATAAGCATCACTTATTTGGCTGGAGTCACAAAGTTGGACAACGCCATTTTCTTTACTTAGAGCAACATTAAAGCTGCAGAATGAGATCTGAATTGCTTGATACAACCTTATTTGAGCTTTTATTTAGTGTTAGTAGGAAAGTTTGCTCACTTTATTTGGATTTATTGCTTAAGGTGATAGCTTCAGTAGATGAATAGGATTCTACTGTTTTTTTTCATTAGATATTAGTATAAGAAACAAGGATTTGTGGTTTGGTTTCGTTGTTAGCTTAAACATGCATGTAAAAAACCCAGTAACCATGTTCTGTTACCGTAAACCCATATGTTAAATGAAAGGAAAAATGGAAATGAATCTCTAGATAAAAGAAATTGGTGGAGACTTCTTTTGAAATCTTCTTAGTTTTGTTGCTGTGGCAAGCTATTTGTGCACTTAATGTTGTTTTGTAGGATATGCTCCCCGAGTATATCCCTATGCGTGCTGCAGAGTCTATTCTTTTTGCCGGTAAATCCATCAGGATTCTCCGGAATCCAAGCCCCGGCTTCAAGTTTCAAGAGGCTCTATATAATCAGCAGAAAGGAAAATGCTCTCAAAAGGTTCATGGATCTGCAGGGTGTGATCCTTTCCCCAAGGAACCTATCAATGGAAACATGACTGGAGAAGAATTTCTTCCGCAATCTGAGGCTGATAAGATTGAAACTATGCTTCAAGATCTAAAGGTTTTCTTCCACAATTATGTAGTATTGTATCCACTTATCTTCCTTTAAATGGTAGAAAGCCTTTATTAATTGTGCATCTATTATATGTAGGAATCATCAGAATTTCACAAAAGATCATTCGAATGCTCAGTCGAATCTATCCGTGCTGTTGCAGCTAGTCATCTTTGGCAGGTGATATATGTCAAACTTCCTAAATGATATACTTGACTGTATTTAATTGAATTTGCTCTCTGCAGCTTGTGGTTGTACGTGCTGACTTGAATGGCCACCTCAAGGCTCTAAAAGACTATTTTCTTTTGGCAAAAGGAGACTTTTTCCAGGTAAAGAATGTAAAGCATCAATGGCCTTTGCCCCTCCACCCCCAACAAGAAAAGGGGGTGGGGAGGAAGGAGAGGAAAACAGAAAACTTTTTTAGTTTCTCTATTCAAGTCTTTTTTCTTTTTCTTTTTCTACTTTTTCAACATGACAAAATGATTTTATTTCCTTGCAATATGTACCCTGCATCTAATTCATATTTGTTATCCTTCCAGTGTTTTCTTGAGGAGAGCCGGCAGCTTATGCGCCTGCCACCTCGTCCATCAACTGCTGAAGCTCAGATTACGGTTCCATTTCAGTTGGTATGAGATACTAATAACTTGTCTGAAACCAATATAGACATGATAATGAATTTAATTATACTTTCTGAATGTGTAGAGTCATGGCTTATTGAGGTTTCAGATTGCTTAACTTTATGTATGAATTCCTTGGCTTGCATTTCAGGCAGCCATAAAGACTATTAGTGAGGGAGACAAATACTTCTCCAGAGTATCTTTGCGGTAAGAATCTACTCATTTTGTCTTCAGTTAGTGCCATTCTGGAAATTACTAGAGATACATACGTTCCTAATTATATTTTTCTTCAATCAGGATGCCTTCATTTGGGATCACAGTGAAATCCTCCCAAGTAGATTTGTCAAATGGAAGTTCAGAGACATCAGTTGATGGTTGGGATGGTATTGCACTTGAATATTCTGTTGATTGGCCCTTACAGCTGTTCTTTACACAAGAAGTTCTCTCCAAGTAGGATTCAATGACTTCATGGATGCCTTTTATCTGTCTGATTACTAAATTTCCTTTAGGCATGAAGCAGCCTTTGTGAAACAAGGAATGATCAGTATATAAGTAATTAATGGGGTTTACATATATTGTTAAAAGGCTTAATATATTTGTTTATCCTAATTGTGCTCCAGATACCGTATAATTTTCCAGTACCTGCTGAGGCTCAAAAGGACACAAATGGAATTGGAGAAATCATGGGCATCTGTAATGCACCAGGATCACACAGATTTTGCCAAACACCGTAAGGAACGGAAGAACTGCTCGACCTCTCAGCCACGACGACAGCGTTTAATACCAATGTGGCATGTTAGAGAGCACATGGCATTTTTAATCAGAAATCTTCAATTTTATATCCAGGTCCTTGATACTATAATGTTCAAATCTTGTGTCTGCAAAATTCTTCCTGAAATGCCAACAACTTGTTGGCTTAGTGGCAAGATTCATGTTGCGTGGCATGAGAGCTTGGATTCAATCCCTGGCATCCTCAGCCCTCCACTAATTATCAAAAGGAAAACCTTTCTTGAGATTTTCTATCAAAGAAAGAAAGGGATTTTGTTTTACATGCTATGCATTCTGAATGAGTTGTCCATTCTTGAGCTCAGATATGTGACATATCCTTCATTGTACAGTTGTTTCATCTCTTTTACTACGAGCCGGACTAGGGCTATATATGTTGCTGAAATAGTTGGCTCTTTGATGTAGTAGGTATTAAATGGGCTTTAGGTTTTCATCAGGGGGTATAAATATCTTGACACGATACTGGCATAATCATGGAAAACATATGGGGACTCTGTATGGTTAGTTTGTGATGTGTCCTTAATTATATGCATTGGCCAATATTCTGGTGCTAGTTTCTGACAAGTTTCATATTGAAGAGTTGGTAATATCATCAGATGCAGTCTTAGATGATGTCTTTTGTGTTATATCATAGGTAGAGCATAGACTTCACATCCATGAATCACTTTTAAACACCAATATCATGGATCCTAGTGGAAATAAGTTGAGGGGCCAATCGGTTATCACCGTTTCTGAAAGGGTCGATATGGTCTGACCAGACAAATTCTGATCCTTTCGAGTTCTGTAAAATGCTCGTAAATGGCATCGAGGGTTGAATACCTTATACTTGATATCATTTTGGTTTTCACTTGTTCAATGCAGATGTCTTATTTTCCTTATTTCTATGAGTACAATTTTTAATTTGGTCAGTCTTTAACAGCAGAGATTTTACATTTTCTGGTTTAGGTAGATGTGATAGAATCTCAATGGAAAGTTTTGCAATCCCACATTCAAAATTCTCAAGACTTCACTGAACTTGTGGGTTTCCATCAAGAGTAAGTGGGATGAGTTCATTGTCCTGGCATCCATCTTTCGAATTTTCGATTCTTTTGGTTTGTGTTTTGGAACATTGATGATTTGCTGAAGACTTAAACGTTCGTACATCGTTACAGGTACTTATCGGCCTTAGTTTCCCAGTCTTTCTTGGACATTGGCTCCGTGTCAAGGATAATGGGCAGTATCATGATGCTTTGCCTTCAGTTCTGCTGGAAGATTGAGAACCAAGAAAGCAGTGAAAATACATCCGAACTAGAACGGATAACAGAGGTACCCCAAATATGGCATTTCATATTTGCTTTATGTAGGCAGCACAAGAATAAGCATTTTGAATTCACTTCTATTATCATAGTAATTCATGACACTATTTGTACCCTTTATTCAGGAATTCAACAAGAAATCCAATTCCTTGTATACCATACTGCGCAGCAGCAGGCTTTCCGGGAGCCAGCGAGCTCCGTTTCTAAGACGTTTCCTTCTGCGCATGAATTTCAATTCCTTCTTTGAGGTAATTTCTGTATGCTTGAGACAGTCTTTCAAATACTGAAAATCTAGCTCCTGCTACTGTTGTTACAAGCTGCAGTGTTCTTGATATTCAGGCAACCGCAAGGGGTGTGCTGAATGTTGTTAGACCACGCCCATCTGTCCCCGTTTCGAATCGGCAGTAGCATTTGATGATGTGAAATTTCCGAGCTATGGCTTTGATTCATTCTCATTTCATTGCTGGACAGGCTACACTTCAGTCTTAAGGTTGAACAGAGCATTTATATTAATTTTCGACATCTCTTTTAAAATTGGTTAATACACTATTTATTATTATTATTAATTGTGATAGTTACTTAATTCATTCTTTTAAATAAATTTATTAAATTCTAAAGGTTGAGGCCCAAAGTGAAGAAAGGAAAAACGTTAAAGACTAAAACCTTCATTATGCTAAAAAATAAATGATTATTTGAGTAGATTAGAAAAAGTTAGACCCCTCTTCCAATGAGTAAAAGGTTATGTACAACTCGAGATACTCGAGTTTACTCGTCAACCTGATAAAAAAAAATCAAGTATTTTTTTTTGTTTAAAAAATTTTCAAATCGAATACCCGGTCTGCTAAATTTCACGAGTTGAGCCCTTGTCGTAAATTTTGGATTAGTCGAGTACTTGAATGGGAATCATCGAGTTGAATTTGATACATAACACAAGGGTGTCTCTTTATTTTGGATTTTGTTTTGCAAACAATGTCAAACTAAAAATGAAATTCGATCTTTCAATTTTTGTGTAAACTTTTTCATTTCATCCCATATGGTTATCCCATAAATTGTTTGCACTTAACAACTAGGAAAGTTAACAATGACAAAATTAATTGTATAAATATTAAATATAATGAGAAAATATTAAAAGACTTATTGGGTTTAATTTAAGGTTTAGAAGTATATTTTAAAGTTTAAGTTTTATGTGTTTATGTTTTAGGGTTTAAGGCTAGTGTTTGGGGATATGACTCAAGATTTTGGGTTTTAGGGTTTAAGGCTAGAGTTTAGGGATATGATTTAAGATTTTGGGTATTGTGGAGTTTAAATAGACATGTTTATGTAAAAAATTTACACTGATAATGCATCGAATATTAACTCAAATATAATTTAGAGTTATTATTATCAACAATCATGTTTTTTCACGAGTAATTTGTTTGTTCAACGAATCATGAGTAGTAAAAATACATATTTTTTTAGAATAGGTCGACAATTGAAAAGGACGTATAATTTATATTGACTTGGATATATGTAACTCAAAATTACGGATATCTGACTTACGAGTACCTAATTATTGAGGGTACTCGACATATTCAGAAATAAGAACCATTATTTTTCTGAGTACCCATTTTGAAGACCCATCCTTCCGATACATCAAAATATCAACATTTATACATTTATATTTAAAGTATAAAACAAAATAGTCATCTCTTGAAACAAATTAATGGAAGAGATCGTAAGACTAACAAAACAGCAAGCCTTAAATTATTATGTACAATTAGGAAATTGGCAACAAATAGAAAGAAGAGAAAAAACCAAGAAAACAACTCTTTGTATTTACACTGAATGCTCGTCTCCATCTTCCTCTACTGTCTGAATCTCTGCCCTCCGAGTTTCCATCTTTTCATCAACAAAACAATGCAAAATCATATGAACAAGGTTGTGCTACATGTCCTGCCAACATCTTTTACTACTTTGAAACCCAAACAGAAACAAGAAACCGCACCTGATCCTCGGACAACCGCAATTGTTCCGAGACGAAGAGTATGTTCTCGTGTTCCCCCGGTTTCACTACCTTGCCTAAACTTTTAGCCACATCATTGTAGCTAATCATGCCTACCTTGAAACCATTGCTCATAAAAAGATTGTCCATCCACTCCTCTGTACTAGACTGCAACACAAAAAAGACCAGACATCATGGAATGTGTTTCCTTGGAGAAAAAGCAAGTGTTTCCTTGGACAAAAAGCAATCTAAGTAATGACAGATACAGTTTATGTACACACGGCAGACCTTGGAACCGAATCCGGTCTCGGCCAACCATGCAGGCAACTCTCCTAGAAAGAGACTTCCTTTCTTGGCCATACCGCTGACTATGAATAAAATCTCTTCAAACCTTGCCAAAGTCATCACAGGAAGTCCCTACCAAAGCCAAAGAAAGTTAGTTCTTTAGAAGTTGCAGAGGGGAATAACTAATAAGCCTTGTATAACCTGGATAGCCCATATGCTTGGCCGGTTTCCGTTAAAGCCTTTCATGCGCAACGCCTGTTGAATATCGGTGGATTCGAGTGGAATGTGAAGATACAAACAGTTTCTTGGGACCTTAGCCCCAACACCTAGTTTGTTCAAAAAGCATTCTCTTAGTACATGTTGAATTACTAGTCATGTTTCTAAACAGAATAAGTCCAACAATTAGGCACCTTGAAGCTTTTGAACTGCATTTTGGAAGACTCTATCAGGAGAAATATCGAATATGATGGTGGAGCTCGGCCAGTTAAGTCTATACGGCCGAGTATCCATCCCATCCGATAAAATCACAACCTGTTTAAGCCCATCCAAGTGGCTCACTGTGCGAAGCAGCTTATCATCAATGAACTTGGTTGCAATGCAGTAATGTTTCAATGGATTCTCCAAATCCATCCGAGTGTGAGGCGGAACAAAGCACCCGGCATACGGATCCATAAACAGAGGCTCTGCAAATACATACAAAAAAAAAAAGTGAGCATTAGGCTTGGCCGCGAGTTTCAGAAACTGAGAATCGGATTAGGGATTGCCTCGTTTGTGAGTCTCCTGGAAACGAAGAGAAGCTGAATGGATGGCTGATTGGAGTAAGGGGTCATTTTCATTGCCGAGTTGAGCTCTGAATAACCATCCGTTTCTCATCCTGTTGTTGCTGCAGGTGAACTTTGACACGATTGTGGTGGTTGGCATTGGCAAACATGCAGATTTTAGTAAACAGTCCATCAGGATTTTGGATGTTTGATCAAGTTTACAGGGGTTTAGATATTTGATTAAGTTCGGAGAAATTTTCATTAAATATTTTATTTAAGGCTCACTGTACCGTATAGATGGGTAAAGCAGGTGTAGAATATTTCTCTATAGCTAATATTACGGTACCTAATTTACAACAGAAAAAAATAGTCATCTCATATATTAGGGAAATTATATCATTTCTATTTAAGTTATAGTAATTATTATTTTTTCTTTCTAGAAAACAATTATTTATTACATTTGTTTTTGTTGTTTTATTTGATTCTTAATATTTATTTTAGTTAATTGTGTTTTCAAACATCATAAATTACATGAATGTGAATTTCAAACATCGCAATACAATGAATATAGAATTTATCTTTTGGAGTTGGATGGACATCCATTTAAGCATAAATTTAATTATTCTCTAATTGAATCACCAAGATAAAATTTTAAATATTCGAAACGATATAAAAGCATGCATTCAAAATTTATAATATTGAATTAGGATAAAATACACAAATGATCACTATACTATGCAAAAATTATCTTTTTGGTCGTTGATGTTTTAGAAATTATAAAATGCTCATTAAAATTATGGAATTGTTACAAAATGATCAGGGAACTTTATCAAACTATTATAAAAATGGTCATTAAAACTTATCAAACTGTTACAAAATTGTCCTCGATCAAACTTATCAAAATTTCACTATATTTTATAACATATAGTGACCCTTTTGTAACATTTCAATAAGTTTAATGATCATTTTGTAACTTTCAAATTTTCAATAGCTAAAATATCATTTTACTTAATTTAGTGACAATTTGTGTATTTTACCCATAAAATTATTCATGTAAAAAATGCAAACTCATAATATCCTAAATGCACACAAAAAATAACAAGAACATAAAAGAAAAATATGTATACAAGCATATCAAAATCTCATTAACATATATAAATATACATAAAGTTGTAGAACTAGCACGAATGCAGACATTAACATCGCCATGAACGAAAGATAAATAAGACACAAAAAAATGTTTTTATATTTCTCTATATTTTTTTTAAATTTTTAAAGGATTTTAGCACTTTGTGAATAAAACTTTTAAGGATTTTAGAAATTTTGAACTTTTAGAAGAAAAAAAACCCAATTGAAACCTCTATTTTTTTCATCCAATAATATTGTTGTATTCCGAAGTTTCATCAATCATCTCTTTGTCTAAAGTTGATTATTAAATCTAACGATTTTTTGTATAAGTTGGTGTTACTTATTGTTTCACTGTATTTTCACATAAAATTTATTGATTTTATTAAAATTTTAGGGTTTTTTTTAAATTTTCTTTAAAAAAAATAAAAAAATGTCATGTGATAAAAATAATATGTGATGTGACAGTGATTTTTTTAAAAAAATTATTACTCCATTTAACGGGTAAAATTGATTAAAAAGATTAATTTTATTTTATTTTACGATTTAAGGATTCAATTGAATGCAAAGAAAATTGAGGGACATAATTATTTTTTCTCAAAACTTCAAAGATTTCAAAATCATTAAACGAATTAAAAAATAAAAAATATATGAATTTAGTTGGCAAGTATTGATCAATCCCACCTCTTAAAACCTAAGATGGGTAAAAAACAAAATAGAAAGAGACATTAATGAGTTGGTTCTAAATCCATTGGTCATATATTCTAACACTAAACATGGGATTGTTAGGGCAAGGCTTTTATTTTATTTGTTTAGATTATAGATATGTCATTATCAAAGTGACAATGTAAGGTAAATAATTATTGTAGTGTTGATTATCTAATCTCCTTATCAACTTGAAGTTCTAATTAGAGGTTGTTTAAAGATTTAAAAAAACTATGTTTGATTTATTAATATGATGCCTTCAATTTTAAAACATTAAATGTTTGTTGACTTATTCTATAAGTAATAGATTGAATTTTATATAAAAAATACGTAGCGTACAATATTATTTTGTTTTCGCTATGTGCTTTATCACCGGCACATAACTATTCTACTATTTTTCATATACAAACATTTAACGTAACTAATTATAGATTCTCTTTTTTGAAGACTCTGTATAATCGTTACTGTAGGGGTAGAAGTTTGGTGGTGAATATTTGAAAATCAGGGGATCCAAACTAAAGGAAATGAGAACAATTGAAACATTCACCCACAAAAGCAGAGACGGAGAAAATTTTATCATCGAAGCTCAAATGAGGATGGGAACGTGATTGCTATACACAAATCGTGGGATAACCGAACCATAACGGTATAAATAACTGTAAGGTGACCTCTCTAGTAATTAACTCTCATTTATCTGTATACCTATTATCAATATTATTATCAACCTTATTAAGTTTGAGTGATCTCTCTAGTAATTTATTCTGTTTTTGTTAATTAAGAGTGTATAATGTATTTATCTCACTATTATAGTTGTTCATGTTAAGCAAAAAAACCTTGTTCTCTTTCAACCATATGTTTAAGTGTATTGAGTATATAACTTGTAAATTGAAATGAACCATATATTTTAGTTAGTAAAATTATAAATTTTATTTAACTTTTCGAAATAAGATTTTCCAAAACAGGGATGAAGTAAAAAATTATAAAACCGTTATCGCACCGACTGATTTCCACTCTACTGATACGCAGCTTCAGAACAAATGGAGCTAACGGGGAGATAGACAAAAATAATAATAAACACTTAATCAGAAAAGAGACGTGTGATCAGTTTTTATTTTTAGTATTGTCGAATTATAAGTAGGTGAAATAATTGGGGAAATAAACTTTTTTTTTTAAAATAGGGGAAAAGAAACTTAAAATATATTAAAATTTCATTTATATGAGTCTGATTTTCAGCACTCAGTACACTAAACGACTTCCAAAATTTTCACCTCATGGACAATTCCCACCACTTGTTAATCCTCATAGTCTCTACTCTTTTGCTAGTTTTCTTGGTTAAGTGTTTCAGAAATTCCAAGTCCACAGGCAAGTACCCACCCAGCCCTCCGGCTCTACCCTTCATCGGCCACCTTCACCTCTTAAAATCCAGATTGCCTACATCTTTGGAAAATCTAGCCAAACGATATGGTCCCTTAATGCGGTTACGCTTGGGAGCTACCGAATTCGTGGTGGCCTCGGATGAAAAATCGGCTCGACAAATACTGAAGACGTTCGACGCCGATTTCGCCTCCAAGTTTGCGCCCGGTCCGACTACTTTCCACATATACAAAGACGGTTATTTCGTTGGAGCTCCTTATAATGCTTATTGGAAGTTCATGAAGACACTATGCATGACTAAGCTGTTTACGGGATCGCAGCTCGCTCGGTTCATCGGTATTGGAGAGGACGAGACATGCAAGCTCATAAAATCACTGCTGAAGAGGTCTAAAGCAGGGGAGCCGTGTGACTTGACGGAAGAGCTGTCCGAGGCGACAAATAACATGATCTATAGGATGATGGTGGGAAGGAGATGTTCAAAGAATCTTGGACAAGCCGCAGAGATCAGAAAATTCATCTTAGATTCCTTGAAACATGCAGCAAAGTTTCATCTAGGAGAAATGTTTGGTCCATTGAAGAAATTCGACCTCTTCGGTAACGGAAAGAAGATCAAATCGGCACTAATGGGATATGATCAGTTGATTGAGCAGATTATGAAGGGTTATGAAGATAATGATCTGGACAACTGTGGAAATGATCATGAGAAAGATGTTATGGACATTTTGTTGGAGACTTATAAAGACACAAATGCAAAAGTGAAGTTGACTAGGGAACATATCAAGAACTTTTTCATGGTAATTTTATTACTATTATTCATGCTAAACATTTGTTGACAAACTGATATCTGTCACTTTGTTGATATAGGAAATAATTATGGCCAGTGTCGATACAATAGTAGCGGCAATACGAACTGCAATGGCGGAGGTTATCAACCATCCCGACGTACTCAAACGCCTTAGAGAAGAGATCGACTTGGTCGTGGGGAACAGGCTGATCAATGAATCCGATGCAGCGAAACTCCCTTACTTGCAAGCAGTTGCCATGGAAACCCTGAGGCTGCATCATCCGTCACCCACACTTCGCCGACTTTCAAGAAAAGATAGCAAAATCAACGGCTTCGATATCAAGGAAGGGACTAAAGTTTTCATCAACATCTATACGATAATGAGGGATCCGAATCGCTACGAGGAGCCTGAAAAGTTCATGCCTGAGCGGTTCTTAGACAACTGTACTGAGATGAAGGCGCAGGATTTTCATTATATTCCATTTGGCAGTGGGAGGAGAGCTTGTCCTGGTTCATACCTTGCCATTCCCGTGATGCATTTGGCGATCGGATCCCTTGTTCAATGCTTTGATTGGAAAGTGAAAGATGGGGAGAAAGCTGATAACAAAGCAAGGGGAACGGGTTATTCGGGTGCATGTCCATCTGCCCTTGTGTGCTATCCGAAGGCCCGTTTCAATCCATTCGAGGAATGAGGCCAGGGATTTGAAAACATGTATGATTTACATTGAATAATATTACCAAGGCCACAGAAACCTGAGCTCTAGCAATGAACTCAAGAAAGAAATATGCAATCCTTTTGATACCATCTATTAGATTAATAGATAGACAATGAGATTAACTATCAGCAACCAAAATTTTAATTGAAAAATAGGGTTAAGGGTCAAAAAGCAACCCCAAACAAGACCAAGGATTTGACACCTGAATGTAGATAAAAGAGTTTTCTCAAAACTAACAAACCCAAATGGTAACAAAGAAAAAGAACTGAACTGATTCTTCATTCTTCATCTTCCCCTTCGTTCTCGGCAATGTTGAAGTAGCGGAGTTCATAAACATTACGGTCCTTGTTGGAAGCAATCACCCGAAGCCAATCACGTACATTGTGCTTCTTCAAATACTTCTTAGTCAAGTACTTGAGGTACCTGAAAACCAAACAAACATAAACGAAAACTCAACTCCAGCTTTAAAACAAAATGATTATTCTTCCTCCTTTAAAACAAAGTACACAAGACTTCACAGCCAAGGATCAAAGCAGAAGATTTAACCATTGGACTTGAACCAAAGTTTTCTATGTTTTATAGATAACACAAAACAGCTAAAATCATGAAGTTCTTCGCCTAATAAACAAAACCATTTCCTTAAAAGATCCCATTCAAGTTATTGGTCAAACAAAACCCCACATTCCTTTTAAAAAGTAATTCAATTTATATGCCCCTCTGGAAGTGGAAAATGGATAACAACAAAGTAAAGACTGCATTTAAAGGCCTCAGACATCCAAGGAAGGATTAAAGCAGCAGTAGCTCTCAAGCCCGGCGAAGGCGAAAGCTCTCAGGCGGCCACTGCGAATGTTTTTGAGAAACAGGCCTTAAAGCTTGTCATCATAGACCTTGACCTTTAACCATAACCCTAACCCTAAACCTAAATTTAAAAGAGTTCACCCATACCCGGTTGCTTAAGATCTAAGAATTCAGAACATTTCAATAATACAGCCAAAAGATCAAATGGAGAACGTACCGCTTAGAGAAGTCGGAGTCGGAGGAAACGCTGATCTTTGTCTTCTCGCGGGTGACGGTGACGGAGTCTCCGAGAGCACCGGCCTTACCGCCAACCTTGATCCTTTCCTGAAGAAACTTCTCCAGAGAAGCGATGTCCATGATCTTATCTTCGACCGGCTTCGAACAATCGATGGTGAAGGATGCTCCCTTCTTCTTTCCCTTAGGTCCAGCTGCTGCCCCGCGACTCATCTTCGCACCAACTCACTGCGTTTTCACTGAGTCAAATCAATAAAAAGAAAAGAGAGGAAGACAGTGATAGAGAGATTACCTTGGGCTGACTCTGCGTTTTGAAGCTGATGAACGGTGATGCGGTTGGAGCAGAGTCTAAAAGATATATGGAATGCTAATAAGGGTTAGGGTTTTTCACTTTTCAGTACTCCTTTCCAGTGTTGTGGTTGGGCTTTAGTTTCTGTAAGGTGTTGCCGTGTTGGGCTCTCAGCTTAAAATAAAAAGATATAATCATAAATTAGCCCTCGATGCTTACACCTTTTGTTAATTTGGTCTTTATTATTTTTTAAATTAAATTTCTCTTAACCTTTCAAAATAGTCAAATTTGACTTGTAGTCCATTCAAACGTTGAAATTTTAAAATTAAACCATATTTGTGGTCCTTAAACTTTTAGGGTGATAGCATTTTGATCATTGAATTTTGTGCAAGTACATGAATATAAGTTGTGTTGCTATACGTTTCTTCTCATCACTCTCATAAAAAACTAAAAGAATAATGGATAAAAAAAGGTTAAAAATATAATAAAAATATATTAATTATAACATGCAAATCTTTTGATTTAGGAGTCGAGAGCTCATATCACTAGGGTGTGTAAAATTATTCGCAATTCATTACGGTTAATCGTATTTAAATCAGATAATTAAAATATTTTATTAAAGTTTGGTGATAATATTTTTATTTTGCTTATCAAAAATAATATGATTATTTTAACAATGATTTGATTTTGATAGAAGTACAAAAACAACTAAAAAGTGACAAATTGAGACTTTACACATTTATGGAATTTTGTAAGATTAATCACTAAATTTGTAAGATTTTTAGTTTGATGACTAAATTAAAACACACTCTACTTTTTATTAGATTTTAACTTATATACCATTTGGCTCTAGATGATTCTTGGGTCAATTTGCAGCTTTTGTGGATAAGAATTCTCCACTTCGCGTGTTCTCCGTGATTATTTTTAAAAAAAATAATTCATTCTCATTTTATTGGCTTTAGTTAATTAAATTGAATTAAGTTTTACAAGGTCTAATATGGCAGTAGTCCACACAACTCAATTTTTTTATTCACAATATAAAAGAACTTATGATATAAACGAAGATAAATTGGTAATTTTGTTCAAAAATGGTTTTGAAAAAGCTATAAATTTCCGGTTTTGAAAGCAATATTCAAATCAAAGATGAAAAGGTACAATCCGACTCCAACTCGAACTCGATCCAAAATTTTAAGTCCTAACCTAAGTTCAATATATTTTTATACTTGATTCGATCCGACCTGATATAATAAAAGTACAACACGACTCCGACCCAACTCTAAAATTTTAATTAAAAAAAACTAAATTAAACTCGCCCCCGTAGAAAATTAATAAAAAAATTTAAAAAGATATTAATTAAAAATATATGTTTATAAATAAACCAAGTCAAGACGGGTGAGAGAAATCTCACTATCAACTCGAATCCGACACGAACTGGACTTGAAAACCGAAAATTTAAAGGAAAAAAATCAGACCCTTTTAAATTTGGGTTGTTTTTGCCATCTCTAGAAGGGGAGGAGGTGTTGGTTGGTGATTGGGAGATAGAGCAGGGGAATGGGAAATTGGTGTGAATCCCAATGACACCCGATCGCAATAATAAATGCAATGAAGAAACGAATATGGAAGCGTAAGTTAAAGATCTTAGAGAATGGGCAATGGTGATGATGGAGTTATCAACTACTTATTGGGATGGACATATCACTCGATCAGGACGTATTTCGACCTGAGTTTGTCTGATTGGGTCGGGTATTTTTGTCAGAAAATTTTTTTAAGTTTAGGTCGGGTCAGTTTTTACTATGAGTGAGATCGGTTTTGAGTTTAAGGTAAAAAAATGTTCGGTTTGACTCGACTCGGGACTAATAGTGTAATTTTCTCCTAAATTTTTAGGGATATTTGCAATAATACCTCTCTTTATATAATTTTTTTATAATTAGGTCCTTAGAGTTAATTTCTTATTTACAATTTAGTCCTTAAATTTATTGTTTTTACAATAAGTCTTCTAAAATTATTTTTTTACAATTTGATCCATAAAATTGATTTTTTCTATAAGTTGTGTTTAAGGTATTTATTTTTAGGTCGAGTCAAATTCAATTTTAGGGTCATTGTTTTCGGGTCGAGTTCGGGTGAGCCAAAAACCCGACATGACTTGTGCCCATCCCTAACTACTTACTGTGCTTAATTAACAACATTGCTTCAATCATGTGACTTGAACCATCTTTACCAATTCGGACCACCATTGGATCATTCTTTTTTTAGGGTAAATTATACTCGTAATTTCTAAATTTTTAAGACACTTATATTTTGATTATGAATTTTTTAAAATCTCATTAAGGTCGTTGAACTTTTAACTCACTCTCGTTATGGTCATTCTCTTCGGTTGTCGTTAACTAGTATCTTATATAATTATAAAATTTATGTTATTAATTAATATATGTTCCTAGTAAATTAATTTTGATCACAATTTAATTTAAAAACATTGTTTTTCTATCAACAATATTGCTACAAATTATTACTTAACTTGGGTGTTGCACATCTACTTCCCCATTAATTGTAAATTATAAAATTTTATTTATTTTGGCATCTATTTTTTTATTCACAACAAAAGTACAAAACGTATGGTAGATTTGACTTTTCTATAAAGGTGAATTAAAAATATAAATACTAATATGAAAAAACGAGTGTAATTTAAATAGTACTCTAAAAAATTGTCTTTTTTATATTTTAAAATTATTCTAAATAAGCCTCAATTAATCATGGCAAGAGCCACTGGACCTGTCTGCAAAGGTAGCAAAGGCAAACCCTTTTCTTTTATCTTTCAAAAGTTACCTGCAATATATATATAAAGTAGGCAGTAGCCGAGTAGCTGTCTCCTTCTCTCTTTCATAAAAAGCTTTGAGTTTGCTTCTTTGCATTTGGTAGCTGCTGTTTCATTATTTCTTTGCTTTTATCCCTATCTATAGTTATACTTATACATACATATTTCTTTACTTCAAGTTCTTCAATCTTCATACCTCAGTTTTACTTATACCATGAACAACATAGCCTTTGAATATCAGGAGGTAAGCTCTAAATGAGGTTTCCATTTCTTTATTTGCCTTGTTGCTAAACATTCCTTCATCTGTTGTTGTTTTTTTCAATAATGTTGAGATTGAGTTAAGCGTTTGATGATGGTGTAGGAGTATACAAGGAATTCAAGAGGAACTTTGCTTTTCACTTGCAGATGGTTGCCTTTCTCTTCTCCAAAGGCCCTTGTTTTCCTTTGCCATGGTACCCTTTTTCCACTAATTTACTCTGTAATTAGTGTAGTATTAGTCAGCTAAACACCCCCCAAAAAAGTAAAAGTAAAAGGTGAGTTGGATCATTAATTGGCGTTTGCAGGTTATGGCATGGAGTGCAGTGGATTCATGAGAGGTAATAAATACTCTTATTTAACTTCTTTTCCTTTTCCACCTTCTTTTAAGATAACCAAAAGAAATAAAAGAATTATTGAAACCTCAACACTCACAAGATCTGTATGATATTATAGCCATAGGCCATGCATCAAATTCAAAACATGTAGGTTTCACAGGATCTACCATGCAAAAGCTTCTGTTTTCTTCTATTTCTGGTTTCTGTGATGAAAGCAAAATTGTGGGTCATATGGTTTTGGTTAGGTTGCCAACAATCTGTATTTGGTTCATCTTCCCCACCAAGATTTCTCTCATAAAGTCTTTTTACCAGATACCATAGACTAATTTGAATATAAGAGGAAATAAACAGCTTGTTAGTCTAAATCATGGTGACAGGTCCATTCAACAACATACACCAATGTTTCATTTTTTTCTTCTATATATGGCCTACAGCAATAGTATAGTTTTTGTTGGATCTCAAGACTAGCATTAATCCGGTACCGTGACTTTTAATAGAATGTGGAACCAGGCTAGCCGCGGCGGGATATGCCGTGTTCGGGATCGATTACGAAGGTCACGGAAGGTCCAAGGGTGCTCGGTGTTACATTAAGAAGTTCGAGAACATAGTTAATGACTGCAGTGACTTTTTCAAATCTATCTGTGGTATGTATGTGTCAACTTGCCACAATTATTCAGCTAAATCATTTGTTTTACTCTAAATCATCCACCTATGGTTAAATTTTCCAGCTCGGGAAGAATACAGGGACAAGAGCAGATTCTTGTATGGAGAGTCAATGGGAGGTGCAGTGGCCTTGTTGCTTCATAAAAAGGACCCTTCCTTTTGGAATGGTGCTGTTCTTGTTGCTCCCATGTGTAAGGTAATGGACTCTAAATGAAAGTTGGTATATATACATATATATTCATGTATGATCTGCTTTTCAGCTATTCTAATTGTACAAAATGTTTGCAGATATCAGAGAAAGTGAAGCCACACCCGGTAGTGGTGAATATATTGACCAAAATGGAAGAAATTATACCTAAGTGGAAGATAGTACCCACAAAAGATGTCATCGATTCGGCATTCAAGGACCCTATTAAGCGAGAACTGGTGAGGACATTGACTGTATCTGATTTTTTTCTGACGTTTCCGGCATGTATTTTTCCATGTCCGCGTCATACACGTGCCCAACGCTTGTACACTCTCTTGTCTCTCGACGAGTGTCCATGCTTAGCAGATTTTTAATGATTTAACGCCATCATTACAGCTCAACCATGGTGTGTCTCTTTGATTTCATGATGGTTGCAGATAAGGAACAATAAGTTAATATATCAAGACAAGCCTAGGCTTAAAACAGCACTGGAAATGCTCCGAACCAGCATCAGCCTTGAAGATGGTTTAAATGAGGTATAAAAACTCATCCCCTCTCGTGTTTGTGCTCGAGCTCTCGCCCTCACTCTCACCATTGTAAAAATTACTGCATTCTTGGGGGTAAGTGAGAAATAAATGATAGTAGTTGTTAGGTTCTGCATAGTGTACCATGCCAGAAGGTTCTTAGTCTTTATTCCGTATATCGGGTTCCCTGTTACACCAGTCAATTCGGATCGATCCTAGAACGAGTTAAATGCTGTGGAAAAAAGTTAGGTAGAAAGATTATTGTTGGCAAGGGGCCGGTCGAGATCCTGGATTCTTTTTCATTTATTGTGCATTTAAAACTTGCTGGTTGAGGTTGTTCTTTTGGCAGGTGACACTCCCTTTCTTTGTGTTGCATGGGGAAGCCGATACAGTAACGGACCCTGAAGTAAGCAAGGCATTGTACGAGAAAGCTAGCAGCAGGGACAAAACAATAAAGCTGTATCCGGGGATGTGGCACGGTTTGACATCAGGAGAGCCTGATGAAAACATAGATATCATTTTTGCAGACATTACGGCTTGGCTCGACAAGCGGTGCGATGCCATAACTTTCGAGCAAATTCTTCATCCGTTGAACAATGGGTTTGAAAAGTTCGATAATACGACGATACCAATGGCTGCAACAAGTGGTAGAATGCAATCCAATGGGAGGTATTTTTGTGGATTGAAGAGATTTCGCATGCAACATTGATCTGCAATGTAGCTTGATAGTAATAATATAAGATTATAGCTACTGTCAGTGTATATTTCTCTGCACTATAGCTTTCGTTTCTTGTTCTACCAAACGTAAAACTGTAAAACTTTTCAGGGGTGATGAAATCAATGGAATAAACTGCAATGCTTTGGTTTTTCATTCGAATTCTATGTTTTTTCACTTTGTGTTCATTAAGCAAGCTCGATCCAAGCAAACAAAAGAATGATAAATGTAGATTTGCAAAGCTCACTGTCAATTAAGCTTAAAACAGGTAGAGACATGGAACCTAACTACATCTGTTGCTACTGCTGTCACCGTCTAGCTAAATATTGTTTCAATGGGGGGAAACAGAAGACTGTTCCACTGAACAAATTATATTTGATTGGTGTTTCGAAGGGAGTAAATACGAGACCTTAAGATGATGATCCATTGTTGGTGTTGCTGCCCTCCTGGTGGTCACCGAAGACACGTTGCCGGAAGTCAGAAACCATTAGAGGGAGACCCTTTCGAAGTGACACCTTGGGTTCCCAACCAAGTAGCTCTTTGGCTCTTGAGATATCAGGCTTCCTCTTGTGCGGGTCATCTTCCGTGTTGGGTCGGAACTCGATCTTTGCATTCGGGTCAATCGTTTCTTGAACCACCTGTGAATCCATATGGAGAAAACTCAGTAATGTCATCATCATTTCCAGCACATTATTAGCAAGATTTATTAATGTAGCATGTTTTCACCTCAGCAAGCTCAAGCATGGTGAATTCCCCTGGGTTTCCAAGATTAAAAGGTCCAATATGTTCTCCTTCCATCAACCGCATTAGACCCTCCACCTGTTTCAACAAAGCTTGTTTTTTTAGCAACACATAGAAAATACCAAGACTCGACTCGAGATATAATCGGAATCTATGTGACTACCAAATACCGAGAGTCGAACTATCTGTTATGAAATTCTAGCCAATAATGAAGAAGATTTACCAGGTCAGAAACATATTGGAAACTCCTTGTCTGTTTCCCATCACCGTATACAGTCAAAGGCTCCTTCCTTAAAGCCTGCATTCATTGTTTTAATCCATCTCCATTAACAACTGAATCGGCACAACACAATCAAGTTTTTGAAAATGCATAGATAAAAGTACCTGAGCTACGAAATTGCTAACAACACGACCATCATCGATGCACATACGAGGCCCGTAAGTATTGAAAATTCTGGCAATCCGTACCTGAAACCGCGGATTTTTTAAAACTTAGTACACACAATAAAATAAAACCCATTTATGTTATCTAGACTCCACTTGAAAATCGATATATGTTTAACACAGATATATTGTATATGTATCTAAAAGATTATAACTTATTGAATATTAACACTTTTGTTGCTGTAACATTTTAAAAGCCATAGATTTGAACGTGCTTCAATTCATATTTAAAAAAATTAGAAAGCTACAAATAATTTAAACATTATATAAAAAACTATACTCAAATCAACGTATTTATCAAATATAAGTCTTAAACACTTATTTTTAAAAATAAGTGACCAAAATTATATAAAATTATCTATTAAGGACTACAGGTGTACTTTATCCAAATATTAAAACAAATTTCAATTGATAGTTTTATATTTGTAACTATAATTAGGGGATCTAAAAGAATCAAACTTTATTATATATTTTAATTAATAGAAAAGGGGTAGGTTAGCTAACCTCGACCCCAGCTCCTCGGTGATAGTCCATGGTCAAGGTTTCAGCGGTACGCTTTCCCTCGTCGTAACAGCTTCGGACACCTGTCCCATACAAATTCAAACACCTTTTATTTGGCTTCACGTCTTTTGATAATTTTACTCAGAATGTAAACACGAGCCACGCGTCTCAACTACAATAAATACAACCACCTACATCTCCACTTTCGCATTAACTAATTATATCACAAGTATATCACTTTCTTTCATCTAAGTACATAAAATATATTTTAGTAAAATAAATATAAAAAATATTTTTTCCACTTTCATATATCATGGTTTGCTCTTATCTCATAATCCCAACTTCATCTCTACACGTGAGATTAATTAAAAAACACTTTAAGTATTTATTTTGATGATGAAATATTTTAAGTTTCTGTTTTGATAAAAAAGTAAACTTTAGATTTTTATTTTGACTAAAATATATTTTAAGTACTTAGAAGAAAAAGATGATACCTTTTATGTACTTATTTGTAATATAAGCCTTATTTTAATAAGTATTTTAAAATATATATATTTTTTAAAATTATAAAAAAATCTATAAAAATAAATGAGTACTTTTGTTTAAAATATTTTTAAAAAATCAAATTAAATGAACTTTTTATTTGTTCTGAATTCTTTTTATTTAAAAATATTTTTTTTATAAAAAGAGGATTACTTCCATATGCCTCGTTAAAAAATCTCTTAAACTTAAATAGAGGAAAAAAAATATCGCCTAACCTAAATCACAAAATCTAAATATCATTCAATAATATGTTTATTAATGTTAAAATCCGATTAACTATTATTTAGACTACTAAACCTAACATTATACAAATAATAAAGCGAATAAATTTGAGATTTGAGCATACATAGATGAAATTAGGTGAAGGAAACTAACCGATGGGATTAACATTTCCCCAATAAGTTTCCTTCTGAGGATGTTGCAGTGGATCTCCATACACTTCACTTGTGCTGGTCAGCAAAAACCTGGCACCTACTCTTTTTGCCAGACCTAACATGTTCAGCGTTCCCACCACATTTGTCTTGTGGAAAACACACGCGCTTCAGTTAAAGAAACAAAACCAAAAAAATGGAGTTGATTGAGATTTTCTAACATTCGCGGAAAATATTAAAGGATATGATTGTTTTGACGGGGTTGAATTTGTAATGAACCGGGGAAGCCGGGCAAGCCAGATGGTAGATTTGGTCAACTTCCAACAACAGCGGTTCCACGACGTCGTGTCGGATGAGCTCGAACTTCGGGTTCCCGAAGTGGTGCATCACGTTCTCTTTCCGGCCGGTGAAGAAGTTGTCGACGACGATCACGCTGTCTCCTCTGGCTATCAGACGGTCCACGAGGTGGGATCCCACGAACCCGGCTCCACCCGTCACCACGATCCTTAAACCCTTCCGTTTCAGACCCAACGGGATCTTTCCCGTCCCGAACCCGAGGCGGGGCGGGGCGGAAGAGAATTTCTGCTGTGTCTCCACAGGGAAGAAGGTGATGGAATCGGGAATCAGGGTGGTGAACTGGCCGCGGGGAGCCGGCGAAGTTGAGAAGATGGTTAAAATCAGGCTGGCTATGGCAATGCCGACGAAGACGAAGAGAAGGCGTTGTTCGCGGAGGAGGTAATGGATCGGGCGGGTGACGGAGGCCCATGGTTTGACGGGTTTGGGTGAATATGGATCCGAAGAAGGCTGGGTCTCATAGCCTCTATAAATCAGCTCCGATCCCATCGTTTCAACTGGGAAAAAGATCGAACTCGATTCGGAAGATGAAGATAGGATGAATTTAAAAGAATTTTGTTGAAGTGAGTCGCTGGCGAGTTGATGCTGAGTCGGAGTGGAGGGGGTGTTGTGAAAAATGAACAGGGGATCTGGTCTTTAAGAACAAAGAGGAGGCTAGATATAAATAAGGGTTTAGAAACGGTGTGTATTTCGGAAATGTCCAAATTTTGAGACGTATTTAGATATTACTGTAATTACAGTGAATTTTAATTATATAGTATATTTTATCGACAGAGTATAATCGCACATTATTTTCTTGTGTCGTATTTGATAGTATAAATTATAACTATATAAGTTTAAATTTTAAAATAATGTTAACTATAAAATTAAATAGTGTAATAATATGAAATGTCCAATTACAATAGCCGTTTAAACCCATCAAAACTTTATAAATATGCCTATATCCAATTATAGGGTCATTTTCCAAACGCACATTTTAGTTTGAAAATATTCAAGTAAATAATATATGTTTTCCAAAAGAGTTTGATTAGCCGTTTTTTAAGTTTTTCTTTTAGTGTTAAATTTAGGAGTGAATATTCGATTGACTTGAGTAAAATTTTTATAATTAAGTTCAAAGTCCTATTTTATCATAAAATTTATTGAATTTTTTGAGCGGACCCAAATTTTGAATCAAGTGTATTTGTTTGAGTTAAACTAAATTTTTTTAAATAAAAACGTGATTAATTTGACTAAATTTCAAGACAGCGCACGCATTGTAAAAAACATATATATATATATATATATATATATATAAAGATTATTTCAAAGAAAAACATTTGAGCTTAACATGATAAACCATTTTCGATAATGTATGGGTAAAGCAATCGAATTTAATATGAAAAATTATATTTTAGATAACTGAAATTCGAGATGAGATGGGTGAGTGACTCTTCGGTTTTTCTAGGTATGTAGGCAGATGCTCAGTTCTTCTAGAGGAATTATGGGCGCTGCATGATGGTTTGCTTTATGCATGGACGAGGGGCTATAGATGTGTAGAAGTTAAAACAGATTGTAAGGAGATCACGAGGATTATTGGCGGTAAATCGACGACTTTGACCGATAGTATATTGGTTGAGGATATTAGGGAGTTGATTTGTCGCGATTGGCGAGTTATGATCAATCATGTCAAGTGGGAGAGTAATGGTGTGGCCGACAAACTTGCATCCTTGAGTTGGGATGGGGGCCTTGTTGCGTCGACTTACTTGGAGCCTCCTCTACTTGTGATGGCGTTAGTTGCCGCGGATCGTAGCATGTGCTTGCAAGGGCTATTTGGAGGTGAAAGCCGAGCAACACTTAGGCAATGATGTTGAGGCTCGGTGGCATGTTGATCCTGGTGGTTAAGGGGTTGCTTGTGCTGCTTGTTCCATGGTGTTTAGAGCCATGACTATAGTAGTTTTGTGATTAGGCTTATGTAGACGAGGTTTTTCTCGCGCTGTCCTTTATATTAGTATTTCGATAAGTACTCTTTTCTCCATTTAGGTTTAGGAGGTTTTTTAACGAGGCCTATAGGTATACCCAACTCCTTTCTATCAAAAAAAAATTCACACGAGTATAATTAGTTTGAGTTAATTGTACCACGCGCCTTTAAATTATGACTCTTGATTTAAATTTGCCTTTAAACTTTTGAATTTGCCTTTAAATTTGCCTTTAATTGTACAACATGCCTTTAAATTTGCCTTTAAATTGGTCCACAAACTTTTGATTATTCTCATTTCATCCTCAAACTACTACTCTCATTCTAAATTGGTCCCCAAACTTTTGATTATTCTCATTTCATTCTCAAACTACTACTTCCATTCTAAATTGGTCCCCAAACTTTTGAACATTTTAATTTATCCCAAAATTATCAATATATGCTAACAATATCCCATGTTAACAAATCGTTATAAAATTATTATATGTTATGTAAACATTGATGTGTATTATGTAATAATATGATGTGACATAAATGATCAATTGAGGATGAAATTGGAACATTTAAAAGTTTGGGGACTAATTATGAGGGTCGTAGTTTAGGGATGAAATTGAAACAATCAAAAGTTTACGGACCAATTTAGAATGAGTGCCATATTTTGAAGATAAAATTGAAATATTTTAAAGTTTAGGGACAAACTTATAATGATGATAATAATTTAGGGGCATGTGATGCAGTTAACTCAATTAGTTTTGTAAAAGAATAATTCAATATATTAATAGCATAAATTATATGTTAAATTTAAATAAAACGACATGTTAAAAAGAATAAAGAATAAAATATAACAAACCCAACCTAACCTAATCAATTTAAATAAAGAATAAAATATTTATACTTGTAAAACCAACCTAACCTAATCAACACTTTCCCGTTGGTTTTTAAAATATAACAAAAAGAATTACGTTCATCATTCTAAATTTTTAGATTTTCTCTCTCGATTTTATTATTTAAATCGACATGTTAAAAAGAAAAATGTGAGTCAACTTCTAATATCAAATCTAATTTTAGAAAGGATTTTGGATTCACATAAATGACTTAAAACGACAAAGCGTTTAATATTGAAGGGATCAAACCATAATTTTACCATGTTTTGGGGATGAATAAGTAAATTAAATTCAGAGGTCGCTCCACATTTAACCTTTACTGTATTTATTTTAGTTTAATTAATTAATATATCAAATACCGATAACTATAAACTTGTGTAGGTAAAATTAAACTGGTTTGCATTTGTCTATTGCATGTCGTTGGAGCCGACAGAGGATTCCATCGGAAGCAACGTTGACTGCTCTCCCTACACGTGGCTCCCATGGATTCATTTCCCACGTTTTAATTTGAGCTCCAACTACCCATCCTCATGAAATCTGGACATATTTTTACGTTTTTTCTACATTTGGTTGGATTGAATATTAATTAATGATTGAATTTCATAATTTTTTACTTCTAAGATTTCTTTAGCAATTTATACGACTGCGTAAGAAACAATTGAGTGGAGGCAAAATGTAATTCTCAGAAATTGAAAGAAAAAGGTAAGAGTGGGGAAATTTGAAATTTGAAGTGAAATGCAAACTTGCTAACAATTAACAACGTAATTGACAAACATCCGCATTTTCAACTGTAAAAAAAAAAAATCAATAAATTATTCAAATGTTTTGGTCGTTGGTTATGGTTAGAATGACTCAATTATTATGTAATAATGTTCGGTTTCTCCTTAATAAATAAAGAGTTGCAATCATTAACAATCAGGGATGCATTGCAATTGTATCCCGTTCTTGTTTTAATTTAGGGTTAATTTTTCTTTAATTATTTTAATTTAATGTGTAAAGATAAAAAAATATTCATACCCACTCAGAGAAAAAATAATTTTAAACGCTCGCTCATAAATTTCTAGATCTGCCACGGTTAACAATTTGTACTTTGCGAGTTTATCTACCAAAGGCGAAGCAGTCTAGTAAAATATGGAGATCTGAAAGCCTGATTTTGAAACATTTTGGTTGCTTTTCCCCTTTGATTCTAAAATCCATCAAAGCAAGTGTCTTGATCAGGTGGTCCACAGTTCAAATCAGCTAAATGAAATCAATTCCATGGGTTCATAAACTACTTGTCATTGAGTTGTATGATGATAAAAACACCCTTCCCAGATCTCTGTTATCAGGCATCACTCTCTCCAGCAATTTTCGAATCGGTACACACACGTTCCGTGAACACTAACAATCTAATTCATTAAAACTACCAATCCTATTAATATATAGTTTATAATAAAACTATTGAGTAAAAAAACAATTAACAAACTTTAGAATTTATATAAACACGAGAATTATGCTAAAAAGTTTCAAAAGAAAACATTTTAGGTTCTAATAAATTGTTCATTCCTACTAAACGAACGGGAGAAAACTATCTCTATTGAATTATGTTCTTTAAAAGTCGAAAATTACGTTCCTAGAACCAGACGATCTACATTTCAGATAACATAGTTCAATATATATTAAGCAACCTTGGTTTGGGGTTTCAGCAGGAAACTGTTTCAACCTAAATTGGGGCTGGACAGTCATCACCAAATCCTATTCACTTCAACTCATGTGATTCTGTCAAATCATGATGCAATTCACGTGGATGTAGTGATTAGGACTACTATGACATCAACCCCATTGTTTAAACTTTAATCCTCCGGTTTTGACATTTTGAGGGCAAATTCCAGGTGTACTACAGCATTAGAGCAAAGGCTGTTCCTAAAATTTCGAAGTTGGTAGTCAGGCCAAGGCCTTCGATTTCATAATCGGTGAAAGACATTGCAACGTTGAGCCGTTGCAGAAATAAGCTGAACATAATCAAGTAACTGGTTATCGCTAAAATGTCATGTGAACTGCATTTTATATGATTTTGCAAATGTGCTATGCATGAACAGCTCTAAAATGTCTTAAGAGTAGAGAAAAACCATATTATATCCCATCCCATGTATGATCATCTTACAAAAATGAACTCCCTATACATTGAGTGCTTAGACAAGTCACATTTTAGAATATAAACCGACTTCACTTCATTTCTTTTATTTCCCCTATTTACATTGACTTAACATGAATGTTACTTTCAGGTTGAACTTTCTTCTGGTCAGAGGGTCGTGTTAACTAATTACAATAAAGACACAAAGCCTACTGATTTTCGACATCACTCGATCATACTACACTCTATTGGTGTCTCCTGTAGAATCAGAAAATTTGTGCAGAACTATCAAGTACCTAATGTTGATAATCTTCGAGATGTGAGCAACTTTGTAACCGAGTGAGTATCCATATATTTTGATATCTCTTGTTTAATATATCTTGAACTCCATGCTTTGATAGTTGATACAATGTAAAATGGACAATGCTATAAGGCCTATCTTACCTAACAGGAATTTCATAAAGTAAAAATGGAGTAGAATACTTAAACTTATTAATGGCACAAATCCTCATAAACCAAGTCAAAATTTTGCAGCATAATTGGTTCACTTTGAATAAAATTTAGAGCAAGCAATTGAAATTGTATTTAAAAAACAGAAGAGCAAATCATTAGCAGGCAGAAACAAGCAAAGAAATAGAGTAGTGATGTATCTTATGAAAGCCCAAGTTTATTGTTTTGACTGTGATGCAGATTTTCTGATGATCTCTTCGGAGGGGATCTCCAGCGTAGCTCCCGCATGCTCCTTACTCGGCTTGACCTCTGCAGCAATCAATAACCAGCGCTTAACATTACGAACCTCAACTAAGCAGTAATATTCTAAGAAGTGAAAAGGGGATCAAACAGACATTTTATCGAACAAAGGGGATCAAACAGACATTTTATCGAACATGTGGTGATCATAGAAAGTGAAGCATTCAAGTAGAATATGAAATGCGCTACGGATGTAAAATTGAGGTACGAGATGCGATGCAATGGAGAAGATGGTAAAAGGTACCGTAGCCGCCGCGTTCGTTGAGCTTGGCTTGAACGATCATGGTGGAAACGAAATGGGAAGCCTCACGTGCTTCCTCGAGGAGTCTCTGGATCTCAGGCTCCGAAGTCACGTGACGATTGGAGTCGAATTTCTGACGAACCTCAACGGCGGAGGCGTTCAGCATCATGGTGTCGCCGGCAAATGCTTTCCGGGTAGCTTTTAGAAGGGCCCTATACGCGCTTAGTACTTCTCCTCTTACCATCTTTCAGCTCTCTCTCCCTCTCTCTCTAGCACGGAGTCTTTTGGCCCTCTCTCTGCGTTAAGCACTTGCTTGCACTTTGACACGCTGTCGTTTCTTAGAAGTCAAATTCTTTCAGGGTAAATTGCAAATTTCATCACTTTAACTTTAACCTCATTCCTGTTTTAGCTGCTAAAGCTTAAAAAAATTTAATTTAACTATTAACCTTTTTTTTTTTTTTGAAAGTGGCTGACCGGTTTTATTAGAAAAAAATAAACCAAAGAGACAAAAGAGGGGCCAAGCCCAAACGAAAAAAACAAAACGGGGGCATCATCCCCAAAAGAGGAACTAAATCGGTTCCTAAAGCATAAACAAAGGAAATTAAAACAACCAGTTCAGCCGAAAAGCCACATCTCAGAGGAGAACTTCAAGAAAAGCTCAAGGAATCTGCAGCATGCAACAGAGGGAGATGAAGCGGAAAGGTTTGTTGAAGACGGTACAGAAAGAACAAAACCTTTCAACAGAAACGACGATATGCAGGATGGACTACGGCGGATCTAGCCACCGCCTGTCCGTAGCAGCCACCGCCTCGATGCGGGGGGGAACGTCCTCTACCCAGAAATGGTCGGAGTCTACCGATCTTCGGTATTCAGCCAATGCATGCGCGACAGCGTTTCCAGACCGATGAGTGAAGCTGAAACGGCAGCTGTGAAACCCTCGCGAAGTGCCTTTTATCTCCTGGATAAGAGCCCCAATTTCAGAAAGATCCAACGTCTTGGAATTGATCTTGGAGATGACCGAGCGGGAATCACTTTCAATTTCAAGGTTTCTGAGCCCCAAATCCAGAGCCAACCGGAGCCCCTCAAGACATGCTCGAGCTTCTGCAGCAAACACCGATGAGATATGGTGAGCCATCGTACAACACGCCCCTAAAATAAGTCCATTGCTATTTCGTATAATCACACCCATGTATGCTGACTTTGTGTTGTTGTTAAAACCTGAATCGACGTTAACTTTCACAATCGGATCCCTGGGAGCGGTCCATCGGATGAAGGATCGCGAGTCCAATACCGGCACCCGTGACAGAGCCAACAATATGTCCCGAGAGTAGCTTTTAACCGAGGTAACCGTATCTATTGGCCTTGTAGTGACCCCCTCAAATATGTATTTATTTCTGTTGATCCATAATGTCCACAGTGTCACAATGATTTCAGTGTGTTTGTTGCTCCCGTAGTTATTAAGCATAGCTGAAAGCCATGAACTGAAACTGATATCATTAGTAATCCTAGGACACTGTAAACCCAAATGAGACCATACTTCATCTGCATAGGGACAGTTTCTCAAAACATGACACACATCTTCTTCTTCTAGCTGACAACGGGGACAAGTAGGATCTGTTAGGACACGCTTCAAACGCAGATTGCATTTAGTAGGCACAAAATTCCTTAGAAATTTCCAACACTGAATAGCCATCTTCGTCGAACATCTAATTTTCCAGACCTTCTTAAAGACTATTTGATCAGAGACTGGTAATGGCGTAGGGGGTAGCAGTAGTCTATACCCACTGCGCACTGTATAGACACCTGAGTGTTCACCACACCAAACTAGGCTATCCTCCGTAGAGTACGAAGACAGAGGGATGTTTAGGATTTCCTCTGCTTCTACTGGATCAAAAGTTTCACGAACCAAGGCCTCGTTCCAAGAATAATTAGGCTCATTTATCAAATCCGCAACAAGATGCAAAGCCGCAGATGGAGTAGAGGTTACCTTCTTTTGGGTAGGCCCAGGAAGCCAGAAGTCGTTCCAGATGGAGATGGCCCTCCTATTGCCGACCTTGTATCTGAGACCCATTTCCAGCAGGCCTCTAGCAGACCAAATGCTCCGCCAGGTGATTGAAGGGTTGGAGCCCAATCTGGAGTGTAGAAAATCAGACGAGGGGAAATATTTGGCTCTGAAAAGACGGCCCACCAAAGAAGACGGATTCTGTACAAGCCTCCAACCTTGCTTCGCCAATAACGCAACATTGAACTTGGCCATATCGCGGAAGCCCAAGCCTCCTAAATCCTTTAATTGGCAGAGATCGGCCCATAAACACCAATGAAGTCCTTTTCTTTCCTTTGAATTTTGCCACCAGAACCGAGCAATAATAGCTTCTAACTCAGAACAAAAAGATTTAGGCAGCAAAAAACAACTCATTGTATACGTAGGTATAGCTTGTAAAACGGACTTTATATAGACAGCCTTACCTCCCTGCGATAACGAACGTGGACTCCAAGAAGAAATAAGAGCAATAAATCTGTCTCTCAAAGCTGCAAAGGCTTTCTTCTTATTCCTCCCCACCGTCATGGGCAAGCCCAAATACTTCTCTGGACACATAGTGTTAGTAATGCCCAATATTCTTCGAACATCACTTTGAATATCATTAAAACAATTTGTACTGAAAAAGATACCCGATTTCTCGTAGTTAATAACCTGACCTGAGCACGCTTCATAGGTTCTGAGAATATCCCACAACTTCATGGCAGAAACAATAGATGCTTCCCCAAATATGAGGCTGTCATCCGCAAAAAAGAGATGAGAGATGCGGGGAGCTGAGCGATTAATACGAATACCCACAGAATCCCCCTCTTGTCTCAATAGTGAGGATAGTCCCTCGCTGCAGATCAAGAACAAATATGGGCTCAAAGGATCTCCTTGCCGAAGCCCCCGAGATGGAGAAAAATTTTCGCCCGCTTGGCCATTAACAACCACGGAGTAAGAAACCGAGGAAACACAATTCAAGACCATAGAAACCCACATCTCCGAGAAGCCCATTTTTAATAACATGGACTCGATAAACGGCCACTCCACTCTGTCATACGCCTTGGACATATCCAATTTAAGCGCGAAAAATCCCTTCTTCCCAATTCGTTTAGCTCTCATAGAGTGGATTATTTCAAAAGCAGCGAGCACATTGTCCGTAATCAGACGACCAGGAACAAAAGCACTTTGGGCCTCGTCTATGCACAAGTGTAACACAGATTGAAACCGATTCACCAGAACCTTCGAAATTATTTTAAAGAGTACGTTGCACAGACTAATGGGTCTAAAATCAGACATAGAAATAGGATTCTCCTTTTTGGGGATTAAAACAATGCGGGTATGATTAATTCTTGACATAGGGAACTCACCCGCTAAGACAGCGATACAAAACGTGACCAAATCATCCCCAAAAACATGCCAGAATTTCTGATAGAAAAGGGCCCCCAAACCATCTTCCCCCACCGCCTTTAACGGACTCATAGACTTTACTGCTTCCCAAAATTCACCCGAAGTGAAAGATCGAGATAATTCCTGGTTCATTGCATCAGTAATACAACAATTTATGCCATTCAATATGCTGCTACAATCTGCCACTCCTTTGGAATTAAAGAGATGCACAAAATACTCCTTAGCCACCTCACCCATACCTCGGTCATTTACAATCTCCACCCCACTGTCATTCACCAGGGCTTTGATAGTATTTTTCCTCCTCCGCTGAGTAGCACAGCGATGGAAATAGGTAGTATTCCTATCCCCGTGTTTAAGCCAATTAGTTCTCGCGCGTTGTTCCCAATAATGTTCTTCCTTATCCAGCTCCAAATTCAGTGCCAATTTCGTATCCAGAATTTCACCTAAAATCTCATCTGATGGCGTCAGTTCATTAAGCGTTACCAGTTTAGCTTGTAAGTCAGCAATCGTGAGACCTTTATCCCTCTTCAGTCGTTTAAACCAGCTGTTTAAACCAGAACACACATAGCCCATTCGCGCAAGAAAATCCCCCGAAGATGATTCCCAAAGACGCTTTACCTCAGGCTCACATGACTCTTCAAGAAGCCAGGCAGACTCAAAACGGAAATGCCACTTGCTGCCAGAACTACCAGACATATGCCCTGTGTTTAGAAGCAAAGGACAGTGGTCCGAAAATGAGTGCGATAAATGACTAACTTGAAAGTTCAGAAAGAGATCCCACCATAAGTCAGATGCTAAACCACGATCCAGACGTTCTCGAATGTTACTATCTGAAACCCGACCCTTCTCCCACGTAAACCATGGGCCAGAATAGCCCAAGTCAAAAAGAGAACAATCTACAATTGCTTCTCGGAATCTATCCATCTGTCTAGCGTTCCGAACACAGCCCCCCTGCTTTTCAGAAGCGAGAACAATCTCGTTGAAGTCCCCAATCACCACCCACGGTGTCATAGGCATATCATCCAAAGCACGCAGCAAGTTCCAAGAATCTTCACGATTTTGTTCTTCTGGAGCCCCGTAGAACCCAGTGCATCGCCAGCTATTCCCAACCGAATCGTCTGTAATTAAGATATCAATATGCCGTGGTGACTTTGAACGCAAAGTTACCGAACAGGAATCTTTCCATCCCATAGATAAACCGCCACTTCTTCCAATTGCGCCAACATCCACTCCATTAGAATAACCACATCTTCAACGTATACCAACCATTCTGACTTCAGATACCTTCGTTTCGATCAGGAAAATAATTAAGGGGTTTTCGTCCCGTAATTTCTGCCAGAGACGCCCCACCGTCCGTGGCTTACCTAAGCCCCGGACATTCCAACTAAGAAGTTTCATGATGACCGGCGGACCTGAGCTGCCAGGTCGGCCGAAACATTGGATCGGGCACCAGTAGAATCAATAACATTAGAAACTAGTGGGGCTTGAGAAGTAACTCTTGGACGTTTAAGTCCATCACCTTGCTCCATTGGGCTATTTTCCTCATCTGAGGCCATAGCCACATCCATCGCCAAAGATGGGCCAGAATCAGCTGAGCCCAGTATAGGACCTGAAATAAATCCGCCCGGAATATGGTCTCTATCCACTCCCATAACTGGCGTTTTAGCTGTTCCATGAATCCCGCCTCGAGAATAATTTGGTAAATTAGTGATATCTCTCATCATTGGCATCTCGGAATTTTCGCGTCCTTGATTTGCTCGGAAAAATGAGTCAATTGGCTCCACTTCCCGCAGCCAAATACTCTCTGACTGATTGCGCCGCCGTGGAGGAGCCCGAAGTGAAGCGTCCCAAGCCATAACAAGATCAGCAGGATTCGTTGATGCTCGCAAAGGACAGAAACTTTCACCGTGTCCTAATAAACCACAGATAAAACAGAAGAGCGTTAAGCGTTCATATTCAAATCGGACGTAATGATCTGTGCCATTGGCCAATTTAATCTTTTTCCTGCGTTTCAGCGGGTGCCGAATATCAATTTTAGCCCTAAGACGGATTATCCCCTTATAGCCAAGCGACGTAGCCATAGAATCATAATCCAAGAAAGCTCCAAGAAAATTCCCCAATGAACGAGCTACTCTCTCCGAAACAAACCCATGTGGGACATTGTGGACCAAAACCCAGAAATTAAGATGTGATAACGGAACCTGATGAGGATCTTCGCCCGCTGCCAGACGATGTAATATTAGCATATGACTATTAAAATTCCAGGGGCCACCACTCTCAATCCTGTCAGCATCCACCCCAAGAAACAGACGGAAAAGATATCTACCACTGCCCAGATCAGAGATAGAGATTCCCCCAACCGGATGCCAAACATTGGCTAAAGTAGATCTCATAGAAATGAAGTGGATGACACTAGATGTTAAAAAAGAGCCAACAAAGCAGAACTCATATGAGATAGCCAAATCCGAATCTGAAGCCTCTATTTCCAAACTCTCATCCTCCTCCGATCGGATTGCCAGACGCTCCATATCACCAACCACCGAAGCCATGTCACCACCAAAGGCCGAAGAAACAGCGAACAAAACAAGCAAGAGATTAAGACTAAACAGTCGACAGAAAGGCGTGCTACCAAGAGCAGATAGACGAGCGTGCTACCAAGAGCAGATAAAAATAACTATTAACCTTTTGATTTGCACCTATTTTGATCATAGAAATAGAAAGTGTGACATGACAGTCATATGTACCGACATAAATAAATTTTGACTGATATGATTATCACGTTTAATCCACATTTTTTTCTCTCAAAGTTTTACAATTTTATACTTGTGTCACACTAGTCCTAGAATTACCATTTTTTCAATGTCTTTTCCGACCACTCAAGACAAAGTAACTTGTCTCATCATCTCCTACTACTCTAGCGGTTAATATTTTTTAGAATCACTTTGAAATTCGTAAAACTCAACCCTAAACTCACAAAAACCTTAAACCATTTCGATCTAAAACGATAATTGTCTGTGGTTTGTGAACCTTGTGGCATCAAAGCTATCGGTTAAATACAAACATTTCATCTCATTACATAGTAATTGTACATCAAATTCATCCTCCAATCAAGACAAGACACCAAACCATGAATCTCAGTGCCGCAATTTACATTGCCTTCTTACAATAATCTTGCACAGCTGATGATGCACATCCAAAATGTTTTTACACATGCTGTAAAGTATTGAATATTGCATGACCCTTACGAATGTCGCCACTCGTCAAATTGAAAAGAAAAAAAAAACAATTTCTTTTTGACTGCACAGGGTTGTCCCGTTGTAACTTGCAAGTACCAATCCAGGACCAGGAGGAGAAGCCAACAATTCCATTTAACGTGTATTCACTCTAATCAAGCCTTGGCATAGGGAAACATGCTGTATTACCTCAGGGAATCAACCATCCTATAATCATGTTTTTTTGCGACGGCACCTATAATGGGCTTTCTGATCAGAGAACGAGTTTTCCCCGATAATCTCCATTTTCGAATCTGTATCTGGTCCAAAGGAAAAGGTATTCAGTTCAAGCAAAGAGCAAAAGTAAGCCCAAGGAAAAGGCATTCAGATATGCAGGCACAACATTGATTTCTTCTAAACTAAGGACTAATAGCTCTTTTGTAAACAGTTAACCCAGTTCACAAAGGTGACCTTGAGAATCACAAGGCTATCCGGTAAATAAATAAAAGTAAAACACAGATCGGCCACAAAAACATCCGCAAATGCAACCTAAAACCCTGAATATAACAAGGAAAAACTTGTGATTCTACGAGAGAGGGTTATATCTCTTACTGGGAAACATGATATACAAAGTTGATTGAAGCTCCAATTTGAAAACAAAACGCTATATATATGAATTAAACTCAGGTAGTGCGAGTCTAACAATCACTTGATGTGAAAAAAAGTTACTTTTCTATCAATACTACCACTTAGAAGTAAGAATACGGCTTCTGCAATATTCTTATATACAACTCAAAACCAATTGCCACTCAAGTCAAACAACTTCCCCATCTAACAAGATGATAGAACCACAACATCTTAAGTAGCATAAGACCACTAATTATGGTTGGCCGCCTAATCTGATCCTACAAATCACCTTCAGAAAAAGGATACAATACACAAATTTCGGTAACATCAGAACACAGAGACTTATATGATTCCAACCGCAAATCTTGTCGTCTGGAAACTAAGTTTATATAGTCGTTCGCTCTTAGCTGATCCAGATGCCTATCATTCGTCATTTACTACTCAAGCTCTTTAGTGTATCTCTTCACAAAATCACAACTCGAAAGACCAGTAGAAGTTACACTGGTAAATTTACCCATTTTAGTCAGATAAGTTAAGTCCCGTTATCTAGACTCTTCAACAGACATACTCAGACTCGGGTATCGGAGTTTGATCCTCCAAATATACGGAAAGTCGAGCATATATGCGTTACTGATTTTCATCTTGATTTCGACTGACATAGATTAATTATATAGATATACATTCTCAAAGCTCCACACTTAATAGAACCATTGATAACATTTACATAACAGTTTAAACACCTACACTTTTGACCTTAATGCCTTGAGAAGACGTAATTAACAAACAAATCAAACAAGAAGAAATGAAGAAAACCAGAATTGCTGCAATTATGCCAACAACACCATTCCGAAATCCAAATACCACAGTCCATAAATTCATATAGGTTAACTGTGTTTTCCACCAACAAGAATTAAGAAAAATATAAACAAGTAGTAAAAAATAAGCAAATAAGCTGTCAAATAACAAGAACAGTAGCAAATAGCAATACCTCCAAAGTGATCCCCCCAAAGCAACAAGCGATTGTCTTCTTCTTCTTCGTCGACCTCATCTCCATACCCAAACTCTCCATCCCCGCGATACCCAGGTTCACTCCCATACCCAGATTCATTCCCTTGAGCATCAAACCCCCCAAATTGCACGACTGGGTTCTCTTTCTCTCCACTCCCACCATCCCCTCTCTCCCTCCTGTTATTCCGGGCCTCGCTCACATCCGAGGCCCAACACGGATCCCCGCCATTGCCAAACAGTTCACCACTCGAGTCCGTTCCCACAGCCACCGGAAAATCCGAGCACGTACCGTAAGCCGCCGAAGCCCCCACAGAACAGCACCTTCGAGTCCCGCTCCGATCGGAGCTCCGACCCGACACTGACCTCGATCCACGACGGCGCCGCTTTTTGGGGAAGAGTCTGAAGCTACTTCTCTTGGGATTGGCGGAGATCGGGTTGTTGTTGCTATCGTCGTCGAGGAGGGTTAGCTTGGAGAGTTCAATGGAGAAAGAAGTGGTGCGATCGGAGAGGCAAGGACGCTTGGGATGGAAGCCATTGGTGGAGGAAGGTTTCGGTGGGGTATGTTGGGGATCGGAGGAGTCTAGGGTTTGTTGGAGGTGGAAAGGTCTCCATGAATGGAGCTGGAACGTGCAAGCGTCTACTGAGTAACGTGGGTCTAGAGCCTTGTGCGACATTCAATGGCGGATTCTTCGATGAAAAGATTACAAACTAAGCATGGAATTTGGAGATCCAGGTTTAGAAATTCCGATTTCCAGGCAATTGCAGCAACACCAAATCTATAGTCTACTTTTAAAAAAATAGAGATATTTTATAGAGGCTGGACTTAGAACAATTGGAAGAAATAAGACTTCAAATAGTGGGACTGTGGTCTGTGGGAGAGTAAACTGTTGGGTCTTGCTCGTGCTACAGCAAAACCCTAAACTCTATAGTAAACCTAAATTATCACTTTAACTTTGCTCGTGAATTATTTAAGATAAAATATTTAAATCATCATTTAATTTTAATCTATAACTTATAACTTATTTTAGTCATTAATTTTTTAAAATAATCAATTTATTCATTAAATTTTATTTTTCGACATATTTTGATCCTCTAAATTATTTTATTAATATTTTAATATAATTTAATATATTTATTATTATTAAATATAAAAATTAATTTAAAATATTATAAAATAAAACCGAAAAATCCTCAAAAAAAATATTTTCTTCTTTGTTAACCTTACGACCGAGCCGCCACCGATATTTTTCTTTCATCACCATCACCGTCAAAATAGGATTATATGATCGAAGATCCAGCAGAAGATTATTTTTTCCATTCATGTTCTTTGCTTTCTTCTTTTGCCAATTCTTGCTCCACATATTTTATTCTAAATTTACAAAATTATTACAGTAAAAATGAACAAACAGTGTATTTAGACAATCAGAAACACGCACAAAATGGCAAATGTTAAAAGGAAATGCATACATGTTTGGATCCTCAACAAAGACAACGATTTATTGAGCGAACGTGTACTGAAGAACAAGCTATTCTTTTTCTCTATCAACATCGACCTTTTCGGTAACTTTCACAACGACACCTCACCGTAAAAATCGTAAAAAAATAAGTGTAGTTTGACGGTGACGACGAGTAAAAAATAATGTCGAACAGTGACAAAGAGAAGGACGACGACGGCGTCTCAATAGAATTGATAAAGAAGAAGACAAAATGCGGTTGGGAGTTTGGGTTTTATTTTTTTAATTTTGTATTTAATAATAAATAAAATAAAATATAATTTATTTCTATTTTAAATTATTTTTTATATTTAACAATAATAAAATATATCAAGTTATACTAAAATATTAATAAAATAATTTAGAGTGACCAAAATAATTCAAAAAATAAAATTCAGTGAGCAAATTGGTCGTTTTGAAAGTTTAACAACTAAAATAGGTCATAGACCAAAGTTAAGTGATGATTTAGTTATTTTATTTTTTTATAATTGATATTTAATTTATTAGTTAAATAGTTTAAATAAAATGTTAGATTAATTTTTCTAATTCAATTCGTTGCATTTATCTTTTGAGAGTATGAGTGTTTTTTTAATGGTATCTATTATAAAATAATAGGAATTAAATTATTTTGTCAATACATAAATATATACAACATTATAATCACCCTAAAACTATTAAGTATATAATATACCCACAATTATGCTTATGATCACCGTACTATAATCACTAATTTTGTCTGGACCTCAAACCCCTTTAAGTTTAAATTGTTAATGGGCTTATATTAGGTAAAAAAAGAGGGAAAAAAAGAGAGAAATATATATATATATATGTGTGTGTGTGTCATGACTTGTTATCATCATATTATTTATTAGTATAATGCATACTGTTACCATACTATGTATTATTATACGCACATATTATTTATTAGTATAATGCATACTGTTACCATACTATGTATTATTATACGCATGTTGTTTGCATGTATATATTTGGCACCGATATCTGCCATTGTCATTATCATAATATTATTCATATTATTTTTGTTGTTTGCTAGTAGGTATTATTACTATTATTATTATTATTATTATTATCAGATATTACTATTATAATTATAATAAAATTGGACATAATAAATAAAAACTCACTTTGATTAATAATGAGAGTCCAAAATAATAATATGATCCATTACACATAGTCCATTACACAAAATATGAGCCCAAAATAATATAACAGCCCAACAAAACTGAAAAAAAACCCTAACACATTTGTTTCTTATGCAGCCGCCGCCCTAATTCGTAGCCGTCAGATCTGCTTAGATCTGACGGTCGAGATCGAATCCACAAAGAGAAACCCTAGGCGTCATCCTGATTGCTCCAGCGCCGCACCCCCACAACCATCAGATCTGGCGAAGACGATCCAACGGCCCAGATTGAGTCAGCAAAAAACCCTAGAAGGGTCTCTTCTGTTACCGCGCCGCACACCCCCAGTACCGTTCGATCGTGCCCCATCCAACGGTCCAGATCAGGCCTCCAGATGAAACCCTAGCAAGCCCGTCCCTTTCTCCCACGCCGCGCAACCTCGACCGTTAGATCGATTCGATCTAACGCTCCCAGATGAAGGACGATGAAGCTTTCAGATCCTCACGTGCCCGTACTGTCAGGGTCTTCCACGCCTCTGCCGCGATCACGCTGGTGCCCCTACCGATCGAGTAATGCCGACCAAGACAGAAAAACAGACAAAATATCAGAACCCGAAAGTAGCAAGAAAAAACAAAAAAAATAAAAACAAGATGCAGAAGTCAACCAGACAAAAGCTTCAGAGAAATCAGAGGAATTAATTCTAAGCAGGGCTCTTTTTATGATTCTCGGTTATATAGGAAACCAAGAACAGGAGAGAGGACGGGGGGGAGAGGATACATTGTAAAAACAGAGAGAGAAGGGAGAAAAACAGTGAGCATGGGAGAAAAAAAATCAACAGAGAAACAATGTAAACCCGAGAGAAGGGGATTTTTGGGGATTCGATTTTAGAGAGAAAAAATCGTTGTAACCATTTCAAAAATCAATACAAGAGGAATTCCAGAGATCTCATTTTCTTTTACTTTCATTTTTATCTCGAATAATAATAAAAATATTTACCTTATGTTTCAACCTCGCCGGCGGTTGGAGCGTAGTTCCGACGATCCCAACGGTGAGGGACTTCACCCCGGTGAGGCAAACGCCATATCAAAAGATCACGGCGATCCAACGGTGGACGGCGACTAGCCAAGGCTTCGAAACGCCGGGGCTTTCATCTTCCATTCGCAACATTTCGGTCATCTCCGGCGAGATCCACTTGGATCAAAAGATAGAGAAGGACGAGGAGATCATGCCGGTGGCGTTGCATGTTGGAAAAGTTCACCGGAGCGGCCGACGGCGTCGGCTTAAGGGTAACGGCGGCGATAGTCATTTTGAATGAAAGAGAGGAAGCAAAAGGGTAAAACGAAGGGGTTAAAATCCCTAATACTTTTTTTCCTTATTTTAAACGGTATGCATTACTACCATTTTTTATGTTTTTATTATCAAAAGAAATTTTCCCCTAATGTTTTGGTTTCTTTTATTATAATATTAATCATATATATATATTCGTTTCCCCTTTTTCAAAGATTCTTCCCATTTTCAACGTATCCACCATATTAATGTTGCCATCCTTTTTTATTTTTATTTTTTAATCTACTTAAATGCTGCCTTTTTTTCTTTCAATTACTTAATCTGCCGTTCCCTTTTTACATATATTAGGTAAATGTTTAGGTATTTACTTGTTAGTACCCTTTATTTCTAGCATATCTAATTTGTTCATGCATTCAAATATCATGTGTACTCATTTTTTATGCTTTGTTTATTTCGTTTTTGTTTGCTTATTCGTTTTGTATCATGTGTCATGTATTTATTATCACACCATGTTAAGTTGCATCCGAATTTATAAAATGCAATGCGAGCGTCTTTTTATTCGGGAACGAACGAGGCCAGTACCAGTCGTAGTGGTGGTGGTTCGGACGCTCCTTCTCGAATATTAAGACCTTTAAAATTCACTCGCTCGTATAACCAAATTTCGATACGATTCGTCACTTTAATTCGTAAAATTTAATATTAATTAAGCGGTAATGTTTTTGGTACTGATTTTCGGGCACGACGGGGGTGCTCATCCTTCCCCGCGTGTAACCGACTCCTGAACCCATTTTCAAAAGAAAAATCTCTGGTTTTATTTCGGTGTCCGGTCTACCATTTTAAATGGCCGGTGGCGACTCCTTCTTTTTTACAAATCCGACTAATTTTTCGAAAACCATATAAAAAACCCGGTTCCTCTAAGTGACACCGAGGTACTTGTATTTTTTGAAAAATTTTAGTCGCAACACGTAGTATTAGTAATGATTATATTTTAGTCACTCGACTTTAAAATGAACTATATTTATAGTCATTAGATTTTTAGAAAGATTATACTTTCATCAAGCATAAAGCCAAAAAATACTCTTGAGGTTTAAATGAATAGTATTTTAGCTTTTAATCTTTTTTTAAACCAATTCAACTCATGACGTTTTATTTTGGGTCAAAATGACCTTGGTGCATATGAAAATTATTAGTTAACCGGCGATAAACAACTATACTAGATAATGGAGGTTTTGAACATGTGCGAGTGGAGCGACCCATAATTTTTTTACTAAGAGAGCCCTGGTTGAATTGAATTAGATGTTTATAAGAAAAAAACAAAAGATTTTAGTTTAATAAATTATAAAAAAATAATTTAAAGAGCGTCTCATAATTTTTTTACTAAGACAAAATATTATAAAACCTTATATATATTGAAGATTATAAATTTAAGAATTATGTTTTAATAAATTATATAGTGTTCCGTAAATCTTTGAACCACCCTTGATGTTAGAAATATTTATACATATCGCTGCACTCATGTTTAGTGCACACCAACCATCACCTAAGCACACTAACATCTCATTTATTAAAAATGAATCAAGAAAGTTTATTATTCAATTAAAATTGAATTAACCGACTAAACTTAAATTATTATTAGGACAATTATTATTATCACTTATTTTCATCAAATCATATAATCGTATGAATTCATGAATTCATGTTTCATGGCCGTGTTTGTTCAATTTTTTTTAGTTTTAAATAATTAGAGATGGGCACGGGTCGGTTTTTGGTCCACCATAATCCGACCTGAAAATATATATTTTAAATCTGGACCCGACCTCATACTTAAAAAACTCTGAGCTATTAAAAAATAATAAATTTTAGGAACTTAATTGTAAAAAATATATAAAGAGTGAGCATTATTGTGAATATCCTTAAAAATTTAAGGAAAAATTACATTATTAATTTTGGGTCAATTTTTTTTTTTACCATAAACTCAAACCCCACCCGACTTGAACCCAAATTTTCTATGAAAAAATCTGACCCGATCGGCCAGGTCGGGTAAAATGCCCATATGCACACACTTTACTAACCCATTGCTCAAATTCAGGTCTTTTAGACATAACAATATTTTCTTTTTCACGGAAACAACCGTGGGTTCGCCGCCTGGTATTTTGGTAATTTTGTATCTACCCGAAATGTGAAGAGGCTGTAACTAAAGAAGATCGTGATTAAAGATTAATATCAGTTTCTCTACAATCAAATTAAACATTTTAGTCGAGCACACAAATCCATCCATTCGATCAACCCAGGCAAGTAGAGAAAGAAGGAGATGGCATCTGGTTGGGGAATCAATGGCACCAAAGGCAGGTGCTACGATTTCTGGGTCGACTTCAGCGAGTGCATGTCCCGTTGCAGAGAGCCCAAGGACTGCGCTCTCCTCCGTGAAGACTATCTCGAATGCCTTCACCATTCCAAAGAGGTATTTCTCTCCTCCCCTCTCCGTTTGATTTCAATATTTCAACTGATTTCCTTTTGCTTCGATTCGATTCCATGACTTATTCATTTAATTGTCGCCGTTGAAATCACCTAAAACCCTAATTCCCAATTTTTAGATTTTAATTTAGCTATGACTGCTATAGTTTAGACGTAGTTCATGAGATAAAATAGCTTTTTCCTGTCCATTGAATTTCATGATTTGTTAAATATTGATCTTTGAGTCTTGAACGAACTGAATTTCACGCCCTGCGGGTCAACAAAACTCTAAATGGGATGGGATTGGATCAATTAGTTTCTCTCGGCAATCACTTGCAAATGAGCAGAGTTGTGTTGTTTGGTTTAAAAGTAATTCTAAATCATGTTTTAGATTCTGGTTTTCCCTTATTTGAGAAAAAGGGCAAGTTGGATCCATATTAATAAGTATATTGCTGCTTATCAATTATAACCGGATATAATCCGGTTATAGATCACTTCCTTTTAGAATTCGTTTACCTTGAGTTTATTTTGAACTTTTCATGGTAATCTACTAATCTGCTTCTAAGTACATGAAGCTTCTGTCTGTACTTCTCTACAGAATTGCTCTTTTCATTTCTAATTACATTCATGTTAGTCATCAATTACCTTCTGGAACCAGAATGGCATTATTTGTTTTTTTCCCCTCTTTTTCGCTACTCTTCCATTACTTTGGTATCTTATTCCTTACGAAAGCGGATCTGCCAAATTTGTTTCCGTATAAAACAGTTTTGAAGAAGATGAAGTGTAACAACTTAAAGTTAGGAGGAAAAGGGAAGATATGAAGTAATTTATATACATTCTTGAGTTTTATATTGGATATGCTTACCTGTAATATAACACGTATAAGCAGCATAGGAAGTTCGAAGTCGACTTCCTTAGGTACATAATGAATTCTATAGGTACTAGTGTGATAAATTAAACATTTATAGGCAGCAATATCATATTATGTTGTTGTAAATTGATAAATATATACGTTTCCACCCACATTGCTGTTATTATCCCGCAAACCAGAGTGTTTAGTGCAAAGGTTATTAGAGCCTTGACACCTGATATCCGGATCAATATGACCGGCTTTATGCAGTTTTCTATAAACAGTTTTATGAGTATATTGGAATTATGCTATCCATGTTTGTGGTTTTGCTTAGAAAATGCCAATTTTCTGTAATTTATGAAATAGTATCACGGGATGAAATGATGTCTAGTGTTGGCAAGTGTGATTTATGCACAAAAAACTCCAATATAAGTGTGATTTAGTCATATTGGTTTTCTTCTAAATCCTGTTAGATGTGAGCTTAGGTCAATGGTAAATACGATCAGACATTACATTTTTTTCGACATGGCCTCATAAATTGAGTTTAGATCTCTTGGTTCCATCCCATGATCCTTGGTGATGTCGTTACTAATGTGGCTGTTTTGATTATATGGTGCTATGATCAATGCATATTGACATCCATCATGTTCGATCTTGTTAATTATTGCAGTTTCAGCGAAGGAATCGGATTTATAAGGAAGAGCAACGTAAATTGAGAGCTGCTGCAAGAAAAGATAAAGATGGTGCAGATGGTGTACACCATCATGCATAGTGATGGTTTGAGTTCCTTTGAATTTTCAAGAATAAAAATGCATGGAGATTGTTGTATTTTTGTTGGGATCTTTTCTGACTGACCTTGGTTTCCCTTTCCTTGGTATGGCAGCAGCATTGATTTGAGAATATATTGCATCTTTGATGTTGAAATTCTGAGAATCTTATGGTAGTCTAGTCTCCTTGGCCTCGGTGATGAATCATTGAATTATATTTAGAATATCTGTATTTAATTTTGGCATCATTTTTAATGGGTCAAATAATATGGTGTGGTTTCCTTTTAAAGGGTTCGTAATTGATGTACTGATGGTGTATGATTTTATGCAAACTATTAAAAAAATATGAAATCGATTCAATTCTAATTCAATTATAGGATATTTCAAAATTGGGTAAATTCATGGACATACTCAAATTCAAGTCACCTAGGAAAAACATCATTATCTTTATGTCAACTCAATATTTAGAAATACATTTAATTTTTAAATTGTAAGATTATTATTTAGAAATACATTTTTAGTATTCCACCTTTAATTGTTTTTCTATTTTGATACCCTACCTATTTTTCTTGGCAAAATAGTACCTAACGTTACGTTTTGTTTCTATTTTGGTACCCCGCCGTTAAAAAATTAACATAAAGCTAACTAAGAGAGAGAAAATCACACGTGGCTTGCTGCCACATCATTTTCTCTCTCCTAATCAGCATGCCACGTCAACAAAAATCATGAAAAAGCGCACGTGGCATGCTGACTAGAACAGAGAAAATGGTGTGGCAGCATGCCATGTGTGATTTTCTCTTTCCTATTCAACCTTTCGTTAATTTTTTAACGGCGGGGTATCAAAATAGAAACAAAATGTAACGTTAAGTACTATTTTGTCAAAAAAAATAGGTAGGGTACTAAAATAAAAAAAGGGGAAAGGTGGGGTACTAAAAATATAGTTATCCCTTTTTTAAAAGATCAATCAATAAATTCGTTCAAAGAAACCAAACATACAAAGGAAAAAAATCAGAAAAAAGATGCTCAAGCATAACCCAAGAAACAAAGCCAACGTAGTGGTCAGAATGAAAAATCTCAAACAGAAAAAACCCTAAGCTGACGGAAAACAAAAATATAGAGGTGGCGTCGCACGTCTGGATCTAAGAAAGATCCTTCAAGCGAAAAGCCCATGGCGGCCGGTGACACCAACGGGTATTTTAGGAAGTCGGAATGACATAAACAACAAAGCCAAGGCCATAAAGGCCAAGAGAAGCCGAGCTCAACCCTTCGAACGATCTATCGGATTGGTTAAAATCTGTTAAGGAGACATCGGTAAAAGAACAACATCAAAGGGTTGCAAGCAGAAGCACCAACGGAGGATCAACAAATGTGCAAGAGAAAAACAAAAAGAAGCCAAAAACGAGAAGGGAAACCACCCTACAGGGCCAACCTTCCTTCTCTCAAGAGGGGGTCATGCTTGACCCTTGGCCGTCGAAAAAACAAAATCACAACAAGCCGACTAAAAGAGAGCATCAGAACAAAAAAAAAAGTCGAGAAAAAAAGGGCAGCTAAAAAATTAAAACAAAAAAGGGAGGTGGCCAGACGCCTGTAGAGGCTATTGGCCGCCTGAAGTTTCAGAAGAAAGGGTTTTGAAATTTGAGAGAGAAAGCCTCGCAAAAGGCCCCACCATACCCTCCGATTGAATTTATTATTATTTGTTTGAATATACTAGTGTGATAACATGAAACATCATTTTCTTTCTCTACTAAACACGCTCGTTAGGTTCAAATATAAATTTATTTACAAAATTTAATATTTTTTGAACATTTAGAATTTTTTTTGAAAGCTAGAGTGATTACAAATAGTATATGTTCTAAATATACTCTCAACCATTTGACAATGAACGCTCAATCACTCTGCTGCAGCTGCTGGTGTTCGAACCCGTGGCCTCTAGGAACAACAACCGTTCCCTTAACTATTGAGGCAAGTTGGTTCGTGCGAACATTTGGAAATTTTAAATGTGTTCAATTTTAAGGTACGTATTCTTGTATGTTTAAGAAAAAAATTAGGGCAATTTGTTTCATAAAATAACTGAAAAAATTGATTTCAAAATTAAAAAATGTATTTAAAATTAAATGAAAATTAATAATAAGTTGATTTAGTGAGATAAGACATTAATTTCTTTAAGCAAGGTCAGAGTTTTGAATTTTGATGTTGTAAATAAAAAAATTTTTGTGAGAAGGGTCGTCCCATATTGGGTATATGTAAAACTCAATCTAAATCAGTTAACTAATAAATTTGATATCGTTGATAAAATAAAATAAAATCTTATGAAATATGATACTATTTTAAAATTTTAAATTTACTCTATATAATTTAATTGTGGTATTGATTTTTTTATTATTTTTATTTAAAATTTTTGGTCCTCCCACCCTTTGTTCTAACTTGTGTATTAATCGACAACCTGACAACTAAAAGTGATAAAATAGTCTTTTAGTTCCATTCGTATACAATGTTTATCAATTTGATCATTAATGCTTAAAAATAAAAAAAAATCATTAATTGGACAATACAAAAGTTCAATCATCAATAATATTGACAATTTTTAAGAGCCATATTAATAAAAAACTGCAAATATAGAAGACTCAAATGATTATTTTATTAATTTATAATTGTTAGGTCAATAATAAGTAGTAAAAATAAAAATCAATGGAAAAACTAAAAACTTTGAAATCAAATATAGTACATTGAATCAATGTCAGAAAATTAATGTGTAAAATTAAAATTTAAATAACACAAAAACTTTGATATATTTAAATCTTAAAATATACTAAAATTAAAAATATAAAATTATTGAACCGAATAAGTGTTCAGTTAAAAAGTGGATAATATTCATTACAAGAGACACGAATTCAAATTACTTTATCTACAAAGTATATGCACATTATCAAAAAATTAAAATTATATATAAATATATATTATCGTACAATTACATATAAACAATTAAAAAAATAAAATTATAGTTCTGTCAAAAAATTATGGACTTAAAATTTCATCAGCTGGCAACAATATAAGCCGACAAAATCAGTTTTGAAAACTCAATGAGTGTAGGTCAGCAATTTCCTTCAACAGTTACAGCTGGAGATATCAACTAAAAATGAGTACAAGATTTCCATATTCCTGGATCTGACGCCATTTGATTGCAAGCTCACAACAACTCCTGTATACGGCACTACACACAACCTTACCCCACCCAAATATTTTCTTATTTTCTCGCCTAACATCCATCTCCCTCAAAATTTCAAAACCCTAAACAATCTCGTTTCCGAAGATCTCCATCTCGAAAAAAAAAAACAATAATCTCGCAGGTAATTCAAACCCTAAATCAATGCATCTTTCATTTTATTATTTAAACTCTAAAGGACCTTCTCTAGAAATCTCCTTTTGTTTGTCTTATGTCCTTTTCAGGGAAAAGAGAAAAAAATGAGTAGCCGTTCGAGCAGGACTCTTTATGTTGGGAATCTTCCCGGTGATGTTCGCGAGAGGGAAGTGGAAGATTTATTTTACAAGGTTATACTTGGGAGAACTCTATCTTTCCTTTCCTTTTGTTTATTTTTGGTAATCATCATTAGGTCTTCATTATTTTAGGTTAAATGGAACTTTTTCTTCTGAGAGAACACGTTAATTTCTATGTTTAATTGTGAAATACTTGTTTGGGAGTAGATTAGGAGCAAACAAGTTGTCTTATGTGGAACTTTGAACTTAAAGATGCAAAATTTGAGGATTTATGGTTTGGATCTATGTTGGGACGGGAAAGGGCAATTTCCAAAATTAAAGGGTACCAGCAAAGACAAATATCAAATAAATTTTATTTTTTTAGATGAAAATAAATTTTAGATTCTAAAAATATGTAAAAATAAAAAGTCATAAAAATATCATGTGAGCATGGCATCACATCTACTTATATCCTTATAGTTGAATCACGCCAGCAAGAGAAAGTCAAAAAGAAAGAAGAAAAACACAGAAAACGGTTGGAGAATAGAAGACAAAATAGGATAGAAGAAATATTTGTAGGCACCCCGGTACAGGGACATATCGGGTACCACCCATAGTATGGCTTTTGACTGAAGTATCCGTGCTTCATAGGTTTGGATTCTGTGCTTGGGTTTAGATATTTAGGGAATATTGAAATGTTAAGAAATGAAATTGTGAAGACTGCCAAATCAGGTCTACTGATATCAGTGAGGGTACATAGCTGCAAGTAATGACAACTAATCAACAATTTAATCTTTAATCCTGGGTAGCAACATATAAGGAAAACTCAGATGTAGCTGTACTTGTACCATACTTGTGGTCGTACTTTACTTACATGCCTCTTCGAGTATACTTGTGAACAAAAGTTGGCTCTTTTAAATTTATGGAGTGGAACCAGAGTTTGGCTTACTTGATATGGGTTGCAATGAATCTCATGATATGCCTTCATTAGATTAGTTAGTTTTCTGTAAGCTTGAAATTTTTATATTTTGCTTTTGTTGCAGTATGGTCCTATAGCCCATATTGACCTGAAGATTCCACCAAGACCTCCAGGTTATGCTTTTGTTGAGGTGAGATAAGGTGCTGATGTTTTAGTGATGGGGGCTGTTTTTGGTTTTTTGTTTCTTGTAACGATGTTACCTTTTTCCCTAGTTCGAAGAGGCTCGAGATGCTGAAGATGCTATTCGTGGTCGTGATGGCTATGATTTTGGAGGACAGCGATTGCGGGTTATTTCCTTTCTTGCTTGTTTATGTTTTATTTTGCATCTAGTCACTGCGTCATGAACTTGGCTTTGTGAGCTCTCTTCTCATCTTATTAACTAATTGCAGGTTGAACTAGCACATGGTGGTCGTGGGCGTTCGTCCTCAGATCGTCACAACAGTCATGGTGGTGGGCGTGGGCGTGGACCATCCAAACGTTCTGAATATCGCGGTTTGTTATCTTTTTATTCCCCTTTTTCCTTGTGCTATATATTTTAGTCTACTTATGAATTTTCTTCAATGGATTGCTTTGGTGTGCAGTGTTAGTCACTGGATTGCCATCTTCTGCTTCATGGCAGGATCTTAAGGTAAAATCTGATTTTACTAAAATTTTCAGCCTTCAAATCCAAAAAAAGCATATCCCATAATAGAGGACATTGAAACAAATGTTTGTTGTGGTGTATTTAACTCAGGATCACATGCGTCGAGCCGGGGATGTTTGTTTTTCCCAAGTTTTCCGTGATGGTGGTGGTAAGACACTATTTTCGAAGTTCATAGTTGTAGTCTGATCCTTCAGCTTTTATGTGTAATCTTATTTAACATTAGTCTTTTCTGTTTCCTTAAATGAAAGTTAAGCTGCTTTATAAAAGGCTTACTGATACAATTGCTTTTTGGTTTATCAGGGACAACAGGAATTGTGGATTACACCAACTATGATGATATGAAGTATGCTGTAAGTAACCTTTCTTCAACTCTTGTTCAGTGTGGAAGACCTTGTCATAACTTAGTTAATGTCATTGAGTAAACATCTGTGTAATTATTATTATGTAAATATTTTTATGGTCTCTTTTTGCAGATCAAGAAACTTGATGACTCTGAATTTCGGAATGCCTTTTCTCGGGGTTATGTTCGGGTACATGATCTCAACTTTAGTCTTTGAGAAACTGAAGGAATCTTATTCAATTTTCCAACTGACATATACAATTCTAAAGCTTAGTTTACTTGTTTACTTTTTTTAATGTGATTTCCCTTTTTTACTTTTATGATTTTCCATTTTTATTACTAAAGTTTTTTTCCTTTAGGTTAAGGAATATGATTCTAAGCGAGATTCCTCTAGAAGCCCTAGTCGTGGTCGTTCTCCTTCAAAAAGTCGAAGCCGAAGTCGAAGCCGCTCTCGTGGTCGGAGCAAGAGCCGCAGGTTTTTCTTATTCTTTGGGATGTGGAATTCTATTTGTGACTAAAAAGTTGCTTGCTAACCTTGCAATTGTTATGCAGCAAATCTCCTAGAACCAAACCTTCACGCAAGTCACCTGTAAAGTCAAGATCAAGGTCGCGGTCTCCTTCGGCCTCAAGGTCTCGCTCTTTGTCAGGGTACACTTGCTTCCTCTCATTGAATGTGTGTTTTTTGCTGTGTCAATGATAATGGTATCCTACATTATTCCCGGTTGTTGGTTTACTGATAATAATTTCCTCTACTAGCTTGTGGTCTTGGGCTCATCGATAATGTTTCAGTTTTTTTTTTTTTGTATAAATAATGTTCCAGATTTGCTGACCTTGCACTTGACTTTTTGTCTGCAATAACGGCAGCTTCTTTGGGAAGCTGAAGTACTGAACTAACTCATTTTTAAGAATGAATATTTAGTTTGCTAACTGGACATAATTTTTTGTTTGCTTTATGTTATTGTTGTCTCCTGTCTTTATACTTTACCGGTAAAATTTTTTTGTTCACTTGTTCCATAAACATATAGGAAACATGTCTCTAGAAGTAGAGACCTTATTTGAAAGCTTAAAATATGGATTTTTGAATCAAATGCTAATTGGTTATTACTTCTTACACTTAGTTTCTTGTATAAGGTAAAGGAATGTGTTTGTGTGCTCCGTCATTCACGGGGTGTTCTTGGATTATAAATGATCAGATATCTGTTAATGCATTTTGGAATCAACTTCTGTCATGTGGTTGTCAACATGCATCCTTGTCAGGAAAGATGGTTTGTCTGTGAAACTTGGTCAGGATTGTATCCCAGCTTATTGAAGTACATTTTCTTTCTTTTGTCATGAAAATTGCCTTGTTTGCATTTTAGATATGGATATATGCAGCAAACTGGGGATTGGATATTGGGATCTTGTGGGGATATGTTTCAAATTGCATGCAACTCGTATGGTTGCAGAGGTATGCTGTTTTTTAGATGGGCAGCTTAATATCTCTCCCGTCCCTTATCTAATGTACATAGCATCATAAATGTCCATGGGTGCTAGATTGGTAACAAAGGAGTCAATGGACTGCATAATAGAGCTGGATTTCCTTTCAAGGAATTGCAATAGTAGAGCCGGATTTCAGTGAAGTAAATGCACTGGGATTTGCAAGTCATCACTTTGAGCGGTAGAAACATTCACTGTCACTTTCAGCTCCAGATATTGGCAAGCTAATAGGACATGCTATGTGGATTGACTATATAATTTGGTGGCACAGGAGCTTTCTCATTCTATATCCACTGGTGCCGAAGTATTGAAAATTTTAAATTTAAAATTGATGGATTTTATTTTGCTAGATTAGGTGTTATTCCTTGTGTAGGCAGGTTTGCAAGTTGGCCTTATTCTTTGTTTCCTTATTTAGCTGCTAAAGATCTGTGCATTCTCTTTTTTATTCCTTTTGAATGTGGTGATTCTGACGTGGAAGGGGCATCAAGGCTCTTGGACATAAAAGTTGTTAAAAAGGAACGTGTTGGTTTTTAAACTTGGGTTCTTTCTGGAACTTTTGCAGATCTCGATCAAGATCAAGATCTCCTTTGCCTTCTGTAAGTTATTGTTTTGCATATGTTTAGTCAACTTCAAAAATTGAAGTTGCTTATTTTAAGCTTTGGAAGAATAGGTTTCTGTTCTGCCCAATTGTGCAGTTTGATTAATCTAACCCGGGTTGTTGGTCTCTCCTTTTATTGGTTACTGTCTAATATGTTTTGTTATAGATTTCATATCACTCTGAGCAGCGTGGAAAAGGAAGGAGCAAGAGCCCTAAGAGACGCAGTGTTAGCAAGAGCCCTAAGAGACGCAGTGTTAGCAGGAGTCCAAGTGGGAGTAGAAGCAGGAGTAGGAGCAAGAGTTTATCCAGGTCTCGAGTCTTGGTCTCTCTAATATAGCTCAGTAATATCTGCGACCGATGTTTTACTATCCATTTATCTCCTATTCGTGTCTCAGGTAAGATACCATCCGGAGTTGATGCTGGGGCTGATGAAGATCCTATGAAATTGAACTTAAAAAAACTTAATGGAAATGTACCAATCATGCTGGATTTCATGGCTAAAGTTTATTGTTGTTTTGAACCATTTAACTATTGTTTTGTTTTGTTTTGTTTTGAACCCCATTGGCTATGGTGTGGAATCTCTAGAGGACAATATTATATGTAATGAAAAGCGTTTTCCAGTAAATAAAAGAATGGCACTCCAGCTCCATTTGTTACTGCCAGAATAGCAGAGTTTTGTTCCGTTGGCGTTAATAATAAATTAGCATCGGCAGTGGTAAACAATGAATGGGGCCAAGGCAAGAGGTGGTGAAGTCATGTCATGTCATGTCATGGTATTGTTGAGGGGACAAAGTTGATAAGTGGGCACGTGAAGTTGTCAACACTCAATAGCCGAGGGCTAGATGTGCGGAGGAACATAAGTCTCCTTTCCTCTGGTCTTTGTTGATTGATGACTCATGATTCCATGGATTTGATGAGAATTTATTACCTACCTTGTGTGGTAATGCTACACTTCACGTTACGTTAAGCTTTCTCTCTTTATTGCAACAGATATTTAAATTTGGTATATAAATAAGGATAAATATTCTATGGAAACAAAAAGTTTTCACAAGCGCATTAGTTTTAGGGTATAAGAAGTTAGTTTAGGGTATAAGATTTATGAGTTTAGGTATAGGAGGTTAGAATTTAGGGATAATTGTTTCAATTTAAGGTTTAGGGTTTATAAGTTAAAACTTAAATCCTCATCATATTATCTTAAAAACTAAACCTTAAATTATAACCCTAAACCTTAAATTGAAATAATTATCCCTAAATTCTAACCTCCTATACCTAAACCTATAAATCTTATACCATAAATTAACTCTATATACCCTAAAACTAAGGCGCGTAGAAATTTTCAATTTCTACCGCCTGTGTATAGGATGTTAATCCTATAAATAATATGTTTTACGTTACATCCCAATTGATTTTAATTTTTAATCTGATAAATATTATTGATTTTTTTTTAAAAGTTTAAATAAAACTAATTTTATGTTTTTCTCAATTTAACTTTGGGTATCCGATTTTTTAATCAATTAATTTATATCCGAATTTTTGAGCACACTTAAAGAATTTAGCGTCTCATGTTATTAGACTGAGATATTAAGTTATTTTAAAATTTGATGAATTAAGCCTCATATTAATTAATTTAATACTATAAAATATTAGTTTGAACAGCTTTATCCATCCGGATCATGAACAGAAGAAGTGATTAAATAAAGGAAAACGACTGGACTAGACGATTCCTAGCGCAATGAGTCAGTCTCTGTAATCCACAACCACAAACTCAAAGCAGCCTATAAGTAACTGTCGAAACAATATGCTATCCCCACGCCGACGGTTCTACACCGCCACCCGCTGCTTCATTGAACTCATTTATGGAGTCTGCCCATTCCTAGATAACAAACCAGGAAGTTGAAACGCCAGCGATTTCAATTTCTTTTACACTTATTATTATTATTGTTAGAATTCGCAACGATGACGGAGACGGCGTTCTATAAGCTCCCGGAGGACGTGGTTCTAAACATATTTTCCAAGCTCGAAGACGATCCCACGAGCTGGGCAAGTCTCACTTGCGTCTGCACCAAATTCTCTTCTCTCATTCGCAACACCTGCTTGAAGCTAAAATGCTCCAAAACCATCCCCACCGTCTCCGCCGATCTTCTCTCCCCTTCCTCCGCCGCCCCACCCGGCGGTTGGGCATCCCTCCACAAGCTTTCCGTCTGCTGCCCTGGCCTCCTCCACGCCGGCGTCCTTCTTGATAATTCAGATTTCGGCCTCGAACGCGAGCTCGGCCCCGATGAGAATTATCACAAGCCTGCTAATTTCCATGCCTCAGCGCCATCCACCGAGCACTATTCGAGCAGAACGGAAGGCAATTCGAATCAAAACCCGAACTTGGAAGCCGACGTTCCGGGATCCGATTGTTCCTGGTCTCTTTTTGATGATCTCTATTTCGACACCGTTTACAACGCGTCCGATTCGGTAGAGGATTATCCAATGGAAACTATCGAAACCGGGACGATTACCATCGGGAGTGAATTACCTGTTTGTAAAAAAAGGAAGATTTCTAGATCGCAGAAGTCTCATTTAGCAACCGGCGTTTGGAACTTAAGCCGGGAACAAGGGAACAAGTTATTGGCGAGCCGGTTCCGAGGGGATTCCCTGTACATTTGCGATTGGCCCGGGTGCGTTCACACGGAGGAGAAGCGAAACTACAAGCTCTTCAGAGGTGTTTTCAAGAACTTCAAGAAATCCCGGGTGTGGAGGACGATAAACGATGGGAACCGGAGCAAGGTCGATCTCAACTGCGCCTTCTGTTCCTGCAAAGAGACTTGGGATTTGCATTCGGCTTTCTGTTTGAGGCGGATTTTCGGGTACCATGACGACGGCGAGCCAGTTGTTCGAGCTTTCGTCTGTGAGAACGGCCATGTTTCTGGTGCTTGGACTGATTTGCCTTCTTTGTACACTTGAAAGACAGATCATTTCAGCTTATCAAAATTACTTTGTAAGTTGCTTTGTTCCATCATTATAATTCAGCTTGTATTATTGGGTTTGAACTTTTTACCAATTTGGTTTTAAATGAACATCATACTGATGCTTGAAACATGATTATACATGTTCTAATTGTAATTGAATCATTAGATTTATCCAGTGAGAATTGTCTTTCTCTTTCAGTAATCCATTTGTTCGATTGTCTTCAATTTGGTTTTATATGAAAATCATAGCTTTCTGCTAGCACTCCAGTGGTGCATCAATTGTTTGATTTCTGTTTCATATCACTCAACATTTGGTCTTGCCTCATTCTTCACTTTTGCTGTTTTAACATTTGTGCATGCATGCAATCTTCTTCAATTATTTTTATTAATTCCTCTTAAAAAGAAACAAAATCTGGGAAAAGTGGAGTCGTGAATATCTATGGAGCAATAGCAGTTCAAGTTCCATGCAAGATCATCACCTGGGTCGGATAAAGTCGCCGTCCCCGGTTGTTTGCGACCTCGAGAATGGGATACCGTCCCCGGTTGTTTGCGACCTCGAGAATGGGATACTTTCGAGTAAACGTTATCTCCATCTAACCAACACTCTTAAAGGATTTTCTTCCTTCCCTTTTGCTTCACCGATCCAATGTTATGTATGGTTATAATGTGCTGGAACGGACACATGATTTTAGGTCGAACTGTGAATTTTTAAGAAGTTAAATTAGAAATTTAGCAGTGTGACCTTGTCTGGTTCGATGTTGATGCAAGGATTTTCAGTGCTGCTCTTTTACTTCAGAGCTTGTTCATCATGGATAAACAACTAATAAAAACTATCTGAACGCACGATATATTACGTAGAAAAATATTACAATAACAATTGTAAAATGTGCTCATTTATACCAATATTCAGCATTATTGGTATTGCAACATCATGGTTATTAGGTAACTAAACACAGGCAGTTCTTCAGTTCTATTTGACGGATTAATGTTTGGTCTTAGGCCTCTTCACGATCATCACGGAGCAATGAGCATGATGAGAACAATAATCACTCACACTGCCAAGAACAGCCCTGAAACATCAATATTGTTAAAACCTGGACACATAGAATAACTTCCCAATGTTTGTCTAATAACTTCAAAGGTCTACCTCTTTATAGCTCCATAACCATGGCTACCGACAGCGAGCACCGAAGCATGGTGCTTTTCTACAGCCTCACAAAGAACATTCCTGGCATCGCCTTCGACTACTTCGACGACGGCATCATGCACCTGCATGCGCATAACCAGAAACGACTAGATTGGCTGCTTGGGATGGTTGTTTAGTCAAAATCTAACATCTAAACTTATCTAACAAGTGCTACTGCTATGCAGTTTCTATGTTCTACAATGAACTAATCATTCAAAACTAAAACCAGAAAAAGTAACTAGTAGCGCAAAGATGTATGTTGACGCGTACCGATTTACTAACGCAGAGTTCCTTGGCCTTCTCCACAACCCTGGCAGCGATCTTCCTCAAATCGGCATCCACGTACGGCAATACCTCGGCAGCTCCTACAATAACAACAGGTGAATTAGAAGTAGAGCACGGTTGAATTAAAGATAAAATCAAAAGGGAAATGAATACCAGGTCCAGCGAGACCAACAGCAGAAGTAGCAGTAGGCTTGGCATGGACGATGAAGAGCTTGAAGGGAGGATTTGAATCGAAAGGAACAAAGAAATGATCGAGCGTCCATTCCAACGCGTACATACTGTGTTCGCTATCGTCGATTCCGACTACCATGGCTTGCTTCTCCGACGTTGTTGCCATTGAAACTGTAGGAATTACAAAGGGGTTTGAATTCGAGCTTTGGGGGAAAAGGGTGTTGGAATAAGGAATTTATTGAGGAACACAAAGCAAAAACAGTGTGCGGACTAGGCGTAAGGCGTAAGCGGGTTTAAATCAGGCTTGGAAGCAGGAAGAGCCAGCTAGAAGACGCGATCTGCTGATTCTGATTTGTTCCCTATCCTCTTATCCGCACTACCTCCAAAACACAGTTTTATGTCAATTGCCCCTAGCATTTTAAATTTTGGATTTATATTCGATACATTTGAAGTTTCTATAAGCGCTTTAATTTTAAAGTTTAGAGATTTAATTTATGGGTTCTGAATTTAAGATTTAAAGATTATGATCAATAATACTTGAACATATACTTGTTTTGAGTGCCTATTTATTTTTAATCGGTATTTATGAATTGATCACTAGTCGAAATATGATTATGCCATTATGTGTCTTAAACTTGTACTGGATGCTGTCAATATAAATTTTGTATCATTTTTTTAATTTTTTTGTTAGTCGTCAACTAAAATGAAATATTTTCTCAATTTTACACCCTATCTCTAAAATTAAAATATTTATGGGAACTTTTAATTTTTATAGTCAGAATAATTATCCTTAAATTATTGTAGGTAAATGGAGTGTAGTTATTGTATAAACAAATTAGGTTTAATGTTAATTGCTAAGATTAGATTGGAATATGAGTCATAATTTGGGGAAGTCTTTCTGAAATTAAGCCTAATTACTTGTATTAAAGAATGAAGGGAAGAAAAGTTTCCACCATGTGGTGGTGTTCAGATTTGATAGCTTTCCTGTAAAAACGTGAATGCCAATTGGGATGCGTGACGTATCCTTCTTGTAGTTCTCTATCTCTTTCTTTGGATTCCATTATTTCCCACTTTGATAACTCTTCTGGGGGAGAGACTATCTTGCAACTAAACTCTTGACCTTTTTTTTCTTAATATATTCAGATTTTAATTTAGGAATTCAACCTGTTTAATAATTCTAGTAGAAAAAAATAATATTATTCTTTTTAGAAGCTTCGTGTTCGAAGGAAAATTTTGTATACAAGATATTTATGAGTTTACTGAGAGCTAAAATTGAACATATATTACCACGAGATCTTACATTAAGAATGTAAAACTAATCTAAATTTCTTATTATAGGGTTATTATCTCCTCTCAAAAGATATATCTAATAGGATGTGCATCGATACAACCTTTGTATTTCAAAATATTAAGATCTCTTTTCCCTTTTGATTATGATTATAGTTATTCTGATATTACTAGACTGATTGATTATTGGTTATAACAAACTATTTTAAAATTTATTTAATGGTAATTAAACATTTGCCTATGTTAATGGGCTAAATAAGCAAGGAATTAATAGCTATGTGCTATTTGCTTGAGTGGTGGTCTGGTCCATTATGAACGACTACGCATCAAGGACAAAATAAAGATGAGAGAAGAGGTTATTCTCGTTAGGTATTTATCCCATTTTTAGCATATATGCCCTCTACCTATTCCTTTTCATTTGGCCATGAGAAGACTATTTTTGGAGTTTTTATTTACTTATTTTAAAGATTTTTTAAATTATTTATTAAAATATATTATTATTTATTTTTACAGTATGGTGTCGTTTAAGTATTGAAATTTATTTAACTTATAATGTAACACTAACTCTAATTCTAAATACAAATAATTAGGAACAGAACTAGAATGAAATTATAAAAGGGACCAAAACTAAAATAAAGTTACAAGAGGAGTCAAGTTACTTATTTTTAAAATTTAACATGCCCCTAAAAGACAACCTTAAAAAAAGAGAACTAAAGTTTTATTTTACTAATTTTAAAATTGGCATAACCTACAAATGATTAAACTAAAAAAATTGATAAAATTTAATTCCATTAACTTTAAAACTTTTATAGACTTTAAAAAAACTAAATTATTTTTTTAAAAAAATAACAAAGACTTAATTTTAATAGTGTTAAAACATTTTAAAGTTAAAAATGTAATTAAATTATAAAAAAATTAAGTGAACTAGATCCTCTTAGACCCCTCCAAATATTCCGCCCATGCGAATATCGACACATAAAAGTCATGCCGAACACAATTACACATTGAGATTGTAAGATGTACACAAAACTTTCATTGCCACGACCACTTTAATTCTATACCAACTTGTAATACCACTTCTGTTATATTGTACCCTAAAACCTATGGAAGAAATTATCGATTTTGAATATTAGTTCGATTGGTATTGTTAATGTTATAATGTTTAAAAAGTTGTGGGTTTGAATGCACTTAAGCACGTTTGGAAGGTTATTATGTAATTGTATTTGAGAGTAATTATACTCTTAATTTATTATTATTATTACTAGGATTTTACAATAAATAACAATAGTTTTATATAGATACACTTTCCCCCCCTTGTAACACCAACTTCTAACACGTGTGCCAATACTGAATTTGTAGGGGGTGAAACTAGGGATGGCAATGGATCGGATTTGGATCGGATTGTATAAAATCCAAGTCCGAATCCGTAACAATCGGACTCGGATATTTTTTTCGGATTTGGATTCGGATTTTTTTCAAACGGATTTGGACCGGAGTGTTTTTGGATCGGATTTTTTCGGATCGGATTCGGATTTGTTTCAACCGCATTTAGATCAGAGTTTTTGGATTCAGATTAAATTGTCATCCCTAGTATTGACCCAAGTCTGAGGGGTAGATTCGCGAATTTTAGCGTCTTTAGGGTATATTGTGTTTTGACCCTCTAATAATTTTATTTTAGTGCAAATTAGTCCATAATTTTGTATATTTAATTTCTTACGCATTTAATTTATGTTATTTAATTCTACACTTGTTCATTTTTATCTCTTATTTGTTGACTACATTTAATTTTTTGTGTTTATTATTTATGCTTTTAATTTGCTTTCTATTTTAATTCATAATTTTAGCATAATATATCATAACTTTATCTATCGATTGCACATTACTTACTATTTCATTCACTAACTTTCTTAATTTTTAGAAATTCATTGATATTTACATTTATTTGTTTCTCCATTGTATTTATTTTATTGTTTGTTTATCTATGACTTGATCTTGCATTTGTTTTTTTTCATATTTATTTATACATGCATATGGTATAAATAGATATATTACACTATATTAAGGTTAATAAATATTATTATTATTATTATTATTATTACTATTATTCCAAATTACCTAATATATACATTTATGTTTTCGTTTAAAAAATATATGTAGTTATGTTTCTTTTAATGTATTTAGTTTAACTTTTTACTTTATTTATGTTGTCTTCTTGTTTTAATGTAAATATTATACATGATATTTTGTTTTAAGGAGTTAAAAGTCCTAAATATTTTGATTCGGACTCGGATATGGATCGGATTCGGATTCGGATCGGATCTTGGCATGATCCATATCCAACCCATCTCCTATTAGGACTCGGACATTTTACTCGGATTCGGATTCGGATTTTTTTCAATCGAATATGGATCGGATAAATTCCTTCGGATCGAATCGGATTCGGATCAAATTGCCATCCCTAGGTGAAACTCTGTCTTAAGGAGGAGAAAAGTGAAGAAACTTACAGCAGGAGAAGATACCAATGAATTAAACTGAAAATTGATACCTTTTTAGTCCATTGTCAAGATGAAAAATACACTAATCAAAATTGAAATTTGAGTCAAGCTACGACTGCAACACCATCGATCGGACTATAATCTTCTTTAGAACTTCTACAAACTCCAAAGCCGAGAGATTGCCATGAAAAACTCGAAACATTCTCAGCTAGGTAATATCAAAGGATTCTTATCTTTAAATATATGATATCTCTTGCATAGTTTCTCCAGAGTTGCAACCGAATGTTGCATCTTGTTTAGTTTTATATCCATGAACATTCCCTGTAAAATACCATCCGTAAGAGTTACCGAAATACTATTGGAACAACAAACATGCGAAACGGAAACACCATCGAACCTGATAGTCTTCGCCGTATTTCTCAATCAGCTGGCCAATATGATGACGTTGCATGGTGGTCAGTGGCTGTAAATGTGTGCTTCGTCCATCTCTTCGCTTCTTCCCCAGTGCAGTTTTTAAGTCTACAAAAGCAAATTAAAGTAGAGATTAAACCCCAAATTCCAGCATACTAAAGGGAGTAAAACCATAATTAGACCGAAGATAAAAGATTATTCAGAGGGTGAACGATTTAAGGTTTACATGTTCATTTCTATGAAGCAATGAATAAAGACTTGCAATTTCATAATAACATTGAATTCATTGGTTACTTCTTTACAAAAAAAAAAGATAAAAGAACCATCTTGAAATTGAGCAAACTAGACCTCAAAATTGAAGCTTGGGCTTTTAGCATTAGCCCTTAAAGAAGATAAGATTTCTTCAGAAAGTGAAGTGACTAAATTTTTTCAGTACAATTCTATGAAGCAATTGAAATTTCATCTAAAGAAACCATATTTAATTTAAATTGAGGTAAATAGACCTCAAAATTGAACCGCTTAAACAGCAGAGAAGTGAGGGGGGGGGGGGGGGGGCAACTGACCATCTTCTTCGAGATCGCTGCCGGAATCAATGGGATCAAATTCATCAGCAGGTTCATCGGACGGCGGGGGATGAGGGACTTGAAGCGAATCGCTTTCCACGATATGGGATGTTCGAGAACGGACGCTAAGGAGATTAGGGTTTGAAACGACGCCAAAGGACTTGTAGTTTTGGATGACGCTGGCTTTGTCGTCCCACTTGGAGAGGGCATCGTCGACCTCAGCGAGGGCTCGGAGCTTCGGAGGAAGACTGAAGCATGGCTTAAATACGTGAGGGTTTTTCCTGGGGAGACCCACTTTGACCTTGGCGCGAGATTGCTTGTATTTTCTTCTCGACCTCCCCATCGGATCTTCGTCTCTCAGAATTAATTGTTGGCTAGGGTTTTTGCAGGGGTTTTATCTTAATCTCAGAGATCAGAGTGAGAGGGTTCTTAAATGACGTCGTTTCATTGCTGGGAGATAACACTGGGCTTCTCAGTTTGGGCTCATGCTTAGAGTTGAGATAATTTATTTGATATAACTATGAATATTTGATGCCTCGATCGACTAATTTGAATTGATAATGCATATACATGACATGTCATGGAGATGAATCTCTCAACTCAATTTGTGCCATTTATATTGTTGAGATTCAAAATTTTAACTTTATTTAAGGCATGGATGAACAAAAATTGATTTCTTTGACTCGACGTAAAAAATTTAAGTGGACTCAAATGGTAATTTTATAAACTCGAATCAATTTTTTTTAAATAGAGTTATAAAATAAGATTCGAATAACTCAAATTTTTTAGTAATTAGTAAATTTATTTTCAAGTTTGATTCGAGTTGAGTCCCTCAATCCTGCATGATATATGTATATCACATGTGAAAAATATATATGTATATTAACCTAAATTTTTTAGATGTTGTTGTTTAAAAAATATTTTTAGATCTATTACACTTAATTTTTTATTTTCAAATTTATTGTACTTCACTCTAAGTCTCTAACATCATTTCAGCAGAAACCATTGGTTACCCCATTTTCCATCACATCAAACCTTCAAATGAAAACAAAATCACATTAAATCTTGAAAAAAAAACTCAACAACATCATAACAATTATCCCATGCATATTTTATATGATTATAGAAAGTGATTTCAATTGAAATTAATTAGTAGATTAATATTATAAATATTTACAATTAAATTTGAATAATTTAACTCGAATTTTTTAAACTCGACTCGAAAATTTTTAAAATAAAATTTAATGTATAAAATAGGATTCGTCAAATTAACTTACCGGTAATTAACATCTCATCCTGTTTAACCACTGTTGGCTGATATTTTTTAAAAGTATTTTATTAGTCATCTACTTTTATAGTTGTGGAATTTGTTTACTATTTGGAGTGTACCAAATTATTTGATATATTAACAGTAGAATTCTTTTAATTCCATAAACAAGATTAAAAAGCCATCAAATGTATCATTTATTTTATGTTAAAAATGTATTATTTATTTGGGGTACAATGGTTGTGATTTAAATCAAAATCGAATAAAATATATATTGTATGAATCAATTAAATTAAACAAGTTCATCACAATCTAATGATTTATTCAACGTTTTAATATTAGAATCAGATTAGAGTAGAATTCATTTATGATCTTACTATAAAGTTCATTTCCTAAATGAAAACGGCTAGTGCATATTTCTTTGAGAAACAAAAACTTGATAATTTTATAAACGCAGGTAATGTTTTCATATGCTCATAATACACTGACCGAGAATCAATAATCTAATATAGAGAAAATCCATTCAAACTTCCCATTTTCTAGAACCATTTTATTTTGATGCTAAAGACTGCATTTTCTCCAAATTATTGACCAAGATATGGCAGGTTAAAACTTAAAATGCAGCACATTAGCGGGGGAATGGTCCAGCCAGAGCTAGGGCCTTAAGGGTGATGGTTAATAGTGCAACAGAGTCTTGGTTCGGCTATAGTCCGGTAGAGCGGTCGGCATATTCTTGAACCAATGCTGCAAACACTGTTGGCCTCTCAAGCAAGATTGATGGCTTGTCGAATTCTTTTGCCTTTCCTGTGTTGTTCAAAAAAACAATACAGCAACATTAATTGGACAATTCTAACATCAACAATGGTGATTGTAGCAATGAGTTGTGGGTGGAAAACAGAAAGAAGCTCGCACCTGCATCGATGACCAGAACCTTGTCACAGTCCATGACAGTGGGGATTCTGTGAGCAATGCTGATAATTGTGCAAGCTGCAAACTCTTCCCTTATAATCTTTTGTACTACAGCATCAGTTTGCGAGTCGACTGATGCGGTCGCCTCGTCCATGAACAAAAGCCTACTACGCTTAAGCATCACCCTCCCCAAGCATAGAAGCTGCCTTTGCCCCACGCTCCAATTGTCACCATTGTCAACCACTGGAAAAACACACACACACACACACATGATTTTGGTAATTCTAAGGCACCGTTTTAATGAATAGAAATACGCTCAAGACTCAGAGTCACTTACCTAAAGAATCGAGTTTGTCGGGTTTCGATGCCACCACATCTTTAAGTTGGCATCGCTCAAGACTCTGCAAAAATAGTGAACTTATAACTTATATGATGCATGTAAATGAAGTGGCTCATGTTGTTGCTTGGAATATAATGTTTACCTTCCAAATCTCTTCATCTGAAAACTGTCCTGCAGGATCGATGTTGCTTCTCACAGTTCCTTCGAAAAGAACAGGCTCTTGTGGGATGATCCCAAAGCGTGACCTAAGATCATGCAGCCCCAGCTTGCAGATATCTATACCATCAATGATTATCTTCCCTCCCGTTGGTTCAATCACTCTAAACAAAACTTGGATTAACGTCGACTTCCCGCTCCCCGTCCGACCAACAACACCGATCTTTTCACCCCCATTAATGCTCAGAGTAATCCCTTTGAGTACAAGAGGAGTGTTCGGTCGGTACCGAACATGCAGTTCTTTGAGCTCAACATTGCCATGGGCAGGCCAATTTGGAGGGGGGAGGCAATCTTCGATATGCCATGCTGCTTCTGGTTCAATAGTTGAGAATTGCTTTATTCTTTCCACTGAAACCATCCTATTCTCCACAAAGCAACTTAAATATATGGCCCAGAACAACACTCCATTGAGAGACAACCCATATGAGAGTGATAACCCAACATTTTCTGCATTATGCAAAATAAGTTAAAAGTTTTCTTCGAATCGTATTTAGAAGATTTTCGAGATCACAAGTTACTAGCACTGACATGTATGCCTGCACTAAGACGATGTATGAACTTACCTGAAACATATATACTTGGTTTTAACTAGGCTAACCATGTGTAGCATATGCTTACCTGGCCTGACAAAGCTGCTAGGTAACAAGATCATAAACATGGTAGAAAGGCAGAGGACTATGGTCCCGAAAAGTTCTAAACGGAAGCCTAACCACTCATTGGATCCGTTGTTGTGGAAATCCATGCGTAAATTGGAATTAACTCTGATAACATTTTCCTGACAGAACATATCCTCCTTTCTGAATGCTCGAATTGTCATAACTCCGGAGATGCTTTCCGAGAAGTGATGGATGACGGGAGCTTTAGTGATTGAGTCAAGGCGAGTTAGTTCACGAGATGATGCTAGGTAGTATCCCTGCAATCGAAGAGAAATGAACATCATCAAGTAGACCTTCTATAATCTATCATGCGAGCCAATAACAGAAGCATCTGTTCTTGATATAAAGAAAGAAATCTGCAATAGAAGGTTTATGATTTAACATATTTTGGGGAATGATCATGTTAGAATGGTGCAGTCATAATGCTTACCACATGATCTATGTCTTAAAAGATGTTGGATTGTTATAAAAATAGGTGATGGATGCCAAAAGGTGAAAGAAGCATACCCGATACCAGTAATTCAGCCAAGAAAGTGGAATTATCAAGAATATCGAGGGCCAAGCGAATTGACATGTGATTATGAAGATACTGAGCATTGCAATGTACAGAGACATGGTAATCCCCATCATGAATGGCACAAAGATATCGACATTGGTCTGATCAGTTGATACCTGTGGATTAAAAAAAAAGAATCCATCAGTCCTAAGATATATACCAACATGCTATAACGAGGTTCGAAGTTTTACCCGACTTAAAATTCTTCCTGAAGGTGTAGTATCTAAAAAGGACATAGGGGCATGCAAGATGCTTTGAAGAATTTGTCTGAAAAGGATTTGCGATGTCTTTAGCCCCATAAGTGTAATGAAAAAGGATCTCATCACTAAGAGCATGATCGACACGGCTGCAATGGTAGCATAAACCGAAATAAATACCGAAGGGTTGAATGAAACAGCATGTTCAGCTGAAGTTTCATATGACAACCAATAATCTCCAGCCATAAGAGACGCTTGCCACAACAGAGACAATAACAACACTGCGGCCACACCCCACCAGCCAAAAGCTTCAGTGCAGTATGTTTTGTACACCTGCAAGCTGACTTTACCAGTTTCCCTCTGTTCATCTTTGATTAGTTTGGAATCCCCCTTGTCTGATTTCGGGTGTTCTTGAGAATTATTTTCACTATTTGCTTCCCCAATGTTGGAAACACCCTGAGGAGATTTGGATGTTTTGGAGGAATTTTCAGCAGGCATGGTGTTGCCTGCTTCAACAAGTTCCATGGATGTTTCATGTGCAGCTACGAGAGCTCCAAAATCCGTACCAGCATCTAGTAAATCATTATACTTCCCCGACTGTACTATCATCCCGTCTCGCATTACCTATAATTTAAACGACAGGTATTTTCGAAACATAAATACTCTTACATAAGTGCCTGCTTGTGTCCTTTCCATGAAACAATGATACATGTTTACTTACCAAAATAAGATCAACATTGTGCAAGAAGTCCACTTGATGAGTTACAAGCAAAATAGTCTTATCTTTGAGAGCTCCTCTCACACATTCCTGCAGTTAAACAAGGTAAAAATACACATAGCAAGATTTCATAAGCAACTATCATGTTTTTCTACCAATTATCTTATATATGGATTACAATAAAATGAATCAGATAGTAGTAGTTTCACCTTGAATATGTTTGTCCCAGTATGAGCATCGACAGCACTAAAGATGTCATCGAGAAGGTAGATGTCGCAATCCTGGTAGACCGCTCTAGCGAGTTGTATCCGTTGCTTCTGGCCACCGCTGAGGTTAATTCCACGCTCTCCGATTTCAGTCTGATCACCAAACTCCATCATTTCCAGGTCTTTCTCTAAACAACATGCCTTTATAACTTCCCTGTATTTCTCCCTGTTCATCGGCAAGCCGAATAGGATGTTCTCTTCTATTGTCCCATTCTGAATCCAAGATGATTGAGCTACATATGCAGTTGTCCCACAAACCTTAACCTGTCATGAAAACAGTACAAGAACCGTGTTTAGCAATCATTCAATGTTTTGTTGCATTGTTTGTTTCCATTCTGCATAAATTCACCAAGTTCCATTCGAGGGCTACACAATCGAAAATAATTTAAATACATTTCGATACGAAAAATAATATGAATACGAATAACAAATGCAACCATCATAAAGACATAACTACATACTCTTAGGCTTACCTTTCCTGATATTTTGTGCATCTCACCAAGAATGGAACCCAGGAGAGAAGACTTTCCAGAACCCACAGTCCCTACTATGGCAGTAAGCTCCCCTTTCTTGACCTCTAAATTTATATTTTTAAGAACCCCTTCTGCAGTTTCGTCGTCCCAGCTAAACACCGCATTTTTAACTTCCACAGCAAACCGACTGTCGTCGCAACCCTCCTGTCTGTCCACTGATGAATCAACCAACTCCTTGCTCATCATGTAAGTATCCAATCTCTCCAACGAAATCATTGCTTGTGAAAGTGAAATCATGGCCTGTGGGAATGTCCTGATGGGCTCCTGCAAGATCTTAAAGATAGTTATTGCTGTGAAAACTACCCCTGCATCAAGTGTCACTCCTAGTAAAAGTGCAGTCGCAAACGTGAGTGTTGATATCAACAACGGCGTCGACCACATTACTATTATATTCCCGGATATTGAATACAAGAATTTACTTAGCCACCCAAACTCCATTTCACGGAAAGATTGGATTCTTTCGTTAAAGTGTTCTTCCCACGCCTGGAACTTGATAACCCGCATGTAATTAAGCATCTCATTCGTTGCCTTCATTCTCAAGTCACGATTCTTCATCACATTGAATTGGAACCGGTTGTTCCTTTTCGTCTCCATTACCACAAAGCTAAAAATGCCGAGAATTCCAAGCACCGATGTCAACACAGAAGCGCCAAGGTACCTATACAAAAGCACCAAGGCAACAGTAACTTGCAAAGGAGTCAACCAAATAGAATGGAGCTGTAACATCATATCAGAGAGCTGTTGAGCATCAACAGCCATGTAATTCACTATCTGTCCCACTCCATGAGCTTGACGTGCGGAGCAAGTTAGCCTTAGCCCTTTCTTGTATAAAGAAGTTATAAGAGTGCAGCGAATGAGCATCCCGATTTTCTGAGAGTTGAAGTTGAATTGGTGAGCCATCAAAACTTCAAGAAACTTAGCAGCAAGAAGAATCAATATAAGGTAATATCCTTCATACGGAGAGCTACGTTTCCCAGCAGTGTAATCAACAAAGCTTTGGATCAAAATAGGACCAACATACATAACAGAAAGCCGCACGAGCGCGAGGAACGCAGTGAAGGCAAGTTCCTTCCGAAAGCACCGTAGCAATGTGGTTCCAACAGGGTGGCTCGATTTCTCCTCCGGTTTAGGCCAATTCGCTTCAAAGAGCTTCGACATCTTTTCGGCCTGGTGTTGGGGTGATAGGATTGGCACTTCGTCCATTTTAAGAGGGGCTTTATAGCCTTTTTTCAACAGAGGATTCATCCAGAGCCAAAAAACCTTTGATACTACTGAAGCTGAAGCAAAGTCACTCACGTTGGATTTGCTCAACAGCGGTTCATACAACTTTATTTCTTCATCCATTTCCGGTTCAGATTCTCCGGTCGCAGTCATACCGGTCGAACCCCTTATAGCAACAACCACAAGAACAACTGATAATGGGAAAGAAGCAAAGGAAACTATATCATCCAACCTCAAATCCCTCTCCTGATTTGTTTCAACAGATAACAATCGAATTATCCCCGATACCGTAAACAACGAAACGATGATGAAATTCGCAGTCCAATAAATTCGGACAAAGATAGGATGGTTAACAGCTTGAAATCTCTTCTCATGGATGATTAAGATAGCAATCGCCAAATGAGTTATGGCTTGAATTAACCAAAACATGCCATCAAGTTGTTTCCAAGGCTCCTGGCTAATGCTAGTAAATGCAAAAATGGAGATAATAGTATAACAAAACGCCAGCACAACAGTGACAATCAAAGAGAGCTTGAACCATATTGTAGTCCTGGGAAGGGCTCTGCTGGGGCTTATGAGAGGATTGTTTACATCAGAGCTGCCATGGCTATTGCCTAACAATCTAGAGTAGAGCTTGTGAACAGCAAAGAAGATGAGAGTAAGCAAGAAGAGGAGATCAACGGCAGAGAAGAGAACTCTCTGAGGACATGGGGATAGGAAAATGAATCTCAGCCATTGGAATATGAAAGCAAAAGATGTTTGATTGGAAGGTTGAATCACAGTGCTTGAACATGAAAGAGAAGTAAACCACGTAGCCGATGACATATTCTACTCAACTTGACGTGAAAGAATACAGAAAATCACCTCTTGAATTCAAACAAACACATTCCGATTCCCTGTGTAATTACCTTCAAGTTAGCCGGTAAGCATTCAAAATATGCTTTAACATGAAAAAAATACAACACAAGGCAGATGTGCAAAACAAAAGGGAACTTTTTTCTGTGCCATTGGTAAACTAAAAAGATCATGTTAGAAACAAAAATGTTTTTTTTTCAAGAAAAAGATACCGCATTAAAAGCAAAGAAAAAAAGAGAGAACTTTTATGGGGTTGGGGGGGGGGGTGTAAAAACCAATCAAAATCACACGAAAGTGATCTGAAAACATAACCATGCAAAGCAAAGAAGAAGCTGAAGCAAACCTGGAACTCCGTTTCAGGAAGAAGAAAAGACGAAGCTAACTTTATCGTTGCGAGCTCAAGAAATGGCAGAGAAATTGTTCCAGAAATCTGCAAAAAGACATGGAATTTTAAAGAAAATGAGAATTCAGCAAATATTTTGCTGTTTGATGTTGGTATTACCATAAGCGACGTTGCTATAGGCTAATAATGTTTATTGAATCATTAAGTACTTGACATATATAGATTTTTGGTTGGTTTGTTTCTTTTGAAATCAATTAATATTTAATTTACAGTTCATATATAAATAAATTACCTATGGAATATGGATTACCAAAAAAAGATTACGTATGTTGATTTCGAGAAAAAATAATTAATATTTTACGAAACCGTTTGGTGTATATTATTGCAATCACTAATTTGAATTCAAATTATATGAAGTAAATGTAACTCAATTTATAAGTAGCAAAATATATTTTTCTTTCTTTTCAATCCCATTTCACATTGTTGTGTTCCGATTAATCCAAATTGATTATCGTCGCACACCTAATTTTAGTAGGTGAGTCTTCTAACGAAAATTTTCTGTATAGACAATACCTCAAACTCAAAACATACTTAAGCGATACAACTTACCAATTGAACCAACCCGTTGATAGCAAAAGATATTTCTTATCGTATAAATGTTGGTGATTCACTGATTTGTTAAGAAATATCCATATTTTATTTTCAATTAAAAGGATAAACTTTTATAGTTTTGGTGGGTGAGTTTCTCAACGAAATTATTTTACATACACAAAGCCTCGAATACAAACTTGCTTAAATGATATCAAATTGTTTATCACTTGAACAAATTTCGCCGATAAAAAAGTAACTATTTTAATTTAATATAAACACCAATATAAGTGACTGTTCTCCTCGTTAAAAAATAGTATCATAATAATTGATTTTAGGTAGAATATATTAATGATCACTAAACTATGTGAACATAATTATTTTGGTCATTAAATTTTTAAAAGTTATAAAATGAGTATTAAATTTTTAATTTTGTTACAAAATAAGCATCACAGTGTTAGTCACTTAGTTGCTGTTAAGAGGATGACATAACACACTAAATTAATGGATAATATCTTATTTAACCCCTCATTATAACTAAACACCAATTAAGTCCTTCAACTATTATTTTATATCTAATTTACCAAAGAAACCGACCAATATAGAAAAAGAATTATATGTCATCGAAAAGATTATGTGAGTTTGATTTACAAACTGGTAATCAGAATCCATCATCAATGCAAAAACAACATAAATCATTGCAAAAAAGAAAGTAGAAAACTTATGTCCATATTGATTCATATCAGGTGGAGCATCCTAGAATATCGGGTCAAGTCAAATTTGAATAAAAATATTAAATTTTCAGGTTAGATGCTGGTCGGCCAAAAACCCAACCTAACCTATGTCCATCCTAATTACATTACATAAATGATAACCGTAGTACATTCTATCTAATTGGTTACTATATAAACTGAAAATAACGTCAGCAATGACATCATTTTGAAAGTTGAAAGCAAAAGACTGGAATTAGGTGGGCAGACCGCAGATATGAGTATGATTTATGAATAATTGAATATAATGGATGGGCATTTGGCGTACCATTACCGAATATATATAAAGTCTTAATGACAATTCGATCCCACTGAAGCATTAACCCTTTATTGAGAGAGCATGTGTATGATTTATGTTTTCTTTTCTAATTTTGGTGTAAGCTGCCACGTGAATGCTTTTCTATATATGTGAACGATTCCCCTCTGTTCTTCATTATTAATTACAATTTACACCCGACTTCGACAAATTATTATAGTTTGAGGGGTTAGTCTACTCAATTATAGGATATCTAATACTGTGAGATCTGCTTCAAGCCCTTTTCTTTAGGTGAGGGCAATTTTGGAACCAAAAGTGTTTTTCAAAAACTGAAATTTATAACATTTAATTTTCACCAAAAATAGTTTTGAATGAAACTGTACAGTTGTTTTCATTTATATAGTCAATTTTTTATATTTCCAAAAATTAATATCTATTTTTATCTATTTAAAAGTATTCTTTTTTGGTTTTCCAAGCTATTTGCTCCAACCGAAAAGAGTAGACGTTGACCACAAATTTTAAAATTACTTCATGCCCACAAGTATTTTTTAATAATATTATTAAACATATAAACACTAAACCAAACAATTCAAAATCATCTTTTAAAAATACTTTTCCACCACATCTTTCAAAAACATCGAAGATAGTTTAGCCAGAAACCTCTACAGTCCTTATGGCCACTTAATTTTCTGTTCTTCCTCATTTCCATCCTTTATCAACAAGCAAAGCCAAAAGGCCGAGAGATAATCATTTAACTTACCACATCTAATTAACAGTAAACCGTGTTAAAATCTACATCTGCAATAAGATAAACGGAAGGTAAAATGGCAAACCACAGTAAATGATCCTTAACTGAGTTCTGCAATCGAGCCTAAAATTTGACACTTAATGCGACCACTCTCATAGAATTAACCCAACAGAAGAATTCTGCTCTTAGTTGTGCTTCTGACAACAGCAAAGTCAGCCCAAAATAATCAACCTCGACCTCGGCCACCACCTGACACCAGAATGAAAAATAGCAGTCCATTAGTTTGAATTTGTGAAATGTTAAACCAGCCATGAAAGATTATTCAATTATCTGCTAAGTTACAAAAACCAATCTGCAACAAGTTTTTTTCCAATGCCAGAACACTTGTACAAACACGTTTATGCTAACTGAGTTTCTCAGCAACTTTACCTCTGCTTCCACTAGTCTTTCCACCTGGACCACCCCTGCCTCGACCACCACCTACACCCTTAGCACCATCATCTAGCCCATGCCCAATTCCTCTTGGTTGCCTTCCACCAGGACCATCTTCTCTTCCACCTCTACCTCTTCCACGGCCTACACCAGGAGGTTTCCTATCTGAAAAGGTCAGCAAAATCAAACAGCCAAGTTTAGAACTCACGTTTTCGAATGCATACATCTCAAATGTAATTAATGAGATCAACCTCAAGGGCAATACGGTTGACAACAAATCAGAGTTTTCTAGATGTGCATAGGAAAATTACATTAATCCCAGCAACTTAACTGAATACAAAGGTAGCGAATGAACAATCCTAATCTATTAATTCCTAACAAGAGAATTAAATCATACCTGCACGGCTCTTTGTTTCTTCCTGAACTTTATCAATAACCTGTAATTCAATGGTTAAGTCATTAAGATTAGTAGATTCATGAACTAAGCAACTAAAATGATTAGAGGACAGCACAAAAATACTATAACAGAAACCAAGCAACAATATTTACATGGACTTCAGTATTTGGCAGGTTACCTATTTAAGTGCATAAGAAAAAAGATTACTCTTTTTTAACACCACATAGCTTCTTCAACAGGATTTAAGCTAGAAATCCACTACTCTATGCTTTATGAAGGCAACTAAGAAGCCTTCACAAAATTTAACAGATGAATGAAACTAACAAGGTGACAAATACTCCTAACTAAGCAAATTAAAGAAACTAAACATACAGCACCTCATCAGGAACTCGAAGATACTTGATTGTATTTCCGCGGATATAGCATTCAGGCATTCGCCAAAACCTGTCTCCATCCTACAATACATTCTCAATTGAATCCAACCATAGTTTTAAAAACTAAAAAATACAATATATTCAGGCATTACTCCTTTACAACTAGAGAGGAATTAAAATCATAATAAAACATAGAATGGATTCATAGTTGTACCTTCGAAGTACAAATAACTTCCCGAAGATGGATGTTCATCCAAGTGTCACAATTGACCAAATGTCCATTATAGGTCTCCCCATTTTTTAGTTCCACCAGCTGTTTGTGAAAGAAAAAAGATCAACAATTGAAGCAAAATTTTTGCAGGGTATGTTTGAGAACAGGCAAGCAAGGGAAATAACGGTGTTACCATAGGATGGCCCTGAGCTGTTTTTAGTAGAGAAAGAGGAAGCTGCCAAACCAAAGTTTACACATACATGAAACAGATTAGCCAAGGAAGAAGATTAAATATTAAAAAAAAACATTACAGAGAAAACTAAATTAACCCAAAAAGTTATTTCCTTTTTTCATTCTCTATTTCCCCCAGTTTTCCAGGGGATTTCTAAACAACGAAATAGACAAGCAACATCGTCAATTAAAGCGAGTAACATACCATCTTTTATATTGGGAATGAAGTAGAAACCTGGCGAAGAACAAAACGAGCCTGCGACGATTAAAAAAAACCAAAATTTAAGGGAAAAATTCAAGAGAAACGTAAAAAAGAGTGATAAAGAGAAGCATTTGAAAACCTTGGAATTGAAATCTTATTTATGGTAGATCAATTACGCTTTAAGCCTAAACCCTAAAAGGGACAATGAAAGCTTAAAACCCTAAATACAAGAGGAAAGGTAAATCGAAAATACCAACAGCCAACAGGAGAAGAGAAGAGCGTCGGGGAGTGACGTCAGCAGGACTATATTTGCAATTTTGCGATAGCTAACTACAGTTTTATAATTTATTCACGGCAAATTTATACCTTAATATTTTTGGGGTAAATTGCACCACACTTAATAAGATTACAAATGAGTCACCATATTTCAAAAAATTACAATCGTGTTATCTAATTATTTGATAGTAACAAACAAGTCAATATGCCATTAAAAATAAGACATACTTTAACTTCTTACTGACTATCAAATCACTCAATTGTAACTAAAATGTTAACGCTCCTTACGCACTTAACGGCATAGTGATTTGTATGTTACAAATCAATAAATAGAGTGACATATTTATAAACATTTTGAAATACAATGATTCATTTATAATCTTACTAATAGTCGAGTGATTTGTGGTGTAATTTAGTTCATTTATAATCTTACTAATAATGGAGAGGTATAAGTTTTAATTTACCCTTAATTTTAATATATTACTAATACTATTAGTTATTTGGGTAAATTACCCCCACATGTCACTAAATTATTAGTAAGATTACAAATGAGTCACTAAATTTAAAAATTACAAACATGTCATTCTATTTATCAATTTGTAACAAACATGCCACTATATAATTAACTGTGTAACAGACATTAACTTTTTAATTATAATTAAGTGAAATGTTTATCATAATTGATAAATAAAATGACTTAATTGTTACAATCGATAAAGAGAATAACCTAATTGTAATTAAAAATATGACATCCATTACACACTTAATTGTAGAGTGACCTATATGTTATAATCGATAAATAGAATGGCATGTTTGTAACTACTTGATAATTGGGTGACTCATTTATAATCTTACTAATAATTGAGTGATATTTGGGTAAACTACTAAAATGACCATCTTAATCTTAATATATTACTAATAACTATTTGGGTAAACTACTTAAATGACCACATGGGTGGTTACGATATGACCACACCATATTTTTCAATTTTGTCTTTGTGATCACTTACTATTTAAGTGGTATCAATCAAGCTACTTACCGTTAAAATATAATGGAGAGGGTGAAGTGACAGTTAATATAAATTTGTACAATTACACATTTGATACTCATTACTTATACATTTAATACTTATCGCTACCTGGTTGGAGGAAAATAAAACAAAAAAGTTAGCCACAGTGAAATAGAAGGCCCTACTTATGATGCTTACATGGTCATAACTTGTCCTAAAATCCATTAACACCTTGAATGACAAGCAGTCTATTCTTTAAACACTATTGTTTGACGAATTGTCATAAGATATGTTTCATTAAACTATGTTATTATTTTGTAGAAAATGATGCTGATTATAAATATATAATATTTTGTGTAATTTGCAGGAACTTAGACCTTTGGTTTCCGTCCAGTACGATCAGGTGAAAACATTGAGTTCTAATGAACTTGGTTTCAAACAAAAATGGGTTTAATTTTTACATAGTCAGGTAGGGAGATTCACCAGTGACATTTTGAAACTTTATACAAAACGTTTTCTTTTAATTTACAGTTATATAAAAGTTACAATAGTCTGCTAATTAAAGAGGATTAGGAACTTGATATCGCTTAAGCATATCTAGAATTTGAGGTGTTGCGTATGTAGAAAAATCATGCTGGGATACTCACCCACTTGGTTTGGTGTGCAGTACGAGTTGATCCGAATTAATCAGGGCAAAATCCTGAAGAAACGAGAAGACTACACAAAAAATTAACTCATTAGATATTAGGTTGTTTATTACTAGCAAATACTACATCATTATATTTAATATGCAAGTTGGTTGATATTTATCACAGCCCATAAGCAATATTTATTTAACAGTCATTTAAAGTTGTTAAAAGATCCTCCTTAAATACCCAAGAAGGGAGCGACAAAAGGAACAAAACCTGAACCTTCCACTCTCATAATTACTCTCCAACTAGGTCTTATACTCCGACCTTTCTCCTTCAGCTCCATCCCTTCACTCCGATCACGGATGAACTGCCCGAAACCATCACAATAATCTTGTTCATAATCTTATTTGGTGTCAACCGAATTTTGACATCAACAAATTTATTTATTCAAACACGATTTATTTACGAACTTCGATAAAATTATTTCTAAGTGAAGTGTTTATGTAGAAATTAGAGAGTGGAAACTGGAAAAGGCAGACACCGGCGGTCCTCAGTAAAGATTCCATTCATCAAGCTGCTGCTACATGCTGGTTTCATTGCATGAAACTATTGTACCACTTATGCCACTTCTTGTTGTCCTCTTCCCTTTGTAAATTTTCCACCAATCTTTGGTTCCTTGTAATTATTACTGCTATCGAACCGATGTTTCGTATAGACAGAGATGGACCTAGAGGGGGCCAGAGGGATGTTCGCCCCCCTAAAAATTTAAAATTTTTATATGATTTATTTTTTTTAATTTTTTATGTATTTTTATTGAAAATCTATTCTCGCCCTCCTAAAATTTTATAAGTTCGTCCATCTAGAAATTTATAAACTCGCCCTCTAACATAAAGTTCTGTGTCCGTCCCTGCATATATACAAACACACGAGAACCAAATGTTATGATATCCATCTCAAATGACATTAAGACTTAAGAGTGCCTAAAGTAGCTTCTTTTTCTTTTGGTACTGTAATGTGTTGTAGAGAAACACAATACTCAATGGTTGTTTCATGGAACCTTGTTACTACAAGTTAATAACCAAAGAAGGACAAAACATAAAGGTCTCATCTGGCTTTTGAACTAGATTCCCTTTGCACTCATTCTCATGAACTGTCCCACATTTGCGTCCTTGTTCAGTTTTTTCTTTACTTCAGCTTTCGCATAAAATATCTTGCAGTATCTTATTCTTTGTCCAATGCCCAAACGTACAAGTATATGATTAGGAATGACCAATACCGGATTATATGGATATTTCTCTTGATCACTTCGGATCTATAACTATTATTTTTAGGGTAAGCACAAGTTAAAATACTTTTAAGGGTGTGAACAAGCCATAAAACTTTTAAAATTTTAGGACAGATATAAGTCATAAAATTTAAAGACTAATTCATAAAAACTAAAAAAATTAAAATTAAATGTGTGAATTTTTAAAGTTCAATGTCCATCCAACCTTACATGTGGATCCGCCACTTGCTTTAATCATGGAAACAAAAACAAGAATTTTCTGGATTAACCCAACCAGGGAAGAAAGAGGGATGAAGCGTGAGAGTCTTGTAGCCCCTGAAAATTTAAAATTTGAATATATTTTAATTTTTTTAATTTTTATGTATTTTTTATTGAAAATTTATTTTCGCCTCTAAAATTTTATATTTTCAACCTAATATAAAATTTTACATTCGTCTTTGCTTGTGGATATGATCGTGATTAAATTGCAAGATTGCATGCAAGTGAATATATATGCAATGTTTTCTGGCACTCCTTTTTGAACTTTTTGATTAAGTGATTGCAGATAGACCCTACAAATATCAGCAAGTAAGGAAATGAAAGGTATATGCATTTGCAGAGGTATTACGAAGCCTTAGCAATGAATCCGCTGATTAAAGGGAAGAGGACACGTTTCCGAAAGATTATCGAGTTAAATTAAATGTTTGTATTGAAAAAACAAAAAAATAATTTTGAACTAGTGGTAAAGCATATGATTGAAAAAAATGTTAGGGTACTTCTTAAGTTTGAGTTATATTGTAAGAAAAAAAAATATTTGCCTCTTTTCGGTGCTCTTATTTATGTTTCTGTACTAAAAATTAAGTTTAGAATTTAAGGTTTAGGGTTTAAGGTTAGGGGTTGTAGTTAGGGTTTATGGAATTTAAAGCAGGTTATAGGGTGTAGGGTTTAAGATTTAAAATTTAAGATTACGGCTTAAAATTTAATTTTTAGTATTTTTTAGTGTTGGGGCATAAATAGGGCCAGAGATTTTTTTATCCATATTATATTCGTTTTCATTCATAAGTTGGTCAATATTATTTTCCTAATATTGAACCCAACAAGTGTGCGAATGAAAAAGCGGATGATGTTCATTCTAGGATACGCATGTTTAAATCATTATGTCTACAAGGTGCATACATATTGTCAAATGGTTAAGAATATTGTCACAGGACTAGATTTTGGAGCCCTAAGGTGCCGCACGGGGAGATGTTTCTGCATCAAGACTCTGACCCCGTGACAATATATATGCAAATAAATTTATATATTGTTTTCCTCAATTATATATTTATTTCCCTTTCATCATATGAGGAAAAATAAGGTATAATCCGCCATGAATATTCTGCTTGAGATTAAAGGTATCCTAGTGGGGATGAGATTTTTGCTTCACCCTATAGAAAGTTATGATTCCCCCCTCTTTAATAATTGTAGGAAAAGCTTGTAAATCATTATCGGTTTGTTGACCATAGATCCAATTAAACATATCTTTAGAAAAATATAAAAGTGATCCTAACTAAAGTCTAGCATGGATGGCTTACAACTAAATAAATAAAAATAATTAAAGTCGTTGTACATACTATCAAACATATTTTTTAAAAAGACATAAAAATAATTTATTAATTATATAATTTTATATCGAACATCTCAACGAGTGAGATAAATAAAAAAAACTAATCATAAATATAAACTCATAACAAAACATCACAAGATTGGATAATAGAGAATGTCACGACCCGTGCTCTAAAGAGGGAGGCAAATTGCCTATGAGAGTGACAAAGTGTATTTATCTCACGTCAAAAAAATAAGAGATCCCAAAATTTAAATCGACACTGATGCACGTCTTATCATATATAACTTTTGAAAAGAAAATAATAATTGTGTGACACATATACTTGTGGACAATACAAAGATTTTTTTATAATAAAAAAGCAGAAAAATAATATCATCCCAAAATTTAAAGATGTGTTATATATACTTCCAAAGATGTATCTTCATCACTATTTTTACGCTATTTATTAACAGCTAGGTTTTTAAATTTTTTATGACGAAGTTAAAAGAGGAAAAGAGAGGGACCAATATTAAACAAAATAAAAATATATATAACACATCTTTTTACACATAAGAAAGAGGGAAAGGATGAAATTTTCAGGTCCAACAAAGGAAACAACTATAAAACCCTATAAAATCTAAACACCACCAACTTTTTATTTCCCTTTTAGCACGCTACTAAACTTATTTTTATTTTTTTACTTTTAGTTTTGCATCTTACAAAATTAGTCCCTTCTTATTCCCTCTCCAACTGCATTAACAGTACGACCAATATAGTAATCTAACACGTATTCTACTACATGATTGAGCAGCTAGTTTCATCATCATCATCATGGTACTCATGATCATCATATTCATAGAATTTATCGATTGGATCAGACGGTGGAGGAGGAGGTGGTGGTCCATATGCATTAGAATACGTTCTGGGGGAATAATAAGAAGAGGCTGAGCCAGGATAACTCGTGCTGTAACTCGCTCCAAACAATGGAGGTCCATTGTACATAGGTCCATATGGATACATAGCCTGATTTGGAGGGTTCCGATTCATTGATTCCATAGGTGGGGCATGGTCTGGGACTGGGAGAGCCGTAGCTGATTGATTCTCACCCGGTGGCGCATCACCGATGGGACCAGGGTTACTACCTTTCTGTCCTTTCTTTTTCTTCTTTTTACCTCCATTACCACCGCCACTTTCGGCTTTCGTGTCGGGCTCCTCGCTTTCACCACCCCCCATTCGGTCCCCTGCTGGAGGCTGATTACCTTCAGCAGGCCGGCCTTTGTCGTTGCCAGCTAATTCAGGCTTTACTGCTGACTTATTCTTCTTCTGGTCATGATCGTCACCGGCTTGCTCGTCATTGTTCTTGGGTTTCCCAGGTTTTTTGTCTTTCTTCTCAACCTTTTCCGGCCAAGGCTCGACGTATTTTCCCGACTTAGACAGCTTCTTGATGAGCAATCCTTCATCCACGCTACCGGTTACCGTCACCTTGTGGTGTTTAGAATCTATGGTGGTCTCGTAAACACCTTAAAAATGAAGAAAAAAGAGGGATTTCCATTAGTTATTAGTACTTAGTATTAAAACATGTAAAGATAAAAGCAAATAAAGAAAATATTGCATTTGCATGCAGGGTACCGTCAATGGCTTGAAGAACTTTCTTGACTTTCTTCTTGCAGCCTTCGCAATGGATGAAGACTTTCAACACACATGTCTATAAAACAGTAAACACAGAGATAGAGTCATCAGTCAACTAATTTAGAAACATATATATATATATATATATATATATATATATATATATATATATATATATATTAAGAATGTAGATATATGGTCAGAGGTTACCTTATATTTGAGTGTCCCTGAATCATCTTGGTTAGCTGCTTTAGCTTCCATCTGAGAGAGAGAGAGGAAGGAAATGGGGTGTTGAGAGACAGAGAAGGGAATAAGGAGGATTGGAGTTTAAAAAGTGCTGATCTAAGAGTGAAAAACAGGGTAAAATACTTTTTTTTGACATTTTGATTGGTAATGTTTTTGCTTTACTGTTAGCCCTTTTTGAAAAGTCACACGCACATGTAGACAATTTGCTAGAACATAGATATCTTAAGAATAACAGCACTCTTTTTTTACTGGGACAACTATTAAATATTAAAAACATTAATTAAATCTTTATGAATCACTAAAAAAATCTTAATAGAAATACTTTAGCCGGCTAATTCTATTTTGATTTGAATTTTCAGTTTGGATTGTTTTATATTTTTACCAAGATGTCGAGGCATTGACTCCATCCATTCCACAGGTGACGATTTAGGAGGACGTGCGGATTTAGTTGGCTTTTCAATCTTGACTCATCTTTTAAACACCTCCATGTTTTTTGTCAAAATAGGTTAAATACTAAGGTATGAGAAAACAAAAAAAAATGAAGTTTAATGTCTCTAAACTAGAAATAGTTTGCATTGTTTTTGCATCTTGGCAATCATAGTCTTCGAACTAACAAGTTTGATTTCCTGGACATTATAGTCTTCGAACTAAGGACAAAAATCCTCTGGTCCTTTTCGATGTTTTTTATATGCTCTTAGCACTAAAAAATTAAATTCTAAGCCCTAACCATAAATTTTAAATCCTAAACTATAAACTCTAAAAATACACTTTAACTCTAATTCCATAAAACCTAACCTTAAACATTAAATTATTTTTTTTAGTGTGAGACATAAATAAGGGTACCATAAAGGGGCATATGATTTCTATTCTCGAACTAACAATTACTGTCTCCAAACAAGATAATGTAACACTGTAATCTTGACAGTTATAGTCTAGAAAACTCCATGGTGCATGTGATTACCCTTGATTTCCTGGACATGCATCTTGGCAATTATAGTCTTCGAACTAACAAGTTTGAATTGCCATAAATTCAATTAAAAAACTACACCCATCACATTCAATACCATAGCTTTAATGTTTCTTCCGAATCATGGATCTTCTCATTCATGGCAATTAACCATCTCCCACTACCATAATAAAAACCAATTCGTTATATATCACGTGATCTTTTAGGGTTAGTATTTAGGTATAATGATAAACTTGGTCCTTAATGTTTAGCTTTTGTTAATTTGGCCCTTATTCTTTTTTTTATAAACGTAGGTATAATGACAATTCGGCCCTTATTATGTTGTTTTGTCCAATCTGTATTCAGATAAGGGAAGATGGGATGATGCTGAGAAAGTAAGAACATAGATGAAAGAGAAGGGGTTGAGGAAAGACCTTGGTTTTAGCTCTGTGGAATGGGAATCTATTAGCACAGTGAATTGCTTAACTTGTATGCCAAGAATGTTCTTACTCGTTTCCTTTGATCTTCGTTAAAAATGGAAAGGTATGATTTGCTTCGGCCAAGTTCTGAATCTGGGCTACGAGGCTATTTTGCTCTTTGGTTGAGGTTGCCTTCTCCCCGAAAACACTTGTATAGCCAATCGACGGTGGTCTTTGCAGTTGTTTGGAGGAAAGCATTCGAGCAGTTTGCAGTGTATATCATGGAATCATTGAGCCTGATGCGTTTTAAAAAATGTTAATGAGAAAGTTGCACGTCACAAGCTCATGAAACTAACAATACAATATTTAGGTGAAACTAACATGGTTCGTTCGGTCATTTCAACTGATCGTATGACCTTGTAGGACTCGGACGAATGATGTAAATGGCAATTCCTCCCAAGACATTCCCAAATTAGTTAGACTGAGAAGTCAGAGAAATATATTGATAAAATGACTTTCTCACCATTACCCGTGACATCAACTTCCTTCCTGTCATAGAAAATGATCAAATTTATATAAGTGATTAAGTGAATCATATACGTTGAACAAGTAATGAATAATATTTTTCCTGACAAGCTAAATGAAAATAGCTCAGGTATTTACGCTTGCAGTATAGTGTTAGCAGGATAAAACATGGCATAGTTCTGCTAGGATCAGATGTTTAAGCTCTTAACAGAAAACAAAGGCCAAGGCTTGTGTATTCTGAATACTATCAATTATGCAAACACTGATTTTATCTTAAGAATCGACCTTGTGAATTGTGATAAGATTTAATGTTCAAGGTGCATACCATGGGGGGTGGATGCAAATCAAGTTTCCAATTTCTAGGTCGACATTGGCGCATATTCTTTGATAGAAAATAATCGTTACTTTTCGTCCTTCATTTTCCAATATTTTGGGGCTCTCTGGCTGCGAAAAACCCTGCACAGACGGACACACATCTTCAGTTTCAGAGTTTCTGTTCTAATTCTGTGAGAAGTCCTGCAACTTGAAACTTCTTTAAGATTTCAACCTCTATGATCTTGACAAAAGCGCAATAACAGACTGTCAGCTTCGCATCCAAATATCTTGAAACAATTTTCACAGTAATGCTGCTTGGTTCATCTGAGAAATAAGAGAGTAAAGAGGAATGAAGAATCGGCAACATGTAAAAACACAAACAATCTCTTTTTGTTAAACCCTCATTTGATGCAATCCTTGTAAGTCAATTTCCTTCAAATTTGATAAAGGGATAAAGTGAACAGTAACATGGCTTTACTTTTAAAGGTAGCTCCAATCTGCAACTTCGTCAGAAAATCCATATCTATCTCATTTTCTTGCTGCATGACCTGATGCAACTTTCCAAATAGTCCAGTGCTGCAAATTTTGAGAGGATAAATAACTCAAATATATTTTACATTTCCAACATTTATCATGAATATGATAGGATAATTCTAGCCATATTGCAAACCTGAACACTCCCAGTCTAGGAATAGAAGTGCCTTCAGCACTCAAGGAGGAGGTGGAACCTAAGGCTTCCTGAAACTTATCTGAAATAGTATGCTTCTTTATCTCCGGAATAACAAGTTCTAGATTTTGGCAACCAGCCTGCTTAAGCATTTTGTTGCAAATACATTCAGTTCATAACTTCAAGTAAGAGGCAATGACTAAGCAATTGCAGACATGTATATACCTCATCATCGCTTGATGTTCCACCACTGAAGGGCTCATAGAGGTCTTCACTTTCAATGGGGCTATCACCAAGTGAACATATACTTCTTCTGAGAGTAGCTTGTACCCTTTTCCCTCTTGCTCTGCTATGCTGTGAAGTATGTGTTTAAATTAAAATTTTAAGCAACAAATTATGGCTCAAGAACAGTAATAACAAATCAGAAATACCATTTTAAAATTCCCTCTTAGCATGCTGGGACAATCTCTAACTGGTTTTCCTCTTCTCCACTGAAATCTTCATGAACCTCAACTATTGAATGCTCTAAGGTTCCATGCTCTTCATTGTACGAGTGATTGTTATCACATTTCCCTAATACAAAATTCAAAAACAAATTGAGCAATATATCAAAGAGCTTAACAGAAAGAATTACCGCAAAAACTCAAATTTAGAAGAAATTGACGGAAATTGGATACCTTTAAGTGTTTCCAATCTTGATTGAAGTTGAAATCCTTCCTATCGATGCATAAAATTATACAATCAAAATCCAAACAGAGAAATAGAAAGTTCATTATCTATATGAAGTAACAGACAAATGACCTGTTTCTCTTTTTCCAAACGGTCGCTTAATGAAACACAATTTTCTCGAGAAACATCGATAAATTCCTCCTCGTCTGCAAAATTATTCACTCATAAACCAATCTGTACTCCTTAGTAAACGGGAAAAGTAATGTTGATAATTTTTTTTACCAGAAATGCTCTGATCAGAATCTGAATTTTCCTAAAAGCAAGCAAGTAGTCAACAACTAACTGAAGGTAAGGTGATAAAAAGAAAGAACGATAACTTAAAAAAAAAAAAACATAGCAGGCAAATTCTTTACCTGAAATGGGTTTCGCCGCCACATTCCGGAGCTCCGTTCTTTCCGAATTCATAAAAGATAAAACTGCCGGGATTTTTAAGTTTTCTTTAATTTCAAAAAAAAAAAAATAGTATAGCAGACAAATTTTCTTTACCGTGCTAAATTAATCTCTATTTTTTTTACATTTTAATTTAAATATTTTAATTTCATATTTAATTTATGGCCATTATTCTAAATTGGTCTCCACACTTTTAAATGTTTTAATTTCATCCACAAAATAGCAATATATGCAATATTAAGTATAGTTTATATTACATCATATTATTACATAATACATATCAATATTTATATGACAATTAATTTTTTTTAGCAAGTCTATTAATATTGGACGTGATTAAAATATATTGATAGTTTGGGGATGAAGCTTGATATTTTCAAAAATTTAAGAATCAATTTAGAACAAAAATTATAGTTTGGAGATAAAATTGAAACACTAAAAAGTACGATGGCCAATTTAAAATAAAAGTCATAATTTGATAATGAAATTTGAAAATTTAAAAATTTATAAACAGAGCAAGTACGTTTGGCTGATTGGTCAAACTGTTCATTTTTATTCCTTCATATTTCTTAGATCATGAGTTTTAGACCCACTAACAACACCTTTTTTTTTCCTAAAATCTTTATTTATTGTCACTCTAAATAGGATTAAGATTAAATTAAAATTATATATATATATAAACCACTTTAAAATAGAAGTTATAACTTGTCATGCAATTACGTCACTAATGTAATGATAATTTTTTTTTGAACAAACGCAATGATAATTTATATAAAGTTTATTATCCATACACTGGTGGTGGAAACTGAAAATTTTACAAGCACTTTAGTATTAGGGTTTAGAATTTTAGTTTAGGGTGTAAGGTTTAAGAGTTTAGGTGTAGGGATTTAGAATTTAGAGATTATTTTCCTATACATTGGCGGTGAAAACTGAAAGTTTCTATAAGTGCCTTACTTTTAGGGTTTAGGGTCTTAGTTTAAGATATATAGTTTAAGGGTTTAGGTGTAAGGGTTTAAAATCTAGGGATAATGGTAAGAATTTAGAGTTTATGTTTAAAATTTAGAATTTAAAGGTTGAGATTTTATTTTTAGGATTTAAAATTTAGAGTTGAAACTTAAATCATAACTATATTACCTAAAAACAAAATCTCAACTTCTAAACTCTAAATTCTAAACTCAAAATTTAAATTCTTACAATTATCTTTAAATTCTAAACTCCTGCACCTAAACCTCTAAACCTTACACCATAAATTAAGATCGTAGACCCTAAAACTAAAACACTTGTGAAAACTAAAATTTATAATTACCAATTAAATTATGATTTTGAAATGAGTTATGTCTAAATTGTGACTAGTAATTCAGTCATGATTTTAATTATTAATATAGATTTTAAAAAATAACAAAATATACTAGGTTCATACATGATATACGACTAAATGCTTAAAATATCTTTTACCGTAAGGTATCTTACGTTTTTTATTTGTAAAAAAACAACGTCCATTTCAGCAAACAATACAATATTCATCGCTGTTATTTTCTTCTTTGTTTTACCTGGATATAAAAATCATCATTTTCATGAGAATAAAAGAAATAGTAAACTAAGGGAAAGAATAAGCGTCCATGGCCGACTTTTCTGTTGTTTATATGCATGGGGTTGCTTAGCTTATGTCACTTAGCAATCTGGTTCCTTCTAATTTATTCAGCATTTGTGACATTCCAGCATCTCAATGCTGCTTAAGGTCGTCTTTCATTCGTATTTAATATATATTCGATATTTGATAATCACAAAAATTTTAACTGAATTTAATGTCAAGTAAAATCAGATCTTTTTTTCAAAGTAAATTTTTCTCATATTGTTCTTTTTCATCAACAATACTTGAACACAGGACAGAGGGATTAAGGAGGTGGGGGTCATGCCCCTAACCTCTAATTTTCCCCCCTTCATTACATATAATATTTTTTACGGTAAGAAGTTTTTGAACTTTTTAAAAATTAATTAAGACCCTGAATATTTTGCACTCAATTAAGTCATTTAATCAAGATATTGAATCAATTAAGTCATTTGATCGATTTTGATCGTTAAATCTTAGCAGTCGTGTCATAGTGTTTTCACACATTTTTAGAATTATTTTTTCTTAAACAATTTTTACTTAGGGAGGGGGTGAGGAATTTGCTCCTTATGAGTTTAGAACTCACAGCCCAGGAAAAAAAAGGATGATGTCAACTGAGAGCTTTAACCACTTGCTCTAGAGATAGTTGACTTTTTTATTTTATTTAAAAATTTCTTTAAAACTTCTATAAAAAAACTTATAACTTTTATAAAAAAAATATTCTTTGAAAAAAATGTAAATGCAACATGATAGAACTGTAGTATATAATGTGGCAATAATATTTTTAAAAAATGTCAAGATTTAATGGTCAAATTTGATCAAATTTCTTAATTGATAATTTTTTTGATTCAAGGGTTTAATTGATTAATTTTTTTGTTCAAGGTCTTAATTGAGTGTAAAAAAATTTAAAGGTTTAATTGATTTTTCTTTCAAAATTTCAAGGGTTTCTTACTCCTTTAAGTCATTTTATATATAAAAAAAAACTAATTATACATATCTTTCTCTCACTTTTCAAATATGTATATTTGTCCCCACCTCTAATTCTAACTATGTCCCTGGTTGAACACAAAATCTTGCTTAAAAACATCAAATTTCTTACGCACTTGATCCGGTAAAGATCGGTCGTTTTTCAGATTCTATAATCTCCATAAAATATACAGTTAAAAAAAGCATGAATATTTCAACATCCGGATGTCTTGACATTGTTGTGTTGATGTTTGCTTCATAAATTATATCGATCTTCCATCGATGATAACTAAGCAATTGTATTTAATAAGGTTGACCAGAGTTTTAAAACTTAGCCAATGGTTCAATATTCTTATTTCTGTCTCTTTGTTGTTTTTCATCCTACAGCCGAGTTCCTTGTTTTTTCTCATTGAATTTGTGGACTAATAATGTTTGCAAATTTACCTAATTGAACTCCGGAAAAAATAATTTTTTCAAACCTTTAAATTGTTATGCCTAAACAGTAGTTATTAATTTATGTATTGTTTGTAAATTTTTTTTTTGAAAAGTGACGGGCCTCGTTAAAAACCCCCTCTAATCCTAAATAGGGGGAAAAGAGTGCCCTTTCTTATTGAATATAAAGAACATGGTTCAATGTTCGAGTACATCACTGCTATGGAATGTTACACAGGATGGCTACTGTGAATTGTTCACTAAAAAGAAACTACATAAAACAGAAACAAAACACATTACAGCTTTGCTTAAGAATTGCATTAGTTGAAACAAATAAAATCTCCTTTTCCCTTGGCCCCTTCACGAGCAAGAAGATGAGCGATGGCGTTTGCCTCCCTGTATGCAAATACCAGCGTCCACTTTGGCTTCCGAAAAAAATTCCTGCACTTTTGTGATAGCTCAGCAAAACAATTAGGCACATTCACATCCTGATTAATCCAATTACAAACCATTTCACAGTCAGATTCCACCAACACAACCTTTTTCCAACCAGCAAAGTGATGCTCAAAAATGCAACAAGCTTCTAAAATGGCTAACAATTCAGCTTCGGTTGGATTTGTTCTTCCTATGAACTTAACAAACACTCGAATTAGATTAGTTTAAGTTCCTATAATTTAGTCGTATGATTCTTATATTATTTGAGTTGGAATTAAAAATTCAAAAAAGTATGAGGACTAAATTCGCAACTTTTATATATATATAACCGGGACTACTGACAAGATTTGGGCATTAATTCACACAAGTGTAAAAGAAATGTGTGAAAAAAAATCTTTATCAAATTTTAATTCTAATCCTAATTCTATGTAGAGGAGAAAAAAAAGAAACTCTAGAAAAAAGGAAGAATTGCCCTTAGTAAGTCTAAAACCCATGACTTAAAAAAATATAAAAAAATAACTTAATTAACCGCGCACAATTTAATGTAGTAATTATTTACTATAGTTCAGGTTTGGTTTAGTTGTCGTCGTTACTCTCCAAATAGTATATAATTTTGCCTAGAAAACAAAGCAGCAAGCAACCTGATTCATTAATTTTATGTTAAATTAAGGAACAGAAACTCTGGACACTGACTTGTTTTGTTTGGTCTCCTCCATCGATTGAATCAGAAGAGACAAACAGGATTCGGCACAATTTCAACTTAGTATACCATACGCTTCCTAATAAACAATGACATGATAAAGCTTTATATATATATATATTGGCTTGGTATATATTTATAGAATATGCTAAAATTTAATGTTTATTGTAATTTACTATAATTCCAAATATTTTAAACAATTAAAGATATGCGACAATAGATTAAAAGAAAAATTATTTAATACATATGTTGTTTAGTTTAGTCTGTAAAATTTTTTTATTTAGGAATTAGAGATTTAGTTTAGACTTTAAGAATTTAGTTTATATGGTTTAAATTTTAAGGGTTTTAGAAGGTTTAGAGTTTAAGTTATAGGTTTTAGTGTTAAGGATTTAATTTTTTTTAAAGAGCAAATATGTAGGTTTGTGTAATTTTGTTATACAACACATGTATTAAAAATTATTTAAATTAAAACAAGAGCCAATTTTTATACACATGCTATGTAAACGAAAATTACATATATTTATTCTTTAAAAAATAAAATCTAAATTCATAATCATACGCAGTGACGGAGCCACAGCTCCAATGGGAGGGGCTGTGGCCCCCCGGTAGGGGGAAATTTTTTTTACCCTTTGATTCCTTATATTTTTCTGAAAAAATTTGGGATAATTGTGAATTTGCCCCTCCCACCTTTCAAAATTTATGTTTTGCCCCCCTCAACTTCAAATCCTAGCTCCTGTTGGGGAAACCGGGTTATTTCCCACACGAACGTAGTTTCAAATCAGAGCTGAAATGTCGAGATCGAAACTACCGAAATTTGCACAGCGGACAAACCCGTCAACTGTTGAATATTGAAACCCAATGGAAAAACCCAATAATAAGCAAGCGAAATAAATAATGGAGAGAACACACCAAATTTACGAGGTTCGACGAAAATGTCGTCTACTCCTCGGGCACCACCACCGGATGATAACTTCACTAATACCAAAAATGGTACAAACAAATGGAATTCCTAAGAATTCCCAAATATGAGAGAAGAGAAACAAATGGGAGAGATGGATGTTGGGATGATTTCAAATGACAAATGCTAGGCCTATTTATAGTTGAACTTTAAGGACTAAACTTGTAAATAGCCTAAACTTTAGGGACCAAAAAAATAATTTACCCATGCCCAATTTTCAACCTTTGCTGCTGGAGCATTTTTCTCCATTCGGTGCAGCCAAGCTTGACAAATCCATGCCCACAAAGCTTGACTTTTCAAGCCACCAATTCAACAAATCTCCACCTTGGCTTGAATTCATCAAGCTTCTCAAAATTTTCTTCTCCCCAAACGTTATCTTTTGTAGTGCCTCCAAATGCGCCCACGAGCGCCATACACCCGAAGGTGCTCAAACTTGCAAGATGTTAATCAAGTTCAAACAATGATTGAACTTGATTGATGTTACCACCTTGGTCAACATATCTGCAGGATTTTCTGCCGTCGCAATCTTCTGAAGTAGAATCTTTCCTTCTTCAAAGATCTCCCGCACAAAGTGATACCTCACGTCGATGTGCTTGGTTCTTGAATGGTAGACTTGATTTTTCGCTAAATGAATAGCACTCTGACTGTCACAATAGAGACTAATGTGACTTTGAACAACTCTCAAGTCTTCCAACAATCCGTTAAGCCAAATCGCCTCCTTAACAGCCTCTGCAACTGCCATGTACTCTGCCTCTGTAGTTGACAAAGCCACCGTTGACTGTAAAGTAGACCTCCAACTCACTGGGGCTTTTGCTAGAGTAAACAAATACCCAGTAGTAGACCGACGCTTATCCAAATCACCAGCATAGTCGGAATCAACATATCCAACCACAAACTGACCAAGTTTTTCATCTTGCTCAAACACTAAACCAACATCTACGGTTTGTTGGAGATACCGTAGAATCCATTTCACAGCTTGCCAATGTCCCTTTCCAGGATCATGCATATACCTGCTCACAACTCCAACTGCTTGTGAAATGTCAGGCCGCGTACACACCATCGCATACATCAAGCTCCCTACTGCATTAGCATATGGAACTTTTGCCATATATTCTCGCTCTTCATCAGTTTTAGGAGATAATTGAGAACTGAGTTTCAAATGAGAAGCAAGTGGGGTACTTACATGTTTTGTGCTTTCATTCATGCCAAAACATTGTAATACATTTTTCAGATATTGCTTCTGAGTCAAACAAAGCTTGCCTCTCCGTCTGTCTCTACTTATCTCCATGCCGAGAATCTTCTTGGCCTCACCTAGATCTTTCATCTCAAACTCTTGATTCAACTGAGCCTTCAATTTGTCTATCTCTTGTTGACTCTTTGAAGCGATCAGCATATCATCAACATACAAGAGGAGATAAATGAAAGATCCATCTTGTAGCTTTCGCAAATACACGCAATGGTCGTATTTGCTTCTTGTGTACTTCTGCCTCCTCATAAAGCTATCAAATCGCTTGTACCACTGCCTCGGAGATTGCTTCAATCCATATAGCGATTTGTTCAGCTTACAAACCCATTTCTTACCACCAGCATCCACATATCCTTCTGGCTGAGTCATATAGATCTCCTCTTCCAAATCACCGTGCAAGAAAGCCGTCTTTACATCGAGTTGAGCTAGCTCCAAATTCAACTGCGCTACCAAGGCCAACAATATTCTAATGGAGGAATGCTTCACAACAGGGGAAAATACTTCGTTGTAGTCGATTCCCTCCTTCTGAGCGTAGCCTTTAGCTACCAACCTTGCCTTGTAGCGAACATCTTTCTTGCTGGGAGATCCGTCTTTCTTTGCAAACACCCACTTGCATCCAATTGCCCTTTTACCTTCTGGTAAATATGCCAAATCCCAGGTGTTTTTCTTCTGGAGAGATTGCATTTCTTCATCCATGGCACTTTTCCACTTGTCACTTTCTAAGCTTTGCATTGCTTCTTGATAAGTGACAGGGATATCATCATCAACAACTGGAAGGGCATAGGCCACTGTATCTGTAAATCGAGCAGGTCTACGAATTTCTCTCCTTGGCCTTGTAACTGCAAGTGGTTCTGGTGTCTCCAATGGTTCTTGGGTTTGAACCTCTTCATCTTCTGATTCCTCCATTGGAGTTGGAGAATCAGTAACATCAATTGCTGGACTAATCACCGTCTCTTGAAACTCCACCTGGTTTGGAGTATACTCCACCTGTTGTGGAGTACTACTTGTCTGAACAGCTCCATTTGTTACCTTCTTCAACATGACAGATTCATCAAAGGTAACATCTCTGCTACAAATTATCTTCTTTGTGTCTAAGCACCAAAGTCGAAATCCCTTCACTCCATGAGTGATTCCCATGAAGATAACCTTCTTTGCTCTAGGATCAAGTTTTGACTCCTTCACATGATAATACGCAGTGGATCCAAATACATGTAAGGAATCATAATCTGTAGCGGGTACTCCAGACCATACCTCCAACGGTGTTTTTCCTCCAATCGCCGATGACGGTAGACGATTGATGAGATGACCAGCATATGTCACAGCCTCAGCCCAAAATGGTTTGCCCAACCCAGCATTGGACAACATACATCGAACTTTCTCAAGTAGTGTTCGATTCATACGCTCTGCCACCCCATTCTGCTGTGGTGTATGTCTAACAGTGAAGTGTCGAACAATACCATGTTCCTGGCAAACGTCAAAGAGCGGATCACTTCTATATTCCCCTCCATTGTCCGTCCTAAGCCGTTTGATCTTCTTGCCAGTCTGGTTCTCGATCATAGTTTTCCACTTCAGGAAAACTTTGAGCACTTCATCTTTAGACTTCATTGTATACACCCAAACTCTTCTGGAAAAATCATCAACAAAAGTTACAAAATAGTGTTTTCCTCCCAGCGACATTGTTTTGGAAGGACCCCACACATCTGAGTGAACATAATCCAAAATACCTTTCGTATTATGGATAGCGGTGCCGAATTTCACTCTCTTCTGCTTTCCCAGAACACAATGCTCACAAAAATTTAACTTGCAAGCCTTTGCACCTTTCAACAATCCTTGCTTTGCCAAAATTTGCAAGGATTTCTCACCAGCGTGTCCCAACATTCATACTATCTCTCCCAAGTCTGGACTTTGACTTTGATCTCCCTCTCATTTTTGGCTTTTGGCTTTTCTCCTCCATATCTACGGGTTTTTTCTTCCTCAATGGCAATGTCTAGACCTTGTTGAAATAAAGAGTCTAGCACCTCACCTTGCCACATGCCGAAGTGACCGGATCCATCGAACAACTCCACCTAGAAGTTTGCATTTGACATTATCCTCCTCACCGGTATAGAGGAAGAGCTTGATGTCCCATCTGATCCGTCTTTTTCCATGGCAACGAATAATATTCAACAGCACGAACTGGATATTGAAACACTGCACCAGATAAGTTCCCAGGAAAGAGAGGTGGATCACACGGATCGCTTAAATACCCAGTCTTTCCTAGCCAGAACTTTCCTAGACATGCACTGTCACAACACCACACTTCTTTGCAACAACCGAGCGACCGGGATAGCCTTCACCGAAGCTCTGATACCAATTGTTGGGGAAACCGGGTTATTTCCCACACGAACGTAGTTTCAAATCAGAGCTGAAATGTCGAGATCGAAACTACCGAAATTTGCACAGCGGACAAACTCGTCAACTGTTGAATATTGAAACCCAATGGAAAAACCCAATAATAAGCAAGCGAAATAAATAATGGAGAGAACACACCAAATTTACGAGGTTCGACGAAAATGTCGTCTACTCCTCGGGCACCACCACCGGATGATAACTTCACTAATACCAAAAATGGTACAAACAAATGGAATTCCTAAGAATTCCCAAATATGAGAGAAGAGAAACAAATGGGAGAGATGGATGTTGGGATGATTTCAAATGACAAATGCTAGGCCTATTTATAGTTGAACTTTAAGGACTAAACTTGTAAATAGCCTAAACTTTAGGGACCAAAAAAATAATTTACCCATGCCCAATTTTCAACCTTTGCTGCTGGAGCATTTTTCTCCATTCGGTGCAGCCAAGCTTGACAAATCCATGCCCACAAAGCTTGACTTTTCAAGCCACCAATTCAACAGCTCCGTCCCTGATCATACGGGTCTAAACTATAAACCACAAATCCTACATTCTAAGTCTTACGAGCTAAACTCTAAATTATAAATCTTAAACTAAATATCTAACATCTAAAACAAAACAAATTATGTAGTCTAAAGAATATACATGTAAATTGAATAATTTTTGTTGTAAAAGAATTTATCGTTAATATATAAAATAATTATGTTAATATTAAATCATTCGGCTGTAATATAAAACCAGTGTATAATAAGGAAAGCGAATGGGAATTAGTTTAACAATTAGCAGATTAGAGGGTAATTTCAAGCGGTTGTCCCTTTCAAATTGTAACCCTATTTTTATATATATTGTGTTTATATATAAAGCCAAAGAAGAAGGGGTTCCCACTTCCCATGTTATGTTAGTAATCTTCCTGTTAGATACAAAACAAGTTAAAACAGTAGGAATAGGATCTGGAGCTAAGAAAACTGGAAACAGACAAGCTTTGATATTTATCGATTGAAATGTCAAATATCTCAGGTGATGATGATGGAAGCTTCTCCTCGGGAGAGGAAGTCCAACAACAGAAACCAGTGCCACGAAACAACTTTGCTGCTGGCTCTGCTGCTGCTGCTGCTGTTAATGGCAATGGTGCTTCACTGCAATCAGTCAAGAAGAAAAGGAATTTACCAGGAACTCCAGGCAAATAATTCATTTTATTTACCCCCATGGAATCTCAATTATGCTTTTCTTCTATGCTTCTAACTTTACCTAATTCAAGTTATATATATATGTGTGTGTGTGTGTCTGTGTTTTATCATTTCCAACAAAAAAAGGGAAACGTTTTGATGAAATATATAGTTGGTTTTTGGTGTTGAACCATTATTTGAGTTCAATAGAAGCATGCAGGTCCAGCTATGAAAACAAAAGAACAATCTCTCTAATGGAGGAAACAAAAGCTGATGAAGAAAAAATTAATTGACAAATTTTATCATTAGTCCACGTACTTCTCGAATTTTGAAATTTCAGTCCTAACCCAAATGATATAGGGACTTAGAATGATCAAATTGAAAAACATTAACTAAATCTACTCTCAATACAAGGACTAATAGTGGAATTTGATTTAACATATATTTAACTACTATACTATTTAGGTCGAGACAAAAAATTTAAAATATGAAAAATACATGGATTAAAACGACCAAATTCAAAACTTATGTATAATATAATGAGTGATAGAAGAATTTGACAAAAAGATTAGTAGTTAAATCTGTTGTATACAAATTGCCAACAACTGTTGGCTAATTGATTACACTTTTTACATCTCTTTTTGTTTATTGAGTGTTTGATAATTGATTGCAATTTTTAGCGGATGGAAATTTTCTGCCCCAAACTATGCTTATTTGGTGTCTCACTTCAAAAAAGTGAGTTTAAGGTTAAAGGTTGGAAGTTGTGGTTAGGGTTTAGAGAATTAGAGGTATGATGTATTTTTTAGGGCGTGGGATTTAAAGTTTAGGACATGGAAAATAGGGTAAGTGTTTAAAATTTTTAAGTGTTTTTTAGTTTGTTAGGTTTAAAATTTTTAAGGTTTATGACGTGAAAATTAGGATTAGGTTTAAGGTTTTTTAGTATTTTTTAAGGAGTGAGATTTAAGGTTTTGGACGTGGAAATTAGGGTTAGGTTTAAAATGTATTTTTAAGTGTTCTTTTTACCATTGGCTCTTTAGTGTCAAAGTAATCCTACATAACTTGCTTTCATTTGAATAAATTAGCAGTAGTTTTGCAATCTTTTGAGCTAAATGATTTACAATTTTTGTTTGAAAGCAGATCCCAATGCTGAAGTTATTGCACTGTCCCCAACAACGCTAATGGCCACAAATAGATTTGTATGTGAGATATGCAACAAAGGTTTCCAAAGGGACCAAAACCTACAATTGCACCGGAGGGGTCACAACCTCCCGTGGAAGCTAAAGCAAAGGACAACAACCGACGTCAAGAAACGGGTGTACATTTGCCCGGAGCCGACCTGCGTCCACCACAATCCGGCTCGCGCTCTCGGAGATCTCACCGGTATTAAGAAGCACTTCAGCCGTAAGCATGGCGAGAAGAAGTGGAAATGCGACAAGTGCTCGAAGAAATATGCTGTGCAATCTGATTGGAAAGCTCATCAGAAGACTTGTGGTACTAGGGAATACAAATGTGATTGTGGAACCATCTTTTCAAGGTTAATTTGTACTTTATGTTATAATCTTTAATCAAACATATACATATATGGCATATGTATATCATTATATGTATATGTAGTTTATTGATTTCCACTGCTTATTCTTTGTGCAGGAGAGATAGCTTCATCACCCACAGGGCATTCTGTGACGCATTAGCTGAAGAAAACAACAAGGTAAACCAAGGACTAATGAACAACATGGGATCGAACATGCAAAACCAAATGGCACCCGAGCTTATACCATCGATGCCGATGAGCAACGGCAATGCGAGTATGGGAGTATCCGATTTCGGTCACATCGACCCGAATGCCCCATTCAAATCCCTTCCCCAAGAGCTTGTCCCAATGCCGTTTATGTCAATGAACATGGGAGGAGGCATGTTTTCGAGTAGCTCGAGCAGTCTGTTCGGCGGATCGCGAAGCGTTTCCTCCGCCTCGTCTAGTCTACAACTTAGTTCAAATAGTGCATCTGGACTCAACTATTTGCAGGAAGGCAAAAACGGTTGCCCGATCATGTCCGCGACGGCCCTGTTACAGAAAGCAGCACAGATGGGTGCAACTGCAAGCAATAGTATAACTATAAGCTCTCCTATGATGCAAAAAGGCTTTGCTAATAGCAATAGCATGCCATTGCCATGTCCTCAGCAGCAGAACGCGAGCTACGACCATCACTTTGCGCCGCAAACGGATCAGTCGAGCATGGTCGGGATAAGCGAGGGGACAGGATTCTCCAACCCGATCATGAGCTCGGCAATGAACGATATGGGAATGTTCGTGAACATGTTCGTTAACGGAGCGGATCACCAAAACCAAGGGTTGATGAAGAGCATGGAACATGAGGATAGTGGTAGCTCTAGCTTGTTACAAGGAAGAAGTGAGGGGGCGGGCGGTATGTTGAGAAGGAGCAGTGGCGGTGGAGGAAGTGGTAACATGACGACCCTTGATTTCTTGGGAATTGGAGGGTCGAGGCCAAACGGTTTGCATGAACAGCAGCATCAGCAACAAAGAATGGAACTGGAAGCAATAAGCCAACAACAAAGACTGCCGATGATGAACCCTTTCTCGCAACAGCTCTCACATGGGGATTCAGCCATCGATAAATCCATCTGGGAAGTTTCAAATTCATGAATGACATCTGTGATACTAAATAAGCTGTTTTATTGCAAAAATAAATTGTAGAATACATTTTTTATTTGGTTGTTTAAAGTAGGTGTTTAATGTTTTATCTTAAGTATCTAATTATCTGATTTAGTTTTTAGTTTTTTCAATTTTTATTTAAAAAGTCTTATTTAAAACATTAAACACATATTTTATTTACATAGTTACACATTTGATCATTATTATTTACACGTTTTTATAAATTTAAACATGTATACTTAATTATTGCATTTCATTAAAAAAAAAACTTGAAAAAGTTAAAAGAGTAAAGTTTCCTATATCACTGTTGATAAATACATTGTACTCTTACTGGATAATATTAGGCGTTATATTTTCCTAATATTAATATGATGGATAACCATAAACCTCAAAATCTTAAAAATAGAGACCACCACGTACCTCATAAATATAAATTCAATCAAATCTTGAAAACCCATTACTAACTAGATTTTAGTACATGAATAAATTGGAGTCTGATGGAAAATGTGAAGTGTAAAAACAAATGAAAACTTGCACCGAAAGCCCAAACCCAATAAGCCAACCGCCGACTTCCGAGATTATCAGGGGTGGAATCGTAATAAAGGCTTTGTCCCTTATCTCCTCTCTCTCACAACGGAAACCCTAACCCTAATTTCACAACTTTTTCTTTTCTATTTATAGTCACGCGATAGCCAGCCACCCCTGCACCCGAAGCCAATGCTACCGCTACGGTTTTCTTTTCTTTACTTTTCTTCTGTTTTAGGTGATGAAATTTTGAAGCTTTGTTTTTTTTTTCTTTGGTTTTCAATAACAATAGAAGGCTGTGATGTTTGAAACCTACCTATTTCATGAAGGGTTTTTATAGCCCTCCCGTGATTAGACAATCACCAATGGATCCTTCTGAGCCTTCTTCTTCTTCTTCTTCTTCTCTCAACTCTGCAGCTTTAGTTTTTGATTTTTCTTTTTTGGATTTAATTACAAATTCAGAGCCACTGAGATGATGATATCCTTTTCTGAAATAAAATATAATGTAGACTAAAATATTCAGACTACAATTATCTGATCATTTGGCTCTTAATTCCCTTTTTATTCAACTAAAGATCTAATATCCGGGTTCAGGGGTTATGCCAGTGAAGTCGTATGTCAAAAAAAGGCTGAGATGCCAATGGAACTACAGAGTATGGCCGCAGCTTTTGGTTCCTTGAAACTTTGATGTTTTGTTTAAACGCATTTGAACTGTGGGATTGGGCGTCCCAATCTCAGCTGAACATTGACATGAACAATGTTTGAAGCTGCCTTCCTTATCTCCTCCTCTGCTTCCCTTGCTGCGTCCATGGCTTCACTGCATTTACCCAAATAATTGGTATTGAATTTGAATGCCAAAGCTAAAATCCATTCAAATCTAGATTGGTAAAACAAAAGAGGAAGCTAGTTACCGAATCATAATCTCCGGCGGCATGCTAACCTCAACTTCGAGTAACATCTTCCCTTGCAACATGTGTCTCGTGATGCGCTCCACTGTAAATTTCTGCAAACATTCATGCTTGTTAAAGAGACAGAAGCTTGGCAAAAAAAGTATGCAAGAGTAACAAGTGTAGAACACAATTATGCCTTGATGTGTGTTGGCAATTTAAACACTGAACAAAACGAGAAGATTACCTCTGGGAACTTCGATGAGAGAATGTCGGAAACAATTACTTCAACATTTTCTTCCCTGGCAGAAATATTACTGTTCTGTTCAGTGATCGTCTCCAAACATTCTTTCTGGTCCATTACATCAGGGGAGAACTCTATATATGCAGGATCTACAATTTTGAAATGGAAAGAAAAGAAAAGAAATTGGTCGTAAGCCAACAACTTGGTAAAGCAAACAATGTTTGTCTCTTCACTAGGATGTCAGTTATCTATGCCAAAATGCAAAACAAAATGTTTGAGAAATCCCTTAAGCTTTCTCCAAGAAAAAATATACCCTTTTTTAGGGTGCATTTGGTTTACGATGAGAGGCTGTAGAAGAAATAGTCCATGAAAGTCCGAAACAATGGAAAGTTGGTTACTTGATCCTTTCTTCTTTTTATTCTCTCCCTTAATAGTTAATAACCAGTAGTCATTTAAATACTTCAACACATGCTCAAATTCCGGCACCCATCTTAACAAATTCATACTAACTGATCTAGGGATGAAGAATCATGTAACGTACCTATGTGTATGAAAACTTCAGTGACTTCAGGGTGAGATTTATGAATTTCATGACGAACATTTTCACCGATTCCATGTGCAGCACTAACACTAGAAAAAGGATCGACCTGAAGGTCAAAAAATAAGAGAAAATTACTAAGGGCATCAGGAAATCACAAATACACACTTCTATAGTCAATTAAAAAGACACCATATACTTGGTTTAGCAAAAGTGGGGTAATTATTATCCCTCTTCCCTCTTCGCAATTTTCACAGCCAGTAAAAAATATAGTAAAAACTCACCACAATATGTACATCAAGGTACAGATTTGAACCAGCTCTCCTTCCTCTCATACGATGGCATCCCTACAAACAGTTTTGGAAGTAATTAATGAAGACTGTTGAGGAAGGGAAAACAAGAATAACTCAAAGTGTAAATTTCTGGGTGCATATGAATGATGAATTCTATTTACTAAGATTTATTTTACATTTAGACCAGTATCTGCTATTTGTAAACAGTTACACAAGCAAATTTTGTTACCTTGACTCCTTTAACTTGTAGAATTGTTTGATTTATGGGCTCTAATTGTTCTGCAGGAATCGCAGCATCAACAAGTTCAAGGACACTACAAAGTTGGCCAAAAAGAAAATGTCAAATTATGAACATGCCATTGTCGTCATCTCAAACACTAAAAAAGGTTCAATATTGGGTAGGCATTGCTGGCATGCTTCCAATGAAACAATGCTCTCCTTTTAAAGGACTACAAACATGAAATGAGAAGCCAAGCAGTTGCCACAACTCTACCAGTATCATCAGCATTTAGTAATGCAAATGTTTAAAACACTTTGAAAATTATGCCTTAAAGAAACACAGCTAAAACAGTTGACTAAAGAATCTAACCAATCAAGAAAAACATGAACCTGTAACCAAAACATAGTAGGTATTGAAGAAATAAAATAAATGCAGAAATTTTAGATATGATCACTTGGTAAGCTTACAATTCTAAAATAACACTATAGCAAAGCAGACAATAAGAGAGATGGAGCATATATAATGAAAATAGGCATGCACCTCTGGTATCCAGTTTCCAGCCCAGCTTTTAGAATCATTCCTGAGACAACCAGTCCCGCAAGAGGATCTAAAAACTTTACTCCAAGAATAGAGCCTCCTAGATCATGATGGACAAGGCATAAGGTCAATGAGTATCTGTTATAACCCAAATAAAGAGAGATGAAACCGGTTTAGTATGTCTAAATAAATCACAGTGAATTTCCCTTTCACTAGCATAAGTAAATCAAACCACCCCCACCTCTCAAACAGAGATTTTCAAGGTAAAAGGGATGTAAAGGACGTTAAGTATATTTTAGTATTTTAGTTTTATAGATAAGATGCAATAATCAAGCAATCAGAAAATTTTAAACCAAAAATATATGTTGTCATAATTAGCACAACTCGACTGCAAAGTTCATTAAACTAGAAAAGCAAGGATTTTAACCAAGCTCATAACAGGAAAAATAAAACAAACCAGCCAAAAAAGAAGTCTTACCAACCCCTATAAGTGCAACTACCGATGAAATTGCATCTGCACGGTGATGCCATGCATTTGCTTTCATAAGTCCACTGCCTTGTCTTTCCCCGGCTCTTTTTGTTATCCAATAAAGCCTGCATGTTAACATACAGAAATTAATACCAGAAGAACCAATCACACATGCAAACAATAATTTATAAGAAGCTAAAGTGAAATAGGCCAAAAGAGACACTCAATACCCTTCTTTAACACCTATTGCTACAATGGTCATGTTCAAAGCTAGTATAGGGTGATTCATATCAATCCCATGATGATGCCCACCATGATGATGGTTATGCCCATGAACCAATGAATGACTTTGAACAGCTTCAGGAGCAGTGGACAGTAACCCCTGTAAAGAAAGTAGGTTAACTTACTGTAATGTCCAATCCAACTCCAATTCAAATGCAACCCCATTTTTTCTCTTATCCTCTTTGAATCATGAGATATAGGAAGAAAGACAAAAGTGATCATACAATTAGGAGCTCTATAGCATGCCAAGCAATCCCACTAGCAGTAGCCAAAAGCATACAAGAAATTCCCAGAGCACCAAGAGTTTCAAACTTACCATGTCCTGAGAATAAAACAAGGAAAATTAAGAAACCTAATAAATAAATAAATAAAACTCTTAGAAGCAAAACAACATTCATAGCTATTATCAAAATTAAGAAAAAAAAATGGAGTAGCATGTAGGTACAATCATAAGTAACCATATGGGTGTTCTTTGTCCTTGGGAACATTTGCAGCTTTGAATGACCATAAAGCAATCCCACTAAGAACCTACAAATAAATAAATAAATAAACACCAATCAAAATAAAATTGCTTGTCTTCCAAGTTTCAACAAACAAAACCTCCTAAAGACTATTTTTTTACCACGTCCGATATCGAATGGGCGGCGTCGGCGATGATGGCGGTGCTTCCAGATAAATACCCAGTCAAAGCTTTACCAGTAGCTAAACCGATATCCGCTCCCAGACCCAACCGAAATATCTTTTCTCCTTCCTTGGTCAAATTATGGCGGTGGTGATTATGATCATCATGGTGACCGTGAGAATGACCCAAATGCCACCTTCTTGGGATGTTGTAAACGGGATCATCGGAGAAGACCTGGGGAGAGTAAATTAGGGAATGGGGATTGAGGGACTGAATAATAACGGGGCTTGGGTGATGAAGATTTCTGGGCGGAGAGAGTTTTCTTGAGAGGTATGATCTGAACATGGGATTTAGATGTTGGAGCCTGAATCCCATCCTTCGTTTTTTTGCTTCAAAGATTGAATTTTTCAGAGAATTGTTGGAGAGAAAGGAATCTACTGATTGAGTGGTAAGATTAAACCTCGACCTCCATTAACAGATCTTCATTACTATTACTCTTCGGCGTTTGGTGGACGCAACCTCGGTGCGTCTTGTAGGCTGGAAATGCCCACACGGCCCACACCGAGATCTTCTGAGTATAGGACCACATTCATTACGATGTTCTATGCTCAAATCCGATTTTGGTCCCCCTTAATTATACTTAAATTTAGAATTTAGTCCTTACATTTCGATTTGACATAACTTAATCCAATTACAAATAACACTATAAAATTTAAAAATCAAATTGTATTAAATTGAAATATTATGACTAAAAATTATATTTAAAACTTATATATATAAGGATAAAATGTTTTATAAGTTGACGGTGAAAATTTATTTATTACAAGTAGATTTAATTTAAAGTATAGGTTTAGAATTTAAAATTTAAAATTTAATGCGTTAAAATTTATGGCTTAAGATTTTAGGGGATTAAGATTAAGAATTCATATTTTATATTGTGGAGTTAAAATAGACATCCTTGTGTAAAATATTTACAAATTCCTTCACTACATATTAATAAAATATAATTATTTTTCTCATTAAAAATCTCTTTATTTTCAACTTTGAATCTCATCCATCCATTTTACTCGAGTCATCAGCAGAATGTCTACTGTCCATGACCAGTTGATGGTCGTTCTTTATGTAAAATTTGATTGCAGATTGCGAGATTGATCACAACAAATTCCTAAGCCACGGTTAAACCATTAGTTCGTGAGAGAAAGAGAAACTCAGGCAACTGTTTTTCTTCTTTTTTCTTTCTTTTCATGTTGCTTATGGAATGGAGAACATCCGGAACGCTGCGATTGCATCTGTAATGTCCACCATACAATGACGTCCCGCTTGTCCTATCGACTTCCATTTTCCACCTATACAACCGCCAAAGAGTTTTATCACCATGGAAAGTTCCTGCTGTGGACAACAAGCCCGACATTCCTGACCCAAAGCCGACAATGGCAGCAAGCCTCGTCATCTTCTGTCACGCCATCTATTTCCCTGTCTGTTCTGATCCTTGTACCCAGAAGAATGCCCTTGCCATGATGTCCTATCAGCTCTATAGCTCCGGCCGGAGTTCATTCCGGGTTCCATGTAGTTCCGTCCCTCCACAAACTCTGAAGGCCTGTTTGGACTATTCTCCGGACTCCATGACTCGAAACCATCATTACTGGCGTACTCATTTCCTTCCCGTGGAGGACGACCTGATCGCAACTGAGGCTGCATAGATCCTCCAAACGACGATGATGCATTATAATTGTTTTGATTAACCTGAGAATGAAGATTAGAATCCAAACTCTGTCTGCCTCTCCATGGATCAGACATTGGACCTATGTTTCCCACTGGGGGTCTAGTCAAATATGGATGAGTTTGAAGAGGATCGTATGCATGGTGTGGTTGAGGCTGTAGCTGTTGTGGTGTTTGTCGTTGTGACAGCGTCGGCATCAATGGCGACGGAGAATATGAAGAGTGCACTTTTTCAGGTATATGCTGTGCCATGGTTTCAACCCGCATTGATGGACCAGTAGGCGATTGCATAACAGGAGAATTAGAAGAGAGACCATGATGTGAAAAAGCAACATTAGGAGAATGAAGCTTTTCAGGAGTCGTGGTATTTGTTTGAGGCAACAACCGTGCCATGGCTGCTGAAAGCTGTTGAGCTAATGATCTGCCATTTGCTTCTTGCTGTGGCGCCACCATGCTAGCAGCGGGAAGCCGTTCGGCAACGGGAATCGTGGTGCCAACCCCAACAGAAGCTTGGGCAACTCTGTTTCCCACTTGACTATGTTGTGAAAAAGGGTTCCTCACAGCCTCCGGTCTCCATCCACTCTGCAAATTAAGATAATACAAAAACCAACGAGAATTAGTCTACTGACATCATGATCCCATAACAAAATGATGTCATCAAATCAAAGATTCTCTGGATGTGTAACTTTTAGGACAGTACAGCAGCGGTACTATATAATTTCATAACTGTAGTCCAAACATTTGCCACGATTGCCATCTGGATACCTGATGAAATTTTCCATCACAGATTGAAATGAACCATTCGCTATTCCACATGTGGGGCATGCTCCCATCTTAAATTAAATTGGTTGCCATTTTTCTATGCCAGGTAGCACACTTTTTAACCTTATAATTTCCTACCAGGTTTTTTATGTTCTTTTTCATGTAGATTTTCTTTTTAATTATGTATGAAAATGTGGATCCAGGTAGAACAACGAAGCCTATATCACGCACCATTCCGGGGTTGCCCGACGGCGTCGGAGATGGAAGAGACACTTCAACCTTCTCTTCCACTTTTTTACCAGTATCATCCCCACCAGCCTTAATCATGTCTAGCAGCTTCACTGTTTCTTCACTCGTCATGTTACCAGCTTGGCCAGAAGTTAAGGCAAAAACCAAAGACGGGTTTTTCAGCAGTACAGCTAACAACTCAAGATCCGGCTCGGCCGCAACGGCACCACTGATTTGGGAGGAAGAAGGTTCCAAAGTAGCTGCTGCAGCATTTACATGTTCACCATGGGTGACCTGTGTTTCAGTGGAGTCGGTATCGGGTGGCTGTTCGGTTGGGATTTCTGGGGTCAGTGTGTCATCGTGGTCCATTTCTCGATCCCATGGTTCCTTGGGGTTAGAGGGTATGTCCTGGTTCGTGTAATAGAATGTTTCCCTCTCTCTACGGTTTCTGTTTTTCTCCATGTCAACCTCTTTGCTACTCTCACCGGTACCAACACTCCAAAGTTGGTTGATTATTATTTCTGCAGAGAAAAAAAAGAGCAAAATGACAAAACAGTCTGAAACCCCGCAGATCAATTAATAAGAGTGCGATGAGTAGAAGCATTGAACAAACAGAACAAGGCTTAGAGAGAGTGGGAAGAACAAATTCAAGCTGTGGGAATATTTTTGCTGTTTAATTGTCTTACATACTGACTAGAAGCATTGAACAAGGATGTTGAATTGCCTTTTTAGCTGAAAATCATAGTTCAATAGTGATTCAATTATTCTAATAATCAAATAAAAAGATAGGTCTTGACAGATGAGATGATGGTTCGTGGAATGATTCAACCTTCTGATTTAGGCAGAAGATCATCAGCCAATTTTTCAGTTTCTTGGCTTGGTTCTCTTCGTTCTGCATTTTGTGTTTCCACATTGGTGGAATGAGCATGGAGTAAACATCTTTGTGACTAGCAGACTCATTCAAAATGCCTAATCCTGAGCAAATCCACTGTCACCACGACAATGTGTAAACACAGAACGCAGGAGAACCAAACCAAGAAATTAAAAAAATAAATCGAATGGCGACTCTTTGTCCAAATCAGAAAGATAGATCACCAATTATAGAAGAAACACCACCCTGTAAGCTAGGGCAAAGCAGCATCCCATCTATTGTACAACAAGTCTATTACTAACACTGGCTTAGATATACAAAATCATTAGAAACAGATTGAAGAGACCTGCGTCTTCTTATTATTGGTTCTTATTGAAGAAGAGTTTGCTGGTAACAAGAAAAGCATGTGAATACAAGTTGGGGTCACTTTAAGCTCATCACAAGAAAAAATCCTCTACTTTTTTGCTTTATAGCACCATAAATCTGAGCCTCTTTGGTCAACTTGGTTCAAAAATCAATGACATATTTGCTTCGACTATATTTTAAACCAAAAGTGCTAATAGTGTGCCGACTTTTACCCAGAGAAGTTTCAATTTAAGGCATCCAGATATCAAATTCATAGCATAAAAGAACCCTTATTTCCATCAGCCTGATAATTACACCTTGGAAGCACTGGTCATTCATGATTGAAGCTCCTTATAAATAAATAAATCCTTTAAAAAGGATTCGATCAATCTCAATTGAGCAATCCACTCAAGAATTAAATGCCTGCACTTTTATTGCTCAAGCAACAGCCCTTTGCCTTGGATCCAGGCACACTTGTTTCAAACGACCAGCATGATCCTATTGAAGAAATACAATACTCCAGTTTGATAATGAAAACCTGATAGAGAATGGACTAACCACTGTATTAGCACAAAAGCCTTTGGAGAATTTTATCTGCCATGAGTAGCCGTCACTAAAGACGGTTTCAATGGTTTTCATTTTTCTGGTATACCTTTTGGATGTACAATTCAGCCATGGGCTGATGCTCATATCAAATAAAAACAATCAAGGCGCAGAACTAACTTTGGAAAAAGACCAAAATTCATTATATGCAGTAAATCCAAATCCTAACATTTTCAAATTTCCACCCTGACTATACAATTATTATCACATAACAAGAAAATATATTTGTAACATTTGTTTTAACTTTCAATATTTCTAGGTAAAGAGGGATGAAAATATAGACAACCAAACCAATTCTCAACTTTCAAGCAAAAAAAAAGTTTCCGAAAGGAAAAAGATTGCAGAAGGGATGGAGAAATGAAGGAAGTAGTCAGCCATGGTTGCAAAGATGCAATTGAATCTTCTTCCATTGCGGATACTTAAACGGCACTCTCTACCATCTATAACAGAAAGCAGGAGCTAAAGAAATACACTGATGCAAATTTACCTGGCGGTATGTGCCATGGGATTTTGACCTTCTGGCATCTCTCCCATGGGGATTCCTTTGAAACCACAGGCTGTTTTGGATCAAAAGTCGTTTCCAGCCTGTTAGAAGTTTTGGGGGAAAGTATTACAGGCTTCTTTTGTTCTTCCGGGGGCTGGGAGGGAGCTTTAGAAACTGGTCTAGAAAAGCTGGTCTTAGAAGGTGAAGGTTTGTTCAGACCTTCACTCTTCACTTCATTCATCCCATTAGAGGAGGAACCAGTTTTCCCATGTTTACCCTGCTGCATATATAGAGCACGCATTTTTGCCTTTTGGATATCATCAGCAGACAGAGGGCGACTTTGACTAACTGGAACTGTTCTTGTTGTTTGGGAGTTTTTGCTAGCCACTTTTTGCCCTGGCTGTTCCACTAACTGAACCTTCCTACGTTCCCTGCTATCTGGACTAGCTAAGGCACTGTGCTAAAGAACTAAACAATTGCACATACAGCATCTTGCATTTTTTAAATCAAATAAGATTGGTAAAACAGAAGAATAGATTGAAAAGAAGTTCTAGCAAATAGATCATATCTAGTAGCAAATAAACCCAAATAATAATAATTGTAATAATAATAGTCCAGATTCTTAAGGATGAGAAACAATTAACATACCAGACACACAAGACCACCAAATACTAATCGAGGGGAAAATAGACACCAAGGCTACCTCTTACAAGGTGAAAAAATATTTATCACTAACCTGACCGAAAAATAAATAATGAAGAAGAGGGAAGGGAACGGGGGGTATCAATAAACATAACAAAACGACGTCAAGGATACGAGAACCAGAAACACCAATGTGGTTCTTCTTTTCGGAGTCATCCGTGGAGGCCGGTAGCTGTTTCAAAACTTGTGGAGACTCTAATTTCCTAAATGAACTATTATCTTTATTATCTCCATATTACGAAATATTAAGAATGACAACCAACATATAAATGTATCAGATACAAATACAAATAAATTCCACACCTGACATTAGAGATAGCAAGAACTCCTTCCTGGAAGACCATTAACATTGATTAGAAGAAAAAAAATTAATAGCATACCCATGTTAACAAATTTTATTTATTTTTTCTATACTTACAGCATTGTAAACATTTGACTGCCATGAGCTATCACCCATAATTTCACTGATACTGTATTCAGAGAGAAATAATAAGAATTAAATTGAAAGAAATCAAGCACACATGGGATGTTAAGATGTAAAGTTACCTCTGCTTCAGTAACATCTCATTCTGTGTTTCAGTAGAGGACCTCAAGCCATTTGGTTTCTTCGCAACTTGGCTTCTTGCAAACATTTTGCTCCACCGTGATATCAAAAGCCTTGCCCTGTTTGATACATCTGATCTTCAAATCAGATAAATGAGATCCAAGGTACCACAAAGTATACAAATAATACAGCTCAGCAGAAAAACTATTTCCCCCACAAATGAAGATTATCTACTAGTGGATTTTTATCACATATCACAGTACTTTCTTACCCACTATGCAACATTTAATGATCAATAAGAAAAACTATTTTGGTATATCCACTCTATTTTGCCATCAGTGATTTCCCTTTATTATCAGACATTATCAAGGATGAAGTCAGAAACCAAAAGCAACCAATAAAATAGACTCCAAAAGCAGAGAGACAGCCGATATTAGTCTTCCCAGCATTTTACTCTGGACCATTAACTTCAAATTTAGGGAAGAAAAAGAAAGAACAAAGCATTATACCAGAAATATTAACACAACCAAAACAAAATATGAACACTTCCAATACGGCCATAAGCCCATAAGCCGTTATCACATATGACACATTGGTTAAGATCTAAGATAATGACCCAACCCCACTATGACAAGCACAATAAGATATGGAGAGATGAAAAAGCAGAAGAAGAATTAAGTTCCAACCAACAAATGCATACCTGAAAACCTGTACAAACGCAGCTTGTTAACACTTTGCAGTATGGCTGACATATGTTCGGGAAGAGCTTTTTGTAGAGGTAAATGAGAAAGAACCTATATTCCAAATATTAACAGTAACATTGGTAAAGTTAAAAATACAGGGGCATATAAATCATCTGCATTGAATCAACATGTACCTTGAGGATGATCAAGACAACAGTAGTTTGTTCTTCAACAGCCGCTTGACTCAACCATGTTGCTAAAATCATCACACCACCTTTACTTAAAAACCTGATAAAGAGACAATACTAAATCAAATAAGACAAGCAGCAATATGCTTATTGCTGACTGTAATAAGTTTCTTTGATAAGTACCAATATAGTACTGAAGTATTTTGTATCTGCAAGATCCACTCCATCAGTTTCACCTGCCCGGAAAAAGTTTCTTCTTTCTGCATCTTACTGAATATGTTTTCAACAAAATGTTTATCCAACTCATCTATGCCAGTAAGAGAATCATCCTGTGTCGAGCATGATGGTGCTTCTTCAGAATTAACAGGGCCAACAGAGTTCAATGGAACTGGCTCAACCGGTATAACAGCTTCAGACCCAGTTGGGAGTGCCCCTTCTTTTGTTTCTTTACAAACATTAGATCTCAAGGCTTTCTCCCTTGACAGCCGAACTTGCTTTCTCACCCTAGTGCGTTGGCTATTAAAAAAATCACGCACCTACAATTTAACATTAATCGATCAAAATCCATCCTCTGGGGGACAGTATGATTGGAAGCAATGTTGTATGCTATTGCTATATATAAAAGTTGGAAGTAGATAATTGAATTTACAATAATATCTAAAGGATGATACATTAACATAACTGCAAACCGATTTTGAATATTGTGTACATCATTGGCCAAAAGATATGGAAAGATTTATTGTTATAGACTACAAATGATATAAATTATTTAAATATACATACCTGTGTGGCAGTAACGCCAAATTGAGCACTAATCTCACGGGATTCTTTCTTAGTAATCGCATCTTTAATGGAAAAAACAGCTTGCATATACTTCACAGCCTTAGGGTTTAGCAAATCTCTTGGTCGTTTCCCTGGGGGGAAATATTCGATGATTTAGATAGCAATGTAATAAACCACGTCCTAATTCATAAAAATATCGCGCATTCTACATTAGGAAATAATTGCCGCATCAATAAGCACAAAAGAAATCAACTATCTCAAAATAATTACACAACTATAACCATGCCGTCGCTAGAAAATTCTAATGTAAGCTCCTAACAGTATAAGTGACCCCACAAAGCAACTTTAGCAGATACTCACCAATTTTTATGGACAAAGCACCAGCTGCCTGCAAAATGGCAAATAAAAAGATTCAGATATTGGACTGCATGGTTTATTTTTGGTCAACTCCGGCCAAAGGGAGAAAGAAAACGGAATTTTGGAATGACGAACCATTTCTTGGGCGAGTGGGTTGACGCCGGTGAGTTTGCATTGTGTAACGACAACATTCTGAAGCTGATCGATCTGGCTGTGGAAGAGCTCCCTCTGAATGTCTATGAACCTTTGAATTGACTCCACGGTGCTCCCAATCTCTAGCTCCGCCAGATTCTCCTTCAACGCGTCCATCGCCTAAGCTCCACGCACCGGATCGATGCGTAACTCGCATTGGAATTCAGGGCAGCAGTAATTAGGACATTGAAAATAATTATAAAGATAAAATTTTGTTTATTTAACCGTTTCAAAACGAACTATTAGGGTTAGGGTTTTGCAATCTACAAAGAGATAAATCGAATCGAGAATAAAGAGAGAGAAAGGGTTAGCCGAGTTGCGATGGTAAAGTCCCCCCAAAATACTTTGTAAGCATCAACCACGCGCTAAAATTACCGCCGGCGCGCGTATGGTTTATTCTTGACCGATCTTCTTGTTTTTTCTTTTTACTAGCTTTTTCTTGATTAAGATTTTTCTTTTAAACTGAAATCAAGTGTTAAAGTATGAAGAATATAATTTATAAAATTGTTTGGTAAAATTAATCGATAGTTAATGGATATTTGATTATTTGAATAAACAAATTGACATATAAATATGTGATTATATTTAATATTTATTTAAATAATTTATAGTTATCAATATTTTGTATCTATTAATATGAATTAGATTAAAAAATATTTTTTAAATATCATTACTAAACATATACAAATGATGTATATATTGGCCTTGTTTGGTAAATAGCGGTTTGGGCAAAAATTAGAGGTTTTAGGTATAATTAGAGGTTTGACTAGTCAAATCCGCTAATATTGATGTTTGGTAAATAGCGGATTGAGGTGAAAAAGCTAATTTTGAAAAAGCTCCTAATATGAGCTTTTTGAGATTAGAGGTTTGATATTAGAGTTGTAATGACTCTTTTACCCTTAACAACTACCAAAAATCTCCAAATAACTTAAATTAAATAATAACATTTTTTAATATAAATAATAACATATTAAATATTCGACTTATTTGTTGTTACTACTAATTTATATGGTGATATTTGTAAGTTAATTCTATTTTTTAGTATCACATATTTATATGTGCATATAAATTTTTTAATAATTATATAAATAATAAATTAATATATAAATATTTTAAATATGTTTAGGAAATTTATATTAAAAATAATTTTTACAAATCTAATTAATATTTATTAGATACAAAATATTCATAACTGATAAATTATTGAAACAAGTATTGAATATAATCATATCCTTATATGTCATTTTGCTTGTTTAAATAATCAAACAGCTATCAGCTATCAGTTAATTTTACCAAACACTTTTATACAATCAACTAATACAATCCGCTAGTCAAATCAACTAATGCAATCAGCTATCAGCTAATGTAATCCGCTATCAGCTATCCGCTAATTGCCAAACAGGGCCATTATCTTTTATTTATAAAATTATTTTTAATATAATTTTATAATTATTAAATATAGATGTATATATTAATTTTTTATTTATAAAATTATACTTTAAATATAATTTCATTAATAATGGAATTTGGACGTATTTATTAATTTATATATTGGCCTTGTTTGGTAAAGAGAAGTTTGAGCAAAAATTAGAGGTTTGAGGCATAATTAGAGGTTTAACCAGTCAAATCCGCTAATATTGTTGTTTGGTGAAGAGCGGATTGAGGTGAAACCGCTGATTTTGAAAAAACTCATAATATGAGCTTTTTGAGATTAGAGGTTTGATATTAGAGTTGTAAAGACTCTTTTACCCTTACTAGTTACCAAAAATCTCAAAATAACCTAAATTAAATATTTTTTCACCCTATTTATAAGTTAATCCGATTTTTTTTTATTATCACATATTTATATGCGTATTTAAATTTATTAATTAATTAAATTATATTAAAATAATTATATAAATAATATATTAATATATAAATCATTTGAATATGTTTAGAAAAGTTAAATTAAAAATAATTTTATAGATCTAATTAATATTGATTAGATACAAAATATTGATAACTAACAAATTATTCAAACAAGTATCGGATATAATCATGCCCTTATATGTCATTTTGTGCTTGTTTAAATAATCTAACAGCTATCAGCTATCAATTAATTTTACCAAACACTTTTATACAATCAACTAATACAATCCGCTAGTCAAATCAACTAATGCAATAAGCTATCAGCTAATGTAATCCGCTATCCGCTAATTGTCAAACAAGGCATTACTTTTTTATTTATGAAATTATCTTTTTAATTGTATTAATTGTTGAGATTTATATTATTTAAAGATATTTTTTGTAATTATCAAAGACAAAAGAGTCTTTACAATTTTTTTTATTTCAAGCATTTAACTCAAAAACTCCTTAAAAACCTTTTCCAAATTGAAAATTTTGACTTTAACCCGTTTTTCAAAACTTTTGCTTAGGCCTATTGTAAAATTAGACATTTTATTATGAGAAAAATTATTAAAATCAATGTTTTTATCATATATTAAAATTAATCCTTAAAATAATTTATATTTTTATTAAATAAAAAGGTGATTTATGCATAAAATAAATATCATGATTTGAAATCACAAAAGATAAAATAATATGTACATTCTTAACCACTCAACCAATATATTTTATTTTATCATTATATTAAGAATTAAAGGATTAAGTTTAAAGCAAAATATTTAGAAAGAGTTTGTATATTTTGAGTATACGGCTCTATAGTTGTCATGGATTAAACCTTTTATACTGCAACCGAGTACGAAGTATACGAATTCAAAATGATAGGACCAAAAAATTTATTTCTTTTTGGTAATATTGATGATGTTTATTGGTGAGTTTAGGGTGCAGCAGGGGTACGGAACAGTTACGGTGAGATACTAACCTAAATGTTACAAAATACGGAACTTAAAATGCTATACTTTTTGATAACATTTTAGGTTAGTGGTCTTACAACAATTTAATTTTTGCTTAAAACCTTGAATCGTAACCGAAAGAAATAATTTATTTTAAAAAAATTTGTATCAAAATCTATTTTTTGATTCGTATAAACATGTCACCAAAATAGTAACAATTCAAAAGTTGAGTTATTATATTGAAAATTTTCAAACTTTAGTGATCAAAATAAGAGCAAGAAGAAATTTGAGTGACGAATGGTGTAGTTTATCTATTATTTTATTCAAAAAATATAAAAACTAATGTGTCACATCAGCGTTAGAAGCTAACAGAAGGGACAATAAACGAACTAATAATTCAGTAAGTATAACGCAAGTTTTAAAAGTTTAATAACCAAAATGAAAGAATTTTAAAAAGTTTGGAGATTTACACAGTTTACCGCAACGCCAACATCAAACGCCCAACGTCACCTCCAGCTTCTTTTATCTAGCGACTGCGAGATGTGACGCGGTCTCATATCGTTCCTGATTTACGGTAAACAAGTTTGTTAATTGTTTTCCGATTTTCTTTTTACGAATTTGTTTTCAGTTTCGTGCTATTTTTCAAACAACACATAGCTCTGCTGCTTGTAATTCATATCATAACTGATTCAAGAATCCCTTTTCATTGAAATTCAATGTAGAAACGAATGAAAGATTAAGAGGATTCATTTCACTTTTACATTCTATTGTCAATCGTCGCTGCTTGAACGATACTAGCCTTAATTTGCAATGGCCCTTGCTTTCATGTGGAAGCTGCAAAATCTATGGCCATTTACAGTGTTCAAATTTGCAATGTAGAACGGCTTTCTATGAAATAATGAGGAAAAGGAGGGTGCAGCCGATTGGGGTCCTACCAGTACCATGGGCTACGTTTGGGTGTAGTATTGCAACTTGCACGAGCTTGCTCCGTTGCTCGTATATGGAGATGGTATTGAATGTGCTGCTGAGTGCTGAGTCTCTTCCGGCAGCACCCTCAGTTGCCATTCGGAGTTTACAGCAGGCATCTCAAGCTGCGAGGCAGAAAGATGAAAACAGAATACAAAAGTCGATACAACTCTTAATGTACAGGTTGAAGAACGCAAGGATTCAATAGGACTAATTCTTGAACTTAAATTGTCATATACTCTGTACATAATAAAAGTTCATAGCAGCGATATTGGGTACTTTAATTCATTTACAGTGCACTTGTTTTTCCGTTTTGCTTACCGTAAGATGGTTGCAATTGTGTATTGAAAATCAAGAGCAGCCAAAATTGAAAATGGAAAATTTCAATTTTGGTAGGTGCAGCAAATGGAGAAAAATTCCAGCAGTAAAGGTTGAAAATATGGAATGGGGAAATTGATTTTTTGGTCCCTAAACTTTAGGTTATTTATAAGTTAGTCCCTAAAGCTCAACTATAAATAGCCTAGCCATTTGCCATTCTTACACATCCCAAATCATTCTAACCTCCTCCCAATACTAGAGAAATTAAAGAGTTTTCATAGAGTTGTTTTCTCCTTTTTATCAAGAGAGAATTGTCATTGTTTTCTCCTTGTTAGATTGAGAGAAGTTGTAATTCCTATTTTCTCATAGTGAAATTCTTCTACCTTTGTCCGTGGTTTTTACCCTATATTATTTAGGGGTTTTCCACGTAAAATCTGTGTCTCCTTTATCTTCATTGTTATTTTCTCAAATTATCAGTTGCGTTTTTGCTCTATCCGACGATCGTATTCCGTAACAATTGGTATCAGAGCCAGATTTGGGTGCGTATATCTACTTACCGTATTCTCTGTTGGTTGCCACTGAAAAGTGGATCCTCCATCATAAGAAAGTAAGTTAGATATTACTCATTCATTGAAGGTGGTGGGCACTATTCACGTCAAAAAGGTGAAATAGTGGGAGCTATCTGAAATAGAAGCTATGGCAACGAAATTTGATATTGAAAAGTTCAATGGGAGAAATTTCTCACTGTGGAAATTGAAGATAAAGGCCATCCTAAGAAAAAACGGATGTCTAGCGGCTATCAGCGAAAGGCCGGCAGATTTTACGGATAACAAGAAATGGAATGAGATGGACGAGAATGCTATTGCAGACCTTCATTTAGCATTAGCAGATGAAGTACTATCAAGCATCGAGGAGAAGAAGACAGCCAAGGAGATTTGGGATCACCTCGCAAAATTATACGAGGTCAAATCGTTGCACAATAAAATTTTCCTTAAGAGGAAATTGTACACTCTTCGGATGTCAGAATCTACTTCAGTGACAGAGCACTTAAACACGTTGAATACTCTATTTTCTCAGCTTACATCCCTAAGCTATAAAATAGAGTCACAAGAACGTGCTGAACTTCTGCTTCAAAGTCTACCTGATTCGTATGATCAACTCATCATCAACTTGACGAACAACAACCTTACAAGTGATCTAGTCTTCGATGACGTTGCAGCTGCTGTTCTAGAAGAAGAAAATCGGCGCAAGAACAAGGAAGACAGACAAGGAAATCTGCAACAAGCAGAGGCCTTAACAGTGATGAGAGGAAGATCAACAGAACGTGGCCAAAATAGCAGTCACAATCATGGTAGATCAAAGTCAAGGAGTAAGAAGAATTTAAAGTGTTACAACTGTGGAAAGAAGGGTCACTTGAAGAAGGATTGTTGGAGTTTACCTAAAAACTCCAATCCTCAAGGAAATATGGCAAACACTTCAGATGATGGAGATGCTCTCTGTTGTGAAGCAGCAACAGCCATGGAAGGCAGAAAAAGATTTGCAGACATATGGCTTATTGACTCGGGAGCCACATATCACATGACCTCAAGAAGAGAATGGTTCTATAATTATGAACCTATCTCAGGAGGATCTGTGTACAGCTGCAATAATCATGCCTTGGAGATTGTTGGCGTTGGAACCATCAAATTGAAGATGTATGACGGGACAACCAAAGTTGTTCGAGATGTGCGACACGTGAAAGGCTTGAAGAAAAACTTATTATCCTACGGATTGTTGGATAATAATGCAAGCAAAATTGAAACACGGAAAGGAATCATGAAGGTGTTCCATGGAGCGCTTGTGGTAATGAAAGGTGAAAAGATAGCTGCAAATTTGTACATGCTGAAGGGAGAGACTTTGCTAGAAGCTGAAGCCTCTGTTGCCTCATGTAGTTCAGATTCTACCATGTTATGGCATCGGAAACTTGGACACATGTCAGAACAGGGAATGAAAGTCCTTGTGGAGCAAAAGCTACTTCCGGGTTTAACAAAGGTATCACTTCCTTTGTGTGAACATTGTATTACAAGTAAGCAGCATCGATTAAAATTCAACACATCAAGTTCTAGAGGCAAGGCTGTTCTAGAATTGGTTCACTCTGATGTATGGCAAGCACCGGTTACATCCCTAGGCGGAGCAAAGTATTTTGTCTCCTTCATTGATGACTACTCTAGGAGATGTTGGGTGTATCCTATCAAGAGGAAGGCAGATGTGTTTTCAACCTTCAAAGTTTTCAAAGCGCGGGTGGAACTTGATTCTGGAAATAAGATCAAGTGTTTCAGATCAGATAATGGAGGTGAATATACAAGTGATGAATTTGATGACTTTTGCAGAAAAGAAGGCATCAAAAGACAGTTCACAACAGTATACACTCCTCAACAAAATGGAGTGGCAGAGCGGATGAACAGAACTCTGTTAGAAAGAACACGAGCAATGTTGAGAGCTGCAGGGCTAGAAAAAGCTTTCTGGGCAGAAGCAGTCAATACCGCCTGTTATTTGGTGAATCGGGCTCCATCAACTGCAATTGAGTTGAAGACACCGATGGAAATGTGGACTGGTAAACCAGTTGATTATTCAAACCTCCATATATTTGGAAGTATTGTGTACGTGATGTACAATGCCCAAGAAATTTCAAAGTTGGATCCAAAATCCAGAAAATGTAAATTCTTGGGGTATGCTGATGGAGTAAAGGGGTATCGCTTGTGGGATCCCACTGCCCGCAAAGTGATTATCAGCAGGGATGTTATCTTTGTAGAAGATAAGCTACAAAGAAAAGAAGAAGATGATAGCACTGATAAAGAAAAGCCAGAGACTACACAGATACATGTTGAAAATGAGTCTGAACAGAGAGATTGTTCTGAAGCAGAACCAGAGCTCGAAGAACCAGAACCAGAGAATTCTGAAGCTCCAACAACTCGTCAATCAGATCGTGTGAGAAGACGCCCCAATTAGCACTCAGATTATGTTATAGAAGGTAATGTTGCATACTGCCTTTTAACGGAGGACGGTGAGCCATCATCATTCGAGGAGGCAATGAACAACTCAGATGCTTCGCAGTGGATGGCGGCAATGCAAGAAGAAATCGAAGCCCTTCATAAAAATAATACATGGGAACTTGTGCCACTACCACAAGGAAGGAAGCCAATTGGTAACAAATGGGTCTTCAAAATCAAGAGAAATGGTGACGATCAAGTGGAGAGGTATCGTGCAAGACTGATGGTCAAAGGATATGCTCAGAAAGAAGGTATTGATTTCAATGAAATCTTTTCTCCTGTGGTTAGACTAACAACGGTTCGAGTTGTCCTGGCAATGTGTGCTACATTGAATTTACATCTAGAGCAGCTAGATGTTAAAACAGCTTTTCTTCATGGAGATCTTGAAGAAGAGATTTACATGCTCCAGCCTGAAGGTTTTGAAGAAAAAGAAAAGAAGAACTTGGTTTGTAGGTTGAACAAATCTCTGTACGGTTTAAAGCAGGCGCCGAGGTTTTGGTACAAGAGATTTGACTCCTTCATCATGAGCCTTGGATACAACAGACTTAATGCAGACCCTTGTGCTTACTTCAAGAGGTTTGGTGAAAACGACTTTGTTATATTGCTGTTGTATGTAGATGACATGTTGGTTGCAGGCCCCAACAAAGATCATATTGAAGAATTAAAGGCACGACTGGCTAGGGAATTTGAAATGAAGGACTTGGGACCAGCAAACAAGATTCTAGGGATGCAAATTCACCGAGACAGAAGTAGTAGGAAGATTTGGCTTTCACAAAAGAATTACTTGAAAAAGATCTTGTCACGATTCAGCATGCAAGATTGTAAGCCAATTTATACCCCTCTTCCTATTAACTTTAAATTATCCTCCAGTATGAGTCCTAGCAGTGAAGAAGAGAGGATGAAGATGTCTCGAGTACCGTATGCATCAGCAGTGGGAAGTTTAATGTTCGCTATGATTTGTACAAGACCAGACATTGCACAAGCAGTGGGAGTGGTTAGTCGGTACATGGCGAATCCAGGCAGAGAGCATTGGAATGCTGTGAAAAGGATCCTGAGATACATCAAAGGGACCTTAAATGTTGCATTATGTTACGGGGGATCAGACTTTCTTATCAGCGGGTATGTCGATTCTGACTATGCAGGAGATTTGGATAAAAGCAAATCTACAACAGGATATGTGTTTACAATTGCTGGTGGAGCTGTAAGCTGGGTTTCAAAACTGCAATCGGTTGTGGCTACGTCAACAATGGAGGCAGAATATGTAGCAGCTACACAAGCCAGTAAAGAAGCAATATGGTTGAAAATGCTATTGGAGGAGCTCGGGCACAAACAAGAGAATGTCTCTTTGTTTTGTGACAGTCAGAGCGCCTTGCATCTTGCAAGGAATCCTGCTTTTCACTCAAGAACAAAACACATTCGGGTCCAATACCACTTCATTCGTGAGAAAGTGGAAGAAGGGACGATAGATATGCAGAAGATCCATACCGATGACAACATAGCAGATTTCATGACAAAAGCAATCAACACTGATAAGTTTACTTGGTGTCGATCCTCTTGTGGCTTGTTAGAGACGTAAGCAACATGGAAAGTACGAGGTAGAAAGAATGGTGTGAAGATATGATTATTCCAATCAAATCTTCAAGTGGGAGATTGTTGAAAATCAAGAGCAGCCAAAATTGAAAATGGAAAATTTCAATTTTGGTAGGTGCAGCAAATGGAGAAAAATTCCAGCAGTAAAGGTTGAAAATATGGAATGGGGAAATTGATTTTTTGGTCCCTAAACTTTAGGTTATTTATAAGTTAGTCCCTAAAGCTCAACTATAAATAGCCTAGCCATTTGCCATTCTTACACATCCCAAATCATTCTAACCTCCTCCCAATACTAGAGAAATTAAAGAGTTTTCATAGAGTTGTTTTCTCCTTTTTATCAAGAGAGAATTGTCATTGTTTTCTCCTTGTTAGATTGAGAGAAGTTGTAATTCCTATTTTCTCATAGTGAAATTCTTCTACCTTTGTCCGTGGTTTTTACCCTATATTATTTAGGGGTTTTCCACGTAAAATCTGTGTCTCCTTTATCTTCATTGTTATTTTCTCAAATTATCAGTTGCGTTTTTGCTCTATCCGACGATCGTATTCCGCAACATTGTGTATTTGTCACCACATCTTTGCTTAATGGCTGTGCTGATTCCATTAATATATTCATAATCAAATATGTGATCTCGTTCTAAATTGGTAGTATTCGTGTTCGGTTTCGGATTTGGATAAACTCATGCACGTCTAGTTACCTACAGACTAGATTGTTTGAACTCAGGTCACTCTTTTATTCATATTTTTTATGGTAAACTAGTAACGAAATAAAACATGAGATGCCTACTTAATATGGTAACTAAATGAAACATGAGACATATATTTGACAAAAAAAACTTTAAACACCTAAAACAAAAAAGAACGATATAATTTGGACAATTTATAACAAAGTCATGAAATAAAAAAGAAAAAATGAGGTGGACAACACGTGACTTTTACGTCAGCAAAAAGAAATATAGGTAATTTTATGTCTAAATGACTAAAATATGAATAATTCGAAATGTTACACATAAAATGAAAAGTTTTAAATTTGAGTGATCAAAACAAGGTCTGAACTAATAAAACATAAACAATACAAAAGTTAAGTGATCAAATTAAAAATTTTAAAATTAAGTAACCAAAACAGTAATAGTCAAAGTTAACCTATGAAAAAGGCATAGTTTACCCATAATTTTAATAAGAAAAAACTTTGATACACATATTTTTTAGTTTTAGGGTTTAAAGTTTAGGGATTTAGGTTGTAGGATTTTGAATTTAAGGTTGGTGTTTAAAATCTAGGGTATATGGTTTAAAGTTCATGGTTTAGTTTTTTAAGGTTAAGGTTAAGAATTTAATATTTGAGTTTTATAGTGTAAATATGCAGCCTATGTAAAATTAGTTTTAGTACGAAAATTTTACCCTTTTATAATTAAGTAAAACTGCATATTTAGTACCCTAACTATGTCGGCGTTACTGATTTGATACCTAACTATTATTTTTAACAAAATGATGCCTAACATTACGTTTTTGTTTTATTTTGGTACCATGCCATTAAAAACTAATGGAGATGATGACATGGCTTGACATAATCACGGTTTTAGTTCAAAACACTTATATATAGGATCAATTTAATCCAAAATCCATCAATTTAAAACATCATCTTAATTTTGGGGGTAAAATTGCAAATTACGTTTAATTGGAAGTAAAATAAGGAATTTACAATTTTAATCCAAAAATTGAAATAATATTTAAATTGATAGAATTTTAGACTAAATTGATAGATTGTATAAGTATTTATACTAAAATTATTATTAACTCAACCCACGCTACTATTTTTGTTAGTTTTTAACTATTAGATACCAAAATAAAACAAAGATATTATCTTAAATATTATTTTACCAATAATAATAGTGAGGTACCAAAACAGTAACACCTACTTCCCTTATAATTATTATTGGTGGTTCTCTTCTCGTTGTCGACTCAAATCATACAACTCAGATGTTTAAATAAACACAGAAAAGTCTGGGCCTGGAAATTCAAAATTGGTAGCAGCAGTGCATTCTCTAGGTTTGATTTGACTTGAAAAATAGATAAAAATGGATTGGGACTGGAATTTTACGAATTTGGTTTCTCTGGCATTTCTGGGATTTGCCGTATTTCTGTATTTTCAGTTTCAATCTCCATCTTCTTCGCATCACATTCAAGGCATGGCTGAAGACGCCTCTCTCAAGTCCATATACCACTTCACGGTCAAGGTATTCCTTTATTTATTTTGGATTGGAATTTGGATAATATTACTTTGACGGGACCGAGGAGATGAATCAGAGCTAAAACAATAAACCTTTAAAACTTGAATTACTTGCTTTCCCTTAATGTTTGTTTATTTGCTGCTGCTGCTGGACCTGGATTTGTATTACAGTTGAATTTCTTGTAGCTTGTGTGTCTGCGGGTATCTGTCATCGCTTAAACGACCCGATTCAGCCCTCTGGGCTATGTTGTGATTAGCATAAACAGAAACTATATTCTGAGCAGGGATTTAAATTGTGGTTGCGGCTGCGTCGCATTGGCATGATGCCACTGCAGGTACAGCGGTCCTTAATTTTTTTTAGTAATATATGCTATTATGGACATCACGATTTCGGATGGTGCCTATAGCGATATATAGTGGCCGCTATTGCGGTTATGGACTGCTATTTAAATCCCGGATTCTGAGTACTACATGTCTTGCACGGTGTCGTCAATATCAGGTGTGCCTCTAGATATTCAAACCCAGAACCCGAAACATAGCACACATATAAGCACACTCTGCAGAATGGATACCAATTCATCTACTAATTTCACAACCGGACTCTGCCAATAGACTGTGTAGTGATAGGCTAAACCTAAGTTGTCCTCTTTAGATAAGACCCTCAACGTTTTGTCAATCTTTAGATGCGCCTCGAGATATTCAAACACAAAACATAACACAAGTATAAATGCACTATGAAGAACGGATACCAATTGATATATTGTAGGTACCCAAAGATGAAAATTGCTGTTTATGCAATCATGACATGGTCTTGCGTGCTAGGTTGGTTTGTGACAATTAGTACTTTTGATCATACACATCAATACATCTTTCTGAAAAGAAGAAGAAAGAGAATGAACTTCATCTTTTACGATGTGCAGGACATTCATGGGAATGATGTAAGTTTAAGTGAATACGAGGGGAAAGTTGTTCTGATTGTGAATGTTGCTTCAAAATGGTAATATATCCTCTTCATCAGTTAAATATATGGCCAGACTTTTTAGCATCAATGATATAAACCTTTTAGCTATTCCTGTTAAAAACCATTTTTCTCCCTTTGGCAGTGGTTTAACGCAATCAAACTATAAGGAACTCAATGTTTTGTATGAAAAATACAAAAACAAAGGTCTGTCATTTCTTGTAAATTGGGGGACCTCTCATTGTTATGTCTAATGGCTTTGGATTGAAGCTTATAAATGTTGGAGTGCAGGATTTGAGATATTAGCATTTCCTTGCAACCAGTTTGCTGGGCAAGAACCTGGAACCAACGAACAGATTCAGGAAGCTGCGTGCACAATGTTCAAAGCAGAATTTCCTATTTTTGACAAGGTTGTAAGTAAATACTTTTCCTTTGTTAATGTTTTTTGTATTATTCATTCTTTGCTTTCGGATCAAAGGGCACTTAAAATTTATTGTTTCCCTCTTACAATCAGCAACATTAGTCTCTTGAACTGCATATATAGCTTCCCCCGCTATGGCTTTATCTTATCCTACACGAACTTATGCTCGCATTCTAGTGAACAAGCAGAAACTAATTAATCTCCTTAGAATGAAAATAGAACCAATTGATTGGTTTACGACTATGACACGAAAGTCCACGGATATGCATATGAGTCCCTGTTTTCTAATATGTTATAGGTCGAGGTAAATGGAAAGAATGCTGCACCTCTTTACAAGTTTCTAAAATCAGAGAAAAGTGGATACTTGGGAGGCTCAATCAAGTGGAACTTCACAAAGTTTTTGGTGAATAAAAAAGGCAAAGTTGTGGAGAGATATGCTCCGACTACATCACCCCTCAAAATCGAGGTTGGAGTTGTATTCATTGATAACATCTGATACCTGTAAAAATGTATAAATTCCATCAAATTGTGCCGATGTTATAATTTGCATTTCTTTCCTGCAGAAGGACATACAGGACCTTCTAGGAACTTCTTGATTGTGAAGGTATAGAGCTACTACACCATAGCATCAACGAAGCTGCAATGACAGAAATCACAGACGTTTTAAATGTCAACATGATTAGAATGACCCCCGTTTTTTTGTTTTTTCGTTTTCGGACCTTGGTAATTGCCGGGATCAGCCATAGATAATATATGTGGAGCTTTTACACATAAAGATGGCTGCATTTTAGGATAATCTTTGATCAGTTGAGATTGAAACTGCCAGAGGCCACTCCTTCCTGTATTTTGGCATTTTAGACATAATAAATAAATGCTTGTCGAAGGCCAAGTGTTTCCTTTTTGGACAATTTTTCAGACACCTTATCTCATATGTATGCCACAGCTACATGTTGCATCTCTCATTGCCAAAATTAAATAATTAATGGATAATTCATGTAGATTAAAGTGGAAAAGCACTATTTAATCCATGACAAATAACAGGAAGCGGCTCCAATCTTATTGATTGAATAATTGTTTATTTCTTTTTGGTACAAATAATTGTTTGTTTCTATATACACACAGAATTGAATGAGCCCACCCCCCATAAAAGCAGGTCAAAATTTTGATTGTGCAAGTATCACTTAGATTATACATTAGGGATGAAACGGTGGGAAGGGGCAATTTCGCACTTTCTCCATCACAGTCCATCCTGAAATTCAAAATATTCTAATTAGCAGTAATCAAAGTGTCTAACAAATAAATCAAAAGCAGTAGAAAATGCACAGATATTAACTGCCAGATTCTTCATTTTGTAAAGCAACTTTTAGTCCCCGAACTTGACTACTTTTCTCAACTTGCTCCTTGAACTTGGATTTTTTTGCTACATTTTGTCCTTTTGATGACATGGCATAATCTCGAGCACCACTCATCAAAAGGATTAAAAGTGGGAAAAGTTGTCAAGTTCACGGACTAACTTGAGAAAAAAGTTACCAAGTTCATGGACTTAAAAGTTGATTCATCCTTTGTGCTAACTATTTGATTTCCCTAAGAACACTTCACCCAATGCATTGCGAATAATGAACAAAGTTAATGAGTACTACTATAAAGAATAAACTATCCTTAGAGACGTGTCCCAAGATGTTTATAAGAGAATCGACATTCAATAAACGAACAACAATGGTTACTAACTATAACAGTTATTACCTATCAGTAACAAGATGGCCAACCTGAAGATATCTCATGAATTTCAGTAATCAAATAAACAGTATACCAACCTTTGACAGGAAAAGAAGAATATAAAGAATATCTAACCTTGTTTGGATCTCTACCACTGTAAATTTTCCATATTTTCTTCCAACTCATCATGGGTACTACATCAGCTGACCTGCACATATCCCGATAACAAAGGTGAAACCGGAGATTGCCAACTACTATGATCCGCTTAACATGACAATTTTTACTTTTTAAAGCAGGAGTCTTAAAGAGTAGCAAACCTGAGGCTGCCACCTACTATGATCCGCTCCGTAGTGTATCCAAGAAAATCGCAGTCCCTTGGCCAGAGGAACTAGCATGTGCTGCTGCATTTCTCAGTATTTTCCAACGGAGGTCTCTTAAATAAAATAATATGAACAAATTAACTAGACAGGTGGAGTAAAACTGTCTCTGGGGAACAGTGATATCGAAACAATGGCAAACTCTACTATTGGAATTCTAACAATCCGCTTCAATCTCAACTTGGCTTCTCCATTTTTATACAAAATTATTTCTCTAACCACAACTTTGGAGCATAATCACTAATTTATACAACTTACAAAACTATTTTACATTTTATCCGTAATGGATCACATGTCCTCAATACCATCTTGAGGGGGAAATTAACAGAGCTTGCTCATGTCAGAAAGCAGTTGAAGCTTGTGAAGAATATACTGAAAATCCCAGCTTTATGTTGTATTGCACGTATGTACCGTGAGTGTTAGAAAGCATGCACTTGAATTGCAACAGGAAGAGCTAGCCATCCTCCTTTTTCTCCTCCAGACTTCATACCAAATGATAAACCATCATTACAAAATTCCTCCTAGTATAAAACCACCCTTACCAACAAGTCCCCCCCCCCCTTCCTCTTAATGGCTAATGGCATCCATTGCCAGTCGTACCAGACGTAGAACTCCCTCAACATCTAGGAAGTTAAAATCAAGAGCCTTCTTCACAGAAGATATAGCCTCTCCACCCCCAGTTGAACTTGCATTGGCTGCTGCAAAAGCAGTTCGCGATTTCCTGGAAGCTTCCATTGCATAATTTATATCCTGTGCCTGCAAATCATCCATTTGCTTTTAGTTACTATATGCCACTGAGCTTAAATAAGATATACAAGCTATAGAGCAGAAAATGACACGATGCATGTTACAAGAGAGACAATGGACAAAGTTCAAGAGCAAGGCTACAAAAACTTCTGTTCTTGAAAGCACAAAGCTGATAGGGCACACGTGCAACTTCAAGATACAGAAACCAGTGGCCTTTGGGAGGGAGGAAAGACTGTGAGAAAGCAAAAAGACTTTTAGGGAATTAGAATTGGGTAAAACTTTGATACACAGGCTGTGTAAAACAAATTTTACACAAGCCTGTGTATTTACACTATAAAAACCCAAATCCTAAATTTCTAACCTTAACCCTAAACCTTAAACCCTATACACTAAATTCTAAGCACTAACCTTGAATTCTAAACCCCACAACCTAAACCCCTAAGCTTTAAACCCTAAACTAAAACCCTAACCCCTAAAACTAAAAGACATGTGTAAACTAAAGTTTACACGGCCTGTGTATCAAACTTTTTCCCATTAGAATTTAGAACAAAAGAAAGAACTTTTTTTTTTTTCGGGGGGGGGGGGGGGGGGGGGAGTGATCTTCTTTCACTCTCATACCATATCAAAATCACAAAATTATACTTTCAACTTATATACAGGAAAAACTAGACTTACAAAATTAAGCAACCGCACAAAGTTAGGACGGTTTCGAGCAGAAATGACATGATTTCCAGCAATCTGGGGAGAGCTAACGCCTTTCGGAAAAGCAATCTTGTCTGGGTGGTTTAAATTATCAACATCAGAGGCAGAAGAAGAAGGAGACTCACCTGATATGGAAACAAGAACCAATATCAAGAAAACATTACTTATAAAGAAATTTAATGTGTATAAAGTAACATACGAAAGAGAAAAGGTCATTAAAGGGCAGGGAAGACAGAAACAGATGAGTGCTTACTTGAAAATATCTATTGATATGCATGCACAAGGCCTGTCCTAAATAGGCCAACACCATTTTGTAAAAGCTAGAACATCTCACATGTCAAATAGAACTAGAACACTGATGATTTACATGCTCAAGTTCTCCACCTAAAATAGAACAGATATGCATGTGTGAACAAAAAACAACACAAATTAACCAAAACGAAATGTGTCTGAAGATTCTCAGAAGAAGATACCAAAGAACAACTCCACGGCATGTAAACAAAAAGAGACACACTGTAAGCAAGCAAATTAATCATTCATGCAGTGCAATCAATTTCAGCTCTGTTTCTAAGATGCAAAAAACTTATGCAGAGGTCTTCTCACAACTGAAGCACCAAAATTCCAGAGTAAATTTCAGAGGCTCGTGCTCCCCGATTGCCAAGTAAGTGCAGAAGAACCAGTAAATAACAATTTGCAATTATATGCGAGACACAGACTAGCAGGAAGATTTCAGCTGGGTTCTTTGAATTACCAGGAGGAACCATTTGCAAAGCTGTCTGCAACTCACGTCGGTCTCTATTTGCGTTGGTGTGAGAAGAATAGATGACTCTCATATAAGCAACCTCCATACATTTGTAAGCCAAAGAAGCAGCAGCCATGTCCTTTAATCTCTCGTATTCATGGGCACAAAACCTGAATATTAATTGGTAAAGGAACATATATAAAAGCAAGTGCCAATAAATGAATAATACCGAAACAATATGCAATAACAGAAGATTTTCATGTTAAAGCTCATAAAAGATCAAGCTCCAACAACATCTAGCAACTTAGGATTACAAAAGGAAGAGAACACCGAGCAGAGCACCTAATGTTTAACTTACTCGCAGAGTTTTGCCGTGCTACTATAGATTTGCATAGACTGAATCATCTCGCCATGCTTGGCAGTATCACCGTTGCAAGATTCTAGTAGAGAAGCACTATGAAGAAACTTCAGTGCAGCCTGGAAGTAAAGTGCGGTGCTCTCCACATTTGATCCAGAGTTCTGAGTGAATTTTTATTAAGAAAATAAAATAAAAATCTTGATAGAGGCTAGGACAATAATGCAACAATTAAGTGACAAGAAAACAGTAAAGCAAAACCTTGACACGATCAGCTAGATGCTTTAAATCTTTAGCCTCCTTCAAAGCATTGGTAGCTGCCTGACTTGAAAGATCCTTTCTCATTGGACTTGGGGCATCAACATCCCTGACCCTACGTTCACCGGATGTATGCTTCGAACTACCGTGCTGAGACCCACTCCGCTGATCAGCCTTTTTTATTTGCTTTTGTACTTTCAATGCATCACCATCTTGAGATTCATCATCTCCATTTCCTGTTTGGGACCCAGAAACTGGGCGGGGGCAACGAATCAGCATCTCATTTTTAGTTCCTCCTGAGGGTAGTAATGGTAGCGAGTCCCCTCTCCCAGAAGCAATTTCTGCATGACCAGATTTGTCAGAATGGAACATCTTTGTGTATTTTTCACTACTGCCACCCTGTACCAAATTCTGCTTCACAGTAGAGATTACATCTTGACCTCCCGTGGCATCTGGTTTAGCATTTGACTGACCAAAATTTGGTTGACTCTCACTTTTACTACTCTCACCAGACAATTTTCCCAAAGATTCTTTGTTATCAAAAAATCTATTCTCACTTTCATCAGACTTGACTCCAGGCCTCTCCTGAAATTTGTTTCTACCAACTCTAGGTTTTACCCCATATGAAGACACATAATCTTGCTGTTTATCAGCAGAATCAGATTTATAATTAGGAGTCCTGTCCTTCGATCGTGAGGATCCCTTGCCAGACTTTCTTGGACGAGAGATATTGGCATTGCCACGGTTGTCATTCTGATGTTCCTCATAATAGTGTTCATCCATTATTGTTGATTTACCAGCATAATGGGCCTCTTGGACTACACTACCATTCATAAACCGCCCTTTTCTGATCTCAGGAGAAGATTCAATTGGTGCCTTTGCTTTACTGCCACCTAATTGGCAATGATCCTTATCCTGAATATCATGTATAGAGGACTCAAGGGACCCATGTTGAGCTGCAGAAGAAGATTTTTCCCTCCTTACTGTCCCTGATCTGTCACTCCTACCATTATCTTCACCATCTGAGCTTCTTCTTGGACTACCAGCAAGAGAAAGACCAGCATCACGAGACTCATCTCTCCCTGCAACATTCCTCCTCGTCGACGGAAGTTTGTCGGGTTTGGCAATCCTAATAGGAGATGAAGAAACTGATTCCACAGGTGAGCCTTTTGTTTCATTGAAGCCAGGTTTTGGTTTATGTGTACCAGATTTTGATTTACGTGAACCAGAAACCTTAGACGAGCTGGAAGTAGCTGCTAATGAAGGCTGGGCAGATCCAAAATCCCTTTTCAATGAATCCATAGCATCTAAACTCCGTTGGGACAGAGAGCTGCCAAGATCTTGCCAAGTCTGGTGATTCTTTGTCTGTCTACTTCTTTTCTCTAGTTTACCACTGCTTTTACTTGCAGAGGAATCCTTTCCTCCTGACTTAGATACCCTGGCTTTTTTTTCTCTCCTGTATTCATTCTCACTGAAATCTTCCTTTGCAAACACTCTGCTATCCTGGAAGTGATTGCCAATACTTTGGGGGAAACCTGCATTTAAGCGACCATCAATACATTCATCAACTTTCCTCTTTCTTGAAGCTTCACCACCATCACAATTAGCCAGATCCAGCGATCCATCAGTTAAGGAAACCTGACATTTGTCCTTTGATCTCTTACCAGAGACCTGTTGCCTGTCCTTATCTGACTTTGAATCCTTACAAGAAGAAGGTTCACTGTGCTTGGGCTGATCCTTTCCTATTGATGTGGTAGGTAAACTGTTACCTGTGCTAGGCGCCCCCTTTCCACCATGCTCAGACATGTAATCTTCGTCAGCAAAATGTAAATTTTCACCCTTAATTTTCTTGGAGGACCTTAAAGAATCTTGATCAGCGGTCCTTTTGCCTTTCATCTTTGAAGTTTTGGTATCAACTGTTCATATGTTTTATAAAAGCAACACATTACATCATTAAAAAATAAAAGATTTTACAAGAACAATATGTAACGGTTTAAAAAGAATACCTTCATCGTAACTGTGTTCCAACAATTTATGCTTATTTTTCTTTTTCTTGACAGGCAAATCACGTTTGCTTAGATGATGTAAACCAGGTTCACGTACCACAGGAGACTGAGTCCTATCAGAGAGACTTTTGGATCTAACTGATGACTGCAAGTTATTCTTCATAGGAGTTGGCTCATCATTATCCATTGCATTTGATATTTCTTTTAAACCATTTTTCTTCCTTCCAGCAGGGGGCATAGCACGTGAGCCAAAAGTTTGCTGGTTTTGGTAAGGTTTCACAGCATCAGCTGAGGGTAATCTAGACATAACGTTGCCAGGATTACTTTGATTTTCTACAGCTGGAACTTGATACAATGCAAAAACAGCTTTTGTAGTTTTCTCCTCATCAATACTGCAGTGATTCATTCCAGGCCTAAACATTTATAAGACAAATAATGTTAGAGATTTGAAGGAGCGAGGAGAGATATCTTTCCACAGCCTCTCCACAAAGTTTAACAATCAACGCTGGGGTGATGCAGAGCACAGACAAGCAAATTGTGGGATTAGCTATTTAAGATTTTATCAAGGGTTATACATAGGATTGCAGTATCTTATTGTAGTTTTCTTTATCCTATTAGTTTTTGTTTTTAAAAAAGTTTATTAGTAGAGTTTTAAGTATTTTCTTTGAAGTGCTACTTAGAACAGTAGTTCTTGTTCTTCTAGGACTAGGGTTGGTTGTAGGTTAGTAGCATATATAAATGACAATGTGCTCTTTCTTTTAAAGGACAGATTATGACTGTTGATTTTCAGTACTTTTGCCATTCAGATCGTGTGATTCTTAGGAATAGCAGAAGAAACTTGCTTATCTGAGCCATTAAGTTATGTTCACAGAAAATTTGAAGGCGACAATAAAGAACTTACAGCCAATTAAGCATGCTGCAGAGCCACTTCTCAGGTAAGTCAGAGGGATCTATGCTTATTGGAAGAAGACGCCACTTCTGACACTTATCACAACAAACCCAATTTTCCTTTATCAATACAGGAGCTGCAATTGCATGGGAAGTTCCAGCAACATTCACATTGGTGGAGTTGGAAGAACCATCCACGGTTGCTCTTGGGTGTGATTCAGTTGCCAATAAATCCTCAATTTTCTTGCCACTTAGTCTATCGCTATGTGCACTGTTAATGGATGATGTACTTTTCCCAATATTATCAGCTTCCTCCAGACAATCATCAGAACAGATTCCCGTTGAACTTATTTGGTGCTCTTCCGGTTCTGATTCTCCAATATCTCCAAAAAGATCTCTATACCTATCTTCAGCCTTTCGAGATGGCATTTCTAGTTTTTGACCTCCTGGTTCCCTTTTGTTTGCATAACGGTTAGCATGAGCAGATTGCTTATTTTTCAGCATTGAAGAAGAACAAACCCTTGAGTTTTCTCTGGGCACCCCTAGACTGCCATGATGTTGACTGTCTTTTGATTTTCTCTTTCCATCAGAAGACATACACTCCTCAGCAGAAGTCAACTTCATATTGTCTTGCTCATCTGATGTAGCTCTCTTGCTGACCTTCTGCTTAGGAGGATCAACCAATTCACAATTCAGAGCTTTGCTACCTTTTAGAGTATTATAATCAGCTTTGACAGAATCACAAGGTTTTTCAACTTTGTTATACCCATCTTTTCTAGCACAGCCTGAAACACCATCCGGAGCACTTATCTCTTGTTCCTCCAAAACCTTTTGAGCAGAACTGGCCCTTGAATTCTCCCAGCCACTCTCTTGGGCAAGTGATGGATTCACTGACTCCTCCATAGCTACATCATGGACATCTTCATTTCTAGCTATGCCCTTACTTTTTACCTTGTCAGCAGCAGAATATGAATTAGATAAAAGAGGAAGCTTTAATGTTTTTGCAACAAGCTCCTCACATGCCAGTATATCACTATCTACTTCCCTCTTTGGCATAATATCATTGTCATTCCTTATTTGCCTGCCACTCTTCCTTTCTCCTGGAAAATCCTTTTTCTCCACTGACTTTGCTTTCTTGTCACACTTTCCAGAATTAGATCTATTCCCTTTCAAAATCTTTTCCTTTACAATAAAGTTAAGTAGATGATCCGGAAGAGGAGATAGTAGCGCTTCCTCCGGTACTGGGAAGGAAGTCATAAGCTGCTCAAGAATCCAGGGGGGAAAATTCCAATCAGTTCAGGACTTTTGGTGGATTAGATGTAAGAAGATACAAGAAAAGAAACTTGCTTTATATAATATTACAAAATAAGGGAGGATTTACCCGAAGAATGCTCGTTGGAGATTCAGATAATGGCTCTTGAGACTCCCGATACCTCCCTTCACTTTCTGAGGGGCTCTGATCTAAGGAGGATGATGGTGAGACATCAAGGCCAAGACCACTGTAGATTGCAGCATTCTTTTGCGTCAACAAGTTACCTGAACCCATTTTGATTCGCACCTTCAATATTTTCTGGTCTGGCACTGGCAGGTTGGCATCTTTCCTGTTTGCAAATTCACACCTAGAGTCAAGATCATCAACATGAGAAGATATAATGCTGACCTCTTCTTTAATCGAATCATTCACATTCGATCTCTTAGGAAGGGTCCCAAATTTTGTAGGAGAAGGTCCAGGCCTCAGTGACTGAGAACCACTTGCTGAACATACTGAATTTTGACGACCACCCTATATAACAAAAGAATGTAAGCACCCAGTTTAACTTGGACTTCTCAAATAAACCAGGATCCTGAGAAATATTCCTTCTTTATAGGAAATAATCATATTTCCGATGGGGAAAAAGAGACAAAACACAACCTCCGATGTCATATTTTGGGGGGATCTGCAGCTCTGAACTTTTGGATGACCTTTCGGAGGAGGCCAACCAGGAGAACGTGTATAAGTAGGTAAGAATGACCCATAGCCACCGAACTTCGCCCCTGTGACAATGGCAAGAATCCAAAAACCATCAATTTGAAATTAAGAACGCAATGGTAACTCTTGACCTCATAAGAACCATGATTTTTTTTTGTGTGTGTGTTTTTTACTAACCCAGATTCTCCGCCGAAACTCCACCTTCAAAATCTTTTTGAAAATGTCCAAGAACATTTTGAATTTTCTCATCCTTCAAAAACATTACAAAAGTTAACCATCACTAAGAGATCATAAAACACATGAAAAGACGCTAGGAAGTAGGAACAAGCATCAGAGGAGTGATAATACATCTGAGAAAGATCTGCAAACATATAGTTCTCCTTATACCTATGAAATCCCAGACAGTCAAGGTTACCTTAATTAAACATCACCAACCTTACATGGAAACAAAATACATGAATAATGCCTTCTTGAGTAACCAGAAATCCAACAAATATCAGACAACTGAATGTTTTTTTAACTCCCTAAAACAATTAATACATCCATACACTAATAGGCTCCAGCACTAGACAGGGCACGGAAAACAATTCACTTAATTAAACCTTCTAAAAACTAAATTCTCAAGATATCTCCATCTTAAACCAAACAAACCAGTTAAATTAGAATAAAAACCAAAATATCAATCCATTTGTAAAAAGTAAAGAAATTCAAATCAAAACTTCGGATCTAAACTCAACCCAAAAATATAAACAAGTGAACACAATATACAATCAAAACATTAGTTGAAAACAATAAGAAAAAAAAAGAGCCATAATTTCTTACTATGTAAGAGAGAGAAGATAGATCATTTTCGAGATCTGTAATGACATCAAAGTCATCGTTGTTGTTATTATAAGAGCAAGCCTCTCCTTCTTCAAAATCAACTTCTTCCATTTCACTTCCCCCAAACTCTAACCCTAGCCCGTTCCTCCCATCGTCACTCCCTAACGAAATCATTCAATAAAAAATAAAATTAAAACAAAAAAAAAGTAAATCTCACCCCAATTCTCAAGCTCTCGAACGTAATTTTTTTAACTATCCCAACCACCTAAAACCCACCAAAATAAAAAGAGCTTTTGCCCTAATTTCAATCAACACCAGAATCTGGATAACGAACCCAAACACCTAACCAAAACTTTCATAACAGTTTAATTTCGAAAATCAAGTAAAGAGATTAAAAAAACAAAGTTAAATTGGATCTCACGAATTTTTTAACTGTTTTTAAGGGTTTTTCTGGGTTTTTCCCCCTCTCTCTTGGTGCGATCTCTTTAAATTGAATTAATTTGCAGATGCAAAGAAAGAGAATGAGAGAAACTCTCCTCTGGTTTTGGTGTACAGACCAGCCGCGTTATTTTCATTCCCATTTATTTGTTTATTTATTGTTTGCTTCGTTTTCTTTTTTCCTTTAAATCCACGTGAGCTAACAAGAGAGACGATAATTTATATCTTATGCCTAGTAAAAATTATTAGATGATTTTGACTTATATTTTATTCCCATTTAAGGAAATTTATTTATTTTATTTTTTTAAAGTGAACCTTTACTTTTTATAATATAATAAAAGAACAGAAATTATATTAAAATGGATAAATAATATTTGATACACCATGTATGACGTGATAAGTCGAATTTACATAATAATTTCTCTAAATATAGGCGTTTCTCACATGTTATTTATGATTTTTATTTTGTTATTTTATTAGTTAGATCATAAATAGCATGGTAAAAGAGTGGGTGAATGATTTTCTTTTTCCATTTTTGTCAAATTCCATAAAAGAACATTATAATATGTATTTCTAACGTATGTAATCCCTCTACTATAATTTCATATATACGGTAAATAACACTCGATGAATATGTTTCATTTAAAAAGTTGAAAAACAAATATAAAACCAATTGTCAGGTTTGTTTAATAAATTAGACATATGAGTACCGTTAAGACTGTTTGTAAGATTTTTTTTTTTGTTCAAAAGTAAACTTTCATTCCAAAAAAAGAAACCACACATACAACCACACAGCACGGGGCAAACCCATGCATCCTCCGTGCCCACACCCAGGAAAAAGAAACTAACACAACAACGACATCCGAAACAACAAAAAAGGATCCGAAAGAGGTGCATAAACCCCAAAGGACATCACCCTTGATGACACAGGGGAGGATGTTAACCATATCAAGCATGCTTGGATGATTCCGGGCGAAACAAAACCATGAAAACCATTGTTGCCTCCCTGGACTTTGGACGATGACACTGCCTGAGAGCTCTATCCAGAGGCAGGCTTCCGACGCACATGCGTTGGTCCTTGTCAAGGCAATAGTCACCGAAGTCCGGCTGAAAGAAAGCGTGGCAAACATAACATTCCACCCCAATCCAACGTGCTTGGAACCGAAAATAACCGTAGCAGAAAAAAACATAACCTTGTAGCACTTCATCCATGGATCAAACGAGAAAAACTCAAATCCAATGATCCGTGGGGAAGGTTTCGGTCGGCAGCAACACCTGTGTCCCTTCCAAACACAGGCTCCGACAAAGGGGAGATTCATGGTGATTTCGGATAACTCCCATTGGAGTTATCCGACTGTAGAACATCATCGCGGAATGGGTTCACATAATACAAGTTAGGTGCTTGGGAAATCGTCTCCTCCCCGTCACTGAGTTGAATCTCTTCATTTAAAAAGAAGTCGTCGTCGATGCACATTGATGGAACCCGAGTTATGTTTTTCCCAAACGGATCAATCCCAAGTTGAATTAATCCTGCTTCATCGATCATAACTCTCGTGCACTCCATAGCAAACTTACGTCGGGATGCCTTCTTGATAAGGGTAAGCCTTCGTGTACCAAAGGTTTTCCCTCGCTTCTTCCGTTCGATGCTTTGAATAATGGAAGACGAGGTGAAAATCGAGGAGGGAAAGAGGGCTGCCGTAAGGAAATCCTCTCCTGTTGCCGGGTTCTTATCCGAGAGAACCCAGTTTTGATAACCAACTTGGACAATAGCCTGCGACACCTGATTCCATAGTTCCCTTCTTTTAGATGGCCCAAAAAGCAGTTCTTCCTCCGGGTCACGTTTCCTCTTTCGGTTTGGGGTGACTTCCATCAAGTCGAGCCCCATGGCCAGCAAATTGCCCCAATACCCATTAGTTTCGTTTTCAGCTCCCAACGCAGGGTGGCCAGATTTTGAGCCTGAAGCTGGGGGATTTCCTGAGACAATCTTCGAAAGATCTTCTCCTACAGGTTCCTTTTTTTCGCTAAAACCTGCTGCAGTGTTAAGGAAATTAAATCCTGCAGGCACCATTTCCATATTAAGACCTGTGTTTGCCTTTTCCACACTGGGACCCACAAATTCCATAAGTGGAAATTCTTGGTTGACTTTCCTTAAGCCCGATAAGACATCACTAGCCTCTTTAATCTGCTTTCCTTTGTCCTTCGGATTTGGTGAGGATATTGGTTGGGTCGTGTGCCAAGCATTTTTGTCTGTTTCTCCATCTGGACCGGAGCAGGTTTTCCCCGGAGATACCATCTTCTTCAGCCTGTGATTTTTCCCGATGGGGGCTCGCAGCCATGGCCCGAATTTTTCGGTTAGCTTGTTCATCACAAGATTGCAGTTGCATTCCCTCTCGACGTAGCCGGCCGCACCTAAAACAAAACTTAGGAATACCTTCATATTTGAAACCCACTTCCAGTGGCTTATCTCTTTTCCGGTTGAGTATAAACCCAGTTTTCAGAGGATCTTCTACCCTGATGGCTACCCGGATGCCGACAGGTTCGTGCCATCCCGGTTTAACCTCCCCGTCCAGAGTGGATCCAAAGTACAGCGGGAAAAGGTTTCCGATTTGGCAGTAACTTTCCTAGCATAGCCAGGTTTTTCATAGAGAAGTTAACTTCGTTATTCTCGTTAAGTTCAACTTCATCCAGAAACTCCTGATTTGGCAGCTTTGGATCAGAGTGGTTGGTGGGGAAATTGTCATCAACGACTCCCATGCTGATAAATGGTCCCCCCGGCATAAAGAGTAAATGATGGGCGCAGGTTGGTAAGAAGGCAGTAATGGAGCACAAAATGAAGTTAATGAGAAGTGAGAAAAACCGAAATAAGAGCCACGTTGAAACAAACAGCAACAGGAAGAGAAAGACGGCTGAAAAAGAAACCTAGGATGAGACGAAAATATTATTTTCCTATTTCGAAACCTAGGTTAAGGCGAGAAAAGAAAAAGACAAACGGGAACAGGGAACATGAAACACGAGAGAAAAAACCAAAAGCTTTTAGTGGCTCCAAACCACCACCCTCCGGTAGAAAACACACCTATCAGAATGCACCATATCCCTGGGAAAGCCAGTAAGGAAGACGGTTCCGATAGTGGACTTACACAGGACGGGAGAAAGAGCTCACTTCGTCCCTTGCTATGACTTTCAAAGTGAGAGAATAACTTCCCCCCTTTGCCCGTAATGCTAAGACTGTTTGTAAGATTAAAGCTTTATTGTGTGTGATCCAAATAATATTTGTGGCTAAAAGTGTGAGACCAAAGTTGTGTACTGAAAATGATAGAATTATCACCAAATTCTTAGATAATTGATTGAGTTGTTCTAATTAAAAAAAACAAATTTAACCACAACTTTTAAGCTTGAATCATTGAAATTATAATAATATTAAATATTTGATTAGAAATCGCAATATTAGATTAAATGAAAAACTATCCCTTAAATTATATTTTTTTGTTTTAATCCTTAAACTATTTTTGGTATTATGTTTAAAAAATTAATTTTTTTATTAAAATAAGTACTTAAATTATTTCATTTTTTCTTACAATCCTTAAATTATCTATTAGTCAAATTTATTTGTGATGTGTCATGTGTCAACATCTTATTGATCATAATATTTTTTTTAACTTAGATAACTATCCAACAATAAATGATAATTTATAGAATTATTTTAATCAAAAAATTTAAAACTAATAATAAACAAAAAAATATAATTTATGAGTTGATTTTTTATTTAAGCCTTCTTATAATTCTATTTCAGTCGATAAATTGTTTGGGAAGGGAAAAACAAAGTAATTGATTGCACGCAATTTTTCAGGAGCGCGTGGATTATGATAACTCGTGAGCCGCATACGTGTCAGGTAGCAAAATCCAGCATGTAAAGACAAGACCTATAAAAAAAATTCTCTTTTCTTTTTGGGGATAATTTCCTATTTTATTTATTTGTCTCATTTTTCTGACAAAATTAATGGCTGTTGGCTGAAGACGTGTTCTTAAAGCCACTTGGGTTTATTTGTTAAAAAAAACACTTGGGTTTACCTAATACCCGGAAATGGCCGTTTTGACCCTGCTCATGTGTGGTTCACTGGTTCTGGCCTCTGGGTACATAAGATTTTTATTTCTTTCTCTATCTTCTTTTTCTTATCTGTGTCCAATATTTTATATGGAATGTAAAATTTTAAAAAAATATTCATGAAACTAATTTTTAGGAAAAAATATTTATACACCGGACAGTAAAAAACTTGATTTTAAAGAATGTATAATTTTAGTATTTGTAGTTATGTTTTTAAGGCATGTGAATAAATTTTATGGTTTAAATTTTGGTGTTTATAAATTATAACTTAGGGTTTAAGACACTTAAAAAGATGTACAGTAACTTTAGAAGAAAAAAAACACTACATCAAATATATGAATTATATTTTCAATACCTAATATGTGTAGGAATGTTACATAACCCTTACTATTTAAATTATAAAATCTGAAATTTTAATCCTTAAACTTTAAATTCTAATCATAAATTCTAAACTCTAATCCTAACATTTATAAAAACATTTTATCAAAAGTTTTTCTCTATTTATATCGTCTAAACAAATTCATAACTAATACCAATCCTTGAATCAAAAAAAATGTTGACGTATTTAACCGTACTCTCTTGAAGGGTTGCGCAATAACAATAATATTAATTGAATTAATTTTTAACATTAAATTATTTTAGATCAAGTGATATGCGTAAAATTATTATACATATTTTTTTAATAGTTTAAAGGTGATTACAAGGTAGTATCTGTTTATACATATTCTTAATTTTTTAATAACGCGCATATATTTTGTAGAGAGTGTAATTTACTTTTAGGACTGAGACACTTGTTAGGTTCTATTATACGTAATTTTAAGTTTTAATTAATGGACAATTAATATGAATAGGGGGGGTTTCAAAATGCTGCGTAGAAAAAGCACGTGGTTGTTCCCGTATTGAATATTGATAAAAGACAATGCACGTGTCTTAAGACGAGTTCAAACAGAACATAAATCCAAAATAATTGGCTTAGGCTACTAGACGATAACATAACAGCGTTGAAACACAACCGGCAAGTGCAGTTAGAGACTAGAAATGGAAGCCTCAAAGCTGGCCTTATTTGACTGCTTCACAATATGTCAACTTAGCTGCCAATTTGACCAGCAAGAGTCCGAGTTCTTTAGATTTTATTTCAAACTCAGATTTTCTAACAAAATTATAATGAATTATTCTTTGAAGATTTTTATAATTTTAATCAAACCTTTTCAAATTCAATAGATATATTATTTGCCCCGTGACATGTTACTAGAATCTCATGTAATTTTTTAAAATTTAAATTGAATTAGAAAATTTTCAAATATCTTATTATCGCTAAAATACTACTTAATCCTATATTAACCCTAAAATAAATATGATTTGGATTTTTTATAACATTGAGAACCTTGTGTTACAACCTGAGAACATAATAATAAAAAAAACATAAGAGGTGCTAAGATGAAGAGTAAGCAATTAGATGAAGTTTTTTTTAATATACTTGTATAATTACATGATAGTATGTGTATTTGTTCATACTTTTTCTTAAACTTGTATAATTACATTATCCTCTTTTTCGCTAGAGCCACTAGGTGGGTTCTAAAATCAGATCCTAAATTATTTTATAAACCCTTTCTACCACCTCAATAATGATCCCATCCCATATAAGCATGAAAACTGAAAAATACTGAAAGAATAAGACACTACATTTGTTAGACTGAGTATCGACAGAGCCACCAAATTTGACAATTCACCTGACAGTCAAGATGAAGACCCTCCAAACTGATCTCGAAGCATTTCGTACTTCTTAAGCTCTGCCATGGAAAGGGATGGTGAAAGCTCTCCCAACACCTGCATGTCAAGGACATTAGTCCTTAATTCGGATTTTAGATGCTTAGCCGAAAGAAAAAAAGGCGTCCATACGAGAGAACCATACATAATGATAAACAGTAATGAATTCCAGATTTTTACCCCAAAGATCTCTTACTAAGAATCGAGTCGTACCTTTACAAAATCTTCATATTCTACAACAAGGGAATCAGCTTGATCCGTGGAAGATGAATCTGAACTCAACACCTACACAAAACAAAACCGGTATAAGCAACAAAAAGAACAGTTTTATTGGCTGTGCTTGCCGTGCCTATTACATGATAAGCTAAAATTCAAGGTACATTGCCTTGACATCGATAAAATGACACCTTAACAATGGTTCTTCGGTGTAATAACCCATTTTTACTCACCTTACGCTTTGCAGCATGAAACCAAGCATCTGCACACAAGGCATACATATCTGCGCCCGTAAAGTTTGGTGGGCATCTTTTTGCAATCAAGTTGAGGGATATATCTTCGTGCAATATAAATTTTCTGGTAAGTGCTTTAAGAACACTGGACCAAGAGTGGAATTAGACATACAAAAAAATTAATCGAATTGAAAAATATATCAGTATAGCATACAAGTTTGAATAAAAAAAAAGTTTGGAAATATAAACTAACCGCTCTCGGTAAGATACATCAGAATTAACTCCAACATATAGCAGTTTGTCAAATCTACCAGGCCTTAGAAGAGCTGGGTCAATAAGATCTGGTCTGTTACTTGCTCCTATAATAAATAAGTCCTGGAGAAAGTAAACTCTAATTGTTATTTGAATAAAAAAGCAAATGCAATATAATATTTTTATAGTAAAAATAAATAATTATTAACCTGGCCAGAATCATTAAGGCCATCAATCTCTGCAAGCATCTAACAATAAGAAAAAAATGTCATGATTAGAAATAGTGAAACTGGAGAGAGCTTAATTCAATCAATGCCATAGCACGAGTGTCACTAGAAACCTGAGAAACCACTCTATCCGTAACACCCCCAGAATCTCCAGAAGCACCTCGAGCAGGAGCAAGAGAATCAAGTTCATCAAAGAAAATGACACATGGCCGAGCTGATCTGGCCTGCAAAGATTAAAATATTGTAACAATGAAAGCCTGTATGCAACCCAATTTACCAACGAAAGGAATTACATAAGCCACATTTATTTTTGTTTACCTTCTGGAAAATGTCTCGAACATTCTTCTCCGACTCACCTATGTACATGTTAATTAGTTCAGGCCCTTTTACGCTAAGGAAATTTAAGGAACACTCGGTTGCCACAGCTTTTGCCAACAAAGTCTGACATTTAAAGCAGAAAAAATAAGAACAGGAAAAAGGAAAGTTACAGAAGATATTTTAAAACATATGTTTGTAAGGCTGAGAATAATTTGGTAATCCATCATAACATACTTTCCCTGTTCCTGGAGGACCATATAGAAGAACACCAGAACGTTTGCGCAAGCCAGATGAAAATAAATCCTTATGCAGGAGGGGTAACTGCATAGTTAAAAACCAAAGTTAGGAAAATATACTTTATATCAGCATAACCTATTATTGGAGAAAAAAATCAATGATACAGAAAAACCAACCTGAACAGTGTCCAAAATTGATTTCTTCACATCCTCCAGCCCACCAACATCTTCCCATTTCACATTAGGAACCTACAGAAAATAAATCAAGGCTAAAATTATCTGTCTGCTCTACATTAAAAATCAAAAGAATTATTTTTTCTCCAAGTCCAAAAAATACTGAAGTACGTAAAATTTGAAAAAGTCTGTTTATTTCACTGTAATTAGTTTTCCTGAAAACGTTTTTCATAACTTTCCGCTCTTAGGTTCATACCCTAAACACTAACATAAACCCTAAATACTAACATAAACACTAAAACATAAACACTAAACCTTAACATAAACCATAAACCCTAAATACTAAACCTTAAACAATGACATAAACCCTAAACACTAACCCCTAAACCCTAACATAAACAATAGACCCTAAACACTAACATAAACATTAAACCCTAAATGATAAACACTAACCCCTAAACACTAAATCATAAACCCTAAATGATAAACACTAACCCCTAAACACTAAATCATAAACCCTAAACCCTAAACTAAACCCTAAACCATAACTAGCCTTAAATATTAACATAAATCATAAACACTAACCTAAACCCTAAACCTTAACACTAACCCATGAACCCTAAACAATAAACATTAAACACTGACCTAAACCCTAAACTTTGACATAAACCATAAACCCTAAATAATAAACATTAAACACTGACCTAAACCCTAAACTTTGACATAAACCATAAACCCTAAATAATAAACATTAAACACTGACATAAACCCTAAACAATAAACACTAACCTCTAAACCTTAAATGCTAACATGCATACTAAACACTAACCTAAACCTAAACCCTAAATGAAAACATAAACTCTAAACACTACCTAAACCCTAAACCCTAAATACTAATACTTAAATGCTAACATAAACCCTAAATACTAATCTAAACCATAAACCCTAAATATTAATCTAAACCTTAAATCATGTTTTGGTTGGAACTTGTTTTTAGCATTATCAATGCTTGTTTGTGGACTGTTCATGAAATGTTCAGGAAATTCCACCAAACAGTGTAAAGTTAATTGCACAACATCATCCAAACACCGGAAATGGTTTCTGCAATTAGTTTTCCAAAAACTTTAGATCATTTTCCAAAAAACAAACAAACCCTTACTTCAATTGACAATCACATAATATTTTCTAAATCTGATCTGTACAAGTTACCTTTGGAGCCCCTAATGCAGATGCGTTCCTCTTCTTTGCTCGCTCCAATGCTTTTTCAAAGGCCTCTTTTCCCTTTGAATGAGCTGCAGTATTGCTTGATAGTGAGGATTCTGCTTTGCCGGTTTGAAAATTGCTCATGGGGATCAAGTTAGCACCGGTATCAGCAACTAAAGCACACAAATCCCGAGGCATGAAGCCAGATGTCTGTCCTACCACGTCCTTCACAAAATCATCTAAGCAAGTCTGCAATGAACCACATCAAACAAAAATTTAAAAATGCTTCTAATACACCTGAAGGTCTTGTTCATTCATAAAATCACTAAAATATATATATTTAAGTTGCAATTTATTCTTCCCAATCGGATAAATTGAACAGGTGACATCCCTATCAGCCTTAATATATAAAATTTGAATGTTGGGTTCAGTTATGGTGAAAATATTACAAATTGAAGTAAGTATTAAAATTTTTCCCTGCATAGATTCGATTTATTCATAAATAAATTTAGCCAAAGTTACAAACGTACGTAGGAGATGAAATATGCTTTCTTTACTTACATCAGAAAAGAGTTCAGAAACGCCTTGCAGTGACTGGGACAACATTTCAGCCCTCTGTTCTTCGGTCAAAGGACCCATCCTTACTTCATGACTGAAACAATGCCTAATAGCTGGTGGAAGACCTTCAGAACTGTCAGCAGCAGCAACTAACAGCACCTGGTGCCCACTGACATTTCCACTGTCCTTTACAGCCTGCACCATCACCATATAAGTGATCCGTTTAAAGGATTGTCACTTTAAGTACTTGAAAGTAAATACAAAGCAAAATTCTCAAATCAATTTTTAGCTTCTCGATTTCAGTTCCTCAATTGAAGTTGTGACTAGATGCAATAGATCAATCCGACACTTGTCAAAGTTCAAAAAGCATCCTTCATCAATTAAGAAATGACAAATCATGAGAGAACACAATGCACATGGGGAAACACTTTGCAGAGATAGCTAAGAAAAACTGAACATTTCATAAATAGTGACAAACCATGAGAACAGAAACCAATATAAGTAAAAGAAAGCATGCCTAAAAATCTAATCAACTGAGAGATATTGCCAACAAGTTGAGTCTTACAAAATCACCATCTGACTCGACTTCAGCATGACCATCTTCATCATTAGCAACTGGCTCAGTGAACTTTCTGATGACTGATGCAACTTCAGAGGAAAGCCCAATTTGGTCACCTGGTAAACCTTCATGCGAGGCCAAATTCCGGAAAACATCAAAATGGCGTAGTAGAAGTATTGCTGGAGAGTATCTGCCACCAAATAGATATATAGGATAGTGAGCCCATAGAAAGGCAGAGGAACAACAATATTAGATACTTTCATTTTGCATGATATCTATCATCATATAAGTACGAGTCTAAAAGAAGTGAAATCACATATAAATTCAAGATTAGACACTCTAACATACAATCTCTATCAAAAGGAGCAACAACTGAACTTCCAAAAAATTCGAAAAAAAAACCAACTAGGCTAATAAAATCAGAACAAGTTTTGGCAATTGAGGATGTATTCAGTTAGTCAGCTGCTTCACCTTTGTGAACTGTTGAAAGCTTCAGTCAAAGTAGCAGAGGTTTTCTTCTCAGAAGATGCCATCAGGTCGTGGCAACTATATTCAACTACATGTAGACCCAGTCGCTTAGCAACATATCTAACAACAGTCCTCTTGCCACACCCTGCAATAAATACTTGATCAGGGCACAGCTAAACTATACATAAACAAGTATAGATATGCTAAAATTGGCCCTCCACTCTGTGACTAAGCTGCATAGCAATTTATTGCTGTTCCTAGGAATTTCATAATGAAAAATAGTAACAAGTTTGAAAAGCATAAGTTTCCAGTGCCGAACAGAAGGATCACAAAGTTGAATCAATTAAAGATTTCATTTTTCCAGCAAATTATATCTATCAACTAAGGAAGTAGCACACTTTAGAAGCAACAAGAGATCAGAATAGCATCCAGCGCACCTGGTAGACCATGTAGTAGAACAGAAACTCTAAACTTCAAAGAAAGTGGTGATCGACATAGAGGTGGTGTAAGGATGGATGCTAAAATCTTCACTGTGTCCCCTTGCAAAGGGGTAAAACTTTTTGTCCCAGAAATTAACAAATCAGGGGGAACAGCAGATGGAACACTCCCACCAAGAACAAGAGCAGTCTGAGTACGATTGACTCGAAGATTGTTTTCATCTGATGGCTCCACAGCAACAACCTGCAGACAATAATTACCACATGATGACAGCCTGACACATTGTTACACTACCTACAAATATTGTGCCACTGGAAGTAACTAATATATACACAAACTGTTACCTTGAAATAGATGATATTATCATTCTGATTTTGCAACCTTGAGCAGCAAGGAATGCAAATGGCTGAATTGCAATTCCAATTTAAGAAAATGCTGAAAACATCTCCACTTGCTAAATATCTATCAACTTCAAAATACTTGTGCAATGCCGAATCAATCATTTCCTGGCGATATTTGGCTTCAATAGAAGAAATTCCTCTCAAAGATTCCAAAGAACTGCATTCCGGTATCTTAACAAAGGAAACCCTTAAGTGTGATGCATATTTGGGCAGTGGAACCAAAGGTTCCAACCATAAACTGATAACAGAAGCATCAATATCTCCCCCGCAAGCCTTATCATCCACATTACCTTCAAAGAGGGATGCTAAAGTCTCTTTTCCTTTAGAGACAAGATATCTCAAGCACGATATGTGTAGGTTAATGTTAAAAGCTAACAGGGGAGACACATAGGCAACATCTCGGTCCAATAATACAGAGTCACTGGGAGGATAACTGTATGATGGAAAGACAAGCATTGTATGCGGGGGATCAGAAAACGATTCTTTTCTTAGAGACATGTCAGCATGGGCATTTGGAGGATCCAAAACAACAACCTGAGCAATTCTTTGTATCTTTCCGTCCAAGTTTCTAACAAGAACCTAAAAGACACGAAGGAGGATAGAAGGGCTGAGTTCAGTCGTTATAACATTATAAAGAACATTGCTTCTTTTTTGCAATGATTATCATCATCATTATTACATTGCAATTACTGTACATGAACTCCATGTCCTACTAACAGTCACTTTGAAGATTCAGAATTTGACTTTGAAACAAGAGAAATCCCAAACGCAAAATAAAATAAAAGGGTTCAATTTTCATTTCTTTCCCTTTACAAGTTTTCCAAGAAAACAAACTCAGCAAGAGAAGTAATTCTAGTAAGCCAAAGCAACAAAGGCAGATACTTCAATTAAGCTAAAAAAAACAACTCAAACTCACCAGCGAGCCAGAAGTTACGCATAGTCTCTTCAATGTAGAAGTAGAGAGCCCTATCAAAGCAGAACCGTCAAGTGAAGCTAATTTGGGATCCGAAGCATCAAATCTGTCATTCGAAACCCTTAGAATCCCCGCCTTCAAACGCAAACCGTCACCGGAAAGATTAGTTGGATCGACTTCATTGAGTCGCACGTAATTCAGTATCGAGTTGACGAGAAATTTGGTGGAAGCGAGCACAAGCGGCTTCCTTCTCCCCACCATACTGAAAACCCGGCCGCCTTATCAAGAAAGCAGAGAAGGAATTGAACCACTTTATCATCAAATGGAAAACGAAGAAATAAAAGGGTGAACTGACCTGGAGAAAAAAGATGTGTTGCGACTAGAATAGATTTGAAAGGTTAATTCCACCAACTTCTCCCTTCGAAAGGGATGAAGTTCGGTTGGTTACACCGAAAAGTAGTTGTCTTTGTGAAAGTGAAGCCTCAATCGACTTGAATCTTGATGGACGACGTCATCGCACGATGACTATTTAAGGTCAAAATATAGGTTTTTTAATCCCTCCAGGATTTAATCTCTACACTTTAATATATGGTAAAATACATATATAAAAATAGTTTCTAATTATAGGGTACTTTTAATCGACTATAAAAAAAATTACAAAATATTCATCGAATTAAAATAAAATAATATTATAGTTTATGAATTTCATTTTCTATGTTACTACAAATATTAATGTTTATTATTATATATATTTTTAGAATTTATCTTATATTTAATCTATCTTTATCGTATTCGTATTCTGTAATTTTGAAAATTTTTGTTTTTTGTTCTCGTATTCGTATGAGTGCAACATATTTCTCTGTATTTGTACATGTTAACGTGAATGGGGATGACCTTGGGAGTAGAATCCCATGTTCTGTGAACGAATGCTGTTGCGAAAAAAGGGAGCTTTGAACAGCTCGAGAATGTCGGTCCGATCTTTTTTTGTCCGGTCATTTACTACAGCTTTGTAGGTGCTGATTTCTATGTATCTCTTAGGTCAATTTAGAAATGGTGCAGGTGGAGTGAGGATGTGTAACACCCAAAAATTACGTTCAAATTGTAAACTTTGGATACTAAAAATCCTCAATTTAAAAACTTAATTTTAAAATTCCTAATTGAAGACCCTAACAATAGGAAATTTTTAATTCAGAACTCTATTTCTTCACGAGGGGCTAAATAAGATTTTTTATCAAACTTATAAGTTAATATGAAATTTCTTGAAAGTATAAGGACTGAATTCATAAATAACTATTTTATCAAATTGAATTTCAATTCACTTTAAAACTCACCGTCTTTTTTTCAAATTTGTTTAATTTTTTTCAACCTTTTTAATTCAAATTGAATTCTAATTCTTTTTTCCCGTTGAATTGACTCTTCCTTTTCAACTTAAATTATTATTATTATTATTATTATTATTATTATTATTATATTCTAAACTTAAATTTTAGATCCAGCCTCAGCCCCACCGAAATTAATTTTGGATAAAAATTTATTGGGTTCGACCGTGTCAGGGGTTGAGTCCGAATAATCGAGTTTTTTGCCCACTATAGTTATAGTTTAGAAAGAAAAACTTCAACGTAAAGAAAAGCAAATTAGTTAGGGTAATTTTCGAATCAGCACCTAACTAAACTGTTTGACGTTCCTAATAACGGCTTTAACAAGATATTACAAATACTTGAAAAACTATCTTCCTAACAACCTTTTGTTCGGTCGCCCTTTTTAGCCTTTGTTTTTTTCTTTCTTTTATATTTCAAAACTTAGTTTGTTATTATTATGTAAAAAGGTGACCGACAATCTAATTTCGCATATCTTAAATATTTAATACAGTTTTTTAATAGTTTAAACTCCTTACATAAATTCATGTGTCGGTCCCTGCTTTTTGACTCACTTAATAGTTGAGACTCATTGCATCATTTTATAAGTTAAAGCTTTTATTTTATATATCATTATTTGTGAATTTAAAGATTTTATCGAAATAATTATATTTTTGAGATTGTGATTTTCCTAGCACTTTAGAGACACACTAAACTCTTTAATTTACTCTCATTGTTTTCCTCTTACACATATTTTTGGACTTTAGGCAACATGGTACTTGAAGGATCTCACATTTATTCGATTATTTTATTATTTAGTATGAACTATTTTAGTTATTCAAATTATTATTTATTATTTTGGAACATTGATATAATTTCATTCTTGGAAACTATTTTTTTGGATTATTTTAGGATTCTTTTATTATGTTTTATTTCAAAGATTTTATGTAAACATTGAAATATTTGTTATGATATTTAAGTTTTTATTTACTACAAGATATTTATTATATTGCTGTTATTTTATTTTAAATTAAAGTATACTTTTTAAAAATATATTTTTTGAGAGTTAAGTTTTCAAACGTGATTTTTTAAATTTAATTTTTTTTCTAGGCTGGGTTTAGGAGTTACAAGATGAGAAATAGGATCAACAAATTGTTGGGGTGAGGCCTGTCCCGTTCCATTTGCTTTGGAATCAATCTGTTCCTGGAAAAGAGAATTGCAGTGAGTTGAAAGGAAGGACCAGAAGGATAAGGATGTTGAGCTGAAATTTTAATATGTCTTTAATTTTTTTTAATCATTTGTGTGCTCTTTTGTCTTGGATAAATGTATTTTTCCTTGTGTGAGATTGAGTGACAAATGGGACTGTAGAATTCATGGCGCAATTATCTTAGAAGAGTATATTGATTTGATGTTACCGATTAATAGGTACTTAATTAAAAAAATAAGAATTAATTGTATCAATCGTCTTCATGATCTTTATTTTAAATTTATTTCTAAATTGGCTTAATACGTTTCCCTAAACTTTACCTGTTTTCTCGATTTGCCCCCTAAACTACGTTTTGCCCACTTTTGTCCTTTAAATTTTGTTGTCGTTATTCGTTTTTTTCCCACTTCTGTTATCATTGCCGTTAAAAAAATTTCAGCCAATAAGAGCGTACCACGTCATTTCTTTATTGACCAAGTCAATCCGCCTGGTCTTATTTAAAGGATAAATGACATGTCAAGTCTGTCAGGTTTGTTTTTTCTTTCAATTTAGTCACTAAAAAGTTTATTTTCACCTAAAATTGACCCCTATTTGTTTCTAATTTTTATAATTCAATCTAATCTTTATTATTATTAATAATATTATTTTATGTAACTGTTAATATTTAATAAAAATAAATAAAATAAATATTTTAATTTTAAATTAGTAATTCTTTTAATTAAATTAAATTACCTAAAATTTACCCCAACAATTACTTATTCGAATTATATTCTTTTTTGAGAAAATTTCGAATCATATTCCAATTATATTCGAACTTTCTAAACTTGAATTGTATTTTTGAGCAAAATTCAAATTACATTCGAATCATATTTCAATTATATTCTAATTATTATTTCATATTTTGCTATATTTAAAATATATTTTTTGAGTAAAATTTAAATTATATTCGAATCATGTTCGTATTACATTCCAATTATATTTGAATCATATTTTAATTATATTCCAATTATTAAGTCTAATTTTGCTATATTTGAAATATATTTTTTAGCAAAATTCAAATTATATTAGAATTATCTATATTATATTCGAATTATATTGAAACTATATTCGAAATATAATCTGAATATAATACGAACATAATTCGAATATAATTATAATATAATACATGTTTTCCCAACTATTATATTCGAATCATGTTCATATAATATATTCCAATCATGTTTAACATGTAATTATATTCGTATCATATTCAAATCATTTTTGTATTAGATTCGAATCATGTTCATATTATATTCGAATCATGTTAGTATTATATTCAAATTATATTTCGAATATAATTTGAATATGATTGAATATAATTTGAATATGATTCGAATATAATTTGAATATAATTCTAATATAATTTTAATTTTGTTCAAAAAATATATTTCCAATATAGAAAAATTTGAATTAATAATTGGAATATAATTAGAGTATGATTCCAATATAATATGAACATAACTCGAATATAATATAAATATGGTTCGAATATAATTTAAATTTTACTCAAAAAAATATATTTCGAATATAGCGAAATTCGAAATAATAATTAGAACATAATTGAAATATGGTTCGAATATAATTTGAATTTTGCTCAAAAATACAATTTAAGTTTAGCAAAGTTTGAATATAATTGGAATATGATTCGAAATTTTCTCAAAAAAGAATATAATTCGATTAAGTAATTGTTGGGGTAAATTTTAGGTAATTTAATTTAATTTAATTAAAAAATTACTAAATTAAAATTAAAATATTGATTTTATTTATTTATATTAAATATTAAAAATTAAATAAAATAATATTATTAATAATAATAAAGATTGGACTGAATTATAAGAATTGAAAACAAATAAGGGTCAATTTTAGGTGAAAATAAACTTTTTAGTGACTAAATTGAACAAAAAACAAACTTAACAGAGGCGACAAAGTTTAGGGGGCAAAAGTGGGCAAAACGTGGTTTAGGGGGCAAACTGGAAAAACAGGTAAAATTTAGGGGGGGAATGTATTAAGCCTTCTCAATTTTTAAATGTTTCAATCTTATCCCTGAATTGAGGCTCCTATCTTAAATTGGTCCATGAAATTTTGGTTGTTCCAGTTTCATCCACAAATTACAATCTTAATTTTAAATTAGTCCTTAAACTTTTAAATATTTTAATTTTATCTTAAAAATATTGTTCATCTCACATTATATTATTGCGTAATACATATCAGTGTTTATATGGGAATTAATAATTTTATAACAATTTTATCAATATGTAATACGATTAGCAAATACTGATAATTTTAGGATGAAATTAAAATGTTCAAAGTTTAAAGGCCAGTTTAAAATAAGTCATTGTTTGGATATACATAAAATCTTATTACGGCAAATTTTAAAAAAAAATTAAAAAAATCTAATCAAGAGATACAATTCTTAATAACAGAGAGATGTAACCCTTCTGTAGTTTACTTCCGTCATCTGAAATACCCTTCGTAGTTTACTTTTGTTATCTAAAATGCCCCCGACGCTAACACCTTTATTGCATTATGTGTCATGGACACATAGCACTCTCTTATGATGTCACGTGTCACTTTTTTGCAAAAAAAAAAAATTAAGTTAAGGGGCATTAAAATAATTTTACCTTTTTTTCATAATAAATTAAAAAATAAAGAAAACACAAGTGCATTATTACAATTTTATCATTTTCATGAAACAAAAATTTAGAACGAATGTTTTACAAGTTAGATTGTCTTCTTTTTCATTATCTTCTTCCTCCTCTCATGAATTTTTTAATTTCCCCTTCATTCTTTTCTCTTTTCATTTCTCCAAAATTAGATCTTTTGTTTTATTCTTCTTCCCGGCGAAAAAATTCAATCACTCATACTCTAAATTTCTCCAAATAAACTCTCCAATGCCTTCACCAACCCCACCAATTTTTTCAATTTAGAGAGCTCAATCAACAATGGTAGAAATTTTTAAAGTCGACGCAGTTCTGTTTAAACCCAACGGTTGGGGTCCATTGGACTCCACTGTCGTCATCTTATTGACGACAGAAAGCCACGGTTTTTAAGTCATCTGTCGATATCCAACAATTTTTCACAACAAGTTTTGGTTAGGAAAAGAATAAAAAAAATTTAAAATGTTAATAGAGAAGAGAATAAATCGTTAAAGTCTAAAAAAAAAGATGAAATTGTTCTCATGCCATTCATTTTCTTTATTTTTTAATTTACTAAGAAAAAGAAAAAGGTAAAATTATTTTAATGCCCCTTAACTTTAAATATTTTTTTACAAAAAATGACACGTGGCATCATAAGAGAGTGCCACATATCCGTAATACATCATGCAATAACAGTGTTAGCATCGGGAAGCATTTTAGATGATAGAAATAAATTACATGAGGCACATTGAACGCGTCCAAAGTTTAGGCACCATATTAAAGTTTTTGTCAAAGTACAAGAGGACATCGGTACCATTATTTTTTTTTATTTTTTTTAACTTTTAGAAAATCAAACAAAAGTCTATGTGTATTGATAAAAAAGTTATTAAAAATTGAACATGCCCTACAATGTTGGTCTCATAAAGACAAGTTAAAAGTGATGTTTTTTCCCCTGTGTTTTTTGGGGACCCTTGGAATTTTCACACATAATTTTGTTTAGGTAAAGGAAAGCAAAGAGTTTAGCAAGTGATAAAGGTGAAAACTTTGAGTGGCTGCACCAATATTTCATACACCATGCTACTCTTTTTGAAGCATGTCTCATGATTAATTTCAGGTGCGGGTCTAATGATTTGTTTTCCAAATTACTCAAAAGTAAACAAGTAATAATAACAGTTTGTCAAAAAAAATAGTAACAAAGAGAAATCATTTTAAAAAAACGATATGCTATGGTTTTCTCTCCGGGAAATCAGGAGAGCGCGGAAAACACGAACCCTAACATCGTTGTGGAGATTCCGTCCGGGGTCTTGGGGCGGGCGAATACTAGCGATAGGTCTCTGACGGCGGGGCAACATGAGCGGAAGGAAAAGGAAAAGGAGCAGGCGGGGATGGTGGATCAGGAGGCCACTGGTTTGCCGGTGGGTGCTGGCTTTGGTGCTGGCAGTCTAGGGTCTCATAACTCTGTGCATGGGATCGTGTCTGCTGGCGAAAGAGGCATGAATAATGTTAGGCCACCGACGGCTGCATCTGTTTCATTGGATGCGACGGGCGGCTTAGGTTTATCTGTTGACCGAGATGACAATCAGATGAGGGTTGTTGGGAATCCGATTTTTGAGGGAGCCGTTGACAGTGATGTCGCTATGGGCACCGGGGATACTCAGGATATCGCTGCTGATGCACCTCGCTCGTATGCAAACATTCTAACGGGTGCAACAGAGAACAACAGAAAGAAATTTGCTGCCGTGACGGAGGATGATATAACTGTTACTGATGAAGATGTTACGATTACTACTGGTGGTCCATATCCAGTTATCAAATTTTCGGAAAGAGTGCACGAACTATTTGATCGCAGTATGGAGAAGGTCGTGGTTGTTCGTCTTCTTGGTCGATCTATTAGCTACCGTGTGCTATGGAATCGTATCCAAGCACTGTGGAAATTGGTTGGCCGATTTCAGTTGATCGATCTTGCCAATGAGTATTTCCTGGTAAAGTTGGAATCGGAAGAGGACTATATCCGAGTGTTGACTGCAGGGCCGTGGACCATCTTTGGCAGCTATCTCACAGTCCAACCGTGGAGTAGGGAATTTTCGACGACTCAATCTCATCCATCGCAAGTTGTAGTTTGGGTTCGGCTCCCGGGTTTGCCGATCCGCTACTATTCTAAGGGATTATTTGAGCGCATTGCTGAAGTTATTGGTAAGGTCGTTAAGGTTGACTATAATACGGTTGCTGGTGAGCGAGGTAAGTTTGCTAGATTAGCTATTTTGGTTGATCTTTCCAAACCGCTTCTTCCTTGCATTGGTATAGATAATATTTTGCAGAAAATAGAATATGAGGGCCTGAATCTTATATGTTATCATTGTGGCGTGTATGGCCATACAATGGAATTTTGTGCGAAGAAAGTAGTTGAATCTACGGAAGGCATGACAGAAGGGACAGTACATCCGGACCATGATAGTGAGCGGGCTGAGTATTATGGGCCGTAGATGATAGCGAAAAGTAAAAGACGTCGACCTCGGAGGAATGGTGAGAACGGAAGTTTCCCCAAGGTGGCTAACGATAGAGGTGCTCCTTCCAGATTTGATGTGCTGAGAGATCTTGATAAAGAGGATATGGTTCGAAATGGCGGCAATGAAGATCGAAATGCTAGTACTAGTAAGCTTTCCGCCTCGGATAAGGGCAAGCAGGCTATTAATATTACTAATGATGGGGCGGATAGGACAATCCGAAACCCAAGTCGAAATAGCAAGAAGGGTAATGGCAGTGTTAGCGAGAATGGTCGGATGGTGCAACTAGAAAATATTAGGAGTAACTCATCGACGATAGCGGTTAATCCGACGGTTCCAGGGGTTACGCCGATTGTGGTTGAACATAAGGAGACTAGTGCTGGACCAAGTCACGTGGCAATTTCAATTCAGAATGATGGTCGAAAGATTCATAGTTCACAAAAGAGTTCTAATAAAATTAAAGTTCAAGGAGTTCAGAAAAGTAGTAAAGGGCTAGCTAAACCGCAAGCGCGGGGAAGAAAGAAGAATGACCGGTCTCCTTTGATGCCGCTGCTTTCTGAATGGGTACAATCGGCGTCTGCACGCCTTGATGAGCTGCAGCTGGCGCGGCCTCCGGATGATACCACGGCAGGTGGCCTGCCGGCTAGCGAGCGGTGTGCTGATACGGAGCCGCTGCGTAATTCTGGGGATCAAATTGTTTCGCCGATAGGGGAAAATTGTGATGAACAGGTTGCGTCGGTCGCCACGTCGACTGTCATGGTTGTGGACTAGAGGCTGTTTTGTCCTTTTCTTTTCTTTTATCTCGATGATTAGTGTTTTGTTATGGAATATCCAGGGAGCTGCTTGCTCCTCGTTTCAGGACCATCTTCGTCGAATTAATAGCTCTTCGAGACCGTCTGTTGTTGCTCTTATGGAGACTCGCATTAGTGGTACTCGGGCAGATCGTGTGGTGAGTAGTTTGGGTTTCCAGTCTTCTTTCGGTGTGGAAGCTCAGGGGTTTAGTGGTGGTATTTGGTTACTTTGGAACGGTGATTTACGCCTCCAGGTGCTTACAGCGTCCAATCAGTTTATTCATTTGTCGGTTCAAGGTATGTCTCTGCAGAATATAGTTTATGTGACAGTGGTCTATGCTAGCCCGCAAGTGCAGTATAGGCGTTATCTTTGGGATCAGTTGAATACGGTTAATCCTGGTGTGGATCATCTGTGGCTTCTTGGGGGTGATTTCAATGCACTCCTCCATTTGGATGATCGTAGGGGTGGTCAGTCTCATCGTAATTGTGTAAGCAGAGATTTTCAGAATTTTGTGTTCTTGAATGCTTTACAAGAGGTGGATTTTAAGGGGTCGCGGTTTACTTGGAGTCGTGGTGACCTGTATGAACGCCTTGATCGATGTCTTGTTAATCTGAAGTGGTTGGAGTATTATCCGAGTTCTCTTGTTTTACACCTTGACAGAATTGGTTATGATCATCGCCCGATCTTATTTAGTACGGAGCATTGTGAGTGGACTCAGCCGGGAAAACCTTTCCGTTTCATTCCTATATGGCAAGACTCGGCTGACTTTAGCACTTTTTTGAAGGATTCCTGGGATAATTCCCGTTCTTATGAGGATAATATCGCGTATTTACAGTCTGAACTTCCTAAATGGAGTTCCCAATGTTTTGGCTCGTTAGGGAAGCGGAAAAAGAGAATTCTTGCCCGGCTCAAGGGTATTGATCGTGCGTTGAGCTTCAGACATTCTAGATCTCTTAGCGATCTTGAGAGAGCTCTTAAACGGGAGTTGGATGAGATTCTTACCATGGAGGAAAGTATCTGGCGGCAGAAGGCTAGGTGTAACTGGATCTGTGATGGTGATCGTAATACGCAGTATTATCATGCGATAGCTAATGGAAGGAGGAAGCGTAATACTATCCTCCGCCTCAAAGATAGCCAAGGCGTGTGGGTTGGTGATCCGGAGATGCTGCGCCGTTTAGCAGTGGTGTTCTTCACGACCTTATTTTCTACCGAGGGGGCGAATGGTTACTCTTTTAACTGTCGTGGTTTGTTCCGTGGGATTGATAGAAGGGACATGATAGCTTTGGATACGCCTGTATCAAGAGATGAGATTTACACGGCTTTATTTTAGATGGCGCCATCGAAAGCACCGGGTGTGGATGGTTTCCACGCTTCTTTCTATCAGCGCCATTGGGACATTGTGGGAGATGGCGTGTGTAGTACGATTCAACGAATTTTCAGTACTGGGCTTGTCGATCCTGAGCTGAATAGAACCCTCATTGTATTGATCCCAAAAATTGAGGCTTCAGAGTCGATTGCTCAATTTCGGCCTATTGGTTTATGCACGGTGGTATACAAGATTCTTAGTAAGGTTATTGTGAATAGATTAAAGCCTTACTTGCCGAACTGGATATCAGAGAACCAGACTAGCTTTGTTCCTGGTCGGTCAATTACGGACAACATTGTTATAGCCCAGGAGATCATCCACTCCATGCGTATAAAGAAAGGAAAAAAAGGCTGGCTTGCAATCAAAGTGGATCTCGAGAAAGCTTACGATCGCCTTGAGTGGTCGTTTATTGATGATACGCTCTGTGACATCGGTGTCCCTGTTCATCTGCGATCTCTTATTATGAGTTGCGTTTCTTCCGTGTCGACACAGATTCTTTGGAATGGTAGCCCCACTGCTAGCTTTCAGCCCTCTAGAGGAATTCGTCAGGGTGATCCGCTCTCTCCGTATCTCTTTGTCTTATGTATGGAGAGATTAGCACAGGCGATTCAACGGGAGGTGGATTGTGGAAATTGGAGGGCTTTCCAGGTTACGAAGAATGGTCCGCTGATATCTCATTTGTTCTTTGCAGATGATTTAGTTTTGTTCGCGGAAGCATCTCTTGACCAGTTTGATGTTATTAGTCGGGTTCTCAGGGAATTTTGCGAATGTTCGGGGCATAAGGTTAGTATATCGAAGACTAATATTTTTTTCTCGCATAATATTCACGCCGTTCTTAAAGAAGATATTAGTGATGCTTTTGGTTTTAAATGTGTATCTGATCTGGGGCGATACTTGGGTGTTCCCCTTATTCATGGGAGGGTCACTAAGGTTACGTATCGTTATTTAGTTCATAAGGTTGCTGACAGATTGGCAGGGTGGAAAGTTCGGTTACTTTCTTTTGCGGGACGGATTGTTTTGGCTAAGTCTGTCCTTGCTTCCATTCCTATGTATACAATGCAATCAGTTCGATTGCCTAAATCTGTTTGTGATGAGGTGGAGAGACTGATCAGGAACTTTATCTGGGGCCATTCCAATGGTGATAGGGGGATTCATGCGGTGAATTGGGAGACGGTTTGCTCTCCGATCTCTAATGGGGGCTTGGGTATTAAACAGGTTGAGTCGCAGAATACAGCTTTTCTTCTGAAATTGGGGTTTTGTATGCTTGCGGAGCCGGGTAAGCTTTGGGTACGCGTTATGCGGGCCAAGTATGGCATACAGGAATTGGTGCCGTATGTTTTGCCAAATTGTTCTGGGTCACGCCTTTGGCGGGGTATTCGTATGCTTTGGTCTGATCTTCAGCACAATATCGTTTGGAATGTTGGTGATGGGCGTCAGATTGAGTTTTGGAATGATGCTTGGGTGAGTAACTTTGGTTCTCTTCGACAATATGTCTTTGCTGAAAGTGAGCCTGGGATATCTGATTGCTCTGTTCAGGATATGGTGGACTCTAATGGCCAATGGAAGTGGGATGAATTTAATGGTGTTCTGCCGAATGATGTTCTGCATGGTATAGCGGCTGTTAAACCTCCGGTGAGTAGGAATGTACCAGACTGTCCAGGATGGGCATTAGAAGAGTCTCGGCGGTTTACGGTGAAGTCAACATACTCCATAAGTATAAAATCGAATGATACTTGTGAGGAACCCGTGTGGGCTGTGTTAGCAAAGTATCGTGGTTTGCCTCGGATAAGAATGTTTCTTTGTCAGGTGTGTCATGGTCGGATTCTGACGAACGCGGAACGAGTTCGTCGCCATCTCGCAGACGATGCAAGTTGTGTTCTGTGTGGAGCTGTTACTGAGGACATCTCGCATATTCTCCGTGATTGTATGGTGATCAAATCAACGTGGGTTTGAATTATAAAGGCTAATATGCTCCATGAATTTTTTAGTAAACCTATAAAGGAGTGGATTTGTGATAACCTCACTAATGTGAAGCGATACCCGCTTGATTTTCGAGATTGGGATTTGATGTTCGGATCGCTAGTCTGGTTAACGTGGAAACAACGCAATGCAGCGGTTTTCGGATAAGCTTTTGGTGGTCAGGAGACGCTGCTGCAGGGCGCGAGGAGGCTATCCGATGAGGTCGCGCGGGTTGCTGCCAAAGCAGATCATGTCTCGGCTATTAGACGATCAGCGGGTCAAGGCATATGCTGGTCGAAACCTCCTGCAGGTTGGATTAAATTGAATGTTGATGGCGCAAGGAACACGGCTACGAGCTTTGCCTCTTGTGGTGGCTTAGGACGTGATGAGGCTGGTGTTTGGTGTTTTGGTTTCGCTAAGAAAATAGGTATTTGTTCTACCTTTGAAGCGGAATTATGGGCTGTTTACGAGGGCCTTTCAACGGCTTGGATGTTTGGTTTTCGACGAATCATAGTCGAGACAGACAATAAATGTGTTTACGAGGGCTTGGCAATGGGGGATCCGCTAAATCTTTCATCGAATATCCGTGCCCATATTAAGGATATGCTGAGGCGATCTTGGGAAATCAAATATTCCTGGGTAAGGCGGGATGTTAATGCGACTGCGGATGTACTTGCAAAGTTGGCGAAGGAGCTTCCGTTGGATCATTATCGTTTTCTCGAGCCCCCCTTGGCGATTCGAGAAGTACTTCATAGGGACAACACCATGTTTTCTGCTGTACAGGGCGTTGTTTAAGTGCAGCAGCTGGTTCTGTCTGTACCTGGGCTGGTTCTGCTGCGCGGGAATGTTCATTGTTTTGGCTGTCGAGGGTGCTGGTTCTACTGAATAGGGAATCAGTTGATTGTTCTCTGTACTGGTGGGATGGTTCGTTGCAGCTGTGTGGTTGGTGTGCAAGGGACTTTGGCTGCTGATGGGTTGTGTGAATGGCAGTGGTGTTTGTTGCGGTTACTTGGCCTGCAGACCTTGTCTTCTTAGTTTTTTAGTCGCTCATGTTTTCCCATGAGTGTTATTGTTTTTTCGGATGATTTGTTTGATGTATTTGCCCTACCATGTGCACTCTTTTTCCTCCATTAGGCTTAGGAATGTTTTTTAACGAGGCATGTGGTAGTGGCCCCTTTCCCTAAAAAAAAAAAGAAATCATTTTAAGCTCTCTCACGTGGGCTGCTCGGAAGACTAAAATTTTAGTCTTAAATCTGGTATTTTTTTATTATTTGAGCTAAGGTATTCACCGTCAATAACAATGGTTAATTTTCTCGCCGTGAATGTTCTAACTAAGAGATAAATAACTGATCATGAAATATATTGTAGGAATAACATTTTTTTAGTTTAGTCTTTAAATTTTTTATCATAAAATTTAAAATTTTGATATATTTTTAATCATTTTAAGAATGTGACAATTTATTTTTCAATTTTTGATCATTTTAAAATTATCAGAACTAAAAATTATTTTATCTCTATAATTTAATTAAATCTTAACTTGAGTAAAAAATACTTAAAATATTTTATTTTATCTTGTAAAAGTATATGTAATTTAATGTAACATCCATTTTGCCACTCCAAGAGTACACACACATGCATATACAAACTCAAAATACCCAACAAACTTATGTATATAATTTGAGTGATTAGGTAAAGTGGAGCTTGACAAAATAAAGCAAAGAAACCCATTATCCTTTTGTAGTTTATAAGCGTTGCATTTGGGCATTTTTAAATAAAAAATCTTTTTTAAATATTTAATTAGAAGAATGATTATCTGTCAGCATTATTTAGAAAAATATAATTTCTCAGTCCATATAAGATAAATTCGCGTTTTATAGAAAACGAGCTCCTAAATTTACGTCCTATAGAAAGCGAGTTCTATGTTAAAAAGCGCGGTGAATTAATTTTTTTACTAACTTACTCAATACGAAACTTGTATCCTATAAAAAAACGTGTTCGCTCCACGTGAACGATTTAAAGTCATTTTTTCAAATTAGCAGTCATTCTTCTAATTAAATATACAAAATGGCTTTTTTATTTAAAATTGCCGTTGCATTTTGCCTCCATTTTTTTTTTCAAAATTGGATTTTAAAGTTGTCATATTTAATCATTTAAACAGATGCTTGTCCCAAATCAACAGTGCAAAAACACACAAATGTTTTGCACTAAAGTTTGTGTAAAGGCAGAGGGAATGACTGGCTTAAGATTTTGGAGAAATTCAGGAAAACCAGATATCTAGTGACTGTGGCAGAGAAATGTCCATTATTGAAGGCCTAGGCATCTAATTTTATAGGATCTGAAAATAGGCTATATTATATATACACACACGTATGTTCTCTGCAAAGTTTAAAGCAAGCTCGAGTAATGTACTATGGGTTTGAAGGAGGAGAAAGTGGTACTAATTATAACACTTTAATACAATTCATCATGCTAATCATGGGAAGCTTTCATTACCCAAAATTTATTCAAATTTTTCTTGATTCGACGCGACCTATTCATATTTAAATATAATTTTTATTGAATTTCGAATTCAAGATGGGTTTTAATAAAGATTGAATTTGGGACATAACAAGATAATGTTAGAATTTTTAAATTTTGAATTGGAGTTGGACGATCAAAAACCAGACAGATGGAAATTATCTGCCCCCAAAGTATGCCTCATTTGTGCCTCCACTTTAAAATAGTGAGTTTAGGGTTTAGAGTTTGAGGTTTAAGGTTGGGGCTTAGGGTTAGGGTGTAGGAAATTAGGGGTAGGGTGTATTTTTTTAAGGTTTAGGATTTTAGGGTTTAGAATATAAAAATTAGGGTTATGAGACAAGATTTAATTTTTAATTATTTTTAAGCAGGGGCATAGAAGGAGGCATGGTAAAGGGGCATGAGATTTTTACCCAAAACCAGACCCGCCCGATTACCATCCCTAAGTTAGCCGTGATTAGTTGATTACATCCCAAAAACACCACTTCAACTCTTAGATACATTATGTACACTCATTCAGAAGTATATTGCAAAACCTCACAATACCCTTTAATCATGCATGAGTTCATGTTACTTTTGTCTCACTCCACCCTTTTTTCCCCTTTCCACAATAGAAAGATCATTAAGAGAAGAAACAAAGAGAGAGAACCACTCATCAGTGTGAACGAGCTGTCTGCTGCAGAAAAACCAACTGAAAAAAAGAACAGATATTTGATCTTTCAAAGGCAGCTCTGGGGCTGGAATCTGAATTTACTGGGTTTTTTTGTTGTTGAGAATATGGGTTCTGTTACTGTTGCTGAACTGAAAACAAATATATCTGGGAAGAGATCTTTTCGTCCGAGTTCGAGTATAAGGCATGCCACTGAATGGTATGGTATAACATTTTTTTATCCTGTTTGTTTCCATGGAAAAAAAAAGCTAGCTTTGTTGCAGGGTAGTTTTAAGGGTTCTTTCACTCATACATATCATAGTCTATTTTCGGTTCAGTTTTGAGCTTTAGCTTAGGTTGGTCATAAATTCATAATTTATGCAAAGAGTGCATCCTTCTTTGTTTACATGCATTCTAAGGCCCCTCTAATACACAGCACCACTTGCTGATAAGCCATCGAGACAGTCGGCGTCGAATGCGACGGATTAACCCCTTTTCAAGCCACAATCTCGACCTTATACGCCGTTCGATTTCAATCAACAGTAACAAAACAGTTAATTTTGAGCCTGACTAACCTTCTTGTTTCTCACTGATTAATGCAAACAAAAATAAAAACAGCAATTCAAGAAAACACTAACTTTTCAGCAGCGTCTCTGGTTAAGATTTTATTGCTTTACTCTTGCTGTATGAGCAAAACCACTCATGTTATAAATTATTGAGTTGTCAGTTTTCCAACATGGGCCTTCCATTGTCGGACCAGGGAATCAAGACAAACTTTGTCCATATCTTAAACATGTTCTTGATGAAAACATAACATGAAGCTTAACAGTTGACTGAACTGGTGGAGGGTTATTTATGGTTTCAAGCATTGGAATGTAGGTTTATGGGAAAACTAGCAATATGATGTCTAAATTAACGGCACTAACAAACATGTAAATTGAATTCCTCTATGTTTTTCTTTTCTTTTAATTTTCCTTTTTTTAGTGTTTATGCAGCGTTGTTTAGTTAGTTATATATGTTTTGCAGGCCTATTTCTGATGTTTCCAGTGATCTTAAGATTGAGATTGGAGCATCAAGCTTTGCACTTCACAAGGTAACATATGTGTATCAAATCAATGCTTCCCTCGAACAGTCGAACGGCAGAAATTCCGGGAACCGGTTTTGAGACTGTTCGAAGTATTACAATGCTTAACTATCTGTACTTTAAGCTGTTGCTGCAATACTGAAAACAGAATTATGAGCACCATTTGTTCTTTCAGTTTCCTCTAGTTTCTCGGAGTGGAAGAATCAGGAAGCTGATGGTCGACGCGAAGGATGCGAAGATCGCACGAATAAATCTCTCTTCTGTTCCGGGTGGACCGGAGGCATTTGAGCTAGTGGCAAAGTTCTGCTATGGGATAAATGTTGAGATTACATTATCGAACATTGCAGTGTTAAGATGTGTATCACATTACTTGGAAATGGGAGAAGAGTTTGCTGAGAAGAACCTTGAAGCTCGAACAGAAGCTTATTTAAAGGACATTGTGCTCCCGAACATATCGAGCACGATAGCGGTTCTTCACCGATGTGAAAGCCTCTTGCCTATATCGGAAGAGATCGACCTGGTTAACCGGCTTATCAACGCAATCGCGAATAATGCATGTAAAGAGCAGCTCACTTCTGGCTTATTGAAACTTGATCACAACTTTCCATCGAAAGCTATGCCAAACATTGAACCGGAACGCCATCAGACTGGTGGGGAAAGTCTCTGGCTGTTCTTAATCTCGGCTTCTTCCAACGAGTTTTATTGGCCATAAAGTCGAAAGGTCTAAGACAGGACATGATCTGCAAGATTTTGATAAATTACACTCATAATTCTCTTCAAAGTCTGGTTGTCAGGGGCCATCACTTGGTAAAAGGAAGCCTGTTGGAATTGGAGTTGCAAAAGAAACAAAGGGTGATTGTTGAAGCCATAGTTAGCTTACTGCCAACTCAATCGAGGAAGAGTCCGGTTCCCGTGGCATATCTCTTGAGTTTACTGAAAACAGCAATTGCCTCGTCGGTATCCACTTCTTGCAGATCGGATTTGGAGAGACGGACCGGTATGCAACTAGACCAGGTGATTCTTGAAGATATACTAATACCAGCCAATTCACATGGAAACAATCATGCATCCATGTATGATACAGAGTCAGTCCTGAGGATTTTCTCCATCTTTTTGAACTTGGGTGATGAAGATGATCCTTTGAGAGATGAAAGTGAAGCGGCATACGATTTCGATGGCTCGGGATCTCCCAAACAAAGTTCAATCCTTAAAGTTTCCAAGTTACTGGACTCTTACCTTGCTGAAGTTGCATTAGATACAAACTTGTTGGCATCAAAATTCATAGCAGTAGCAGAACTACTTCCGGACCATGCTCGCATCGTTAGCGACGGATTATATACAGCTGTTGATATCTTCCTAAAAGTAAGGATCTCACACGAAAGCGCCAAGTAGTTACATAGCTATGTACCTTTAGGTATTTTATAATTTCACTTCCAGGCTCTTAGAATCATGTTCTGAACTTCTGATTCCTTCTACAGGTTCACCCGAACATAAAGAATTCCGATCGTTACAGACTGTGCAAAACGATAGACTGTCAGAAACTATCTCAAGAAGCATGTAGCCATGCGGCGCAAAACGAAAGATTACCGGTACAAATGGTTGTCCAGGTGTTATATTTCGAGCAAATCAGGCTCCGGAACGCGATGAGCGGTGGCCACAATCAGTTCTTTTTCGGTGCAATCAACGGCCAGTTCCCTCAACGATCTGGCAGCTGTGCAGGTAGTGGAGCCATCTCTCCCAGAGACAACTATGCATCGGTAAGAAGAGAGAACCGAGAGCTGAAACTCGAAGTTACACGGATGAGAATGAGGCTAACCGACCTAGAGAAAGATCATGTGTCCATGAAACAAGAGTTGGTCAGGTCCCATCCTGCTAACGAGATATTCAAATCATTCACCAAGAAATTAAGAAAACTCCAATCCTTATTCGGGATGAACAATCTTAAGCCCTTAGGAGGTAAAGAAAATTCAGAATCGCGATTCTCTTTTCAAAGGCGAAGGTGCCACTCGGTATCGTGACAGATGTAGAAGGTGTGCATAGCTGAAAGCGTATAGTAATTATGTGTAGTGTGAAATTTGTGGTCTAATGACAGAGTTAAGATAGTAGAATTTTTCATTTTTGTTAAGAATATTTGATTCTGGGGTTGCTTTGTTGAGTGAGATCACTGCTTTAGAAAAAAGGACAACACTAAGAGTAAGACCCTGTGCACTGTGCAGCCCCCAAAACATTGTACAAGGATGTTCTGCAGAATGGCCTAACCGACAACTGATAATTAATCCGGATTTGTTCCGATATAAGCATATCCGGGATAACAATATGCATGTAATGATTGTGTAACTATCGTGAGGATGGTTACCAACTTACCATGTTCTTTTATTTACGATTATTATATAAATAAAAAATCATCAAACTTTGATATCCAGCTTGAATAAGTTGTCTGCGTGGTGTAGTTGGTTATCACGCTAGTCTCACACACTAGAGGTCCCCGGTTCGAACCCGGGCTCAGACAATTCTCTTTTTTTAAAGCACAATTCTTTTGGACATTGTAGATTTTCGGTGGCGTTGTTTCTTCATTTCTCGGTGTTAATTGATTTTAAAAGCCATCTCCATCTAAATCTTAAAATCCATAAACTTAGGCTTTTTATTATGCATGGAACTTCCATGTTCAGTGGTACCAATTTTTTTCATCATTTGGTAGGATTACATGGTAGTATATATTCTTTACTCTTAGTCCTTTGAAAACGCACAAACACGTGAAGACAAACTACTCGAATCTGGGTCTCTTAGGAAGAACATCGCTCCCTTTTCTCGTTTATGGATATGGGAGATTCTGGTCTCTAACTTGGGGAGGCACATCTTAGAGTGATAAATCCTCGAGGAATCAGTGGGGACACCTGCACGATATGGTCTTAGGCAGGTCAAATGGTAATGGGACACGACACATCCATATGATATGCACAAACAGTTATGTAGTCATGTATACGTATGCATAAAAAAAGCATCATATTTTACGTTACTCTTGATTTTACAGATGTGTACCTTTACTGTAACTACCTCATGGATGCTCTTCTGCAATCTCTACTTTCTTTATAGCTAGAAAATGGAGAATCCTGTCCTGTCCCACCGCGGTGAAGGAAGAGTAGTTGTCGAAGCATGTGGAATCGTTTGCCATTCAAAGCCGACGAAAGAGCAGCAGTCCCCTATACATGAAGTGAAGTGAGCCTATAGTGTGTCCTCACATGTGGGAAGAAGAATCATACAAGTTGGTGGACGCAATACAAAGGTGTTGCCTCCACCGAAAGCCATCACGTTCGCAATCTTTTCTGCAAATAGGATTCGAAGGAGGCGATTGCGAGAATCCGGTCTAAATTGACTAGCTAGCCTCAGAATATGTTCTGCTTTTGTTACATCTTGGGAGGAATTACCATGTGAAATACATGGTTAGAGGTTAAACATGTAGTTTGATCACTTTTTGATATGATTAATTAGAGTAGTATTTAGCAGAGAATTTCTTTGCCAACTTGTTCTAAGCATCTAGTTAAAGCAGAGTTTCTTTTGAATGTTCTGTTTCAAATGTTGCCTATAAATACTCTTACAATGGGAGCTTAACACTCAGGTCCAACAAAGCTTTGTACTCTTTCCAGTTTCCTCTCTCCACCGACAGAACACCGGGACTTCTCTCCGAGGTACCGACTGTCTTCGCTGCGAAAGACGTTACATCAGGATTCGACATGGACAAGGTGATGAGATTGGCCTCGGAGAGGGGAGTGGTGTTGTTCAGCAAGAGCTCCTGTTGCCTGTGTTATGCAGTCAAGATTCTGTTCCAAGAGCTAGGGGTGACCCCGACCGTTCACGAGATCGACCAGGACCCCGAAGGCCGGGAAATGGAGAGAGCCCTCATGAGGCTGGGGTGCAACGCGCCGGTTCCGGCGGTGTTCATCGGGGGAAAGCTGGTGGGATCCACCAATGAAGTCATGTCCCTCCACTTAGGTGGAGGGCTGATCCCTCTGGTGAGGCCGTATCAGGCGTTGTGTTAAACTAGAATAAAAATCAAAATGCTCCAACAAATTATCACATTGAAAGAAATAAATTGGCTCAAAAATCAGTAGTTAATCTAGTGAGCTGTATGTATTGTGTAGCTTTGTTTCTATGCTGATCTATCCTGTGTGATCTTCTATAGCTTTGCTTTAGCTCTTTATATCAATGTAATCTGTTTCTATTTCGTAATGAAGTTTATTTTATGTATTTTGTCTGCTTTTGAATGATATATATACATATGATTTATAATTCATGAACAACGTTGTTATTGTTAGGAAGTTCGTGTTACTTTTTAGTATAAAGTCAAAAAATACTCTTAATATTTGATTAAATAGTTAATTTGACATCATTTAAAATTTCTCTTTGGTCCATGGATTGTAATGTTTAATTCTATAAGAGGAAAGTTATAAACTTTTTCTTATGTTTGCTACCATTGGTTATCCTACTTTATCTTAGAAAAAGAAAGGTATTACATTCCTTTCCTTTTATTCTTTTTCTTTTGCAACGGTAGTTATGTAGTCTTTAGTCGATATCACTGGTAGAAAACCCCCACCTCACACTTAAAAAATGAAGGAAAAAAAAGATTGTTGTTAGTAGTTGTGACACTAATTTTATTTTATTTTATTTCGAAAAGTTCAGGGCGTGATCATTTTGATAAAAAATAAAAATAAGAAAAATGAGATTCTTTAGTAGATGTGAAGGGAACGGTCCACACACACACATATATATATATATATATATATATATATATATTAGGGATGACAAACGGGTGAGGTGGGTGCGGATATCCCCTCCCCATCTCCATACCCACTTAAAATTTTTATATCCACCATTTATCCACCACCTACAACATGTACAATTTTTAAATTCACACCCGCCCACGCGAGTATATTCTCAAATTCATCCCCACATCCACCACCTAATTGAATACTCATTATCCATCTCGTACTCGTTTGTACCCGCCTATACCTGCCTATTAACTCGCCTGACAGCAACCATACACATAAAACATAAATTCAAGAACAACCACAAAACATAAATTACAAGTAATATCTTATAAAATTTTAAGAGTTATAGAATAGTTTGTGAAATTATATCTAAATTCATAATGGTCCAAATTTATATGACGAGTAGGATACGGGGCGAGCGAGTGCGGGCGGATACGGGGCGGGTAAGCATGGGCGGAACATAGGGGGGGTTTAAGGGGGTTTGGTCCCCCCCAATTTTTTTTTCCCATTAGGAATAAGATAGATTTTTTTAGAAAAAAGGTAAAATTACCTCTATAGTCCCTTTAAAATTTGTAAAATTTTAGTTTGGCCCCCTCAAAATTTTTAATTCATTTTGGTCCCCTTTATAAATTTTTAGTTTTTTTTTAACTTCATTTTGGTCCCCCCTTTACAAAATTCCTAGTTCCGCCCCTGCGGGTAAGGTCTTAAATCCACCACCTACTCACTACCCGCGGCGGTTATGACTTTTTACATCCACATCCGCTCACTACTCACCACCTCAATTGAGACAGATGCGGTGTAGAATCCACAAAATTATACTTGTCTGTCATGTATTTTGCTTTAAAGTATCAAACTAATTCAGTTTGAGCTAGGGTTAGAATATAAAATTGAAAATTTATTCTACTCTGCCTTAGCCTTGCTCTCGAAACGTTTTACACATAAATTTTAGTGATTTTTGTATTGTACGATCACATATTTATTATTATCTTTCAACAGTTAGCCGATACTAAAATTCGACACGGTTTCATAGATTCTCTCCTTTACCACATTGAGTAGTGCTCGGTTCTGAGGGAAACTTGCAAAGTCCTTGGAAAGTAAAGGTACTTTGTTCTTCAAAGAATAAAGCAGCTGGAAAATCATCAGACGAACCATATATAATCTGACAATTACTTCAACCAGTGCTGATGTTTGCTCGTGGCATGTTGGAAATTCTAACAACAGAAAGGCAACCAAATGACTTAAACTAACTACCATGTGCGTAACCAGAGGCGTTTCTGAGATTTTGGTGCCCTAGGGGCAAATATAAAAATTGGGCCCCTAATAACAAGTATAAAAATAAATTAATTTGTTTGTAAATTATGTTTTTTTATTGATTATTATCTTATACACTAGCGATGAAAAACTGAAAGTTTTCACAAACGCCTTAGTTTTAGGGTTTAGGGGTTTAGGTGTAGGGATAGTGGTGAGAATTTAGAGTTTAGGGTTATAATTTAGGGTTTATAAGTTAAAACATGAAATATAACCATATTATCCTAAAAACAAAACCCCAACCTCTAAACCCTAAGTTTTAACCATGATTTTTAAATTCTAACTATCCCTAGTTTCTAAACCCCTACACCTAAACTCCTAAACCCTACACCCTAAACTAAGACCCTAAACTCTAAAACTAAGGCGCTTGTGGAAACTTTCAGTTTCCACCGTCAGTGTATAAGATATAAATCTTTTTTTTATTACGCTCAATAATTATCAAATGAAAAACATCAAGAAAATTTATTAAACACTGAACAACTTACACAAAACAACTTCTACGAGCATTTCTAGATGCAAAATCACTAATAATATTGTCTACATCAATATGATCTAACATATTTTTCTCAATATATAAAATGGCTAAACTATTTAACATTTCTTGTGACATTGACGATCTCAAATAGGTTTTCAACAGTTTTAACTTCGAAAAACTTTTTTTCAGCAAATACAAGAACAATGTAAATATTATTTATAGGTGTATATCAAATTTTTATTCTCAATATAAAATTGAAAAAAATTAAAATATTATTATAATTTTAATTATGACCCTATAATACACTAATACTTAAGCTAATTAGATATCAACATCTTTATATTTAACTATGATTGGTGGGTCACCATATTTTTAATGATTATATTTTAAATTTATTTGATAATATAATAATAAGAAAAATAATTAAACTTAAAAAAAAGAAAATAATTAAAGTGAAGAAGTAATTTAGCAGGGGATGTGCCGGCTTTAGTTTCCAATTCCCTAAAAATTCATAATTACACACTTTTTACACTTTATAATTTTAAGTTTAGTTTGACGATTAAAAAAATATCAGATTAAGTGGGCTCTAATAACCGTAGCTATTTTTTTTAGTGGCCAGTGGACCCTGCCGCCTTGGGCTGTCGCCCCTGTTGCCCAGGCCTAGGGACGGCTCTGTGCGTAACAGCTTAATATTGTTCTAAATGAGACTGATTACAACAATCATGATGACTGGACATCTCAAACACGATGGTAACGACATGGATTCAAACAGCAGTTCGCAATTGAAATAACAATTGTTATATAACGATTTTGACACCGTCTGAAATAACGATACTCGTAAATATTATGTTCGTAATCGCAATAACATCTGTTATGTCTGCAATAACGATAAACGCAACACAACCGAAAATACAATTACAACCGTAATTTAAATCGTCGGCAGTGATTGATATTCAGCCATGACTGGTCCCCAGCCCACTTTGCATGGTATGTTGGAATAGGCATATTCGACCGTCACTGAACTTCATCATTTTCATGGCCATAAATGTTTAAGCTATTTCATTATTCTCTGTGTGCAGAAGACATATATGCTGCAAATAATGTGTTGAGATCAGTAGATTCCTCCATTGTATATGGGAGACAAGCATATATCATGAAGACTGCGTCAAAGAATGGGGAACTCGCATCATTTTACTAGTCAAACTTGCCAATCTTGAATTCTTCATCATGTCCTGCGGGAGCTACAACCTTTTCAACTGTTCTTGAATCTTTTTGATCAATCAACAAAATATCACATCCAGAAGTATTAAAAGTGAATGATCAAACTATCTTTCTAAAATATTTAATTATACTTTTTTACATTTATAATATTTAATTATGTTTAACTAAATTTGTTATTTTTTAAAGGATTATTATCCTATGCACTTGCAATCGAATAAAATTATTCTACAAGTGGGGTTATTTTAGGGTTCATGGACTTAGTTTATAATTTATGGTTAGAGGTTTAGGTTACAAAGTTTAGAATTTATAGTTTAGGGCTTAAGGTCAGATTTTAAGTTTTAGGGTTAGAGAAATAGATTTTACATATAAAAGTTAAAATAAACATGCTTGTATAATTTTTACTTTACATCTTTAAACAACTATAATGGTTTATGGAGTTTCTTTTTCAATTTTTTAGGTGGTTCTAGTTCCATTTCTAGTTAGTAGGTATCTAGTGGCTAAAAATATTTATATATTTTTTTGTATGAGTTCGAATCTCAATATAAAAATATAATAATCGGGTATAAAGCTTAGGCAATTTGATTCACTTTCCACTTTCACTTGCCCGTGTTAGGTGTCACAATCACAATGTTGTAGATTATATTCTCTTCTCGCTTTATAGGAATGGCCAAGCTCAATTAATAGACTAAAGATATGGTGGCATTCTTCTTACAATGAAATTAGTGTTACTACTAATTACTATATAATTATAACATTAATTAAAACACGCTATTTTTTATAAAAATCATTTATAATTAATGTTATAAAATTAAAAGAATAATGAAAAAGATTATTGAAAATCATACACGCGCAAATCCATGATTGACTCACTATTCACATGTCTTGATCGTCACTTTTTCATTTGATGCATGTATCTTCTATATAGTAGTAATTTGTGAATAATTTGAATTATAATAATCTGATATGGTAAGTTCAAATCTATATTCAATTTGACCGGTTTGAATAATTTAATTATGTTAGATTTAATTTTGAATCAATATTCATAAATGATTCTATCTAAAATATTTTATTGATAAATTTCAATGACTCAATCTAAAACTAACATGAACAAAAAAGTCAACGTTACACATAGATAACAATGAGAGAAAAAAATAACAACAATCGTTGAAATTTGTGGGGCCAGTAATGGATGAAATAAGAATCCATCGCTGATTAATTAGGGTGTTAAGATCAACTATTATAACATAAACAAACAAATAATTTTGTGAAGTTCATGTTCAAGGGACTTTCATTGGCCTTGATGACCATAATCATCAGAGCCGTTTATGAGATTTTAGTGGTCCGAGGACGAACTAAAATATAGGCTCCTAATAATAAATATTAAAAGATAAATTAATCCCCTCATAATAAATATTAAAAATGAATTTTAAAAATAGGCGCCTAATAACAAGTATTAGAAAAGTAATTATGTTTCTAATAACAAACATTAGAAAAAAATTAAAATTTAAGAGTATGTTCCTAATAACAAATATTGGGAAAAAATATGTCCCTATTGGACCTCTAATAACAAATATTAAAAAATTAAAATTTAAGAGAATGTCCCTAATAACAAATATAGGGGAATTGAGCCCATAATTATAAGTATAAGAAAAAATAGGGTCTAATAACAAGTTTTAAAAAAAATTAAGAGTATGTCACTAATAATAAATATTGAAAATAGGCCCTTAATAATAAGTATTGAAAAAATTAGACCCCTTATAACAAATATTGAGAAAAATTAAATTTTAAGAATAAAACCCTAATAACAAATGTTGAAAAAATTGAATAATAATAATAAATTTTAAATAAATAAATTTTAAAAATACATCACTAATAAAAATATTAAATATTAATATCAAATATTATAAAAAAAAACCTTAGGCTGGCGCCACTCCAGTTCATTCAGGGACGACACTGAATTAACCATGCCATAAAAACCAGTGAAGAATGTTAGACATAGAAGAAAAGGATCGAAAACTCTAAAACTGAGATAATACTCTTTTTCATATCAACAACCCTGATTTACAAGATGGATGCTAGCGTGTTTATATACACAGCTAGAGCAGTTATCTCTGCAACTGCACATCCATTCATCAGTGAACAGCTGTGATAACAGCTTTAACAACTCCAAAAACAGTTGCAACAGACGCAACTCAGATCGTATGGGAAACTAGGGTTTTTTGTAGATTTTAGTATAAACTACGTACAAATACAGCAGTGTTTAACATTCCTATTGCTTTCTTAACTCTGAAAAAATTTCTCGAACATCAAACACGAGCAGCTTGCGGCGCAGACTCTCAAATTTGACAACTGGAAGTGGCTTGGTGAAAGTATCAGCAACTTGACAATCGGCAGGAACATGATTAACTTGAATTTCTTGAGCAGCAACCTTATCTCGAACAAAGTGAAGATCGAGTTCAAAGTGTTTAGTCTTAGCATGAAGCACCGGGTTAGCTGCCATGGCAACCGCACTGGTGTTGTCACACCAGATTCGAGGACATTCCAGAAGATTGATCCTCATTTCCATGAGTACAGCTCGGATCCAAGTTATTTCAGCAGCTGCATCAGCCAAACTCCTGTACTCTGCTTCAGCAGTTGAACGGGACACCGCTCGTTGTTTCTTCGAGCTCCAGGTGAGTAGATGTGCACCGTTGAAGACACAGTACCCAGATATAGACTTGCGATCGTCTATATCACCTCCCCAGTCGGCATCTGAAAAGACCTGCAACTCAGCACCATGCTGAACCTGAGATGGAAACCACAAGCCAAACTCCATAGTGCCATGAAGATAGCGTAAAATACGCTTTACAGCAAGCCAATGAGCATGTGTAGGGTGCTGAAGAAACTGAGCTGCTTTGTTAACTGCAAAAGCAACATCAGGTCTAGTGTGCGTAAGATACTGCAAAGCTCCCACCGTGCTGCGATACAACTGAGCATTAGGAAGAGGATCACCGTCAAATCGACTGAGCTTGAAGTTAGGGGGCATAGGCGTGGAGGCAGAATTAGAACCCTACAGGCCAACTTTGTAAAGCAACTCGGATAAAAACTTCTTTTGAGACAGAAATAGACCATTGCTCGATCGAGTAACCTCTAAACCCAAAAAGAATTGCAAAAGACCTAAGTCTTTGAGAGAAAATTTGTTGTGCAGTTCACTAATGACATTATCTACAGTAGAGGTGGCATTCCCTGTGATGAGAATGTCATCTACATAGACAATGAGGTACGTAACATCATGACCATTAAGAAGCAAGAACAGTGAGGGATCAGCCTTAGACTCCACAAAGCCCAACGTGCACAAAAACTCTTTAAGTTTAGCAAACCAGTTCCTGGGAGCTTGACGCAACCCATAGAGTGCTTTGCGAAGCTTACATACCAACACCTTGCCTGTTGAAGACCCTTCTTCAAAACCTGGAACCTGCTGCATGTAAACGTCCTCTTGGAGATCACCTTTTAGAAACGCGTTATTCACATCAACCTGTCGAATTGGCCATTGATTGGAAACTGCAACAGAAAGGAGTATGTTGACAGTGGCAAATCGAACAACTGGACTGAATGTGTCCATGAAGTCAAATCCTGGAATTTGCGCAAACCCCTTTGCAACAAGGCGTGCCTTGAAACGATCAACTGTGCCATCGGCTTTGAGTTTGACTTTGAACATCCATTTGCATCCCACTGCCTTTCTGCCAACAGGGAGCTCAACTATATCCCACGTGCCATTGCTAATATGTAACACCCCCTTCCCGGCCTGGTAGAGAACCGGGTCGGAGAGCGCTACCGGAAAATATAACGGAGATATGAGACATAAATCTTGACATAACATATTAGAGATCAGAACTTATTCCAAAGTTCAAAAATCATTTCGGCATATTTTATTAATCTCTTTTAAGACTTAACACTTAACTTATTAACAAGATACTTGAATTGGGGTCAATTTTAAACTTTTTCAAACTCAGGGACTAATTTGTAATTTTTACAAATTAGGGGTCCTTATCTGAAATTTGTGATATTATACTGAAATTAAACTTACTAGTTATTAGCTTGTAAAATCTCATTACTAACGGAGGTCATTTACCTATCTGATTAGACGAAGTAATGTTTGGTGACTATTTTGTAAAGTATTCAAATCTATTTCTTTTTGAATTATCTTACTAAAATTCTTTACATATTTAAATGAGTCTAACAACTCACAAAAATCATAGAGTCCTTTAATCAATGTTTTACTACCAATTATGTCAATTTTATTACTAACTCAATAGTCTATATAGCTTTAAAACCTTATATAAAACATAGGCAGATTTCACAATAGTAGGCCCACAAGATTAGTATAATTACTTTAACTACTTTGCCACCATACTAGGAGTTCATAAGGACAAAACACATTACTCTTTAATCGTAGTGACTTGTCAACCTTCCAACTAATCCCGATCTCGATCTGTTACTTTCCTTAACCTGAAATGTTATGCAATGAATGCATTAGACTTACATAGTCTAAGTGAGGTAGCCAATGACAATGAATGAACATATTATGTCATGTAACATGCTTCCAAAAATGAACATCATGCTAAATATGCAATAACATGGCATACTTCATATTCATAACAAAGCATAATATCATATCATATCCATAGCATAATGTATCAAACACATAATATATTGGTACCATTTCTTGATTTGTGCGTGTCATCCTTGCACAGGGGCCATGCTAATCTTGTAACTATTTCAAGTAACCATTGATGCAACATAAACATCATACTTTTATATTCATTTATACAACAAGTATCGATCAAACATTATCATATACAACAACAAGCATCATTTAAAAGCATTAGCATATACAAGACAAGTAGGCATATCAATCTCATTTCATTGGTACTTATCATTTAAGTACTTATCCTTCAAGTAATGTAACTTTTAAATGTTTTGCCTTGGATGATTAATGAAATAGGTAATCAAGTCTTCATGTAACATGTAACATTAGATACTCAAAGTATCCATTTCTCATTTCAACATATAACAGGGGATGCATAGGCATCAATGGTGACTTACCACCATTCAATTATCAAGGTGACTAACCACCTTATCAGGTTTATAGGTGACTAACCACCATCCTGTAACAAAGATCAGGGGAGCTCAACGACTCTAAGGCATGCCCTTCTACCTATAGACACTAATCATACCAAGGACTTTACTTATCTTTCTTTATTAACAAGATCATTCACTTGTCAATCATTCATAATTTCAAAGGCATTTAACCATTTCAATAGGCATATACATATAATCAATCAAGCATCTTGGTAACATAAAATTCCAGCAAGCACATGAGATCATATTCATTTTATGATCATAAAAAATCAGTAGCAAAGCTTATCATTTAGTCACATTTCACATAGCTCAAGCAATCAACACATCATATTTATACTAAGCATGCTTATCTAACAAGCAATATACACTTAGATCAATATTCTTGCCTTTAATCCTTCTTCCTTATCATTTTAAATTTTACCAATCATTATTAAATTCATTTCATGCTTTCTTCATGTTATCTAATAAAAAAAATAACAAGGTTAGGATACTAATCCCAACACTTTAAACAAAACTACACTCACATATCAGAACATAAAAACAAAGATCGGAATGACTCCATGTCACCCGAGACAAATGTATCTATACTCACATATCAGAACAAAGAAACAAAGATCGGAATGACACCGTGTCACCCGAGACAAATGCATCTACACTCACATATCATAACATAAAAACAATGATCGGAATGACACCGCGTCACCCGAGACAAATGCATCCACACTTACATATCAGAACATAAAAACAATGATCGGAATGACACCGCGTCACCCGAGACAAATGCATCCACACTCACATATCAGAACATAAAAACAATGATCGGAATGACACCGCGTCACCCGAGACAAATGCATCCACACTTACATATCAGAACATAAAAACAATGATCGGAATGACACCGCGTCACCCGAGACAAATGCATCCACACTCACCTCAATCTAAGCTTAGAGACATTTTCCTTATTCTCCAACTTTGTGGTTTCCTTCATTTCTACTCTTTTCTAACCAAACATTAAAGAAACATATCATTTAATATATTAGACAGTTTGCATTGTCCTTAAAGAAATATTTATATAAAATGTTCTATAACTCAAAATCTGATTTCGTTTGCTTCAAACGAAACTAGACTGAATAACCTTTTAAACCATATAAATTATAGCTTTTAATTCCTCTTATACAATTTATAATGAATTTTTAAAGTCTCTGTTGATGCAGATTTAGGGGCAAACTGTTACCCTGTTTTATGACATTTACTTATTCAAAAATTCATATCTTTTTACTCACAACTCCAAATAAGGAGTTCTTTACCATTCTGGAAAGCTTATAAACACACCTTTTTATTCTTTAATAATCCTATATATGATCTAAATGGTTTTAACCTACCAATTGAGACTTAATTCAAGCTTGGCCATTTAATTTATTTCATTTCATGAATCCCCTGTTCTAATCATAAATTTTCAGAATTTATTAACACCATTTTAACCCCCTAAACATTTCGAATTTCACAATTTAGCCCAGCAGATTTCCAATTTTATTCAGTTTCAGTCCCGTAACTTCTAACAACAATTCAGAGACCTATACTTAACATTTTTGAGCAAATCATACCTCTATTCCATGTAAAATTTTGTCCTCTACAACTTTGTAGAAGAACACTTTTTCCAGAAATGACTCTAACATGCTCAAAAATGCAGTTTTCTACAGGACAGTTTACAAATCTGAATTTTCTTTATTCTTTCTACCCTTATCTTTTACTAACCTTTAATTAATCCAATTTCATGCTTAATATAAATACTAATCATCAAATTAAAGGTAGTTGAGACTCTAATCTCAACTTTAATTTGTTTCACTCACCTTGATAGACCGGTACTTTATTTTTATTCCTTGGGCTTGACGGTTGTTCCGAATCTACCTCGTGTACCATGATAATTAATAAAAACCAATAAGACAATATCGAATATATATAAAAATATTAATCAAACTCGATACCGAAGCTTAAACTAACTAGAGATTTGAGCTTACCCCGTCGTCGACAGAAATTCGATATTACTATATCGAAAATATCGGACCACCAATCTAATACTGAACAACCTAATCTAAACCGATTGTTTGTTTCTCAATTTGTTGTGCATTTCCAACCATTTCCCTCCCCTTATTTATACTAATTGGCGTCAGACATCTCCCCTCACCTTTTTTTTATTCATTTATCTTTATTCTAGTGGCCAATTATCTATATAAAAAAATAAACAAGTGGCAATTGCCAATTCAATTTGTCTCCCCATAATTCAATTGCTTTCTTATCTTCAATGCTTTCTTATCTTCAATTCAAGTGGATTGGTTAGCCGTCCAATCTACTTTACTTTATATCTTTTTTTTATAATAATAATAATAAACTATTATAATTTACCCTGAATAATATTTATTAGTTCAGATAAGATTGAATAAATTATTCAATCAAAAAATATTCGGTCACCGGAATTTAATTCCGACTAGACCGGTTTTTGGGATGTGACAACTCTCCCCCCTTAGAAAAGAATTCGTCCTCGAATTCTTACCTGTAGCTTCGGATTGTTCATCCGAGCACTCTTTGGGATCAGAATCTTCTAGAAATGAAGAATTCACCTTTCCTAATTTTTTTTTGCGACATTGTCCTTCATGTCGTCGTTGAAAAAAAAATTATACTTAAAAATTCTCATGTCTTGATTTCTTTTTAGACTTATTAAATTTACTAACTTTCCGAGCTCTATTCGCTACTTCCGTAGCTTTAACTCTATTTACGAGATTTTGGAAATTTTTAATGTATAACGCTGAAAACATGGGTCGTAACTCATCGTTGAGCCCTACAATAAACATCTGACACTTATGTACTTATTATGGAACTCTTTCAAGAAAAATTCCCAACTTACGGTTTCCTAGGAGACGGTAAGGACAGTAGTCTCCCATCACTATAAGGCTTCAACGCAAGAGCGCATTCAAGCTTATGTTCATCCGAACATCTTAATTGCTTATCAAAAATCCTTAAAGTATTGTCTAACCAATACTCGGCTATTTTGGGATCATCTATGTCTCGACCAGTAAAGGTGTAAGCTCGGTATTGCGATAACTTATCGATTGGGGTTCGAAGAGGTTACGCAACAGGTGGCGTAGGTTGCATGACTTGACTAGCCTTTAACACATAAATTGCTAAAACATATCAGCCATGTTCTAATAACATTCTTCCTGAGCTGTAGGAGCTTCAGGCTCTACACCTCGAACAGGAGGGTTCTGAGAATTCGGAGGATTTCCTCCTTGCACCTACTCGCCATAAGTCGAGGAGATAGCAACAGACTCATTATTACAGGTTATTTAGTTCGAGACACATATCTATATTATAAAAGAGATCGGATAAGTTGACAAGTCACATACTTAACAAATTAACTCCTAGGTGGCAAAGTAACTTAACACACAATACAAACATACTTAAGTTTAGTCCAGAACCGACTAAACTCTAGCTCTGATACCACTACTGTAACACCCCCTTCCCGGCCTGGTAGAGAACCGGGTCGGAGAGCGCTACCGGAAAATATAACGGAGATATGAGACATAAATCTTGACATAACATATTAGAGATCAGAACTTATTCCAAAGTTCAAAAATCATTTCGGCATATTTTATTAATCTCTTTTAAGACTTAACACTTAACTTATTAACAAGATACTTGAATTGGGGTCAATTTTAAACTTTTTCAAACTCAGGGACTAATTTGTAATTTTTACAAATTAGGGGTCCTTATCTGAAATTTGTGATATTATACTGAAATTAAACTTACTAGTTATTAGCTTGTAAAATCTCATTACTAACGGAGGTCATTTACCTATCTGATTAGACGAAGTAATGTTTGGTGACTATTTTGTAAAGTATTCAAATCTATTTCTTTTTGAATTATCTTACTAAAATTCTTTACATATTTAAATGAGTCTAACAACTCACAAAAATCATAGAGTCCTTTAATCAATGTTTTACTACCAATTATGTCAATTTTATTACTAACTCAATAGTCTATATAGCTTTAAAACCTTATATAAAACATAGGCAGATTTCACAATAGTAGGCCCACAAGATTAGTATAATTACTTTAACTACTTTGCCACCATACTAGGAGTTCATAAGGACAAAACACATTACTCTTTAATCGTAGTGACTTGTCAACCTTCCAACTAATCCCGATCTCGATCTGTTACTTTCCTTAACCTGAAATGTTATGCAATGAATGCATTAGACTTACATAGTCTAAGTGAGGTAGCCAATGACAATGAATGAACATATTATGTCATGTAACATGCTTCCAAAAATGAACATCATGCTAAATATGCAATAACATGGCATACTTCATATTCATAACAAAGCATAATATCATATCATATCCATAGCATAATGTATCAAACACATAATATATTGGTACCATTTCTTGATTTGTGCGTGTCATCCTTGCACAGGGGCCATGCTAATCTTGTAACTATTTCAAGTAACCATTGATGCAACATAAACATCATACTTTTATATTCATTTATACAACAAGTATCGATCAAACATTATCATATACAACAACAAGCATCATTTAAAAGCATTAGCATATACAAGACAAGTAGGCATATCAATCTCATTTCATTGGTACTTATCATTTAAGTACTTATCCTTCAAGTAATGTAACTTTTAAATGTTTTGCCTTGGATGATTAATGAAATAGGTAATCAAGTCTTCATGTAACATGTAACATTAGATACTCAAAGTATCCATTTCTCATTTCAACATATAACAGGGGATGCATAGGCATCAATGGTGACTTACCACCATTCAATTATCAAGGTGACTAACCACCTTATCAGGTTTATAGGTGACTAACCACCATCCTGTAACAAAGATCAGGGGAGCTCAACGACTCTAAGGCATGCCCTTCTACCTATAGACACTAATCATACCAAGGACTTTACTTATCTTTCTTTATTAACAAGATCATTCACTTGTCAATCATTCATAATTTCAAAGGCATTTAACCATTTCAATAGGCATATACATATAATCAATCAAGCATCTTGGTAACATAAAATTCCAGCAAGCACATGAGATCATATTCATTTTATGATCATAAAAAATCAGTAGCAAAGCTTATCATTTAGTCACATTTCACATAGCTCAAGCAATCAACACATCATATTTATACTAAGCATGCTTATCTAACAAGCAATATACACTTAGATCAATATTCTTGCCTTTAATCCTTCTTCCTTATCATTTTAAATTTTACCAATCATTATTAAATTCATTTCATGCTTTCTTCATGTTATCTAATAAAAAAAATAACAAGGTTAGGATACTAATCCCAACACTTTAAACAAAACTACACTCACATATCAGAACATAAAAACAAAGATCGGAATGACTCCATGTCACCCGAGACAAATGTATCTATACTCACATATCAGAACAAAGAAACAAAGATCGGAATGACACCGTGTCACCCGAGACAAATGCATCTACACTCACATATCATAACATAAAAACAATGATCGGAATGACACCGCGTCACCCGAGACAAATGCATCCACACTTACATATCAGAACATAAAAACAATGATCGGAATGACACCGCGTCACCCGAGACAAATGCATCCACACTCACATATCAGAACATAAAAACAATGATCGGAATGACACCGCGTCACCCGAGACAAATGCATCCACACTTACATATCAGAACATAAAAACAATGATCGGAATGACACCGCGTCACCCGAGACAAATGCATCCACACTCACCTCAATCTAAGCTTAGAGACATTTTCCTTATTCTCCAACTTTGTGGTTTCCTTCATTTCTACTCTTTTCTAACCAAACATTAAAGAAACATATCATTTAATATATTAGACAGTTTGCATTGTCCTTAAAGAAATATTTATATAAAATGTTCTATAACTCAAAATCTGATTTCGTTTGCTTCAAACGAAACTAGACTGAATAACCTTTTAAACCATATAAATTATAGCTTTTAATTCCTCTTATACAATTTATAATGAATTTTTAAAGTCTCTGTTGATGCAGATTTAGGGGCAAACTGTTACCCTGTTTTATGACATTTACTTATTCAAAAATTCATATCTTTTTACTCACAACTCCAAATAAGGAGTTCTTTACCATTCTGGAAAGCTTATAAACACACCTTTTTATTCTTTAATAATCCTATATATGATCTAAATGGTTTTAACCTACCAATTGAGACTTAATTCAAGCTTGGCCATTTAATTTATTTCATTTCATGAATCCCCTGTTCTAATCATAAATTTTCAGAATTTATTAACACCATTTTAACCCCCTAAACATTTCGAATTTCACAATTTAGCCCAGCAGATTTCCAATTTTATTCAGTTTCAGTCCCGTAACTTCTAACAACAATTCAGAGACCTATACTTAACATTTTTGAGCAAATCATACCTCTATTCCATGTAAAATTTTGTCCTCTACAACTTTGTAGAAGAACACTTTTTCCAGAAATGACTCTAACATGCTCAAAAATGCAGTTTTCTACAGGACAGTTTACAAATCTGAATTTTCTTTATTCTTTCTACCCTTATCTTTTACTAACCTTTAATTAATCCAATTTCATGCTTAATATAAATACTAATCATCAAATTAAAGGTAGTTGAGACTCTAATCTCAACTTTAATTTGTTTCACTCACCTTGATAGACCGGTACTTTATTTTTATTCCTTGGGCTTGACGGTTGTTCCGAATCTACCTCGTGTACCATGATAATTAATAAAAACCAATAAGACAATATCGAATATATATAAAAATATTAATCAAACTCGATACCGAAGCTTAAACTAACTAGAGATTTGAGCTTACCCCGTCGTCGACAGAAATTCGATATTACTATATCGAAAATATCGGACCACCAATCTAATACTGAACAACCTAATCTAAACCGATTGTTTGTTTCTCAATTTGTTGTGCATTTCCAACCATTTCCCTCCCCTTATTTATACTAATTGGCGTCAGACATCTCCCCTCACCTTTTTTTTATTCATTTATCTTTATTCTAGTGGCCAATTATCTATATAAAAAAATAAACAAGTGGCAATTGCCAATTCAATTTGTCTCCCCATAATTCAATTGCTTTCTTATCTTCAATGCTTTCTTATCTTCAATTCAAGTGGATTGGTTAGCCGTCCAATCTACTTTACTTTATATCTTTTTTTTATAATAATAATAATAAACTATTATAATTTACCCTGAATAATATTTATTAGTTCAGATAAGATTGAATAAATTATTCAATCAAAAAATATTCGGTCACCGGAATTTAATTCCGACTAGACCGGTTTTTGGGATGTGACAACTCTCCCCCCCTTAGAAAAGAATTCGTCCTCGAATTCTTACCTGTAGCTTCGGATTGTTCATCCGAGCACTCTTTGGGATCAGAATCTTCTAGAAATGAAGAATTCACCTTTCCTAATTTTTTTTTGCGACATTGTCCTTCATGTCGTCGTTGAAAAAAAAATTATACTTAAAAATTCTCATGTCTTGATTTCTTTTTAGACTTATTAAATTTACTAACTTTCCGAGCTCTATTCGCTACTTCCGTAGCTTTAACTCTATTTACGAGATTTTGGAAATTTTTAATGTATAACGCTGAAAACATGGGTCGTAACTCATCGTTGAGCCCTACAATAAACATCTGACACTTATGTACTTATTATGGAACTCTTTCAAGAAAAATTCCCAACTTACGGTTTCCTAGGAGACGGTAAGGACAGTAGTCTCCCATCACTATAAGGCTTCAACGCAAGAGCGCATTCAAGCTTATGTTCATCCGAACATCTTAATTGCTTATCAAAAATCCTTAAAGTATTGTCTAACCAATACTCGGCTATTTTGGGATCATCTATGTCTCGACCAGTAAAGGTGTAAGCTCGGTATTGCGATAACTTATCGATTGGGGTTCGAAGAGGTTACGCAACAGGTGGCGTAGGTTGCATGACTTGACTAGCCTTTAACACATAAATTGCTAAAACATATCAGCCATGTTCTAATAACATTCTTCCTGAGCTGTAGGAGCTTCAGGCTCTACACCTCGAACAGGAGGGTTCTGAGAATTCGGAGGATTTCCTCCTTGCACCTACTCGCCATAAGTCGAGGAGATAGCAACAGACTCATTATTACAGGTTATTTAGTTCGAGACACATATCTATATTATAAAAGAGATCGGATAAGTTGACAAGTCACATACTTAACAAATTAACTCCTAGGTGGCAAAGTAACTTAACACACAATACAAACATACTTAAGTTTAGTCCAGAACCGACTAAACTCTAGCTCTGATACCACTACTGTAACACCCCCTTCCCGGCCTGGTAGAGAACCGGGTCGGAGAGCGCTACCGGAAAATATAACGGAGATATGAGACATAAATCTTGACATAACATATTAGAGATCAGAACTTATTCCAAAGTTCAAAAATCATTTCGGCATATTTTATTAATCTCTTTTAAGACTTAACACTTAACTTATTAACAAGATACTTGAATTGGGGTCAATTTTAAACTTTTTCAAACTCAGGGACTAATTTGTAATTTTTACAAATTAGGGGTCCTTATCTGAAATTTGTGATATTATACTGAAATTAAACTTACTAGTTATTAGCTTGTAAAATCTCATTACTAACGGAGGTCATTTACCTATCTGATTAGACGAAGTAATGTTTGGTGACTATTTTGTAAAGTATTCAAATCTATTTCTTTTTGAATTATCTTACTAAAATTCTTTACATATTTAAATGAGTCTAACAACTCACAAAAATCATAGAGTCCTTTAATCAATGTTTTACTACCAATTATGTCAATTTTATTACTAACTCAATAGTCTATATAGCTTTAAAACCTTATATAAAACATAGGCAGATTTCACAATAGTAGGCCCACAAGATTAGTATAATTACTTTAACTACTTTGCCACCATACTAGGAGTTCATAAGGACAAAACACATTACTCTTTAATCGTAGTGACTTGTCAACCTTCCAACTAATCCCGATCTCGATCTGTTACTTTCCTTAACCTGAAATGTTATGCAATGAATGCATTAGACTTACATAGTCTAAGTGAGGTAGCCAATGACAATGAATGAACATATTATGTCATGTAACATGCTTCCAAAAATGAACATCATGCTAAATATGCAATAACATGGCATACTTCATATTCATAACAAAGCATAATATCATATCATATTCATAGCATAATGTATCAAACACATAATATATTGGTACCATTTCTTGATTTGTGCGTGTCATCCTTGCACAGGGGCCATGCTAATCTTGTAACTATTTCAAGTAACCATTGATGCAACATAAACATCATACTTTTATATTCATTTATACAACAAGTATCGATCAAACATTATCATATACAACAACAAGCATCATTTAAAAGCATTAGCATATACAAGACAAGTAGGCATATCAATCTCATTTCATTGGTACTTATCATTTAAGTACTTATCCTTCAAGTAATGTAACTTTTAAATGTTTTGCCTTGGATGATTAATGAAATAGGTAATCAAGTCTTCATGTAACATGTAACATTAGATACTCAAAGTATCCATTTCTCATTTCAACATATAACAGGGGATGCATAGGCATCAATGGTGACTTACCACCATTCAATTATCAAGGTGACTAACCACCTTATCAGGTTTATAGGTGACTAACCACCATCCTGTAACAAAGATCAGGGGAGCTCAACGACTCTAAGGCATGCCCTTCTACCTATAGACACTAATCATACCAAGGACTTTACTTATCTTTCTTTATTAACAAGATCATTCACTTGTCAATCATTCATAATTTCAAAGGCATTTAACCATTTCAATAGGCATATACATATAATCAATCAAGCATCTTGATAACATAAAATTCCAACAAGCACATGAGATCATATTCATTTTATGATCATCAAAAATCAGTAGCAAAGCTTATCATTTAGTCACATTTCACATAGCTCAAGCAATCAACACATCATATTTATACTAAGCATGCTTATCTAACAAGCAATATACACTTAGATCAATATTCTTGCCTTTAATCCTTCTTCCTTATCATTTTAAATTTTACCAATCATTATTAAATTCATTTCATGCTTTCTTCATGTTATCTAATAAAAAAAAATAACAAGGTTAGGATACTAATCCCAACACTTTAAACAAAACTACACTCACATATCAGAACATAAAAACAAAGATCGGAATGACTCCATGTCACCCGAGACAAATGCATCTACACTCACATATCAGAACAAAGAAACAAAGATCGGAATGACACCGTGTCACCCGAGACAAATGCATCTACACTCACATATCAGAACATAAAAACAATGATCGGAATGACACCGCGTCACCCGAGACAAATGCATCCACACTTACATATCAGAACATAAAAACAATGATCGGAATGACACCGCGTCACCCGAGACAAATGCATCCACACTCACATATCAGAACATAAAAACAATGATCGGAATGACACCGCGTCACCCGAGACAAATGCATCCACACTTATATATCAGAACATAAAAATAATGATCGGAATGACACCGCGTCACCCGAGACAAATGCATCCACACTCACCTCAATCCAAGCTTAGAGACATTTTCCTTATTCTCCAACTTTGTGGTTTCCTTCATTTCTACTCTTTTCTAACCAAACATTAAAGAAACATATCATTTAATATATTAGACAGTTTGCATTGTCCTTAAAGAAATATTTATATAAAATGTTCTATAACTCAAAATCTGATTTCGTTTGCTTCAAACGAAACTAGACTGAATAACCTTTTAAACCATATAAATTATAGCTTTTAATTCCTCTTATACAATTTATAATGAATTTTTAAAGTCTCTGTTGATGCAGATTTAGGGGCAAACTGTTACCCTGTTTTATGACATTTACTTATTCAAAAATTCATATCTTTTTACTCACAACTCCAAATAAGGAGTTCTTTACCATTCTGGAAAGCTTATAAACACACCTTTTTATTCTTTAATAATCCTATATATGATCTAAATGGTTTTAACCTACCAATTGAGACTTAATTCAAGCTTGGCCATTTAATTTATTTCATTTCATGAATCCCCTGTTCTAATCATAAATTTTCAGAATTTATTAACACCATTTTAACCCCCTAAACATTTCGAATTTCACAATTTAGCCCAGCAGATTTCCAATTTTATTCAGTTTCAGTCCCGTAACTTCTAACAACAATTCAGAGACCTATACTTAACATTTTTGAGCAAATCATACCTCTATTCCATGTAAAATTTTGTCCTCTACAACTTTGTAGAAGAACACTTTTTCCAGAAATGACTCTAACATGCTCAAAAATGCAGTTTTCTACAGGACAGTTTACAAATCTGAATTTTCTTTATTCTTTCTACCCTTATCTTTTACTAACCTTTAATTAATCCAATTTCATGCTTAATATAAATACTAATCATCAAATTAAAGGTAGTTGAGACTCTAATCTCAACTTTAATTTGTTTCACTCACCTTGATAGACCGGTACTTTATTTTTATTCATTGGGCTTGATGGTTGTTCCGAATCTACCTCGTGTACCATGATAATTAATAAAAACCAATAAGACAATATCGAATATATATAAAAATATTAATCAAACTCGATACCGAAACTTAAACTAACTAGAGATTTGAGCTTACCCCGTCGTCGACAGAAATTCGATATTACTATATCGAAAATATCGGACCACCAATCTAATACTGAACAACCTAATCTAAACCGATTGTTTGTTTCTCAATTTGTTGTGCATTTCCAACCATTTCCCTCCCCCTATTTATACTAATTGGCGTCAGACATCTCCCCCCACCTTTTTTTTTATTCATTTATCTTTATTCTAGTGGCCAATTATCTATATAAAAAAATAAACAAGTGGCAATTGCCAATTCAATTTGTCTCCCCATAATTCAATTGCTTTCTTATCTTCAATGCTTTCTTATCTTCAATTCAAGTGGATTGGTTAGCCGTCCAATCTACTTTACTTTATATCTTTTTTTTTATATAATAATAATAATAAACTATTATAATTTACCCTGAATAATATTTATTAGTTCAGATAAGATTGAATAAATTATTCAATCAAAAAATATTCGGTCACCGGAATTTAATTCCGACTAGACCGGTTTTTGGGATGTGACATAATAAGAGCTTGATACTCAGCCATCACAGCTGCTCTCCAATCAGGATCATCCAAAGCACAATGAATATCTGCTGGTGGAGACTTAACTTGAACATTAAACACTTTAGCCTTAACAATACCATTCTTTCGACGAGTGACCATAGGATGCACATTCATAGTAGTCTGTGGTTGCTGAGAAATATGAATAGGAGTAGTATTGCCAGAGCAAGATGCATCAGGCCCTGAAATATGAGGTTCTGTATCAGTGGGGAAAGGCATAGATGTCACAACTGTTGGTACCACAGGAGATGCATATGATAACGCCACAGGAGATTCAACGAACTCAGGAGAAGGATCATGTAGTTCAGGAGATACCCTATTATCATATGTAGGCATGCTAGGGTCATCACCATTCAATGACGTACCAACATCGCATGCAGCACGATCAGTGTCAACAACAGCAGTCCCAGACGAGGAAGGAGGAATTACAGGAGATTGATCTTCAGGAGCAGGACGAGACTCAGGAAGATGATCTCGCGTAGAACCAGACGAAACAGTGGTATCATGTGCACGATCAGTAGGAGCAAAAGAAGGCGAGGAATCCATAACAGGAAGAATAGGCACTGACCCAGATGAAACAAACGATGAAGTAGATGATTTGGGCACAGGCTCAGTAGCAAAAGGAAACTGATGCTCATCGAAGACAACATGCCGAGAAATGAAACAACGACCATCATTATCCAGACAGACATAACCATGATGCAAGGGTGAATATCCAAGAAACACACATGGGCGAGACCTGAAATCAAATTTATGCCTGTTAAATGGTATTAAATGAGGATAACATCTACAGCCAAATACCCTTAAAAAATTATAGTCAGGAGAAATGCCATAGAGCCTTTGGTGAGGGGACATGCCATCCAACGTCCTTGTAGGCAACCTGTTGATTAAAAAGACTGCACTGATAACAGCCTGAGACCAGAATCTGAGGGGAACACTAGCCTGAGCTAACAAAGCAAGAGCCATCTCTACTACATGTCTATGCTTGCGCTCAACGACACCGTTTTGTTGAGAGGTGTGTGGGCAAGTCTTGCGAAGGGCAATACCTTTCTTAACAGCTAAACTTTCCAAAAACCGAAATTCCCCTCCTCCATCCGTTTGAAACGCAACCACATTAGAGTGAAATTGATTATGAACAATGGCTAAGAAGGAATCAAAGGTTGCAGCAACATCACTTTTATTTTTTAACAAAAAGAGCCAAGTATTCCGGCTGTACATATCAACAAACAAAACAAAGAAACGATAACCATTGGAAGCAACAGGTGCTGGTCCCCATACATCAACCTCAACTAATTGAAAAGGAGAAGAATACACAGCTGTAGAAGAAGAAAATGGCAAAGCATGGCTTTTTCCCATTTGACATGCCATACATACATGTTTATAAGAATTAGAAACAGATTTATGAGTAACTAATCTAACAACATCTGAACTCGGGTGCCCCAATCGTCTATGCCAGGTCCAAAACTCAGAGTCATCCTTCACCACTGTGTTGTGAACACACATGTCACCATCAGCAGTTGAATCATGAAAACTATAGAGGCCTTCATCGAGCCCACCCTTCAGCAGAACTTCATGCGTGCAAGCATCCTTAACAAAACAGTAGGTGGCATGAAATTCAAAATAAACATGATTATCTTGAGAAACTGAGCTACAGACATGAGATTCTTGGATATTTGAGGAACATATAAAGTATTGTTTAAACAAAGAGGCCTTGTAGAGGAATTAAGACACACACGACCAATTTGCATAATATTAAGGGAGGTACCATCACCAAGATGGACCTTACCTTTACCACTATAGCAGACCTTGTTTTGTAAAGCTGAAGATGAACTAGCGACATGGTGAGTAGCTCCTGAATCCGGAAACCATTTAGAGTAGTTAGCTGGTCCATCACATGTCAACGCATTGACTTGCACATTGTCATTATCATCAGCGAGATGTTCAACATGAGCGTGACCAGAGTGACCACGTGTGCATGGATCATAAGACTGCTCAGCACTATGAGAACAGCATGAACAAGTATGCACCTGAACCTTAGGCTTCGATTGTTGAGCAGTGACACCTTTGAAGTTCTGATCAAATCGATGCCAACATCGATCAACTAAGTGTCCCAATTTCCCACAAAGTTGACACTGATGACGTGGCCTACCCTTATACTTGACATTCGAAGAAGCATTCTTAACAGAATCAACAGAAGATTGCATGGTCTCTTCTTGATCATTATCAACAGAAGAATTAGGATTCTTGGTATTATACCTGGTAAAATTGATGCCTGCAGAAAACCTTGCAGTGTTTTCAAGCCGAGTTTCTGCATCCACGAGAATGGATACAACATTGTCAACTGTGTACACCTCTTTGCTAGCCGTAATGGTCGAAATTGAAGGTTCAAACTCCGCAGGGAGACCATTGAGTATGGTGGCAATATGTTCCATGTCAGTGATCTTACTACCACAAGCTGCAAGCAGATCACAAATTTCTTTAACAGCCATGGTGTATTCACGCATGGTTTGAGTGCCTTTCTTCAAAGATCTCAACCGGCAATGAAGATTCATCATCTTTGTGGTAGACAAACCAGAATTTATCTCAGTGATCGACTTCCAAACATCAGCCGTGGTCTCAGAACCTACAAGCCTTGGCAAAATATTTGCAGAAACAGTAGATAGCAACCAAGATGCAAGGGAGCTATCCTGCTTGAAGTAATGAATATAAGAAGGATTAAGCACTGTTTCACCTGCTCGATTGCGCATTGTCTTCGCAGGAACAGGCATGGTGCCATCAAGAAATCCTTCCAAACCAAGCCCTCTGATGGTCAAGACAACCTGCTGTTTCCATAGCAGGAAATTGGAATCCGTGAGACAAACATTGATGCGTTTGTTAGAGAACAACTGGGCTTCAAGAACAGAATCATCATCACCAAGAGAAATCTCGGGAGCCATGAAAAAAAACGAACAAGAAAAGGATGAAGAAATGAACCAGAAAGAAAGATTTCAACACGAGAAACACAAAGAGATTACACCCTAGCAACTGATACCATGTTAGACATAGAAGAAAATGATCGAAAACTCTAAAACTGAGATAATACTCTTTTTCATATCAACAACCCTGATTTACAAGATGGATGCTAGCGTGTTTATATACACAGCTAGAGCAGTTATCTTTGCAACTGCACATCCATTCATCAGTGAACAGCTGTGATAACAGCTTTAACAACTCCAAAAACAGTTGCAACAGACGCAACTCAGATCGTATGGGAAACTAGGGTTTTTTGTAGATTTTAGTATAAACTACGTACAAATACAGCAGTGTTTAACAAAGAAAACATAAGGTAAAGTAAATTCCGACCACCTTCATGGCCGCAACCATGCCATCAGAATCAATAAAAAAATTGGGTGAATATATATATATATATATATATATATATATTTCGGTGTCTAGATTTTGTTTGATCGAATACTCACATTTAGTAATAAATGAAATAAAAAACAGTCGTCGGCTAGCAATTATTACGACTTAGGGTGTTAAGGTCAACGATTAGAACATAAATAAACAAATAATTTTGTGGAGTTCATGTAAAAGTTACTTTCATTGCTTTTGATGGCCATAACCATGCCATCAAATTTATTAATGAAGGTATATTTTGATATCTAAATTTGCTTATAAAAGTTAATTTGATATTTATTTATTTTTTGCTCAATTAAGCATTTAAATTTGACTCCGATCTTAATGGGTACTTACCATTTTTAACTAATCTAGACAAAAACCAAATTTATATATCTAATTAAATAAAAAATTTAAATATCAAATTAATATATATATCAAATTAAGATACTAAAATATATATTTGCCCTAAAATATCAATTTGATTTAAACTTGTTCGGTAAACACGATTGAATACTGCAAGCCAAATAAAGCCCGAAATATTTTGTATAAGTAATACAAATAATTTAAAGTCAATAAATGCATATGTTGAATAACTGTTATGGATAATTAGAACAATAAAAGGATTTTGGTCGTCTTCTCAGTTTTCGATAAACACAAATAAAAAACAAGTGTCGTGAAAGTTATTTTATGAATACAAAACACTTGTAAAAAACCACATAAATGTGTCATACACCAGAGACGTGCCATTAAGGAAGAAAAAATGTACCACAAAGTCATAAAAGTACAACAAAATGTGTAAAGACAAAATACAAAAACAAGAGCATGCGATGATGACTTGGTGGTCAGAGCACGCTCATCTGCTCCACTCCTTTTTCCTTAGGTCCCGGGTTCAAAACCCCTCAAGAGCATTGCCTTCACTTAGATTTTTTCGCTCCCCCTCTAGATAGAAGTAGAATAGGATTTTCAAAAAAACAAAATAGAATAAATAGGTTTTGGCTAGCCTATTTGATTTTTTTTACAAAACCATTTAAGAGAATTTATTTGGAAAAAACATCATAATTATTCAATATAACACCAATAGCATTGTAGAATATGTTAGACAAACTCTTATTAAATTACAATTACCATTTTTATAATTACCGTTATTTATTGGTCAATTAATTCAGTTAGAATAGTAAAAAATATATTATAAAATAATCATCTAATTTAGTTTGTTGCTCTCACAAAGTCATAATTCAAACGAAAATTTTATAACGCTCGACGAACACTGCTGAACACCACTAACGCTAAACACTATTAAATTTATTAATAAAGATTAAAAATCTCAAGGACTTAACATATAATTATAAATTTTATTTTAAATAAAATTTTAATTAAATCATTTTCATATATATATATATAATATTTTAATTATTTTTTAAAAATAATTGGATCAAATACCAACCTTAGTCAATTTAAAAAATAAAAATCTTAAATCTTAAACCCAAAACATGAAACCCTAAACTCTAAACCTAAAACATGAAAACTTAAATCATAAACCCTAAACTATAAGATGCGAGACATAAACCATAACCCCTAAATTTGAACATTAGATTTAGGGTTTTGAGTTTTTTTTAAATTGACTAAGGTTGATATTTGATTTAATTATTAAAAAAAATTAAAAATATAATATATATGAAAAATAATTTAATTGAAAATTTATTTTAAATAATTTATAATTATATGTTGAGTCATTGAGATTTTTAATCAATAGTAATTAATTTAATGATGTCAGTAATGTTTTGTGTTAGTGATAATTAGTGATGTTCGTCAAGCGTGGTAGACTCGTCGTAATTCAAATTTCTTATCTTATCTTAGATGATTTAACATCCCAATTTATAAACCAAGTAAGATAATTTTAATTTAAGATATACATCACTAATGCTATATATTGCTACACACCAATAATTGTTTCAATAATTATTAAAAATTTGATTTATAATTAATTATATTTTAAAAAAACATTGGTCTTTCACAAACTTTAAATGTGTTGACGTTTGGGTTTGGATCTCTTTACCTGAGTAGAAGATGGTGCATGTGTGGCAAAATATGATGAGGGCTTTGCATCTTTTTCTGTACAAATAAAATAGAAAATAAAGGATAGGATTTAGGGATGAATCTATGGTTTATATAAGATGAATAATTTAATACAAACATTTTAAATTAATGATTAAAAATAATTAAAATTAAAAAGAGGAAAGGTTATTTAACTTCAATTCTAATTTTATTTTAAAAAACTATTAATTATATGTCGAGTCTTTTTAAACTTTTAATAATTATTTATAAATTATTAAAAAAATTAGCGGTGTATATTATTAATAGTGTGTAGCGGCGATGGTTCGTTCCAGACCCACCCATTAATTTATCATTATTTCATGATTTACATAATTAGATAATTTTGTATAATTTTTCCTATTTTTAATGAAAAATTATATTTAAATCAATAAGTTACCTACCCTATATTACCCAACTTTTATATACAAGACACGGGTTAGCTTTCTGATGTTCTATTTTGTTCTTAATTTCCGATAACAAAAAAAGAAAAAAAAAAGAAAAAAGAGAGAGGACAAATTCGATTTGTTCTTTGTTTCAAGCTCCTATTGTATCCAATGGCAGCAGACTCTGTAATTGCGCCTCAGATAGGCAAAGATTTCGGGAAACTCGAGCATGGGTATCTTCTCTTTTCTCTCATTCTTTCCTTTCCTTTGGTTTTTTTTCTTTCAATTTGTTAAATTTTTTTTATGTTTTGTTTAGATGCGATCATTATAAGAGACGATGTAAAATCCTTGCTCCTTGCTGTAACAAGATCTTCCCTTGCCGCCATTGCCATAACGAAACCTCTGTACTCTTCTAATATATTTGATTGCCTGTCTTGATTATGTAAACTAATTAATCTTCTTGTTTTTGGTTGCTCAATGTTTAATGATTTGTTTGTTTGTTTAATTTAGAACTCACTTAGCAACCCAAAAGATCATCACGACCTTGTCAGGCAGGATGTCAAGCAAGTATGATTTATTTGACCATCACCTTTTATGTTACAGTAAAATAGTACCCTTTTATTTTTTGCTCTTCTAAAGGGGGAAAACATGTTTTTTTTTTTAATTTTATAATGTGGTGGAATTTATTTGTGTCAGGTTATTTGTTCAATTTGCAATACCCAACAGGAGGTATGTCTTTTTGCATCTAATTCTCTAAAAGTAACTGTAAATGTCTCAACTCTGAAGTCCATCTTTTTAATGTTCCAGGTTGCTCAAGTTTGTTCCCATTGTGGGGTAACCATGGGAGAATATTTCTGCAATATATGCAAATTCTATGATGATGATGTAAGAACATTACATTTTTTTTAATTTTTTATTCCACTTAAAATCGTGCTGAGTTTATGCTATGGTTGTTGCAGACATCAAAGGGACAGTTCCATTGTAACGATTGTGGAATCTGTAGGTTAGTTAGTATGTTGTGTCCAATTTATTAAGTTTTTCCGCTTGCTTTTGTGACTTGTTTCTGTCTTATGCCTTGATGACTACTGTTCCAATCTAATCCGTGCCGTGGTTTATAGGGTTGGTGGTCGTGACAAGTTCTTCCACTGCGAGAAATGCGGTAGGCAGTTTTATTACCATTCTTGCTACTTGTCTGATTTAGTTTTAAAGGCAGTTTCTTTTATACAATCGTGTGTAGTTTCGAATCAAAGTTGTTATGGGGCAAAAAATGCTACTCCTGTTAAAGCAGAAAAGAAAAACATGAAAAGGATAGCTGAATTACAAGTTAAAAGTGTTTTTTCTATAATTTTTACTTATGCCGTTGAATTAACTAAAGTGGTAGCAACAGATAGCCTCAGAATCCTCCTCTCACTACTGTTTGTGTCGTTTTTGTGGTAATTTTCCAGAGTCGAGCAAAGTATATTCTTTTTTATCTGTTGTTTAGATGGCTGTGTTCCTGGGTTTTTATCAATGCTTGTTGCAGTTCTATAGAGTGTCCTGTAGTATCATGTCCTTTATCATTTTAAGACATCTCAATTCTTCCAATGAATTTCCAACTCTATTAGGTAGTTTGCACTCATTGCCGGTTTATGGTGTCTCAAGCCGGATCCTTTTCAGAAGCCTAAAATTTACTTAGTTTTAAATTTGTGTGGGAGTTTCATGTAAAGGCCAACCAAAAAAGCATAACGAAGCACCCATCTCTGTATTTGTTTCTTGTAAACATGTACTTCAAATTCACTTTGAACATTTGGTTCACTGGAATTGAATAGCGGTTTAATAAGTATAATGGTAGTTTGGTTGGATTGCATGGAATGAATATGTAATATGTATTACATTGTCCGTTTGAGTGAAATAATATTGAGAATAGACAAGGAATAGACTGAAAATGACATTTATACCTTTAGATTAAAATTCAATAATTTATTTATGTATATTTATTTTAAAACATTATATTATTAATAAATAAGAAATTAATAAAATAAATATTTATTAAATTTTTTAAATCATTTATTATAATATTTTTTATAATTATAACAATATATCATCACCAAAGAACAACATTCTGTAGAGAGTATTATTTTATTATTGAAAATAGCCATCCTATTCGGAGGACGGAATGGCCATTCCTTGGGTACGGTGGGGAATGGCTATTAGTGAAGTTGTAATAAGAGGTGAATAGGGATTCTTGGGAATGAGTGGTTCAGTGAAACAAACCTTTGAATTACTGTTCACTGAATCAGGCCTGAATGTGTTGGCTATTCATGCCAACCGGGCATTCTTTTAGGTTTACGGTGCGAACCTCTAAGCATATAGTTTTTTTTTCTCTCTCACTATATTGCATTTTCCTTTATGATGTTGTTGTCGGCACAGGTTCTTGCTATATGGTGGATCTGCGTGACAATCACTATTGTGTGGAGAACTCTATGAAGACTTTCTGCCCCATCTGTTATGAGGTTTGTGCTTCGAGAGAGTTCAACTATTTCTTCAGTTTGCTTGAAATTTCTTGAGAATTTGTTTTTCTAAGACATTTTGTCTTGCGTCCAGTATCTTTTTGACTCGGTTAAAAGCATACGCATTATGAACTGTGGACATACGATACACATGGAATGTTTTTCTCAGATGGCTATGCAAAATCAGTAAATTCAGATTACTTGCTAATTGCTTAGTTATTTTAATTTTACATTTTTTTATATGAATGGTTAACATCTATTGGTTTTGTTCATACTACAGGTATCGATGTCCCATCTGCTGCAAGGCAGTACTTGATATGACTTCTTTTTGGGAAGATCTGGATATGGATGTATAAACCTTTTGATCATTTTATTGTACATTAAGTTTCTACTAGACCTCAGTGTTTTATGTGTTAGCAACACTTGTTTGTTAGTTGGATTTAGTTTTTGATATCAAGGTCTAATCTTTAGGCAAAAGCCCATATTAAAATGATTTTGCTGTTGAAGTTATTATGTACTACTACTTTTAGGTTTTACTATGTTACTCTTTTGATCATTTTTGTATGTCATTAATCGGTGGTATTTTTCTTTACTTGCAGATTGGTGCTACTCAAATGCCTGCGGAGTATCAGTTTGAGGTGCTAAATTATATACTTCCTCTTTTAAACGCCTGCAGCATTCACACGGTTATAATTGTTGCATCACTTGAATAATACATAATACACAATTTTGGTAGTTATTGGTCTCATTTCAAAGATAACATCTAGTTGTACGATTTCTAGGCCTCTTAACTACGTCCATCCGTTTCTCGAGGTTTGGCCGGAACAGATATGTATTGCCATACATAACTTTCTTATTTCGAATAGCAGGCAGTATTCTTTTTCTCGGATGTTAACAAATGAAAAGACTAGGGAAACTCTCTTCATATGCACTTGTCCTTTTCCAGAAGAACGGGATGCTAATAACTGAAGGGTTTTATGTTATGGTTTCTAGTGCTGTTCCTATGCAGTTGCTTTCATGGTGCCATGTGCAGGGACCTAACTGAGATAGGATAGTGGTTGGGGCCAAATTGCTAAGTATTTAAGCCAAGGACTGGGAGGCAAAGGCTTTATTTTGCGTAAGATTTAAACTGTTAGGGGCCTAAAGGTGTATTAAACCAAAAAAATTGAAGGGCCAGGGCCACTCCCATGTTAATGGCCGTGTGTTTAGAGTAAACTCACTACTGCACTGCAATTATTTTCCCATTAATTGTCTCAAATGATAATGAGCCACTATCATTCTTCTCTGAAAGGAATTTCTCTGCATATTTATGTAATAACTTCGTCATCATTCTTGTATTCTCGAAGATAATTTTTGATCCATTGATATAGGTTTGTAGTCAAAACAATGGTGGATCGAGTATTTGCATGTTGATGAATGTGTTTTTCGTGCAGGTTCCGATCCTCTGCAATGACTGCAACAGTACAAGCTCAGTCCAGTTTCACATTCTTGGTCTCAAGTGCAGGCAATGCAATTCATATAACACCCGCCGGATTACAACACCAGCCAATCCTTGAGATACATACTGAAATCCGACACTTTTATGCAAAACCATCTTACCAAGGTTCTTTGTTTAGTTGTATTTTCTTTCATTGTTTATTTTGGCTACTATTGATGTAAGATCAGTTGATATAATTCTCAAGACAGTTACATTCGAGTAAAAAAAATAACAATTATTAATTTGGTTATAAATTATTTTCTCCAAAAGTTTCAATTTAGGTACTTAATTAAATCATGTTAAAATGGATGAAAGATAATGGTATGGTATGGTATGTTATAATTAGTAATTTTAGTCCCAATTTTATGTATTCTATTAATTTGGTTATTGTTCTCTTAAATTGTATATCCTGTTTCTAAATTATTTGTTTTTTTTCTAAAAAAGTTATTTTTATGTTGCAGTTAACGGATATCTTGTTTATAATGTTTTTCTTAAAATATATAAAAAATTAGAACTCGATTATTTTTAATTATTGGAGTGAAATGAATTATAAACCTGTATATTGTTATTTAGAAGTTAAAACTCATTATCATTGTTCTCCTCCACGTGCCTTATAAAGCAAAAATATCCGCACCCAATATAATGTAACGCTATAGACAACACCAAAATGGTAGCTTGAAAATTTGGAGTATGGTGTTGGATTGGAGAATGAACAGTGATTAAAATACACCATTTTAGTGAAATGGTGTAAAAAATGAACAAGGTTGGAGATGCTCTCAGGTGACTACCGAATTATTTAGACGTACTTATTTTGACTACTAAATTAGACAGCTCATCAATCAGACCATCAAAATTTTAAATTGATCTTATTTTGACTATCACCGTTAAAAAACTAACGGATGAGTGAGGTGGCAATTAACGGAAATTTGTAAAATTACACACTTGGTCTATGTTATTTACCTATTATATGAATTTGTTCTTAATTTCAATTTAATTAAAAAATTAACTAACCAGATGATTATACGTGCCCTATATTTTTTAATTCTAATTTATTTAATTTAATAGATTTATCAACCATCTGGTTAGATATAATCAAATGCAAGTAATGGGATTTAATTGCACAGCCAAAAGCATGAAGAGCTAAAGCTCCAACAACTAGGCTAACTCAAATTATATAATATGAGATGATAACTTGTTTTCTTAAATGGTTACTGTTGTATTACTTTGTCAACAAACATACATGAACGATATCAAATCCAGCATAACTTGGGAGCAAAATCCATTCCATTTCAAGCAGAAATAAAGGAAAATCTTCATAAAAATTGAAGAGAAAAAGACCCCAAAACTTGGAATGAAAGGGGAAGAAAACTCCCCACCAATCCACCATGATAGATAGGTTCAAAAGTGTTTGATCTCAGAACCAATACCTTCCCCGAAGAAAGGAACAAACCAACGAAGATTGAATTTACATATCAACTAAGCCTTCAGAAGGAACAAAGAACCCATTGTACAGAACAGTAAGCCCTATCAAAGTCCCAAATTCTAGAATCCTAATTTCCAGATTAAGTAAAAAATTCTTCATCTGGGTATCTTCACATCTTCATGAAAACTAAATCCTAAAGTGGAGAATTGTCTTGATATCTTCAAATCAGGTTTTCAACACATTATCAGCTGAGCATCTCCAAAAAAATTAAACTAAAGGATGAAGTCAGAGCTTACCAATGGAGCTTGAACTCGAAACCCTCTTACGGTATTAGTTCACCAACAAAGTAACCCTTTAATAAAACAAGTTACCATCTGATTTTATATAATTGGAGTTAACCTATCAGTTGGGGTTTTAGAATCGAATCCCACTACTTGTATTTGTCTTCTATTTTACTTGTGTCATTTGATTATGTCCAATCCGATGGTGACACATGTCACCATCTGGTTGGTTAATTAAATCTATTAAACTAAATAAATTACAATTAAAAAAAGAGATAAGACACGTGTCGTCATCTGGTTGGTTGGTTAATTTTTTAATTAAATTAAAATTATGACCAAATTGATATAATAGATAAATAACAGATGCCAAATGTGTAATTTTACAAATATTCGTTAATTACCACCTCACCCATCCGTTAGTTTTTTAACCCTATTAATAGCTACACTCATTGATACTCTGAGCTAATTTTGATCTCGAAATAGCTACTCCTTTGAGTTTGCCACTAGCTTGCCCACTCTTCTCCTCTTCACTCTTCTCCTCTTCAATGATGTCCGCCTCTTGGTCTAAGGTTTACTCAAGTAATATAAACACAAAATAAGTGGCAACTCAAGGCATTCAAGTATTCAAATCATCAAGAATTCAATCCATTCAATTGTTCTCAACAAGGCACATTACAACACTAGTTGTTATGTGTTTATACTAGTTAGTTGCCTAGTCTTTTACATGTACATTTTAACCAATTTTCACCACATAGCAATTAATCATAGCAAGAAAGAATCAATACACATTTTAAACATTTTATACAACAGTCCCCTGTTCATTTTTATTACACAAAACAGTCCCTTAGAATGATCACAATTTCATTTACATCCTTAGCCTTGAATACATGTTCTAACATACATTTCTATTGCCAATTCATTCCTTTACATATTTTATCATACATGATTCTTCCCTCTATTGCTCTTAGAACATTTTAACAATTCAACAAACATCAATTTACCAGATTTTACAAACAGAACAGTCCTTAATAGTTTCCATTTTCACAGTTCAGTCCATTCTACAATTAGGTGCACTTTAAGATATGATTTAGTCCACTAATATTTATTATAATCAAATCTACATGTTCATTTCCCCTGTTTCCCCCTGTTTCTACATGTCAAGTTTACCCCCAAAATAGCCAGATTAGTCCCCAATTCCTTAAACCTTTCAAAATAGTCCCTATTAGCCGTTTAAGCTCTCTATGTGACTAGTTTCACATCTAACTTCTATTTTACCATTTCTAATGTCATTTTCATCAATCCAACACCTCAATTCACTAGTAAATTTAATTTCTAACAAGTTTATCCCACATGAAATTTTCTAATTATGCTTGTATCATCATCTAATTAACCAATTTCAAGGACAATCTCATTAGCATGAATTCTAGGGTCATCTACACTATTTGGCCATTCTAATCCCATTCAAATTCAGTGTAAATTTCATCTATTCTTCAACCCAACTCTAATCTAAGATCAAACACATGATTAAATCATCAAATTCTAGATTTCAAGTTTACACAAACGTTCAATTCAAGAACTAACAAGGATGCATTCGGGTAGCAAAGAAAACACTTACTTGAAATCTTTAATCATGCATGAATCAAGATCATCCTACCAAGCTTCTAATCTCAACAATGGTGAGTTAAATTCTTCAATTCCTCTTTGATTTTCCAAGCTTTCTCTCAAATTCTTTTCTCTCTCTTTTCTTACAAGGTTTCGGGTAAGTGTGGAAGCTTGAAGACGACAACATGTTGGTTATCTTAGCAAGCCTTGGCTGAGTGTCCCACTACCCTTTTGGGTGGTGGTGACACTTGGTTAGGCCACTAACCACAATTAAAATTACATGCATGTTATTATAATTAATTTATTAATGTTTTTAATCCTTTATTTATTAGCTATCAATTTTTTCTTTCTTACGTTTTAGTCCTAATTGTTCAATGTTTACACTTTTCTTTCTAATTAAATTCTTATTTTCTACTAGACTAGGATTTGGGGTATTACATAAAATTTCTGCATACTCCACACCAAGCCCCCCTAGAGGCCCCGTAAATATTGCTTTGATGTTGCCTTCATTAGTTCGCATAACACCCCCACAACCAGCTTCCTCATTTTTCGCCGCACCATCGACATTAAACTTTACGAGACCAGCCGCAGGGGTACCCAATCCACGGCTACATCTCCAGCTAAAATCTTGCTGTCCAGGACCTCTCTCAAATTATCCCACCACTCTTCCAAACTTGGTACACTGTCCTCCTTTTTTGCTTTGATCTAGAACATGGCTCGAAGCTTAGTAAAAAAACATTAGGTCCTTCGGAGTTGTATCTTTATCTTTAAACACTTTTTCATTTTTTTGCTAACCAAAGACTCCAAACGGCAGCTCCTACCGAGATTAACTAAAGAGTCCTCAAGTTTACCTAAAAATATTTGTTAAAACAAAAACAAAATAGATTTTTTATGTTTGCAAATTGCAATGCCTGGCCAATTGTATTTCCACCAACCACAAAATTCTCTCCAAAAATTATTCACAAGACAAATAGCACACCAACAACAAAGACGTTGAGACTCATTCAGCTTCACCCCTCTTTTGCTAAGGAAAACTTTTGTTAGGATCCTATTAATTTTGAGCAACCACATGAAAACTTTAACTTTTGGTGGGACTTTCAGTTTCTATAGCTTATCGAAATTGAAGTCCGGCTCTCCTACATTAGCAGAGACAAGAATGCCAGACAACTTTTTAACCGAGAAAACCCCAACTTTATCATGAATCCAAAATATACGATCTGAGACTTCGTGGTTCAGTTTTGCTCCTTCTAGTGTAATCTTCAGCATTGTTACCATCTCAAATTCTCTATATAGTAACTCCCCTGTGAAAATATTCTTCCAGATAATGTCATTGCACCCTGCAACACTCAACATCTGAAACTACTACACCTTTATGCTTCACGAGCCTGTAAAGTCTTGGAAAACAACATAATGGCCTATCTCTGCACCAAATGTCCTCCCAAAAAAGTGCAGACTTCCCATCACCCATCAGCCATCGGAAAGCCACTTCATCTAGCCATTTGCTCACATCTTCCCTAGCCTAGTTTTTCACCACACCACGCCATACTTAGTGACATTTTTTGAGCCTCCAAGTGTTCAATCTCCAGCACCGGGGTGAGCCATCATATTTATGGTAAATTATCTTCCTCCATAGAGCTTGTTTCTCCATCCCCACTTAGCTTAGAGTGCCTTATTTTTAGCCCTCAAGTCTATCACCCCAGCCCCACCTTTGCATCTAGGTAGACAAATCCTCTTCCAATTCACCTTTGCTATCTTCATGGTACCATTCAAATAACCCCAAAGGAAACCGCTCCTTAATTTTTTTGATCTTCATAATAACTAAACTGGGAACTTCAAAGAGTGACATAAAATACAACGGTAACAAAGAGAGCACCGAATTGATAAGTACCACTCTACATGAGAAGGACAAATTTTTACTCTTCCAAGTCCAACTTACTAGTTTGGATCAAAATTTGTCCACCACCGGATACCATGTCATTACTTTCCTCTGTTAAATGAAGAATGCAGCTTACAACCACCTGTACACGTGGCGTAATATTAGTAGTGTTTGTTTTATTAGTCGTTAGGTTGTTATAAACCCTAACAGATTGGGCTCCAGCTCACGAGCATGCTTTGCTCTTTTTCATTCAGCATATAAGCATGCATTGGATCTCCTCCCAGAGTTGTAATTTTCTGAATGAAATCCCTTCTTTATTTCTATCTCTTTTCTGTAAATATCAACATCCTCAGGTCTATTCTTAAGGGAATCCACAAATACTTGAATGGAAGTTTACCGACTTGGCAGCCACATACTCGAGCTAAAGCTTCAAATTTCAACTGCCCTACTTCAATACCCACTGTTACCTCTTCAAAAGGGCTGTTTTTAATACCAATCTTATAATACTCTTACTTTTTTTAGGCACATTTAGTTGCATTAGATTGATCGAATTATGCATTTGCATAAGGAATTTAGTTTGCTATCTATGGCAGTGTGAAGGGTTGTTTCTGGTGGCTATTTTGCAGGTTTTGTTGAGTTTGATTTTACTCGAGCTTTTCACAAATGTTTAGGGTTTCTAATTGAATGAATTTGGGGAAAAGAAACTGGAGACAGAGCACGAGTGTTAAAACATATGAAAGTAAAACTACGACGTTTTTATTAAAAGGAATAAAAAGTGAGTTAAAATACAAACCTGATTTCATCTATTATATAACAAGAGTTTAAAACTAACTAACAGAAAAACTTCCTAACTAACATGACAACTCAACAATCTCTAATCTTCCTTGATATTCTTGATAGCCCCCCCTCAAGTTGGAGTGTACAAGTTTTGTAGACCCAACTTGAAAATGGAATCCTGAAAAGGCAAAGAAGGTAGAGCTTTAGTAAAGCAATCAGCAATCTGATTATTAGAAGAAACAGGTAATAATTTGATTACTCCCTGTTGTATTTTCTCTCGAATCAGGTGGCAGTCAATTTCAATGTGCTTTGTGCGTTCGTGATGCACAGGATTTTCAGCAATCTTAATAGCTGAGAGGTTATCACAATAAAGATTAGCAGAAGAAAGATTAATTCTCAAATCTGAAAGAAGATAAAATAACCATTGTACTTCACAGGTAACAGAAGCTAAGGCCCGATACTCAGCTTCACTGGATGAACGAGATATAGTTTGCTGTTTCTTGGACTTCCAAGAAATTAATGACTTCCCCAAGAAGACACAAAAACCTGTAGTTGATCTTCTTGAGTCTGGGCAAGAGGCCCAGTCAGAATCAGAAAAAGCATGGATTTGTAAAGAGTTATCAGCAGGAAAAAATAGCCCTTGTCCAGGAGTAGCTTTTAAAAATCTAAGAACACGATGAGCTGCAGACAAATGTACAGTTGTAGGGGCAGACAAAAACTGTGAAAGCTGTTGAACAGCAAACGAGATATCTGGTCTCGTATTAGTAAGGTACAAAAGCTTTCCAATTAATTGTCTATATCCTTTAACATTTTTGGGAAAACCTAGAAAAACACATTTTGCAGCTCTAGGATGCATCTTAGTTTTGGCTTTAGGCAACAAAGAAGCATAAGCTAAACACCCTATTATCTTCAGATTATTATACTTAGGTTTTGACTGAAATAACTCTTCATGTGGTGTTTTATTAGACAAGATAGGAGTAGGAGTGATGTTGATCAGAAATGCTGCATGTAATATGCAATCCATCCAGAAAAATAAAGGAAGAGCAGGTTGAATTCTTAAAGCTCTAGCAACATTTAGTAAATGCTGATGTTTCCTTTCCACTATACTATTCTGCTGAGGTGTATGGGGACAAGTAGTTTGGTGATTAATTCCTTTTGCTTTAAAAAAATCAACCATATTAAACTTCTTGCCATTATCAGTTCTAATACATTTCACCTTTTTAGAAAACTGAACCTCTACCATAGTGCAGAAATTAGTTATTAATTCCCTAGTTTCTGACTTATACTTCATAGGAAAAACCCACATATACCTACTTCTATCATCAACCACAGTGAGAAAATAAGTAAAACCATATATACTGGGAACAGGAAAAGGACCCCAGATGTCCATATGAACAATATCAAAAACATTCTGAGACTTAGAAACACTGATGGGAAAAGACAATCTCTTATGTTTAGAGAAATAGCAAGTTTCACAATTATGCAACTGTCCAGAAGGAATAAAGGAATTCAATGAATGGAAAACTTTCATCCTCTGATTAGAGGGATGACCTAACCTAGCATGCCAAACATTAAAAGAAATGGAAGAATTTACAACATTACAGAAAGTAGATTTTGCAGAATCCTTAGCTTGAAACTGATACAGTCCATTTACTTTTTCAGCTATACCAATCATCTTCCATTGTTTGATATCCTGAAGACAACAAAAACTATGTGAGAAAATGAAAGACAAATCTGAATTATCTGTCAGTTTAGAAACAGATATCAGATTGAAACCAAAAAATGAAATGTGTAAAACGTTTGTAAGAACTAAATCTGGTGACAACTGAACAGTTCCTACATGAAGAACTTTAACAAGTTGACCATTCGGCAACTTAACAAATTTATCAAAAATGGAAGAATAATCCACAAAATTGTCTAATGTATTTGCTATATGATCAGTAGCCCCAGAGTCTATAATCCAAGATTTAGCACTAACAGTTTGAACATTCACATTTTGAGAACAAGCAACAATAGCAGATTGAACATTTATGTTTTGAAAACAAGAAACAGATTGACTATCAATAACAAAATTACCAAGAAGATTATCATCAAAAGAAATCATACCTGACCCTTCATTAGAAGCAGATTCAAAATTAGATGACAAAGCATTCACTTGAGACTGACTTGGAACAGATTTCTCACGATCATTTAACAAGGACAACAGACTGGCATACTGTTCTTTTGTAAAAGAAACAGTATCTTCCTCATTGGTATTAACAGCAGAAACACTCTCATTAACAGCATTAACAGACTGGTTCACTTTACCATAAGATGTCTTAGACCTATACCCAGGCGGATACCCATGCTTCTTAAAGCATTTCTCAACTGAGTGTCCATAAAGGCCACAAAAAACACAGAGAGGCCTACGGCTGACAGGATTTCCAGAAAATTTCTTTACAAAACCCCTATTGTTTGACTCATCTCTTTTTGCAAAATTTCGGTCAACCAACAAGACGTTGGAATCAGCAAGATTAATAGGATTAATGGTTCTTTCATGCTGAACAAGAACGGAAAAAATTTCATTAATGTTTGGGAAGGGTTTCATCATTAAAATCTGTGATTTTGGGACAGAAAAAGAATCGTTTAACCCCCGAAGAAAACGAAGAGAAAAATCTTGTTTCCTAAACTCGATGGCTTTGCAATCACAGGTAGCTAAAGACCTAAGGTTACACAACTCATCCCATATGACCTTCAACTGCGTATGAAAGGCAGTGATAGAAAGATTACCTTGCTTTAAGGAGTAAAACTCCTGCTGCAAATCCGAAACCCGAATCAAGTCTCCTTGCTTGAATCGGTCATGTAAATCTGCCCACAATTCGTAGGCTGTATCAACCCAAATAACCCCTTGTGCAATCTCGGGGCTGATGGCACGCAATAACCAAGAAAGAACTAGGTTATTGCACTTAACCCAGGCGTGGAACCGAGAATGGTCTTGACGCAACTGCTTGATCGAACCGTCCACGAATCGAAACTTGTTCTTGGAGATGAGAGCCATCTTCATCGAACGCGCCCAGCCGTGGTAATTGGAACCCGTAAGCAGTGCAGAAGTGAGAACGAGACCAGGGTTCTCACTGGGATGAATGTAATATTCATCAGAGGGATCGTCATTCTTGAAGGCGGAATTGCGACCACGATCGGTGTTGGATTCATCATCTGATACCATGTTGAGTTTGATTTTACTCGAGCTTTTTACAAATGTTTAGGGTTTCTAATTGAATGAATTTGGGGAAAAGAAACTGGAGACAGAGCACGAGTGTTAAAACATATGAAAGTAAAACTACGACGTTTTTATTAAAAGGAATAAAAAGTGAGTTAAAATACAAACCTGATTTCATCTATTATATAACAAGAGTTTAAAACTAACTAACAGAAAAACTTCCTAACTAACATGACAACTCAGCAATCTCTAATCTTCCTTGATATTCTTGATAGGTTTGGCAAAGGGTTACGACACCGTTTAGGAATACAACTAGGTTTGCCAAGATGAATGCCAAGTGCTATTGGCACAAAAGGGCCAGACAATGCCAAGCACCTATTGGCAAAGAAAGGAACTTGATGCTACACCAAGAGGTTGTTGAACCCTGAAAAAATAGGAAAAGATCAAGCTCCTAAAAGATCGCAGATGGACCAATCTATGAAAAATAGCAGATAAGGTGATGCCAAGCTATGTTGGCAAAGACTTGCCAAGCTTGCGTGCCAAGGCAACATCGGCATGATGATGTCAGCCCTAGCTTGATAAGCTATCACATCGATCGAATAGGACTCTATCTCTTATCATTAGAGTATTTGAAACTCAAATGATGAAGCTATCCTATTCCCCTCTTCAAGCCTATTTAAATACCAAGCGGTCAAACATTTGAGGAGGCGTGAAGGCTTAGAGTGATCAGAGTGAGGTGTTGGAGTGATCGACGAGTGACAGTCGGCTGCACCAAGGAAGGGTGGTTCAACCACTTGGTTGAGAGCCCTTATGCCTATTCTCTTGGTTACTTTTGTTTTTATGATGATGTATTTGAAAATGGTTGTGGATTGTTGGTTAAATCCCTCACCATGAACTAATTTCATAGTTGGTAGGGGATGTTTGGTTTTAGCGTTGATTTTATGCCTTAGTTCTTTTTATGATAAAATTTTTTCGGCAAAATTTTTTTATTCGCCAGACTTGAATATTTTCTAAATACTCTACCAAGCGAGAGTTGGCACAATTTGTCTATTGCCCTTCAATATCTTAACGAACTTGGGGTGGCAATGATCAAGTTGTTGAATACTAGGGAGAGAAGCTTCGAAAGAAGTCGTTCAAGTAAATGAACTTACTTCGAAAGTGATGTCTACCCCTCGAAGTATAGATTGGTCCTTAATCGACTCGGTTTTTTAAGAATATTCATTATAGAGATATATGAGTTTTTACATAATCGGTTTAGGGCAATGACCATCGAGAGAGGCTTTGCTAACATTGAATCTGCTCGGCAAACTATGCAAAGACACTCTGCCATCAAAGGATGGCATGACATGATCAACGCTCAAATCAGACATTCCCTGCCAACACTCATCATTTATTAAAGACACTTCTCTTGCTAACGTTTTACTTCATTCTTCTTTTCTTTTAAGAAATCCCAAACAATCTTCAAAATAAACATCTTTTCTTCAAAGGCAAGTAACAATCAAAACAATTGAATTCAAGCCAATCTCTGTGGGATCGATACTCAGTTTAACTGCTGTATTACTTGCAGACCGTGTATACTTGCATGCAAAAAATTCTTGTTACTGTTTTATACTTGTCCAATACATATAATTTACCCCTTTTGCTAGCATATCCTTTACACATCTTCTACAAAGTCTACACCTACAATGCACTATTTCTGGAAGTTTATAATTAATCCCGACCAAGCTTTAAAAACCCTCAGGATGTATTTCAAATTCACTATGAAATTTTCTTTTGGCCGCAAGAATAAGATTGTGTCGTCCGCGAATTGCATATACGATATTGCTTGCCCAGGAATCACTTCCTTTATGCCTCCTATTGCCTCCCATGCTTCTGCTGCCTCAAATAACAAGTGTAAAACATTGGTAACGATAATAAACAAAAAAGGTGAGAGTGGATCGCCTTGTCTGAGATATCAACTTTGATCCCACAAGACTTATTGGCTGAAACTTTGAGATATCAACAGGGTTATTCGATTTTGGTACAAGTGCTATAAAGGATGTGTTTATCTTAGCAGTGAACTTACCTGACATGTGAATCTCCTTCAACAGTATCCACAAATCCTCCTTTACCTCGTTCCAGCAGTGCTTAAAGAACTTCAGGTTGAACTCGTCCGATCCTGGGGCTTTGTTTTCATCACAACTTCATACTGCAAATTGAGTCTCCTCCATTGTGAAAGGTTCCTCTAGCTTCGCCGCCTCAACCCTCGAGATTTTCTTGAAATTTAGCTTTAGGATGCCTCCAAGGTCTACTTTTGTAATCAAAATGGCTACTGAAATGTTCAAGTATCTTCTGCTTTAGTTTTTTTGGGTCTCTACACCATCTACCCCGAAGTTCAGACCACTTATTACTGCTTTTTTGGCTCTATTTTTTCATAGCCCTGTGAAAAAAGAAGAAGAAATGTTTAGGTCCCCTTTTAGTGACCAATTAATTCTAACTTTTTGCTTCCAAAGATCCTCTTGCAGCCTCATAGTTTCCCAAAGATCCAGCTTGCACTCATTCAATTCATTTTTAATGTTGCTATTAACCGTATCCGCACTGTTGCTTTCAGTTAGCTTACTGATTTTTTATTCAATTTCTAGAATTTGTGTGTTGAAGTTTTTGCACGTTTCACTATTCCATTTCTTCAGAGCAGCTTTGAGTCTCTTCAATTTCACGGCCACGTCTGATTTGTTCTCAGAGACCTTGATAATCTTCCTACACCCTTCCTTTTGTAACCATCCATTCACGAATTTAAAGGTAGAATTGATGTATGTGCTTTTGAATTGATTTCATTCTTAAATAGGGTATGTTTATGAGGATGAAGATCTGGAAAACTTCTGATTGTAGGGATGGAGATCTGGTGCAATTGTCACTGGTTCGACCAGGTGATAAAATATATTAAAAACTGAACTGAATGGTTTGCCATTAAATACAAAAAAAAACAATAGTTGAGTTAATAAATTTTAAAATAGGGAAAACTACCTAAATCATCACTCAACTTTGGTCATTAGACCTATTTTAGTCACTCAACTTTAAAAACGCTCATTTTCATCACTTAACTTTCAACATTGTGATGTTTTCATCATTCCACCGTTAACTCAGTTAACACCGTTATGACATGGCTTATAAAATTACACGTCAGTTAAAAGAAAATAAACAAAACGACAGTGTTTTGAGAAAAAGACCCCTTTTTTCAGCTCTTAATTTCCTTAACACTCTCTGTTGTGCTCTGGGGATTGGGTTCTAAAAAGGGAAAACCCAGTTGTTCATCTTTGTAGATTCTCCAGTGTCTTGTAAAGAGACAGATATGGTGTATTACCAGTTATCAAAGTGTTCTTATGAGTTAAGAATTCTGAAAGCTGATATACAACATGCAAATTCTTTGTAAGTTTCTATATTTTTAAGGATTTGATATTGTTAAAAACTTAGTATTTTGATTTTGATTTTCTTTTGGCTACCTCTTCTTCCTTGAAGTTGATTGTTGACCTTGTTCTTGTTGTTTCTGTTCATAGTTGCTTGATTGGGTTGCTTTTGATGATCATGCTTGAAAAAAGCTCAAATTTTTAGCTGCTCTGCTAGTTGTGTAAAGAAGAGATTTACAAAAAAGAGAATTTCTCAGTTTGGGGTTTGAAAAAAGTTTAATTTTTTTAGCTGCTCTGTTAGTTGTGTAAAGAAGAAATTTACAAAAAGGAGAATTTTCCAGTTTGGGGTTTGAAAAAGTTTAATTTTTTAGCTGCTCTGCTAGTTGTGTAAAGAAGAAATTTATAAAAAAGGAGAATTTCCCAGTTTGGGGTTTGTCTGATTCTTCACTCTTATTATGATAATCTTTGGACTTTTGTTTTTCATATGTTATTGTTGAATAATCAATTTCAGACATTGAGCATATGGTTTTAGTATTATGAATTGTCCTAAAGTTTCTCTGCCTATTTGTTGAGCTTGTTTGTAGTTTGATGTTTCTTTAGCTGATAGCAACTTTAGAAATCTTCACTTGTTTAATGGTAGTATGCTAATATTTGCATATTTGTGATGTTCGAATCTCGATGCTCGGCTTAGAATGCAGTTTAGATATCTCCATTTTAGTTGCTCTAAGAGTGTTTGTGTTCTTTGGCGGTTTTAGGGCTGTTGCAATTCCGAGGGCCAAGAGCGGTGCTCGTATTCAAATGAAATTGGTGTACAATCATTTGGCTCCCCTCTTTCTGTGTTTGTTGCAATGGATGGACTGTTCCTGCATATGTTTACTCCCTAGATATCTAGACCTCTTTAACATACTCGTATACAAGGTCCATTCGTCTTACCGCCTTATTTGTTCACGCCTTTCACATTTATTTTCATGTATATTTATGTGCGCCCTTTGTTCATTTTTATATTGTCTGGTACAGGTCTATATAGATGGGAGATTGAAGATAAAAAAAGCAGACCATCAAATGTAAATAAAGCCTGGTAAGAAAAATTTCCTCTGCTGCATACGAGAAAAACTTAGTCCAAGAACTCTTCAACGTCGATGGCTTCTCACACCAGCAGATCGGAATTTCATTCCTTTCAGATGACTCCATGTTTTCAACTTCAACCGGCTTCTCAGACTTGCCCATCGGTAGTTTTTTCCTTTTTTCAAGTGTTGTAAATTTAGGGTTACAGAGGATTTTCACGTGTTTTCCCCTTTAAGTACCCCAAATGTTTTATTTATTTATTTTATTAATCCAACATGGCATACGAAATTATTTTATTAATCCAACATGGCATAAAAAATTATTAAAATAAGCCATGTCATTGTGGTGTTAACTGAGTTAACGGTGGAATGATGAAAACATCACAATATTAAAAGTTGAGTGATGAAAATGAGCGTTTTTAAAGTTGAGTGACTAAAATAGGTCTAATGACCAAAGTTGAGTGATGATTTAGGTAGTTTTCCCTTTAAAATATTAAAAGCGCAATTAATTTTTATTTTATTGGTGTGGACAAATGAAGTAAGTCGAACTCTAACCCCAATGCTTAGAATGTTTTTTAAAGTAAATCTTCAAAACATTTTTTTAAAAAAATATTAAATGAAATAAATTTCTTCATCCATACGCACTGCATATAACGTCCAGTCAAATAATTCGAAATGCATAAAACATTATCGTTTATGTTCTGTTTTTTCATTCAAGTATATTTCTTAAACAATTAAATTTAATGCAATTTTTTTAATAACATAGAATGAAAATGAAACAAATGCATTTATGTAAAATGAAAATGTGCATGAGCTACATTTGCCTTGATCGTTGGAAGCCATCTGAACCGTAGGGGTAGGGTTTGGTGGTAGCTGGATTTTGTTTGCCAGTAATTTTAAGTTTTGTATTTTTACATTCAGATATTGCAGGTCCATCGGGTCCACTATACGTAATGTCAATGCCGATGAGCTTCGTATTTTCACACGAAAAAATACCGCTGTAAATGATTCGGACAATTTCTGAAAGCACAACCGTACCATGAATATTTTTAAAGCTAATGTTGTTGGATAAAATTCGTCTGCCCCTTTTCGGTGCCCTACATATGCCCCAACACTAAAAAACACTACAAAAATAAATTCTAAGCCGTAACCCTAAATTATAAATGCTAAACCGTACACCCTATACCCTAAAAATACACCTTACCCAAAATTCTCTAAACCATAACCACAACCCTAACCTAAAACCCTAAACCCTAAACCTTAAAGTTAATTTTGAGCGTGGGACATATGTAGGGGCACCGAAAAGGGGTAAAGGATTTCCATCCAATGTTGCTTATTTTAACTTTTGATTCTTCCTACTAGAACACAATAATATTTAGATGATTGATAAACTCTTTCCACTTCATTAGAATTTTGATAAGCATTTACATACACCCATTTTGCATTTATCCGATGGGCAATATTAATTAATTTAAAATATTTTAAAGATGTTCCATTTTTGTAAAGGTTTAATGATGATTGTTAGTAATGTTTTATTTATTAGGGAAAACTACCTAAATCATCACTCAACTTTGGTCATTAGACCTATTTTAGTCACTCAACTTTAAAAACGCTCATTTTCATCACTCAACTTTCAACATTGTGATGTTTTCATCATTCCACCGTTAACTCAGTTAACACCGTTATGACATGGCTTATTTTAAATCATTCCAACGTTGCTTCATAGGTTCTTGCTGTTGTTTTGGTCCAGAAACATTGTCATACTTGGCAGAATACCTACCAACTATTGATTTTCGAGAGGTAACATCTTCATAACCATTGAGTAAGTTGAGCACCTTTTTATTTGGCCCAGGTTCCTTTATTTTATCTCCGTGATGAATTACAGATGCAGCTTCTGGTACACTGGACTGCTCATCAGCTTCAAATGTAATTCTATCCTCTTTCATTTTGACAGAAGATTCTACACAAACATGGCAATAATAAAGCTGAAAAGCAACGAAAATGACTGCATGATCGATAATATCGAGTCTTACAATAGGGAACCCAGGTATGTGTTGCCTGTCCGAACAGCAAGCATATTGCGCTCAACATGAGCTTGTGCTGGTGTAGTAAAGGCTCTAACATCCGCTGTTCGATCACACCAGCCAGTACTTGGTACCTAATCATCAAAATAAAATCCTCCGCACAATATTATTCTGAAGTTCGAAAACTCTCGGTTCAAAGTATTCGCGCATGTGGTTAGGACTAATATTCACTAAAAATATGAAATTCTACGCACCCGAGGTTGCTAGAAACGGCCATATATACACCGTAGGCTACACTGGTGGATAATATGGGAACATTTTCGACTTCGTCGACAGAAGACTTATCGACAGCCTTTCTCGCATTTATCACGGCGTTTGTGGCAACTGTGCCAACCTACAAGACACAAAATTCCATTAAATGCCGGATTTCGGATTGATAAATCAATTTGCAAAAAGATACTAGTAGCAGCTGCAAACTTTTACCAGGGAGGAAGTGGTGCCTACTGCGAAAAGCTTTGCCCCGTTACGCTGCAGAGCATATACAATTGAAACACGAACAATGGTTCGTTCATTCGTGATTGATCAAGATATCGTATCTTTTAAAATTTAAAGACGGGAAAGATTTCCTTACCATTATTGCACCTAATCTCTGCAAAAGTGAATATGAAGTCCCATGGAGAGCAAACTGCAGACAGAATTTCATAATCACAAATCATTTTTATTTTTCATCTTAGAAAGATTGCACGAGATCTCCATGCAACTTCATCAGCAATTATAAAGCTTTAAAGTTTAACCTGAAAAGCGTTATCGGGACAGCCATGGAAGAACTTGGAAATGACTCCGGCATTGACTGCAAGAGGAGGCCGGAGAGAGACGGTAGGAGCAGGAAGATAAACAAGCATGAAATCTGCAATTATGGCCATTACCTAGGACAAAAAAAAACAAATTGGTAATTTAAGATGGATCGCTCAAAGTCGGGGAAAACCGGAAAATATACATCACACAGCCATAATTTCTGAAGCTAAGAGGATACACATTTTTCCGAAGGAAAACCGAAAACCTCATTGCCATGGATTATAAATACAGCTTACAAGAAATTATTGATTGCTAAAGAACGAACCGTCACCGGTTATATTAGTTCATACAGTTTCACAGTCCAATGAAGTACTAGAATCTGCAGCTTTTCTAAATTTTCGAAGAACTAGAAAACACGAGACACATTCTCTACGGAGAGATTACTAGCTCCTTGAAAAAGTTTTCTCTGCGACCTTTCTTTAAACCCGCCAAACTGCATCAGCCAACGCATGAGCGCGGACTTTTCAAGCGCCAGGAACCTCTGTATAACCGACCCGGGAACCTTCCCGGATTTGATCGCCGCCGCCAAGTCCTTCGGCAGGCTCTCCATTGACCTCCATGCCTCCGCCAGTATAATCATGGCCTGCTTCTCCATTATCATCAGACAGATTGCTCTTCATCTCTTCAACTTTGATTTTCTTCCTGTGAAAGTTTTTCCCCTTTCGATGAACTTCAACAGTACCAACACCGTCCACAACCATCAAAGGACCTGTATCTCTTACATAAGTTCCACTTACAGGTCCACAACCAAGTATGACAATGTTTCTGGACCAAACATGGCATAAAAAAATATTAAAATAAGCCATTTCATAACGGTGTTAACTGAGTTAACGGTGAAATGATGAAAACATCACAATGTTGAAAGTTGAGTGATGAAAATGAGCGTTTTTAAAGTTGAGTGACTAAAATAGGTCTAATGACCAAAGTTGAGTGATGATTTAGGTAATTTTCCCTATTTATTACTACAATATAGTGAGAATATCAATGTAAATGGACTTGCCATAATGCCTAAATATGGCCTTAATATTTCATACATTTGTCACATTAACCTTTATTCTTTTCTTAAAGTACTTTAGCTCACAACATATCATTTTTTTAAGCAAAAGAGCCCTTTGTTCAATGATAACCGTTACTTAACTAACAGTCAACGGTTCCTGCCGATTAGGCAGGTTCACATGGACTAGAACGATGACATGGCATTTCAATGTAGATGTTAAGGATGATGTGGCATAATGTCACATCAATAACATTTTTTTAAAATAAATATTATTTTAAAAATATATTTATTAAATTATTTCTAACCAGTCGAATGCTAACCAGTAGTAATTCCAATTGGTTTAAATTTTGAAAATTTTAAAAACTACATTCAAGAAGGGCCAAACCTATGCAACTGGCTTAACCACCAGGCCTAATTGTTTTGTTGGTTATAATTTGATAGGCATTTTATGTAAAAAAGCTTAAAGGGTCAAATTTGCCCCTATAATAAACCCAAATTACCAACGTTGCCCATAATTTTTTGCATCAATTTTGCCCCGGAGCCATTCAATTACAAAAATTTTGTCCCTTGACCGACGTTGATCGTTAAAGTGCTGATGTGACAGTTAACGATGCTAACGTTGCAGTCCAAGATTATGCCCATGAACTCAAAAAAATAATCCATTTTGCCATCGTAGTCGATTTAAAAAATCAATTCAACCCCTTTACCACATCATCTTCACATGTGCAATACAACGTTAGTATCGTGGACTACCATGTCAACACAGTCGACCACCACATCAGCATCGTTAACTGTCACGTCATTACTTTAACGGTTAATGTCAGTCAAGGGGCAAAATTGTTGCAATTGAATGACTTCGAGGAAAAAAATAATGTAAAAAACTAGGGGCAACATTGCTGATTTGGGTTAACTACAAGGGCAAATAAGCAAAGGTTTCATTAAATTTTAACAAAATTGACGTTTGTAATGAAATTCGATGGTTCCATAGTGACTTCAGCTGAAAGAATGAGGGAAGTTACCAACTTTGTGTTCGGTTTCCCCAATGATCGACCAACCATTATTCTCTATGCTACGGGAAAGACTACCAGTAAGCTTTTTCTGGTAATCCCGCTTGTTTTATCATTTTTATCCATTCATTTATTGAATTGTAGAAATACAAGTGTCCTCTAAGAAATCACACAAATAAGTCTTATTATAACACCTCTTTTCTACAACAATATTTATTACGATTTTAGAACCAATACAATATAAAGTTTAAATAGGTAACGTTTGATAAGAAATATGTTCTTTACTCAAATTTAATAATAATAATTTTTTACATGAAATAAAAATATGAAATGAAATATATTTCTTCATCCACGTGCGCCGCATATAAACTCGAGTCAAATAAGTCGAAATGCATAAAATATTATCGCATATGTTCTGTTCTTTTATTCAAGTATATATTTTAAACAAAAAAATTTAATCCAAAAGTATTTTAATAACATAGAATTAAAATGAAGCAAGTGCATTTATGTAAAATGAAAATGCACATGAGCTACATTCGCCTTGATCATCGCAAGCCATTTAAACCGTAGGGGTAGGGTTTGGTGGTACGGGGGCCGCACATGCAACTGGATTTTGTTTGCCAGTAATTTTGGGTTTTACATTTTTACATTCAGATACTGCAGGGCCATTGGGTCCACTGTACGTAATGTCAATGTCGGCGAGCTCAACATCTGCACATGGAAAAGTACCGCTGCAAATGATTCGGACAACTTCTGGAAGCGCAGCCGTACCGTGAATGTTCTTGAAGCTGATTTTGCTTAGTTTAACATTTGATTCTGCCTGCATGAACACAATAATATTTAGATGGTTGATAAACTCTTTCCACTATATTAGGATTTTGATAAGCGTTTACATACATCCATTTTGCATTTATTCGATGGGCAATATTTCTGGTCAACTATAATAGGGCAACTGACATTCTTCACGGTGATATCCTCATAATGAATATCTGAAGCAATCCCAGGAAATTCACCCGCCCAACTCTTGATTCTAACACCATTCGATGTATCACTCATGGTGCATTTTGATACTTTAATTGATTTTAATTTAATGTTCGATAACTATTTTAATATTTAAGCTAAAGAAATAAGAAATTATTAAAATTCTAAAAATATTTAGATAATCATTAAATATTAAAATTAAAAACACTATAATAAATTTAAAAAGTAAGTAAAAACATAAAATTAAAAATATCAAAATTTATAAATATAAAATATACAAATTTCAAAATATTTACAAAAACCATAAAAAAGTATCCGCTTGTTTCTGGCTATGCCGAGCCTACTAATATTCCTTGAACAAATTATCAATGGAATCATCATTCCATTGGAGTGGTAATAAAGCAAAAAAATTTCCTTCTTTTTTATGCATCAAATGTTAATGAGCATCAGTTTGATGTAGAAAAATAAAAGAAGATTTGAATTTTATTGTTACTCTAAAACAATGAAGATTGCTGCGAATTTTTTTTAACGAATAGTAATACTCCGACTGACAAAATCGAAGACTTTTGTGATGAAATTTTTCAAAATTTTAATACTTCATAAAATACTTTTTAATTTTTTATTTATATTTTACCATTTTATAATTTCTAATATTTTGATTTTTACATTAATTTTTCAATAAATTTTTGAATATTTTATTTATTTTTATCAAGTCTATGGTTTTTAAAAAAAATTAAAGAATATTTTGATATTTTGTGAAATTTCTCACTTTTCTGATTTTTAAAATTTCCATGGACCCAAAGAATATTCACACAAATTTATTAATCGATTTTTCATATATTTTGTTTGAAAAACTTCAATTCGAAAAATCAAATTATTTATCCAATTTTATTCAAAAACTAAATAAATCGATTAAATTTAATTTAATTTTAAACAAATTATTTATCCATTTTTAATATTTTAAAATTTTAATAATTCCTTAAATTCTCATTTTTAGCTTAAATATTAAATAAGTTATCGAACTTTCAAGAAAAAATCAATTATACCCCTGAACTCAGAAAAAATGATCAATTATGCCATCGTAGTCAGTTAAACAAATCAATTCAGCCCCTATACTAAATCATCACATGTGTTCTGCAACGTTAGTATCCTGGACTGCCATGTCCGCACAGTTAAGCACCACATTAGCATTGTTAACTGTCACATAAGTACTTTAACGGCCAATGTTGTTCAAGGGACAAAACTGTTGCAACTGAATGACTTGGAGGGAAAAGTTGATGCAAAAAAGTAGGGGCAACATTGCTGATTTGGGTTAACAACAAGGGAAAATAAGCAAAGGATTCGTTAAATTTTAACAAAATTGACGTTTGTAATGAAATTCGATGGTTCCATAGTGACTTCAGCTGAGCGAATGAGGGGGGTTACCGACCCTGTATTCAGTTTCCCCAATGATCGACCAACCATTGTTCTCTATGCAATGGGAAAGAGGACCAATAAGCTTTTTCTGGTAATCCCACTTTTGTTTTAACAATTTTATCAATTCATTAATTGAATTGTAGAAATACAAGCATCGTCTAAGAAATTACACAGATGAAGTAAATCAAACCCTCACACCAATGCTCAGAATTTTTTGAACGCCAAACTTCAAATATATTTTTTTAAAATTTCATGCAAAAATTATTCTCTTATTTTCATTCAAACTCGGAATTGGTCTTATTATAACACCTCTTTTCTACATCAATATTTTATTATGATTTTAGAACCAATGGAATATAAAGTTTAAATTGGTAACGTTTGATGAAAAATATGTTCTTTACTAAACTTTAATAATTATTATTTGTTTTTACATGAAATAAAAATATGAAATGAAATATATTTCTTCATCCACGTGCGCCGCATATAAAGTCGAGTCAAATAAGTCGAAATGCATAAAATATTATCGCATACGTTCTGTTCTTTTATTCAAGTATATATTTTAAACAAAAAAATTTAATCCAAAAGTATTTTAATAACATAGAATTAAAATGAAGCAAGTGCATTTATGTAAAATGAAAATGCACATGAGCTACATTCGCCTTGATCATCGCAAGCCATTTAAACCGTAGGGGTAGGGTTTGGTGGTACGGGGGCCGCACATGCAGCTGGATTTTGTTTGCCAGTAATTTTGGGTTTTACATTTTTACATTCAGATACTGCAGGGCCATTGGGTCCACTGTACGTAATGTCAATGTCGGCGAGCTCAACATCTGCACATGGAAAAGTACCGCTGCAAATGATTCGGACAACTTCTGGAAGCGCAGCCGTACCGTGAATGTTCTTGAAGCTGATTTTGCTTAGTTTAACATTTGATTCTGCCTGCATGAACACAATAATATTTAGATGGTTGATAAACTCTTTCCACTATATTAGGATTTTGATAAGTGTTTACATACATCCATTTTGCATTTATTCGATGGGCAATATTTCTGGTCAACTATAATAGGGCAACTGACATTCTTCACGGTGATATCCTCATAATGAATATCTGAAGCAGTCCCAGGAAATTCACCCGCCCAACTCTTGATTCTAACACCATTCGATGTATCACTCATGGTGCATTTTGATACTTTAATTCCTTGAACTGGTTCTTCATTGTCGAACTTTCCAAGACTGCCAATACTGATGCCATGTCCTGGTCCACAAGTTACTCCCTTGATGTCCACATTTTTGGAACCATCCCCAATGGAAATACAATCATCACCGGTTTTAATTTCTGAGTCAATAATATTAACTCCATCTGATCTCCCCATGTGTATACCATCTGTGTTTGGACTATCTTGAGGTGCGCGTACGTTGAAACGTTCGAGAGTAATGTTTTTGCATCCCAAAAGATTAACGTGGAACTGTTTGCTATCTCTGCTGGTTATATCTTGTATAACCGCGTTTGTCATATAATCAAACCTTATATTCTGTTTAATTTCAGAGTTAAAATAGTCAGAGAAAACTATATATTAGCTATAACTACAAAAAAATATATATATCAAATTCTAGCAAAAGGCAAGAAACTTTACAATGGGGAGTGTACTGCAAAAGTCTTTTTTATCACAACCTTGTCTCCTATAAGCTTGTGTTCCCTGACCATCAAAAATTCCTCCGCCAGACATTTTGAAATTTTCAATTCTGAGAAATTCGATTCATTTAGGCTCCTTGAATGCTGCAGGATCAGCTGGAGCTTTTATAGTGCCCTGAACTTGAATCTCAATAGGAGCCTTGCAAGGACCTTCTAGTGTTGCTTGACTTAACATATATACGCCTTTAGGAATCACAATTGTTGATGGAGTTGCTGAACTACAAGCTTCTTTCCAAGCATCCAACAATGGCTAAAACAAAATATATTAATACAAAAATTCTACATGTTTTTACCGTTGGAGTATTAAAGTGATTTGCAGTTTCACTTACCTTACTCATATCTATTTTCAAGTCAGCCTTTGCGCCAAACTTAGCAACGACATCGAGAACATCTGCTTGAGCTTCGATGGCAGAAAGGATTAAAAGTAATAATATGGACACCGTAGAAACAACATTAAATTTTATTGCCATGTCTTTTATATTTTATTTTAGCTTGGAAGTAGAATGGTTTTTCCTTTTCTTTCGTTTCAAATATATAGAGAGGTTGTGAAAATTACAACCAACCAATATTTTCTATAAAATCGATTACAATTTATGAAATCTGTGTAAATCTTATGGCTAGGCTTTGATTTCTATGATCACCATGTATTTTATATCCACATGGCTTGGCTAGATAAATTTGTGTTTATAAACTTGAATTATGCGAATTAAGTAAAAGGATTTGACTAACGAACGATTTTTTTAAAGAATTCCTAATTCTAATCTTGCTCTTACCTAGAGGGGAGGAGAAGAAAGGGGAGTGCTCCTACTAGGTCTGGAATCCATGACCTAAGGGAATATGAGTAACAAAGATGAGCAGCTTGACATAACGGCTAAGTGTGCTTGCACTACTAACAAATAATTTAGAAGCACTATTTAAGATTTATATAAATAATAATACCCGTGTATAATTAAGATTGTGAATAATGTTATAGCTATTACATTAATATAGAATATTTTAATGATGTTCCTTTTTTGTGCCGTTTTAATGATGTTTATTATGATTACAATATAGTGAGAATATCAATGCAAAAGGACTTGGCATAATGCTTAAATATGCCCTAACATTTCACACACTTTTCATTTTAGCCTTTATTCTTTTCTTGAAGCGCTTTAGCTCACAACGTTTCATTTTTTTAACAAAAGAGCCCTTCGTTGAATGGAAATTGTTAATTAACTAAGGGTCAACGATTCCGACTGACTAGGCAAGTTCACATTGACTGGAATGATGACATGGAATTTCAATGTTGATGTTAAGGATGATGTGGGATAATGTCACGTCAGCAAGATTTTTTTTTTAAATAAATGTTATTTAAATAAATTATTTCTAACCAGACAAAAGCTGACAGGTAGTAGCTCCAATAGGTTTAAATTTTGATGAATTTAAAAATTACCTTCAAGGAGTGTCAAACCCATGGCTACTGGCATAACCACCAGGCCAAATTGTTTTGTTGGTTATGATTTGATAAGCATTTTATATAACAAAGACTAAAGGGTCAAATATGCCCCTATGGTAAAACCAAATCACCGATGTTGCCCCTAAATTTTTGCGTCAATTTTGCTCTCGAAGCCATTCCACCAAAGTTGACCATTAAAGTGCTGACATGGTAGTTAACAGTGATGATGTGGCGGTCCACTATGCTAACGTGGCCATCCACATGTGATGATGATGTGGTAGAGGGGCTGAATTTGTATTTTAACAGACTTCAATGGCATAATTAATTATTTTATAGAGTTCTCGGGCATAATTGATTTTAATTTAATGTTCGATAACTATTTTAATATTTAAGCTAAAGAAATAAGAAATTATTAAAATTCTAAAAATATTTAGATAATCATTAAATATTAAAATTAAAAACACTATAATAAATTTAAAAAGTAAGTAAAAACATAAAATTAAAAATATCAAAATTTATAAATATAAAATATACAAATTTCAAAATATTTACAAAAACCATCAAAAAAGTATCCGCCTGTTTCTGGCTATGCCGAGCCTACTAATATTCCTTGAACAAATTATCAATGGAATCATCATTCCATTGGAGTGGTAATAAAGCAAAAAAAATTCCTTCTTTTTTCTACATCAAATGTTAATGAGCATCAGTTTGATGTAGAAAAATAAAAGAAGATTTGAATTTTATTGTTACTCTAAAACAATGAAGATTGCTGCGAATTTTTTTTAACGAATAGTAATACTCCGACTGACAAAATCGAAGACTTTTGTGATGAAATTTTTCAAAATTTTAATACTTCATAAAATACTTTTTAATTTTTTATTTATATTTTACCATTTTATAATTTCTAATATATTTTGATTTTTACATTAATTTTTCAATAAATTTTTGAATATTTTATTTATTTTTATCAAGTCTATGGTTTTTAAAAAAAATTAAAGAATATTTTGTGAAATTTCTCACTTTTCTGATTTTTAAAATTTCCATGGACCCAAAGAATATTCACACAAATTTATTAATCCATTTTTCATATATTTTGTTTGAAAAACTTCAATTCGAAAAATCAAATTATTTATCCAATTTTATTCAAAAACTAAATATATCGATTAAATTTAATTTAATTTTAAACAAATTATTTATCCATTTTTAATATTTTAAAATTTTAATAATTCCTTAAATTCTCATTTTTAGCTTAAATATTAAATAAGTTATCGAACTTTCAAGAAAAAATCAATTATACCCCTGAACTCAGAAAAAATGATCAATTATGCCATCGTAGTCAGTTAAACAAATCAATTCAGCCCCTATACTAAATCATCACATGTGTTCTGCAACGTTAGTATCCTGGACTGCCATGTCCGCACAGTTAACCACCACATTAGCATTGTTAACTGTCACATAAGTACTTTAACGGCCAATGTTGTTCAAGGGACAAAACTGTTGCAACTGAATGACTTGGAGGGAAAAGTTGATGCAAAAAAGTAGGGGCAACATTGCTGATTTGGGTTAACAACAAGGGAAAATAAGCAAAGGATTCGTTAAATTTTAACAAAATTGACGTTTGTAATGAAATTCGATGGTTCAATAGTGACTTCAGCTGAGCGAATGAAGGGGGTTACCGACCCTGTATTCAGTTTCCCCAATGATCGACCAACCATTGTTCTCTATGCAATGGGAAAGAGGACCAATAAGCTTTTTCTGGTAATCCCACTTTTTTTTTATCACTTTTATCAATTCATTAATTGAATTGTAGAAATACAAGCATCGTCTAAGAAATTACACAGATGAAGTAAATCAAACCCTCACACCAATGCTCAGAATTTTTTTAACGCCAAACTTCAAATATATTTTTTTAAAATTTCATGCAAAAATTATTCTCTTATTTTCATTCAAACTCGGAATTGGTCTTATTATAACACCTCTTTTCTACATCAATATTTTATTATGATTTTAGAACCAATGGAATATAAAGTTTAAATTGGTAACGTTTGATGAAAAATATGTTCTTTACTAAACTTTAATAATTATTATTTGTTTTTACATGAAATAAAAATATGAAATGAAATATATTTCTTCATCCACGTGCGCCGCATATAAAGTCGAGTCAAATAAGTCGAAATGCATAAAATATTATCGCATACGTTCTGTTCTTTTATTCAAGTATATATTTTAAACAAAAAAATTTAATCCAAAAGTATTTTAATAACATAGAATTAAAATGAAGCAAGTGCATTTATGTAAAATGAAAATGCACATGAGCTACATTCGCCTTGATCATCGCAAGCCATTTAAACCGTAGGGGTAGGGTTTGGTGGTACGGGGGCCGCACATGCAGCTGGATTTTGTTTGCCAGTAATTTTGGGTTTTACATTTTTACATTCAGATACTGCAGGGCCATTGGGTCCACTGTACGTAATGTCAATGTCGGCGAGCTCAACATCTGCACATGGAAAAGTACCGCTGCAAATGATTCGGACAACTTCTGGAAGCGCAGCCGTACCGTGAATGTTCTTGAAGCTGATTTTGCTTAGTTTAACATTTGATTCTGCCTGCATGAACACAATAATATTTAGATGGTTGATAAACTCTTTCCACTATATTAGGATTTTGATAAGCGTTTACATACATCCATTTTGCATTTATTCGATGGGCAATATTTCTGGTCAACTATAATAGGGCAACTGACATTCTTCACGGTGATATCCTCATAATGAATATCTGAAGCAGTCCCAGGAAATTCACCCGCCCAACTCTTGATTCTAACACCATTCGATGTATCACTCATGGTGCATTTTGATACTTTAATTCCTTGAACTGGTTCTTCATTGTCGAACTTTCCAAGACTGCCAATACTGATGCCATGTCCTGGTCCACAAGTTACTCCCTTGATGTCCACATTTTTGGAACCATCCCCAATGGAAATACAATCATCACCGGTTTTAATTTCTGAGTCAATAATATTAACTCCATCTGATCTCCCCATGTGTATACCATCTGTGTTTGGACTATCTTGAGGTGCGCGTACGTTGAAACGTTCGAGAGTAATGTTTTTGCATCCCAAAAGATTAACGTGGAACTGTTTGCTATCTCTGCTGGTTATATCTTGTATAACCGCGTTTGTCATATAATCAAACCTTATATTCTGTTTAATTTCAGAGTTAAAATAGTCAGAGAAAACTATATATTAGCTATAACTACAAAAAAATATATATATCAAATTCTAGCAAAAGGCAAGAAACTTTACAATGGGGAGTGTACTGCAAAAGTCTTTTTTATCACAACCTTGTCTCCTATAAGCTTGTGTTCCCTGACCATCAAAAATTCCTCCGCCAGACATTTTGAAATTTTCAATTCTGAGAAATTCGATCCATTTAGGCTCCTTGAATGCTGCAGGATCAGCTGGAGCTTTTATAGTGCCCTGAACTTGAATCTCAATAGGAGCCTTGCAAGGACCTTCTAGTGTTGCTTGACTTAACATATATACGCCTTTAGGAATCACAATTGTTGATGGAGTTGCTGAACTACAAGCTTCTTTCCAAGCATCCAACAATGGCTAAAACAAAATATATTAATACAAAAATTCTACATGTTTTTACCGTTGGAGTATTAAAGTGATTTGCAGTTTCACTTACCTTACTCATATCTATTTTCAAGTCAGCCTTTGCGCCAAACTTAGCAACGACATCGAGAACATCTGCTTGAGCTTCGATGGCAGAAAGGATTAAAAGTAATAATATGGACACCGTAGAAACAACATTAAATTTTATTGCCATGTCTTTTATATTTTATTTTAGCTTGGAAGTAGAATGGTTTTTCCTTTTCTTTCGTTTCAAATATATAGAGAGGTTGTGAAAATTACAACCAACCAATATTTTCTATAAAATCGATTACAATTTATGAAATCTGTGTAAATCTTATGGCTAGGCTTTGATTTCTATGATCACCATGTATTTTATATCCACATGGCTTGGCTAGATAAATTTGTGTTTATAAACTTGAATTATGCGAATTAAGTAAAAGGATTTGACTAACGAACGATTTTTTTAAACAATTCCTAATTCTAATCTTGCTCTTACCTAGAGGGGAGGAGAAGAAAGGGGAGTGCTCCTACTAGGTCTGGAATCCATGACCTAAGGGAATATGAGTAACAAAGATGAACAGCTTGACCAAACGGCTAAGTGTGCTTGCACTACTAACAAATAATTTAGAATCACTATTTAAGATTTATATAAATAATAATACCCGTGTATAATTAAGATTGTGAATAATGTTATAGCTATTACATTAATATAGAATATTTTAATGATGTTCCTTTTTTGTGCCGTTTTAATGATGTTTATTATGATTACAATATAGTGAGAATATCAATGCAAAAGGACTTGGCATAATGCTTAAATATGCCCTAACATTTCACACACTTTTCATTTTAGCCTTTATTCTTTTCTTGAAGCGCTTTAGCTCACAACGTTTCATTTTTTTAACAAAAGAGCCCTTCGTTGAATGGAAATTGTTAATTAACTAAGGGTCAACGATTCCGACTGACTAGGCAAGTTCACATTGACTGGAATGATGACATGGAATTTCAATGTTGATGTTAAGGATGATGTGGGATAATGTCACGTCAGCAAGATTTTTTTTTTAAATAAATGTTATTTAAATAAATTATTTCTAACCAGACAAAAGCTGACAGGTAGTAGCTCCAATAGGTTTAAATTTTGATGAATTTAAAAATTACCTTCAAGGAGTGTCAAACCCATGGCTACTGGCATAACCACCAGGCCAAATTGTTTTGTTGGTTATGATTTGATAAGCATTTTATATAACAAAGACTAAAGGGTCAAATATGCCCCTATGGTAAAACCAAATCACCGATGTTGCCCCTAAATTTTTGCGTCAATTTTGCTCTCGAAGCCATTCCACCAAAGTTGACCATTAAAGTGCTGACATGGTAGTTAACAGTGATGATGTGGCGGTCCACTATGCTAACGTGGCCATCCACATGTGATGATGATGTGGTAGAGGGGCTGAATTTGTATTTTAACAGACTTCAATGGCATAATTAATTATTTTATAGAGTTCTCGGGCATAATTGATTTTAATTTAATGTTCGATAACTATTTTAATATTTAAGCTAAAGAAATAAGAAATTATTAAAATTCTAAAAATATTTAGATAATCATTAAATATTAAAATTAAAAACACTATAATAAATTTAAAAAGTAAGTAAAAACATAAAATTAAAAATATCAAAATTTATAAATATAAAATATACAAATTTCAAAATATTTACAAAAACCATCAAAAAAGTATCCGCCTGTTTCTGGCTATGCCGAGCCTACTAATATTCCTTGAACAAATTATCAATGGAATCATCATTCCATTGGAGTGGTAATAAAGCAAAAAAAATTCCTTCTTTTTTCTACATCAAATGTTAATGAGCATCAGTTTGATGTAGAAAAATAAAAGAAGATTTGAATTTTATTGTTACTCTAAAACAATGAAGATTGCTGCGAATTTTTTTTAACGAATAGTAATACTCCGACTGACAAAATCGAAGACTTTTGTGATGAAATTTTTCAAAATTTTAATACTTCATAAAATACTTTTTAATTTTTTATTTATATTTTACCATTTTATAATTTCTAATATATTTTGATTTTTACATTAATTTTTCAATAAATTTTTGAATATTTTATTTATTTTTATCAAGTCTATGGTTTTTAAAAAAAATTAAAGAATATTTTGTGAAATTTCTCACTTTTCTGATTTTTAAAATTTCCATGGACCCAAAGAATATTCACACAAATTTATTAATCCATTTTTCATATATTTTGTTTGAAAAACTTCAATTCGAAAAATCAAATTATTTATCCAATTTTATTCAAAAACTAAATATATCGATTAAATTTAATTTAATTTTAAACAAATTATTTATCCATTTTTAATATTTTAAAATTTTAATAATTCCTTAAATTCTCATTTTTAGCTTAAATATTAAATAAGTTATCGAACTTTCAAGAAAAAATCAATTATACCCCTGAACTCAGAAAAAATGATCAATTATGCCATCGTAGTCAGTTAAACAAATCAATTCAGCCCCTATACTAAATCATCACATGTGTTCTACAACGTTAGTATCCTGGACTGCCATGTCCGCACAGTTAACCACCACATTAGCATTGTTAACTGTCACATAAGTACTTTAACGGCCAATGTTGTTCAAGGGACAAAACTGTTGCAACTGAATGACTTGGAGGGAAAAGTTGATGCAAAAAAGTAGGGGCAACATTGCTGATTTGGGTTAACAACAAGGGAAAATAAGCAAAGGATTCGTTAAATTTTAACAAAATTGACGTTTGTAATGAAATTTGATGGTTCAATAGTGACTTCAGCTGAGCGAATGAAGGGGGTTACCGACCCTGTATTCAGTTTCCCCAATGATCGACCAACCATTGTTCTCTATGCAATGGGAAAGAGGACCAATAAGCTTTTTCTGGTAATCCCACTTTTTTTTTATCACTTTTATCAATTCATTAATTGAATTGTAGAAATACAAGCATCGTCTAAGAAATTACACAGATGAAGTAAATCAAACCCTCACACCAATGCTCAGAATTTTTTTAACGCCAAACTTCAAATATATTTTTTTAAAATTTCATGCAAAAATTATTCTCTTATTTTCATTCAAACTCGGAATTGGTCTTATTATAACACCTCTTTTCTACATCAATATTTTATTATGATTTTAGAACCAATGGAATATAAAGTTTAAATTGGTAACGTTTGATGAAAAATATGTTCTTTACTAAACTTTAATAATTATTATTTGTTTTTACATGAAATAAAAATATGAAATGAAATATATTTCTTCATCCACGTGCGCCGCATATAAAGTCGAGTCAAATAAGTCGAAATGCATAAAATATTATCGCATACGTTCTGTTCTTTTATTCAAGTATATATTTTAAACAAAAAAATTTAATCCAAAAGTATTTTAATAACATAGAATTAAAATGAAGCAAGTGCATTTATGTAAAATGAAAATGCACATGAGCTACATTCACCTTGATCATCGCAAGCCATTTAAACCGTAGGGGTAGGGTTTGGTGGTACGGGGGCCGCACATGCAGCTGGATTTTGTTTGCCAGTAATTTTGGGTTTTACATTTTTACATTCAGATACTGCAGGGCCATTGGGTCCACTGTACGTAATGTCAATGTCGGCGAGCTCAACATCTGCACATGGAAAAGTACCGCTGCAAATGATTCGGACAACTTCTGGAAGCGCAGCCGTACCGTGAATGTTCTTGAAGCTGATTTTGCTTAGTTTAACATTTGATTCTGCCTGCATGAACACAATAATATTTAGATGGTTGATAAACTCTTTCCACTATATTAGGATTTTGATAAGCGTTTACATACATCCATTTTGCATTTATTCGATGGGCAATATTTCTGGTCAACTATAATAGGGCAACTGACATTCTTCACGGTGATATCCTCATAATGAATATCTGAAGCAGTCCCAGGAAATTCACCCGCCCAACTCTTGATTCTAACACCATTCGATGTATCACTCATGGTGCATTTTGATACTTTAATTCCTTGAACTGGTTCTTCATTGTCGAACTTTCCAAGACTGCCAATACTGATGCCATGTCCTGGTCCACAAGTTACTCCCTTGATGTCCACATTTTTGGAACCATCCCCAATGGAAATACAATCATCACCGGTTTTAATTTCTGAGTCAATAATATTAACTCCATCTGATCTCCCCATGTGTATACCATCTGTGTTTGGACTATCTTGAGGTGCGCGTACGTTGAAACGTTCGAGAGTAATGTTTTTGCATCCCAAAAGATTAACGTGGAACTGTTTGCTATCTCTGCTGGTTATATCTTGTATAACCGCGTTTGTCATATAATCAAACCTTATATTCTGTTTAATTTCAGAGTTAAAATAGTCAGAGAAAACTATATATTAGCTATAACTACAAAAAAATATATATATCAAATTCTAGCAAAAGGCATAAAACTTTACAATGGGGAGTGTACTGCAAAAGTCTTTTTTATCACAACCTTGTCTCCTATAAGCTTGTGTTCCCTGACCATCAAAAATTCCTCCGCCAGACATTTTGAAATTTTCAATTCTGAGAAATTCGATCCATTTAGGCTCCTTGAATGTTGCAGGATCAGCTGGAGCTTTTATAGTGCCCTGAACTTGAATCTCAATAGGAGCCTTGCAAGGACCTTCTAGTGTTGCTTGACTTAACATATATACGCCTTTAGGAATCACAATTGTTGATGGAGTTGCTGAACTACAAGCTTCTTTCCAAGCATCCAACAATGGCTAAAACAAAATATATTAATACAAAAATTCTACATGTTTTTACCGTTGGAGTATTAAAGTGATTTGCAGTTTCACTTACCTTACTCATATCTATTTTCAAGTCAGCCTTTGCGCCAAACTTAGCAACGACATCGAGAACATCTGCTTGAGCTTCGATGGCAGAAAGGATTAAAAGTAATAATATGGACACCGTAGAAACAACATTAAATTTTATTGCCATGTCTTTTATATTTTATTTTAGCTTGGAAGTAGAATGGTTTTTCCTTTTCTTTCGTTTCAAATATATAGAGAGGTTGTGAAAATTACAACCAACCAATATTTTCTATAAAATCGATTAAAATTTATGAAATCTGTGTAAATCTTATGGCTAGGCTTTGATTTCTATGATCACCATGTATTTTATATCCACATGGCTTGGCTAGATAAATTTGTGTTTATAAACTTGAATTATGCGAATTAAGTAAAAGGATTTGACTAACGAACGATTTTTTTAAACAATTCCTAATTCTAATCTTGCTCTTACCTAGAGGGGAGGAGAAGAAAGGGGAGTGCTCCTACTAGGTCTGGAATCCATGACCTAAGGGAATATGAGTAACAAAGATGAACAGCTTGACCAAACGGCTAAGTGTGCTTGCACTACTAACAAATAATTTAGAATCACTATTTAAGATTTATATAAATAATAATACCCGTGTATAATTAAGATTGTGAATAATGTTATAGCTATTACATTAATATAGAATATTTTAATGATGTTCCTTTTTTGTGCCGTTTTAATGAAGTTTATTATGATTACAATATAGTGAGAATATCAATGCAAAAGGACTTGGCATAATGCTTAAATATGCCCTAACATTTCACACACTTTTCATTTTAGCCTTTATTCTTTTCTTGAAGCGCTTTAGCTCACAACGTTTCATTTTTTTAACAAAAGAGCCCTTCGTTGAATGGAAATTGTTAATTAACTAAGGGTCAACGATTCCGACTGACTAGGCAAGTTCACATTGACTGGAATGATGACATGGAATTTCAATGTTGATGTTAAGGATGATGTGGGATAATGTCACGTCAGCAAGATTTTTTTTTTAAATAAATGTTATTTAAATAAATTATTTCTAACCAGACAAAAGCTGACAGGTAGTAGCTCCAATAGGTTTAAATTTTGATGAATTTAAAAATTACCTTCAAGGAGTGTCAAACCCATGGCTACTGGCATAACCACCAGGCCAAATTGTTTTGTTGGTTATGATTTGATAAGCATTTTATATAACAAAGACTAAAGGGTCAAATATGCCCCTATGGTAAAACCAAATCACCGATGTTGCCCCTAAATTTTTGCGTCAATTTTGCTCTCGAAGCCATTCCACCAAAGTTGACCATTAAAGTGCTGACATGGTAGTTAACAGTGATGATGTGGCGGTCCACTATGCTAACGTGGCCATCCACATGTGATGATGATGTGGTAGAGGGGCTGAATTTGTATTTTAACAGACTTCAATGGCATAATTAATTATTTTATAGAGTTCTCGGGCATAATTGATTTTAATTTAATGTTCGATAACTATTTTAATATTTAAGCTAAAGAAATAAGAAATTATTAAAATTCTAAAAATATTTAGATAATCATTAAATATTAAAATTAAAAACACTATAATAAATTTAAAAAGTAAGTAAAAACATAAAATTAAAAATATCAAAATTTATAAATATAAAATATACAAATTTCAAAATATTTACAAAAACCATCAAAAAAGTATCCGCCTGTTTCTGGCTATGCCGAGCCTACTAATATTCCTTGAACAAATTATCAATGGAATCATCATTCCATTGGAGTGGTAATAAAGCAAAAAAAATTCCTTCTTTTTTCTACATCAAATGTTAATGAGCATCAGTTTGATGTAGAAAAATAAAAGAAGATTTGAATTTTATTGTTACTCTAAAACAATGAATATTGCTGCGAATTTTTTTTAACGAATAGTAATACTCCGACTGACAAAATCGAAGACTTTTGTGATGAAATTTTTCAAAATTTTAATACTTCATAAAATACTTTTTAATTTTTTATTTATATTTTACCATTTTATAATTTCTAATATATTTTGATTTTTACATTAATTTTTCAATAAATTTTTGAATATTTTATTTATTTTTATCAAGTCTATGGTTTTTAAAAAAAATTAAAGAATATTTTGTGAAATTTCTCACTTTTCTGATTTTTAAAATTTCCATGGACCCAAAGAATATTCACACAAATTTATTAATCCATTTTTCATATATTTTGTTTGAAAAACTTCAATTCGAAAAATCAAATTATTTATCCAATTTTATTCAAAAACTAAATATATCGATTAAATTTAATTTAATTTTAAACAAATTATTTATCCATTTTTAATATTTTAAAATTTTAATAATTCCTTAAATTCTCATTTTTAGCTTAAATATTAAATAAGTTATCGAACTTTCAAGAAAAAATCAATTATACCCCTGAACTCAGAAAAAATGATCAATTATGCCATCGTAGTCAGTTAAACAAATCAATTCAGCCCCTATACTAAATCATCACATGTGTTCTACAACGTTAGTATCCTGGACTGCCATGTCCGCACAGTTAACCACCACATTAGCATTGTTAACTGTCACATAAGTACTTTAACGGCCAATGTTGTTCAAGGGACAAAACTGTTGCAACTGAATGACTTGGAGGGAAAAGTTGATGCAAAAAAGTAGGGGCAACATTGCTGATTTGGGTTAACAACAAGGGAAAATAAGCAAAGGATTCGTTAAATTTTAACAAAATTGACGTTTGTAATGAAATTCGATGGTTCAGTAGTGACTTCAGCTGAGCGAATGAAGGGGGTTACCGACCCTGTATTCAGTTTCCCCAATGATCGACCAACCATTGTTCTCTATGCAATGGGAAAGAGGACCAAGAAGCTTTTTCTGGTAATCCCACTTTTTTTTATCACTTTTATCAATTCATTAATTGAATTTTAGAAATACAAGCATCATCTAAGAAATTACACAGATGAAGTAAATCAAACCATGACACCAATGCTCAGAATTTTTTTAAAGCCAAACTTCAAATATATTTTTTTAAAATTTCATGCAAAAATTATTCTCTTATTTTCATTCAAACTCGGAATTGGTCTTATTATAACACCTCTTTTCTACATCAATATTTTATTATGATTTTAGAACCAATGGAATATAAAGTTTAAATTGGTAACGTTTGATGAAAAATATGTTCTTTACTAAACTTTAATAATTATTATTTGTTTTTACATGAAATAAAAATATGAAATGAAATATATTTCTTCATCCACGTGCGCCGCATATAAAGTCGATTCAAATAAGTCGAAATGCATAAAATATTATCGCATACGTTCTGTTCTTTTATTCAAGTATATATTTTAAACAAAAAAATTTAATCCAAAAGTATTTTAATAACATAGAATTAAAATGAAACAAGTGCATTTATGTAAAATGAAAATGCACATGAGCTACATTTGCCTTGATCATCGCAAGCCATTTAAACCGTAGGGGTAGGGTTTGGTGGTACGGGGGCCGCACATGCAGCTGGATTTTGTTTGCCAGTAATTTTGGGTTTTACATTTTTACATTCAGATACTGCAGGGCCATTGGGTCCACTGTACGTAATGTCAATGTCGGCGAGCTCAACATCTGCACATGGAAAAGTACCGCTGCAAATGATTCGGACAACTTCTGGAAGCGCAGCCGTACCATGAATGTTCTTGAAGCTGATTTTGCTTAGTTTAACATTTGATTCTGCCTGCATGAACACAATAATATTTAGATGGTTGATAAACTCTTTCCACTATATTAGGATTTTGATAAGCGTTTACATACATCCATTTTGCATTTATTCGATGGGCAATATTTCTGGTCAACTATAATAGGGCAACTGACATTCTTCACGGTGATATCCTCATAATGAATATCTGAAGCAATCCCAGGAAATTCACCCGCCCAACTCTTGATTCTAACACCATTCGATGTATCACTCATGGTGCATTTTGATACTTTAATTCCTTGAACTGGTTCTTCATTGTCGAACTTTCCAAGACTGCCAATACTGATGCCATGTCCTGGTCCACAAGTTACTCCCTTGATGTCCACATTTTTGGAACCATCCCCAATGGAAATACAATCATCACCGGTTTTAATTTCTGAGTCAATAATATTAACTCCATCTGATCTCCCCATGTGTATACCATCTGTGTTTGGACTATCTTGAGGTGCGCGTACGTTGAAACGTTCGAGAGTAATGTTTTTGCATCCCAAAAGATTAACGTGGAACTGTTTGCTATCTCTGCTGGTTATATCTTGTATAACCGCGTTTGTCATATAATCAAACCTTATATTCTGTTTAATTTCAGAGTTAAAATAGTCAGAGAAAACTATATATTAGCTATAACTACAAAAAAATATATATCAAATTCTAGCAAAAGGCAAGAAACTTTACAATGGGGAGTGTACTGCAAAAGTCTTTTTTATCACAACCTTGTCTCCTATAAGCTTGTGTTCCCTGACCATCAAAAATTCCTCCGCCAGACATTTTGAAATTTTCAATTCTGAGAAATTCGATCCATTTAGGCTCCTTGAATGCTGCAGGATCAGCTGGAGCTTTTATAGTGCCCTGAACTTGAATCTCAATAGGAGCCTTTCAAGGACCTTCTAGTGTTGCTTGACTTAACATATATACGCCTTTAGGAATCACAATTGTTGATGGAGTTGCTGAACTACAAGCTTCTTTCCAAGCATCCAACAATGGCTAAAACAAAATATATTAATACAAAAATTCTACATGTTTTTACCGTTGGAGTATTAAAGTGATTTGCAGTTTCACTTACCTTACTCATATCTATTTTCAAGTCAGCCTTTGCGCCAAACTTAGCAACGACATCGAGAACATCTGCTTGAGCTTCGATGGCAGAAAGGATTAAAAGTAATAATATGGACACCGTAGAAACAACATTAAATTTTATTGCCATGTCTTTTATATTTTATTTTAGCTTGGAAGTAGAATGGTTTTTCCTTTTCTTTCGTTTCAAATATATAGAGAGGTTGTGAAAATTACAACCAACCAATATTTTCTATAAAATCGATTAAAATTTATGAAATCTATGTAAATCTTATGGCTAGGCTTTGATTTCTATGATCACCATGTATTTTATATCCACATGGCTTGGCTAGATAAATTTGTGTTTATAAACTTGAATTATGCGAATTAAGTAAAAGGATTTGACTAACAAACGATTTTTTTAAACAATTCCTAATTCTAATCTTGCTCTTACCTAGAGGGGAGGAGAAGAAAGGGGAGTGCTCCTACTAGGTCTAGAATCCATGACCTAAGGGAATATGAGTAACAAAGATGAGCAGCTTGACCAATCGGCTAAGTGTGCTTACACTACTAACAAATAAATTTTTTTTTTGAAAAGCATGTATGATTTTATTAGACAAGAAATCATACAAAATCACAATACATATCGGCCTCATTAAAAACCTCTCTAATCCTAAATAGAGGAAAAGAGTACCGATTTGTATGTGCCAAGGGACAGAACATACTCTATTTGCTATACAACCATACCCATTCACGTCTCAGAATACCACTCTTTGCTAAAGAATCCGCCAAACCGTTTGCCTCTCGATAGATATGGTTGAAGCACACACACGGCAACCCCGCAATGTCCTCCTCAATCTGCTGAAACCATTGCCACAGCTTCCACGGACGGTTCTCAGTACTATTCATCCATGAAATCGCTACCATAGAATCCGATTCCACCACTAATGAGGATATTGTATCTACCTGTATCTCGCGCAACAAGCGCAACGCATAAGCGATCGCTTGGATCTCAGCCACATTTGAATCCACAATACCTATCGAACCTGAAAACATTGCCAAAATACGGCTATTACAGTCCCTAAGCACCCCACCGCAGCCTGCCCTTCCCGGCTTCCCCCTCGCCGCCCCGTCCACATTGAACTTCCACACCCCCGTCACCGGTGGCATCCAAACACTACGCAACCGTGTCCTGTCACCCTCCCGCTGCAGCGACCAGCTGAGCCTCGGGCAGCTCCACCAGCTTGCCTCGTTCACGCACGATTCCTGCATGAAGCCACGAGTCCAATAAAGAGCTCTGAGCTGTGCCAAGAAGAAGACCATTCGTGTCGACGCCCGCTTCCCTTGAAAGATAAGCTCATTCCTTCCCAACCATAATGACCATAGTACACTAGCACAACCAATCACCCACCACGCGCGGACCTCCCCATTGAACCAGCTCCCCCAACACTGCTCAAGAAACTCGTGCACCGTTCACGTCCACACCACCGCCACATCCCACCAAGAAAAGAAAAAGGACCATACCTCAACAACAAAATGACATGACCATAATATATGGTCACTGCTGTCCTCACCCACCGCACACCAACGGCACCCAATCGATTCCAATGGGACTGGAATTCCACGGTCATAAAGCATCCTCAACGTCGGTAAACGGTCAACCAAAATGAACCAAAGAAAGCAATGAATTTTTGGTATAAGAGGTATGTTCCAAACCAATCCCACATGTTTTGTATCCGGGAGTCCAACTGTACTCATCAAATCATGCAATTTTCCAACCGAGAAAGATCCCGAAACAGCATGTTTCCAAACCAACCTATCCGCGACTCCCACATGTAATCGTACCGCAGCCACACTGGCCTTCAATTCCTCTAGTTGCTTCATTTCGAAGACCCTCAATTCCCGTCGAAAGCATGTCTTCCACTCCCCCATCGGATAACTCAACATCTCACTAACAAAGATCAATTTATTAATAGCCAACCCAAATATCCGCGGATACACCTCCTTTAACGGAGCATCGATCGCCCACACATCCCACCAAAACAGTACCGACTTCCCCTCCCCCACAAGCCAAATAAACTGCTCGTCATTTGTAAATGCGGCCACATTTTCCTCTTCCTGAACCTCAACTATCTATTTCCACATTGCCGACATATTACGCCTCCCCTTCTTCTGTAATTTCCAATGTTGTACCGCCGTACCATACTTTGCCTTTATCACCTCTTTCCACAATGACTTGTCCGACTGTGCATATCGCCAAGCCCATTTCGCCAAGAGGGCCAAATTTCTCGTGCGTAAGTTCACCACCCCAAGACCGCCCATCCTTTTTGGTTTACACACCACGTCCCACCGAATCCTACTCATCTTCGACCTCTCCTCCGATCCTCCCCACAAGAAATTTCGGCGTATACAATCTATACGTCGAATTACCTTCTTAGGCACCATAAAAATTCCCATATAATAAACGGGGAGTACCGATAGGACCGTATTAATCAACAGCAATCTGCCCGCAAAAGAAAGGGATTGACGCTTCCAACCAGCAAGTTTCCTACGCACCTTACGGATCAATGGTTCCCACAATGTTTCTCCACGCGGATGGACTCCCAATTTGACCCCCAAGTACGATAACAGCAGCTCCCCTACTGAGCAACCGAGGATCGAAGCAATCTCCCTCGTTACCTCCTTTTCGATTCCAACACCATACAAGCAAGACTTGTCAAAATTAATTTGAAGACCTGATACAAATTCGAAGCAATGCAGCACACGTTTTAGATTCCTCGCCTCATCGATTTCACCGGATAAAAACACTATTGTGTCATCAGCGAATTGGAGGTGCGATAACCACATATCGCCCACCACTCTAACACCTTTGATCAGACCCAAATGTTCCGCATTGCACATATATTGATGGAACAGCTCAGCAACTATCACAAATAAAAGCGGTGACAAAGGATCACCCTGGCGAATTCCCTTCCTCATCGGGAATTCCTTTGAAGGGCTTCCATTGACCAAAATCGATAATCGTGCTGAACACACACATTCCATAATCCACTTCCTCCAACGCTCTCCAAATCCCATATCACACATAATTCTCTGTAAGCATCCCCAATCAATACAATCGTACGCTTTTGCGAAGTCTAATTTCAAAATCACACCTCCATTCGCCCAAGAAGTTCTCTTCATGGAGTGAATTATTTCGTTAGCTAACAAAATGCCATCCAATATTTGTCTTCCACGGATAAAAGCTGATTGCACATCAGAAATGAGAGATGGCAACACCTCCTGTAGGCGTTTCGCCAAACATTTCGCTAGGATTTTGTAAATCGAATTCAGCAGGCAAATCGGTCTATAGTCTCCAATTGTGCGCGGACAATTTTTCTTCGCTATCAGGACAACAAACGTGGAATTCATTCCTGGGGGAAAACGGCTGGATGCATAGAAATCATTCATGAAACACATCACATCTTCCTTTAGAAATCGCCATCCTTTCTTAAAAAATTCGAATGGAAATCCATCCGGCCCCGGCGCCTTTTCCCCCTCACAACTCCCTATCGCAGCCCACACTTCCGTTTCCGAAAAAGTAACTTCCAGCCCTCGTTGCTGGTCACTCGTTAACCTGTCAAACTTCACCTGTGGCACCATGATACCCGCTGCTTTGGACTTATCAAAGTGCTGCTGGAACTCCCTTCGGAACGCAATTTTCATACTTTCGGGGCTGGTCTCCCAACTATCTCCCACTTGTATACCAGCAATATGGTTATGAAGTTGACGAATCTTCACCATCTTATGATAGAAACTCGTATTTCGGTCACCCTCCGCAAGCCAAGTCATGCGCGATTTTTGCCTCCAAAATGAGTCCCTCAACTTCGATATCTTCCAAAGTCTCTGATATAACTCCCTTGCCCGCGAATCCTCAACACTCGATTGCCCCATGCTCCCCACTTTCGCATCCAATTCATCAAAATCCTCTACCACTCGTTTATACTGCAAATCAAGGTCCACAACACTCCTGTTCCAACCTTTCAACATATTCTTTAAGCCTCTAAGTTTTTGCGATATCCCCACACCTACCTCAACCATTGATAATCGGTTCCATTCCTCCTCAATTTTTGCTATATCTTTTAGCCAAAGATTGAAGAAGCGAAATGGCTTTGGTCCGCTATCAACAACATCCCCCATCAGAATAATTGGCGAATGATCGGACAATTCCTTCGGTAAATTTACAACCATCAATCCCTCAAACCGGCTCACCCATCCTTGCGTCACAAGGAATCTATCCAAGCGACTAGCTTTTCCCCCCGGGCCGAACCAAGTGAATCTCTTTCCCTGCATTGGCACGTCAACTACTCCAATATATTCGATGAAATCACAAAAAATGCTCATACCTCTCGCATTGTGAGTTCCTCCTGTACGTTCCTCCTCATTCGTCACCACATTAAAGTCTCCACATATGCACCATTCAATGGGCTGCTCCCTCATCACCGATTTAATCTCCTCCCAATAAATTTGTTGTTCCACATGTGTACATGGCGCATAGACTCCAATCAAACCTGCTTCCCAATCATCATATACCCACCGACCCATCAAGATGATCAAATTCCCTCGCCAATCCTTCGATTTCAATTGGAATCCCTTAGGATCCCACATTGCAATAATTCCCCCTGCTCTCCCTTCCGATGGTACAAAGAAAAACTCTACCACGTCTTCATACCACATTTGTCTTACCACCTCCAACGAAACTTTTTCCATTTTGGTCTCTTGTAAAAGAGCCAAAATACACTTATGTTGTCGTAGAACACGCTGGATCGATCTTCTCTTTGACAACGCCCCTATCCCTCGGACATTCCACGACAACATTTTCATTGTTTGCTATAGCTTTTGGTTGCGCGCTTCTATTAGGCGCGCTATATCACTGATAACTTCCTCTTCTCGCCCCTCCGTTATCGCTCCTATCAAGTTCCCCAACTCAACTATCTCTCTAGCCTCACGCAATAAACCTTGTTTCCGTATCACAAAGTCAGAATCGGATAGGGAACCATTTGCAATTACCTCATTTTCCGATGGCAGAGTCTGCTTCTTCCGCGGCCTACCACGCCCTTTTTTGGTTTGTTGTTCAATTGTCAGATGCTGTCCTCCCGTCGCCAAGCAAGCTTCAATTTCCCCAAGTTGCCTTATGCGTTTTTGTTCCCCATTAATTTTAACTATTGTTGCTTTATTAGCCCTTGGAATTTCTATCCGCGGGCCATTCGCCACTGGGCTCTATTCCTTTCTTTGCTCTTGTGATTGCTTTAAACAAATAATATCGATTTCTTGCACCGCGCCTCCCACATCACCAACACTCCGTTCACCTTCATCCCTACTGATCATACCCACCATTTCGTCCTGCATCCAACTGGAAGTCTCCACTACACCCCAACCCTCTCGTTGGTTGTCCCTCCAAATTCGGTTGAGATAACTCTGATCAACCACTATATCTTCCTTAGCCTTCGTCGCCTGTATCGAAATCGAGTTTGGTACCACTGTTTCCCCCAATGATTCATTGTCGATGAATGCCGAGTTGGTTTTCCAATTGACATCGTTGTCTCCTTGGTTGGAATTGCTCTCACTAGCATCATTTTCGCAGCTGCAGTCGCACTTGGGGCCTATCGCTTCCTCAAATTCCAACACACGGATATGAAAAATTTCCTTACCCACTTCTAATTCGACAATCTCATCAATATGGTATATCCAGTCCGTTTCGATTTGAATTCTCGCCCTTTCAAAGGACGACGGAGCTAATGTTTTAATATCAATCCGCGTCAACACACCCCAAATGGCCGTGATATTTTTGAACGTATCCTCCGACCAAGCATGTATCGGCATGTTCCCTATTGAAAGCCAAATTCTTCGGCTTGGGATTACCGTCGTTGGCGACCATGGTGAAATACTCTCCAGCCACTGCTCAAGTCGATTTGAGTGCAACGTTTCTTCTCTCATGTCCACTGTGTCGAACATCAACAATACCACAGCCCCTGCTATTCTCATCACCGATAATCCCAAAAGGCCAGCCTTGTGCAATTCTTTCGCTAGTTCCGCGATTTGATATGGCTTGCGGCAAAAACCTACAGCACATGTTTGTAAAATCTCCGATTTCTCCTCGTCAATTACCCCTACTGCTCTTTTCCGAGGGGTCAAGTCTTGTTGATTTTCCTCTTCTGTAGGAGGGCCGTGCGAGAATGGGATTCCACCCTCTCCCCCTCTATCCGCTGTCATTTGATTCAATGTAGGTTTAGGCTTTTGCGGCGGCTCCCTTCTAGCGGATTGAGCTTGTGATGCAATTCGACTCTCTTGCTTCCTATTCGACTGCTGTTGTCTTTGATTGGATTGGGATTTGGATCTGAATCTAAATTCTTTCCCCCCATCGTACGCCATCGAAATTCTGATCTTGGATCCATAGAGCCAGAAACCATCAAGTCGCTCAATTACTCTGTCCGCATCAGTTGCCGATGCCATCCTCACAAAACCAAAACGGGTTCCATCTCTCGCTCTTTTCCGGGGAACATATACGTCGACTACTACTCCATGGCGATCAAATACTTGCCATACGCCCTGCCAATGAAGTTGATTTGGGAGGTTGGCGACGAATAAAGTCCATACCCGATTCCCTCTTCCCTCTCGCCCCACCATGTTTTATATAAATAATAATACCCGTGTATAATTAAGATTGTGAATAATGTTATAGCTATTACATTAATATAGAATATTTTAATGATGTTCCTTTTTTGTGCCGTTTTAATGATGTTTATTATGATTACAATATAGTGAGAATATCAATGCAAAAGGACTTGGCATAATGCTTAAATATGCCCTAACATTTCACACACTTTTCATTTTAGCCTTTATTCTTTTATTGAAGCACTTTAGCTCACAACGTTTCATTTTTTTAACAAAAGAGCCCTTCGTTGAATGGAAATTGTTACTTAACAAAGGGTCAACGATTCCGACTGACTAGGCAAGTTCACATTGACTGGAATGATGACATGGAATTTCAATGTTGATGTTAAGGATGATGTGGGATAATGTCACGTCAGAAAGATTTTTTTAAAAATAAATGTTATTTAAATAAATAATTTCTAACCAGACGAAAGCTGACAGGTAGTAGCTCCAATTGGTTTAAATTTTGATGAATTTAAAAATTACCTTCAAGGAGTGTCAAACCCATGGCTATTGGCATAACCACCAGGCCAAATTGTTTTGTTGGTTATGATTTGATAAGCATTTTATATAACAAAGACTAAAGGGTCAAATATGCCCCTATGGTAAAACCAAATCACCGATGTTGCCCCTAAATTTTTGCGTCAATTTTGCTCTCGAAGCTATTCCACCAAAGTTGACCATTAAAGTGCTGACATGGTAGTTAACAGTGATGATGTGGCGGTCCACTATGCTAACGTGGCCATCCACATGTGATGATGATGTGGTAGAGGGGCTGAATTTGTATTTTAACAGACTTCAATGGCATAATTAATTATTTTATAGAGTTCTCGGGAATAATTGATTTTAATTTAATGTTCGATAACTATTTTAATATTTAAGCTAAAGAAATAAGAAATTATTAAAATTCTAAAAATATTTAGATAATCATAAAATATTAAAATTAAAAACACTATAATAATTTAAAAATTAAGTAAAAACATAAAATTAAAAATATCAAAATTTATAAATATAAAATATACAAATTTCAAAATATTTACAAAAACCATCAAAAAAGTATCCGCTTGTTTCTGGCTATGCCGAGCCTACTAATATTCCTTGAACAAATTATCAATGGAATCATCATTCCATTGGAGTGGTAATAAAGCAAAAAAATTTCCTTCTTTTTTCTACATCAAATGTTAATGAGCATCAGTTTGATGTAGAAAAATAAAAGAAGATTTGAATTTTATTGTTACTCTAAAACAATGAAGATTGCTGCGAATTTTTTTTAACGAATAGTAATACTCCGACTGACAAAATCGAAGACTTTTGTGATGAAATTTTTCAAAATTTTAATACTTCATAAAATACTTTAATTTTTAATTTATATTTTACCATTTTATAATTTCTAATATATTTTGATTTTTACATTAATTTCTCAATAAATTTTTGAATATTTTATTTATTTTTATCAAGTCTATGGTTTTTAAAAAGATTAAAGAATATTTTGATATTTTGTGAAATTTCTCACTTTTCTGATTTTTAAAATTTCCATGGACCCAAAGAATATTCACACAAATTTATTAATCGATTTTTCATATATTTTGTTTGAAAAACTCCAATTCGAAAAATCAAATTATTTATCCAATTTTATTCAAAAACTAAATAAATCGATTAAATTTAATTTAATTTTAAACAAATTATTTATCCATTTTTAATATTTTAAAATTTTAATAATTCCTTAAATTCTCATTTTTAGCTTAAATATTAAATAAGTTATCGAACTTTCAAGAAAAAATCAATTATACCCCTGAACTCAGAAAAAATGATCAATTATACCCTCGTAGTCAGTTAAACAAATCAATTCAGCCCCTATACTAAATCATCACATGTGTTCTGCAACGTTAGTATCCTGGACTGCCATGTCCGCACAGTTAACCACCACATTAGCATTGTTAACTGTCACATAAGTACTTTAACGGCCAATGTTGTTCAAGGGACAAAACTGTTGCAACTGAATGACTTGGAGGGAAAAGTTGATGCAAAAAAGTAGGGGCAACATTGCTGATTTGGGTTAACAACAAGGGAAAATAAGCAAAGGATTCGTTAAATTTTAACAAAATTGACGTTTGTAATGAAATTCGATGGTTCCATAGTGACTTCAGCTGAGCGAATGAGGGGGGTTACCGACCCTGTATTCAGTTTCCCCAATGATCGACCAACCATTGTTCTCTATGCAATGGGAAAGAGGACCAAGAAGCTTTTTCTGGTAATCCCACTTTTTTTTATCACTTTTATCAATTCATTAATTGAATTTTAGAAATACAAGCATCGTCTAAGAAATTACACAGATGAAGTAAATCAAACCATGACACCAATGCTCAGAATTTTTTTAAAGCCAAACTTCAAATATATTTTTTTAAAATTTCATGCAAAAATTATTCTCTTATTTTCATTCAAACTCGGAATTGGTCTTATTATAACACCTCTTTTCTACATCAATATTTTATTATGATTTTAGAACCAATGGAATATAAAGTTTAAATTGGTAACGTTTGATGAAAAATATGTTCTTTACTAAACTTTAATAATTATTATTTGTTTTTACATGAAATAAAAATATGAAATGAAATATATTTCTTCATCCACGTGCGCCGCATATAAAGTCAAGTCAAATAAGTCGAAATGCATAAAATATTATCGCATACGTTCTGTTCTTTTATTCAAGTATATATTTTAAACAAAAAAATTTAATCCAAAAGTATTTTAATAACATAGAATTAAAATGAAGCAAGTGCATTTATGTAAAATGAAAATGCACATGAGCTACATTTTCCTTGATCATCGCAAGCCATTTAAACCGTAGGGGTAGGGTTTGGTGGTACGGGGGCCGCACATGCAGCTGGATTTTGTTTGCCAGTAATTTTGGGTTTTACATTTTTACATTCAGATACTGCAGGGCCATTGGGTCCACTGTATGTAATGTCAATGTCGGCGAGCTCAACATCTGCACATGGAAAAGTACCGCTGCAAATGATTCGGACAACTTCTGGAAGCGCAGCCGTACCATGAATGTTCTTGAAGCTGATTTTGCTTAGTTTAACATTTGATTCTGCCTGCATGAACACAATAATATTTAGATGGTTGATAAACTCTTTCCACTATATTAGGATTTTGATAAGCGTTTACATACATCCATTTTGCATTTATTCGATGGGCAATATTTCTGGTCAACTATAATAGGGCAACTGACATTCTTCACGGTGATATCCTCATAATGAATATCTGAAGCAATCCCAGGAAATTCACCCGCCCAACTCTTGATTCTAACACCATTCGATGTATCACTCATGGTGCATTTTGATACTTTAATTCCTTGAACTGGTTCTTCATTGTCGAACTTTCCAAGACTGCCAATACTGATGCCATGTCCTGGTCCACAAGTTACTCCCTTGATGTCCACATTTTTGGAACCATCCCCAATGGAAATACAATCATCACCGGTTTTAATTTCTGAGTCAATAATATTAACTCCATCTGATCTCCCCATGTGTATACCATCTGTGTTTGGACTATCTTGAGGTGCGCGTACGTTGAAACGTTCGAGAGTAATGTTTTTGCATCCCAAAAGATTAACGTGGAACTGTTTGCTATCTCTGCTGGTTATATCTTGTATAACCGCGTTTGTCATATAATCAAACCTTATATTCTGTTTAATTTCAGAGTTAAAATAGTCAGAGAAAACTATATATTAGCTATAACTACAAATATATATATATATATCAAATTCTAGCAAAAGGCAAGAAACTTTACAATGGGGAGTGTACTGCAAAAGTCTTTTTTATCACAACCTTGTCTCCTATAAGCTTGTGTTCCCTGACCATCAAAAATTCCTCCGCCAGACATTTTGAAATTTTCAATTCTGAGAAATTCGATCCATTTAGGCTCCTTGAATGCTGCAGGATCAGCTGGAGCTTTTATAGTGCCCTGAACTTGAATCTCAATAGGAGCCTTGCAAGGACCTTCTAGTGTTGCTTGACTTAACATATATACGCCTTTAGGAATCACAATTGTTGATGGAGTTGCTGAACTACAAGCTTCTTTCCAAGCATCCAACAATGGCTAAAACAAAATATATTAATACAAAAATTCTACATGTTTTTACCGTTGGAGTATTAAAGTGATTTGCAGTTTCACTTACCTTACTCATATCTATTTTCAAGTCAGCCTTTGCGCCAAACTTAGCAACGACATCGAGAACATCTGCTTGAGCTTCGATGGCAGAAAGGATTAAAAGTAATAATATGGACACCGTAGAAACAACATTAAATTTTATTGCCATGTCTTTTATATTTTATTTTAGCTTGGAAGTAGAATGGTTTTTCCTTTTCTTTCGTTTCAAATATATAGAGAGGTTGTGAAAATTACAACCAACCAATATTTTCTATAAAATCGATTACAATTTATGAAATCTGTGTAAATCTTATGGCTAGGCTTTGATTTCTATGATCACCATGTATTTTATATCCACATGGCTTGGCTAGATAAATTTGTGTTTATAAACTTGAATTATGCGAATTAAGTAAAAGGATTTGACTAACGAACGCTTTTTTTAAACAATTCCTAATTCTAATCTTGCTCTTACCTAGAGGGGAGGAGAAGAAAGGGGAGTGCTCCTACTAGGTCTAGAATCCATGACCTAAGGGAATATGAGTAACAAAGATGAGCAGCTTGACCAATCGGCTAAGTGTGCTTGCACTACTAACAAATAATTTAGAAGCACTATTTAAGATTTATATAAATAATAATACCCGTGTATAATTAAGATTGTGAATAATGTTATAGCTATTACATTAATATACAATATTTTAATGATGTTCCTTTTTTGTGCCGTTTTAATGATGTTTATTATGATTACAATATAGTGAGAATATCAATGCAAAAGGACTTGGCATAATGCTTAAATATGCCCTAACATTTCACACACTTTTCATTTTAGCCTTTATTCTTTTCTTGAAGCACTTTAGCTCACAACGTTTCATTTTTTTAACAAAAGAGCCCTTCGTTGAATGGAAATTGTTAATTAACTAAGGGTCAACGATTCCGACTGACTAGGCAAGTTCACATTGACTGGAATGATGACATGGAATTTCAATGTTGATGTTAAGGATGATGTGGGATAATGTCACGTCAGCAAGATTTTTTTTTAAAATAAATTTTATTTAAATAAATAATTTCTAACCAGACGAAAGCTGACAGGTAGTAGCTCCAATTGGTTTAAATTTTGATGAATTTAAAAATTACCTTCAAGGAGTGTCAAACCCATGGCTACTGGCATAACCACCAGGCCAAATTGTTTTGTTGGTTATGATTTGATAAGCATTTTATATAACAAAGACTAAAGGGTCAAATATGCCCCTATGGTAAAACCAAATCACCGATGTTGCCCCTAAATTTTTGCGTCGATTTTGCTCTCGAAGCCATTCCACCAAAGTTGACCATTAAAGTGCTGACATGGTAGTTAACAGTGCTGATGTGGCGGTCCACTATGCTAACGTGGCCATCCACATGTGATGATGATGTGGTAGAGGGGCTAAATTTGTGTTGTAACCGACTTCAATGGCATAATTAATTATTTTATAGAGTTCTCGGGCATAATTGATTTTAATTTAATGTTCAGAATTTACACAGATGAAGTAAATCAAACCATGACACCAATGCTCAGAATTTTTTTAAAGCCAAACTTCAAATATATTTTTTTAAAATTTCATGCAAAAATTATTCTCTTATTTTCATTCAAACTCGGAATTGGTCTTATTATAACACCTCTTTTCTACATCAATATTTTATTATGATTTTAGAACCAATGGAATATAAAGTTTAAATTGGTAACGTTTGATGAAAAATATGTTCTTTACTAAACTTTAATAATTATTATTTGTTTTTACATGAAATAAAAATATGAAATGAAATATATTTCTTCATCCACGTGCGCCGCATATAAAGTCAAGTCAAATAAGTCGAAATGCATAAAATATTATCGCATACGTTCTGTTCTTTTATTCAAGTATATATTTTAAACAAAAAAATTTAATCCAAAAGTATTTTAATAACATAGAATTAAAATGAAGCAAGTGCATTTATGTAAAATGAAAATGCACATGAGCTACATTTTCCTTGATCATCGCAAGCCATTTAAACCGTAGGGGTAGGGTTTGGTGGTACGGGGGCCGCACATGCAGCTGGATTTTGTTTGCCAGTAATTTTGGGTTTTACATTTTTACATTCAGATACTGCAGGGCCATTGGGTCCACTGTACGTAATGTCAATGTCGGCGAGCTCAACATCTGCACATGGAAAAGTACCGCTGCAAATGATTCGGACAACTTCTGGAAGCGCAGCCGTACCATGAATGTTCTTGAAGCTGATTTTGCTTAGTTTAACATTTGATTCTGCCTGCATGAACACAATAATATTTAGATGGTTGATAAACTCTTTCCACTATATTAGGATTTTGATAAGCGTTTACATACATCCATTTTGCATTTATTCGATGGGCAATATTTCTGGTCAACTATAATAGGGCAACTGACATTCTTCACGGTGATATCCTCATAATGAATATCTGAAGCAATCCCAGGAAATTCACCCGCCCAACTCTTGATTCTAACACCATTCGATGTATCACTCATGGTGCATTTTGATACTTTAATTCCTTGAACTGGTTCTTCATTGTCGAACTTTCCAAGACTGCCAATACTGATGCCATGTCCTGGTCCACAAGTTACTCCCTTGATGTCCACATTTTTGGAACCATCCCCAATGGAAATACAATCATCACCGGTTTTAATTTCTGAGTCAATAATATTAACTCCATCTGATCTCCCCATGTGTATACCATCTGTGTTTGGACTATCTTGAGGTGCGCGTACGTTGAAACGTTCGAGAGTAATGTTTTTGCATCCCAAAAGATTAACGTGGAACTGTTTGCTATCTCTGCTGGTTATATCTTGTATAACCGCGTTTGTCATATAATCAAACCTTATATTCTGTTTAATTTCAGAGTTAAAATAGTCAGAGAAAACTATATATTAGCTATAACTACAAATATATATATATATATCAAATTCTAGCAAAAGGCAAGAAACTTTACAATGGGGAGTGTACTGCAAAAGTCTTTTTTATCACAACCTTGTCTCCTATAAGCTTGTGTTCCCTGACCATCAAAAATTCCTCCGCCAGACATTTTGAAATTTTCAATTCTGAGAAATTCGATCCATTTAGGCTCCTTGAATGCTGCAGGATCAGCTGGAGCTTTTATAGTGCCCTGAACTTGAATCTCAATAGGAGCCTTGCAAGGACCTTCTAGTGTTGCTTGACTTAACATATATACGCCTTTAGGAATCACAATTGTTGATGGAGTTGCTGAACTACAAGCTTCTTTCCAAGCATCCAACAATGGCTAAAACAAAATATATTAATACAAAAATTCTACATGTTTTTACCGTTGGAGTATTAAAGTGATTTGCAGTTTCACTTACCTTACTCATATCTATTTTCAAGTCAGCCTTTGCGCCAAACTTAGCAACGACATCGAGAACATCTGCTTGAGCTTCGATGGCAGAAAGGATTAAAAGTAATAATATGGACACCGTAGAAACAACATTAAATTTTATTGCCATGTCTTTTATATTTTATTTTAGCTTGGAAGTAGAATGGTTTTTCCTTTTCTTTCATTTCAAATATATAGAGAGGTTGTGAAAATTACAACCAACCAATATTTTCTATAAAATCGATTACAATTTATGAAATCTGTGTAAATCTTATGGCTAGGCTTTGATTTCTATGATCACCATGTATTTTATATCCACATGGCTTGGCTAGATAAATTTGTGTTTATAAACTTGAATTATGCGAATTAAGTAAAAGGATTTGACTAACGAACGCTTTTTTTAAACAATTCCTAATTCTAATCTTGCTCTTACCTAGAGGGGAGGAGAAGAAAGGGGAGTGCTCCTACTAGGTCTAGAATCCATGACCTAAGGGAATATGAGTAACAAAGATGAGCAGCTTGACCAATCGGCTAAGTGTGCTTGCACTACTAACAAATAATTTAGAAGCACTATTTAAGATTTATATAAATAATAATACCCGTGTATAATTAAGATTGTGAATAATGTTATAGCTATTACATTAATATACAATATTTTAATGATGTTCCTTTTTTGTGCCGTTTTAATGATGTTTATTATGATTACAATATAGTGAGAATATCAATGCAAAAGGACTTGGCATAATGCTTAAATATGCCCTAACATTTCACACACTTTTCATTTTAGCCTTTATTCTTTTCTTGAAGCACTTTAGCTCACAACGTTTCATTTTTTTAACAAAAGAGCCCTTCGTTGAATGGAAATTGTTAATTAACTAAGGGTCAACGATTCCGACTGACTAGGCAAGTTCACATTGACTGGAATGATGACATGGAATTTCAATGTTGATGTTAAGGATGATGTGGGATAATGTCACGTCAGCAAGATTTTTTTAAAAAATAAATGTTATTTAAATAAATAATTTCTAACCAGACGAAAGCTGACAGGTAGTAGCTCCAATTGGTTTAAATTTTGATGAATTTAAAAATTACCTTCAAGGAGTGTCAAACCCATGGCTACTGGCATAACCACCAGGCCAAATTGTTTTGTTGGTTATGATTTGATAAGCATTTTATATAACAAAGACTAAAGGGTCAAATATGCCCCTATGGTAAAACCAAATCACCGATGTTGCCCCTAAATTTTTGCGTCGATTTTGCTCTCGAAGCCATTCCACCAAAGTTGACCATTAAAGTGCTGACATGGTAGTTAACAGTGCTGATGTGGCGGTCCACTATGCTAACGTGGCCATCCACATGTGATGATGATGTGGTAGAGGGGCTAAATTTGTGTTGTAACCGACTTCAATGGCATAATTAATTATTTTATAGAGTTCTCGGGCATAATTGATTTTAATTTAATGTTCAGAATTTACACAGATGAAGTAAATCAAACCATGACACCAATGCTCAGAATTTTTTTAAAGCCAAACTTCAAATATATTTTTTTAAAATTTCATGCAAAAATTATTCTCTTATTTTCATTCAAACTCGGAATTGGTCTTATTATAACACCTCTTTTCTACATCAATATTTTATTATGATTTTAGAACCAATGGAATATAAAGTTTAAATTGGTAACGTTTGATGAAAAATATGTTCTTTACTAAACTTTAATAATTATTATTTGTTTTTACATGAAATAAAAATATGAAATGAAATATATTTCTTCATCCACGTGCGCCGCATATAAAGTCAAGTCAAATAAGTCGAAATGCATAAAATATTATCGCATACGTTCTGTTCTTTTATTCAAGTATATATTTTAAACAAAAAAATTTAATCCAAAAGTATTTTAATAACATAGAATTAAAATGAAGCAAGTGCATTTATGTAAAATGAAAATGCACATGAGCTACATTTTCCTTGATCATCGCAAGCCATTTAAACCGTAGGGGTAGGGTTTGGTGGTACGGGGGCCGCACATGCAGCTGGATTTTGTTTGCCAGTAATTTTGGGTTTTACATTTTTACATTCAGATACTGCAGGGCCATTGGGTCCACTGTACGTAATGTCAATGTCGGCGAGCTCAACATCTGCACATGGAAAAGTACCGCTGCAAATGATTCGGACAACTTCTGGAAGCGCAGCCGTACCATGAATGTTCTTGAAGCTGATTTTGCTTAGTTTAACATTTGATTCTGCCTGCATGAACACAATAATATTTAGATGGTTGATAAACTCTTTCCACTATATTAGGATTTTGATAAGCGTTTACATACATCCATTTTGCATTTATTCGATGGGCAATATTTCTGGTCAACTATAATAGGGCAACTGACATTCTTCACGGTGATATCCTCATAATGAATATCTGAAGCAATCCCAGGAAATTCACCCGCCCAACTCTTGATTCTAACACCATTCGATGTATCACTCATGGTGCATTTTGATACTTTAATTCCTTGAACTGGTTCTTCATTGTCGAACTTTCCAAGACTGCCAATACTGATGCCATGTCCTGGTCCACAAGTTACTCCCTTGATGTCCACATTTTTGGAACCATCCCCAATGGAAATACAATCATCACCGGTTTTAATTTCTGAGTCAATAATATTAACTCCATCTGATCTCCCCATGTGTATACCATCTGTGTTTGGACTATCTTGAGGTGCGCGTACGTTGAAACGTTCGAGAGTAATGTTTTTGCATCCCAAAAGATTAACGTGGAACTGTTTGCTATCTCTGCTGGTTATATCTTGTATAACCGCGTTTGTCATATAATCAAACCTTATATTCTGTTTAATTTCAGAGTTAAAATAGTCAGAGAAAACTATATATTAGCTATAACTACAAATATATATATATATATCAAATTCTAGCAAAAGGCAAGAAACTTTACAATGGGGAGTGTACTGCAAAAGTCTTTTTTATCACAACCTTGTCTCCTATAAGCTTGTGTTCCCTGACCATCAAAAATTCCTCCGCCAGACATTTTGAAATTTTCAATTCTGAGAAATTCGATCCATTTAGGCTCCTTGAATGCTGCAGGATCAGCTGGAGCTTTTATAGTGCCCTGAACTTGAATCTCAATAGGAGCCTTGCAAGGACCTTCTAGTGTTGCTTGACTTAACATATATACGCCTTTAGGAATCACAATTGTTGATGGAGTTGCTGAACTACAAGCTTCTTTCCAAGCATCCAACAATGGCTAAAACAAAATATATTAATACAAAAATTCTACATGTTTTTACCGTTGGAGTATTAAAGTGATTTGCAGTTTCACTTACCTTACTCATATCTATTTTCAAGTCAGCCTTTGCGCCAAACTTAGCAACGACATCGAGAACATCTGCTTGAGCTTCGATGGCAGAAAGGATTAAAAGTAATAATATGGACACCGTAGAAACAACATTAAATTTTATTGCCATGTCTTTTATATTTTATTTTAGCTTAGAAGTAGAATGGTTTTTCCTTTTCTTTCGTTTCAAATATATAGAGAGGTTGTGAAAATTACAACCAACCAATATTTTCTATAAAATCGATTACAATTTATGAAATCTGTGTAAATCTTATGGCTAGGCTTTGATTTCTATGATCACCATGTATTTTATATCCACATGGCTTGGCTAGATAAATTTGTGTTTATAAACTTGAATTATGCGAATTAAGTAAAAGGATTTGACTAACGAACGCTTTTTTTAAACAATTCCTAATTCTAATCTTGCTCTTACCTAGAGGGGAGGAGAAGAAAGGGGATTGCTCCTACTAGGTCTAGAATCCATGACCTAAGGGAATATGAGTAACAAAGATGAGCAGCTTGACCAATCGGCTAAGTGTGCTTGCACTACTAACAAATAATTTAGAAGCACTATTTAAGATTTATATAAATAATAATACCCGTGTATAATTAAGATTGTGAATAATGTTATAGCTATTACATTAATATACAATATTTTAATGATGTTCCTTTTTTGTGCCGTTTTAATGATGTTTATTATGATTACAATATAGTGAGAATATCAATGCAAAAGGACTTGGCATAATGCTTAAATATGCCCTAACATTTCACACACTTTTCATTTTAGCCTTTATTCTTTTCTTGAAGCGCTTTAGCTCACAACGTTTCATTTTTTTAACAAAAGAGCCCTTCGTTGAATGGAAATTGTTAATTAACTAAGGGTCAACGATTCCGACTGACTAGGCAAGTTCACATTGACTGGAATGATGACATGGAATTTCAATGTTGATGTTAAGGATGATGTGGGATAATGTCACGTCAGCAAGATTTTTTTTTAAAATAAATGTTATTTAAATAAATTATTTCTAACCAGACGAAAGCTGACAGGTAGTAGCTCCAATTGGTTTAAATTTTGATGAATTTAAAAATTACCTTCAAGGAGTGTCAAACCCATGGCTACTGGCATAACCACCAGGCCAAATTGTTTTGTTGGTTATGATTTGATAAGCATTTTATATAACAAAGACTAAAGGGTCAAATATGCCCCTATGGTAAAACCAAATCACCGATGTTGCCCCTAAATTTTTGCGTCGATTTTGCTCTCGAAGCCATTCCACCAAAGTTGACCATTAAAGTGCTGACATGGTAGTTAACAGTGCTGATGTGGCGGTCCACTATGCTAACGTGGCCATCCACATGTGATGATGATGTGGTAGAGGGGCTGAATTTGTGTTGTAACCGACTTCAATGGCATATTTAATTATTTTATAGAGTTCTCGGGCATAATTGATTTTAATTTAATGTTCGATAACTATTTTAATATTTAAGCTAAAGAAATAAGAAATTATTAAAATTCTAAAAATATTTAGATAATCATTAAATATTAAAATTAAAAACACTATAATAAATTTAAAAAGTAAGTAAAAACATAAAATTAAAAATATCAAAATTTATAAATATAAAATATACAAATTTCAAAATATTTACAAAAACCATAAAAAAGTATCCGCCTGTTTCTGGCTATGCCGAGCCTACTAATATTCATTGAACAAATTATCAATGGAATCATCATTCCATTGGAGTGGTAATAAAGCAAAAAAATTTCCTTCTTTTTTCTACATCAAATGTTAATGAGCATCAGTTTGATGTAGAAAAATAAAAGAAGATTTGAATTTTATTGTTACTCTAAAACAATGAAGATTGCAGCGAATTTTTTTTAACGAATAGTAATACTCCGACTGACAAAATCGAAGACTTTTGTGATGAAGTTTTTCAAAATTTTAATACTTCATAAAATACTTTTTAATTTTTAATTTATATTTTACCATTTTATAATTTCTAATATATTTTGATTTTACATTAATTTTTCAATAATTTTTTGAATATTTTATTTATTTTTATCAAGTCTATGGTTTTTAAAAAAATTAAAGAATATTTTGATATTTTGTGAAATTTCTCACTTTTCTGATTTTTAAAATTTCCATGGACCCAAAGAATATTCACACAAATTTATTAATCGATTTTTCATATATTTTGCTTGAAAAACTTCAATTCGAAAAATCAAATTATTTATCCAATTTTATTCAAAAACTAAATAAATCGATTAAATTTAATTTAATTTTAAACAAATTATTTGTCCATTTTTAATATTTTAAATTTTTAATAATTCCTTAAATTCTCATTTTTAGCTTTCATAAATATTTTCATTAATACAGGTCTAATATGAGTGGAGAAAGGGGGAATGATCGCCGGCAGCATTGGAGTGGAGAAAAGGGGAATGATCGCCGGCAGCATTGGATAGTCTTCGTGGGTAGGATATCGGAAACGCTACACTGGAAAGGTCTATGGCAAGTGTTTGATAGGCATGGCGTGGTGCTCGACGCTTTCATCCCTCGGAAAAGGGCAAAAGATGGAGGGAGGTTTGGTTTTGTGAGGATGGCGAGTAGGATAGATGCCGAACGGGCAATTGAACGTCTGAACAATAAATGGATATACGGGTCTCGATTGGTGGTGAGCTTGGTGAGATTTGCGGATCAAGGATTGTCCAGAATTCAAAGAACTAGGGGTTTGGGTGAGTCTGATCGAAAGAGTAATGGTGATGAAAAGGGGCCTTCGGAAAGACACAGTGTAAATTCGAAAAGGATTCATATAACGGCGAAGGTAATTAAAGGAAGTGTGGATGCAGCGAAAGAGAAAATCCTCCAATGTTGTATGGTGGGTTGGAGTCGTCAGCAATGAAGTTTAAAGGAATTGGCGTTGCGGATGGATATCGCGGATCACCAAGGATTGTCCATATTAAGAATTGCTGGACCAGCAATTTTGCTCATGTTCAGGGATGCACAATCTATGTCTGAGGTGCTGGCAAAGACAAGTTTTAGTGAGTGTTTTTCAAAGCTTGAACGGTGGGATCCGGGGATGAAAATTCAGACTCGACGGGCATGGCTTTCCGTCCGAGGCGTACCAATTCATGCCTGGTCCAGTTCGACTTTCGATAACATCGCAAAAACGTGGGGTTCGCTTGTTCGGATGGCGGATAACACATCCTCGCCTACATCGTTCGAATGCGGTTGGTTATTGATTGAGACGGACTCAATGGAGTCCATTGACACTCGATTGGTGTTGGATGTCGAGGGAATTTTGCATCCCATTTTCGTCAAAGAGGTACCCATATTTGGGCCTCCCGTAGATTGCGAATGCACGAAGACAAATGATTCTAGTACCGACGACTCATCAGAGTGTAGTACGTCGGAGTATGTGCCGGAATCGAACATTGGGAGTTGAAGACCAACATGAAACATCCGGGGATGTGGGTGCAGGGATACAGGACTGGAGGTGTAACCAGCTGTGGAATGATGGTGAACGTGGGGAGCAGTTTGTAGTTGACACACCGGCTGCTGCGCCTGGGTGTATCATACCGGTGCCGTCGCACAGTAGCTTGATGGTGGAAGGCGATGTTGTTGGGCAGGTAGGAGTTTTACAGGAAATAGGACAGTGTGATATCCAAAAGAATCCGAGAGTTGTAGAATTCCAAAACTCTGGAAATGGAGAGGCTGACTTGCTCAAGCAACCTCTAGTGTTTGAACAAAACAAGGACGTGGTTTTATCCGATCTTCACAACCAGCATGGGGAACCGGCATCTGGAAATTGTGAAGCGAATGGCTTGGTTTTCGTCCCAATTGTGACAGCCACTGTTTATCAAATTGGCTTGCATCCCATTCCTGTAGAGCAGCTGGGCGGTGATTTAGCAACACGCCAAAGAGGTGAGAACGCTCCTACTATTCCTATTTTGATCAATGGGGTTTTGAAGAAAACAAAATCAAGGAACGCATTATCCGGAGTGGTTAAAAGTCTAAAGCAAGGTAGGGGTAGACCGAAGAAGAGCGGTGGCTGCGAATCATAAATTATTGTCGCTGATGCTTCGCTAACGGATTCGGATTTTCAGCGCCGGCAACAAGCATTGTATCGTGAAGCTACAGCGACAGCGGCATTGGGTAATCTCGTGGGGGTGACGTCTTTGGGTCGTGAGGAAGACATTTTACAGGATTTGTCATGAGTGCTGCAAGACGGCATTCGAAAATTGTAATAATGAGACTAATGAGCTGGAATGTCAGGGGGTTGGGGTCGTGCTTGAAGCGAAGACGGGTGGGGGATGTTGTTAGGAAGCAGCGTTTCGATATGGTATTGTTGCAGGAATCGAAGTTAGAGGAGATTTTGCTGTCGGTTGTTGCTGGAATGTGGTACAGCGATGGATTTAAGTTCTCTTTTTCGCCATCCGTGGGGGCGTCGGGTGGTTTATTAGTGATATGGGAAGGCAATCGATTTAAGCTGGAAGCGGTTGAAGTGGAGAGGTATTTCATTATGTTACAGGGCGATGACAGCCGGAGGATTTTGTGTGCTGTATCATGGCGATTTACGCACCTTGTGATGTGCCGGAACAGGAGGTTTTATGGCAGCGTTCATTGGCAGTGATTGGAGGCAATGCGGGACCGTGGTGTCTCGCGGGCGACTTTAATTCGGTGCTACGACCGTCAGAGATAGCAGGTTGTAGTATAATGTCGAGAGGTATGGTTTCTTTTGCTTCTTTTGTGAATGCCGCAAGCTTGATAGATATACCGTTGCGAGGTAAACAGTTCACTTGGTTTGGTAGAGAGAATCGAAAGAGTAGAATAGATAGATTTCTTGTCTCCGCAAGGTGGTTGGATTGTTTTGCTAGGATAGATCAGTTGTCTTTGCCGAGAGGTATTTCGGACCATGCTCCAATCTTGTTGATGTGCGATGATGTTGATTGGTGCCCTAGGCCGTTTCGCTTTATTAATGTATGGTTGGATGAGAGACGGAACATTAATCGTATGGCAGAGGAATGGTGCCGGTTGACAGGTATGGAAGTCGGCAACACTAACATTTCGGTTAAGCTTCGACATATGAAAAATTTTCTTCGCCAATGGAACAAGATGGATTTTGGGGATGTTGAGAAAGAAATTTCGGACATTCAAAGCCGAATTGAATGTTTGGATAACGATGAGGAGGAGTTAGCCGTGGGGGAGGGAGACGAGTTGTGTGCTCGAAAGCGAGCTTGGTTGCAAGCATTATGGCGTGCGATTCGTAGGAAAGAATCGATGTGGAGACAAAAGTCGCGTGCGACTTGGCTGAAATTGGGTGATCGGAATACTGCATTCTTTCACAGGGCAGCGAAGTTACGTGCGATACGCAATTCGATTGTGGGGTTGTCTATAGGTGGTGTTTGGGTCACTGATCCGATAAAATTACGCAAACATGTTGTAAGCTTTTTTTCTAAGCATTTTGCTGCGGAAAAGAGATCATGTAGTTGGGTATTCGAGGGTGCTTTAAGCAGGATAAGTGCGGCTGAGAATTTGTCTTTGATTGCGCCGTTTTCTTCTGATGAGGCATGGATGGTCGTGCGAGGGTGTGAGGGTTCGAAGTCTCCGGGTCCGGATGGATATAGTATGGAGTTTTTCAAGCGGTGCTGGGAGGTTTTAGGTGGTGATGTGGAACGGTTTTTGGCTACTTTCTTTTTAACCGGTAAGCTGCCGATAGGCGTGAATAACACTTTTATTGTGTTGTTACCTAAAGTGGATTCGCCGATGTCTTTGCATGAGTACCGACCGATCAGCTTGTTAAACTCTATATATAAAATTTTGGCTAAAATTTTAGCTAAGAGGCTACAGGGGGTGTTAGGCGGGTTGATCAGCGACCATCAGTCAGCTTTTGTCCGCGGTCGACAGATAGTGGATGGGATATTGTTGGCAAATGAAACAATACATTCTATGCGGCAAAATCATATGGGGGGATATGTGCTGAAGCTTGATTTTGCGAAGGCTTATGATTGTGTCCGATGGGAGTTCTTGGACCAAATCATGAGCTCGATGGGTTTTAGCGAGACGTGGCGGGGATGGGTGAGGGAGTGTATTGGCACTGTTCGGTTATCTATACTGCTAAATGGAAGCGCGACGAAGGAGTTTGACATGGGACGTGGGTTGCGGCAGGGCTGCCCATTGTCGCCATTATTGTTTGTCATAGTTGCTGAGGCTTTGCATCGGATGTTAGTACAAGCGGAGCTAATGGGTTTGATTCGTGGGGTGACAGTAGCTCCGGGGGTGACGTTGACACACCTTCAGTTCGCCGACGATACAGTTCTATTTTTTGAAGCATCAGTCGACGCGGCATTGCACATTCGTAGGCTTCTTTGCTGTTTCCAGGTGTGTTCAGGTTTGCGTATTAATTTTTCAAAATCATCCCTTTATTCGATTGGGGTAGATGGGGAGTTGGTAGCCTCTATGGCAGAGGTATTGTGTTGTCGTCAGAGGGAGCTGCCATTTGTGTACTTGGGCTTACCATTGGGGGTGAGTCCGCGGAACATAGCTGTATGGGAACCTGTCATCGCATCTGTACGCCGAAAACTTACAGGTTGGAAGAGGACATCGTTATCGTTTGCGGCACGCGTCACCTTGGTAAACTCTGTCCTCTCTTCACTTCCAGTATATTATATGGGCCTGTTTCGTGTGCCGAAAGGGGTAATTGCTGCCATTGATAAGTTAAGGCGAGCTTTTTTATGGGGCGGGGTCAATTTACAGCGAAAAATGAGCAGGGTAAGCCAGAGTTTGGTGTGTCGCCCGCGCCATCTAGGCGGATTGGGGGTGGCTGATTTGGAGGTCCGTAATAAGGCTCTTTTGGCGAAGTGGTCGTGGAGATATGCGAGTGACGTAACATCATTATGGCGCGCTATTATTGTCTCAAAGTATGGGGAGGCGGCTCAATGGTGGCGGTTTAATAACTCGGCTAGGGGACCAATTTCTGTGGTTTGGAAACAGATTGTGCAGACTGTTAGCTCGGAGGGTGTGCAAAACCATATGAGTGAAAATCAGTTTATTTGGAAGGTGGGCTCGGGGGAGCGGGTGTTATTTTGGTTTTATGCTTGGTGTGTAGAGCAGCCGCTTAAAGATGTGTTTCCTCGCCTTTTCTCGCTTGTAATTGATCGGTTGGTACTAGTAGCGGACATAGCTGTAGAGGGACATTTTCAGCGTGTTAGGTGGGGGGATGTATTTCGCCGTAGTTTACGTTCATTTGAGGTACGTCAACTACAGGATCTTCGGTCTTTGGTGTGCTGTGTACAGTTGCGACGAGGTGAGCTAGATACACTAGTATGGACGCCGGATAAACATGGCATTTTCTCTGTCAAAGGGCTGTCCCACTTGCTTATGCTGGACAAGGCGGGAGAGAGTGACTTTGGGGACTGCTTTGCGTTGAAGGTTTTGGTTCCCCCAAAGGTCCAGGCATTCTTGTGGTTCGCTTGGTTGCGTCGGCTGCCCACGTTTGCGTTCTTGTGAATGTGTGGGATCGATTTGGGTGAGCGTCACGGCTTGTGTAGATGGTGCCGCGAGGTGGAGGAGGATATTGAGCATTTATTTTATTCATGCCCGTTTGCTCAAGGCTTATGGAATTGGTTTCGAGGGTGGTGGGCGATTGCTTTGCCTTTGCCTAAATCTTTGGCAGATTTTTTGCTTCCGGATATGCACTGTTCGTTCACAGGTACTTTGAGGAAGCTATGGGTGTCGAGCGTCGCGGCATTGATGTGGTCATTGTGGCTTGCACGCAATGACCTTGTGTTTAATGGGAAGTTTATCCCGGCAGCGGAGATAGGTTTCTTGGTGAAGCTACGTTCATTTTATTGGTGAAAACCCTTAAGGAGGGGATTTCGGTTAGTGAAGCCCTTTGGTGGGACTGTCCGAGTTTGTATCGGGAAGGGCTTGCTAAACCGCTGATCTGGTTGGGAGTATATTGGGAGCCACCGATTGGGGAAACATTAAAATTTTCAGTGGATGGTTCTGCTCGGGGAAAGCCGGGTCCAGCGGGTTTTGGGGGAGTGTTGCGGGATGCTCAGAGTCGTATCCTCGCCTTGTTTTCAGGGCCGCTTGGTTTGCTTGATTCTAACGTCGCCAAGGTTCGGGCGATAGCTTTTGCTTTGGAGTTCTATGTTGCGTCAAAATGGGCTGATCGTCCTCTTATTGTTGAGTCGGATTCCAAAGTGGCAATTGGGTGGGTGTTGCAGGTGGAGCGCCGGCCGTGGCGTTTATGGGAGTTCTTCCGAGTGATTGACCGTGCTACTTTGTCGTTAGGATCTGTGTGCTTTTCTCATATTTTTCGGGAGGCGAATGGATTGGCTGATGCGTTAGCAAAGGAAGGGGTGTCCCGTGTCTCTTTATTTCATGCATCGGTCTGATTATGTAAGGGGAGGGTCCTTATATTCAGTCGACATGTCGTACTCTTTTCCTCCGTTAGGTTTAGGGAGGTTTTTGACGAGGCGCATGTTTCGACTTGCGTTGTATATTCTTTCTTTAATAATATACATCGCTTTCTGATCAAAAAAAAGTTATCGAACTTTCAAGAAAAAATCAATTATACCCCTGAACTCAGAAAAAATGATCAATTATGCCCTCGTAGTCAGTTAAACAAATCAATTCAGCCCCTATACTAAATCATCACATGTGTTCTGCAACGTTAGTATCCCGGACTGCCATGTCCGCACAGTTAACCACCACATTAGCATTGTTAACTGTCACATAAGTACTTTAACGGCCAATGTCGTTCAAGGGACAAAACTGTTGCAACTGAATGACTTGGAGGGAAAAGTTGATGCAAAAAAGTAGGGGCAACATTGCTGATTTGGGTTAACAACAACGTAAAACAAGCAAAGGATTCGTTAAATTTTAACAAAATTGACGTTTGTAATGAAATTCGATGGTTCCATAGTGACTTCAGCTGAGCGAATGAGGGGGGTTACCGACCCTGTATTCAGTTTCCCCAATGATCGACCAACCATTGTTCTCTATGCAATGGGAAAGAGGACCAATAAGCTTTTTCTGGTAATCCCACTTTTTTTATCACTTTTATCAATTCATTAATTGAATTGTAGAAATACAAGCATCGTCTAAGAAATTACACAGATGAAGTAAATCAAACCCTGGCACCAATGCTCAGAATTTTTTAAAGCCAAACTTCAAATATATTTTTTTAAAATTTCATGCAAAAATTATTCTCTTATTTTCATTCAAACTCGGAATTGGTCTTATTATAACACCTCTTTTCTACATCAATATTTTATTATGATTTTAGAACCAATGCAATATAAAGTTTAAATTGGTAACGTTTGATGAAAAATATGTTCTTTACTAAACTTTAATAATTATTATTTGTTTTTACATGAAATAAAAATATGAAATGAAATATATTTCTTCATCCATGTGCGCCGCATATAAAGTCGAGTCAAATAAGTCGAAATGCATAAAATATTATCGCATACGTTCTGTTCTTTTATTCAAGTATATATTTTAAACAAAAAAATTTAATCCAAAAGTATTTTAATAACATAGAATTAAAATGAAGCAAGTGCATTTATGTAAAATGAAAATGCACATGAGCTACATTCGCCTTGATCATCGCAAGCCATTTAAACCGTAGGGGTAGGGTTTGGTGGTACGGGGGCCGCACATGCAGCTGGATTTTGTTTGCCAGTAATTTTGGGTTTTACATTTTTACATTCAGATACTGCAGGGCCATTGGGTCCACTGTACGTAATGTCAATGTCGGCGAGCTCAACATCTGCACATGGAAAAGTACCGCTGCAAATGATTCGGACAACTTCTGGAAGCGCAGCCGTACCGTGAATGTTCTTGAAGCTGATTTTGCTTAGTTTAACATTTGATTCTGCCTGCATGAACACAATAATATTTAGATGGTTGATAAACTCTTTCCACTATATTAGGATTTTGATAAGCGTTTACATACATCCATTTTGCATTTATTCGATGGGCAATATTTCTGGTCAACTATAATAGGGCAACTGACATTCTTCACGGTGATATCCTCATAATGAATATCTGAAGCAGTCCCAGGAAATTCACCCGCCCAACTCTTGATTCTAACACCATTCGATGTATCACTCATGGTGCATTTTGATACTTTAATTCCTTGAACTGGTTCTTCATTGTCGAACTTTCCAAGACTGCCAATACTGATGCCATGTCCTGGTCCACAAGTTACTCCCTTGATGTCCACATTTTTGGAACCATCCCCAATGGAAATACAATCATCACCGGTTTTAATTTCTGAGTCAATAATATTAACTCCATCTGATCTCCCCATGTGTATACCATCTGTGTTTGGACTATCTTGAGGTGCGCGTACGTTGAAACGTTCGAGAGTAATGTTTTTGCATCCCAAAAGATTAACGTGGAACTGTTTGCTATCTCTGCTGGTTATATCTTGTATAACCGCGTTTGTCATATAATCAAACCTTATATTCTGTTTAATTTCAGAGTTAAAATAGTCAAAGAAAACTATATATTAGCTATAACTACAAAAAAATATATATATCAAATTCTAGCAAAAGGCAAGAAATTTTACAATGGGGAGTGTACTGCAAAAGTCTTTTTTATCACAACCTTGTCTCCTATAAGCTTGTGTTCCCTGACCATCAAAAATTCCTCCGCCAGACATTTTGAAATTTTCAATTCTGAGAAATTCGATCCATTTAGGCTCCTTGAATGCTGCAGGATCAGCTGGAGCTTTTATAGTGCCCTGAACTTGAATCTCAATAGGAGCCTTGCAAGGACCTTCTAGTGTTGCTTGACTTAACATATATACGCCTTTAGGAATCACAATTGTTGATGGAGTTGCTGAACTACAAGCTTCTTTCCAGGCATCCAACAATGGCTAAAACAAAATATATTAATACAAAAATTCTACATGTTTTTACCGTTGGAGTATTAAAGTGATTTGCAATTTCACTTACCTTACTCGTATCTATTTTCAAGTCAGCCTTTGCGCCAAACTTAGCAACGACATCGAGAACATCTGCTTGAGCATCGATGGCAGAAAGGATTAAAAGTAATAATATGGACACCGTAGAAACAACATTAAATTTTATTGCCATGTCTTTTATATTTTATTTTAGCTTGGAAGTAGAATGGTTTTTCCTTTTCTTTCGTTTCAAATAAATAGAGAGGTTGTGAAAATTACAACCAACCAATATTTTCTATAAAATCGATTACAGTTTATGAAATATATGTAAATCTTATGGCTAGGCTTTGATTTCTATGATCACCATGTATTTTATATCCACATGGCTTGGCTAGATAAATTTGTGTTTATAAACTTGAATTATGCGAATTAAGTAAAAGGATTTGACTAACGAACGATTTTTTTAAACAATTCCTAATTCTAATCTTGCTCTTACCTAGAGGGGAGGAGAAGAAAGGGGAGTGCTCCTACTGGGTCTAGAATCCATGACCTAAGGGAATATGAGTAACAAAGATGAGCAGCTTGACCAATCGGCTAAGTGTGCTTGCACTACTAACAAATAATTTAGAAGCACTATTTAAGATTTATATAAATAATAATACCCGTGTATAATTAAGATTGTGAATAATGTTATAGCTATTACATTAATATAGAATATTTTAATGATGTTCCTTTTTTGTGCCGTTTTAATGATGTTTATTATGATTACAATATAGTGAGAATATCAATGCAAAGGGACTTGGCATAATGCTTAAATATGCCCTAACATTTCACACACTTTTCATTTTAGCCTTTATTCTTTTCTTGAAGCACTTTAGCTCACAACGTTTCATTTTTTTAACAAAAGAGCCCTTCGTTGAATGGAAATTGTTACTTAACTAAGGGTCAACGATTCCGACTGACTAGGCAAGTTCACATTGACTGGAATGATGACATGGAATTTCAATGTTGATGTTAAGGATGATGTGGGATAATGTCACGTCAGCAAGATTTTTTTAAATATAAATATTATTTAAATAAATTATTTCTAACCAGACGAATGCTGACAGGTAGTAGCTCCAATTGGTTTAAATTTTGATGAATTTAAAAATTACCTTCAAGGAGTGTCAAACCCATGGCTACTGGCATAACCACCAGGCCAAATTGTTTTGTTGGTTATGATTTGATAAGCATTTTATATAACAAAGACTAAAGGGTCAAATATGCCCCTATGGTAAAACCAAATCACCGATGTCGCCCCTAAATTTTTGCGTCAATTTTGCTCTCGAAGCCATTCCACCAAAGTTGACCATTAAAGTGCTGACATTGTAGTTAACACTGCTGATGTGGCGGTCCATTATGCTAACATGGCCATCCACATGTGATGATGATGTGGTAGAGGGGCTGAATTTGTATTTTAACCGACTTCAATGGCATAATTAATTATTTTATAGAGTTCTCGGGCATAATTGATTTTAATTTAATGTTCGATAACTATTTTAATATTTAAGCTAAAGAAATAAGAAATTATTAAAATTCTAAAAATATTTAGATAATCATTAAATATTAAAATTAAAAACACTATAATAAATTTAAAAAGTAAGTAAAAACATAAAATTAAAAATATCAAAATTTATAAATATAAAATATACAAATTTCAAAATATGTACAAAAACCATTAAAAAAGTATCTGCATGTTTCTGGCTATGCTGAGCCTACTAATATTCCTTGAACAAATTATCAATGGAATCATCATTCCATTGGAGTGGTAATAAAGCAAAAAAATTTCCTTCTTTTTTCTACATCAAATGTTAATGAGCATCAGTTTGATGTAGAAAAATAAAAGAAGATTTGAATTTTATTGTTACTCTAATACAATGAAGATTGCAGCGAAATTTTTTTAACGAATAGTAATACTCCGACTGACAAAATCGAAGACTTTTGTGATGAAATTTTTCAAAATTTTAATACTTCATAAAATACTTTTAAATTTTTTATTTATATTTTACCATTTTATAATTTCTAATATATTTTGATTTTTACATTAATTTTTCAATAAATTTTTGAATATTTTATTTATTTTTATCAAGTCTATGGTTTTTAAAAAAATTAAAGAATATTTTGATATTTTGTGAAATTTCTCACTTTTCTGATTTTTAAAATTTCCATGGACCCAAAGAATATTCACACAAATTTATTAATCGATTTTTCATATATTTTGTTTGAAAAACTTCAATTCGAAAAATCAAATTATTTATCCAGTTTTATTCAAAAACTAAATAAATCGATTAAATTTAATTTAATTTTAAACAAATTATTTATCCATTTTTAATATTTTAAAATTTTAATAATTCCTTAAATTCTCATTTTTAGCTTAAATATTAAATAAGTTATCGAATTTTCAAGAAAAAATCAATTATACCCTTGAACTCAGAAAAAATGATCAATTATGCCCTCGTAGTCAGTTAAACATATCAATTAAGCCCCAATACTAAATCATCACATGTGTTCTGCAACGTTAGTATCCTGGACTGCCATGTCCGCACAGTTAACCACCACATTAGCATTGTTAACTGTCACATAAGTACTTTAACGGCCAATGTCGTTCAAGGGACAAAACTGTTGCAACTGAATGACTTGGAGGGAAAAGTTGATGCAAAAAAGTAGGGGCAACATTGCTGATTTGGGTTAACAACAAGGGAAAATAAGCAAAGGATTCGTTAAATTTTAACAAAATTGACGTTTGTAATGAAATTCGATGGTTCCATAGTGACTTCAGCTGAGCGAATGAGGGGGGTTACCGACCCTGTATTCAGTTTCCCCAATGATCGACCAACCATTGTTCTCTATGCAATGGGAAAGAGGACCAATAAGCTTTTTCTGGTAATCCCACTTTTTTTATCACTTTTATCAATTCATTAATTGAATTGTAGAAATACAAGCATCGTCTAAGAAATTACACAGATGAAGTAAATCAAACCCTGACACCAATGCTCAGAATTTTTTTAAAGCCAAACTTCAAATATATTTTTTAAAAATTTCATGCAAAAATTATTCTCTTATTTTCATTCAAACTCGGAATTGGTCTTATTATAACACCTCTTTTCTACATCAATATTTTATTATGATTTTAGAACCAATGCAATATAAAGTTTAAATTGGTAACGTTTGATGAAAAATATGTTCTTTTTTTTATCAGCAAGTGATGCATATTATTAAAGAAAGAATATACAATGCAAGTCGAAACATGCGCCTCGTTAAAAACCTCCCTAAACCTAACGGAGGAAAAGAGTACGACATGTCGACTAAAACAAGGACCCTCCCCGTACAAATCAGACCAAGGCATGAAATAGAGAGACACGAGACACCCCTTCCTTTGCTAACGCATCAGCCAAACCATTCGCCTCCCGATAAATATGAGAAAAGCACACAGATCCTAACGACAAAGAAGCGCGGTCAATCGCTCGGAAGAACTCCCATAACCGCCATGGCCGGTGCTCCACCTGCAACACCCACCCAATAGCCACCTTGGAATCCGACTCAACAATACGAGGACGATCAGCCCATTTCGACGCAACATAGAACTCCAAAGCAAAAGCTATCGCCCGAACCTCGGCGACGTTTGAATCAAGCGAACCAAGCGGCCCTGAAAACAAGGCGAGGATACGACTCTGAGCATCCCGCAACACTCCCCCAAAACCCGCTGGGCCCGGCTTTCCCCTAGCAGAACCATCCACTGAAAATTTTAACGTTTCCCCAATCGGTGGCTCCCAATAAACTCCCAATCGAATCAGCGGCTTAGCAAGCCCTTCCCAATACAAACTCGGGCAGTCCCACAAAAGGGCTTCACTAACCGAGAGCCCCTCCTTGAGGGTTTTCACCCAATAGAATGAACGTAACTTCACCAAAAAACCTATCTCCGCTGTCGGGACGAACTTCCCATTAAACACAAGGTCGTTGCGCGCAAGCCATAATGACCACAACAATGCCGCGACGCTCGACACCCACAGCTTCCTCAAAGTACCTGTGAAAGAACAGTGCATATCCGGAAACAAAAAATCTGCTAGAGATTTAGGCAAAGGCAAAGCAATCGCCCACCACCCTCGAAACCAATTCCACAAACCTTGAGCAAACGGACATGAATAAAATAGATGCTCAATGTCTTCCTCCACCTCACGGCACCATCTACACAAGCCTTGCCGCTCACCCAACTCGATCCCACGCACTCGCAAGAACGCAAATGTGGGCAGCCGATGCAACCAAGCGAACCATAAAAATGCCTGGACCTTTGGCGGAACCAAAACCTTCCACGCAAAGCAATCCCCAAAGTTGCTCTCTCCCGCCTTGTCCAGCATAAGCAAGTGGTCCAACCACCTTGTGGAGACAAGAAATCTATCTATTCTACTCTTTCGATTCTCTCTACCAAACCAAGTGAATTGTTTACCACGCAACGGCATATCTATCAAGCTTGCGGCATTCACAAACGAAGCACTGACGGTCGCAGCACTGAATTAAAATCGCCCGCGACACACCACGGTCCCCCATTGCCTCCAATCACAGCTAACAAACGCTGCCATAAAACCTCCTGTTCTGACACATCACAAGGTCCGTAAATTGCCATAATACAGCACACAAAATCCTCCGGCTGCCATCGCCCATGTAACATTATGAAATACCTCTCCACTTCAACCGTTTCCAGCTCAAAACGATTGCCTTCCCATATCACTAATAGACCACCCGAAGCCCCCCACGGATGGCGAAAAAGAAAACTCAAAACCATCGCTATACCACAGACCCGCGACAACCGACGGCAAAATCTCCTCTAACTTCGATTCCTGTAACAATATCATATCGAAACGATGCTTCCTAACAACATCCCTCACCCGTCTTCGCTTCAAGCACGACCCCAACCCCCTAACATTCCAGCTCATTAGTCTCATTTTTACAAATTTCGAATGCCGTCTTGCAGCACTCACGACAAATCCTGTAGAATGTCTTCCTCACGACCCAAAGACGTCACCCCCACGAGGTTACCCAATGCTGCTGTTGCTGTAGCTTCGTGATACAAAGCTTGCTGCCGACGTTGAAAATCTGAATCCGTTAGCGAAGCATCCGCGACAACAACTTGTGATTCACCACCACCGTTCTTCTTCGGTCGACCCCTACCTAGCTTCTGATTCTTAACCACCCAGATAAGGCGTTCACAGATTTTGTTTTCTTCAAAACCCCATTAATCAAGATAGGAATAGTAGGAACGTTCTCACCTCGTTGGCATGTTTCGATATCACCGCCTAGCTGTTCTACTGGAACAGGATGCAATCCAAAGTGACCAACGGTGGCCGTCGCAATTGGGACAGAAACCAAGTCTGTCGCTTCACAATTTCCGGTCGCCGGTTCCCCCTGCTGTAAGTGAGAATCGGATAACACATTGTCCTTGTTTTGTTCAAACACTTGAGGTTGCTTGACAGCCTCTACAGTTCCAGAATTGTAGAACTCTAAAACTTTAGGATTCTCTAGGTGTCCTAATACCGATAGAACTCCTCCCTGCCTTACAGCATCTCCGTCCATCCCAAAACCACCGTGCGTTTGCACCGGTATGATACTCCCAGGCGCTGCAGCCGGTGTGTCACCTACGAACAGTTCCCCACGTACACCATCGTTCCACAGCTGGTTGCACCTCCAGTCCTGCCGCCCTGTATCCACGTCCCCAGACGTGTCATGTTGGTCATCTACTCCCATGTTCGATTCCGGCACATATTCCGACGTGCTACACTCTGATGATTCGTCGGTACTAGAATCATATGTCCTCGTGCATTCACAATCTACATGAGGCCCAAATATGGGCACCTCCTTAACGAAAATTGGATACGCAATTCCCCCGACATCCACCACCAACCTAGTATCAATGTGCTTGTTGAGTGTGTAAAAGTTCTATTATTTACACCCTTTTTAACCCATATTTCTGCTGCATTCAAGCATCATTGCATTGCATTTAGGTTAGTTTTCAGTAAAACATCACAAATGGACTAAAGGCACGGATTCTACTAAAAGATGGCTATTTTTGCAGGTATCTGCCATAGTAAATGTTGAAGGCAGGCGCAGGGCAGAGAAGCAGGAGAGCTGAACTGGACAAGCAGACGAAGAAGACGAACCTGTCATGGACCTGTCGTGACAGCAAGGTGACAGCAACCTTATGAAGAGGAAAAGTAAAGTGGACCTCGATAGATAGAGAAAAATCTGCTCGTCTGTCGTGTGAAAGCCAAATATTTTTCCAAGCCCCGGATCAAAAGATATGTCAAGCCAAAGCTCAAGGAGAGGAAATTCCTAGAAACAAGGATGGCGGCTGGAAAGTAGGAGTCTTTAGAGATTTAGTCTTTATTAGAATCTTACTTTTAATTAAAGTTGTAATCCTTGTTACCTTAGAGGACTTGAGCCCAAAGCTTATATAAGGGCATAGATTTAACCTAGGAGGCATAACCGATTACCCCATAACCGAAACCTAAACCCCCTGTCGTCCACCCGTCACCGACATGTTCTAAATCCCCCTTAGGGCTACGGGTTGTTTTGTAAAGTAGTTGTAAGGGTTGCTTTGTTTTAGGATTTTTCAAGTTCAATAAAATAAACTTCAAGTTCTTTTATCTTGGTTTTAATATCTTGCAAGAGCATCGGGAGAGCATTGTGAGGTTATCCATTTACTTAGCATCGGGAGAGTTAAGTATACGAAAGAGATAAGAGCGCGTTCTCTAGTTTATAGTTGAACCATCTCGTGCCTAGGGATAGGGCGAGGTTAAGTGGCTAAGGAAGAATTCATACACATCGGTGTTCATCCTTCGATTCACGCCGGGAGGTATCATCAAAGACGTGATCATCGACAGACTTGTGCCTAGGGATAGGGCAAGGCAGATCTGGGATTCTTGCCAAGCTTGAAGTACGGAGTTAGTGTTCGCTGCCGCGACAGCTAACGGACAGCCGCCGCGACAGGTGCTGTCGGCGACGGGCGCGACGACAGAACTGGAGATCCTAAGCAATTCAATACCTGCACTACTGAGCAACTCAATACCAGCCCATTCTCTCTATCTTAATTTCTCAATCCTTTATTTTACGTTTTTACCGTATTATTCTCGTGACAACTCTTAATTATTTCCTTTACTTTCGTGCAGTAAACAAGGTGAAGTCATTAGCCCAATCCCTGTGGAGACGATATCCGATACTTCGTATCACTTTACTACTTGCGTCGTGTACACTTGCACTACAATTGCGATAGACTATTTTACACGCAACAAGTTTTTGGCGCTGTTGCCGGGGATTGGCAACATAACTACATCTTTCTTTTATTGCACTTTTCGCTTTTATTTTTATTTTTATTTTCGTTTTTATTTTTCTTTAATTTTTCTTTTGTGTTTTCAACTCTTGCTTTTCACGAGGTTTTCTTGTTTATGCGTAGATCCAAAAGAGGTGAAGATCCTGAGTATAAATTAGATCCGGAAATCGAACGTTCCTTCAATCTCAAGAAACAACTTCGCCGACTTTTAGACAGAAACGAATATCTCGAGGAACAGCTAGAGAAGATGGGTCATAACCAACCTGCTGGTGGATTCATACCACCCCTTGGCAATAATAACCCACCTGTCGCCGATCCGCCCGCAGCAGGTGGACGACGGTCATGTCGTGACTACATGCTGAATGATCATGTAGAGCTGGAGACCACGCTGCCGGATATTGATGTTGATAACTTCGAGCTTAAACCTGTCATGTTTAGTATGATCAACAACGCCGGACAGTTTAGTGGTTCTGCGACAGAAGATGCTAGGGAGCATCTCAAAACGTTCCAGGAGATCTGTGGTTCGTTTAGACTGCCAGGAGTTAGTCCGGAGATACTGAGGCTTCGGTTATTCCCTCACTCCTTGAGGGACAGAGCTAAAACTTGGTGGAATAAACTAACACCGGGTTCTATTATGACTTGGGCAGATCTAACTCGTGAATTCTTATCTCGTTTTAACCCTTCGCATTTATCTGAGCGATTACGTAATGAAATTGCTACTTTTCAACAGGAAGATGACGAGCCAATGCACGAGGCCTGGGACAGGTTTACTACTCTCCTTCGAAACTGCCCTATGCATGGATTCCCCGTCTGGAATCAGGTTACAAAGTTCTATAATGCTGCCAATCTACAAACTCGCATCCGAATTGATTCTGCAGCAAATGGATTATTATTGGATAAAGATCTGGACGAGGCCCTGCAAGTTTTGAAAAATCTGGCCAAGAATGAGGAGCAGTTTCCGACTGCAAGAAGAGGGGGTAAACGGGTACTTGCTGTTAAGGACTATGAGGCCGACAGCACTATGAAATCACAGGTAGCATTCCTCACTAAAGCCATGAAACACTTATTGAATGAAGAGGACTTACGAGGATTTGCTGTCGAGGAAGTTTGTACTATCTGTGAGGGAAATCATAGTAGGGATGAGTGCCCTATAAATGTAGAAGAAGGAAAATATGTTGGAAATTACAAGCCGAATTATAATTCCAACAACTACAACCCTAATTGGAGGAAAGATCCCAAATTTTCTTGGAGTAATCCCAACAATGCTCTGAATCCGCAAGCGCATCATCAGAATCAAGGGGGTCCTAGATTGTTGACGCGACAGCAACTGCCGCCGCAAAACCTGCCGCAGAACCTGCCGCCGCAGCAGCAACAGCAGCCACCACCTGCCACGAGTAGTATATTGGAACAGACTCTGGCCACTTTTATGTCTCAGACTGGTACGTATATGGAGAATATTAATCAGTTTGTCAAGAAGACGGAAAACTTTATGGATGAAACCAAGATGAGAATGACAAATCATGAGGCTACCTTGAAATCTCTAGAGACACAAATGGGTCAGGTGTCCCAGCATATTAAGCCAAGGCAGAATGGAGGTTTCCCTAGTAATACTGAAAATGCTAGACCGCCCCCACATGAGCAATGCAAGGCGATTACTACTAGGAGTGGGAAAAAGTTACCAGGGCCGGAAAAAGAAGCTGAAACAGAAAAGGAACCTGCCTTGGATAAACCTGCCGAGGAAGTTGCCCCGACAGGTGATAAACAGACTGCTGCCGATGAACCTGTCACGACAGCAGAAGCGACAGAGGAGAAAAAAGATGACTACCGTCCTCAGATTCGCATGCAGTGGGAAGGACGCATTGCTGATTATCGTCCTCCACCACCTTTTCCTCAACGGATACAGCAAGCTAAGCATGAATCTCAACTTAAAAAAGATTTATGATATTTTTAAACAGGTTCATATTAACATTCTGTTGTTAGATGTTGTTAGGGAGATGCCCGGTTATGCTAAATTTCTCAAGGATGTTATGTCGAAAAAATCTAAACTTGGGGAATTTGAAACGGTAAGGATGCAAGAAGGTTGCATGAGTATTCTTCATCGGCAGCCACCCCAGAAAAAGAAGGATCTGGGGAGCTTCATCATACCTTGTGTAATCGGCGACAAATTCGTGGGTAAGGCACTTTGTGATCTTGGAGCTAGTGTTAATCTAATGCCCAAATCTGTTTTTCAGAAATTAGGTATTGGCAAGGCGCGGCCCACGACAGTTACCCTACAGCTAGCCGACCGCTCTTACGTTCACCCCGAGGGAAAAATTGAAGATATTTTGGTAAGAGTGGATAAGCTTATTTTTCCTGCTGACTTTCTTATTTTAGACTGTGAGGCAGATGAGAACGCACCAGTCATCCTTGGGCGACCCTTCTTAGCCACGGGAAGATCATTGATTGATGTGGAGAAAGGAGAACTCACTATGCGCGTAAACGATCAACAAATTAAGTTGAATGTTCTCCAAGCAATGAAACATGCTGATGTGGACGAGGAATGCAAGGCCATCATTGAGGTGACCTTTGATTACCCCTGCATCAGGTCGGGCTGCCGTGATATAAAATTTGGTCACTGCTGCGACAGCCACCTACAGGCCTGTCACGACAGCTATGACGACAGCACCGACGACAGTAACTCCTCTGAATCCGATACATCTGATACTGAAGGTCATGAGGAGGTAAACTGGTTAGACCATCGTCCAGGTAAGTTATTCGAACCTTTGAATTACACTTCGGATGACCATTTAATCCAAAAGCCCTCTACTGTTGAACCACCTGTCTTAGAACTTAAGCCCCTGCCAGGGCAGCTTAAATATGCTTATCTTGGTTGTGATGACACACTGCCCGTAATCATCTCTGCTAAGCTGCCGCAGGAACAGGAACGACAGCTGATCGACATGCTAAGGCAGCACAAAAAGGCGATTGGATGGACGATAGCAGACATTCAGGGCATTAGTCCGGCAATATGCATGCACAAAATCCTCCTAGAGGAAGATCATAAGCCGACCATTGATGCCCAAAGGCGGTTAAACTTTGCGATGAAGGAGGTAGTGCGTAAAGAAATAATTAAATGGTTAGATGCTGGTATCATTTACGCCATCTCTGACAGCAAATGGGTAAGCCCAGTGCAATGTGTTCCCAAGAAAGGAGGCATGACCGTAATAACCAACGAAAACAATGAACTAATCCCAACCAGGACTGTGACCGGTTGGAGGGTTTGTATGGACTATCGGAAGCTTAACAAAGCTACCCGAAAGGACCACTTCCCTTTACCCTTTATTGATCAAATGCTTGATAGATTAGCGGGTAAATCTTATTACTAATTTCTTGATGGTTATTCAGGTTATAACCAAATTGCTATTGCACCGGAAGATCAAGAGAAAACGACTTTCACATGCCCCTACGGAACATACGCATTTAGGAGGATGCCGTTTGGCCTCTGTAACGCACCTGCCACCTTCCAAAGGTGCATGATGGCAATATTCTCCGACATGGTAGAGGACTTCCTTGAGATTTTCATGGATGATTTTTCCGTCTTTGGAGACGATTTTGAGAGCTGCCTCGGCAATCTTCAAAAGGTACTTGAAAGATGTGAAAAAGCTAATCTTATTCTAAATTGGGAAAAATGCCATTTTATGGTAGATGAAGGGATAGTTCTAGGCCATAAGATTAGCTGCCGTGGGATAGAAGTCGACAGGGCAAAAATTGAAGTAATAGAGAAGCTGTCGCCGCCAACCACAGTCAAAGGCATTAGGAGTTTTTTAGGGCATGCCGGTTTTTACAGAAGATTTATTGCAAATTTTTCAAAGATCACCAAGCCGCTATGCCATCTTCTAGAGCAGAACCGACCCTTTGACTTTAATGAGGAATGTACTGAAGCATTCAAGGTTCTGAAGGAAAAGTTAGTGACAGCCCCCATAGTACAGCCACCAGACTGGACACAACCATTCGAGATCATGTGTGATGCTAGTGACTATGCTGTCGGGGCAGCACTTGGGCAGCGCAGAGACAGGCTGTTTCATGTCATATACTATGCCAGCAAAACATTAAATGATGCCCAAGTGAACTATACCACCACAGAAAATGAGCTGTTAGCTGTGGTGTTCTCCGTCGACAAGTTTCGTTCTTACATACTTGGAACGAAAGTAATAATACACACCGACCATTCTGCCCTCAAGTATTTGTTCGCAAAGAAGGATGCGAAGCCTAGGCTGATACGATGGATCTTGCTATTACAAGAGTTCGACCTTGAGATCAAAGACAAAAAGGGGACAGAAAATCAAGTGGCAGACCACTTGTCGAGGTTGGAAACGGGACAGAGCTTACCGTTAGATGAGACACACATACTGGAGACCTTCCCAGATGAGCAGCTCTTTGCTGCCGCAATCGCTGTCGCGACAGCCATGGCGGCAGGTAAGTCTTCTAACCTTCCCTGGTATACTGATTTCATTAATTTTATAGTTAGCGGAATATTACCTTCTGATCTTAATTATCAAGCCAGGAAGAGGTTCCAAAATGATGTTAAGCATTATTATTGGGACGAACCTCTTCTTTTCAAAATGTGCGCAGATCAGGTTATAAGAAGGTGTGTACCACAAGAAGAACAAGAAGACATTCTCCATCACTGTCATGCTTCACAATATGGAGGTCACTTAGGAGGCAATAAAACTGCTGCCAAGGTGCTGCAGTCAGGGTTCTACTGGCCGACACTATATAAAGATGCACAGGAATTTTACAGAAACTGTGACAGGTGCCAGAGGACAGGTAACATCTCGAGGAGAAACGAGATGCCACTGCAGAATATTTTAGAAGTAGAGATCTTTGATGTTTGGGGGATTGATTTTATGGGACCTTTTCCATCTTCGTGTGGAAATCTTTACATCCTCCTAGCAGTGGACTATGTCTCCAAATGGGTAGAAGCAATCGCAACTCAAAAGAATGATGCCAAAACAGTCCAAAAGTTTTTGCACAAAAACATTTTTTCTAGATTTGGCATTCCTAGGGCGATTATAAGTGATGAAGGGAGACATTTCGATAATAGGGTAATTACTGCCGCCTTGAAGAAATATGGTGTCAAGCACAGGATCGCGACAGCATACCACCCACAGACCAATGGACAGGCTGAGATATCCAATAGGGAAGTGAAGAACATTCTTGAAAAGATGGTTAAACCAACGAGGAAAGATTGGTCTTTACTTCTAAATGATGCATTATGGGCATACAGGACAGCTTTCAAGACTCCATTGGGTATGTCTCCATTCCGACTGATTTATGGGAAAACCTGTCACTTGCCTGTCGAGATCAAGCACAAAGCATATTGGGCAATCAAGGCAGTGAATATGGACTTGGACAAGGCCGGCCAGAAAAGGTTATTAGATCTAAACGAGATTGAAGAATTACGGACAATGGCCTATGACAACGCAAGGATTTACAAAGAAAAGACTAAGAAGTGGCACGACAAGAAACTGCTGCCACGACAGTTCTGCCCAGGGCAGCTTGTGTTGTTATTTAATTCTAGACTTAAACTCTTCCCAGGAAAGCTAAAGTCTAGATGGTCTGGCCCGTTCCAAGTAGTTCAAGTTTTTCCCCATAGTGCCATCACAATTCAATCATTAAAAGACGGGCATCAATTCAAAGTCAATGGACAGCGCCTCAAGCACTATCAGGGGACTGAAGCCCCAGGAATACAGGAAGTGGTTACTTTAGGTGATGCCCCACAAGGCATCCCTAATTTAACCTAATTTTTATTTATTTTATTTATTTATTATTTATTAGGAAATTAGGTTTATTTTCGAATAATGTTTTGTTTTTCTAATTTCAGTTTTTAGGAAATAAAGGAGTCAAGAAGAAAAGGAGAAGTGACCCAAGCCCACCGCCCATCCATCAGCCCATTGAAGCCCATTTATGGAAACCTGTCGTTTCAGCTGCCGGCGCAGACGGACTTGACAGGCTGTCAACAGCTTGACACTGCAGAAGCAGAAGCGTGCGGCAGACGCACAGCAGACGCATAAATGCGTGTCAGACGCGTCAGACACGCTACATCCAATCTGCCGCTCCGTTCTTCACGCCTGTCGTTGCGGCATTAAATGGGCAGCTACTCGACCGCTATATAAACCCCTTCCCACTTTCATTTTTCATCACTTCTGATTTTTCTCTCTTGTTTTTCTGCTCTAGTTTTATTTGTTTTCTCTCTTTCATAGCCCTTGCAACCAAAATGTCGTCGAGACAAACCCGCTGTAATATTGCTGCCGCTTCTTCTTCAGCAGCAGCATCACCCTTCGCCAATAAAGAACTATGGGAGGAGCGTGGCTTCATTTACAACAGAGATGTTCCTCATATGGGACTCCGGCCATTCATTGTGAAGGCCATAACGGCACAACTATGGGAGGACTTTGCCGAGCAGCCGGCAGAGTTAAATGATACTTTGGTCCGGGAGTTCTACGAAGCTGTCGACAGAAAAACGGCGACATCCGTCATCGTCCGAGGAGTGGAAGTGCCCTTTACAGCAAACAGCATCAACCATATGTTCGGCTTGTTCTTTGGCCCCAATGATGATGCTCACCAACAATTTCTGGACACTCTCGACGCTGCTGCCTATGATGCCATCATGGTGGAACTGACAGAGGCTGGTACGACATGGACCACTAGCAAGAAGAACCCCCACTCAGTCAATAGGGGGCAGCTCCTCCCCGAAGCAAAATTGTGGAACGCTTTCATCAAAAAGCGTATCCTGCCCTCGTCCCACCACACGACAGTCAACCGACAGCGGCTGGCCCTCATTCACTCTATCATGCATGACAGGCCCATCAATGTGGGCAGGTACATGAGGGACAGCATCATTGATTGTGCCTTCCGTTCAGACTCACGACTCTGCCTGCCATTCACCATCACCGCCCTCTGCCGTTGTGCTGCCGTACCAGAGGAACCCTCAGACAAAATCAAGACGGGCAGTGGCTGGACTGACAACAACATTTCCAGCCTCATGGAGGTCATAGTCGCATCACCCATCAATGCCTTCGACCCAAATGCCCCCCATGCTGATTCCGATGATGAACCTGCCACCGACCCTGCCCCAGATGCTACCGCCGACACCGCTCCGACAGACCAGTCTGCCAACATCCTTGCTGCAATCCTGCGGGTAGAGGAGCGCCAAATGGGTTTGATGACCTTCATCCGAGACTTCTCAAATGCAACGGTAAATTTCATTACAAATACTTTACATTATTCGGATGTCATCTTCCCCACCTTCCCATCCCATTATTTCCATATCCCCTCCCCTACACCTACACCACCTGTTCCCCCCCATACCCATTCTGCCACTTCCACACCATCCCCTGCCCAGACGGCAGCCGACAACTCTCCGGCAGACACCTCCCCTCGAGGAACCAAGAGACCTGCCACTGATGACAGCCCTCTTCTACGGAGGAATTTGGAGAGGGACTTTACGAGGGTGAAAAGAATTAAGCACGTGGCAGACAAGAAACGGCTGCCCAAAGCCAGCACCACCACTAGCAGCAGCCGGGATAGCAACAGCAGTTCTGACATCCGGCTAGTGGAGCCACCTGCCCCTCAACCTGCCGATGAAACTGCCCCTCCACATGCCGATGATCCTGCCGCTCAACCTGCTATTGAACCTGCCCAGCCTCCCCCACAGCGCAGACGCCGCCATCAGATCCGAGTCAGTAGCAGCAGCGAGGACAGCGACTGAAAATTTAAGTTTTTATTTTCTTTTATTGCTGCCTGCTTTTATCTTTTGTGATGTACTTTTTTTCATGTTTTTGTTTCATGTCATTTTGCATTGAGGGCAATGCAACCCTTGAGTTTGGGGGTGGCAACCCTCCATCATTAATGGAGTCTTAAGTACATCTTTTTATTATTTGTTGTGTCTTTTATTTATTTATTTAAGTTCTCTTTTAAAAAAATCAGAAAAGATTAAACTATTGGCTTAAAACTGTGAAGTTAACTTACCTGTCATGACATCTCTGTCGTGGCAGCATCTTTAGGACAGGTTAAGGAGAAGTTTAGAGCCTTTCTATAGTTCTGAAAACTTAAACACCATTGTGACTGTTATACTGCTTAGATTTCTTTTAGCCAAACTAGAATAGGAAAGCTTAGCACTTAGAGTAGAAAAGAGACTAGAATCTCAGGAAACCTAGAGGTGCCTACCACTGGCTCTAGGCAGATAACCAGAGAAAAACTTCTAGAGGTGCCTATCACCGGCTCTAGACAGTTAACTAGAGGTTCCTGAAATACTGGCTCTAGTAAAAGAGAAGAAATTTGAAAAAAGGAAATAACTAGAGGTGCCCAATTCTGGCTCTAGTAGGAAAAAGAAAGAAAACAGTCTCATAGGAAAAACTCTAAACAAGCCAAAGTCGAATATTCTAGTGAAACTAATAGAGTCTTGGCATATAACTGTTCACAAGCATTCACACACTGCACGAGAGCTATAGGGAGAATCCGGACAGATCCTAACCCTTCCGACAGGTTGCTGCCGTGACAGAGAACGAGCGACGGGTAAGAGACAGTTCACTGTTTGAAGGCCAACACAAAAATTTTCAGTTTTCTGTTAGGTTTAATTGCTTGAGGGCAAGCAAAAACTTGAGTTTGGGGGTGTGTTGAGTGTGTAAAAGTTCTATTATTTACACCCTTTTTAACCCATATTTCTGCTGCATTCAAGCATCATTGCATTGCATTTAGGTTAGTTTTCAGTAAAACATCACAAATGGACTAAAGGCACGGATTCTACTAAAAGATGGCTATTTTTGCAGGTATCTGCCATAGTAGATGCTGAAGGTAGGCGCAGGGCATAGAAGCAGGAGGGCTGAACTGGACAAGCAGACGAAGAAGACGAACCTGTCATGGACCTGTCGTGACAGCAAGGTGACAGCAACCTTATGAAGAGGAAAAGTAAAGTGGACCTCGATAGATAGAGAAAAATCTGCTCGTCTGTCGTGTGAAAGCCAAATATTTTTCCAAGCCCCGGATCAAAAGATATGTCAAGCCAAAGCTCAAGGAGAGGAAATTCCTAGAAACAAGGATGGCGGCTGGAAAGTAGGAGTCTTTAGAGATTTAGTCTTTATTAGAATCTTACTTTTAATTAAAGTTGTAATCCTTGTTACCTTAGAGGACTTGAGCCCAAAGCTTATATAAGGGCATAGATTTAACCTAGGAGGCATAACCGATTACCCCATAACCGAAACCTAAACCCCCTGTCGTCCACCCGTCACCGACATGTTCTAAATCCCCCTTAGGGCTACGGGTTGTTTTGTAAAGTAGTTGTAAGGGTTGCTTTGTTTTAGGATTTTTCAAGTTCAATAAAATAAACTTCAAGTTCTTTTATCTTGGTTTTAATATCTTGCAAGAGCATCGGGAGAGCATTGTGAGGTTATCCATTTACTTAGCATCGGGAGAGTTAAGTATACGAAAGAGATAAGAGCGCGTTCTCTAGTTTATAGTTGAACCATCTCGTGCCTAGGGATAGGGCGAGGTTAAGTGGCTAAGGAAGAATTCATACACATCGGTGTTCATCCTTCGATTCACGCCGGGAGGTATCATCAAAGACGTGATCATCGACAGACTTGTGCCTAGGGATAGGGCAAGGCAGATCTGGGATTCTTGCCAAGCTTGAAGTACAGAGTTAGTGTTCGCTGCCGCGACAGCTAACGGACAGCCGCCGCGACAGGTGCTGTCGGCGACGGGCGCGACGACAGAACTGGAGATCCTAAGCAATTCAATACCTGCACTACTGAGCAACTCAATACCAGCCCATTCTCTCTATCTTAATTTCTCAATCCTTTATTTTACGTTTTTACCGTATTATTCTCGTGACAACTCTTAATTATTTCCTTTACTTTCGTGCAGTAAACAAGGTGAAGTCATTAGCCCAATCCCTGTGGAGACGATATCCGATACTTCGTATCACTTTACTACTTGCGTCGTGTACACTTGCACTACAATTGCGATAGACTATTTTACACGCAACAGTGCTCCATCGATTCCGTCTCAATCAGTAGCCAGCCGCATTCAAACGATGTAGGCGATGATGTGTTATCCGCCATCCGAACAAGCGAACCCCACGTTTTTGCGATGTTATCGAAAGTCACACTGGACCAGGCATGAATTGGGACTCCTCGGACGGAAAGCCATGCCTGTCTGGTCTGGAATTTCATCCCCGGATCCCACCGTTCAAGCTTTGAAAAGCACTCATGAAAACTTGTCTTTGCCAGCACCTCATTCATTGTTTGTGAATCCCTGAACATGAGCAGAATTGCCGATCCAACAATTCTTAATATGGACAATCCTTGGTGATCCGCGATATCCATCCGCAGCACCAAATCCTTTAAACTCCAATGCTGACGACTCCAACCCACCATACAACATTGGAGAATTTTCTCTTTCGCTGCATCCACCTCTCCTTTAATTACCTTCACCGTTACATGAAGCCTTTTCGAATTAACACTTTGGCTTTCCGAAGGCCCTTTTCCGTCACCATTACTCTTTCGATCCGACTCACCCAAATCCTTACTCTTTCGATGCGACTCACCCAAATCCCTAGTTCTTCGACCTCTGGCCAAACCCTGATCCGCAAACCTCGACAAACTCACCACCAATCGAGACCCGTATATCCACTTACTATTCAGACGTTCAATTGCCCGTTCAGCGTCTGTCTTACTTGCCATCCTCACAAAACCAAACCTCCCTCCATCTCTTGCCCTCTTCCGAGGGATGAAAGCGTCAAGCACCACGCCATGCCTATCGAAGACTTGCCATAGACCTTTCCAATGCAGCGTTTCCGATATCCTACCCACGAAGACAGTCCAATGCTGCCGGCGATCAATCCCCCTTTCTCCCATCCCTTGCATAATTTATAACTCGTATAAATGATTGACAATTAATATATTGCTTCACCGCTAAGACAACATCAAATGCCTACAACTGCTGAGGAATATCAAACTCCATAGTTAAAGTCATACATTTTCACAACTGTGCCAGTGCATGCAAAAAAAAATTACTAAACTTTAATAATTATTATTTGTTTTTACATGAAATAAAAATATAAAATGAAATATATTTCTTCATCCACGTGCGCCGCATATAAAGTCGAGTCAAATAAGTCGAAATGCATAAAATATTATCGCATACGTTCTGTTCTTTTATTCAAGTATATATTTTAAACAAAAAAATGTAATCCAAAAGTATTTTAATAACATAGAATTAAAATGAAGCAAGTGCATTTATGTAAAATGAAAATGCACATGAGCTACATTCGCCTTGATCATCGCAAGCCATTTAAACCGTAGGGGTAGGGTTTGGTGGTACGGGGGCCGCACATGCAGCTGGATTTTGTTTGCCAGTAATTTTGGGTTTTACATTTTTACATTCAGATACTGCAGGGCCATTGGGTCCACTGTACGTAATGTCAATGTCGGCGAGCTCAACATCTGCACATGGAAAAGTACCGCTGCAAATGATTCGGACAACTTCTGGAAGCGCAGCCGTACCGTGAATGTTCTTGAAGCTAATTTTGCTTAGTTTAACATTTGATTCTGCCTGCATGAACACAATAATATTTAGATGGTTGATAAACTCTTTCCACTATATTAGGATTTTGATAAGCGTTTACATACATCCATTTTGCATTTATTCGATGGGCAATATTTCTGGTCAACTATAATAGGGCAACTGACATTCTTCACGGTGATATCCTCATAATGAATATCTGAAGCAGTCCCAGGAAATTCACCCGCCCAACTCTTGATTCTAACACCATTCGATGTATCACTCATGGTGCATTTTGATACTTTAATTCCTTGAACTGGTTCTTCATTGTCGAACTTTCCAAGACTGCCAATACTGATACCATGTCCTGGTCCACAAGTTACTCCCTTGATGTCCACATTTTTGGAACCATCCCCAATGGAAATACAATCATCACCGGTTTTAATTTCTGAGTCAATAATATTAACTCCATCTGATCTCCCCATGTGTATACCATCTGTGTTTGGACTATCTTGAGGTGCGCGTACGTTGAAACGTTCGAGAGTAATGTTTTTGCATCCCAAAAGATTAACGTGGAACTGTTTGCTATCTCTGCTGGTTATATCTTGTATAACCGCGTTTGTCATATAATCAAACCTTATATTCTGTTTAATTTCAGAGTTAAAATAGTCAGAGAAAACTATATATTAGCTATAACTACAAAATATATATATATATATATCAAATTCTAGCAAAAGGCAAGAAACTTTACAATGGGGAGTGTACTGCAAAAGTCTTTTTTATCACAACCTTGTCTCCTATAAGCTTGTGTTCCCTGACCATCAAAAATTCCTCCGCCAGACATTTTGAAATTTTCAATTCTGAGAAATTCGATCCATTTAGGCTCCTTGAATGTTGCAGGATCAGCTGGAGCTTTTATAGTGCCCTGAACTTGAATCTCAATAGGAGCCTTGCAAGGACCCTCTAGTGTTGCTTGACTTAACATATATACACCTTTAGGAATCACAATTGTTGATGGAGTTGCTGAACTACAAGCTTCTTTCCAGGCATCCAACAATGGCTAAAACAAAATATATTAATACAAAAATTCTACATGTTTTTACCGTTGGAGTATTAAAGTGATTTGCAATTTCAGTTACCTTACTCATATCTATTTTCAAGTCAGCCTTTGCGCCAAACTTAGCAACGATATCGAGAACATCTGCTTGAGCTTCGATGGCAGAAATGATTAAAAGTAATAATATGGACACCGTAGAAACAACATTAAATTTTATTGCCATGTCTTTTATATTTTATTTTAGCTTGGAAGTAGAATGGTTTTTCCTTTTCTTTCGTTTCAAATATATAGAGAGGTTGTGAAAATTACAACCAACCAATATTTTCTATAAAATCGATTACAATTTATGAAATATGTGTAAATCTTATGGCTATGCTTTGATTTCTATGATCACCATGTATTTTATATCCACATGGCTTGGCTAGATAAATTTGTGTTTATAAACTTGAATTATGCGAATTAAGTAAAAGGATTTGACTAACGAACGATTTTAAACAATTCCTAATTCTAATCTTGCTCTTACCTAGAGGGGAGGAGAAGAAAGGGGAGTGCTCCTACTGGGTCTAGAATCCATGACCTAAGGGAATATGAGTAACAAAGATGAGCAGCTTGACCAATCGGCTAAGTGTGCTTGCACTACTAACAAATAATTTAGAAGCACTATTTAAGATTTATATAAATAATAATACCCGTGTATAATTAAGATTGTGAATAATGTTATAGCTATTACATTAATATAGAATATTTTAATGATGTTCCTTTTTTGTGCCGTTTTAATGATGTTTATTATGATTACAATATAGTGAGAATATCAATGCAAAGGGACTTGGCATAATGCTTAAATATGCCCTAACATTTCACACACTTTTCATTTTAGCCTTTATTCTTTTCTTGAAGCACTTTAGCTCACAACGTTTCATTTTTTTAACAAAAGAGCCCTTCGTTGAATGGAAATTGTTACTTAACTAAGGGTCAACGATTCCGACTGACTAGGCAAGTTCACATTGACTGGAATGATGACATGGAATTTCAATGTTGATGTTAAGGATGATGTGGGATAATGTCACGTCAGCAAGATTTTTTTAAATATAAATATTATTTAAATAAATTATTTCTAACCAGACGAATGCTGACAGGTAGTAGCTCCAATTGGTTTAAATTTTGATGAATTTAAAAATTACCTTCAAGGAGTGTCAAACCCATGGCTACTGGCATAACCACCAGGCCAAATTGTTTTGTTGGTTATGATTTGATAAGCATTTTATATAACAAAGACTAAAGGGTCAAATATGCCCCTATGGTAAAACCAAATCACCGATGTTGCCCCTAAATTTTTGCGTCAATTTTTCTCTCGAAGCCATTCCACCAAAGTTGACCATTAAAGTGGTGACATGGTAGTTAACACTGCTGATGTGGCGGTCCACTATGCTAACATGGCCATCCACATGTGATGATGATGTGGTAGAGGGGCTGAATTTGTATTTTAACCGACTTCAATGGCATAATTAATTATTTTATAGAGTTCTCGGGCATAATTGATTTTAATTTAATGTTCGATAACTATTTTAATATTTAAGCTAAAGAAATAAGAAATTATTAAAATTCTAAAAATATTTAGATAATCATTAAATATTAAAATTAAAAACACTATAATAAATTTAAAAAGTAAGTAAAAACATAAAATTAAAAATATCAAAATTTATAAATATAAAATATACAAATTTCAAAATATGTACAAAAACCATTAAAAAAGTATCCGCATGTTTCTGGCTATGCTGAGCCTACTAATATTCCTTGAACAAATTATCAATGGAATCATCATTCCATTGGAGTGGTAATAAAGCAAAAAAATTTCCTTCTTTTTTCTACATCAAATGTTAATGAGCATCAGTTTGATGTAGAAAAATAAAAGAAGATTTGAATTTTATTGTTACTCTAATACAATGAAGATTGCAGCGAAATTTTTTTAACGAATAGTAATACTCCGACTGACAAAATCGAAGACTTTTGTGATGAAATTTTTCAAAATTTTAATACTTCATAAAATACTTTTTAATTTTTTTATTTATATTTTACCATTTTATAATTTCTAATATATTTTGATTTTTACATTAATTTTTCAATAAATTTTTGAATATTTTATTTATTTTTATCAAGTCTATGGTTTTTAAAAAAAATTAAAGAATATTTTGATATTTTGTGAAATTTCTCACTTTTCTGATTTTTAAAATTTCCATGGACCCAAAGAATATTCACACAAATTTATTAATCGATTTTTCATATATTTTGTTTGAAAAACTTCAATTCGAAAAATCAAATTATTTATCCAGTTTTATTCAAAAACTAAATAAATCGATTAAATTTAATTTAATTTTAAACAAATTATTTATCCATTTTTAATATTTTAAAATTTTAATAATTCCTTAAATTCTCATTTTTAGCTTAAATATTAAATAAGTTATCGAACTTTCAAGAAAAATCAATTATACCCCTGAACTCAGAAAAAATGATCAATTATGCCCTCGTAGTCAGTTAAATATATCAATTAAGCCCCAATACTAAATCATCACATGTGTTCTGCAACGTTAGTATCCTGGACTGCCATGTCCGCACAGTTAACCACCACATTAGCATTGTTAACTGTCACATAAGTACTTTAACGGCCAATGTCGTTCAAGGGACAAAACTGTTGCAACTGAATGACTTGGAGGGAAAAGTTGATGCAAAAAAGTAGGGGCAACATTGCTGATTTGGGTTAACAACAAGGGAAAATAAGCAAAGGATTCGTTAAATTTTAACAAAATTGACGTTTGTAATGAAATTCGATGGTTCCATAGTGACTTCAGCTGAGCGAATGAGGGGGGTTACCGACCCTGTATTCAGTTTCCCTAATGATCGACCAACCATTGTTCTCTATGCAATGGGAAAGAGGACCAATAAGCTTTTTCTGGTAATCCCACTTTTTTTATCACTTTTATCAATTCATTAATTGAATTGTAGAAATACAAGCATCGTCTAAGAAATTACACAGATGAAGTAAATCAAACCCTGACACCAATGCTCAGAATTTTTTTAAAGCCAAACTTCAAATATATTTTTTAAAAATTTCATGCAAAAATTATTCTCTTATTTTTATTCAAACTCGGAATTGGTCTTATTATAACACCTCTTTTCTACATCAATATTTTATTATGATTTTAGAACCAATGCAATATAAAGTTTAAATTGGTAACGTTTGATGAAAAATATGTTCTTTACTAAACTTTAATAATTATTATTTGTTTTTACATGAATTAAAAATATGAAATGAAATATATTTCTTCATCCACGTGCGCCGCATATAAAGTCGAGTCAAATAAGTCGAAATGCATAAAATATTATCGCATACGTTCTGTTCTTTTATTCAAGTATATATTTTAAACAAAAAAATTTAATCCAAAAGTATTTTAATAACATAGAATTAAAATGAAGCAAGTGCATTTATGTAAAATGAAAATGCATATGAGCTACATTCGCCTTGATCATCGCAAGCCATTTAAACCGTAGGGGTAGGGTTTGGTGGTACGGGGGCCGCACATGCAGCTGGATTTTGTTTGCCAGTAATTTTGGGTTTTACATTTTTACATTCAGATACTGCAGGGCCATTGGGTCCACTGTACGTAATGTCAATGTCGGCGAGCTCAACATCTGCACATGGAAAAGTACCGCTGCAAATGATTCGGACAACTTCTGGAAGCGCAGCCGTACCGTGAATGTTCTTGAAGCTGATTTTGCTTAGTTTAACATTTGATTCTGCCTGCATGAACACAATAATATTTAGATGGTTGATAAACTCTTTCCACTATATTAGGATTTTGATAAGCGTTTACATACATCCATTTTGCATTTATTCGATGGGCAATATTTCTGGTCAACTATAATAGGGCAACTGACATTCTTCACGGTGATATCCTCATAATGAATATCTGAAGCAGTCCCAGGAAATTCACCCGCCCAACTCTTGATTCTAACACCATTCGATGTATCACTCATGGTGCATTTTGATACTTTAATTCCTTGAACTGGTTCTTCATTGTCGAACTTTCCAAGACTACCAATACTGATGCCATGTCCTGGTCCACAAGTTACTCCCTTGATGTCCACATTTTTGGAACCATCCCCAATGGAAATACAATCATCACCGGTTTTAATTTCTGAGTCAATAATATTAACTCCATCTGATCTCCCCATGTGTATACCATCTGTGTTTGGACTATCTTGAGGTGCGCGTACGTTGAAACGTTCGAGAGTAATGTTTTTGCATCCCAAAAGATTAACGTGGAACTGTTTGCTATCTCTGCTGGTTATATCTTGTATAACCGCGTTTGTCATATAATCAAACCTTATATTCTGTTTAATTTCAGAGTTAAAATAGTCAGAGAAAACTATATATTAGCTATAACTACAAAAATATATATATATCAAATTCTAGCAAAAGGCAAGAAACTTTACAATGGGTAGTGTACTGCAAAAGTCTTTTTTATCACAACCTTGTCTCCTATAAGCTTGTGTTCCCTGACCATCAAAAATTCCTCCGCCAGACATTTTGAAATTTTCAATTCTGAGAAATTCGATCCATTTAGGCTCCTTGAATGCTGCAGGATCAGCTGGAGCTTTTATAGTGCCCTGAACTTGAATCTCAATAGGAGCCTTGCAAGGACCTTCTAGTGTTGCTTGACTTAACATATATACGCCTTTAGGAATCACAATTGTTGATGGAGTTGCTGAACTACAAGCTTCTTTCCAGGCATCCAACAATGGCTAAAACAAAATATATTAATACAAAAATTCTACATGTTTTTACCGTTGGAGTATTAAAGTGATTTGCAATTTCACTTACCTTACTCATATCTATTTTCAAGTCAGCCTTTGCGCCAAACTTAGCAACGACATCGAGAACATCTGCTTGAGCTTCGATGGCAGAAAGGATTAAAAGTAATAATATGGACACCGTAGAAACAACATTAAATTTTATTGCCATGTCTTTTATATTTTATTTTAGCTTGGAAGTAGAATGGTTTTTCCTTTTCTTTCGTTTCAAATATATAGAGAGGTTGTGAAAATTACAACCAACCAATATTTTCTATAAAATCGATTACAATTTATTAAATCTGTGTAAATCTTATGGCTAGGCTTTGATTCCTATGATCACCATGTATTTTATATCCACATGGCTTGGCTAGATAAATTTGTGTTTGTAAACTTGAATTATGCGAATTAAGTAAAAGGATTTGACAAACGGACGATTTTTTTAATAATTCCTAATTCTAATCTTGCTCTTACCTAGAGGGGAGGAGAAGAAAGGGGAGTGCTCCTACTGGGTCTAGAATCCATGACCTAAGGGAATATGAGTAAGTAAGATCAGCAGCTTAACCAATCGGCTAAGTGTGCTTGCACTACTAACAAATGATTTAGAAGCACTATTTAAGATTTATATAAATAATAATACTCGTGTATAATTAAGATTGTGAATAATGTTATAGCTATTACATTAATATAAAATATTTTAATGATGTTCCTTTTTTGTGTAGTTTTAATGATGTTTATTATTATTACAATATAGTGAGAATATCAATGCAAAGGGACTTGAAGCACATTAATATAAGATTTGAATTTTATTGTTACTCTAATACAATGAAAATTGCAGCGAATTTTTTTTAACGAATAGTAATACTCTGACTTACAAAGTCAAAAATTTTTGATGAAATTTTTCAAAATTTTAACACTTCATAAATATTTTTTAATTTTTTATTTATATTTTACCATTTTATAATTTCTAATATATTTTGATTTTTACATTAATTTTTCAATAAATTTCTGAATATTTTATTTATTTTTATCAAGTCTATGGTTTTTAAAAAAAATTGAAGAATATTTTGATATTTTGTGAAATTTCTCACTTTTCTGATTTTTAAAATTTCCATGGACTCAAAGAATATTCACACAAATTTATTAATCGATTTTTCATATATTTTGTTTGAAAAACTTCAGTTCGAAATATCAAATTATTTATCCAATTTTATTCAAAAACTAAATAAATCGATTAAATTTAATTTAATTTTAAACAAAATATTTATCCATTTTTAATATTTTAAAATTTTAATATTTCCTTAAATTCTCATTTTTAGCTTAAATATTAAATAAGTTATCGAACTTTCAAGGAAAATCAATTATACCCCTGAACTCGGAAAAAATGATCAGTTATGCCCTCGTAGTCTGTTAAACAAATCAATTCAGTCCCTCTACTACATCATCACCACATGTGTACTGCAATGTTAGTATTGTGGACTGCCTTGTCCGCACAGTTGACCACCACATCAGCATTGTTAACTACCACGTCAGTACTTTAACGGTCAACGTCGGTCAAGGGGCAAAATTGTTGCAATTGAATGACTTCGAGGGAAAATTTGATGCAAAAAAATAGGGGCAATGTAATACCCCAAAATGTGACTGAGAAGTAATTTAATAATTCGAACGTGATCTAAATTAAATTTCAATGTGTGAAGAATTATAGAGTAAGTGATTTGGTGACAAAATGTGAAACATATATTTTATATCAGCTAAATTGAATTGTACCAAATCAAAGTATTTTTTATCAATAATCGTATGATTTTATTCAGCGTGTAAAAAATCATACAACCTCTCATATGCCTCCTTAAAAAACCTCCCTATCCTAAATTGGAGGAAAAAGAGTGCATCATGGAAGGTAAAAACCAATCCGCAATGAAACAGAAGAAAAACCCCATTACGATGCCATACCATGAACCGCAACAGCATGAAACCAAGACACTCTATCCACACCCCTTTAGCGAGAGCATCGGCGAAAGAATTCGCCTCACGAAAAGCGTGGTGAAAGCAAACACAACGTAGCTGCAAGCAAGCATAATCTATCTCTCGAAACAGCCTCCTATATCGCCAAGGTCGTTTCTCCTTGTGCAGCACCCATGATAATGCAATCCGCGAGTCGGATTCAATTATGAACGACCAATCCGCCCTCCACCTTGTCTCGGCCAGAAATCGAACCGCATGAAAAATAGCCCAAACCTCAGCTTCATTCGAGTCCATACAACCCAACGGTCCCAAAAAAACTGCCAGCACTACACCCCTCTCATCCCGCAACACACCCCCGCATCCCGCTAGCCCCGGTTTCCCCCTCGCCGCGCCATCCACATTAAACTTTAGTGCACCTTCTATCGGTGGACACCAACGGATTCTAACTCTAGGCTTCACTGTACCCGACGGCACACACTGCAACGGCCACTCCCACCAAGCAGCTTCGGTTATGTCGCTGCCTTGCGCGGAGGATTTAATCCAATAAAAGGATCGCAACTTAACAAGGAAAAGCAGCTCCTCGAGTACCATCTGTTTATGATTGAAAATTACATCATTCCTCGCAAGCCATAAGGACCACAAGACCGTTGTACATCCAACCACCCACCAAGCTTTCCCCACCCCCGACAAAACCCCACTACAACACTGCACTAGAAAATCCGCAAACGTTCTCGGCTTTACCCATGACAACCTCCACCATAAGAAAAACACCTCCCACAACTTGTTCGCAAACATCCATATAAAAAATATATGCTCTTCCTCGTCAACCCCCCCTACACCACACACACTGAATTCCCGCTAAAGGCATTCCCCTAGCGCTTAGCATTGACAACGTCGGCAATCGACACAATTGCACGAACCATAGGAAGCATTGTACTTTCGGAGGCACCTCTATTTTCCAAATATTGAAACCATCAAGACCATAATCGGATAGACCCATAGATGACATCAAATTCATGAGACTCCCCACTGAAAATCGTCCAATCGCATTTGGCTTCCAGACCAGCACATCCATCTCACTCGCACATAAGGTATACCCCCTCACGATCGCGCGCATTTGGCTCAGCTGGTGCTGCTCAAAGGATCGCAACCCACGGCTAAAAAATGGCAGCCACTCATGGTTCAGTGTACCTTGCACCGCATAATCACACACCCGTGTAGCCTTGTTACTAGAACACCGAAAGATGTGTGGGAACACCTCGCACAAAGGCACCTCTAAACACCACCGGTCGAACCAAAACAACACCCGTTGCCCGTTCCCTATGTGCCACAAAAAACAATCCTCGCTCATAAACTTACCAGCAGCGTCCCCTTCTTGAATCTCCACAATTCGCCTCCAAACGAAAGATATGTGTTGTTTACCCACCCTATTCGGCAGCCTCCCCCTCACTGTGACGCCGTACTTAGCTTCCACAATCGACTTCCACAGAGACTTAGGAGAGTCGGCATATCGCCATAGCCATTTGGCAAGCAACGCTGAATTTCTAAGTTCAATATTTGCCACTCCAAGACCCCCTAGCTTCTTCGGTCTACATACTTTCGCCCAAGCAACCCGGTTCAATCTCCTTTTTAAATCCGTATCGCCCCACAGGAATGCTCTCCGAATCATCTCAATTTTATTTAGTACCGTTTTCGGCACCCTAAAAATACTCATATAATACAGTGGCAGCGTAGAAAGTACCGAATTCACCAATGTCACCCTTGCGGCAAAAGACAACGAGTTTTTTTTTCATCCCGCTAAACATAAGCGCATCCAAAACAAAGTTTTGATTTAAGTGAGAATTGCATGTAAATAAGAGTAGAGTTTGGGACATGAACACATGTCAACTTTTTGGGGAGCTAAGATGACACAATCGTCCATGTGTGATTGAGAAACAAAACATTCTTCTCCTTCCTCCCAAAAGTGACCGAAATCTACAAAGTGAGAGAGAAAGGGAAAGCTTGCTAGGAGATTGTGGCCATGGAAGCTTCATATTAGCCTAAATTTTGATCTATCATTCGAATTGTGGAGGAAGGTAAGAAAACTCTTTGCTATTTCTTAAATTATAGATTTCATGTGTGAAGTAATGTTAGTAGATTTGCTAAGAAGAAACGAGTTCATGTTATGAGTATATTTTATTGTCATTCGAACCAATCCTAGATGAAATGGCAGGGTTGTTATGAAAATTATAAGATAGTTAAGATATGATGTTTTGCTTGATGGATTCTTTGATAGTGAAATATATCTTGTTGATTGTGAAACTGAGTATTTGGGCTTAAATTAAGTATCACCGGTTGCTAATGTTTGATTTGGGGGTTATTTTGGTAACTAAAGAACAGGGGTTTCGGTGTGTAATGTATAAGAAGCTGTCTTAGAAAGATTAAGGGTTGTTCTGTGCGTATATGGGATTTTAGGGACTGTTTTGTTCAAGAAAATGTGAATAAGTGCTTTGAATTATGCTAAATGTATATGAGAGTTGTTATGGACCAATTGTGAATATAAAAATGCGTATACAAATGAAGGATGCCCTGCTTGTAGATGAATGTACATACGAAACTGTTTTTTTATGAAAGAATCGGTATTTATATGTGTAAGGGGCTGTTTAAGTTTGTTGGGAGCATGTAATTTTGGTTGAGGTTTATAGATGTGTGTACATATAAAAGTGGGGCTGTCTAGACTGGAAATTGGAAAATATGGACAGTTTCGAATGAATAAATTAGGCACATGTGAATCTGCCCAGAACTGTGCAAACATGGATGTAAGTGGACTGTTTTGATTAAAAAGATGTATTGGTATGGAAGCTGTCCTGTTTTATATATAAACATGTATTTAAACTGTTTTGAGCATAAACGAATGTAAATGTATGAATTTTGGATTGTTTAAGCTTCATAGGAATCGTAAATGGGATTGTTTGATGCATGTATTTTGTATTTTGAGTGTTTGGAACTGTTTATGTGTTCTAAGAAGCTTTGAAAGAGTTTTGAATGTTGGGAAATTTTTCTAATGTGTAGTTATACTTATCACTTTAGAACTTGAAGGAATTGAGGAAGTAAGGCATAGTAGATCAAGTCATAAAGGGAGCAATGAAGAATGTGTCCGGGAGCAATTCTAGCTCAGGTTGAACTGTGAGTGTAGTTTAAGTCTCGGGATAGGGTAAAACTATCCCAAGCATCTTTATTATAATTAAATTGATCACTGTTTGCTTTAAAGGATTGGTTGAGCTAATATAGCTAAGCTTGGATATAAGGTAAGTGCTTTTGTGATAAGTACTTTGTAGCATAAGAACTTAATTGAGAAAATGACTTGTGGTTGGATTTTTACATTAAATCTGGATATGTGGTAACAATTGACTAATAGTATGTGATGCCTTAGTTATGAATTAAGGTGTTTGATATGCTACAAGATATTAGCTAAATTCGAAAGTCATGTGAAAAAAGATGACTATTAATTGACTAGGAATCAAGTATGAATTGAAGATCACATTTGAATCATATAAATATATGCACTTGAAACAAATGAACTTATCTAAAATAAAGAGAAACCTGGATGGGCATGTAAGTTAAGTCACTGGTCTTTGAAAATGACTTGTTTAACAAGTAAAATTTCCTTGTGATTGTTTGACTACTTTTGGGAGTATGGATATACTAGTTCGAATGATACCTTATGTAGATGTATGTTAATTCGAATATTCTTGTAAATATATAAGAGGCTATGCTCAATTATAATGCTGGTTTTGATACGAATTAAGCATATTAATTGTATGAGATGAGAAAAGTGTATTGAGAAATTTACAAGAAGTGAATAAGTGCCTAAAATAAAATGGCAATCAGCTTTGATGATGTGATACTTTGATAAGCAGTTGTGCTTAATCTGATCTGAATAAGACAAGATAAATGTGACAGGGTGTGGGGGTGTGTTACGCGATTCGAATAGCTGTATTTTGGCATTTTTTTCGGGGCCTATTGGTATTGTTGAGTCTAATGAAGCAGAGTTACATGCAATTTCCTATGCGTTGCGGTTGCTCCTTGATTTTAATTGGAGTGGGGTGTCGTCGGTGGTGATTGAGTCTGATTCTGTTGTGGCAGTGGCGTGGATTCTATGCACCGAACAAAGTCCATGGAGGTTTTGGCGATGGTTTCGAAAAATTGATGAGGCATGTGAATTGTTGTCGGGTGTGTGCTTTACAAATGTGTTTAGAGAGGCTAATAGTGTAGCTGACGCGCTGGCAAAAAATGATGTGGACCTGCCCAATTGGGTTTGCATGAGTGCTTGATATAGGTGTAGCTTCTTGTCTCTGTCTTGTGGATGTATTTTCCTTTTTCGCATTCATCGGTACTCTTTTCCTCCATTTAGGGTTAGGGAGGTTTTTAATGAGGCTGGTGTTTGTGTTGGTCATGTATGATTCTCCCTATAATAAAATCATACGTGTTGCCGATCAAAAAAAGACAAGATAAATGTGGAAGCCTTGGTCTCGAATCAGTCTTAGGTATAGTTGGCATGTCATAGGATTCATGAGCTCATGTTTAGGGTGAACTACAGTCCTGGACTACGGTCCTTATTTGGAGACAGTAGGAGAGATTGACTGGTACAGTGGTACCATTTGTTTGGCGACAGTTGGTTGAGGATTCGTGTACATAGGTTGTATTCGACTCTCTAGGCTATAAATGAAAGATAAATGTTATAAGTTATAAGTTAAATGGAAAGCTTATATTATTAATCATGGTAAGGAAAGTAAATTAGAATAAGCCTTGAATAATGTCTTTGGTAGCAAGAAAATTATGATTTAACTTGATAACTTGATAAACTGTTTACCATATGAAGTATGTGTTTGATGAGTATAATATGCCTTCTAAGGATTAAATTAAGAGATTATAATAAAGGACAAATCTTAGATTCGTAAGAAGTAAAGATGTATACTTATTTCCGATTTGTACATTGTGTTATATGTCTACTAATTTAATTAATCTTGTAATACTATGATTGAGATGGTGTTTGATAAATAATTAGAGAGCATTGTGTTTTAATAGATTTTGGTTTAAAGTATCCAAGAAAGTCTATAAATTAGAAAATGCTCATGTCATAATTAGTGTGGAAGTAAAAAAGGGTAACCATGGATGTGTTGAATATATTTTCATGCTAGAAGGTATCTTGTAGGATATTAATGAAATAAAGGAGCTAATGGTTTGACTAGAGTAACAGCTACATTATATCTAAATGATAACATGATTATGGTTAAGGGTCATTTGATTAACTTGATTAAGATGCTTGCATGATTACGTGGCTGGTATACCATTCTTTAGTTAAGTAATCGTATGAGACTAGGTCAATTTGGTATGACATGAAATTGAGAATGAAGTATATGTTTTTTTTAGGCTTAATACACATTTCTCCTCCTAAATTTTACTTGTTTTCCCAACTTGTCACCTAAACTACGTTTTGCTCACTTTTTCCTCCTAAAGTATTCTTTAGTCAATGAGTTGATGACGTGGTAAGATGTTATTGGCTGAATTTTTTTTTTAACGGCAAAGGATAACGAAATGAGGCAAAATAGGTAGCGGCGAATACTTTAGGGGGAAAAGTGGGCAAAACGTAATTTAGGGGGTAAGTTGGGAAAACATGTAAAGTTTAGGGGGAGAAATGTGTATTAAGACTTTTTTTTAATTGCTAGTTTTTTTTTTTGCTCGGCAATAAAATTTTATTAGAAATAGAAGTAATCTTTGGCTTGTTTGTGGGTCTCGTTAAAAAACCCTCTAATCCTATTTAGAGGAAAAGAGTACTCACAAAACAGATAAACAAAATGAAAATACCGCACAAAAACAAAACTCGGACAGATGGATCAATTAAAACATTACAGATAACAACACTCCCAATCCCAATAGGCAATTCCCAGCTTTCACCAAAACTCCCTGTAGGCTCACCACCAAGCCTTGAACATGGCTTTCTTTTGTCTACCAACTCTTGCAAAACTATCAACCATTGAGATAACATATCTGGAGGCATACATGAATTTCACGTTACCAATACTTCCCACCAAGCCAACAATCTCCTTAAACATTGGCCACCATAGCCAAGGCCACTGCGAAGGATTTACAATCCAAAACAGGGCAAGTCTTGAGTCTGATTCCATGATTAGGTTCTTCATCCCCACCCAATTTGCCTCAATGAACACTTGCAAGGCTAGTTTGATTGCTGTAATCTCCGTGTAGTCTGAATCGTAGTTCGATATTGGATCACAAAATAAGGCTCGTAAAACTTCATCTTGATTTCTCATCACTCCCCCGTACCCTGATGTTCCATCCACATTAAACTTCAAAAAATCAGACTGCAGGGGATCCAAAAAGAGTCTCGGCCCCCGTGGAGATGTCTATTCCAGCTGCATCTAATCGGTTTATCCCACCACTCCTCAAGGTTCAGCTACATGTCATAAGTTGGTTGATTGACTTGAATGATTTAAAAAGTTTTTTAGTTTCTCTGAATTTCACGAAAGCACGTTCATGTTAGTTGTTTGCGTAGTTTTAACACTCCTGGCTCGGTTTATTCCTAAACTGGGTTTAGGGAAGTTGCAGGCAACTTTGCTGATTTGGGTTAACTACAAGGGCAAATAAGTAAAGGTTTCGTTAAATTTTAACAAAATTGATGTTTGTAATGAAATTCGATGGTTCCATAGTGACTTCAGCTGAGCGAATGAGGGGTTACCGACCTTGTATTCAGTTTCCCCAATGATCGACCAACCATTGTTCTCTATACAATGGGAAAGACGACCAATAAGCTTTTTCTAGTAATCCCACTTGTTTTATCCATTCGTTTATTGAATCGAAGAAATACAAGTGTCGTCTAAGAAATTACCAAAAATGAAGTAAATCGAACTTTGACCACAATGTTCAAAATGTGTTTTAAAGTTAATCTTCAAAAAAAAATTCAAGCAAAAATTATACTTATATTTTTATTCAAACTCGGAATTAGTTATTATAACAAATCTTTTCTACATCAATATATTGTGATTTTAAAACTAATACAATATAATGGTCATGTTTGGTAAAGAGAGGGTTGGGCAAAAATTAGAGGTTTGAGGTATAATTAGAGGTTTGACCAGTCAAATCCGCTAATATTATTGTTTGGTAAACAGCGGATTGAAAGAGCGGATTGGTGTGAAACTGCTAATTTTGAAAAAGCTCATAATAGGAGCTTTTTGATATTAGAGGTTTGATATTAAAATTGTAAAGATTCTTTTACCCTTACCAGTTACCAAAAATCTCAAAGTAACCTAAATTAAATATTTTCTCACCCTATTTATAAGCTAATCATATTTACTTTTTTTATTATCACATATTTATATGTGAATTTAAATTTATTAATTAATTAAATTATATTAAAATAATTATATAAATAATAAATTAATATATAAATCATTTGAATATGTTTAGAAAAGTTATACTAAAAATAATTTTATAGATCTAATTGATAATAATTAGATACAATATATTGATAACTAATAAACTATTTAAACAAGTATTGAATATAAACATGCCCTTAAATGTCATTTTACTTGTTTAAATAATCTAACAACTATCAGCTATCAATTAATTTTACCAAACACTTTTATACAATCCGCTAGTTAAATCAACTAATGCAATCAGCTATCAGCTAATGCAATTCGTTATCCGCTATCAATTATGAACTATCCGCTAATTACCAAACAGGGCCTAAGTTTAAATAGGTAAAGTTTGATAATAAATATGTTATTTACTCAACTTTAATGATTATTATTTGTTTTTACATGAAATAAAAATATGAAATGAAATAAATTTTTTTATCCACGTGCGACGTATATAAAGTCCAGTCAAATAAGTCGAAATTCATAAAATGTTATCGTGTATGTTCTATTTTTTTATCGCATATAAATTTCTTTATCGCATATGAAATGAAATAATTACTTTCGGTTCAAGTTGAAAATCAGTTCAATTTGATTTATTTCGAGATTCGGATCAAGAGTAGGTTATCATATTCAGGTCGATATCGAGTCTCGGATCGAGTAAATCAATTCGAATAATCAAGTTCGGATCAGGTTTGTCAAGTCTAATTATATATCAATCAATATTCAGGCTCGGGTGATGGGGGAGCACCCTAAGCGACCGCTTAGGACCCACAATTAGTTTAGGGTCCCTAAAAATCATTATTTTTATTTTTAAATTTTATTTTTAATTTATTAAATAAATAGATTAATTTATTAATAAAAAATAATTATCAATAATCGGTTGTGCTAGTGAAAATAACATATATGATAAAAAAATCATGTGGAACGAACTCAATCTACAAAATAAAAAGATCATAGTGTCAAAGAAATCATTATTACGAGGCATAGAGGGAGAGGTCACAAGCATTTATAATGAAAATGACATATATGATAAAATTGTAAGGATAAAATATAATCCTAATCAAATAGAATTAGGTATATGAAATCTAATTGCTATATAAAATAACTCTTGTCTATCCTTTAGAAGAATAATTCTAGAATACAATTGAATTTAAAATATGAAAACTTGGTTTATACATTAATGTAAGAAACATGAGATTAAGTGCTGACTAGTTATATACGACCTCAAATTATCTAATTAAATCCACTACTATAGAGTTAGATAGGGATTACAGTAAAAGATCGAATTCACAAATAGTTCACGCCTCAATAATCTTCTTATTTCCGTTCAAAGTTTTTAATTACTTCGTCAGATTGAATCTTGATGAAGAAATAAAATATTTAAGTCAAAATTTATTGAATGGATGTATATTAAGCATTTCTTTATGTCGATGACTTGATGCGAGAAACTTATCTTGAATTTACTGATTTTTATCTGTTTCCATTATTATTGTTGGGTTACTGTCGAACTTGTTTTATTGGATCAGGAGTTGATCAAGGTACTGCGGGTTATATTATTTCAGCGTAATAGTAAAATAATTGCTTAAACTATATTTTTTTCGTTAATTCTTAGTATCTAAATTATATTTAGCTCAAAATAACTATCAAAAGTTTCATTTAAAAGAGGGTTTAAGTGAAAAGAAAAAAGAGAAGGAGAAGGAGAAAGCAACAGCAGCAGCAGAGCGTGAAATGAAGCAAAAGTAGTGGACGGTAACCAATGTCACCGAATCTATCATGTGGCGCAACAGTCGAGGCCAAAGGATTCAGGTTATAAAGGGTAGTTCTGCGGTGCGGCAGCCTAATATGCGGCTAATATACGGCGTTACCGGAAACATCATTAAGAAATACCGGAAACATGATAAGATATATCGGAAACATGGATTTCAAAAGTATGGATACTTTCGAAATCAACATATCCAAAAGTATCGATACTTTCGAAATCCATGTTTCCGGTATATCTTATCATATTTCCGGTATATCAATCCATGTTTTCGGTATTTCTTAATGATATTTCCAGTAACGCCGTATATTAACCGCATATTAGGCTGCCGCACCGTAGAAAAATCCGGTTATAAACTTGAAACAAAACAAATAACAATATGCTTGAAAGTTACCGCACGTCACTTTTTTCCTTTTTTTTACTGATTCCGCTGTCTCGGTAAAAAAAAAAAATTGGAATTTAGGTAGGCGTAAATAGAGGTGGCAATCGGGTCATTCGGTTCGGGTTCGGTTCGGGTCGTTTCGGTTCGGGTCATTTCGGGTCTATTTAGAATCGGTTTAGATTCGGTTCGGGTCGGTTCGGTTCGGGTCCGGGTCTAATTCGAGTCTGTGATGAGTCGGATTCGGTTCGGGTATTGGATCGGGTCAAAATCGGATCGGTTGTTTTCGGGTCGGGTCAATATCGGATCGGTCGCTTTCGGTTCGGATCAAAATCGGGTCGTTCGGGTCGCTTTCGGTTCGAGTTAAAATCGGGTCAATTTCGGGTCGGGTCAACATTTAAATTTTCGGGCCAATTCGATTTGAGTTGGGTTAAAGGTTTGAGGTTTAGTATTTATGGCTTAGTTTAGAGTTATTGGTGTATGAGATTAATTTTGATTCAACTTGTTAATCTATGTATTTGAATTTGATTAAATATTTAAATCAAAGCTTCATGTATCCATATAATTTTTTTTTGTATAATTATATTAAATCAAAGTTAATAATAATAATAATAATAATAATAATAATAATAATGATGTCTGAAATGAATTAATTTATTAAACTCATGATCTAATTGAACTAACTAAAATCTAAAAGCATAAATCACGGACATAATTAAAATAATTTTAAAACTAAATGTGAAATTTCAATTAAATTAATCTAAATTGAAACTCAATTAAATTAAGAAAAAGAGAAAGACAATTGGTAAAAATAGAGAGGGAAAAAACAAAATTTTGGAGGGAAATAAGCCACCAATTTTTTAAGCTAGATTGAAAAAAAAGAAAAAGACAATTGGAAAAAATAGAGAGAGAAAAGACAAAATTTTGGAGGGAAATAAGCCACCAATTTTTTAAGCTAGATATTAATTACTTTTTAGGTCATGTTGCATTTAAAATGTTACATTTTAGTCAACTTTAAGTTTTAGTTTAATTTAATTTAGTCACAAGTATTCCCACGGTTTAGACTTCGGATATAGAAATCCCCTCCCCGTAGTGATATTTAATCTCTAAAAATTTACTTTTAGTTGAAATTAACTAATCTTTGTAATTTAGTCTATTAATTTAATATATTGTTATTTTCGTTCATTTTAATTTCAAAGATTTAATTTTTAGCCAAAATTGACCCCTATTTATTTATATGGTATAATTATAAAATTGGTCATTGGACTCTCAAATTTCTCCACTTCCAAATTATCAATTTAGTCTACAATTTCAATTTTATGCTATATTTTATGATGAAATTATAAAATTGGTCACCAAGATCTCAAATTTCTATACTTCATTTTATTATTTATTATATTGTTAAAAATAGATATTCGGGTTAAAATCGGGTCAAAATCGGGTGGATATTCGGTTCAGCTTTCGGTTCGGGTAGCATTCGGTTCGGGTCCATTCGGTTCGGGTCCATTTCGGTTCAACAAAAAATTTCGGTTCGGGTTTCGGGTCAACTTCGAATCATCATGTTCGGGTCAAAATCGGGTTTCGGTTCGAGTAATTCGGTTCGGGTTTCGGGTCTCGGGTCAAGTTTGCCAGGTCTAGGCGTAAATATCATAAATCTATACTGTTGGATTGCTTCATTAAGTTCAAATATTCATACTCTAAGAAAAAATTTCAAAATTTTGATGCAAAAGCCGGTTTTCTGAGAGAAAACAATGGGAACCCAACCCTATGAAAATAGGAGGGTTCATCTTTTAGCAGAGAAAGGCAGCCTTCCCCCTGTATTACAGACTCATGGTAATGGAAACATAGACAATACATTATACATTATACATTCGCATGCATCGTAAAGTTCCGAATGTGTTCGAATTCGACCGCCCTCCCCGCTCTACAAAAAATGCAACAAACAACCTTGGTTACAATTCAACAACAAAGAACATACAAACAGGGAAAAAAACAATAGAAAACAGGGGAAAGAGAAGATGAACAACGCACAATACAAACTCAAACAGAACCATACCAAAACCAAACGAACACATAACAATCAGCATAACAAAAGAAATCAGGACAAAGAACGGGAAACACCGAAACAAAGGCGAATTGAGTCCGACGGGGAGAGAACGAGAGATGCAAAGCTAGCTACCATTCTTCAAGCTCAGAGAGAACAAGAACAAAAAACAAAGGGAAAAAGGAAAGGCTAGAGGGGTGAAGGAAGGGGGATCAGGGAAGAAGAAAGGGGTGGCTACCGCTTGGAGAAGAGCGGCGCCACCCAAACCAATTTGAAACCCTTAAAAACAAGAGAAAAGCGAGAGCGTTTGAAACAAGAGAGAGAATAGTATGGATTTCATAAACCTAAGAGCACCATAATTGTATCTTTGTATGTCATCTGCTAATGATGTTCTTCTATAGCAAGCAAAGGTGAGATTTTATAAACCTAAGAGCACCATAATACTAATATCAATGAGCAATATCGTAGGAACGAAGAGAGCCGAATACTCAGAACTTTTATTACGCCATAAGGCTAACAATGACACCATTTAAGTCCACTAGATGATTTCTAGCCCCAAAAAAGTAATACAAATGCATAATAAACATCCAAATTTCTATAAATTATATAAAATGGTAACCATTGGGAAACAAATAAAACATTTGATCGATGCACAACCACCTGTGTTTCCATCTCTTTATTAATCATTACTCGGTACTCTGATAGCTCTGCCAAGAGTGAAATGAATGGCAAACAAGATCTCAGCCTTTGTATAGCCTCCATATTTACGTTCCCACTGCAATTACATCATGCTGCATTAAAGTATAGCAGGAACAATGAAGGACACAAGGGGCATGTACCTAGTACATTCACTCTCGAGATCGAATGAGCTGAATATATTGTGTGGTTCGCAGGAGATTTCTCAAGAAAGCTGCAATGAAGGATCGTCTTCCATTGTCCAAACAAAAGGAGGCATGTCAAACCTTGACCCTGCAACGGTTCTATATATGTAGAGCTTATCAACCGAACAGCTTTCTGGTCTTGAATCTGGAGGTCCCCTCTCATCTATAACTTCAACATTCAACCTCGGCATCTTCTGAGCTAACAGCTTGCATGCTCCGAAACTCACAGCGCAAGAAGACATCCAAAGGGATCGCATTGTCTCCAGCTTTGCAGCATTGGCCAAAAGTGCCTTGTCCCCAAAGGGGCAGTCCCTAATCTCCAGTTTCCGGAGGCTTTCACACCCAGAAAGCACGTGGTGGAGTCCCAAATCGCTATCTCCCGCAAAAGCCACAGACAGCATCTCGAGCTTTTTTGCATATGTCCCGATATATTCAAACACACGATCTGTGAGGAGACCAGAGAGGGAAAGGCGCTGGAGATCCTTGCAGTACTGAACAATGGCTCCAAAACCAACATCAAGTGGCTCGAGAGTCAGGTAATCGGCTGTTCTAGGCTCAATTATACAAAGACGAAATCGTGTAAAGTTCGGACAATTCTTGGCAACAGTGACCAATGCTTCATTAGACATCCGGCGGCAGAAGTACAAAACTGACTGAAGCTTAGGACAACCCGAAGATACGGCAACAAGGCCCTGTTCTGTCAAGGACACGTTTGGCTCTACGCCAAATGGATCAGATGGAAACACGCGTAATTCTTGCAAATCCTTGCAACTAGATGCGAGAGCTTCAAGGCCACTATCTTCAATGTAATCAAGTACCTGCAAACATAAATCCCGTTACTCAAGAACAAAAAACTTGGAAAATAGGCAAAGAAACAAGATCAAGTTCGGTTATCATAAAATGTTAGGAAACCACAGAACGCTGTTGATCCTTACACCACTTAATGCATTGCTCACGATATTTTTAAGGTTATAAATGGAATCAAAACCTGGTAGTGCTCAATTTTTTTCACATTATTATTATAGTTTGCAATTCAAATGCAAAGGAGAAACACTTCCAAATCATAAATAAACCACTGATGCGATAATAAACTTACCAATAGGCGTTGCAAATTTGGACAGTGGCTTACAAGCTTGATAAGCTCGGGACTTTGAATTGTAGCATAGCTCAAGTTGAGTGACGTTAATTTAGAGCAGACAGGGTAAATGGCTGGAAGGTAATCCGGGACCACATCCCAAAACCCGGACAGGCTCTTTAGTTCCTTGCAACTAGAAAATGCTCCAGCAAAATCTGAATAGACATCTGGCCGTAGCTCAGCTGCGTAGGTACCGGTGCCAAATTCAACCAGCTGTGGTGCACGACGTAAAATGTTGGCAACCTTATCCAGGGGCACTGCACGGTTGAGCCGAAGTGTCTTAAGGCTGGTACATCTACCCACCAGGCGCTCCAAGGCCGATAAGCTAACTTCATCAGACCCTAAGCAAGAAATGTTGAGAGCCACCAGAGACGTGTACGTGTCGGGAAAATGACTAAGCCAATGCCCACTCAAATCATCCACTTCGCAGTCTCGCAAGTCCAGCTCTTTCAGATTCCTGCATTAAAAATGCAGTTTGGTTCATAAAAATAAGGCACGAAAAAGGAATAAAAACAGCATTTTGTATGCAAAAATAAAAATAGAAACCCAACTCAAATGCTACAATAGTTTTACTAAGTTAAATCCAAGAGTTAAACATAGGTTGTTACAAGGCTAAAGTTACTTTCTTTTCTACAATTGAACTTGCAAACAACAGATAGTTCTTTCAATCTAAAAACACAGGAAAAAAAAGAATTAAACATCAGAATCTTGAGTAATAGCTGTGGAAAATTATTCCCTCCATGACCAATCAACAAAAGTTAAGAAATCAATAGAAAAAGGAATATAATTAACGAGCAAAAAGAAGTCCACATTTCACATTAATTAACCATCCAAAATATGAAGAACAGTCCTCAAAAACGAATCTGCTGATATCAAACACAACAAGGTATCCAAGAGGTACAAAGAACATGTGTTTTTCTCTAGATTTTCCACGCTAGATATTCTTAGAAAAAAAAACAATCTGACATCAGATCTGAGCAAAGCAAAAGCTGATGAAACTAAGACAACTAACACGCGAAACCAAACTTCAAATCTACAAGTAAACTCCATGGAAACGAATTAAAACTCACTTGCAACTGGCAGCAATGGCAGCAAGTCCATCAGTTGAAAACCCTTCACAAGAAGAAAGAATCAACACTTTGAAGTTCTTAAACGACTTAGCAATAAGCTCCAAACTTTCGTCAGTAACGACCATCCTTTTAAGCTTAATCTCTTCCAGCCAAGGGACGGCGCCGGCCATCTCGACGATCCACGGGAACACGTAACCACCCCATCCGTCGGGTACCAGATTGAAGTCAGCAAAGTGGGGTTTCCCTTTCAGCTCAATGGATCTAAACTCCGGGAACCGTTTGATCACCATCCGAGGGCTCACAGCGTAACAGTTCCCCACAAACACTTTCCTCCGACACCACCGTTCAATCTCGTACCACGATTTACACACCAACGACACCGAGTTCCGGTCTTTATCCGATTGTATGAACGAGAAAACGTGCTCCAGCACCTCATCTGGGAACGAAAACGCCATTTTCTTATGCATTAATGAAAAATCGAAAAAGAAGGAAAAACACAACACACAAAACAAAAATGAAGCCTTTTGAGGTTTTGATATAAAAGATTGGATTTTTTTTCTCGTTTTGGGTCTTGGGTTTAGCTGGATTTGCGTTCACTTGAGGCTTAGAATTTGCTTTTTAAGATCTGAAACGCCATTAACGAAGCTTTTAGGGGTTGCAGAGGCTGGGGGAGAGAAGAAGAAAGTGAAGTCAAAGACATACACAATGGACGAGAGAGGATAAGGATTTTTTATTTATTTTTAGTGTTGGCAAGAAGGGTTAGATTTTAACCATGGTTTCATTAGTCGAATTTTTTTCAATTCATTTGTTTGTGGGGACAACTGACAAGTATGGATAATGATGGACGATTGGGAAAATGACACGTGGTGGAAGAGAGATGTGTGCCGTATGATTGACGATGAGAAGTGGAGAGATCTTATCCGTCGGCGACGAAGAGGAGCCGCATAAAACGGGTGTATGTAAGAGATGTGGGGACAAAAATTGGTTATTATCGAGGCCGATAATATTTGGGTTAAAATGGAAAAATATATAGTTTAAAGGGTAAAATGAAGAAAATTGTATATTTTATAGATTAAATTGTAAATGAAGTCATTTTTTGCTTAATTCACAATTAATTCATAAAATATATCCTTTCTCCATTAATGTTGATGAGTTAAATAGGATAGTGGCAGTGAATCTTTATACAGTTTACCTAAATTAGTATGAGCAAAAAGTAGCAATCAGCAATGTAGATGAGAGATGATTAAAGAAATGAAGTATGAGTCGACTTGAGAGAAGTTGATAGCCTCTTCGTGTGTGTGTATATATTTATATTAGAAGAATTTGACGACGATGTCAGGTTTAAACCTTATAGGATATAATAAATGAAATAAAATTTTTCTGTTTATGAGTTAATAGACTTAACTAGTGAGTCAATTGAACTTCACATTTATCTTGTTGAAATTACTTTGTATGACTTCCATATGTCATACTCAAGAGTCATGTTTCATTGGTGTTTATGAAGTATAGTCAAAATGAATGACTTCAAAAGAATATTATTGAAAAGTTTTGTGAAGAAATATAAATGCGAAAGTATTATAATAGAGATCATAATAAAATACAATGATCAATATAAAATAAAATATTATCAATAATAATATGACACATAACATTATTAAATTAAGTGTCAATAATAATTTAGAGAATAAATTGAAAAAAAAATCTTCGAGGAATTTAATCATATATTTTTCACATACCTATAGAAGGGATGAGTCGAGGAAAATTGAAATAAAGTACAAACGAATGCACGATGCGCCTTGATCACAACCGTCAGATTTAGGTACCTTTTTTCACAGTGTACGGTCGAATTACACAGAACACGGAAAAAAGAGTCACGAAGTAGTAATAAAAGAAATTTACTGCAAATGGTAAATAAAAAAGAAATACAAGAAAGAGCTTATAGAGTCCCCACAGGCCACAGTTACCACAGGCAGCACGTACATATTACCAGAGTACCAAACTACCCCTTGTCTTACCCTATAACTTGACCTTTGATTCTCATAGAATCGAAGGATAGTTTCGTCAGTTCATGAAAAGGACATGGTATCATGGGGTTGCACTGTCTCGGCATGGAGTCCATTGAGCTGTCCATTTTATGTCGAAAAAGCTGGGAGGTGTTAAGAGTCAACGGTCCAGATTTAAAGTTGATAGAAAAGAAGAGATCTGGGTCGTAGGATGCCTCCGTCCGTATCGATAGCAACTGTAAAAGCTTGTCTCTAGCTAAAGTATACAGTACATAGAGGAAAGGAAGGAATTATTTATTTTAAATGAAATTATTGAGTATTTGCTTAAAAGTAATTTCTATTATTTTGCTCTGAAATATAGGTAAATAATTGAGAGATTTTATTTAATTTTAAGCATTGTATTAGAAAAAGAATGACAAAACTCAAATCACCGTAGAATATTTTGAACCGGATTTTGTTCAAATGAAAAGCTTTTCTAGCATTTTTAATATGATATTATGATAGTATATCTTCAGCTTTTAGTCTCTAATAAAACTTACAAATATTATGTAGATAAAATTATTCGAATTTAAATTAGACATTAATTTTTTTTTACTGAAATATCAAATAAATAGGTATTTTAGCGGTGGAGTAGTGTGCCGTTTTTTGCTTTTGAAAGATAAGTGTGGAGTTGTTCTGGAATTTGCATGTTTAATCTCACATTCTTTAATATTTAAAAATATAATTTTATTGTAATCAAAAAAATCTATTTTTATTCTTATCGAATAAATAATAAAATAAAGCAATTGCAGATATATCAAAACATCCATATAAATAATAGTAATGGTGTTCAAATTTTAACATAGAATTTGACAATATTCGCATCTACCCACACCATACCATACGTAATTGGGTTTAGGCAGTGTTTTAATTGTCTCAATATTCGCATCCATATAAACAAAATGTATTTAAACATTTTGTAATATTTCAACCAAAATTAAATTAAGTTAAATTAAATTATTGAATATGAGAGAGAGAGAGAAAAAAACACTAGTCGAACTCATTATGAATTCATTACCATCTTAGTTTCAAATTGTATCAAAATTTAGAACATCCAAAATCATAAAAAGAAATGAAACAGACAAAATCATACATCTAATTATTATTATTATTTTATAATCATCGGTATTTGACTCATTGACGGACTAATCAAAACTAATATTAAATATATTTATTATATAATATCCTTCACATTCAGTTACTTCATTCACAATCTTGAAATTGGAACCATAACATAAGATAATTGAGATTAGCAGGGTCCATGACCCATTAGATTTTGAAAGAAAAAAAAATAGTCCCTTAAAGTTCTCAAAATTTTATTTTTTTAATTAAATCCCCTAATGTAATTTTAAAATTTTTTATTAAATATCTCAAAAAATTCAAAAATTTTAATTGGATCTCAATTTTTTTGATAAAATGTAAATTAAATCATCAAAACTTAAAATTTTAATTTAAACCTCTAGTTAAAAAGAAAACTGATCCTACAAACTCACACGGAATTCCGCCATTAATTCAAACCTCTAATTTTACTTAAATAACTTATAATCTGGTGTGTCCTAAAAATAAGGTTGTACATGTGAGCAATCCCACACAAATAAAATCCAATAAACAAAAGGGATATCTGAGTTGTTATCCTGTACGTAAAGCTGATTGCTTAATGTGAAGAAATTGTGATTAAGCTTAAAATAATTAATGAAGATTAATTTTAATAAGGTTTATATTATAAATAAGTGTTTAAAATATATCATTTTTCTATTTGAATACGTAAAGTATTTTTTGATTAAAATAAGTACATAAAGTACATATTTTTGGTCAAAATAGATATCTAAAGTATTTTTGGATCAAAATAAGTACATAAATTATATATTTTTTGTTATAATAAGTACCTAAAGTATTTTTAAATCAACGTCACATCTCAACTTTTAAAACTTATTTTGACCAAAAAGTATATACTTTAGGTACCTATTCTGACAAAAAATATATATTTTAACCAAAAATATACTTTAAATACTTATTTTAACAAAAAAACATTTTAAATACTTAAATATAAATAATAATATATTTTAAATACTTATTTATGATAAAAGTCTTTTTAGTAGTAATAATAATAACAATAATCTCATGCACGATTCTAAGAAACCCCTCGTCCCCCTCTAGTGGGATGGCGATATGTTTTTTTTTACTAAAAGAATGGCCATATGTCATATCATATGGACTTTGTTGTATTCTTATTAATGTAAAATGAGATTTGTCAAACAACATTTTGAAAACAGTGAAATTAGTTAAGCTGGTTTTTAAATAAATAAAAACCCAATTAATTGTTTTTAATCGGTGAACTTAATTAATAATTTGATTGGTTAATTCGATGAGTATATTAAAAGTTTGAGATTGGACTTTGTTAGAATAATGTTCTTTTTTGGTCCTATCATCAACAGTCTACAAAACTTATATATATATATATATAAAATATTATTTCCTTTTTATTTTATAATTTTTACTAATTAAACATAGCATGTAGGAGTAGTAATTGGTTGGATAAATTGTTAATTAATTAATTAAATTTAGTTAACCCTATGCACGTGGAAGCGTAATGTCCAAGGTAAATGAGGGCCGAAATCCATGCTGCCACACGTAAATGCCGCCTCCAACTTCAACATTCGAGGTTAATACATGCTTCCCGTTTAAAAAGTGAATTAAGCCTTAAATAATCAAAATGATTATGTTTAGCGTACGAGGCCTTGGTTTCAATGGTAGGACTGAAACTTTAGAATATTTAATATTTTATATTCAAGTTTTATTATGTGTACATGTATTTTTGTTTTATCATTTCGTCTGGCTTTTTTTCTTCTGATTATATTGGTTTAGGTTAGGGTCAATGGTGGATTTATATGTAGAGTGAGGTGGCCCCTGCTCACTTTAAACTTTTTTAAAGTTTACACATTTATTTTTAATTTTTAAATTTCTATGAATTAGTCTTTTAACTTTTTGTAATATTAATGATTTGTGTCCACTTTAAAATTTTGAGATTCTATGTGTGCTCACAGCTCACCCTCAAATATATTTCTAGATCTGCCACTGGTTAAGATTATATTAGTCTGTTTTCTGTCCAATGCTACAATCATGGGTGTAGCCACATGTATAATTGTGGTGTCCGTTGACACCCGAATTTTTTTTAAATTTTTTTTTATATATAATTTGTATATAAAATTTTTAAAAATATATAAAAAAATATACCTTTTATAAATAAAATGGCACGCTTTTATAAATAAAATAAAATCTCTTTATAAATAATTAACTCTCCCTAGATATCGTCAAAAAGTATGACACTTTTTTAAAAAAATTCTGACTCCGCCCCAACTACAACTAATTTTTTGATCAAAGGGAAAAATGAAATTCGATTAAAATAAAAGGGGCCCGACCCCATGCACATGATGTGCAGGAAACAAAGAGACAACATCAGACATAAACCAAGAGGCAAACAAGCGGCAGGAGACGATATCCATGCAAAGCCGAGCAATGCAGAGGGAGTACAAAACATCAAAGGCAAATAGCCTATCCAGAACCGGGGCACCCAGGCCCCCAAGGCTAAGCAAGCGCCAATCGAAGCAAAAGAAACATCCGCCACAAGAATACCTCGAATCAGAAAGGGCGTAATCGAAATTCCTGTTCATCTGGGAGAGCTCCATCCGGAGGCAGGCTCCCAATCCCATAGTGGGATTGGGCCTTGTCACCAAAATCGCAGGAAAACATAACCCTAACTGATCTGGCTTCACTAAAATGACTATCAAACTTTAACCCGACGTACTTGAAAGGAAATCATGATCTTCCGCAAACCAGATCCACATCAGTTGGATTTCAAACGGAGGGTTAGAACTGCCCGGATCCCACCCAAAACTATTCACCTTCAATTCTAGGGTCTCATTATCTTTCCAAGTTCTAACAAATTTTTATATCCCATGATATAAGGGAGTGTTTGGCCTAATATGGAAATTTTTGGAGCAAAGAGCTGGATAGGGGTATTTAAGGTAAGTCCCCATTAAAATGATGGAATTACCCCCATCCCTTAGCTCCACTCTGATCGAGTCAGCTGCCATGGCTTCTCCAACAAGTCAGTACCCCAGCCGAGGGCTGGTGCCCTGTTTAGCGGAGACGAGAAGCCGTGAGGCAGTTACTCGCCGACGGAACGCCGACGACTGGCGGGCCGAAAAAAGATCTGCCATGTGCTCCTTGCTTCAACGAAAAAAGACTGACAAAGGCTTGACTAGACTTTCAAACCAAGGGGAGCGGAACGACCAGTAAAAAAACTGGTGACTATAGCGATGAAGGAGAAAATTGGTTGCGTTCCGGCGAGATACCAAATCACCAGATCGTTCTGTGAGAACACTCAAGCAGACCTAACTCGTCCGCTGAAGCTACCATCGGCAGACCCAACCGTTATTGTCTAGTGGAAGCCCAAACAATCTCTGGCAGTTTAAAGTTGTCCCTTAAGAGCTTCCGTTTTCAGATTTGCAGGATAACAGGGGATGCGGGAGAGGTCCGTTGAAAACCAGAGACGGAGATGCAACCACAACCTCCACCCAATAGATTCCTTTACCGCCACCACTCCGTTGAGCTAAACTACCAGGTGTCGTTGTTCACTGTTGACTACCAGCACAGAGGAGGCCTACTGACGGAAACGACGCCACACGTACGTGAGGACACCACAAACAGTGCAGGGGCAATGAATCAAAACAAAACATCTGAAAGCTCGTGGGATTTGGGCGAAGGGGAGATTGCAATGAAAGGACTGGTGACCCCCAACTACAACTAATTACTTCTAGCCTCGCAATCTAATTTAATTCTCAATTTGGTTCATGTACCTTTTTCCTCCCATTCTTAGCACTTGTACTAAAAAAGACGATGTGGTACAATGATAGTTGTCACGTGTAACAAATAATGTGGTTTATATAGAAATTTTTTGTGTGGATAAATTTGAGTTTTATTTATCTAAAAAAGCAACAAGCTATAATTAGAGGTGAGTAAAATTTAATTCGAGGCAAAAAAAAATTTATCTCGTTTTGGCTTGACTCAAATTTTATAAACTCGACTCGAAAAAATTAAAATAAAGTTAAAGTTGTAAAATGAAAATTCAAATAACTCGAAATTTTTAATAACTAGTGGATTGATATTTAAGTTAAAGTCGAGTCCCTCAATTTTTTTCTGATTAGAGGAAGTCTTTTAAATTGGAATCAAACCGCACTATAACATGATAAATAATTACAATTAAATTTGTATAGGAACTCGAAAACTCAACTCGAATCAAAAAAATTCAAATAAAGTTTGAGTTGTAAAATATGACGCGTCAACTCAAATAAATAGATTTTTTGGACTCAACTCAATCGAGCGCTCACTCCTAACTGCTACAGAAAAAATACATCCTAACTAAAAGTAAAATCGATTGAACCCAACAAGTGTCTCATTAGAAAAATAAATGATGTTCATCTTAAGAGACACGAGTTCAAATCGCTTTGTCTACAAGATGTATGCGCATTGTCAGAGGGTTAAGAATACGTATAAACAGATACTGCCTTGTAATCACCTTTAGACTATTAAAAAAATCAATCGATTTTGGATCTAACGTGATTTTATAGAATTAATTTTGTGTAGAATTGATTTTTAAAGTAACGTGATTTATGTTTGGGAGTTTTTTTCTTAAAATTCACGATTGTATAAAAATATAGTGTAAAAATCACGACGAAACGCAAAAGTTACTTCTACCTTGCTTCTCCCATAATCACATTTAGGGTCCAAAATTGATTTTAAATTTTTAGATCCAAACATGTGGGCACGACGTTCGAGACCAAAAATCTTGTTGAATCGGAATTTTAAGCCTCCAAACGACTATCCAAACACACAAGATAGCGATCATTACGGAACGAATCTAATGATGTGGTATTTATTAAAGATGTGTATATTTTTTAGGAAGTAACGAAATTATTACCCTTATGTAAAAGCCGTAGTGTACCGGTAAGGAAAGTGACAATAATGAAGTTACCATTAATTTGTTGGTTCCAAACAATCAAATCTTTATACTATATGATGTCAATGCATGCATTTAGCTTGTGGGTTTTGGATGCCTCTTTTACGTTCATTTATTGTCACAATAACATCGGTTCATTTATTCACATTTATTAATTTTTTGGCTATAAATAATTTTACTTTTATCGTTGACAGTGAATTCAAATGTAAACAAGTAACAATAATACTAAGGGTATGTAGTTACTAAATTATGAAACATGATTGTTTTGGTCATTGACCTTTCAAAATTTATAAAATGGAAATTAAATTTATCAAACTGTTGCAGATAGTTATTAAGTTTATCAATTTTTTATAAAATAATTATTAATTTAATTTATTTTTGCACTATATTTTATAACGTTCAATGACCATACTGTAATAGTTTCATAAATTTAATGATTATTTTGCAACTCTCGAAAGTTAGTGACCAAAGCAATCATTTTTCTACAATTTAATGATTTTTGGTGTACTTTAATGATAATCCTTAAATCATTTAGCTTTTAATATTATTTTTTTGAATCAAACACCAGATTTTATTAAAATAATGAGAAGAAATACATAAATAAGCATACTTTCAAATACAAAAATAAACGTAAAAAAACAAAAAAAGTATGCAAACGTTAATAGAAAACTTAAATCTTCTCATAAAATCTTCATCAATGTTTTTCAAATCTAACACCATAGCCAAATCTTGGAGTGCTTAATGGAGGAGCGTGAATCATTGAATTACTCCAACCAACAAAAAGAGAGAAAACGTCTTGGTTAACTCCACGAACAACCAACCCACGCAATGTTGTGCGGCAAGATTCAATTGTAACATGCATCAGGTTGTAAATGTCTTCAATATCAACGTGTCATAGAGGCAGACAAAGAACGTGCCATAACGGCAGATAAAGAACAGACCAAAACAACCGACGAAAAACAAAAAATTAAAACAAAGAAAGGAATAAAAAGTAAGAAACAAAGAAACAAAAAATTTAAAAAAATTGAGTTAGAATGCTAAAATATAATTCCTTAACTCGTTTAAATTAAAACTTTTCATTCAATTTGATTCTAATCGATCGAATTGTTATTTCTTATTTTTTTAAATAAAGATGTAATTACATTCTCAAAACAAATAACGAAATTCGAATTTATACAACACGAGACAACATAAACATTATTGACAACTCGAGCAATTAATGAATCTCAATTTTTATTCCTTGTTTTAAATAACATAAAACAAAGGTGAAATAAGGAAAACATATATTGGAGTTCATTCTTATGGCTCCATTCTTAGAAATGATGAATTATAAAACCTAACTTTGAGAATGCTAATAAAAGTTAGTTAATAAAATGTCAATTCATCGTATATTACGAGTCCACAATTACATTTGTTTATAAGTTGGGTGCCAGCTAGATTGGGACAGTATTTGATCAAAAAAAAAAAAAAAAAGCTAGATTGGGACAGTAAAAGAAGGTTTGGTTTTCCAATTTTCAATTTGGCGAGCACAAAAAACCTATTGACTAAATTATTGTTTTATATTTAATAACATTTAGATTAAAATTAGTAAAGTTGTGAAGAGATATAAGTTACTCTAATAAATGATATAGATGATTATTTAATAAATTAAAAGTAAAGGGTTTTAATTTATAAGTATTTTTAAAATTGTTATTAAAATATTAATAGTTTTTACCAACATGTGTTGGGTGCTTTGGTAAGACACATTGCACTCCCAATAAGAGTACATAAGTTCAAACATTAGAGACGACATTGTTGAGAGGGGCAGCCACGCACCCCGAATATGGACCGTAAGACGGACATACATATTACAAAAAAATATTAATAATTTTTTAGTACACAACAATTTCTAGTACTATTTATGGAATAAAAAGTAGCTGTTAAATGTGTATTAAATGATAATTTATTGGATAGTTCTTCTACGCTCGACAAGTTTTGACGAGCACCACTATTGACGAGCATCGATGAGTACCGATAAACTAATTTATAAAATTTTTAAATTTAAAGTACTTAATGTGTAATTATATTTAAAAAAAATAAAAAAAAATGCAATTTAATTAAAATACCTAGGATTCTTTGATTTGAGGATAGATTATTTTGATTAATAATATTTAAAATAAAATTAAAATTAAGAAAATGTATTTTAATTAAATTACACTTTTAATTTTTAAAAAAATTATAATTACGCATTAAGTACTTTAGATTTAAAATTTTTATAAATTAATTTATCTGTGCTCGTCAATAGTGGTGCTCGTCGATGCTCGTCAAGCGCTATAGAATTTTCCTAATTTATTTATATGTACAATGGAAAATGGAGAATGATAAAAAAAAGTTTTCATATTTAATAATAAAATACAGAAAGCTAAAATTTATAATATCAAAGTAGAAACGTACCAAGATTAACAACGTTAAACTATGAAATAAAGAAAAGCATGCTTAAATGAGATTATGTTTATCCAACTAACCTTTGATTTTATATAATTATTACCAAATATCATTTGCAATATGTATATATTGTTTTATATAGAAGTCTCCTTTCGTTAAGGTTTTGGAAAGGGTAGGTGCTTTGGCTTTACGCAATGTCCGAAAGTTAGATGAGAGTTGGTAATAACATTAACATGCACTAATTCAATTATTGGTAGACCCCATTTTAATGAGTATTGTATTAGTTTGAATTGGAAATTTTCAAACTTTATAATCATTTACATTTCATATAGGATGAAATTAGGCATTTTATTTTGAGAGTTCGGTAATTTTAATAGAATTTATTTTATTCTTTTCTGTTCTTTTTGCATTATGTTTTGATTATATTTTGAGTTGAATTGAGTACAAATATACCGATAACCTTAATAATTCTTCCTTCGTTTTTGTTATCATGTGAAAAGTTTTTCATCCTCCTCGAGAGGTAGGGATGTAACCGAAATAGAGAGTTAGGAGGATAAAACATAAATATTAAAAAGTAAGGGACAATTCACAACTAATTTTTTCAAAATATATAGCAGAATGTAAAAAGAAAAATTCTAACGTAGGGAGGGGCTGTTGGGGAAACCGGGTTATTTCCCACACGAACGTAGCTTCAAATCTGAGCTGAAATGTCGAGATCGAAACTACCGAAATTTGCACAGCGGACAAACCCGTCAACTATTGAATATTGAAACCTAATGGAAAAACCCAATAATAAGCAAGCGAAATAAATAATGGAGAGAACACACCGAATTTACGAGGTTCGACGAAAAATGTCGTCTACTCCTCGGGCACCACCACCGGATGATAACTTCACTAATACCAAAATGGTACAAACAAATGGAATTCCTAAGAATTCCCAAATATGAGAGAAGAGAAACAAATGGGAGAGATGGATGTTGGGATGGTTTCAAATGGCAAATGCTAGGCCTATTTATAGTTGAGCTTTAAGGACTAAACCTATAAATAGCCTAAAGTTTAGGGACCAAAAAATAATTTCCCCATGCCACATTTTCAACCTTTACTTTCGGTGCAACCTATTCACATGTTTTTTTCTTCATTTGCTGCACCATTTGCAGCTATTCACATTATCAAGCCCACAAAGCTTGACTTTTCAAGCCACAAATTCAACAAATCTCCACCTTGGCTTGAATTCATCAAGCTTCTCAAAATTTTCTTCTCTCCAAACGTTATCTTCTGCAGTGCCTCCAAATGCGCCCACGAGCGCCATACACCCGAAGGTGCTCAAACTTGCAAGATGTTAATCAAGTTCAAACAATGATTGAACTTGATTGATGTTACCACCTTGGTCAACATATCTGCAGGATTTTCTGCCGTCGCAATCTTCTGAAGTAGAATCTTTCCTTCTTCAAAGATCTCCCGCACAAAGTGATACCTCACGTCGATGTGCTTAGTTCTTGAATGGTAGACTTGATTTTTCGCTAAATGAATAGCACTCTGACTGTCACAATAGAGACTAATGTGACTTTGAACAACTCCCAAGTCTTCCAACAATCCGTTAAGCCAAATCGCCTCCTTAACAGCCTCTGCAACTGCCATGTACTCTGCCTCTGTAGTTGACAAAGCCACCGTTGACTGTAAAGTAGACCTCCAACTAACTGGGGCTTTTTCTAAAGCAAACAAATACCCAGTAGTAGACCGACGCTTGTCCAAATCACCAGCATAGTTGGAATCAACATATCCAACCACAAACTGACCAAGTGTTTCATCTTGCTCAAACACTAAACCAACATCTACGGTTTGTTGGAGATACCGTAGAATCCATTTCACAGCTTGCCAATGTCCCTTTCCAGGATCATGCATATACCTGCTCACAACTCCAACTACTTGTGAAATGTCAGGCCGCGTACACACCATCGCATACATCAAGCTCCCTACTGCATTAGCATATGGAACTTTTGCCATGTATTCTCGCTCTTCATCAATTTTAGGAGATAATTGAGAACTAAGTTTCAAATGAGAAGCAAGTGGGGTACTTACATGTTTTGTGCTTTCATTCATGCCAAAACATTGTAATACCTTTTTCAGATATTGCTTCTGAGTCAAACAAAGCTTGCCTCTCCGTCTGTCTCTACTTATCTCCATGCCGAGAATCTTCTTGGCCTCACCTAGATCTTTCATCTCAAACTCTTGATTCAATTGAGCCTTCAATTTGTCTATCTCTTGTTGACTCTTTGAAGCGATCAACATATCATCAACATACAAGAGAAGATAAATGAAAGATCCATCTTGTAGCTTTCGCAAATACACGCAATGGTCGTATTTGCTTCTTGTGTACTTCTGCCTCCTCATAAAGCTATCAAATCGCTTGTACCACTGCCTCGGAGATTGCTTCAATCCATATAGCGATTTGTTCAGCTTACAAACCCATTTCTTACCACCAGCATCTACATATTCTTCTGGCTGAGTCATATAGATCTCCTCTTCCAAATCACCGTGAAAGAAAGCCGTCTTTACATCGAGTTGAGCTAGCTCCAAATTCAACTGTGCTACCAAGGCCAACAATGTTCTAATGGAGGAATGCTTCACAACAGGGGAAAATACTTCGTTGTAGTCGATTCCCTCCTTCTGAGCGTAGCCTTTAGCTACCAACCTTGCCTTGTAGCGAACATCTTTCTTGCTGGGAGATCCATCTTTCTTTGCAAACACCCACTTGCATCCAATTGCCCTTTTACCTTCTGGTAAATATGCCAAATCACAGGTGTTGTTCTTCTAGAGAGATTGCATTTCTTCATCTATGGCACTTTTCCACTTGTCACTTTCTAAGCTTTGCATTGCTTCTTGATAAGTGACATGGATATCATCATCAACAACTGGAAGGGCATAGGCCACTGTATCTGTAAATCGAGCAGGTCTACGAATTTCTCTCCTTGGCCTTGTAACTGCAAGTGGTTCTGGTGTCTCCAATGGTTCTTGGGTTTGAACCTCTTCATCTTCTGATTCCTCCATTGGAGTTGGAGAATCAGTAACATCAATTGCTGGACTAATCACCGTCTCTTGAAACTCCACCTGTTGTGGAGTACTACTTGTCTGAACAGCTCCATTTGTTACCTTCTTCAACATGACAAATTCATCAAAGGTAACATCTCTGCTACAAATTATCTTCTTTGTGTCTAAGCACCAAAGTCGAAATCCCTTCACTCCATGAGTGATTCCCATGAAGATAGCCTTCTTTGCTCTAGGATCAAGTTTTGACTCCTTCACATGATAATACGCAGTGGATCCAAATACATGTAAGGAATTATAATCTGTAGCAGGTACTCCAAACCATACCTCCAACGGTGTTTTTCCTCCAATCGCCGATAACGGTAGACGATTGATGAGATGGCCAGCATATGTCACAACCTCAGCCCAAAATGGTTTGCCCAACCCAGCATTGGACAACATACATCGAACTTTCTCAAGTAGTGTTCGATTCATACGCTCTGCCACCCCATTCTGCTGTGGTGTATGTCTAACAGTGAAGTGTCGAACAATACCATGCTCCTGGCAAACGTCAAAGAGCGGATCACTTCTATATTCCCCTCCATTGTCCGTCCTAAGCCATTTGATCTTCTTGCCAGTCTGGTTCTCGATCATATTTTTCCACTTCAGGAAAACTTTGAGCACTTCATCTTTAGACTTCATTATACACCCAAACTCTTCTGGAAAAGTCATCAACAAAAGTTACAAAATAGTGTTTTCCTCCCAGCGACGTTGTTTTGGAAGGACCCCACACATCTGAGTGAACATAATCCAAAATACCTTTCGTATTATGGATAGCGGTGCCGAATTTCACTCTTTTCTGCTTTCCCAGAACACAATGCTCACAAAAAATTTAACTTGCAAGCCTTTGCACCTTTCAACAATCCTTGCTTTGCCAAAATTTGCAAGGATTTCTCACCAGCGTGTCCCAACATTCATACTATCTCTCCCAAGTCTGGACTTTGACTTTGATCTCCCTCTCATTTTTGGCTTTTGGCTTTTCTCCTCCATATCTACGGGTTTTTCTTCCTCAATGGCAATGTCTAGACCTTGTTGAAATAAAGAGTCTAGCACCTCGCCTTGCCACATGCCGAAGTGACCGGATCCATCGAACAACTCCACCTAGAAGTTTGCATTTGACATTATCCTCCTCACCGGTATAGAGGAAGAGCTTGATGTCCCTTCTGATCCGTCTTTTGCCATGGCAACGAATAATATTCAACAGCACGAACTGGATATTGAAACACTGCACCAGGTAAGTTCCCAAGAAAGAGAGGTGGATCACACGGATCGCTTAAATACCCAGTCTTTCCTAGCCAGAACTTTCCTAGACATGCACTGTCACAACACCACACTTCTTTGCAGCAACCGAGCGACCGGGATAGCCTTAACCGAAGCTCTGATACCAATTGTTGGGGAAACCGGGTTATTTCCCACACGAACGTAGCTTCAAATCTGAGCTGAAATGTCGAGATCGAAACTACCGAAATTTGCACAGCGGACAAACCCGTCAACTATTGAATATTGAAACCTAATGGAAAAACCCAATAATAAGCAAGCGAAATAAATAATGGAGAGAACACACCGAATTTACGAGGTTCGACGAAAAATGTCGTCTACTCCTCGGGCACCACCACCGGATGATAACTTCACTAATACCAAAATGGTACAAACAAATGGAATTCCTAAGAATTCCCAAATATGAGAGAAGAGAAACAAATGGGAGAGATGGATGTTGGGATGGTTTCAAATGGCAAATGCTAGGCCTATTTATAGTTGAGCTTTAAGGACTAAACCTATAAATAGCCTAAAGTTTAGGGACCAAAAAATAATTTCTCCATGCCACATTTTCAACCTTTACTTTCGGTGCAACCTATTCACATGTTTTTTTCTTCATTTGCTGCACCATTTGCAGCCATTCACGTTATCAAGCCCACAAAGCTTGACTTTTCAAGCCACAAATTCAACAGGGGCAAGAGCCCCTCTCGGGATCTAAGTAGGTTCGTCCTTGTCGAGGGGAACCGAATTACTTGTATAATGAGGTTACATATATTTCTACCAGATCATGTATGTTTACATGTGATTTTCTAGAGTAAATGTAGATTTATAATGTGTGTTTTTTTAAATAAATCTTCTATTGAAATTTTCTTAGAAAAAAATGAAATGAGATTGTAATAACGAATCTTGACACTCACCGAGCAGAAAAAACTCCTAAAATATTGAGTAAAATAGTAGGAATTTGACTTTATTCATATAATAAAAGAGAGACCTAAAAGTGTTTAAAATATTGTATGAGATTGTTGAAATTTTTTCAATTTAACATTTTAAAAAATAAAGGGAATATCAAATTTTGGTGTTTTTTTTCAATGTTTTTTTTATTATTTTATTTTTATTCGAAAATACTATAAAAATTAAAAAAAAAACTCCATTCGATTCTTGATTTGGAAAATAAGAATTAAAAAATAATATTAAAATAAAAACCCAAGAAAAGATTAAGTTTGCACACACACATATATATATATATACATAATATTTATTCATATAATAAAAATAGAACTCGCTTTAGCTAAGAGCGAGTTTGACTTACGTGGGCGTTGAAAGAAAGTATTTTCTACATAATCTTTGATGGGTTATTTTTTGAGATAATTCCAAAAAAAAAAATATTCATCTAATTTTGCCTCCAAAATAGATGGTGGTTAGTAATCTTGACCCACTTAAAATGAAAAATTTATACTTCAACCCCTTTAATATTTTAAAATTTTAAAACAATACTATAATATAATTATGTGATTTTTAATCTTTAAACTATGCAATTCAAAATTTAAATTCTTAATCTGAAACCTTAAGTTTTAAACCTTTAATTCTAAACTCTTAATTTATACAATTATATCAACTTTAGGTTTTAAGGGTTTTTAAGATTTAGTATAAGTCAATATTTCCTTTCACGTAAAATTTATTTGTAATCAAGTAAGTGTATATATAAATATTGAGGTCTAGGGTTTATTAACAATTTAAATGCTAACTTTTTGTAATATCTGATCTTATAGTGATTTTTTCTTCATTTGCCAATGGTTTTCTTCGTTAAGGGTTCTCAAATAAAACTTGATATCTTATTATTATTTGCGGTTATATACTCCAATAGTGATTGATGGAATATCAAGCGGAGGATGTGCACCCACTTGATAAATTTTTTTAACGAATTTATTTAATTTTCAGTAAAAATTGTGCTTTATAAATTATAACAATTAAAACGACCTCATTTGAAAGTAAAAAATGTCCACAATTAAAATGAGTTTTCATCTGAATTCTGAAAAGTGATTTTGAGGTACATTATTTTTGTATCCGTCACATTATATCTGTCATTATTTTTGTTATCTATACGCAAGTACGCAACTTTAATTCTTTTCGTTAGGTTCATCACCGACGACAAACTTTTAATCGTTTTTAAATCCCCCCCTTATGTCAATAAGAGTCAAATCCATTTTATTTAAAATCAATAATGGTTTTAGTTTTTAGTCCACTTTGTTTTGTTTGAAAGCAGTAGTGGTTTAGTTCCAGTCCACTTTGTTTTCTTTGAAAGCAGTTGTGATTTTAGTTATATTTTTAGTAATATATATATCCGTCTTACTATCTATATTCGAGGTGAGAGACCGCCCCTTTCAATAATATCATTTCAAAAGTTATTTTCTCTCTTTTATTGTGTTCTTAAAAACAAAAATATTAGGCAACAGGTTGGTATTCATATTCTTAGTGTGTATTTTATTTTGTGTCTATGTATTGTTTATGCTTTTTTAGGGAAATATAATTCCTTTAGAAAAAATAGTTAATTACTGTGATGATCACTTATGTTTTCCTTCAATACAGAGTTGGTTATCGTTTTTTAAAAACGACCAATAAGGTCACTTATATTTTCGATCTGTAAACTTTTGGTCACTAAGACTTTTGTTGCCGTTAAACTTTAACGGGGGGGCTGATACAACATGATAAAAGAAGAATAAATTACTTAGATAGTCCCTAAACTATTACTTCACTTCAAATTTGATAACTGAAATAAAAATAATTTATATAATTACACATTTACACATTATTATCAAGTAAAGAGAATAACTAATAATTCTTATTAGTTTTTAAATTGTTTTCACTTTTAAATATAAAGTAACCGTTTTAACTTTACTGAAGTGTAAAATAACCACTTTAATCTAAAATAGAAATTTATTTTGAGTAACCATAGTTTTTAAACTTGTAAACTATCCAAATATTACAATTCAATTTGGAAAATTTTACAACGCTCAACGAGCACTGATGAACACCACTAACGACGTGCACCGATGAGCATTATTAATTTAATTTATAAAGATTTAAAATTTAAAGGACTCAATGTATAATTAAATTATTTAAAAATTAAAAGGTAAATTAATTAAAATATATTATCTTATTTTTAATTTTCTTTTAAAATAGATCAAAATACCTATCTACCCCTAAATTATAAAATCCTAATTTTTATTCATTTGAAATTCAAGCCGCCACCACCGCCTCCTGCCTTCTGCCGCCGTTGTCGCTAGCCTATATTTGCTTGGAATAAAAAACAAAAATTAGGAAAGGTCGATTTGTTCGCAAGGTTTGAACGACGAACAAATATGCTTAGGAGGCAGGAAGTGGTATTTCAAATGTTTCATGCTGCCTCTAGTGTTATATGTTCAGATTTCAACAAAAAATAGTCAACTGTTTCATGTTGGCAACAACTTTCTTCACCCAAAAACAAATTAGGAAAGGTTGAGTTTGAACGACAGTGACGACATCAGTGGCTTGAATTTCAAATAAAGAAAAATTAGGGTTTTGTAATTTAAGGGTAAATGAGTATTTTGATCTATGTTTTTAAAAAATTAAAATAAAATAATATATTTTAATTAATTTATCTTTTGATTTTTAAATAATTTATAATTATACATTGAGTCTTTTAAATTTTAAATATTTATAAATTAAATTAATAGTGTTCAACGGTGCTCATTATTAGTGGTGCTCATCGAGCATGGCAGACTCATCCATTTAATTTTCTTGATTTCTTTACTCAACTGGAAAATCACATATGGTAAAAAGAAGAAATTTACTATAATAATCAATTACTAGTTAATTTAACTACATGAGATATTAATATCTTATACAATGTCAGAATTAAATTTGGTGTCGTGAATAGAACAAACTAAATTAAGAGGTCACTTTATTATATGTTTTTATAATATTAAACTCTAATTAAACGCTAAATAAATTAAATTATAAAAATTATAAAAATAATTTACTGCAATAAACGTGGTCAAAAAGAAAAGAAAAAAAATGGTGAGATAAGGATTGAGAGGTTAAAGATAGGGTGCAAAAAATTGTAGGGGCCCCTATGAAAACCGAAAAGAAAAAGAACCGGCTCGCCTTCGAGGGCGGCCTAAGCCTGCCGGCCCTGCTCTGTCCTATCAATTCCAGTTGTGTGAACTATATACACTCTTTTTTTTTTCCTTCTATTTCCCTTCAATATATATCACACAAATTAATATTTAAAAGATTTATACTTAATTTTTGATTTTTCACTAACTTATTAAAATTTTGAACAATTTTCAATAATTAAAATTATTATAAAAATGAATTTAATTAATTTTTTTAAATTATTAATTTTATTGAAAACTTTTATGAGAAAATATTTACAAATTTATTGTTAAGAAAATAATATTGATAACTTCCGATAAATACGACTAAAAAATATATAGTATTTAGTGCTAATAGGTTAGGCTGGTGATAAGACTGAGTTAGGTTTTTGGATTATTCACTCACATGGGAATGCTGAGCCATCCTATATTTTCAAACATTGATGTGATTTTCATATTACCAAAAATTTTAAAAAAAAGTTTAATATAAATAATTAAGTATTGTTCATTTTTTCTATAAGATGTATGTTGTATAAATAAATATTATCTTATAATTATCTTAAAATTATTCAAAAAAAATAATTGACATATAATCTTACTATTTTTGTCCTTGGTTTAGCTAAATATTTATAAATAAATTAAAGAAAATATAATAGATTATTGAGCGTAATGACAATACCAATATTTTAAAAATTAAATTAAAAATTTAAAATATACAATGAGATTTCTATCTATTTAAATCATTGATTTTTTATTTATTTGAACTTTTATCTTTTTTAATGGTTAATTATATTGTAACTCTTTATTTTGTTTTTTTGTTTTTTACTCTGTCACTGTATATATAATATATTAGACTATAAAATGAAGTAATGAACATCGAAAAAGAAAATACAGCACATGATGGTCCGTCAAAGGTGACAAACTTTACGAAAGTTCTTTGTAAGGCATTGTCTACTAAATGACAAGTTTAGCTTCAACATGCTTAAGGTTGAGGCAATGTCAGATTTGAAAGAAAGAAATAGGGGGAGACGGTCAAAAATTGCTGGAAAAAAATTCTGGGGTATTGTCTTATTCCACACTCGATAGCCATTGTCTTTTTATATCTACATACTATGATTGGACATTGAAGCATATGTTCTTTTGACTACCAATTAATCAAATTGATTACGATCTTGGGTTGTATTATCCTCCATCAATCTAAATTTTAATACAAAATATAATCATTTAATCACGAAATTAGATAATATGATAAGGGTTTTCTTATTTTAAGTAATGATGGAGTGTTCAATTCTCGCCCTAGACCTAGTGTTTATCCCTTGTATAGACTAATAAAATGTAAAATATTAGTCATTAAAATCGCTCTAATGTATCATAAACCTAACGTAACTATTTACTTAGAGGAGTGGTAATATTTCCACAAATGGGAGCCTTCGAATTTGTATGTCTCACTCTTGGCATTCGCGATCTTACGTGAACTAGTTAAGCAGCTAGTTTTGGTTCTATAAAGCAAAGGTTAAGGACAAAAGTACGAGGATAATCTTTAAACCTAGTCCAATTATAACATCCCATAATTAAAACGTTTATTCCTATATATAAAAATATTGTGTACCCTTTAGGCCTTTATATTCATATTCCGATAGAACATTAAATTTTATGAGTAGAAAAATTTTATTTTTTTTGTGCCCATGTTTATGCGCCACACTAAAAAGTTAAGTTTACGGTTTATTGTTAGAGTTAAAAAAATTTAAGGCAAGATATATTTTTTGAGGTGTATGATTTAAGATTTAAAATTTAAAATTAAGACTTAAAATTTAAATTTTTTAGTATTGGAACATAAAAAAGAAATGATTTTGTCTAAATTTTATGACCCACGCAAATGATAATTCAATTACAATTGTTTCTCAAATTTAATTTAAGAATTAATTCATTAAAATCGGAACCACATAGTTTACGAAGAGTTATGCTGATGTGTCAAGTATTTTTTTGAAAATATGTGTCAAGTATTTAAATACAACACATGTCGCAATTTTAAACTTTTTTTTTTGAAAAAGTAATTTTAAACATTCATATAGAATAATATCCTAAATTACCTATATTTTTTAGTACGATATATATAATTTCAACTGATTAATATTCATTTCGTCCTGAATTTAGGAGAGGACTCCGATTCCAATATTGAAGAAGATATTATTGAAAGAGAAAACCAAGAATTCTGAATATGTATCGTAAAATGGATATATAATTTACTAAAAAAATATTCATTTCATCCTAATATTAATAAACATATAATATATTATAATCACACCATACACTTTAGAAAAAATATATTCATTTCATCCTAAAAGTTCAGGCAAGGGTAATTTTAGGCATGTTCAATAGGTTCGACCGAATAAGGCCCCTAAAAATAGGGGCCCAAATGAGTTGGGTTATATATATTATGTTAAAATTCTATAAAATATGTAACAATTTTTTATCCAAACATTAATTGTGACTAGTGCTGCTCAATTCCATTAACTTTTTAAATGTGATAATTGCATATCAAGTCTTGTTGACGATTCCTATTATTGTTGTTTCTACAGAATGAAGTTTTTTTAAAATTGAAGTTTATGAAGTAATACTTATGTACAATTATGTCTCAATAAAGGTTAAATGGACTTGCTTTAATGACAATCGAGAGCGATCTTTTGTAAGAAGTTGTTATTGAAAGTGTTGTTCATGATTTTGCTTCAAAACATGCAAGAAGAAGAACGTTTTTTTAAGTAAAATTATTAGATTTTTAGATGTTTGTAAATCATTCTTATGTTGATCAATAAAGTAATCTAACATTTTTATATTAAAAAAAATTATTTGAAAAAATATTATACTTCTTTTATATTATAAATTAAAAATCTCATTTCAATACATGTTGCCGAGCAAAAAAAATAAATAAATAAACATACCCCTTAAATCTTTGAACCACCTTAAATTCTGAATTCAGGTTGCCACCAAAATTGCCAAACTTATAGACTTTAGATTTTAAGAATTAGATGTAGGTTGATTTGGGGTCATAAATGCCTCGTAAAATCAACTAACATAGTCTTTTAATCATCGATATCTAATTTATTAATTGATTAATTTGAATAGGATATTGTAAAAGTTTATTAGGATGACAACTCTTCCAACCTAATTTATTCTATTTACAATGTCTGAACTAAAATTTATCTTATTTAAGAGATCTAATATTTATTCCACTAAACCAACATATTATTAATGTGTACCATCATTTTGCTCCCAATGGTAAAAGTAAGCAAACAACATGGGCTCGTTTTTTGATTTAACTTCAAGTATCTGATTCATTGGTCGGTTAATTCAAATAAAAATTTATCGAGATTTAATATGTGGACAACTCTTTTAATTCAATTTTTTTATTCATAATGTTTGAATTTAAATTTTTAATCTTACTTAAAACCTAACGTCTCATCCCGTTAAATCAACTAGTTATTGGTAACATCATGGGTGTTGTCTTCATGTTTTTCCCCTTCAATTAATGGTGCGTTCCATTGGCTTAAAATTTGGACCACTCCTTCAAGGATTTAAGCCCAATGAGAGTCCCCACTCATTTAGTTGATTTTGATGCTTCTTATTATTTCTCATTTAACAACACTGTTGTCGGTGAGACAGTCCAATTTAGGGTCGGCCTTAGGACAGTTGCCATCCACTTACTATGTCTTAAAACATACACGTATATCAACTTCAAAGCAATCAACTTCTTTAATCATATAAATAATTATGTGATTGAGCTTTAAATAAAGTGGAAGAAATTAAAATGTAAATCATTGGGAAGAACCCATTTTTAGCACTGGTGTCCCTTGGGCCTTGGGCGTTTGAGACCCACCCAATGGTTTGGTCCTTGGGATATGACAATAAAATTACTAGTGGTCTAATTCTGATTTTAGTCCTTTTACTATGCTGGATTTGATATTAAACTTCTCTATTTAGCATAATGTGGTGATAGCATCATTACTTATATCTGTTAAGGTAACAAAAAAAATATTATTTTACTATTATCGGTCACACAATTAGACCACGAAAAAACATCCCATGGGTCAAAATGGATCGGGTTCTCGGGTCACGGGGTTGACCCGGTTTTGGATGACGTGAAAAAAGATGGTTGCAGCCTGCAAATGCATGAGAGGGGAGAGAGAAAAAAAAAGTTGGGTATTTGGGTTTTTGTTGTTTTGAGCAGGATTTTGTGTGAAGCTGGTGGGGTCATCGGCTCTGTTTCAGCTCCTTTTGTCTGATTCTCTCCGCCCGGATCCGGCTTTGATTTGGTCTTTTGGGTCCCGATCCTTTCAACTTCTCGTTCTCGTTATTATTTGGTTTTGGATCATCGAGGTGTTTGGGCCATTATTATTTGCAAAGCTCGTGCAAATATATAACTTTTATATTATCATTTTAGCCCCTCCAAAAGCAGAGACGAAGCATAAAAAGGGTCGAGAGACTTTGGTCTAAAAGTTTTATAATGAGTTTTTAGGTGAACTACATCACATATATTTTTTTTGAATTAAGAAGATAGCTCAAAGGAGCTTACACCAAGTGCAACATATCAGAGTGTAAAGTAGGCATAATGGATACTGGAGGAGAATCGAAAATAGTCAAGCTGTAGTTAGGCAAGTTGGCCATCTTTGCAAGCATGTCGGCTAGCTTGTTTCCTTCCCGTGATAACCATTGTGTATCATTCGCCCATCCTAGTCCTCGAAATCTGGTGATTTCTCGGACAAGAGAATTCACATCAGAGATAGCACATGGATGGTCCAAGCGCTTAATCGCCTCCTTACTACCAGCCTGTATGAAGACACGTTCAAACCCATTCTCCCAAGCAATTCGAAGACCAATGAGGATCCCCCAAAGCTCCGCCTACAACGGATTCATGATACCTACCGTTTTATTGAATCCTAGTATCCAAGAACCATCAGCCGCATGAAAGACACCTCCTATTGAGCCAACACCCGTGGATTTTGATACTGCTCCATCAGTGGGCATACAAATCCATCCCAATTCCGGTCGTCTCCAATGGTCCACGTCAGAGTTAATCCGCGGTGAAGGTGGGATAACAGTTTGAGTTTCCGTGATATAGCGTGCCCAGGTGGCACCACAACTACATCACATATCTTTAAAATTAAACTTACTATTAATTATACTATCGAATTAAAAATTTATATTATTTTAACACTTTACTTTATGTTTCAATTATATTATTGATAGACTTAAAATTTAGTGATATCTCCTGTATTTTACCCAATTTTTCTTTAAAAAAGTTAAATTTGTTCCTTCAAATTCTTTGGTCTGATAATAATTTAAGTCTTTATATGTATATATTTTAATAATCCTAATATGGTCCAACATAGTGTTTATTCTTTTTGTTAGTCTTGAAAAATTCATGTACACCATACAAGCATAGTCGCTTGAACTTAAGTCACCTAACGCTCAATTTTTCAACATAACCCATCCATGGCGTTCAATTTTTTTAATAAATTTAACATTAAATAATTAAACATTATTTTTAATTTTAAATTTAAATACTTAATACACTCTTATATTATCCTTACATATTATTGGTTCAGATTGACCCAGACTAAACTCAGCCTTTATGGATCATAATTGGAAGTTTCTTTTGTCTTCTTTTTCTCGTGACTGATATTTTCGACCGTTACCAAAATCTTTATTAATTCATAAGGCCACATTGTGATGAGTCATGCCCATGATGTGCTGGCTGGCCCATCATTCACTCCAACTGTTACCATCCTCAGTTTAATTCACATTAGTTTTGCTTCGATAATTGAAATTATCTCCAATCTAATTATTTCAAATTAATGTTTAATAGAATCAGTTAAAGTGGTTTTGTTTAATCAATTCATCTTTTCTTATCAATATATTAAACCCAAAAATACCTAAAATATAAATAATTAATTAAACTTGTAATAATTAAGTTATCTTTTTTATTCAAACAAGTTTTTTAATCTTCATTAAACACACAAAGAAAGAAATAGAATTTCACACGAATTTAAATTGTTCACTGCGTTTTTATAAACAATTTGATCTGTACCAAAATAGAATTTGAGTCGAACTCTAACAAATATATGGTATATAGTAAATAGAATGAATTGAATTAAGATTATGTAATGAACCTAAATAATAGTATTCAATTGGTTAATAAAATAATAAATATGTTATTTTAACACGTGTAACAAAGTGATTGGTTACAACACAATCCCCAAAACAATGAAAGAAGACAGGAAAATCGAGGGACTCTACAGTAGTATTTATTGGCAGCAAAGGCAGGAGAAAGTAATAAGACAAAAGAGGAACGCTCCGTCTCATCTCATCTTCCACCAACCTCTGTTTCTGGGTAAATCTCCTCTCTTTGTTTTCTGGGTTCAAACTCTCTCCAGTAATGGATAGATTGAATTGAAGTGCCAGATTTCTTTCCGTATAAACCCTTTTTCTTTCTTTATGTTTATGCAAATTATAAATATATGGCAGTAGTAACTTAGATTTCCCTGTTTTGTGCCCTTTTTATGTGCATAATTAAATACAGAGGAGCAGAGCAGCTCTGTTTTCTCACCATCAGTTTCCATTTCCTCCAAGTTATTTAATCTTTACTGTAAAATCTGGGCTTTTTTTAAGGGAGAACGATATGGTTCAAATGATGAGAAAGATGGAGAATTCACGGTGGTGGTGGTTCGATAGCCACCACGACGGTTCAAAGCGATCCCAATGGCTTCAATCCACTCTTTCCGGTAAACCCCATTTCTCTTTTCCCACTGTTTGCTACAATCTCAGATCATCTTTCGTTCTTCTTCTTGAAGCTTTCTTGTTTCTTGACCGTTGGAATGGAGACAATATATATTGCTTTTTCCCTTTTCATTCTTATGAGTAAATTGCTTTTCTTTTCCAACAGCATCACTTTAGAGGTATGTAAAAAGGGCAAATAAAATAAAATGACAAGACTCTGTTGAACCAAAAATAATACTAACCGTTAGGATGGTGGGGCTGCTACGGATTCATGAGAAATTCAGGGACTTATGTTTGTTATTAATTAGTCACTAATCCCTATTTTGCGGCTAACAGTAGGTTTTCCACCAGCACTGCCTTCTCTTTTACGTCTGAGACAGGATTTCAGGTTTTAGGGGAACCTGAGATGTCCTTGTCTTGTAGTGTGAAACATGTTTTTTTAATGTTCTCTAGGAGTGCAGTATCCTTACCATACTCCAACATTTTAGTGGACTTGTGAACAATCTGGAATTGCCTGGTACTGGACTGTGGACTCTAACCTTTAGCCAAAGATGTGAATGTTGCTAGACTCTTTATTTTTTGTGAAATATTTGTATTTGATTCTCATGTTCGATATTTCGATACGGGGATACGTCATCTAAAGATCTTTTAAATATACGAAAAAAATTTAAAAGATCTCATCATACTCGTATTAAATATATATTCGTGTCTGACACTCATAAGATTTGTTGATTTTGTATGAGTACATGATGAGTTTGTACTGGAATGAGTGACCTATTGTTCATGTTTATGAGCATTTCATTGAACTTCCTGGAATTTCATTTCTTGTACCATGCTTTTGTTTGTTCTCTTCATTTGCTAAAATGATGGAATTGGTTTATCACAATGATAGAGCTGGACAACAAGACCCAGGCAATGCTGAAGCTGATAGAGGAAGATGCGGATTCCTTTGCAAAACGTGCAGAGATGTATTACAAGAAGCGTCCCGAGTTGATTAGCTTGGTTGAAGATTTCTACCGATCCCACCGTTTACTCGCGGAGCGGTATGATCAAATCAAGTCTGACCCTGGAACTCGACTCGTAACAACGTTGGGATCCCCATTTGCTTCCATGAAGTACCATTCAGATAAGACCATGAATTTCATGGACAAAATCTATGACAGCAGCTCCGAGACGACTTTTGATTCCGATGCTTATGCTGAATCGGAAGTTGATGACCCCGAACATGATGAAATGGCAGATGAAGTGGAGGATCCCGAGCAGGTAGACAAATACGAAACCAGTATAATAACTAAAGGAGGACATGTTGAGAGGAAAGAAGCTGCAACAAATGCCTTCGATGATGAAGTGACGAGGTTGAGGGAAGAAATAGAGAAACTGAAAGTCGAGAACACGGCTCAGAAGGCTCAATTAGTTCAAAAAGACGAAGAGAAGAAAGAGGTGATCCGGCAACTCAGTTTGGCTGTCCAAGTGCTCAAGGATGAGAATGTGGAGCTCAAGAAGAGCATTATTGCTAAATCACCTCCCACAAGGAAATGGAGTCCCCTTGAATTCAACAAAATAAAGGGAGGGCTCTTCGGAATGTTGTTCAACGGATCTTCGAAGTCCGGTCCAAGTGTCGTTGCTCTTTAGTTTTCGAGTTAGGTTTACATCAAGGCAAATAGCATATACATAAGTTCAGGTTTAGAAGTATTGTTACCTCAGTTTGCGCCATTCTTTTGTTCAATTGTTTCATTGTTGTTGTTATTCCTTCTTAGTGTGACATGATGCTGTACTTAATGTAGTCTTTGAACTAATATTTTATATAGAATCATTTTTAGTACCTAATTTGAAATTTGTTACACAACACCAATTACATAAACCACAAAGGTAAAATAAGGGGATGTGGTGAGAAATAAAGGGAAAGAAGGTTTTTGCAGCTCACTAGCAGCACAGCACAAATGGTTAGGGTGGACATTCAATCGATTCAAGTTAATAATTTTGAGTTAATCGAGTTGAAGAGTTTTATTTTATAACTTAAATTTTATTTAAAATTTTAAAAATTCGGGTCAAGTCGGGTTGAATTAAAGCATATATAATTGGAGTTGCATGCTCGATAATATAAATAAATATAAATTATGCTATTGATACGATTTGTCAATTTGGCAGACATGTATATATAAAGCCTGAATTGCACGTCAAGTTATGTCACCTTTTACTTTAAATATATGAATATAATGTAAAATTTAATTAAAATTACAATACAAGATATAATAAAAAATTAATACAAATATAGGTACAATAACGTTAATATATAAAAATTTAAGTAAAAAATAATAAAAATATAAAAATGATATAAGTTAGATTTTACTATACCTACGGCGTAGGTGGAAGAAACCATTTTATTTTTAAAAAAATATTTTTTTTGAAACTTTTCTTCTTAATTATTTTATTTAAAGAGTATATACATTTATAAGAAAAAGGCAATACACTCTATAATAACTAATTTATCATTTAAAAGAGGGGTATTTTAATATTTTTTAACTTAATTGATATTCAATTAACTTCATAATACTAATTCAATTATATAAAAAATAATAATATTAATATAAAAATTAATATTAATATTAATAAAATTTGTAACCATTTATATGTTTATACTCATATACAGTGGAAGCATTTGGCGGTAGAATTTTAGTAATTTGTTTTAGTTTTATTTTAATTTACAAGTAAATCATTAATATGCATGTCTTAATATGAGTTACTAGTGGTGGGACATAAGTAGGCATAAGAAAAAGGAACAGAGAATTCCATTCATTCATGGCATGAATAATACATTAGAGATATTTTTTTAATTAAAATTTGAATTAATGAATTATCTTTGCAAATACATTAAATAATCAATAAAGAATTTCATCCATTCATCGCATGGATAATACATTAAATATATTTTATTTAGAGCGTTGTGAAGTGCTAATCATTTTTCATATATAACTGGTTCTCAAACATCAAATTGTATAGCGTAAAATACCTAAATAATCACCCAATTTTGTTCCGTGACTTATTTTGGTCACTCAATTTTTAAAATGTTCAATTTTAGCACTAAACTTTAAATATTATTTTATTTTAATCACTCTACCGTTAAATCTCTAACATTATTATAACATAGAAATAAAAAATATATTTTGTAGGGTTTTCCCCCGCGGTCCTTACTTAACCATTAAAGCTTGGAAGAAACCCAAAGAAGTGCAAAAAATAGTAACTTCGAAAACCCCATTTCCTATTCTTCAATTTCCTTCTTTTCAATTGTCCTCTTTAAATGCTTTTTTAATTTCTGCTTCCGATTCATGCAGTTCCCTGAACTTTTTTTGGCAGTGTTGTTTTCTAGATTTAATATAGTTTGAATCAAGTTAGAGGATTAACCTCTGTTAAACATATTATAAATACTTGGTTTCGGTAATATTTCTGAAAATTCTGGAAAAAGGGGAGAAGAACAACAATGCATTCTTCTCTGTGAGGGACCCATTACAGGTGGAGAAATTTCTCAAGGCTTTGGCGAGGCTTGAAGAACAGCACCATTATTAATATTTATATTTTTTTTATCATATTTTACATTCGAAATCTACAATGAATCCAACCATTCCAATGTAAATGGCCGTATTATTTCAAAGAAAAGGAAAAGAATAATAATTTATTAAGTAATTAAATCTAAAAATTAAGAAGAACGAATATCTTTAAATTAAAAGAAAAACCTCAAAATATTATTATACCAAAAATAGAAATAAAACATAATATAAAATATCATTTTGTCAAGAAATAGTTTGGACCAAACAAAAACACAAGAATAGATAAGATACCAAAACATTGATTTACCCTAATTAAAGGGATAAAATTCGTCTGCCCCTTTTCGGTGCCCCTACATATGTCCCAACACTAAAAATATTATAAAATTAAATTCTAAGCCCTAACTCTAAATTCTAAATCCTAAACCCTACACCCTATACCCTAAAAAACACACCCTACCCTAAATTCCCTAAACCCAAACCACAACCCCTAACCCTAAACTCTAAACCCTAAAGTTAATTTTGAGCGTGGGGCATATGTAAGGGCACCGAAAAGGGGTAGAGGATTTCCATCCTGCTGCAGCTGCCAATCGCTGTACGCAAATTTTAAGAAGCTGAGTTTTCTTTTCCCGGGTCGCGCCATCTCTGCTTCTAGAATGGTTGGAATATATGTTCCTTCTAGAAGGTGAATTAGCCAACAGAGAACTCGTTTTGACTAACTCAAGACACGGAAGCGGGGGCGGAGGCGCCGCTGCCAACAACAGCAGTCCCCCTCGCCTTTCCTTTCCAATTCCTTATATACATATATAATATAACTCCTATCTATATGGAAAGAGTAGACTCAAAATCAACCATATTATTAGTTTCAGCTGTTCGTGTTGACAAGGAATTATGGACATTCAAAGTAAAGTTGTTGATCTCTCTTATTTCTTGCACTTAGAGGCCACCGGCGATTCGGAAGCCGGTTATTTCGATCCTTCCATGCCTGCTGTTATCAACCATGACCAGAATGACGATGCAGAGTCATGCAGCTGTGAATATGACACTACATCTGATCTTCTTCATATGGTTATCGAGTTTAATTATAGCTTAGACGACGATGCAAATGTCGGCGGCGATGACGAAGAGGATGGCGAGGTGGTGGACCAAGAGGTCCGTTTGTATAAAAAATGTAGATATGATCCTTGTATTAATGGAATAGTAGCAAAAGAAAGTAAGAAATCATCGGTTGATTCGACCGGAACCATGAATGAGATGGAAAAGAACAGGCTGTTTTGGGAAGCCTGTCTAGCATCTTAGACTCTGGTTTTTGTTTTTGTGTTTCGATTTTTTATAGTTAGCTCAGCTGGTGACATCCTAATTCTCTGCAAATCAACCATGGTATATCAAGAACAGGAAATGTTAGAAAACTTGGACTTAAAGAAACATGTCAAACACAAACACAAGTTCAGCCCCGTTGCTGAAACTCTAATTCCATATACAGAAGCAACCCTGGTCGAACGAAGACAAACCGAAATGTGCAAGTCATGTTCTAAATAATGTTGGGGATGAATCATGATCAGTCAGTATGTCTATCATCTCCACACGCTTATCCGCTTGACTGATCGAAACAAAGCTCGTGATAACTTGCCTCGGAATCCTCTTCATGCTTGTTCTCAAGGCAAAATTCTCATTCTTGCAGGCTGAACAACTTTGGATTCGAATGATCTCTTTGTAATTCATCAGCTGGTTTCTCCGAACAATCTGTTGGCGATGTTCTTGTTATTCTCATCCAGTTGCCTCAAGAAGCATGACTCGATTTCACCTAATGATTCGACTTCATCTTCATCTCCGCTATAGTTGTAAAGGGCATTATCATACTCCGATGTGGGACCTTTCAGTTCGCAACTCGTTTCCATCTCTTGGTTACTATCAAACTCCTCGTCGGTAGGGCCATCGCATGAATGAGATGACATTGGTGAATATCCTCCTACCGTTGCGCTCTCTTCACGTTCCTGCAGTGTTTTCATGATCAAGGTCTTGAGCAAGTTCATTACTTGAACAGCATGCATCAGAGCTGTCAACGGATCAGACATCTGCTCAGAATCAAATGCTTCATCTTAGTTCTATCGCAGTTTGTAGTATTTGAACAACAATTTAAGTACATGTATTCGAATACTGATCTAACAAATTTGGCTCAGCAAAGTAATGCACCCTAATACCTGAGTCATATTCGGAGCGAAAACCATGGCGATGTTTCGCGCATTCATTTTGTTCGACTCCTCTTCCTCAACAACATCTGCCATAAGATCAACAGCCCAATTGAGCAGTGCAGCTTCGGTAGGCTTTAGCTGCTTCACAAGATCGACCGATTCTTCTTCAGTATTGCATTGGAGAACTTGTTCAGGGGAAAGTCCATCGAGCACCCCTGAAGGAAGCTCCCGGAACCAAGCCTTTATAAGGCCGGCAAGACAATGGACATCGATATTATCAGGCACTATGCCCCTATTCAGCTGATCTCTTACATGCTCCTCCTGGCTGTTTTCAGGATTTATCCGGAAAATCCCTTCCGCCTACAAAGACCAATTGACAAGAAAATCTTGATCAAACAAAACAACAATCACATAGAATTGAACATCACTTGGCATGTTTTCAAGTTAAAAACCTTTAGGCCTCCTTGTGAGTAAAGTCGCTCCTGCATTAACAAGAGTATAGTCGGGACACTATTCCCTTTTGAATCGAACGAGCATTGCATTGATTCTGCAGACACGCCGAACACACTAGCACTGCGATGCAAAAAGACGATTGCAATTAAGGATCCACAAACTTGAATACTCGATCAAATTCTAGCACACGATCGATATGAGATTAACGACCTCGGTGGCACATGGTTTATGTGCTTTGAAGTTTGAACAGATAAAATGCTGAACATGAAAATAGTACTAGTACAACACACATAAAGGAATCCAAAGAAAAAGGGCAGTTTAAAAATTGAGTTGAACATGATTGATTCCATCTAATTTATGAAAAGAAATTTCATTGAAAACCCAAATATCTTTTTCACCTAAAACAGTTCAAGAACATGGCATCATTTACTCACTACACCTACACAAATGCAGGGTTAGTAATAACATTTATTGCACTCTTCAGGTGCTGCAAAAAAAGAAGAAAAAAACCCAAATAACCACAAAATTTCCTATCAAAAAAAAAATAACCACAAAATATAATATATCTTGAAAAGATACCAACAGAGTGCATAACTCAATGAGTTTCACTGCAATTCTGCAAGAAACTCAAAGTAAAAATCAAATTTACTACTACTGGAAAAGGGAGTATGGTTATATAATTTATTTATCTGTCTCTTTCAGATAGCTTTATGGGAGAAAGAGACAATCCCAGTTTAATAAATTATTTGTCTAGTTGATTTTCAAATTTTCAAAATTTTCCACTTTCTTTTTTCAAATGCAGATCCTTCACTCCTCCGGATCTAAACTGCAGAACAACACTAACATTAAGATTTCAAACTAAGGGAAATTACCTTGCACTCGGAACTCGGCCAGGAATCTCGACTTCGAACTCAACGGGAAGACCCAAGAACCCGTTGAACCGATCAAACGTAACATGGGTGATGTGTTCCACGTTGGTCGGCCACCCGATTTCCATATGGTGAACGGCGGAAGACATTACTTCGTGATCTTGTCTGTCAACCCGACAGGACACCATGGATTTCCTCAGAGCAGCCAAGAGCAACGCCACGATAGAAATCTGGTTCTGTTGCTGCTGCTGTTGCTCTTCGTCGCAGCTCTTGAGTCCTCCTCCTTTAGCTCCTCCCTTACCACCGCCACTGCCACCGCAGCCACCGCCTTTAGCCACCATGACTAGACCAGCCATTGTCTTCAAATCTCGCTTTTGGAAGGTCACGAGGTTTTTAATTTCTGGTGGAGTTGTTTTGTTGTTGCATTCAAAGTGAAGTGAAAGGGAGCTGAGTTTTCCAAGTTTTTAGAGTTAACGTCCACTTGTTTTTTTTTTTCAAATTTTGATCCTTTCTTCACTTTATCTACAGTCGAAGTCGCTGTTTGCCCTTGTGGTTTTAGTAATATTACGGGAGTACCATCTACACAACATGAACATATAAAAGGTCAAATGCTTTCAAAGGTCCCTGTACTATTTCTTTTCAAGATCTTCCTCCTATGCTAAATTTTATTATTTCTAATCTTCTACTTTTGGAATATATACATTTCAGTCATTAGACAAACTTTTTCAGTTAATTCCAACAAATAATGACGTTTTTAAACAAAGGTTTTATTACAAAAAAGTGTCTAAACTATATATATTTTATTTAGTATTTAATATTTTATTTCGTTGTATTTTAAGGTTTATATGTTAATTACAGTAAAAAAATATTATCACCCAATAAATGCATTACACGTATTTTTTTCTTGATTTCATTTGATTTTGAAAAAGAAAATCATAAAAATATTTTTTCAAAAATAACCCAAAATTCTCAATTTTTCATAAATCCACAATCTCAAATATTCAAATCCATCATCTATTGTCGATGAATCAGCCACTACCCACCACCTCTGACGTTGGTCCCCAATACTAATTATCTCCACTTTTTTATCGCCACAAATCGATGAACGAGGCATCAATTAAATATCGAACGCGAAATGGGTTGCATAAAAAATAAATAAAATGAACGGATAAATGATGATTAGACTTTGCCGCTCTTGCGACGTTAGGAAGAGATTACATTGTCGCTCGACGACAACAATGAAGTGTTCGACGATGGTAGAGGAATGGGAGTTTTGGGGGTAAAAAAAAGAAATTTGGGGGTTTTTTCACAACATAAGTTTTTAATTTTAAAAAATAAAATATTATTGTTTAACGATCAATCTTAAAATATTAAGAGAATAAAATGTGAAATACATAAAATGTAATGAAATGAAACGTTGAACATTTATTTAAAAAATTTAAGCACCTAAAACAGGAAAAAAAACTAGTTTAAACACTTAATTTGTATTAAAATCTTAAAAATGATGACATGTCATATATATCTTTCTATATTTTGTACAAATGAACAAATATTATTTTTTTACAAGAAATGAACAAATATTATCTAATTATATAAAGTGCTAAAGTGTATCATGTTTTTTTAAAGAAAAACTACATTAAATTATTTGACAAAAAATTTAAAAAAGTTTGCCATAGACTAATAAAAATACACATTTTTAAAACAAGAGAAACTAAAAAATATATCAAAATGTAGTAAAAGGACTACATCCACCAAAAACACAAAGTACAGGAAGCTTTACAAAATTTGACCAATACAAAATTGCCGAATTCTTTTGACAATTTCTATTTTTTTTATTCCAGGAAATTGGTCAGAGATCATCATTCTTCTTCGAGAAATGAACATTACTTTAAAACTTCACGATTCAAATTAAAATATTATTATATGTCCGTCATTTGCTTTTCTATTATATTATAGTTAATTTTGTAAAATATATCTCTAATACTGTTAGTATGATAAAATGAAAAGGTAAATTATAATTACTTGCGTTTATTTTTCTTTTGTTTTCATCATTTAACTTTCAAAAAGATGTGGATGATTTGATTATTAACTTATGTTATATAAATTATGTGACACGTTAACGAGAAATGATCATTTTTAATTTGATCCTTAGATTTTAGTTAAAATGTGGATTTAATACCGTTTACAATATCTTTAACTATAAAATTTAAAAAATAGATATATTAAAATTTATTTTAAAATTTTAAATAAATATATATAAATTTTAACATACGTATAAAATTCAAAATACAAACTCCTCATTGGACTTACATGATTTGAATTGGCATGATGGCAAAAAAAACAAATATTATTTGAGAAACATTTCCCAAATTATTTAAATATGTGTATAAGGGCATTGAAAATGCAAGAAATATGAGCTCAAATATTATACACATTTTCCAATAAATTCCATGAGAAACATTTGGTATGGAAGAACTGAAGAAGCATTTGGAAATGGTAAAAAGAAGAAGGTGATGGAAAAAAGACCCGAAATTGGCTCACGAGAAAAAGACAACTTTGACACCATTGCCGATAATTAAGCCTAAAGAACTTACTCTTTTTATTTATTATTAGATCTAAAAAGAATCATCTTTAGCAGAGCGTAAGAATGTATTTGTTGGTTTTTATTTCAGAATCCATAGGCTTATTTTGTTTTCTCCTAATTTTTTAGGGTTTTGAACCGATTAAATCGAATCGATTTGCGTCGTACATTTGATTTTAGTGCATAAATTTTTCAGTAAGAATTTTTTGTATACATAAGATCTCAAATTCAAGACATGTTTAAACAATAGCAAATTGTTCACCACTTAAACCAACCATACTTTGATTCTATAGTCCTATTTTTTTATTACATCTTGTGAATTACTCATGCTTTTAATTTTCGAAAAAAAAAACAAGTTAGATTAGACTTGAAAAACAATTTTCATTTGGTTGAAATGTGGCCCTAACTTAAAAGTTTTTAATCAGTTGTTTTTAGTATTCTTTTATAATTATTGATATCCAATTTAATGTATTATTATAATTTAAATCATGTCCTATAAAAATTTATTTATGGAGACGAAGACAATTTTCTTAATCTAATTTACTCTATTCACAACGCATGAATTAAATTATGACTTTAATTAAAAAATTTAATGTCTAATCTTATTAAAACAACTGATTATTGGTACTTTCTCGTATCTTTTCTTGTTGTTTGAAACATGTACTAAGTCAGGAATTTAGTGTAAGGGTCAAATAAAATTATAGAATTTTAAATCGATTAAAATTAAAAGAAATGTTTTACATAGATTTACTTTTAGGAATCAAAATTACATTATTTTCACTTAGGGTTAAAAGACATAAATTAAATGTTTAATTTTAGAAAAATGACTAAAAAGGAAAATTACCCGTTAGAGGAGCGCCAAGCCCCTGCCTGCCTACTGCCTAGCCTTGTTTCTATTACTATGTCCAAGTAATAGGGTAAAGTACACAGATGGCCACTGAACTTTGGTACAAAAAATAAAATGCTAACCAAACTTTCAAAAATCACAAAATGGCAATTAAACTTTATGTTTTATAACAAAATGGTAACTAGACGTTAAATACCGTTAAGTGGCTGTTATAAACTTTGGTATAATAACACATTTAGTCCTTCATATTTATACATTCAATTAATTTAGTCTTAATTCGAAACAATTCACTAAATTTAGCCCTTATCATTTACGCATTCTTTCAATTTGGTCCTTAAAGCAAAATTCCAAAGTATGGTAACATGATAAATAATTACAATTAAATTTTTATAGGAACTCGAAAACTCGATTCGAATCGAAAAAATTTCAAATAAAGTTTGAGTTGTAAAATATGACGTGTCAACTCGAATAACTCGAAATTTTTTGACTCGACTCGATCGAACGCTCATCTCTATCTTAAGATATGACGCGTCAACTCGAATAACTCGAAATATTCGAATATTTTAAATCATTTTTTCCTTTTAAATCGAATATTTTTTAAAATAGAATATTTAATATTTTCATATTCAAATCACATCGAATATTTAATAACAACTTTAAATATTCGATTTAAAAGAAAAAAATGATTTAAAATATTCGAATATTTAATTAAATTTTTATAGGAACTCAAAAACTCGACTCGACTCGAATCGAAAAAATTTCAAATAAAGTTTGAGTTATAAAATATGACGCGTAAACTTGAATAACTCGAAACTTTTTGACTCGACTCGATCGAACGCTCACCTCTATCTTAAGATATGACGCGTCAACTCGAATAACTTGAAATATTCGAATATTTTAAATCATTTTTTCCTTTTAAATCGAATATTTTTTAAAATAGAATATTTAATATTTTCATATTCAAATCACATCGAATATTTAATAACTAATTTAAATATTCAATTTAATTTAAAAATATTCGATTTAAAAGAAAAAATTGATTTAAAATATTCGAATATTTAATTAAATTTTTATAGGAAATCGAAAACTCGACTCGACTCGAATCGAATCGAAAAAATTTCAAATAAAGTTTGAGTTGTAAAATATGATGCGTCAACTCGAATAACTCGAAATTTTTTGGCTCGACTCGATCTAACGCTCACCTCTATCTTAAGATATGACGCGTCAACTCGAAATATTCGAATATTTTAAATCATTTTTTCTTTTAAATCACATCGAATATTTAATAACTACTTTAAATATTCGATTTAATTTAAAAATATTCGATTTAAAAGAAAAATTTGATTTAAAATATTCGAATATTTAATAAATATTTAAAGTAGTTATTAAATATTTGAATATTTAAAAGAAAAATATTTAAAATAGTTATTAAATATTCGAATATTTTCAATCATTTTTTCTTTTAAATCGAATATTTTTAAATTGAATTGAATATTTAAAGTAGTTATTAAATATTTGATGTGATTTAAATATTCTATTTTAAAAAATATTCGATTTAAAAGGAAAAAATGATTTAAAATATTCGAATATTTCGAGTTATTCGAGTTGACGCGTCCTATCTTAAGATAGAGATGAGCGTTCGATCGAGTCGAGTCAAAAAATTTCGAGTTATTCGAGTTGACACATCATATTTTACAACTCAAACTTTATTTGAAATTTTTTCGATTCGAATCGAGTTTTCGAGTTCCTATAAAAATTTAATTGTAACTATTTATCATGTTACCATACTTTAGAATTTTGCTTTAAGGACCAAATTGAAAGAATGCATAAATAACAAGGGCTAAATTTAGTGAATTGTTTCGAATTAAGACTAAATTAATTGAATGTATAAATATGAAAGACTAAATGTGTTATTATATCAAAGTTTATAACAGCCATTTAACGGCATTTAACGTCTAGTTACCATTTTGTTATAAAACATAAAGTTTAATTGCCATTTTGTGATTTTTGAAAGTTTGGTTACCATTTTGTTTTTTGTACCAAAGTTCAGTGACCATCTGTGTACTTTACCCTAAATCATTTGTCTAGTTCAATATCGGCACATTTCAAACTGAGTTGGTTTGATTTTAATTATTATTTAACAATTAAATATATTATTATTATAAATTAAAATTCACTTGCATTATTCGTTTGGTTTATTATATTTTAAACTGTTAGATGAAAATTAATGAATAATTAAAAATAATTATATCTTTTTTTCTTATAATATTTTTTTACATTTTATATTGCTAATCATATTCATCCATTTACCATAATTTAATGGTTCAAGCACATAAAATCAAAAGATTTTTACATGGTGCAATAGAATTTTGTCTCTATTACTATCATTATCATTATTTAAGTATACTTAAAAATAAAAAAATTAATAAAAAATACTTTTTAATGCTAATTGATTTGGATAAAGGAATTCGAGAAAACCATACGTCTACGTCCATTACTAACAGACACCATGATTTTGCTCTTTAAAAAAGCAATAATGATTAAGGGGGTTGATTTAGAAATGGAATTATGATTAAGGAAGGCAAATGAAAAGTAAGCAAAACAACAATCTCCTTTTTTATAATTACAATATTTAATTTATTAATCGACTAATTTATATTAAATATGTGTTGTATTTTAATAAACAAATTATCTAAAAATACATATATTTAAACTATAAAATTTAAAATCTAAATCCCTAACACCCTAAAACCTAAACCTTAAACACTAACTCATAAACTCTAAGTTCTAACCACAAACCTTAAAGTCTACACTATACAACCTAAACCCATAAATCCTAAACCACAACCCAAAACTCTAAAATCAAAAAGATATTCAAGAGTAGGGATATCAAACGGGCAGGGCGGATGCGAATACCCCTCTCCATACCCAACTAAAATTTTCATATCCACCACCTATCCAGCACCCACAACGGGTCCAATTTTTAAATCCACATCTGCCCACTCGAGTATATTCTCAAATTCATCCTCATTCTCACCACCCAATTGGATATTCATTACTCATTTCGTACCCGCATGTTCTTGTGATGTGAGCACATCTTCACCTACACTTGATATTGATCCGGAAGTCTTACCGTTAGGACCAATTACGCGATCTAGGGCGCAACGTTTCAGGGAAGCTCTTTTCCTTACTTGTGCTAACATTTCAGAATCATTTGATAATGTTTGTGTTTTAGATAGTAAGCCTTTTAATGTGTTTCATATTGATATGTGACATGGTTAGGTTTTATAATTTATTAGGTATATTAGAATACGTATATCATATGATACATATGTTTGGAATAATTTGATAATATAATTTATAATAATATTTTATATATGTGTGCAGCAGCCCCTTTTCTTTAAGTATTGAGCGGCAGAATTGGATTAAAAAAAATGGTGAAGTAATCGAATGGTGCAGCCCACTTACCTTGCCCCACTTACCTTGCCATTGAATATTAAAATGGCCAAATCAATTTTCTATTTGCTGGTTGAAACTTGCTGCCCACTTGCCACCCACTTGGAGATGATTGAATTTTATAATTCAATTGGACCTACTCAATTTGTGCATTGCTGAATTATAAGGTGCTGCCCATTGAAAATCAAATACACGGCTGGAAATGTTGAAAATAAAGAGATGGAATTCAAAGTGCCACACTTACTATTTATATTTTTCAACGGCTGCCCTTCCAAGACCAAAAGCCGCCAGCCTGAAATGCTTCTTAATTTTCAGCCATGTTGAAGTTAGTTTGTGTTTATTTTCATTTACTATAAATATGTGATGCAATTTCATTTGCAAAACATAAGACATTTGATGAATAAAAACTTTGTGAGATTTTATCTCAATTTTAGTTCTTTTTAGAACTATTTTCCTTGATACTTCGGGTTCCAAATTGTTAGATAATTGACGGGTCTAAGTACTTTATTCGAATAAATTCAAGATAAGGTTCGGGTTCGTTCAACAGATTGTTCGAGTTCTTCCTTGGAGTTTATTCATCTATCGACTACGAAGAACAGATTCGATTCGGGTTTGCATAACAGATTATGCAGGTTCTTTCGAGTTCGTCGTGTCAAGACCAAGAACGTTGCTGCTATTGTTGAATGTTTGAAGATATCATCTTCATCTTTAAATTATTTCAGCAATTTTCTTCTTTTCCTCATTTCTGATTTATTTTCTTATTTTCTTTATTTTTAACACCTAAATAAAAATCTATGTTTGTTTCTATTGCAGAGAAAATACGTGCTATTATCCTAGATCCGTGAATGAACGAGAAAAGTTGATTTCTTCAACAACACCCTTGTATCATATGGTATCAGAGCTTTGGTCGGATTATAGCATCTTCTGCACTACCAGACAAATATATATATATATATATATCTATCAAAAAGTCAAAAAAAATCAGAATTAAATATATATATATATATATATATATATACGGAAATTCAAAAAAAAAGGGAAAAGAAAAAGAGTGATGAGTTGTGAAGAATAAAAAAAAACAAAAAAAAAATTTGTTGAAAGGTTTTGATATGCTGAAGGATGTATCTATCTTACCCTGAAATGCTTTGAAATCACCCGAAATCAACTTTTCTTGTTTGTTCCGGAGATAAGATGGTGGTAAGCATTTCTACTGCGTAAGTTGCTAAATTCTTGTTCTTTTAGCATCCTTTCTTTCATTTCATATTGTTAATTTTTTTTAGCCCAAATTCTCAACTTTCATTTTTTTATTTTATTTTTTTTTTCTTTTCTCCTAACCCTTATCTTTGTTCTAACAATATTCACCCATTATCTGTTATTTCAATTTGATAACACTTGAAGAATCTGAACATCGGAATCAGTTCCTTTAAAGAACTAAATACGAGAGATCGAGGGAAAAGGCAAACAGAGCGTGTGAGAACAGAAGGGGAGACAAAAAGAGCCATTCAAGTATTCTCCCGAGTGAAACACGAGTGCTGAGTGTTAATTCTTTATTTTCTTGAGTGCAAATTCTTTGGAGTGACTAGTGAGGATTTTTGTTGTGTGATTGGTGAGGACTATTTTTTTTCTAACCTTTAACCAGTTTGTTTGTTTGTTTGTTTTTGTTGTTAATTATGTCAGGTTCCGATGATCACACGGTTGAACATGGTCCACTGATTCCTCAAATGCAAGCCTTAGAGAGAATGATGCAACGAGTAGTGGCTACCGCCTTAGAGCCATTACAGTCGAGGATGGATAGGTTTGACGGAGGATCCAACTCTGTTAACGATGTATTGAACGAAAATGAAGACGAACGGTCACCGAGGCAGCATATTCCTAGACAAGGAAGTGTGCAACAGGTAGACGATAATTTGACTAACATTAAGATTGCTATTCCTTCTTTTCAGGGACGCTCAGATCCTGATGCATACTTGGCTTGGGAAAGCAAAGTGGAGCACATTTTTTAGTGTTATAATTACTCGGAGCAAAAGAAGGTTCGATTAGTAGCAACAGAGTTTGTTGATTATGCCTTGATATGGTGGGACCAGTTACTGCTTAGTCGTAGACGTACTGGTGATGATCCAGTTGCAACATGGATCGAGATGAAGCGACTAATGCGTAAAAAGTTTGCTCCTATTCACTATCATCGTGATTTGTTTCAAAAGTTGCAAAATTTGAAACAAGGAAATAGGAGCGTTGAGGATTATTTCAAGGATATGGAAATGGCTATGATGCGTGCAAATATCGAGGAAGATCGAGAAGCTACCATGGCACGTTTTCTAGCAGGGTTGAACATCGAGATTGCCAACGCTGTTGAATTACAGCACTATGTCGAGGTTGATGACATGGTACAGATGGCAATAAAGATTGAACGACAGCAGCGCAGGAAGTCTTCAAATCGAGGTAACCTTTCTTTTAAACCTTTTTCAAATCCGTTATATATTCCTAACAATTCCAGGAAACAAGCACCGCAAACGCCACTTCGGATTCGAGAGCAAGGCGAATCCAGCACACCAAAGCCTCCCGTTGCTGATAATGGGCGTGGCAAACAGCAAGTGGTGGTAAAAGAACGATCGCGAGATATCCAGTGTTTCAAGTGCCTTGGAAGAGGACATGTTGCTAGTCAATGTCCTAACCGGAGGGTTATGTTGATGCGAGATGATGGTGAGATTGAGTCAGATTTCGAGGAGGAAGTGCATGATGTCCCTACTGAAGAGGAAGACGAGACCGACCTAGAGGTTCCTGAATCTGGTAAGGTAATGGAACTTTTGGTTATTAAAAGAAGTCTGAATGTGCAACAAGTATCAGATGATCTACAGCGCGAGAATATCTTTCACACACGATGCAAGGTGCAAGACAAGGTATGTGTTGTGATTATTGATAGCGGTAGTTGTACTAATGTTGCCAGTTCAGTGATGGTTGACAGGTTAGGTCTGAAGACGACAAAGCATCCTCATCCATATAAGTTACAATGGTTGAATGATGGTGGCGAGCTTAAAGTGACCAGACAGGCTAGTGTACCATTTTCAATTGGAAACTACAAAGACGAGGTCCTTTGTGATGTTGTGACGATGGATGCTACCCACCTTCTTTTGGGACGCCCTTGGCAATATGACAAGAAGGTAATGCATGATGGTTATACAAACCGTTACTCTTTTATGCATGCAGGTAAGAAGATCACTTTGGCTCCTTTGACACCGAGTCAAGTGTTTGAAGATCAGGCAAGCTTGAAAAAAAGTAAAGAGACTGCAAAAGAGAATGAGAAGATGTCCTTGTATGCGAGCAGTAGCGAAATCAGGAAATGTCTTTCCTCTCAACAATCTATTCTTATTTTGATGTTTAAAGATTATTGTTTATTGACATATTTTCCTACTGATCTACCTTCACCGATTTTGACACTTTTGCAGGAGTTTGAGGACGTATTTCCAGCTGAAACACCGAAGGGATTGCCACCTCTTCGTGGCATAGAGCACCAGATTGATTTCATTCCAGGTGCTACTATTCCGAACCGGCCAGCTTATCGAACCAACCCTGAAGAGACTAAAGAGCTTCAACGCCAAGTTACTGAGTTGATGGACAAGGGTTACATTCGAGAGAGCTTGAGTCCGTGTGCTGTTCCGGTGCTGTTAGTACCGAAGAAAGATGGTTCTTGGAGGATGTGCGTAGATTGTCGAGCTGTGAACCAGATTACAATTAAGTATCGTCATCCCATTCCAAGACTTGATGACATGTTGGACGAGCTTTGCGGAGCCGTCATTTTCTCCAAAATTGACTTAAGGAGCGGCTATCATCAGATCCGCATGCGAGAAGGCGATGAGTGGAAAACAGCCTTCAAGACAAAGCTAGGTTTGTACGAATGGTTAGTAATGCCTTTTGGTTTAACTAATGCACCTAGTACTTTTATGCGTTTGATGAATCATGTTCTGCGATCTTCCATTGGTAAATTCTGTGTTGTATACTTTGATGATATCTTGATCTATAGCAAGTCTTTACAGGATCATGTAGGACATTTGCGAGCTGTTTTGCAGGTTTTGCGAGAAGAAAGATTGTTTGGTAACATGGAGAAGTGTGTATTTTGTACTAACAAACTCACATTTCTTGGTTACATTGTTAGTTCTCAGGGAGTTGAAGTTGATCCTGAGAAGATAAAGGCAATTCAGGAATGGCCACGACCGACATCGATTACTCAGGTTAGATCATTTCATGGTTTAGCGAGTTTTTATCGACGGTTTGTTCCTAATTTCAGTTCCATTACCGCCCCCTTAACTGGTATTATTAAGAAGAATTCTAGCTTCTCTTGGGGTAAGGAACAAGAAGATGCCTTTTTGAAAATTAAAGATTGTTTGACTAAAGCACATGTATTAGCATTACCTGATTTTGATAAAATGTTTGAAATCGAATGTGATGCTTCTGGAATTGGTATAGGTGCTGTTTTGATGCAGGAAAAGAAACTTGTTGCTTACTTTAGCGAGAAATTGAGTGGTGCTACATTAAATTATCCGGTTTATGATAAAGAGATGTATGCACTGATTCGGTCATTGGAGACATGGCAGCATTATTTGTTGCCTAAGGAGTTTGTGATCCACACCGACCACGAGGCTTTACGTTACATCACAGGTCAGCATAAATTGAATAAACGACATGCTAAGTGGGTTGAATTCTTAGAATCTTTTTCTTATGTCATTCATTACAAGAAAGGGAAAGAAAATGTCGTTGCTGATGCATTGTCACGTAGGTATGCACTTTTGAGTTATCTTGATTCACATCTGATTGGTTTTGCATATATTCGTGATTTATACCCTGATGATCATGATTTTAGAGATAAGTTTAATGCTTGTTCGAAAGGTGCAGATGGAAAGTTTTACAGGCATGATGGCTATCTTTTCAAGGAAAACAAGATTTGCATTCCACAGGGTTCGATGCGTGATATTCTGATTCGTGAGGCACATGAAGGTGGATTAATGGGTCATTTTGGTGTCACTAAAACGTTACATACGTTAAAAGAGCATCTGTTTTGGCCAAAGATGCGCAGGGACGTTGAAAGGTATTGTGAACGTTGTGTGACATGTTGGAAGGCAAAGTCAAAGGTTTCACCACATGGTATGTACTTACCTCTACCTATTCCTGATTCCCCTTGGACTGATATTTCGATGGATTTTGTTTTGGGATTGCCTCGAACTAAAAATGGTAGAGATAGTGTATTTGTTGTGGTTGATAGGTTCTCTAAGATGGCACATTTCATTGCATGCCATAAGACTGATGATGCTGTTAATGTGGCTAACTTGTTCTTTAGAGAAATTGTTCGTTTGCATGGTATTCCTAGGTCAATTGTTTCTGACAGGGATGTAAAGTTTTTGAGTCACTTCTTGAGGACTCTTTGGAGCAAACTAGGTACGAAACTTATGTTTTCTACTACTTGCCATCCCCAAACTGATGGACAAACTGAGGTTGTTAATCGTGTTTTATCTACTTTACTTCGTTCCATCATTAAAAAGAACATTAGAACTTGGGAGGATTGTTTGCCACATGTTGAATTTGCATATAATCATGCCATTCATTCTGCTACTAAGATGTCATCATTTGAGGTTGTTTATGGTTTTAACCCCATTACGCCTCTAGATTTGTTACCTCTGCCACAGGAACAGGTAACGAACAGGGATGGTCAAGCGAAAGCAGAATATGTCAAGAAGTTGCATCAGCAAGTGAAGGAGAATCTTGAGCGAAGGACTCAGCAATATGAAAAGCAAGCAAACAAGGGAAGAAAGCGAGTCACCTTCGAAGTTGGAGACTGGGTTTGGGTTCATTTCTGAAAGGAAAGATTTCCAGCCCAAAGGCGGTCCAAGCTGTTACCGCGAGGAGATGGTCCTTTTCAGGTGTTGGAGAAAGTGAATGACAACGCCTACAAGTTAGATCTACCCGGAGAATACAATGTAAGTGCCACATTTAATGTTTCTGACTTAAACCCTTGTGATTCTACAGATTTGAGGACAAATCCTTTTCAAGAAAGGGGGGATGATGTGAGCACATCTTCACCTACACTTGATATTGATCCGGAAGTCTTACCGTTAGGACCAATTACGCGATCTAGGGCGCAATGTTTCAGGGAAGCTCTTTTCCTTACTTGTGCTAACATTTCAGAATCATTTGATAATGTTTGTGTTTTAGATAGTAAGCCTTTTAATGTGTTTCATATTGATATGTGACATGGTTAGGTTTTATAATTTATTAGGTATATTAGAATACGTATATCATATGATACATATGTTTGGAATAATTTGATAATATAATTTATAATAATATTTTATATATGTGTGCAGCAGCCCCTTTTCTTTAAGTATTGAGCGGCAGAATTGGATTAAAAAAAATGGTGAAGTAATCGAATGGTGCAGCCCACTTACCTTGCCCCACTTACCTTGCCATTGAATATTAAAATGGCCAAATCAATTTTCCATTTGCTGGTTGGAAATTGCTGCCCACTTGCCACCCACTTGGAGATGATTGAATTTTATAATTCAATTGGACCTACTCAATTTGTGCATTGCTGAATTATAAGGTGCTGCCCATTGAAAATCAAATACACGGCTGGAAATGTTGAAAATAAAGAGATGGAATCAAAGTGCCACACTTACTATTTATATTTTTCAACGGCTGCCCTTCCAAGACCAAAAGCCGCCAGCCTGAAATGCTTCTTAATTTTCAGCCATGTTGAAGTTAGTTTGTGTTTATTTTCATTTACTATAAATATGTGATGCAATTTTATTTGCAAAACATAAGACATTTGATGAATAAAAACTTTGTGAGATTTTATCTCAATTTTAGTTCTTTTTAGAACTATTTTCCTTGATACTTCGGGTTCCCAATTGTTAGATAATTGACGGGTCCAAGTACTTTATTCGAATAAATTCAAGATAAGGTTCGGGTTCGTTCAACAGATTGTTTGAGTTCTTCCTTGGAGTTTATTCATCTATCGACTACGAAGAACAGATTCGATTCGGGTTTGCATAACAGATTATGCAGGTTCTTTCGAGTTCGTCGTGTCAAGACCAAGAACGTTGCTGCTATTGTTGAATGTTTGAAGATATCATCTTCATCTTTAAATTATTTCAGCAATTTTCTTCTTTTCCTCATTTCTGATTTATTTTCTTATTTTCTTTATTTTTAACACCTAAATAAAAATCTATGTTTGTTTCTATTGCAGAGAAAATACGTGCTATTATCCTAGATCCGTGAATGAACGAGGAAAGTTGATTTCTTCAACAACACCCTTGTATCATCTTGCCTATTAACCCACTGGCAGAAACCATACACATAAAACATAAATTCAAGAACAATCATAAACATAAATTATAAGGAATATCCTATAAAATTGTAGGATTTATAGAATAATTTGTGAAATTACATCTAAATTCATAATGGTCCAAATATATATGGCGAGTAGGATGCGGGGCAGGCGGATACGAGGTAAGGTCTTAAATCCACCAGCTACCCACTACCTGCGGCGAGTATAACTTTTTACATCCATACATGCTCACTTCTCACCAAACTTATACATATCTCCACAATAATTAGGGCGGGTGTAATACAAAATCTATGAAATTGTACTTGTATGTGTTCCCTATTTAAGAGGGATCGATGAGGGTCACACCCCCTCCTCCACTTTTATAGATTGAAAAAATTTTAAGTTGGATAATGATAAAATTGTAATGTACTTCCCAAAAATATATAATTTATATCATTGGTATTATTATTACCAAAGATAAGTTGGGTTTAATGGGTTAAAATATTAATTTTTTAGCTTGAATTATAACGAAATAAAGTATATTGAGAGTGAGCCTATGCAACAAAGTCATAATTGAATGTTATTTATTGAACCTTAACCCATTGTTTATACTATTTTCCTTTATTCGCTATCTAAAATTAAACCATAATTTTATGTTAGATGTGGAAATAATTATTATGAGATCCTCCTATTATAAATAGAGTGTAATTTACATTCTAAATTACTAATTTTAGCCCTAGCTTTTTTTGAACTGAAGCATTAAATTTAAGTATGTCATAAATATTTAAATTTTTTAAATTGCATCATTACTTTAATCACTAAAATTGAATTATTTAATAGAGAAAAAAACAATCAACGCTCCTGCTTCATATCTAATTTGCATATTAAATAAAACCTTTTAAGCTTTTCACGCACTAAATACCTAAAAACAAATTTCCAATTGTGTAAGAATAAAAATGGGGGTTTAGATGAACATGAGGGAACAAAAGATTCAATTCCAGCCTTTGATTACCAAGAAATAGAATTATACATGTAAAATCAAACTTGGTTCCATTTCATGCTATCAACAAAACACCTAATATATTACTGCAAAGGTTCTCTAAAACTCTTGAGAAGCAGAACCAATCTCGCCCTTCCCTTTCCCGGCCTTCTTTGGCAGCAGATTCTGGTGAATTTTAGGCAAAACGCCGCCGTTAGCAATCGTCACACCACCAAGTAGCTTGCTCAATTCTTCGTCGTTCCTCACAGCCAATTGAATATGCCTTGGAATGATTCGGTTCTTCTTGTTGTCCCTTGCTGCGTTTCCAGCCAATTCCAAAACCTGTAAATTATTAGGGGAATCGGAAACGGATCAGTTACTCCATTCATCGAAACTTTCAGAGATTATCAAAATACACAATGAGAGAGTTGCGATTATACAAACCTCAGCGGCCAGATATTCGAGGACGGCGGAGAGATAAACTGGAGAGCCAGATCCAACCCGCTCGGCATATCGTCCCTTCTTAAGGAAACGAGCTACACGGCCGACGGGGAATTGGAGTCCGGCTTTGCTGGACCGGGAAACGGCCTTCGACTTCGGCTTGCCTCGGCCTCCTTTGGTTGTTGCTGCGGCGGAGCTCATGATTTCAGATTTTGCGAGGAGAGATTACGGTAAGTTTTGAAAATGGTTTTTGGTGGGAGATGGGGATATGGTGATCCTGGGGTTTGCATTATATATAGGGGGAAATTGCGTAAGATTGGTTGTATAGGGTTCACGCGGATTGCCAACATGGCTTTGTGTTTTTCTTGTGCACGGATTTCTAAGCGGTGATTGTTTTGGTCCGTTGGATTTGAATCACTTGGATCGCCGTTGTGGGGAACTAAAATTTTGGTATTTGGATTTGGCGGGAACTAAAATATTTTTGTTTGATGCTCAGGCGTAGACGGTGGACCTACAATAGTCGAGATTTTTCAATTTTTTATTTATTTTGAATAATAGTTTTTTTTTTTTACAAAAGAAATAGCATTCATAACAAACAACAAAACAAAACGATGTAAAGAGATAAAAAAAACAGCAAAATACACAAAAAAAAAGAACGAGCAACAAAGTCGGGGTGATAAATGGTTAAACAAGACCAATAAAACAAAGGGTAAACTTCATAAATCGTTCCCCGACTATGTTTCAATTATCTTTTACGTCCCCTAACTATCAGAAGTTATAAACTAATTTCCCGACTTAAAAAAAGGTAACAAATTGGTCTACCGCCGTTAAAAATTTAACGACCGATGACATGACAGTTAATATAAATTGATATAACTAATATAATTAGTCCTCAAGTTCTACACTTATTTTAATTTGACCATAATTCTAAAAATTTAACCCACAAATTTTAATATTCTATCAATTTAATCCATCTTATTTTCTATTTCTCCTCTCCTTTAATAACCCAAACAAAGAATTGTTTAAAAAACATGGATACAAGAGAAATTCGAAGCATTTTATTGTGGAAACATGCGTAAAAAAACAAAACCAAAGGGATATTACTTGAAAGGTGTGAGCAGGTAGTTGCCATCCATGCTTCCTCACAATAACTGCCCTGTAAAATTCACCCCCTCCCCCCAATACCTACCTGGAAAACCCAAAACCCTAGGGACAAAAACTCATAACAAACACAAAATTAAATGGATTTTGGCTAAAAATAAATTGAAGAATTAAAGGGAGGAGAAATAGAATTATGGTCAAATTAAAATAAGTGTAGAACTTGAGGGCTAATTATATCAATTTATATTAACTGTCACGTCATCGGCCGTTAAATTTTTAACGACGGTGGACCAATTTGTTACTGTTGGGTTTTGTGGGGCTCGATTCGTTCAACCGATAAGGCTCACCAAGTGGTGGGGAGGTGGATTTTTGGGTGGAAGGGTTGTGGAAGCTAAAATGTAAATTGACACAATGATTTATAGTGGTTCAACCTTCTAACCAAGGTCTACATCCACTACCTTAGCTCCCCACTAAGGATTTCCAATCAATCCACTATTGATTTGTCCCCTTTTCTAGGCTTAGGAGGTAACCCTTGTACACAATCAAGCTTTCTACCTAAAGCCTTGATTGAAACCCTCTCTTACAAAGAGAAACAAAAAGCAAACTTAAAACCCTCTAATAGGTGTTTGTTTGCACAATTAAGCACTCACCCAAAACCTAAAATACTTGAACAAATTTGACAATTTTTGCTCACTAGTGTTTGTCTATACAATAAATGACAATTTAAGCTCTAAGACAATTCTTGATCATTTGATTTTTGACAATATGAGAATTAGCCTTTACTTGATGTTTGGAGGTCCTTTTTATACTCCTTGATGAGTTGCTAGCCGTTGGGATTGAATTGGAGCCGTTGAGGACTTTAATTCCCACCATAAATGTAGTTCTGCAGCTCCCCGTTTCGAAACACCCTTTAAGTAGAAAGAGCCGTTGCAGTCTGACGTGGACTCGTATCGAAACGCTTTTGTCCGTTTCGAAACACCCGTTTCAAAACGCCTAGTCTCGTATCGAAACGCCCTGTATTTAAATGTTAGTTGGGAAGTAGCCGTTGGGGTTTATGACCGTTGTGGTCGATGCCACGTAGGCGTATCGAAACGACAGAGCCCGTTTCGAAACGCTGGGCAAAAATCCTTATCCAGGGTAAGCCTGTTTCGATACTTGTATCGAAACACTTTTGCTACTGGAATGCACCGTATCGATACGCCCTAAGGTGTTTCGAAACGCCTGGACAGTTTTGTGAAGTTTGGCTTTGAAAAACATGTAAAACCTTTTAAAAACATCCCTAAACATAGTTTCAAGTTATTTGGACTTTGGAAATTGTTTTAAATACTTTTTAAATCAGTCCAAAACATTTTTCAATTATTATATCAAAACATTAGTTCTACAGTTACCTTTTTAAGTCAGGGGATCAGTTTGTAACTTTTAATAGTCGGGGACATAAAAGATAATTGGAGCATAGTTGGAGGACTATTTATGTAATTTACCCTAAAATAAAACATGAAAATATAAAAAGAAGCAGAAGAGTCAACAGAACACAAGGGAAGAGGAACAAGATCGAAAAATGAAGACGCCAACAACCATGTGCCTGAACTGCATGACCTTCCAAGGGGTATCGGAGTATATCGGCGGTGAACAAAATGCAACAAGAGTATCCAACAACAACGACGCACCAGATCTTAAAAAGGCAAAGGCTGAAGGGGCATGGAAAGGCGAGGTGGAGTCGGAACGACGATCAGACCACCAACGGGAGCAGATCCACTCCAATCACGACCTTACTTGCACTGAAACGAAGAGAGACAAAGACAAACACTAGAAATCAGAGAAAAAACACAAAACCAGTCAACCATGAATTGGGACCAAAAACGTCAGTGGTAGAGACACCGTCAAGCCTCTGACCGTAGCGAAAAAAGTCATCCAAACGAATATCGGTACATTGATCCATGAAAAAAATTGAATCCCCTCAAAAATCCGACGCAGGGATGTAAAGAAAGCCCTGAGAGCGATGCCTTTAATCGCCATAGGTATAACCAACCCAACAAAAAAAAATTGTTTAACTGGAAGAGACTCACTAGACCACCAATAACCGATAAAAAAATAGCGCGAGGGTAAGGTTTTTTTTTAAGAAAAAAAGAGTTGAGAGCGGCGCTTTAAGGTTTCATTTTGGTTTTGAATAATTGTTTGTAATAGTATTATTATCCAAAGAAATACTAGCATAAAACTATTACAAAACACTTATGCATGTACTTGGGCAGTCATCCCAAAGGAAATTTTCCAAGCTAAAAAAAGTATATTTTATTTTTCATTCCAATATTTCTATTCTGTATTCTAATATTAATTACATTTCTAATACAACTCAATATAAGATAATCAATTCAAAATTCATTTCTAAACAACATATGATTAGGTTATTATCAAATATGGTAAACGAAAACTTCCTAGAGTAATTTTGAAGGAAAATTCTACAACGTGCGACGAACACCGTTGAAACCACTAATGTTGAACACCGCTGAATATCATTAAATTAATTAATAAAGATTTAAAATTTCAAAGACTCATCATACAATTAATAATTATTTTTAAAAATTCAATTAAATTATTTTATATATATATTAAAAATTTGTTTTTTAATAAGGGCAAATTATATATTTAGTACCTCTTCTATTTTCGTACTTCTATTGAACTCTTATTATTTAAATATTATTTCAATTTGACCCTATTCTTTATAAAAAATAATTTAACCCTTAACTCTCAACCTAAAACTCTAAACTATTAAAACTTAAACCCTTAAATTTACAGAAAAAACTAAAATTTGCAATACAGATGATCATTGGAAACCATTTACAATAACTTAATTACTAACCTTAGACATGTATTTTAGTAAGTACTATACGATGATTTTAAGCTTTCATTTTTCGAATGTCATTTCGAACATATTTAACTTTTAACAAAAATTCATCATTTCATCGGCAAGCAAAGGATGAGCCAAGGCCCTTAACTTCAGTAATCACTTTTAGACTCTAACTATAGTGAGGCTTACAATTAATATGTCAAAAATCTACTCCTAAAAAGCACACTTTAACCCATATAGCCCATAAAGAGTCTTTAGCAAAAAGTAATTTTTTTTATCAAGTGAATAATACTGGCATAATTCTAGGATTTCAAATCTTTAACCCTAAACTACCCTCTTCAAAAAAATCTTGCACACAGCTGCTCAACTTTATAAATCATAGTTTCGAGAAGTATGACCTGTCTACACCAATAATTAATAATTTCAAATAAGGCAATCTTAATAAGCTTAAGTCTTCCAACAAAATTTAACTTATTAGACCATAATGTCACGGACTTATCTTTCTCTCGATGATTCGTGCGGCGTTAGCACTCTTGACATAATGCTAACAGCTTTTCGCACGCGACGCGATGGCTAACACACACAAGTAGGTAGAAGGTAAGAACACTTACACAGAAAAGAACCTTGTATTAAACTTGAGAAGACTTTACAAGAGAGCTATACTTTTATGAGATTTATGGGATAGATACAAATGACTAAGGACTTCCCTATTTATAGACTCTCACCTCCTCAATAAACGGTGAAAATTGACTTGATCCTACGTCAAATATTTCGCCTCCAAAAATATCTACAAGACCTATAATATTCTAAAGAACTCTACACATGTCCCTAATCATCTAAAGTGTTTTAGAGAACTCCACATAGTTCTCTATCTGTTGAGTTGTGTGGTGCTCGATTCGTTCAACCGATTATGCTCACCAAGTGGTGGAGAGGTGGATTTTTGGGTGGAAGGGTTTAGGAAGCTAGAAAGAATAAAGACACGATGATTTATAGTGGTTCAACCTTCTAACCAAGGTCTACATCCACTACCTTAGCTCCCCACTAAGGATTTCACAACCAATTCCACTAATTGATTCGTCCCCTTTTCTAGGCTTAGGAGGAAACCCTTTACACCGATCAAGCTTCTACCCAAAGCCTTGATCAACACCCCCTTTTACAAAGAGAAACAAGAAGCAAACTTAAACCCTCTAATAGGTGTTTGTTTGCACAATTAAGCTCTCACCCAAAACCTAAAACACTTGAGCAAATTTGACAATTTTGGCTCACTAGTGTTTGTCTATACAATAATTGACACTTTAGGCTCTAAGACAATTCTTGATCATTTGTTGATTGACAATTGAAGCATTAGCCTTCTCTTGATGCTTGGAGGTCCCTTTTATACTCCCAAATGAGTTTGTAGCCGTTACTAGCCGTTGGGATCAAATTGGAGCCGTTGAGGACTTTAATTCCCACCATAAATGCATTCTGCAGCTCCCCGTTTCGAAACGCTCGATGCCGTTTCGAAACACTCTCAATGTAGAAAGAGCCGTTGCAGTCTGTCAGGGCATCCGTTTCGGAACGCCTCATGTCCGTTTCGGAACGCCTCCTGGCCGTTTCGAAACCCGTATCGAAACGCTATAGAACCGTATCGAAACGCCTGCATTTAAAAGTTGGTTGGGAAAATAGCCGTTGGGGTTTATGACCGTTGGGGTCATTGCCACATGGGCGTATCGAAACGGCTTAGCCCGTTTCGAAACGCTGGGCAAAAATCAAGTCCAGGGAAAGCCCTTTCGAAACACGTTTCGAAACGAATATGCTACTGGAATCCCATGTTTCGAAACGCCTTATGGTGTTTCGAAACACCTGGACAAGTTTGAGAAGTTTGGCTTTGAAACACATTAAAAACCCATTTAAAAACATCCCTAAACATAGTTTCAGAATATTTGGACTTTGGAAATTGTTTTAAATACTTTTTAAATCAGTCCAAAACATTTTTCAATTATTATATCAAAACATTAGTTCTACACTATCTATCTACAACTATCTAAACGCTTCTAGAATGTTCCGAAGATGTCCAAACTAGTCCCGAGCCTTTAGAAGTCATTTAAGTTCTCTCGATTGAGCCTAAATGGATGTGGAACGTCCTAGAACGTGGTGGAAACGTTTTGAGAAGGTTGTAGTCCTCTCTATACCGTTCTAGATGCTTCTCTTGAGCGCGTTTGGCCTTAAAACGCCCAAGACATTTCATTTGGCCTTGGTGGGGCGTGACAATAAGCTCAAATTGATTTTGACTTTGTCAAAAAGGGCGGTACAACCTTTTTCACTAAGCCTCCTAGTGACTAAAGGTATACCCAAATACATAACTAGCATATTCTCAAGTTTAAACTTAGTTACAGCATGCATAAATGCATGAAAAATGTGAAAAATAAAATTTATCCCCATCAAAAAATGACAAAGAAAAATTATATGAGAGTTACATTAGAAGTTTATGAGGTGTAAAATTACAAAATTTTAAAGAGTATAAACTTAAATCATTAATAGAAAATATCAATATATAAAAATTTAAAAATTTTATGAGTTTGACCGCAACTCTAAAATTCCTCTGTCCATCTTTAGAAGTTGGAATTAACAGCATCCTCGTGTGCATTTTCTTCGTAAAAAAGATAATGAACAAAATCAATATAAGTGAAGTTATCGAGACAAGATTTGGAAACGGAAATGATGTCACATTTTTTTCACGTCGGAGAAAGATTTAATGATCTATGAGTTTGTCGTAGATATCTTCATAGATTATAGTGGTGTTGCGAGTGTACATAATTTACAAAGTATTTCAACACATACCAACTCACCCTGTACAAACACGTTTTACTCCAAAAAGACAACAAAACCTATGTCACAAACAGAAATCATTTTTAAAAAATGAAAAAAATATAGTAATTATTTGAACAACACATTTTTTTTCTTCAATAAACTACGTTTACAACTTGTTGAAGGTTGAATTGATAAAAATGTACAAACAGAAAGGACTAAGAAAATACTTTTACTTTTTTATAGGTCAACGACTCAACGGTTAACAATAAAATTGATAAAGAGTTGGAAAGGAACCAATATTTTCAAACAAAAAATAGTACAATGACTCAATTCCACAAAAAAATGAAGTATAAAGACAAAATTTAAAATTTTAAAATAGTACATGATCTTTCATGTATGTAATTACATCATTAGCGAAAGAACATAGATAGAATTCTGAACTCCCAATGCATTTGTGTATTGGAGCACTTCAATAGCTGTGCCACTGTAGTTTACAGGAGTATATATCATAGGCCTGTTAGTGTTAGTCATGTACAAGTTCCTAGCCGGCCAGCTTCGACACCAAAAGTTCGATTTTAATCTTTCAGTGCAAGTAATATCACAAGTTGCCAATAACCTCTCGACCTAATGACACGATTCTCATGTCATGTAACAAGAGAGCTAGAGTTCCCCTACCACTACCGCTTCCGCAGCCCCGATTAAAAAAAAAGACATAAGCTAAGAACAAGACTACACTAAGCAAGCAAACTAGGATCACCCCAACGATCTCATTCGAAGGGTACCCAGTCTGAGTAATTCAGACTACCAATAATTGTACCTTGGAAAGATGCTACCTTCAGCTCTCTTTTTCACAGATGTCAAGCTCACCTCAAAATTGCCAACATATTACCACTCCCTGAGTTTAAGGTGAAAAGTTTTGGTCTTTTTGTAATTCCTACAATTCTACAGAGATTAGTCAAGTTCTTTCACAAGGTATGAAGCATGCAACAAGAAAAAACATGATATAATCCTGAATGTCCTAGAAAGTTTTATTCATTTCCTTTGGCAGTCATTTTATGGGGTAATCTTAGCCCATCATGCAATGTAGTACTTTCTGCAATTACATGGATAGCCAGTTAATTGGAGATTAACTCAACATGAAGGAAATCAGACAAAATGCGGATTTTCAGAATTACTGTCAAATAACATCGTGTTAGGTGAAAATAGACTTGAAAGATTTTCAGACTGAATGAAACAGAATGAAGAACATACAGTAGAGAGTGACACCTTTAATAAATTTACAGCACCTAACAGTTCAAATCCAATTCCAGCCATATTCTCCTACAGCCTTCTCCTAAACTAGAGGTAAAGCTGACCAACAACAAGTGCAATCCTTTAATAGCCAAGCAGCTCAAACCGATAACCCAATGTACTTGCCTCAATCAAGACCAAAAAGGCATAAAGTTAAGATATCATGATAGGATCAATTGATAATTGTTATTAAGATGAATACTTTCACAATGTCTGTAAAGACTATTATGGCCGTTGAATCATACAATAAAAATTGGAGGAAAGAGCTCAAACGAAGCATTAGAGGATGAGTCAAGTACCTGATGTTTCATTTCCTAGCGACAACATTTCAAAAAAACAAACCTATCACTTGGGATAGAATGTCAAACCAAGAGAAAATATGCACCGATGGGTGATTTCAAATCTCTATTTCAGTGCTGTGATCACGATGAACCAGAAATGCTAACCGGCTAAACGTTTCCTTCAACTTCTGCTGGTATATTGCTGCACAAAGGTTTATTATGACAGAAATTCTTCCATTGGAAATTGATAGCCATGTTTGCACATTAATCCCACTACTGTCTCAACCTTATGCCTTTTACCACACATCAAGTATGCCTTGTACATTATCAGAAACGTCTTTTTAGTATAACTGATGTGGACATTATCCATCTCACTAAGAACATTCTCCATTTCTTCCAAGCGCTTCTGTAATCCATACATGGACATTTTACAGTGATACAAAGACCTGCAGATTCTCCATCCAGCACATTCTGCACGCTTTATAAAAATTGACAGTTTGTCCACTGCATTGCGGCGGTAATAAGCAGTGATAATGCAACACATCAAAGGAACAGTCAATACAATGGTCTTGTGCTCAAAGGCCTCATTAATCAACTTCTCCATAATCTCCAAATTATTCTCCTGAGCATAAAGTCTAATCAACAACACATTTAACCAAGGTCTGTATTCGTCTTTTGGAATTAGCCTTAACAATTCCTCAACCCTTTTAGTCCTATCCTTGACAGAACTCCTGCAATATGCGGTTATCATGGCTCTAATCAATGGGGTATGGAAATCCACATGAAGCTTTAACATTTGGAATGTCTCTTCCATTCGATCCAATTTCCCCGAGTGTGCATATCCCCGAAGCATCAGCAAGTGAGTGTCGATATTAGGCTTAACCGGTCCAGCTTTCATCAAAAGAAAAGTTCTTTCCATCCTATCCCACATCCAAGCAGTCGCATACGCAGCAATTAAATTGTTATAGGTATTTATATTAGGGGAGAGGTTTAAATGTTGAATCTCCTGAAATGTTGCCTCCATGTGATCTATCAGCATCAAACGACCAAAGACTGATATAAGAATGTTATATGTTACAATCGAAGGACTACAACTCGGATCCCTTTTCAGATTCCAGAACACTAATTGACATTTTTCAATGATGCCATTGAACATATAGGCACTCATTAGCGCATTGTACGTTGAAGTAGTCTTGAGCTGCTTACTTTCAGCCTCGGAAAAGAGCTCAGCAGCAAGATCTACATTCTTAATCCTACCAGCAATGGTGATACCACTAGCATATTCTTCCGACAACATGGGATAGCCTTGCTCCATCTTTCTTCTCCTCCAATTAAACACCTGAAGAAACAGTTTAATATGAAAACAAAAAGCTAACACATACTCATGTCTACAATGAAGCTCCCTAACACACTCCCCCCCCCCCCCCCCACTAAACACCCCACAAAAACAAAAACCCAGATTTGTTTCATCCTAAATTCTAATTTTCAAACGAAGATCAATAGAAAAAAAAACATACCTCCATGGCCAAATTAGGCCAAGAACCCAGATTTGTCAATAACTCTGAAAAAACACGGTCAGGGATTTCTTTGGTATGCACATGCACATCACCCTGATTCGTATAACTCTCAAGCAACCAATCGCCTCTCTCCTCCAAAATCTCGCCCACTTCCTCTAAAGAATCAACCTTTTCTACCAATTCATCCCTGAGCTCAACCAATTTCTGCGTCATCTCCGGTTTGGGACGGAGATGCGACTCCGCCAGAGAAAGTTTTTCAATAAACAAGTTGATAATGCTATTGGGGGTCTTATTGGGAAGCGTAGAGTGACTGGTGGTGGGGGAAACCGTACCCTCATAAAATCTGTAAAGAGACGACCTTTGAAGATTAAATGAAGCTGGGATTAAAGATATGGGTTTTGAATGGTGCCTATGGAGGTTAAAAAGCAGCTCCGATTGGGCTGCTGCTGCGTCAGAGATTCTCCAAACGCGCTTCATTGGGATTTTAATGGAGAAATGGGGTTTTTTTTTTCAGGGTTTAAGGAGGGTTTTAGCGAACAAAGAAGAGTCTGAGATCGAAGAGAATGGGGATGTAATGCCTACACATTTGGTGGCTAAGGCGAAACTCTCGATCGCAAATCTTACACTTTACCCTTAACATTGCTATCGGTTGAAGAAACCGGATCGGGTCGGGTGACGATGCATCTAAAGCGAGCCCAGCCGCCACCCAAAGATAAACCGACTATTTATCCACTTTCTAATTTCTTAGGCTTAACGCTTAAATTATACTTCTCATTTTTTAGATGACTGCCTAAAATATTTTTCAGGGTAAATAGACGTTTAACGTTTTTAATGTTATTCAAATAGGTGTCCGCTGTCAACGTCCGTTAATGTTTACCATTAAATGACACGTGTCAACTTCTTAGAATTTTAAAATTATTTAAAAATAAATAAAAATAAAATATTTTTTATTTCACAAATTAGCCCCGAAATTTGAAATTTCTGACACCCAAAACTTAAATCTCGATTTGACTTGATTTCGTCGCCAATTGTCACACCGCCGCTCACAACATCCGTCGCCAAACCATCACGAACATTTATCCCATCACCTCGTCGTCGGAAATCGACCGACGGCGTGCTAAACACCGAAATCGTCGAAGGGTTTATTCGAATAATCCGCTACGAATGGCGGCATAAGCGGCGATGAATGGTGTGTGGGTCGTTCGGCAAGGGGAGAGTGCTTCAGTCCGTCGCAGGAAACGCGACCAACGTCGATGGTAGTGGCTAAATTTGGGGTAGAGATTTGGGGACTATTTTGGGATTATTTGAAAATTTTAAGATATTTTAAATTTTTTGATTTATTGGTTAGATAATAAAATAAAAAAATATTTAATACTGCCAGGTGTCATGCTTTTATTGGTTAACGAAACTTTTATTAATGTACGTTGACGGCAGTTACCTATTTGAGTAACTTTGAAAACGTTAGGCACCTATTTGGCCCGAAAAATACTTTAGGCACCTATCTAGAAAAAATGGTATAATTTAAGCACTTATTTGCCACTTAAGCCTAATTTCTATTGTGTCGTTTAATTTTAATTTTGTATAATTATATGTAATTTTTTATTTGATTTTAAACTCAATGAGCTTTCTAATTAGAAATGAGGATAATTATTATTTTAGTAAACTCGAGTTTAAATCATTTTGTTTGTAAAGTGTACATTATCAAAGAGTTAAAATATGTATATGAACATATGTTATTTTGTAATCATTTGAAACTATTTATAGCGCATAAGCTCAACGAGGATTCTAAATGAAAATGAGGATGATTGTTATCCTAATAAACTCTGGTTAAATTTTTTGTGTGGTTAAATGTCAAATTTAACCGGTGAGAATTCACCAACTTTATATTTATAACTCATAAACAAAATAAAAATTTATTGGAATTGATAATGAATATATGTAAGATTTATATATAACGATTTATAATTATTCCATAGAAAAGTGTTTGTGGAAATTTTATTTATATAAGCGTTTTAGTATTAGAATTTATAGAGGTTTAAGTGTAGTGTTTTGAATTTAGGAGTTGTTGATACAATTTTGTGTTTAGGGTTAAAATTTAGTGTTTATAGATGAAAACATAAATCACTACTCATATTACCCTAAAACTTAAACCTAGTCCTAAACTCTAAATTCTAACCATGGACCTTAAATTCTAAACCCCTACACTAAAACCCCTAAACTTTAAACCTTAAACCGTAAAATTAAGGCACTTGAGGAAACAAAAAGTTTTCACCGTCTATGTATGAGATAATAATCCATATATACAAACACATATAAAAACTTGTTATGTTGATATGATGAGTTTCATGTATTTTTATTTTTTTAATAGAACTCGTCATACCCAGTCAAGATCCTACAAAAGATAGTAAATCCGAAATAACCTTGTTTGTATAAAAAAAACTTAAATAATATAAAAAAAATTGGTAAAAACGCCAAATAAATAGTTTTTTTTAATAGAACGCCAAATAAATAGTTAATCACTCCATGTTAGATGTTTGGATTAACTCATGGTATTATAAAAACAATGGATCAAATAATGATAAATTTTAGAACCAAAAGGACACGTGTCAAAACGTAAAGCGATTAGGTGTGCTCGTTTTTCACCCGCTCAAATCATCAACAACCTCGAATTCGTGACTCAAAGAAGTATATAATTTCCCCCATAAATCCAAATAAAAATTGTGTGATATGACTGAATCTCCGCAACCTCAAATTCCAAACTCCAAAGTGCTTCAAAACTCTGTGACAGAACAAAACAGGTATGGCTAATAAGTAATACCTCCACAGTTTACAGTCCCTTCTTATTCACTTTGTTTGACTCTTTAAGTTATTTTTTTATAATCTTTTCTTCTATCTGCACTTGCCTTGTTAGTTGTTACTTTCATGTTCAAGAAAGTTTGGATTTTTCTCTTGTTTGACGATCGGGTCATTGGATATTGCTTTTGTGTTGTATGTATTCTGTTCTATGCAACTTTAGCAATTTTCTTCATTTTGGGTCATTTTTTTTTCTGGGTATGAAAGTGTTTAAACTTGGTCAAACTGTGCTGAAATCCACTGTTTTGATTATATCGAACATGGGTTTTTTCCTCAATTACAAATCCCTTTTTTGTTTTATGTTTTTTTTTATATACCCCATTTCTGTAGGTTTCCTGTTTTTCTTTTAAGGTTTGAAATGTTAAGAACCTAACAAAATGTCCTTTGATAGGAAGGTTTGATAGATATGTAGATGCACATGTAAAAATTTCGATAGTGCTTTTTTATATTAAAAATGTTTGTTACAGCCAGTAGATTGCCATTGTTGAAATGGGATATGCCATGAGTAGGCTGGAGATAGAATCCGAGTTGTTTGAAGGCGGCGATGTCACCAATGAAGCTCGTTGCAGTAACAGGCCTGACAAGCCATTCCGTAAAGTAGACCACGAGATTGCGCAGCTCACGAACCTCAAATCAGTGCCTAATGAACATCTGCGACAACTCATGCCGGGAAAGAAAAAACTACCTGTTTCCCCAGTGAAGATGTTGGCCGGTCGAGAAGGTAACTATTCTGGAAGAGGAGGAGGGTTCTCATCAGCAGATCGTTGTCACATGCTTGGTAGATATTTGCCGGAAAATGGTCCTTGGCTTGTTGACCAATTGACCAGCAGGGCCTATGTTTCTCAATTTTCAGCTGATGGTTCTCTGTTTGTTGCTGGGTTTCAGGTGTTGTTGATTGGCTTAAATCTGAGAAATATTCACTTGACATTGAATACATTGGAATATAGGCAGTATTAGGTTTGGATTAATTTGATTGTGAATGTTCATTTTCAGGGAAGCAATATTAGAATATACAACGTGGATAGAGGCTGGAAAGTTCAGAAGAACATTCTTGCCAAAAGTTTGCGTTGGACAGTTACCGACACATCCCTGTCACCAGATCAGCGCTTTCTTGTGAGTTCATACTTGATATGGTTAATTATATTTGCATATCAGTGATGGCTCAATGATTTCCGGTTGTGTATTTTCCACATGTTATTTTAAATTAACTTTGTTATTCTAAAGGAATTTATTGCTGGAATGAACTCACCCCGCCTAGTTTTATCATATGCTCAATGTTTTCCTTCCTGTCAATGTGAATTTTTTGAAAACTACTATATTTGACATATCTTCTGCAGGGGAAATGCAAGCTCTATGGGAGAGAATGTCATGGTAAAAGATGAAAGGGCTCTTTGTTTGTAACATAACACATTTCAAGCACTAAAAGGATTAAAATCACCCCCCTATGGGCAGTAAAGGGATTTAAATCATCCCACTTTGTATCACCCTATGCTTAAATTTATGAGGTTTCTAATATCACTTTAGGTTTTGTTACAAGGATTCATGGTATAGGAAATACTGGATAGCTTTTGAGTTCCAAACTCATTAGTGCCAGTATCATACAGAATTTCGCGGTCTCACTTTCAGCGCAACATGACAAAATAATACCAGATAGAACCTTATTCTCTGGTGCCCTGATCCTTATTTTGCATTCTAAAAGTGAACAGATATAGGATACTGTTATATGAACTTATGCAGAAGAATGAATCTACTGCAAGCACATAGCTTATAATCTACAAATGTCACTTTTCAACTTGTATGTACATGATTCGGTGCATGCTTGCATTGTCTGGTTATTTGTCGTTTTAATGTTCAAGTTCTCATGTAATGGTTTTATGCACTTGTAGCTAGGTTGGTAGTGTGTGGTGACCTGACTACTTTATGTTGACCTACAAATTGCAAATAACAGGAAGACTAAAATTCAAGGAATTAAGATGGAAAAAGACTTAAATGGAAAAGCAACAATTGTTAGTCAAGTAAATCATTCTCTAATGAGTTACAAGATATGGGTTTAAGGACATCAACTTATACTAATTTCTTCAAACTACAAATAAAGAAGGAAATATTTTTGTACAAGTGGATTTTTATTTTTTAATCTCATTATTTATTTTGTTACACTTTAATTGTTGGCATTCGATGAGTCAAATGTTTCTTTCTCAATGGCCTTAAATTCCATGTTTGTTGCAGATATCTCAATCAAATTTCTATTCCTTGTTTCAGGTTTATGCCAGCATGTCGCCCATAGTCCATATTGTTAATGTTGGGTCGGCTAACACAGAATCCCTTGCAAATGTCACGGTAAATGCTCTTCCTATTAATCTTTGAAATTGACTACTTTAGATGCATGTATATCTTTAAAAGGTGAGAATGAATAAAGTAACTTTCTTCCTTGAAACATTCTTTTTTCCAACAATGTTTTTGGTCACATTTTTGGAGTTCTATGTTTTTCAGGAGATCCATGAAGGATTGGACTTGTCTGCTTCTGATGGAGGGTATTCTTTTGGAATATTCTCTGTGAAATTTTCAACTGATGGACGAGAACTTGTTGCTGGAAGCAGTGACGATTCAATATATGTTTATGATCTTGAAGCAAACAAGCTGTCCCTCCGAATTGGAGCGCACATGGTAAGTTCACTTTCCGAGTCTTCTTGATTTGATAAGCACATTATTTTATGAGTATTTTATTCCTTGAATTTTGTTGAAGTTTATCTATCAGTGTTATAAGGACTGATTTGATAAGCACATGGTAAAATTGACTGAGTTTTACACACCTTTATAAATTTTTTACTATTATTATTTAAACGAACTAATCATTGAATTTCATGTTCCATTCAAGTAGATTATGCATGCCAAATTTTGAGTAAATTGAAAATACTTAACTATTTATTTTATGTTAAAACATTTCAACCATTAAATATATAAAAATAAAGACATTACTTTAGATCTACATGGTAGAGATATTAGATTGACTCAGAAATTTACATGCATAATGAGTACATTGATATTGATAAATTCAACGGTTGAATTGTTAAAATATTAATCATAGAAAAACTTACGGAGGTGTGTAAAACTCAATTTTACACTGGTGTAAGTGGATTCCTCCCCATATACATATACATATACATATACATATATCAGTTCATCAACTAATTTAAATGTGTTTAGGTAGTAATAAATGTCTCGAGGTTGAAACATTTACCTTCCTTGAGAATAATATCTATAGAAATTGATAGTTCTACCTCAGTAGTGATATGCAAGTATTTTGCTCTTGTATCAGTTGCCTCTGCCCCAGCTAGGTTGTATCTAAGTTATACGGACACGATTGAGAGTCCTACCTCCTTCATTTGTAATTTGTTTGAAAACTTCTTGTCTCATCTATATCAGCATTGATGCTTTGCTTGGTTAAGTGGAAAGAAAATTGGTATGATGGAAAATTAAAGAAGTAGAAAAATAAAAAGATGGAATATATATTTTCTTTCCATCGGTGTGCTTGGTAGGAAAGATGGAAAAATTGAAAGAAAAAAGTATTTTTCTTCAATTTGTTGCTTGGTAGAGTTGAAAAATGAGAGGGAAAAAATACAACTTTTGAAAAATATATAGTATTGAACTAATTTATGTCGCTTTTGCATTTCCTCTCTTCTTATCATTCCAATTTGGAATGATTTGTTTTTATACAGATGGAAAATGACCATCCCTCTCGTTTTCTTCCTCACCAAGCACACTCAAAATTTATTTTCTTTCCACTTTTCCACTCACTCCATCCACCCTTCCACTTTTCCACTCAACCACGCACACCCTTAAGTGCATGAATGTTGCGTGACTAGGAAAATTAGTAGGATTGGATATCTTAGGAACAAATGTATAGTTTAAAATCCCACTCACCAAGTATAATATGCTCTGTTAGCTGTAATTTAATTCACATGACCTTTCTTTTCTCTTTAATATAGGAAGATTTCATGTAATTTGGTGAGCCCTATTTGGATCTAATAGTTTCAGGCGTCCTAAAATTGATTTGTGTTTTATCTTGTAGGCTGATGTTAATACAGTCACCTTTGCCGATGAAAGTGGTAATTTGATATATTCTGGGAGCGATGATAATCTCTGCAAGGTGAGTTCAGGCTTATGCATAGAAAATTTAAATTATCGTTTTTTATGATACACTTTTATAGTACTTTTTTTATTGTAGTTTTCACCTGATGTGTATTACCTTTCCAAGGCTATTATATTTATACGGAATGGTTATGTTAATCCTTGACCGACATTATCTGTAGTTTAGTTTTAATTCATAATTTTGTGTGTTAACACTGAAGAGTTTGAAAAGGCTATGGTGAATTGTGAAGAATTTGTTGTTTGCTTTCTATATTTTAATAATTTCCCGTTCACTATCACTAAAATTTGAAGGCAACACCATTAGAATGTATCTTTGAATATGACAACATGTTCTGAAAGTGTGAGATGTAAATCTGCTTTATTTTCCCTTTTGATTAGGCAATTGACAGTGACTTTTAATTTGTTTTTAGGTGTGGGACAGGCGTTGCTTTGTTGCAAGAGATAAGTCCGCAGGGGTCTTGACGGGACACCTGGAAGGTGTTACATATATCGACAGTCGTGGAGATGGTCGATATTTCATATCAAATGGTAAAGATCAGACTATCAAGCTTTGGGATATCAGAAAAATGTCCTCCAATACCTCTTGGTATGCTTATTTTCTGCCTTCTCATGTTACCCTTGCGACTCGCATCCTTCCTTTCAGTTTATTAAAATAGAAATTGCAGCATGGTTTAGGTTTTCTCTGCATAACTATTCCATGAAACAACAAAATTTGAATTTCGGCATCAGTTTGATTGTGATAAGTTTGGATTTCCAATTTAATTTGCTAGATTGATTTTTGTTAAAGCAATGTCCACTGGAGTACGAAGGACCGAGTTTATGGAAACCAATACTATTGATTCTCTCTTCAACATCATCCTAGATTGAATAGAATAAAGCAGACAGATTAAATTAAAGGCTTCTTTATTATCTTATTGCAGCAATTTAGGGTTTAGGAATTATGAATGGGATTACAGATGGATGGACTACCCGCCACAAGCTAGAGATTTGAAACACCCATGTGACCTATCGGTGGCTACTTATAAAGGTCACTCGGTCTTGAGAACTCTTATTCGCTGTTACTTCTCCCCGGAATACAGGTGTGTTACTGTGGTTTCCTACCTTAGATGAAACTTCGGTGGTCGTTTAATTGTCCTTTTTGTTTATGGGTTATTTTCTTTATCTTATTCTTACTGTTCTGCATGGTTTAAAGTATTCATTAACGAGTCATCATTTCTTGAATCTGTTATTGCAGTACGGGTCAAAAGTATATTTACACGGGATCTCATGATTCTCGGGTTTATATTTATGACGTGGTAAGTAACCCAAATTTCGATATTGCTTATCCTATAGGTTGCATTTAGCTCACTATTGCATGCTTGCTTGATATGTTGTCCAGATATTAGTATATGCTGGTGCTGAATAGCTGTAGTTGTATGCATTATGTTGAACTATAACCAAAAAGTGTAAATTCTGTATTCTACGAAAATGTCTATTGGCGTTATATAAAGATGCCATGCAGAGAGCGATTACGCTGGGAAACGAATGTAAACTAAAGATCGCATAAAACATCCTAAACCATTTGCATGAATACCAAATTTTAACGATGAATGGTCGATACAGGTAACCGGAGCCCAAGTTGCAGTACTCAAGCACCATACATCTCCGGTAAGAGACTGTAGTTGGCACCCGTACAAGCCGATGCTGGTGAGCTCTTCTTGGGACGGGGATCTAGTGAGGTGGGAATTCCCTGGTAGTGGAGAAGCCCCAGCCCCCGTGAGCACGAAGAGAATCCGAAGGAGATATTACTATTGAAGGCCAACCCTGTAGCATTTGTAAGAGTGTAAGTTATACGTATCGTATATGTATATATACCATATAAGATATGGTTATCTATCTGTATGTTGTTTAAATATCGAGTAATTGTTTGACAATACATATGGAACTTTAGTTGTACATAAATAAACAATGCAAAACGCTTTCCCTTTTTCATCCTTGATTCTGTACGAAAACCATGCATATGGAACTTTAGTTGTACATAAATGTCCTCTACTTATTTATTTAACGGTCTAAGTACATGTTAATCTCGTTGAATTCGATAGGATCACAAGGATAAAAACTTCTAGAACAACTCGGACCAGTTGATTAATATATTTTTAACATTTTAAAACCTCTTTTTCCTGCACAAGAAAGTTCCCTCTGAAAGCAACAATCAAGCAATGGGTACTCAATTTATTTGTGTTAACAAGGCAACATAGCACATCATTTTCAGCAATATTCCTTTTATATTTCCATTTAAATTATTGAGGAAACATGTAAGAAATAACCAATGGTCCCTACTTTGGCAGATTGAGGAATAATAACATATTCAAAGAGTTTGATAATTGCACCATGAAACAGCATATTATCAGTGGGGGAAATAAAGCACATGAGGTCCACCACTTAAGTAGCTTCACAACAATTTGTTAAAGAACCTGATTCAATGCATAAATATGATTTTTGTTCTTATATTTTCGGTGTCTAGTTGTCATACGAATCGAATTAGGTTGAATTTGTAAATAAAGTGTACAATTTTTCTAGTGTCACTTTTGATCTACAAAACTCGAAGATGAAACCTTATTTAAATAATATCGAACTTTCTATCACAATTCACATGACTCAACATCGATCAGTATTGAATTACCAATAATGTTCCCATTAAAATCCTAGAAAATTTGCAAGCATGTTAAATGATTGTTATATTAATGCCAATGTCCTAAACTCATAGTGGCATATATCACAACAATTTCATTGCATTTACCATTTATAAATGACATCTTGACTCTTGAATCTTTTTATAAATGTAAATAGAAAATACATAAAAAACAGAATTTATTTATTTTTACATATTTTTTATTTATAACTTATTTAAATAATTATATATAACCATACACGACATACACACATATTTCTTTAATTGTTCCATATGTGAGACACATATATCAGACAAGGACGAGAGAATCGACTCGAACTTAAAAACCGATCCACTAACTATTAAAAAAATTTGAGTTACACGAGTCTTATTTTATAACTCAAATTTTATTTAAATATTTTTTTAGTTAAGTCAAGTTTACGAAATTACGATTTCAATCAAGTCGGGTTGATTTTTTTACATCATATTAAATAAAAAATTTTAATTTTTCGAGTCGAGTCAAATTTTATTCACCCTTAATTCATATCATAATCTAATATTATATAATTTATTATTGTGGGTCGTTAATAACATATTAAACCACACGATAACACTTACAAATTACAGTTTCTAAAGTATCAAAAAGGCACAAAATAAACTATAAAACAACAAAAGTAAATAAATGAATCCAAAAATCCTAAATTTTGTTCTTTTGTATACGCTTTCTTCCCGAAGTGCCCCTCACGAGTTCGTGAAAGTTACCTATCTACCCTTTCCATTCGCTACACTGTGCAGTAGGCCTAGTCTTGTCGTTCCCGGCCTTCAACGGGCACGGCGTCTGTACCGGCGACACCATGCAATTATACTGTAGACACAGCGAACTGCTTCCAGGAATATCAGCCGTCGGATTAATCTCGATCCCCGTCAAATAGTTATGCTGCAAATAAAGTATTTGGATGTTGCCGGCTAATAACTGCTCCACAATGCTGGCCGGGACCTGGCCGGTGAAACGGTTGTTATTCAGGTAAAGGTTCTGTACGGTCGAGAACATCGGTGATATCTGACCCGACAGCCTGTTGTGACTTAGATCAACGGTCGAGATTGTCACATGATCAGCTGGTTGGACTGAACCGGAAAACAAGTTTCTTTCCAACTGGAGGTTCGTAATGGGAAATGAGAAGAGCCGGTCGGGGATGGGACCGGTGAACTGGTTTAAACTTAAATCTAGGTAGCTTAGCTTGTCGAGCCGGGATAGGAGCTTGTCCACTGGTCCGGTCAGCTGGTTCCAGGAGAGGGAGAGGGACTGGAGCGAAGGAGGGAGGGAGTCGGGAGAGAGCGAGCCGGTGAGTGCATTGTGTTTGAGGTCCAGCCGGGTTAGGACTTGGGAGAGAAATGGAGAGACCGAACCGGAGAGGTGGTTGTGACAGAGAATAACGTTGTTGAGCTCCGGCAAGGTTCCGATGGAGCGAGGGATTTCTCCGGTGAGCTGATTATAGCTGAGATCAAGCGTTTTAAGCTTTCTCAATTGGCCGAGACTCGCCGGAATATCCCCGGAGATGAAATTCCGACTGATGGCTAAAAACCGAAGCTCCTTCAATTGCGAGATTGACTGCGGCAACGGTCCATAGACCCGACCGGGAACAATAGATAACTCGGCGAGAGCTGATAATTTGCCAATGGCAGCATCTATTCTTCCTGTTAAACCCGGAGAACCAGCACGCGGGTCACCCAGATTAAGAGCAATTACTTTATCGGAATCGCAGAAAACTCCGGCGAAACTACAAGGATCGGAGGTAAAATCCCAGGAAGCAAAAAAATTAGAGCCGGGCAAATCATGTAGAGACTTCCTAATAGATTGCAAAGCCAAGAAATCAAGTGGGTCTAAAATTGCAACAGCCAAGAATTTACATTGAAGCAGAGCAACCAAAAACAGAGCATAAGTAACCATCTTTATCCTCCCTTGTTTCCCCATTGCTAAAAGCTCGAGTTTCCCAGTAAAGCAAATAGAGGGTTTATACAAGAAGAAAAAGGGAAGACTTTTGGGTTGGCGAAGGTGGGATTTTCGTAGGACACACAAACCGTGAAGGCTTTTAATGGCGAAACTATCAGAATCAGAGGTTTATATATAAATAAAGAAAACAAAGATTTGGCTTCAAAAAGAAGCAAAAGAGCAGAGATAAAGAAAAGAAGATTTGGGTTTCTTTTATTGCTTGATGGAGGTTTACTTTTTCATGGTCTTGGCTTCTAAGAGAAGATGCAGATTGCAGAGCACTCACGGCTTATTTCTGATGAACGGAACTGGCAAGTTACGAATGGCGTGACTGAGTATATTTATGTTTTATTTTATAATTGTTTGTGTTTATTTATTTTTTTAGTTTGGTATTAATATTGTTTATTGTTTTTCTACTATTCTGGTTTTGTTTCTTTATTGTTGTTAGGTTCGATAATAAACGGTTGTCCGAGCCTACGTGGGATGAAGGAGCTAGGTTCGGGAGACATGTCAGCAGGTAAGACACGGTGGTTCGAAGCAGACATCACGTGACCATACCTGTGAACATGTACCAGGTAGGTTGGGAAGAAGAAGCATCCACGGCCACGAGCCACGAAGCTGACTGGTTGACAAGTTGGCAACGTCCAGCTAGGAAATGACACGCCATCAATAAGTGAAGTGGGTAAAAAAGGGTATGTGTGCCACTGTAAGAATTATGTTAAGATTTTAGTTAATCACTAAACAGTGGTAAAAAAAAACTATTCTTTCATGAGAAACCAAGTTTTTTTCTTTTTATATTTATAAATCTTTTTGATAAAACTGTTAAAATCAGAGTAGTATTTAGATAAAATCTTCTTAGTCTTATAATAATAATTTAAAAATTCGAATATATAAAGGAAAAATGGTTTACCTTTACTTCTAATTATTTGTAGCGGAAAAATATCTGTTTCAACCGAACATAAAAATTATCTTAGTTTAATTTTTATAATAAAAAATATTGATTGTTACATAAGAACTTATTTAAACATCAAATACTAAACTATCACGTTAACATTATAATGGTCAATGACAGTTTTAGTCGGTCATAGAATCACATTAATTCATATTTTAGATTTAAAGATTTAACTGAATGAAAAAAATCCAAAACTATAAGAGACTTATTGTAACTTAAGCAAAAAAATGCAATAATATTCAGTTTACAGCCTGTAAAAGGCTTCATTCTCTATGAAGTAAAAAATAAAAAGAAAATGACATTGTTGGTCCCAAAGGCACATGGCAAATGAGGCTGACCTTTTCAGTTTTCTCGGTCCTAAAGGAATAACACTCGAAATTGGGGTGATGCAAAACATTCTAGATTGAAACATTACCCTTGTTCTGACCTGCAACCTGTACCCTTTCTTTTGTCTGGCTTCAGTTCTAAACGGGATCGCCTTACAACAGGGAAAAACAAAACAACTTTCTTGAAGCAATAAACACACCATTTTAAGATTCAGACCTTCAAACAGAAAAAAACAAACAAATGATATATAAACAAAGTAGCAGCTGAGTTTGGTTCCAAACATAATATAAAAGCCTGTTTCAGCAGATTCAACTTTGATTGTAATGTTGAAAGTTTGTTGATATTTCAAATGGTACAGAATTGAAGTCTCAATGATTTTGCTGTGCCCAAAATAGGAAACCTTATTATCTTCCTTTACAATTTAATCCTTTTCTATTTTACTTTTGGTTCCTGTCCCTTTTTTTTCAGATGTAAATGAAAAAGAATTGGAGATTGCTAGATAGAAACTAGAGCTGATCCATAAACACAAAAGAACGTTAACAATGTCAAAAGGCATTTAGCCACTTTAATTCATAGAGGAAAATAAATATGGTAACAGCAAATAATTAATGTGAAGCAACAAGAAACCAAGCTAGTGAAGCATTTATAAGCACATTTGTGAGATTTGCAGACAGTAATAATACTCAAAATCAATGTCCCCAAACCAGCACCGAGCAAAAGCTTTAATCTTTCATGAACTCACACAACATACTGCTGCTGCAGCAGGTGAAAACAATGAATGGTAAAACAAAACCAAACTCCGCATCAGTTTTGGTCCCAGAGATGAGCTTTAATGAATGCACCAAACCCAACAACCAAAAGTGCAACCGCATCAATCATTATCATGTGCCATTGCCATTCCTTTTCTCAGGCAGCCAAGCCAAAGGGTTTGCCCTTTGTTCCTTTTGCACGTTTACGTAACTCTCGCGAGTGTCGTCTCTTTCATCCAGCTACGTATGTGGTATGGCCCTTTCCATTGCGTCTCTATTAAACTTGTTCAAGGGTCGAGTTACTTGCCTAAAACCATAGCTGGCTCGATATTTAAATGGTTAGAATTAAAGTTTAGATGGACCGGATTTCAGACATACAACATTGATTATGTCTAGAATCTCAACATACATGCCCCCCTCACCTTATCCTTTTCTATAAACGTGAATAATGAGATACTTTTGGGCATGGGTTTTGATTGATCTACAAATCAAAGCCAATATTATATTACTCTGCAACTCTGATATTACCATGTTGCAGTCACCTAACCATAATATAACAACACAGCGAATTGCCATCTGCATTTGTTGTATTATACAGGCTGATGACATGCCAAAACTATTTTCAGTTTAGGTCTAATTCCGTATATTTGACTATGTTGACTGGTTCCCAATCGTTGTGGCAGCCAGAGATTATGGAAGACAGGTGTTGGTTAAAACACAGACTGTTTTGTCAGAACCTTAACAGAATCCCACATGAGAAAGGAAAGACAAAGCCAAACTGTATTTAAGGTTTAGGGTTGTTTATTTAGTGTTTAAAGATTTAGTTATTTATTTCGATTTCATGTAATTTTAAATTTAAGGTTTAAGGTTTTTTATTCAGTGTTTAAAGATTTAGTTATTTCGGTCCTCCGAAATACGTCATTTAGTTAGACTTTTTACAGTTAAATCTGTGACAAAAGAAGCATCAAGAAACAAAAGCGGTTAAGTTGGTGAGATTTGCAGGCAATAATAATAATGATAATTCAGAATCAATGTCCCCAAAACAGAAGCAAGCAAAAGCTTTAAATTCTCATCAGATCATACAACACACTGCTGCTGCTGCTGCAGGTAAAAACAATGGATGGTAAAATAAAACCAAACTCAACCATCTAAACTCCCCACACCATCAAATTTGGTCCCGAAGATAAGCATTAATTATAAATGGGGATGGGGTGCGGGGAATGCACCAAACCCAACAACCAAAAGTGCAACCGCATCAATCATCATCAACCAAAATAAGGTGTTTGTTTGATTGACAACTAAGTTTTAGATTAAATGCATGTTTTGGCATCCCTTCCAGCGCAAGGCAATGAATGTCCTAAGAACACTTTCGGACATACAAACATCAATTCTGTCTCGAATCTCAACAAACAACTCCCACTCACCTTATTACTATTTCCATAAACATGATTCTTGAGAAACCTTTGCTTAATGATCAGGCATGGGTTTGGACAGTTGAGTTTGGTTTTATTTCACCATTCAATATTGTTTTTAATTGCTGCAGCAGTATAATCTTTGAAAGGTATGATGTTCGGTTAGATGAAGTTCGTATCATTTTGTGCTTTGACATCCCATTCTGACCGGATATCGATTACCAGAGAAACATCGTATTCTAGTGGTTATAAGGGACCATGGTCTAGTAAGTAGTGAGTTATGAACTTCAACAACTCGTACTACCTCTGGGTTTCTCAGGACCACAGTTTCTTCATAATATCGCACCATGTTCCGATCACCTAACCATAATACAATAACACAGTGAATTGCCATCTGCATCTGCATCTGTATCAGTATTCTCTTCCAAATATATTCTTTTTGTTAGTTTAAGGATAGGCAAGTCAAAACTATGAAGAAAGCATTATACAGGCCGAGGATATAATGAAACTATTTCCTACTTGGGGCTAAATATACCAAAACCATGCTTTAGATACAAACCTAAGCAAAATCCGTAAATAATTGGAGATTGTTTCAACTTAAAACTACAAAAGATTGATCAGTGTTAAAAGATTAACATTCAAAGAAGCTGTCATCTATAGAAATAGAACTGTGGGATTATGTTATTAACCCATAAAAGCCGACTCATTTCGGATAATCTGTAAAAACATTCTGTGTGTTGTTTCACTTGAAAAAGAATGAATAAGTAAATTCTGGACCCAAAGTTTTCTCAAAGAAATTGAGGTCTTGAACCTAAGCCCAATCCGCGTGTTGGTTAAAAATGGACTATTTTGTCTGAAGCTGAACAAAGTCCCACATAGTAAAGGAAAGACCAAAGCGAATGATATTTAAACTACAATCGGGAACGCAAAGGACACGACCTTACTTGAACAGGATCTGTTCTATAGGCTCGTGCATCTATATCCTTGAGTTCTAAGGAGACAGGATTCCAAGTCTGGTTGATGAACCGAGGCTGTGTGATCAGAGCGTGATTACTGGTCTGGTGTTTCATAGATGATCCACCTTGACCGCAGAGGATCGTTCTCAGCTTGCCATGCCTGGCTGGGATGGTCACGCAGCTGTCTGACAGACTTCCTCCCCTTTTTTCTTCCTTTTTTTTTCTGGAATTATTATAAGATCTGATGTAATTGTTGGTTCCATTACGGTGACTTAGAGTGCAAACCCAATTCAGGAGATGGGATCTTAAAAGTAGAAATCTTCATGTGCCAATACTTGGATATTATTATCTCTTCCATGTACTGTGGTGTTGGGCAAGAAGGCAAAGACAATTACCAAGTTGCTACAGCTGCCCCTGTTTTTGTTTCTCTTGTTGTTTGCTATTGGCTTTAAACAACAATAAAAACAGCTCATTGCTCTGCATGTCGCTCTCCGCTCTTCCCTTGAACTTTGTCATCCTCAAATCAGATTCAGTTTTCTTCTTCTTTTTTTCTAACAACCCCTTACCAGTTTGTCTGTAAATTTGATATAAGGATGACAGCTACTAGGTTACCTCTACCTGTAAGTAACAACTACATTAACAAAATTAAAAAAAAAGGTTAAATTAAAACCATCATTCATTTTGTCAGTATACACAGACTATGCAACTAATTGCCATTGGAACCCCACTTTAGCACTTGTTTTGCGCCAACTGCCATGCACTTCACTTTCACTTTTTACTGATTCAGGCCATTGTTTGTTTTTCTTGTCTTGTAAACCGATGACAGATGATGGGGGTGTAGCTCATATGGTAGAGCGCTCGCTTCGCATGCGAGAGGCACGGGGTTCGATTCCCCGCACCTCCACAATAGAGAGCTCATATGGTATGTAATTGTCCCCGCATCTGCAATATCTCTTCTCATGAGTTTGCTCATTTCCACCATGACCAGGATTTCAAACGATACCTCCGGATATGAGTATGCAGATAATACTCTAATAGATAGTAACCCTAAACATCAGCTATTTGCAGTCATGAATACAATTGAATTAATCTACCAAACCATGCAAAATCCTAACATATTACTCACATTTCAGATAATCTGTAAAAACATTCCATGCATCTATGTGTTGTTTCTTTGAAAGAAGAATAAATAAATATATACATTCTGCACCCAATATTTTATTAAAGAAATTGAGGGTCTTGAACTTAACCCAAATTCAGATCTTGCAAGTTGCAAATGGATCCGGCAGCAGAGATTATGGAAGACACGAGTAGGTTTAAACACTGATTGTTTTGTCGGAAGCTGAACAAAATCCCAAATATTAAAGGAAAGGCCAAAGCGAATAGCATTTATGTTAGAACCGGGAGCTGAAAACCCCCGACCTTACTTTAAAAGGATCTGTCCTCTAGGTCTTACCTCTGTATCCTTGAGTTCTAAGGAGACAGGATTCCTAGTCAGAGCGTGATTATGTTTATATATATAACCATCTAATGGTTACTTAAGGTTCCAAAAATAGGGTTTCCTTATGCCCTTATAAATTTGAAACTCTCAAAACATTGTGAATTTTACGTTAGAGCTATACTTCTTCTCCAAGTTTCTTCAATGGCAATGGCTTCAGTTTCTTACCCGTCGAATGTTGTTTCCCACCTTGTTCAGCCACTCCTGTTCGAACATCAACCTGGGTATATACCTCCAATCCTCACCAAAATCACTTTAACCATCGACGTTGATCTCCGCTGCTATGATCCTATGACAGGCGATTACACCACTTTCAACACCAATCCCTTCCCCTCGCAAGAAACTCTTTGTTTTGGTCTCGACGTCTTGCAAAGCCGCAACCGGATCCACGAAGTTCTTGATCCAGCATTCACAAGACTCGGCATCGACACATCCTCTACTTCTTACAACACCATCGTCCGAGAAATCATCGGACATGGACTTATAATTGCACATATGATGGTTCACAGAGGATATTATTGTGAGGTCATGTACTTACAATCTGCGATACAAGCAGTGGTGGTGGAAAACGAGGCCAGCCAAGAGTCGAGGGCTTTGGCAGAATCGATGTCGGAATTTGAGAACGTTAACTATGGGATGGTTGCGGCGAAAGAATTATCGATCAAGGAGATGTTGAAGAGGGTTAGAGTAGAACATGGAGATGAAGAAAAGTGCATTATATGTTTGGAGAAACTAAAGGTTGGATATGAAGCATCTCGGATGCCATGTTCTCATAGCTTTCATGGCAGTTGCATTCAACGATGGCTGAAACAGAGTCATTACTGTCCTATTTGCCGGTTCGAGATGCCAACTAATTAGATTTAGATAAAAGAACCATGTATTAAGTTTACGGTTTAAAATTAGAGTTTAAAAAATTTAGGATATAGTATTTTTTTAGAGCTTATGGTTTAAGATTTAGTGTCAAGGCATAAAAAGAGGACCGAAAAATAGTAAAAGATTTTTGTCTTAATTTCTTCGTTTTTCCTTTGAATGTTATGGAAACAAAATCTATTTAATCACTTTGTAAATCTCTTAGAAAATAGTTTAGTTGTTTTCCCAGTAAACAAAGCCAATTTGATTCCCTAGTCTTTACATTTCTAACACCTAATTATAGGGATTGGAGGGCAGTCACACTTAATGAGAATTTTATTTTCTTATATATATTTTATATTTTATATTGATAATTTAATTTTGTTAGTTTGAAATTTCAACTTATCATATAATTTTATTAAATATAAAAATTTACACCTTTAATATAAAATTGTGTGTCTGTATCTGATATTAAAAAACGTGAGCTAAGATTAGGTATCAATTTGGTTAAAAAAAGTTGTTTAGGTAGAAAATAATATAAAGTAATATAAGATATTATTTTTATAGATTTCAATAACTTATATTAGGCTTCATATATTTTTCCGTTGTACTTTTTCGAATTGAAATGAGATAAACAAAATAAAAAATCACATCACGTGTGACATATTATGGTCAATGAGAAAACGGAGATAGGTCGGAAGTGAATCGAAGACTGTTGCCGCGCAGTTGGAAAGATTATCAAGTTTGACAAATATATCAGCCGATTTATTTCCTTCACGAGATATCCATTGTGTTTCAGTCGCCCAATTAAGATCACATTCTATCAATGGCTCTTACAATAGAGTTGGAGTCGGAGTTTGCATTCCATTGTTCCAAGCGTTTTATTGCTTCCTTGTTGTCACATTGTATTAGTACTCGTTCAAAGCCATTTTCCCATGCAATTTGTAAACCAATAAGAATGCCCCAGAGCTCTGCATGAAGTGGTTGAGTTATGCCCAAGGTTTTATTAAAATCTAGAATCCACGAGCCATCATCGGATCGAAAAATGCCCCCTACGGAACCAATGCCGGTTGTTAAGCCATTTTCCATTGTACTTTAACCAAATTATTAGTTTGGTTCGTGTATTATTTTTTCTTAAACTATCATTATGTTTATAATTTTTTTAATTCTTATTTTTCTATATGTGTGTCAGTCTTACGGTTCATGTTCGGAGTGCGAGGCTGTCATCCCAATAATATCGTCTCCAGGCTACAAACTCACGTCTTCTCCTTAATAGTGCAATATGTCTTACCAATACATCCAACACTTTTTTAATTCTTATTGCTTGTGACTAATTTAAACACATCACAAAATTTTAAAGTATTGACTTTATATTTTTTTCATCATGTAATTATATTTGATTTATTTTAAAATTTAAAAATCCATAAATTATTAAAAATAGAAAAATAAAAAAAGTTTTAGAAAAATCCTGTTTTTAAAAGTAAATTTTGGTTGGATTCTAATGAGCATCTTTACTTTTTTTTTTTTAATTTTAAAAATTGAAACAACGTTTTTTATACAATCATAAGCTTAATTAATAGACAATATATTTTTAAATAAAGGAAATATAATTCAAAATTAAGGCTAGAAATTATACAGAATGCATTAAACAGGCTAATAATCAATGATTATAAAAATATAGTTATATCCGGAATGTTGTAGTTAACTATTTATGGTATATGTTATTTAAAGGGGCTAAATAGATCGTGGAAAACACGTGTAGGTTCAGACACTGGTTGATTTGTTCAAATCTGAACAAGATCCCACATCATAAAGAAAAGACTAGAGCTTGTGGTATTTAATTTCATGTCTCGTTGATGAAACGTTGCTATGTGATCAGAGCGTGATTACTGATCTAGTGCTTCATTGAACCACATTGGCCGTAGAGGATCGTTCCCAGCTTGTCTCGTCTAGCCTGGGGTGGTCACGTAGTTGTCTGACAGACCTTACCATCATTCCCCGCCTTTTTTTCTGGAATTATATCAAGATTTGATGTAATTTACAGTGTTGTTTGGATCAAATTTTGGGGGATTTTGCCACAACTGTCTCTGGGGCTCAGCAATGAGACACATGAATGGCTAAAAAAGAGTCTGCAACATTAACTGTTCAATCTCCATGTTTTTTTGTTTATGTCTTAATTTAAACCCAATTCAGAACATCTTACAACTTGTTTGCTAGGCTTTAAACAAACATAACAACAGCATGAAATTAAACATTGCTTGTTGTCCTCAAATCATGAAGCATGTGCCTCTTCTTTCAAATCAAATTCAGTTTTGTTCTTTTTTTAGATTTGGTCGAATCAAAACAATCCTTACCAGTTTGGATGTAAATGTTTCTGTTTTTGATATAGAATGACAGCTAGTAACAACAGCTTTAAAGAAATAAAAAAGTAAAATTAAAATCATCATTCATTTTGTCAGTATACAAATTATGCAATTGGAACCTCTTTAGCACTTGTTTTGTGCCAACTGCCTTGCACTTCACTTTTTATTGTTTTAGGCCATCATTTGTTCCTCCCATCTTGGAAACAGATGATAGATGATGGGAGTGTAGCTCATATAGTAGAGCTCTCGCTTTGCATGTGAGAGGTATGGGGTTCGATTCCCCGCACTTCCATATCAATTATTCTCTCCCTCCAGTCATAGATCCTTCTAAAACCTTTTTAGACAATGATGCCTTTCTTGACAAGGTACTGCTATTTATAGCAGAAATCGCGCCAAAGAATTTTCGAGGAGTACTAACAGCCGTCAACCAAGTAACATTATCTTAATATCAGATTAACAAATTCATTGTCTGAATGTTCGAATGCATAACACAGATTAAAATCCGATGAAATATGCACACAGTTTTGTCTGATTATTTCACATCTTATTTTTACAACTTATGATCTGCACCGAGGTGCCGGTCTCCAAAGTAACCATGGTGAAACACAACATTCTTCGAAAAAACTGTGTGTCTGTCCATGTGATTGCATGACTCATTCCTTGCGCAATTCTGCTTGTTGGACTCTTTCTCATTATAGTGTCACTCACTACCCTTTTCTTGCAGCTGAAGGTAGCAAATTAAAAATGATGCATTTGATTTGACTTTTCAAATCTGTGCATTATGGAGGTGCAGGGAATTGAACCCCGTGCCTCTCGCATGCAAAGCGAGCGCTCTACCATATGAGCTACACCCCCATCATCTATCATCTGTTTCCAAGATGGTACGAACAAACAATAGCCTGAAACGGTAAAAAGTGAAGTGCATGGCAGTTGGCGGAAAACAAGTGCTAAAGAGGCTCCAAATGCATATTCTCTATACTGTGAAAATGAATGATGCTTTGAATTCAATTTTCTTTTATTTCTTTAATGTTGTTACTCTTACTCACATGTTGAGGTATCCTAAACTCCTAGTAGCTGTCATCCTAGTTTAAAAACAGAATCATTTACAGCCAAAACTGGTAAGGATTGTACATTTTGATTCGACAAAATCTAGAAAAAGAAGAACAAAAGTGAATCTGATTTGAGGATGGCAAAGTTGGAGGGAAGAGGCACATGCTTCATGATTTGAGGACAACAGCTGATGTTTAACATCATGCTGTTGTAGTGTTGTTTAAAGCCAGTAGCAAACAAGTTGTAAGATGTTCTGAATTGGGTTTAAATTTTGACAGAAACACAAAACATAAGGAGATTGAACAATTGATGTTGCAGGCTCTTCTTTAGCCATTGCTGATTGTCTTCTATAATCCCAGTCCTAGAGACAGTAGCGGCAAAGTTAAAATCCCCCAAAATTTGATCCAAACAATACTTGCAATGGAATTAACGATTACATCAAATCTTGTAATAATTCAAGAAAAAAAGGGGAAAAATGAGAAGTCTGTCAGGTAGCTGCGTGACCAACCCAACCTGAGAACATTAACCCAACTTTTGGGGGTACAGAGGTACAAGCCTATAGAACAGATCCTGTTCAAGTAAGGTCGTGGCCTCTCGACTCATGGTCCTAACTTACATTCCATTAGCTCTGGTCTTTCCTTTATAATGTGGAATATTGTTCAGATTCAGACAAAACAACCCGTCTATTAACCAACATGTGTTTTCCATCATCTATTTAGCCTTACTTTTGAATTGTGATTTTATTTTTAAAAAAGCTTGTTTAGTGATTAAGCTGACAAAAATAATCATAGCTAAGCAAATACTGCATGAAATTTAAGAAAGGAAAATCTTCAAGGTCTCTGTAGGTGGCGGTATCCTGGTCATGGTGGAAAGTAGAGTCAACTCATTGGAAGTGAATGCTGGTAAGGTAAACAAGTATATATTCCTAAGCTGAGCATATTTAATATTTATATTTGGCAAGTGAATGTGTACTCCAAATAAAGTACCTCTAAATATGGCTAGGACAAGAGAAGTACTAGAATCAAACCAATTTTAAGAAGTAAAACCCAATTAAACAATGATTAAAATACATGATCTGCCGGGTAGTTGGCGTAAGCAATAACTAAGATGGCTGGCAAACAAATGGTAGGAAACGGTCGATATCCACAAAACAAATTAAAATTAGTATGAATTGGCTACTTTAATGATGTATAAATATCTTGAAGTTTTGGTTGAAATTGTTTCTAGTGTCGGTTTGAGAGACCTATAAATAGACCTCACTAGTAGTATGTGAAGTTAGAGCAAAAGACTTGATAATCTGCCAAACTCTCCTACACCCTTCGGAAACTCATGTTCTCTACTTCAACTCCTGCAAATGCAGCACCTTTTGTGCCAAATATGGCACATACCCTTGGAGAAAAGCAGTACTCAGTGTTTGGTTCTATTACTGACTTTTGGTGCTATGATTGGTGCAATCGCGAGTGGACTGATTGCTGATTTCATTGGTATAGATAATTATTTTTCCTTGGGTATAGATAATTATATGATGTAGCATTATGTTCATTTCTAAATATGTGCAGCCAATGAGAAGAGCTACTGGCTTCTGTGTTGCAGGGTGGCTTGCTACTTGTGATATTGCTTCACCTCCGAATTTATCATTCTTAAGTTGCAAATAAACCGGTTATGCAGAAATATATTGATATCCGATATTTTTGATCAAAACGAAGAGGGGGCTTTGTCTTTTGACATTGGAAGACTGGCAACAGGCTATGGAATGGGAGTCTTCTCATATGTTGTGAATTTCGGAATCTATTCTAGAATTCCCTCCTGAAACCTTTTTAGACAATGATGCCTTTCTTGACAAGGTACTGCTATTTATAGCAGAAATCGCGCCAAAAAATCTTCGACTAGCACTAACAGTTGTCAACCTGGTAACATTATCTTAATATCAGATTAACAGATCCATTGTCTGAATGTTCAAATGCGTAAAAAAGATTAAAATCCAATGAAATATATTTTGTACGATTATTTCACATCTTATTTCTACAGCTGATGATCTCATTATAGTGTCACTCACTACACCTGAAAATGTGTTTTTCTTCTAATGGTTACTTCCATGAGTTGTAATTAAATGTTGGAATCGTTTTCAGCCAGGGTTTTCATCTCCAACTTAGGCTTGCAATTACAAAAGATCTCACTCTTAGGCTAGCAATGCAGATTGTCCTACACATTTTATGTTTTTTCTTACAAAAAAACTTGTAATGCCTACTCTATTTATAACTCTATCGATTACTCGCTTATAAAAAATGAGTTAGTTCAGCCAATTCTCTTATACCTTTATGTTACTATTATAACAATTTAATTTATTTAATATTTTTATAACTATTTTTTTAACTATTTCTCACATCAATATACCCAACAAAAGCAAAGCTTGTAAGAATCCAACCAAACTCCCAAAGAGAAGACAAAAGAGTGGGGTTTGCGCGTATAATTAGTCAGAATATACTTTGCTTAAGACACTAGGAAATAGGCAAGTATGATGACTTTGGCAATCCGTACTAGGGATGGGTGTGGATCTAGTTATTTGCCGATTAGAATCCAACCCGACCTAACATATGCTATTTTTTCACCCAACTTAAATTTGATATGAATTTTAAGATTAAATTAATTTTGACTCAATCCAATCCTAATTTTTAAAGCACCCACCATATAATTATAAACTAATTAAAAATAAAAATAAAAATAATTAATTAAAATATATTATTTTATTTTTAATTTTTTCTTAAACATAAATCAAAATACTTATCCTACTCCTAAATTACAAAACCCTATTTTTTCATTTTAAATTTAAGCCGCCGTCGCTAGGGGTGTTCATGGTTAACGGTTGGTTAACCATTAAGAATGAGTCCCTAATTTTCTATGCATTTTTAGATACATTCTCTATATATTTTCCCTTTAATTACATTAAGAACATATAACTTTTACACTAAAAACATAATTTATAGGTTAACCGTTATAATATTTTGGTTAACCGCGAACACCCCTAGGCCCGTCGCCGTTGCCCGACTGTCACATCCCAAAAACCGGTCTAGTAGAAATTAGGTTCGAAATTTTTATTCGGTTTATTATTATTTTATGGAGTAAGTAAAAATTTAGTATTATTTTATGTAGTAGTTAAAATTATTATTATTTTATGTAGTAGTTAAAATTATTATTATTTTAAGGAGTAGGTATGGAGTAGTTAAAATTATTATTATTTTATTATAAAAAAAAAGAAAAAAAAAATTAGGAGTAGTTGACGCCAAATTAGTATAAAAGGGGGGGGGGGGAGATTGATGAAATCCCACGGCAATTGAGGAAGAAAAAAAAATAATTATTAGTAGGATACGATTCAATCTTTGATTGGTAGTCCGATATTTTCGATATAGGAATATCGAATTTTTGCTGACGACGGGGTAAGCTCAAATCTCTAGTTAGTTTAAGTTTCGGTATCGAGTTTGATTAATATTTTTATATATATTCGATACTGTCTTATTATTTTAATTAATTTTTATCGTAGTACACGAGGTCGATTCAGATCAACTTTCAAGCCCAATAAATAAAAATAAAGCACCGGTCTGTCAAGGTGAGTGTAGATGCATTTGTCTCGGGTGACACGGTGTCATTCCGATATTTTTATGTCTTGATATGTGATTATAGTCGTGTCAGGGGTAGGCTCGGTGCTGCCCCGTTGCATTAATTATGAATTTATCTGCATCTGGTAAGTACCCTGCATTATTTGGATATGCTCAAAAATGATTATGATATGCTATATGTACATGAAAATAATATGAAATGCTATCTGATATGGAGCTATGGCTCATCTTGCTATTTGATATAATATGATCTGAAAATCATGGACTATGTGAAATTGTGTGTATTTATGGACGTTGGATACAATTGGCATGCCATAGGAATATTCGAGCTCATCATGTAAGGGAGGACTACGGTCCAGGGCTACGGCCTATATGTGGGAGATAAAAGGATGGAAGTGTAAGGGATACATGGAGCTACGGCTCAGGGCTACGGCTCATTTATGATTTATGATATGGTGTACAGGGAATCCGCGTATCCAATGGTACCAATATAATATGTGTTCGATATGTTATACCATGATATGTTTATGATAAGATATATGATTATATTATGTTATGTTAGTGATATGGATATCTGATCATGTTATGCTTATACTGATATAGAAGCATGCAAATAAGTTAGATTAAATTTATATTTAATCATGACATTCATATTATTGTCAATTTACTATCATGACTACCTCACTAGGCTATGTAAGCCTAACATACGTGTCTCATGCATTTTCAGGACCCTGATAGATTTCCAACCTTTGATCGTGTGGTGCAGTTGCAAGTCACATCTCTACCTTATATGTATGATATCTTTCATGAACTCCTAGTAAAGTGGCATATGATCCAACTTTTGTATAAATTGTGTTTTGTAATTTAATAATGTGGTTTTATTTTAGTAATCTAGAAAAGTCCTATTATATAAATGTTAGAACAATAATAATGATAGATACGAATAATTTTCTAATAAAAATGATTAGAAAGGACTCTAAGATTTTTGTAAGTTGTTAGGCTCATTTAAATATGTAAAGAATTTTAGTAAGATAATAAAAAGAAATAGATTTGAATATTTTACAAAATAGTCACTAAATATTGCATCGTCTAATCAGGTAGATAAATAACCTCCGATAGTAATGAGGTTTTACAGGCTAATAACTAGTTAGTTTAATTTCAGTATATTTTCACGAATTTTAGATAAAGACCTTTAATTTGTGAAAATTACAATTTAGTTCCCTAAGTTTGAAAAAGTTTAAAATTGACCCCAATTTGAATAAGTGGTTAATAAGTTAAGTGTTAAGTCTTAAAAGAGATTAATAAAAATACGCTTAAATGATTTTTAAACTTTGGATTTATATCTCCGATCTCCGCATCGTTTTCCGGTAGCGCTCTCCGACCCGGTTCTCTACCAGGCCGGGTAGGGGGTGTTATATTTGTGGTATCAGAGCTAGAGTTTAGTCGATTCTAGGACTAACCAGGCATTCGTTAACGAGTCTATGTCTCATATGCCACTTAAGAGTTGATTAAATATGTATTTTGTGACTTGCAACTTACACGATTTAATTCTTATGTGTGTCTAGACCCAAAATGACTGCTCCTACTATTAGAAAAGAAACAAATGAGCCCGATCATGATTCCTCTTCCACTCGAGGGGAAAATGTGAGGCCAGAACCAAGTACCGAACAAGTGGCTCAGAATGATCCACCTCATCTTCCACCTATGTTGTCGGCTCAACAAGACTATTTGATGTCTATGGCCGACATGATAAAACAAGTAGTGGTGTCTCTTCGACAAGAAGCACCTTCCTCATCTGCTGAAGCTGCTCAGCAGATCTCTCGAGCTCCAATAGATAAGCTAAAACGTTATCAAGTTTATACATTTACTGGCCAAGATCTGGATAATCCTGAAATCGCAGAATATTGGCTAGAAAATACTTTGAAAGTAATCAACAAGCAACTAAAGTGCCCCGAGGAGCATAAGTTGGAGTGTGCCTTAGCCCTGATTGCAGATGAAGCACAAAGCTGGTGGCACACTGTAACTCTCACTATACCCGAACATAAAGTAACCTGGGAATTTTTCCTCCAGGAATTTCGTAAAAAGTATATTAGTGAGCATTACCTCGCTGAAAGACGTAAAAAGTTCCTCCATTTGAAGCAAGGAGGAAGGCCAGTGGAGCAGTACATTCATGATTTCTGCAAGTACGCTAGATATGGTACTGATATCATCCACACTAAAAAAGAAAAATGTAGAATGTTCATAGATGGCCTCTGCGATGAATTACATCCTCTTTTTGTTGCTCTGGAAATCGAGGATTTTCAAATTCTGGTGAATCGAGCCATTGCAACTGAAGCTTCTCAAAGAGCCTCGGAAAGAAGGAAGGGAAACCAAGCTCGGCCTGATAAAAGATTCCGAGAAGATTCCAAACCTCCTCTATCTCAAAAAAGAGGAAGACAGTGGGACCAAAGGTCATCTGTCAATCAACAGCTACCTAACTCTAATTATGTCTCTCAATTTCCATCTGGTGGGACCACTGTTACGCGTACAACCTCAATAAATAGTACAGGAGGCTCTGCCAAAAGTTCTCAGATCCCTCTGTGTAATTTTTGTCAAAAGAGACATTTGGGACAGTGCCGTAAACAGTCAGGTTCTTGTTACCTGTGCGGAGAATCTGGTCATTTCATCCGACAATGCCCCCAAAATCCACAAACCCCTACCTCTATAGCCTCCCAGAACGTTCCAGTAAAAGGGAGGGGATTAAATCAAGTACCGTCTGGTTCTTCCGGAAGGCCCCATAACAATAATGCTCCTTCAGGAAGCCGAAATCCAAAGACCTCAGCCCAGATGTACCACGTTCGAGGCCGCGAACAAGAAGACGACCCTGATGTTATTGCAGGTATGGTGGAGTTAGGTTCTGAATTTGTTTATGCTTTGATAGATCCAGGCTCCACGCATTCCTTTATTAGTGAACCTTTGATTGAAAAATATGCCTTAAAATATGATCATGTTGCTTCCAAAATACTTGTGTCAAACCCATTAGGAGATAGTGTAACAATCCAAAAGATCTGTAGATCTTGTCCCCTAAAAATCCAAGGAATTTCTTTTCCGGCCAATTTGATGGTCTTACCCTTTAATGAGTTCGACCTTATCCTTGGTCTAGATTGGTTAGCTGAACATCAAGCATGGGTAGATTGTTCTAAAAAGAAATTATATCTCCGTGGTCTAGGTAGAGAAAGCATCACCTTGATGAAATCTAAATGTCAGAGTAGTCTTATGTGTGCCTTAGAATCTAAGAAGGAATTGAAGCCTGAAGATATATCCATAATAAAAGATTTTCCTGACGTATTCCCTGAAGAACTTCCGGGACTCCCTCCTGTACGTGAAGTTGAGTTTGGGATAGAAGTTCAACCTGGAACTACTCCAATTTCTATCGCTCCATACAGAATGGCTCCAATGGAGTTAAATGAGTTGAAGGCCCAAATCCAAGACCTTGAAAGTAAGGGGTTTATTCGACCGAGTTCCTCACCCTGGGGAGCACCGGTTTTATTTGTGAAGAAGAAAGATGGATCGATGCGCTTATGCATCGACTATCGACAACTTAATAAAGTAACAATAAAAAATAAGTACCCGCTTCCTAGAATAGACGACCTATTTGATCAACTAAAGGGTGCTTCTGTCTTTTCTAAGATAGACCTCCGATCTGGTTACTATCAAATGCTCGTGAAGGAACCAGATGTTTCAAAAACAGCCTTCCGAACCAGATATGGTCATTACGAATTCTTGGTGATGCCTTTTGGGCTCACTAATGCTCCTGCAGCCTTCATGGATTTGATGAACCGAATATTTCGACCTTATCTTGATAAATTTGTCGTTGTCTTCATAGACGACATTTTGATCTATTCGAAAGATTCTGTTACTCACGAAGAACATCTTCGGATTGTACTCCAAACCCTCCGTGAAAAACAACTCTATGCCAAATTTAGCAAATGCGAGTTTTGGCTGACCGAAGTATCTTTTCTCGGTCATGTAATATCTTCCGCGGGAATTCAAGTGGACCCAAAGAAGATTCAAGCCATTCTCGAATGGATACCCCCGAAGAACGTAGGAGAAATTCGTAGTTTCCTGGGCCTTGCAGGATACTACCGAAGGTTCGTTAAGGGGTTCTCCTTGATTGCTTCACCCCTAACGAAGCTTCTCCGAAAAGACGTTCCTTTCAGGTGGACAGTGGACCAACAACGGAGTTTTGATCAACTTAAACAAGTCCTCACCCACGCTCCTGTTCTAGTGCAGCCGGAGTCAGGAAAAGATTTCACAGTATACAGCGATGCATCCCATCAAGGATTGGGTTGTGTCTTGATGCAAGAAGGTAAAGTTATAGCCTATGCCTCACGTCAACTCAAACCGCATGAGCTTAATTATCCAACTCATGACCTTGAGCTAGCTGTGGTTGTGTTCGCACTAAAGATCTGGCGACATTACCTCTATGGTGAAAAGTGTTATCTTTTTACTGACCACAAAAGCCTGAAATACCTTTTGACCCAAAAAGAATTAAACCTTCGTCAGCGTCGTTGGATGGAGCTTTTGAAAGATTATGATTTGGTAATTGATTACCATCCCGGTAAAGCAAATGTGGTGGCGGACGCTCTTAGCCGGAAGCCCACTTCTTCTCTTAGATGTTTAAACACTCACTTTCGGCTCATGAAGCGTGGCAAGTTATTAGCCGAGCTCAGGGTACAATCGACCATTGTGTCCCTGATTAAAACACTTCAAGAAGATGATGAGGAGTTGCAACCTATTTTAGCCCGAATCAAGGATGAACCGGACCCTGATTTTGCCATAAATTCTGACGGCTTGTTATGCTTTCGTAATCGTATATGTGTTCCAAACAATGATGATCTTCGGAACCAGATCTTGCGTGAAGCACATGCTAGCCCTTTTTCTATTCACCCCGGAGCTGTTAAGATGTACAAGGATCTAAAAGAGATCTACTGGTGGTCCGGTATGAAAAGTAAAATCACAGATTTTGTAGCAAGGTGTTTGACTTGTCAACGGGTTAAAGCCGAACATAAAGTACCGACGGGACTTCTTCAACCCATTGAACTGCCACAGTGGAAGTGGGAACGTATCACTATGGATTTTGTAAACGGATTACCTCCGACTCCAAAGAAAAACAATGCAATCTGGGTCATCGTAGATCGATTTACCAAGTCAGCTCACTTTCTTCCAGTAAGAATGGACTTCAGCTTATCCAAGCTAGCAGAGTTGTATATCAGCGAAGTCATACGCTTGCACGGAGTTCCAACATCAATAATTTCTGATCGAGACCCACGGTTTGCATCCCGATTTTGGAGAACCTTACATGAGGCATTGGGAACTAGAGTACATCTCAGTACTGCATTCCATCCCCAAACCGATGGCCAATCTGAAAGGGTTATTCAGGTAACCTCGTTATTGTCTTTCTTTAAACATAAGCTAGGTATCCTATATCAATTACGATCTTCCTTGTAGATTCTGGAAGATATGCTCCGAGCCTGCATTATTGACTTTGGGAAAAATTGGGAGAAATCCCTACCCTTAGTGGAATTTTCCTATAACAATAGTTATCAGTCGTCTATTCAGATGGCTCCTTTTGAAGCATTGTATGGCAGAAAATGCAGAACTCCTCTGTGTTGGTCCGAACTTGGTGAAAACAAGGTGTTGGGACCACAACTGCTCAGAGAAACAGAAGAGAAAGTTCAAATCATTCACTCTCGATTGAAACAAGCTTTTGATAGGCAGAAAGCTTACGCTGATCTAAAACGAAGAGACATTCAGCATAATGTGGGAGACAAAGTCTTTCTTAAAGTCTCTCCATGGAAGAAAGTATTTCGGTTTGGAAAGAGGGGAAAGCTCAGTCCTCGCTTCATTGGACCTTTTGAAATTTCTAAAAGAATTGGCCCAGTAGCTTATCGACTTGCACTTCCTAGCGAGTTCGATAAAATCCACAATGTCTTCCACGTGTCAATGCTCAGAAAGTATAGATCCGATCCATCTCATATCTTAGAGCCGGAAGAATTAGAGCTGAATCCTGACTTGTCTTACGAAGAGGAACCAATTCAGATTCTGGATAGAGAAATCAAAAGACTAAGAAACAAAAATGTTGCATTGGTTAAAGTCTTGTGGAGAAATCACAAGAGGGAAGAGGCAACATGGGAACCTGAGGACACGATGAAAAAGCAATATCCTCATCTATTCGATTCAGGTAAAAATTCGAGGACGAATTTTCTTAAGGGGGTGAGTTGTCACATCCCAAAAACCGGTCTAGTAGAAATTAGGTTCGAAATTTTTATTCGGTTTATTATTATTTTATGGAGTAAGTAAAAATTTAGTATTATTTTATGTAGTAGTTAAAATTATTATTATTTTATGTAGTAGTTAAAATTATTATTATTTTAAGGAGTAGGTATGGAGTAGTTAAAATTATTATTATTTTATTATAAAAAAAAAGAAAAAAAAAAGAAAAAAAAAATTAGGAGTAGTTGACGCCAAATTAGTATAAAGGGGGGGGGGGAGATTGATGAAATCCCACGGCAATTGAGGAAGAAAAAAAAATAATTATTAGTAGGATACGATTCAATCTTTGATTGGTAGTCCGATATTTTCGATATAGGAATATCGAATTTTTGCTGACGACGGGGTAAGCTCAAATCTCTAGTTAGTTTAAGTTTCGGTATCGAGTTTGATTAATATTTTTATATATATTCGATACTGTCTTATTATTTTAATTAATTTTTATCGTAGTACACGAGGTCGATTCAGATCAACTTTCAAGCCCAATAAATAAAAATAAAGCACCGGTCTGTCAAGGTGAGTGTAGATGCATTTGTCTCGGGTGACACGGTGTCATTCCGATATTTTTATGTCTTGATATGTGATTATAGTCGTGTCAGGGGTAGGCTCGGTGCTGCCCCGTTGCATTAATTATGAATTTATCTGCATCTGGTAAGTACCCTGCATTATTTGGATATGCTTAAAAATGATTATGATATGCTATATGTACATGAAAATAATATGAAATGCTATCTGATATGGAGCTATGGCTCATCTTGCTATTTGATATAATATGATCTGAAAATCATGGACTATGTGAAATTGTGTGTATTTATGGACGTTGGATACAATTGGCATGCCATAGGAATATTCGAGCTCATCATGTAAGGGAGGACTACGGTCCAGGGCTACGGCCTATATGTGGGAGATAAAAGGATGGAAGTGTAAGGGATACATGGAGCTACGGCTCAGGGCTACGGCTCATTTATGATTTATGATATGGTGTACAGGGAATCCGCGTATCCAATGGTACCAATATAATATGTGTTCGATATGTTATACCATGATATGTTTATGATAAGATATATGATTATATTATGTTATGTTAGTGATATGGATATCTGATCATGTTATGCTTATACTGATATAGAAGCATGCAAATAAGTTAGATTAAATTTATATTTAATCATGACATTCATATTATTGTCAATTTACTATCATGACTACCTCACTAGGCTATGTAAGCCTAACATACGTGTCTCATGCATTTTCAGGACCCTGATAGATTTCCAACCTTTGATCGTGTGGTGCAGTTGCAAGTCACATCTCTACCTTATATGTATGATATCTTTCATGAACTCCTAGTAAAGTGGCATATGATCCAACTTTTGTATAAATTGTGTTTTGTAATTTAATAATGTGGTTTTATTTTAGTAATCTAGAAAAGTCCTATTATATAAATGTTAGAACAATAATAATGATAGATACGAATAATTTTCTAATAAAAATGATTAGAAAGGACTCTAAGATTTTTGTAAGTTGTTAGGCTCATTTAAATATGTAAAGAATTTTAGTAAGATAATAAAAAGAAATAGATTTGAATATTTTACAAAATAGTCACTAAATATTGCATCGTCTAATCAGGTAGATAAATAACCTCCGATAGTAATGAGGTTTTACAGGCTAATAACTAGTTAGTTTAATTTCAGTATATTTTCACGAATTTTAGATAAAGACCTTTAATTTGTGAAAATTACAATTTAGTTCCCTAAGTTTGAAAAAGTTTAAAATTGACCCCAATTTGAATAAGTGGTTAATAAGTTAAGTGTTAAGTCTTAAAAGAGATTAATAAAAATACGCTTAAATAATTTTTAAACTTTGGATTTATATCTCCGATCTCCGCATCGTTTTCCGGTAGCGCTCTCCGACCCGGTTCTCTACCAGGCCGGGTAGGGGGTGTTACACCGACAACTGTGAAAAATTTCAGAATTCAAATGCGAAGAATTCCAGAATTCAAACACTAGGTTTTTTTTATTTCTTTTTAATTTTCTCCACGTTTTGTTTAAGATATGATTGGTACATTAACTTAGAAACTAATTAATCAAATGGTAAACCTAAAGCACCGAATTAATGAAAATTCAAAAGTAAATCTAAAAAAAAAGAATTTTTCAGTGGTCACCGAATTTTTGCCCTGGAATCCACCACTAAGATTTTGTTTGAATTTCAGAAATTAAAAAAAAAAAACATAGGGTTTAAAAAACGTGAAGAAAATTAAAAGAAAATAATGAAAAATTTAGGGTTTTGAATTCTAGAATTCGATGATAGGACAGTGGCGGAGACGACAACGACGGCAATAACAGCTTAAATTTTAAATGAACAAAAATTAAAATTTTATAATTTAAAAATAAAATAGGTATTTACTTATCGTACGTGGTAAAAAATTTTAAATATCTAATTTTATTAAATTAGACCAGTCAGAACTCATCAGGTCCGAGTCACGTAACCATCCATAATCAGTACAATAAAACAGGACACGCCGGTCTAATGTGTCTTTCCCCTGCGACAGCTCGAGAATCCATTAAGCTGATATGCTTTTTTTGCTGAAAAGCAAGTTGAAACTCCCCACCGACTCTGCCCCCACTTCCAACTTTCCCTAATACGTACAACTTTTACTTTACCCCTCGTCTTTATTTCCCCAGGAGATCGGGCCACATCACGTGCTACAAATTCTAGCATTAGCCCGCCCTCACCACCCAGTAATAAGTTAACACGTGTACGAGACAGTAATCAGTACTCTTCGTGGCTGGATGTTAGTGGATATGCATTTTATTCGTTCCCGGCATATATTTTTTAGGATTAATTTCACTATATGTCCATAAACTAATGTCCATATCCTAAACTGGTCTTAAACTTATTTTTTATTAATTACTATCCATAAACTACCTATAACCCTCAACTCTTAATCTAAGACTATTACACTTAAACGAATTTGAACTTACGGCTTTGTAAATGTTACAATAATAATAATATCAGTCAAACTATTGTTCAATCAACATATTAGTCTTAAATTCCAAAACATTCACAAATTATATATGATATATTTAAATCATGTTGGTTAAAATATAAACATGTTTACCTATTGCGACTATTTAATGACTATTTAATTTTTAATCCATGGATTTACGACTTGATCCACATATATCAAGAATATTTGAGGTTAAATCTAAATTGACAGTTAATGCTTTAACTAACAAAATAATAAAAAATGCTTTGAGGATTTGATTGAAATATGTTAAAATGTATGAGCTGATTTAAAATGTGAATTATAGTTTGGGGGTACTTGATGCAATTAATCCTAAATTTAAATGATATTAAAAACAGGAAGAAAAGGAATGGAAGGTGAATTGCATTTTGGAGAAATATTTCACTGAAAACGATGCATACTGTGTTCCCAGTTGACGATTTATCGGACTCCTTTTGGGCGGCGCCGACGGGGATGAACAGAAGCCAATCGGAGTGGGCTTTGGAGATTTTTCTCGAAGAGTTTTCCGGTACCGGCGGGGCGATCCCGGTGTCGCGTTCCAGTGAGAGTGTGATTGGTCCCTCCTTGGCGGAACCTCAGCTGTCCGTTTCGAAATCTGAAGAAGGCGACGGTGATGACGACGTAGTGGAGATCAAAAGGCCTTGTAATCAGAATCATAGCTCTCCGTCGTCTGCTCTGAAACCGACGATCCCGATTGACTCCGATGAGGTCCAAGCGATCCTCAAGAGCCAGCTTGAACAAGCCTGCGTTGTTTTTGCTCTCTCTCGTGTATCACTCTCACTCTAATCTCGATTTTCCAATTGGATTCATCATTGTATAATATAAGTAATACTAGTATGCATCTTTTATATTGAAAAATAAAATTATTCAGGCGTCAGCTGTGAAGCCAGAAGCTTCGTCTGCCCAACCTGAAGATCGATCGCTTGAATCGAGATCCAAAGTTCAATGTAAGCTTTTCCTTTGCATGCCTTTTGATTTCACCTTTTTCTTTCTTTATTGCAATGAATTGAGTCTTTTAGACTTTTCTATTTTATCTAACGCAACAGATAGAAGTAGAACTATTTTAGGCAGGATGAAGAAACGCTTATGTTTCCTGTTCTTGTTTGGGAAACTCTGTTTGATATTTGAATTCAACTCCTGTGATATAAGCATACGATACGCAACCCTGTAAATTAATTTTAGTTATTCCCCTTCTGTTTCAGATTATATGGAGCCATTTTTTGTTCTAAATTATGGAGGCAATTTTTAGTTAGTTCAAAGCGATAATTATATTCCTGAGCAGGAGTTAATTCAAAGAGAGCTATGATTTGTGTTAAAATTTGCTCATTACCGTGTCAGGGTGCTTGTATTTTGGAATTAATGGAGTTTAGTCGGGAAGATCGCTAGTCATATGCAGTGTGATAAGCAGTTTCTTGCTCATAAGTATGATTCATTGTAATAGGAGGTTGCAAACTTGCAACCATTAATCGAGTTTAATTTGATTTCTAAATGGCAGACAGGGGTATAGTTAGATTTTTCTAAGGTTTTTCGTATATTTGAACGATCCTTAGAAGTCGAGCAACATAGTTTATATACTACGGCAAGTCTATATGACCTTGAATCAATGTAGTTCATCTAGTTTCTGATTTCTCTGGGGTCAGATTATGGCAGAAATCAGAATCAGTTACAATAATGTTTCTGTAGTTTGGATCCTTTAAGTGAACTACATCAATGATTCATTGGAGTTTTGGTGAACTGTAGGAAAGCTTTGCTTTTCACTTAGTTTTTACTGGAGCCATTATGTGCATATCATATTTCATTGTTCCTAATAGCCATGTTTGCACTTTTCATGAAGTGCGATGTGAGTCATGTGACTTGATCTTCGATTCATGCTTGGAAAGGAAAATGAGAAAAAATGATGGAGGCATACATAAAAATGGAATTAATTTGCTGTACTGGATTTGATAACTTCACATAGCCATTCAAACAAGAAATGGAACATTAATCCATTTACATATAATAATATCTTGCATATAAAAATTCTTCCATTGAAGGTTCCTCAAAGGCTCAAGGACGGGGTGAACCAGATGCTACACCTTGTGGAATGTTGGCTGTGTCAACGACACAGAAAAAAACAGGGGTACAAAGGACGCAAACAACAAGTGTGTCCTCAGGAGAAGATTCAGATGATGATGAACTTCGAGATACTGAAACCACTGACAACATGGATCCGGCTGATGCAAAACGTGCGAGGAGGTAATCTTGTTTTCTATTTTTTATCTTGTATTATTCATTGGTTTGAGGATTTGCAATGCTATCTTTCTGCTCTTTATCTTCTTTTGCTTAACATGTTTGATTTCCTTTTCTTGTCTTTTTCTTTGCCCTAATTAAAAGGGTCAGTATGACTGTAAGACTAAGTTGTTATCTTCAAAGGACTCAAATATTTATTCTGCAAATAGAACTCGAACTTATGATTATACACCACTTAATTGAACAAAATTCTACTATCTGTTTCAAGAATTAATCAAAACACAAACGTTCTAAGCAGTAATTGCCTAATTAACTGCCATATTTCTGAATTAATAAATTCTTTCTAAACTCAATCTTCAATTGGTTGATGCAATCAAAAAATAGATCTGAACTAATTGGTATGTTGGTGATGGATCAGAATGCGGTCAAACCGAGAATCAGCCAGGCGCTCTAGAAGAAGAAAGCAAGCACATATGAATGAACTTGAAGCACAGGTTTTGACACACCATTCCCCCTGCCCCCTAATGGTCTGGTGCAGTTTGTTTTATTGTCTTTTTGATCCTGCAAGTGATTTTTTCTAGGTTGGCCAACTAAGAGTTGAACATTCAACATTACTCAAGACTCTAAGTGACACTAATCACAAGTATGATGAAGCTGCTGTTGACAATAGAATTCTGAAGGCTGATATCGAGACATTAAGAGCAAAGGTAAACCATCACCCTCAAGTCAGTCACCGTCACCATTGCCTAATTCGCATTTTCTTATAGTGGTCCAATTACTCTTCTGTTAGTTGAGTTATGGGTCCTGTTGAAAGTTGAAAATTTACTTCCACATAAATAACAGGAGAGTACGTTATTGTGACATCATGAGGTTTTTGAAGATTAGTTAGTTGAACTCTGAAAAGAAATAGGCAAATTCATTTTCCTTCTTCATCTAGGATTAAAGGATTTGATCATAAACGAGTGTGCAGATTATAGTAGCTGCAGTTTTCTCGGGGAAGGGAGATTAATTTGGTTTTGGTGAGTTGTATGTGCTTCAGGGATCTGCTGGACTTGTCCAGTATTGACACACTCACTTCTATGGTGTGTTCAACTGTTCATATACTTGAAATTACATATGATTTGTATCTCCCTATTAATTATTAACGGATACTGACATGATATCGGTTATCGTGTTAATCAGGTTGATTGTTGTATTTGAAATTTTCAGGTCAAAATGGCTGAAGAGACAGTTAAGAGGGTGACGGGGATTAACCCTGCTAATCTATCTAGGCACAATGTAGCTAATGTCGGCATGCCTTTTATCAGCAGTCCATTGGAAACATCTCCGGTTGCTCCTGTTCGATTGCAGCCGAACAATAATCAGTTCTTTCACCAACCAGTTCCTGGCATTGCTGCTCCCATGCACCATCAGAGAGTGGAAAACAGTTTTGTGGGCAACACCCTGGTTCCTCCTACCGTGAATCCACATACCGAAGTAGGAGTGAAAAATGCCAATGAAACATCTGCATTGCAGCATACACTTGGCTCGGAGCGCTTTCGAGATCCGATTGGTCGTGGTGTCTGTCCAAGCGGACTCATGTCTGGCTGGGAACCACAACAGCATGCAGCTTCCAAGAACAAGAAGCAAAGCTGAATGTCGATGTCGCTGCCTTTCCCGTCGTGTTTTCTGAGATGGGGTTCGAGAAGTTTAGCTTGTGGTACTAGTATTAATTAAAAATCTATTCATAGGTATGCACTTTTGTATTTAACATCTTGGCATTATAACATTGACTCTACTAAGTCCATTCAGTGAACTTTATTGGGTAAATTATCTATGAAAATCATATGTTCATATCCGGCGCCGAAGAAGCTAAATCTGTTGTCTAGGCACTCCCACTTAAGCAGTTGAAGGTGGACCATTGAACCTGAGATAACCTCAGGTAATTCACATTCGACCGCGAATAAGATTAAAGTTTAACCGTCTATATATGCATTCAGGGACGGATGCAGAACTTTTATATTAAAGAAGGTGAACCTGTAAGCTAAATAAAATTTCATCGGATAACATACCTTTTATTTTAAGTTAAGGTAATTGCAAACCATTTGACAATGCATGCTCAATCACCCAAACTACTGCAACTACTAATGCTCGAACCCATGACCTTAAAGAACAACAACCGTTTCTTTAACCACTGAGGCAAGTTGATTCATGTAATTAGTCAGTAATATTATAAAAGTAAAGGTTTAAACTATATCAAATTAAAGCATAATGAATATCTCATATAAAAAGGATCAAAACCATAACTTAGAATGCACAGAGCTTTGTTTGTTGTAGGTGAACCAAATCATCCATATTAGCGGTGAGCGATCGATCGAGCCGGATCAAAAAAATTGAGTTATTTGAGTTTACAAGTCAAATTTTATGACTCAATTTTTATTTGATTTTTTTTATTCGAGTCGAGTGAGTTTTCAAGTGACACTACAAATTTAATTATAATTATTTATTATTATTATTTTTGAAATTTTGTATTTATTTATAATATCATAATACTTATTAATTTTAATTTAAACGACTTTTTGTATCCATATACATTGCGCGCGCGCGCGCACACACACACACACATATATATATCAAGCAGAATTGAGAGATTCAGCTCGAACTTAAAAACTAATCTACTAATTACTAAAATTTTTGAATTATTAAAATTTTCATTTTACAACTAAAATTTTATTTTAAAAAAATTGAGTTGAGTAGAAAAATCTAATTTTTTCAAGTTGAGTTTTGTTCATCCATAATCCAAATTAGACATAATTAGGTTGTGACTTTTAGGTAATCTTATAATTAAGCTCTAAGCCTCTAAGTACTTGATTAGGAATAATACAGTTAATCTTGTCCTTTTTTTGTAATTTTGTAAAAAGAAAAAAGTAGTATGAAGTTGAATACATAAATACAATTCTGTTATGAATATTTATCTATGTGGATGTCTATCATGATTAGAACTTTATCAAAGGAGTTTGATTTATTTATTATTAGGAATATTATCTCTATGAATTAGAGTTTAATGTATTATGTACTTCTTATGCCTATAAATAGATGATTCATTGAAAGCATTGTACACGAATTCTATATTTGAGAATAATACAAATCTCCCCCTCTCTCTCATCTCTTTGATCTTTTATTCTTGTTCGTTGTTCTTTGTTATTTTATTTACAACACGTTATCAGCACGAGACTCTAATCAACTGAGGTCTTCATCGTTATAATTCAAAAGAAGTTACCGGGAAGAATTCAAATAAACCAAAGATAAGTTTTTTTTTCTCCTTATTTTTTTAGTTACCGATTGTCTTTCTCTTTATATTTTAACTTTGTTTTAATTTTTTTGAAAATTTTGGAAGTATGTTTGATTTTATTCGAACATTGGAAAGAGATAAATTTGTGGCTTCTCACAAACCAAAAGACGAATCGACAAAGACGAAGAGGTTGCATTTGGTGTAAATTACGTGTGTTTTCTCTTGTTCCTAAAAGGGTTAATTAGCGGTATGCTTATTCATACTTTTACTTATATGATTATATTTGATATTTTTCATATTATTATTTATATCATTTTATTTGGTAAAAGTTAATATTTTTAACCGTGTTTTGAGTTTTACATGATATGCTTAAATGGCTTGGAAAGAGATGTGATATAAAGGACTATGAGAAGCTATCTCGATCATATGCTATGTCTCCATTGTCCACGAGAGAAAAATTAATATCGGTAAATTTTGGTTTTATTTTTATTCTTTATATTATTATTTTAAAGTGCGATAAATCATGATGATTTTGAATTTACAAGAAGATTATTATAAAGTCTATATTTTCTCGAAAGCAATATTTCTTCTTCGTTGAAAAACTTGACCATAGACTTCTCCCAATTTCAAGTTACGGAAATTCTTCTTGATCCAAAAAGTTTTATGGGAGGCATTCCTTGAAGTGAATGCAAAGCATGATGTTTATTCCATGCGATTATCAATGATGGGGCATTCCCTGAAGTGAATGCAAGCATGATGTTTATTCCATGCAATTATCAATGATGGGGCATTCCCTGAAATGAATGCAAGCATGATGTTTATTCTATGCGATTATTGGATCTGTTTCATTCCCTGAAGTGAATGCAAACATGGTAAATCATTATTCAATTAGAGACATAATTTCGATATAATCCAAGTATAATTGGCAGGACATCCCGTTCTGCGAGGCTACTGGTCTCAAAGGAGGTTTTTAAAGGACCTTGTGGACAGGTTTAACAATGCCGCGTACGAGGATTAAATCTTTGTTCTCTGTGATAAGGATATGTGAAAAAGGTTTTAAAGACCCACTGGCTCAACTCCATTCCCTGAAGTGAATGTGAGATTATATTATGGAAGGAATAAAAAATCACATTAAAAGTTGTGGTCGTGGTCGATGCAATGAATATACATATGAAAAATATAGTCGTTTTAAGAATACTTCTACCCGCTGGTAGCGAAGTTATAAGGACGACAAGAGTGATAAAGATCATTCTAAGGAAGTGAAATCCTTTTACCAATGTGATGTTATAAACCATTGGTTTCGTACTTGTCAAACGCCAAAGTATTATGGACTTTATCCATAATCATGAATGATAAATGAAATAAAATATAAACAAAATTTGTTTATGGCTGAAATAATTATGGCGTTATTGGTCCAACTCAATTGGATATTGTTAATTTTCTCATAACCCTTGAAGGGAATAATTTACCATTTATTTTATTTCCCTTATAACCTCTAACAGGAATAATTGGTTTTTATTTTATTTTTTTATGTTAATTCGTTTTATTTATTATTTATTTATGTTAGTTTGTTTTATGTTTATTTATTTCATATATTATTTATTTACGCTTTATGTTAATTTATTATTTGAAGAATATGATTACTTCCGGAATAAAATATACAATAAATTGTGACTATTTATGCCTAGAATTGTGGCTATTTATGCCTAGCAGATAATGCAAGTGCTCATATTGTACTTAAGCATAAGAAATATTTTTCACATTTAAATGCAAGGGGAAATATGAGTAGTATTTCTCAAAGTACTAAAATATCAATACTTCGGAAGAGCACTTGAAAGTTTATCTCTGATAGATAATCGACTTGATATGATGTGCTATATTTTATATTTTTCATTCCTCGAAGTGAATGATACAAAGTACATATTTTCATTACCTGAAGTAAATGAAACAAATCACATTTTGAAAGGTGCACAATTATACATTTCTCGATTAAAATGCAAAGGAATAATGTGAGTACTATATCCGGAAGTACTAATATCACAAAAGGCTCTGGTTGAGCAAATATGTTATTGTCAAATGGAACTTTATTCCATATTCACAGCGCGTTATACTCGTCAAAGTCATAAAGAGAGCAATATGAGTTCGCAAACTATCCCTTTGGGAATTATAGATAACATATGTTATCAATTGACATTTGAAATAAGCCAATATGGATATAAGTTTTGGTAGCCAAAAAGTCAGTTGAAAGCTCTAGAAGAGCTATATATTGCTACCAAAAGATAATTTCAATTGAAAGCTCCGAAAGAGCTAAATATATTCCTATTTAAAGGAACAATTTTGATGGCCGTACTAGACATGTACGAGTGAGATTGAATTACATGTTATGGTAAACAAGGAGTTTACAAATTCAGAGATATATACACATATATATATAGTTGGCATGATCAGTTAGATCATCCTGATCAATAATGGTGCAGAAATTATTGAGATTTACATGCACGTGTATTAAAAAAACTTGTAGTTCTTGTAGTGCTTATTCTCAAAGGAATGAATTAAATTCCACTTATTAAAGAACATGAAGTTCTTGTGTTACTTAAAGGAATTGATTAATTCCACTTACTAAAAGAACCTGAAGTTTTTGTGTTGTTTGTTCTCAAAGGATATAAATGATCCCACTTACCAAAAGAATTAGAACTTAAAGTTCTTGTACTGAAGTTGAGACTGTATGTCTTGCACATCTGAACGAAATATGGGCCCATATATCCACAAATGTGGAAAGTTTTATATGATTTTAGTAGATGCATCTACATTATTTTATTGACTTGCAACCAGAAGTCTGTGAGATTGATTCTAAAAGATTCAGATTATGCAGTTAGACTATTCGTCTTGAAAAACTAGTGGGTTTATATTTTAGCTATATCAGTTGTTACAAAGCCTATTGATTATGAAAAATATAGTTTAGCAAAATTTTAATTGGATGCCTCCTATTTAATAGCTAAACTATGAGAACAAAAGAGTTATTATTTATATGGTGTTTCCGTATAGCAACACTTATACGCATCAAGCCAACGAGTTATAATAAACTCCCCGTTATGATTGGTTTTTGGTCAGAAACCATACGTTTCCCATTTTATGATTTTTGAATGTGCGATATGAATTGCTCCACCACAACGCACAAAATGGGTGAATAAAAAGGGTTGAGAATATATATTGAGTACGAGTCTCCTTTTATGTTTAAATTCTTAAACATTAATTGGAGAATCATTTATGACATGATTTTTCTCAACATCAGGGGGAGATAATAATCAGCTGGATAGAGGAAAATGAATTATCATTATCTAGATCCTCGTATATGAACTAGAAGTTCATAAGATAATTCATGTTATTACATGTCAACTGCCGGACATATTTACTGACCCAATGAGAGTAATTAAGTCTCATATACCAGCTGAAATGCTCTAAGTTTAAATTACATGTTAGAGCGAGAGAATGTAAATCATGCCTGAAGCATGATAGTTGAAATGGTTCCAATGATCAAAATTCTCGTAAATAGAAAGTAATATGAGATGGTCATATATTGGAGGCGGGTGCTCCTGAAGAAACCCAAGACATAACAAATAATAAAACTCTATAAGAGTTTCAGGTACCTGAAATAAAGATTGAAATCTTGAATAGATCTCGATGAGTTATGTCATTACGAGAATAGAACCAGAAAATTGGAAAGTTGTCGACAACGATTTTACAAACAATTTTACATAAAATACTTCTATAGAAGTAAAGAAAGAAATCGAGGATCTTGTATAAAATCTATCTAGAAGTATAGATATTGAATTGGCCAATGTTGAAAGACGCTTTGAACTTCTAAAATAGAAGTATTTGGACCAGCAGTCCAAACACCTAAAGGTGTAATGCAAGTGAGGCACAAATAAGTAGTCGTAAATACGACTTGAACTATGATTTATGAAAAGTTTTAATTACTTCATGGTGGATGCAATTACTTTGGCAGTTATGAAAATTTTACATGCGTCTAATTATTTGTGGATCCATATTTATCCTTGAAGGATCTAAAATGCTATAAGCATTTGGAAATTTCTGAGAAAATTTATTTAGACATGTCTCATGAATATTTTGGCGCATTTGGTATAATCGTCTTAGTGAATACTAATTGAGAAAATACTATAAGAATGATCAGATTTCCTTATGTATTTTATAAAGGAGTTTGGATCAAGATCCATTATGATAATTTTAGAACTCTTAAAGAGCTTCAAATTGGAAACTCATGAAGTACTTTCAATACAAATACTTGAATCTTGACCTGAAGATCGAGTTTTTTTTTTATATATTTCTTTTGTCTATGAATAGACATAAGCTGAAAGAATCTTAAAAAAAATTCAATATGAATAGAGCATATCTATTGAGTATCGCAATAGTTGTAAGATTGTTGGATGTGAATAAAGATAATTATATCTTTTCTTGGTCTTGAAGCACTATATATTAGTTGGTCAAGAAATATCTATGATTATACAAAGATCATTACATTTAGATCTTTAAACATTCGTTGATGCCTCCTCAAATGTCGTAGAAATAATTGTTATGCACGAGGCAAGCCAAAAAGATGTGTTTGGTTAAGACCATTGACCCAACATATCTAAAAGATATGCGGATTTACTTTTACAAGATATGATAAAAGCTATCTTGTGTGAAGATAACGCAAGATGTTTATCTCAGTTTGAAAATGGATACATCATGAAACATATTACTCCAAAGTTTCATCCCTCACGATCATTAGAAAAATGATATTCAAGATTAAATTATGAAGATTCAAAGATCTTCTCTGATGTTTGCATGAGGGAGAGTAAATACGAGTTGCACTCTTTTTTCCTTAACCGAGGTTTTGTCCCAATGGGTTTTCCTGGTAAGATTTTTAATGAGGCAACATGTTATGCGTATCAAAGATGTGTGTACTCTTTTTCCTTCACTAAAGAATTTTTTTCCCACTGGGTTTTATCTTAGTAAGGTTTTAACGAGGCACATTATCTTCATAGACATCCAAGGGGGAGTGTTATGAATATTTATCTATGTGGAAGTCTATCATGATTAGAACTTTATCAAAGGAGTTTGATTTATTTATTATTAGGAATATTATCTTTATGAATTAGAGTTTAATGTATTATGTACTTCTTATGCCTATAAATAGATGATTCATTGAAAGCATTGTACACGAATTCTATATTTGAGAATAATACAAATCTCTCCCTCTCTCTCATCTCTTTGATCTTTTATTCTTGTTCGTTGTTCTTTGTTATTTTATTCACAACAAATTCAGTTTTAATTTAAAAACAACAAAAGAAATGAGCTCAAGTTTTCCTTCTTTTACAAAGATGAAAGGTGCAAAATTAAAGGAGCAAGGGCGGGCCTTTGGCTCCCTTGTTAATGGAGCAATTATATATTCATTCCCTTCGAAAATTCAATTTAGTCCTTATTAACCTTTCAATTAAATGGATAAATTTCATTTTTGGCCTCCTCCCAATCAATCCAAGATATTTTATATAGAAAATTTCCAACTTTAACCCCTTGAAATCTTTTTTATTTTATCTCATCACCCCCTTATTTTTAAGCTTAGAAATACTAATACAAGTAGATTGAGCCACAAGTAAAGACACTCGAAAGATTCAAAGCCAATATTATAACAGAAAAGAAGGAATCAGATTTGCCTTTTCCTTTTTTTAAAGTTAGTAATTACCTTTTTTTTATAAAGTACATAAGTAGTCACTTAAACTATGAAATAAATGATATTTTGGGTAATTATCTTTCGAAAGTTATAAAATAATCATTAAATTTATCAAGCTGTTACAAAATGATCATTAAATTTGTATCATATTGTTATAAAATGATCATTAAACCACAAGAATTGTTACTCTTTTTATAATATTTAATGAGTGTTTTATAATAGTTTAATAAATTTAATTATTATTTTATAATTTGTAAAAGGTTAATGACTAAAATAATTAATTTTCTAATTTAATGACTTATTTTTAAAAGGTTAGAAAAAGAAAAGTGACATGGAAACAAACCAAGCAGATGCACATAAAATAAATAAATAAATGGAGGAAGAGTTGGTGTGAGGTAGCCTTCACAAATAAGAGTAATAAATGTCAAAACTTTTGACATTATTGACAGTTAACGCTATAACGGCACCTTATAAGGATTAAGGAATGTAGTATTAAAATTAGTGATAATTATATATTTATTATTCTAATTATGCATGCGTTATTGTTTTAGTACCTCGACTATTATTTTTGGTAAAATGAAATATAATTTATATTTTTGTTCTGTTTTGGTACTCGAGCTGTTAAAAACATACAGAAATGATGACGTAGCTTGATATTATTATAGTTTTAGTCTAAACACATATATATATTATCAATTTAGTCCAAAATCCATCGATTTAAAACTTCAACTTAATTTTTGGGTAAAAAATCATCTTAATTTTGATTAAATTTTGTCTCATAACTTTCCCACCCCTCGTATTCTCATCGGTATCTTGATCGTGCAATTTGAGCCCTCCAGTAGACCCCGCATTAGCCCCCCATTGATCCGCAAATTCTAAAGTTTTGATTGTTCCTAGCGTGTTTTTAAACTCCAAAACTCAACAAAGTGTTCGACTGGAAGAAAAAAAAGGAATATACATTTTTAATCTAAAAATTAAAATAATTTTTAAATTGATAGAATTTTAGACTAAATTTATAGACTGTATAAATTTTTAGACTAAAACTGTTATTAACCCAATCCACATCACCATTTCTGTTAATTTTAAATGGCGAAGGTACAAAAACAGAACAAAAATGTAACGTTAGATACCATTTTACCTAAAGATAATACTTGAAATACCAAAACAATAATACGAGTATAATTAGAATACTAAATATAGTTTTCCCTTAAAATTATACAACTCCATGTGACCCCACCCAATTTCATTTTATTTTATAATAAAATAGGAGTAATGAAGCAATGATTGATTCACGAGTTTTTGAAACAGATAAACGTCAGTACGAGGGCACAGGAACAGCAACATTTGGTGCTACTTATCAACTACGCTTGAATTAGGGGGAAAGGCAGAAAAAATGAAAATTGGTCGGTCCATGTCAAAAATATTATTTAGGGAATTGATTATTTTCTACGGTGGCAAGGGGCTATTATAATTAACAATGACAATTTAGTAAAATAAAAAATTGACTATTGAGTTTTAAAAGTTCCAAAAATAATTATAAAAAATATTAATGTTAACAATAAACAATATATTTGTGGATTATAATTATCAGTTCATTTGTTTGTGTATTACACTTGTTGATTTTGGTCATAGTTAACATATCGTTTTATATGGATGAAGGTATTATTATATCAATAACTTTGTTTGAACATTATACTAATTTATTCTTACCATAAATCGTAATTATACAAATTTTATTGTTGTAACCATAACTTGAAAAAAAATCATATTACATCAAATTAAGGGTAGGGAGGGTCGAATCAATGAAGTAATGTATGTTAAGAGAGTCATTCTTATATTAAATTTTTGTAAAATTCGATTTGAATTAGTCGACTAATAAATTAGATATAAATTATTAAACAAAAAATATTAAATGCAAGAACTGAACAACCAGTTTGTCAATAAAGACAGAGATATTAAGAGGTGGAGAGTGACCCTATTTTAATTTTATTAAATTTATAGTTTAATTATAAATTTACTTAATTTTTAAACATTTATAATTTGTTCCCTAACTCTCCAAATTCTGACCATATTCTGATCATGGCCTTGTTGTTTTGGGTATATGGCGATATATCAAAGACAAAACATTTAGAAGTGCCGACTTCTATATACATAGAAATCCGAATAACGTCGTCCACAAGCCAAATGTTACTTTTTTTACAAGAAATAAATTACCAAAAGTTAATTTTTAATTAGAATATCTTATCTTGTCTTGTATTCTTTTAAAAAAGTTATTATCATAAAAAATCATATCCCCTTTGATTAAATCATCTTACGGATTACATTAATTCTCAAATTTCAACGCCTTATCTTAACACCGACCAAAGAAAGGCCATAATTGACCATTCGGTTCACACATCTATCTTGTTAAGCAAACGTAATTAGGGAAAGGACTTGGTCCAATTACCAGAAAACAAGTTTAAAGGAGGTAAAACAGCATTATCAAAACATAATTATTGATGGATTGAAAACTAATTCAATCAAATATAGACAAATAATTGTAAAACTATTTAAAATATGGATTAATATCTTATACACTGGTGGTGAGAACTGAAAGTTTCCACAAGTGACTCAGTTTTAGGGTATATAGAGTTAGTTTAGGGTATATGGTTTAGGGATTTAAATGTAAGGATTTAGAATTTAGGGATAGTTGTTTTAATTTAAGATTTAGGGTTACAATTTAAATTATAACCCTAAAAGCTAAACCATAACTTAAAAACCCTAAATTATAACCCTAAACTTTAAATTAAAACAATTATCCCTAAATTCTAACCCCTACGCATAAACCCCTAAACCTTATACTCTAAATTAACTCTATATACTCTAAAACTAAGACACTTATGAAAACTTTAAGTTTCTTATAGAATATTTATCTCTAAATTATTGCAGAGAACAGAATCAGTTAAAAAATAGCTCGAGAGTTGGGACTAACCTCACAAAGCTCGAGACTGCACGAGCCTGGTACATAAATTTTAGTACCTTCAAGATAAGAACAGTAAATAAAGATCAGAAACTGATAATTTCTGGAATATTAAACAGAAACGGGAGAAAGAAGCAAAAACAAAGGAGATTAGGAACCCACCTTTTCCTCTTTTTTTCTCTATGCTTTGATTCCACAACTTCAAAGATCCCTGCAGATGATCAAACTTAACAAAAACCCAACAAGAATGAGGATGCAAAATAATTTTTATAACAAAATCAGATCAACCCTTACATAAAAAAGTGAAGGGGATTCTTCAAATAGTTATGTTAATAAGCAAAAAGTGAAAAAAAATTTATTGTTTCATATCATCTTAACCCCAATCTGTGAGTTCCTGGGATTTATCTCAGATGGTTTCCATTCTTCTTTCTTCACATTTTTACCCTTCCCTTCCTCTTCTTCAGAGCTCTCAGACAAAGCAAATATGGGTTCCATCAACTCAGCATCTTCAACTGAGTTTTTATATTCGGGATTCAATTCAAGCTCAGATTCTTTGAGCATTCCAGTTATAGGTGTGGGTGTGGGTGTAGGTGAAGGTGTGATTCGGTTATAAGGAGAAAGCCATTTGGCCTTGATATACTCAGCTTTTCGCCATGGAGGAATATGCATTCCTTTCTTCTTCAGGCATTGCTTTACAGCCTCAGAAACAACATCAATTATCTTCTGGAGACGATCGGCTTTGCCGACGAAGATGAAGGGAAGCATTTGGAGTATTGACTTGTAAGTCTTGGTAGATCGGGCGAGTTCGAATTCTGATCTGAAATCGATGTCGATCAACAACCGTTCCCCCTCAATTATCACATCTATGTATTCATATTCTCCTGCTTATCAAAGCAAAACAAGAAATAATATTCAAGCCATTGCATAGGAATCAGATAGTATAATCTAATTTGAAGACAGAGGGAGAAAGGAAGTACCGGCGGGAAAAGATGAAGATTTTTCCCAGAAAGATTTGCAGATAGAAGCATCGTATCCCAGGATCAATAATCCATCAGTAACAATTTTCCTGCAAAATTCGTCTTTGCTCTTACAGTTTCTGTTCTTTTCCATAATCTTCGCTGTATCCGCCAATAATTTCTTTTCCTTCACACTCATTGGAGAAACCAGACTCTGTTCCATAAAAGAACAAAAGCACATTTAAAAAAATACTAAAATTTTAGGATAAAAAGGAATTTGAAGAGAAATAAGGCGGAAATTACTGTTATACCTTTAGGATTTCAGATGCTTCAGCGGAAGAAGTAAGATTGGATTTGGAGTTGTCAAAGAAACCGTCCATTTCGTCATCGGAGCTGTCGCTGCAGCTACGATTGCTGAAGCAGTTACAGCGGTTACGGCTGTTACACCTAACGGCACAAGATTGTTGTTTCTCGTTGTTTCCTTCTATGAAATTCTGAACCATCCTCGCCAAACAAACGGAGCTCGGCTCGAACTCAGTACCGCATTCGTTGCTAAAAGGGAGCTCATCGGCGGCGACGGCGACAGCACCGATCTTCTCCGCCGACGAATTTCTTAGAACGCTAGGGAACGGTCGCTCAAACAGCCGCTTGAACCGCGATTTCGCCGCAGGCTGCTTTACCGCCTCCGACTGCGGCGGTGCTGCCTCTTCTAGCGTGTTGAAATCGATCGGTTGGATCTTCATCATAAAAGGCATGTTTCTCAGCCTACAAAAGCCGTTACTACGGCCGCTTTTCAAACTCTCGTTGATTCTTCGCTTTGCGTGAGATCAGCATACGCAATTGACACAGAAATTCATATCTTAGCCAAAAATTAAAAATGAATGCGGTTTAATCAAGACATGAGACTCTTAACGTCGATTATAATATACTATTATTTGCATCTAATTTGCCAAACAATGCATGCAATAACTTCAAAACTCAGCTAAGTAGAGTTGCTTTGCTAATTGCTAAGGATTTTTCCCCCTTCTTTATTCCTTATTTTTTCCAGATACGGTTAAAGTTCCCGAATCACGCAACGGGACGAGGTCATAATGTTATTGCCTTGGGAATTCACGCGAAGATCATGACTGGCTAGCGCCTCCACCTTTTTCCTTGCCGGAATTCATTTTTCCGGTGATAATTGACCGGCGAAGAGAACGAAAATAAAGAAACGATGGAATAAGCTTGAAAATGGAAATGAGATGAGAGTGTTAAGACTTAAGAGAGTAGTGGTCCGGGCCATTTATAAAGGGCGGAGCAGGGATCGATGACGTGGATTTTTAAGGACTGGCTTTGGAATCCGACGTGGAAAAATATTTAATCCGTTGAATTTTGGGGGTGAGTTGACCCGTAAACCCGGTTCATTCCTTAGTGGTAGTTTTACACGATGCCACGTAAAGGAGCGTGACGATGACGTGCCGGTTTATCTGTTGATTTACTTGGGCTTAATTTATGATTTACTCCTTGAACTATACCCATTCTATCATTTTTAATGAAAAACCAACCTTTAAATTATACTCTTTGTTTGCTTTTAGATCTTAAATTATTATTTTTTTAAAAAATACTTAAATTATTATTTTTAGTCATTTAAGTCTGATAGTTATCTAAGTTGAAAAAATTATTTCAGCCAATAAGATGTTAACACATTACGTAGTTATTTTGACCAAGAAATAATTTATGGATTAAAAGAAAAAATGACATAGTTTAAATATTTATCTTAACTAAAAAATGATTTAAGGTCTAAAAACAAACAAAGGGCATAGTTTAATGGCTGATTTTTCACCTAAGCCTTTATATTAACATTTAGGATAAACTACAGTAACCATTATTTTTATTTGATCACTCAACTTTTAAAAATTATATTTTTATCATTTACTTTATTTATTAATTATAAAATGGTCACCCAGACGTCAACTCTCATCATATTGATGATTAACACATTAACAAAAAGATTAATTTTAATTTGACCATTGAACTTTAATAAGAATACCAATATTTTGGCTAAAGTTCATGGGACAAATTTAAAATTAATCACGTTTATTAGTGTATCATGTAATCAATGTAACAAGAGTTAATGTTCGAGAAACCATTTTGTGATTAATCAATATCGTAACTGACCAAAATGTAATTTTCGAAGGTTGAGTGATATAAATCAGAAGAAAAAAAATCCTGCCTTGTGATATGGTGGTTTTTGAAACTAATAACTGATTCATGATGGTCGCGTGGGGAGGTTCGGTAAACTATCTTTTTTATGGTCTGAGGACACTGTACAAATTCTGACAATACGACAGATCGGTAATTTTATCACTTAACCCTTTTAAGTAAAAATGTGGCGTATAATTTTTGTGAACAGTCACTATTTCTTTAAAAAAGTTTTTTACTATAATTTGATGTTAATTCTTGGGGGCGAATCGTAAGGCATAGTGTGATGTGGTTAGAGTGCGACACAAACAGAAAATATTACAATACATAAAATTAAAAATGTTATATTTTTTTATATTATTTTAAGTTGATGGTTAAGTATTGAAGCTTAGCTTCGAGTATCCATATTTATCATTTATGATAATATTTTGGGTAAACTACATAAATGGTCATTCGACTATGCTTTAATTATCTTTTGCGTCCTCCGACTATTAAAAGTTACAAACTGGTCCCCTGACTTAAAAAAGTAACAAATTGGTCCAACACCGTTAAAAATTTAACAGCTAATGACGTGACAGTTAATATAAATTGGTATAATTACATAATTAGCCCTCAAGCTCTACACTTATTTTAGTTTGACCCTAATTCTAAAAAATTAACCCACATAATTTTAATAATATATCAATTTAGTCCATCTTTTCTATTTCTCTCATCCTTTAATTCTTCAATTCAAACCTAGTACTAGTCGGGAGACCATTTATGTAGTTTACCCTTTATTAAATCATTTACATCTATTTATTTTCATCAAACTACTATTTTTTTTGTTTCATTTCTCACCCAAGCCATCGTCGTCAGAATCACCGTCCAAAATCAGTTTATTAGAAATTCCGACGTTTCAATTCTTTCAATTATTCAATTCTACTTCACCAAAATCCAAGAAATCATAAACCCATGTTTAAAATTTTTGTCTATCCAATACCCAGAATTCAATTTTCTTCAATTTGATTAAATTTGCCTCATTAATCCATTTCTTATATTTTTTGTTCAACCAGGACATCTCTCTTATGCTCAGATCTCAGTTTGTAAATTGAATTGTTGAAAGAGTTATTGTTGTCGGCGTTTCGACAGAAAATATAACAAATCGTATCGTATGCATGGAATTATCGACATGTCAGTAAATTTTGTTGGTGGAAACTGAACTGATAGTGTACAAATTTCGACCCAGAGAAAACCCATTAAAGCATCAATAGCAACGCCCTGAGCGGCGGCGGTGGTGGTTACTATATTCGTCTTGACCGGCAAGGACTATTTGACTATTTAGGCCCTGAATGCGTTATCAGCAAACCAATCGGATCCAGAGGTGACTTCGAATTTAGAATGGTTCAAAATCTATGGCTATCCTGGACTTGGATATTTGAAAATTTAAGAATTCTTTAAAAGAATTTGGGTATTTGATTAACTTTGAAAAGATGATTTACAAAGGCACAAAGTTGAAAAAAATAGAGGAATGATGCAAATATCGATGAATGATGGCTATGGAGAAGATGAAGAAAATGGATTTTGAGATTGAAAAATTAAGGGTGAGATTGAAAATTAATAAGTGTGGACTAAATTAATAGATTATTAAAATTACGTGGGTTAATTTTTTAGAATTAGGGTTAAATTAAAATAAGTGTAGAACTTAAGGGTTAATTATGTAATTATATTAGTTTATATTAACTGCAACATCACCAACAGTTAAATTTTTAACGTCGTTGGACCAGTTTGATACTTTTTTGAAGTCAATGGACCAATTTGTAACTTCTGATAGTCAGGGGATGCAAAAGATAATTGGAATATAGTCAGGGGATCATTTATGTAGTTTGCCCTAATATTTTAGGTCTTTTAAGAATTTATATTGCAATTAGACACCAACCTAAAATGTTATCAAAAAGTGTAATATTTCAGTTTTAAATTTCGTATTTTGTAACATTTTCAGCTAGTGTCGCACCGTAACTATGCCGCACCGTAGACCTACCCTAATACTTGTTCTTAAATTTGGGTCTATTAAAGAGATTATCATCGCTTTTTTTTTCTCACTAAAACAACTCCTTAAATTTAACACTCCTTTTTTTTAATGAATAATTATTTGATACACAAGCGATGAAAATTTTTAATTTTCACAAGCGCCTTAGTTTTAGGGTTTGAAGACTCAATTTAGGATTTAGGGGTTTAAGTTTAGTAGTTTAGAATCCAATGATTGTGAATATAATTTAAGATTTGAGGTTCAAATTTAGGGTTTATAAGTTAAAACCAAAATCCTCAACATATTATCCTAACCTCTAAACCCTAAATTCTCATCATTACCCCTAAATTCTAAACCTTGCACCTAAAGCCATAAACCCTACACCCTAAAATGAGTCTCTAAATCTTAAAATTAAGTTACTTCACCGCCAGTGTATAGGATATAAATTCTTTTTTTAATATGAGTGTTTTCGTCGATATATCATAACAACTTCAATGTAATTTTCTAAACTCAAAATTATCATAATTAATGTTAAACACAAGTTACAAGCACAAAATACCTAATTTGTAAAACCCCAAATTCAAATTTTTATGAATTTGAAATAATCCAAATATTTTTAAAAAAATTAACCTAATCCCACCAGTTAACCTAAATTAATCAAGACTTTAGAAAAGCAATAAAGTGTGGGTGTGGGTAAGATGGTGTTTTTGAGTAAAAGTATGGTAAATTAGCGGAAAGGTGAGAGTGAAGGGTAAAACTGGAATTTAATGGGAAAAGGTGAGGTCGGTTCAAAATTCAATGACTGTAGGTTTTATTGGTGTTTAGGGATAAAGCGGGGAAGATGTTAAACGGGAAGACTGTAAGGGACTGAATAGGGAAAACAGTATAAAATTCCTTAAGAAGCACAAAACCAGTTTAGGATTAAGATAGACACGTGTTGGACGCTAATAGATGGTTATTTATTTAATGTAGAACAATTTTAAAATACAAAAAGATAAATATAGTACATTATTATTATTTTTTGAAACAAACATTAAAGAAAAATTAATTTTATAAAAATTATTTAGATGGTTTCATGTATCTCATTATTAAAATCTTTAATTTTTTTAAATATATTAAAAAGAGAATATTTTTTTCTTCATCATTTTTATTTATATACTAAATAATTAGAATGTTGTGTATCAACCGGCACAGTCGGAATTGGTGCAATATCGGTGTTCATGTTTTTTTTGAATAGTCTAAAAGTTACAAGGTAGTATCTGTTTATAAATATTCTTAACACTTTGATAATGCGCATACACTTTATAGACAAAGCGAATTGAACCCGTATCTCCTAGAATGAATATCATTTGCTTTTCTACTATGACACTTGTTGAGTTCTTTTCATGTTATAAACATTAGAGCAAAATTTAATAGAAAAGTATACGAAAATTTTGATGAAAAAACCGATTTACTCATTTTAAAATGTAAATAAATTAATTTACCGATTTTTAATAGGATTAAAATACAATTATTTTGATGTAATTAATTTACCAGCTTTTACATATGCAATTAAAATGTGTGATAAAAATATTCACCTATTACTTTCTAATACCGCACACGATACATGACGTATGTTCTTATTAAATATATGGTTTTCATTTGGATAATTATTTAATATGCTGGAGGTGAAAACTTTGAGTTTTTATAAGCACCTTAATTTTAGGGTTTAGAGACTCGGTTTAGGGTGTAAAATTTAGGGGTTTATCTTTAGTAGTTTAGAATTTAGTATTTGTAAATAGAATTTAGGGTTTAGTATTAGAATTTTGAGCTTATAGGTTAAAACCTAAATCCTCATCATATTACTCTAAAACCTAAACCCTATATCCTAACCCTAACCCCTAAATTCTAGCCATTATCTCTAAATTCTAACTCATATACCTAAACCCCTAAACTCTACACCCTAAATAGAATTTAGGGTTTAGTATTAAAATTTTGAGCTTATAGGTTAAAACATAAATCCTCATCATATTACTCTAAAACCTAAACCCTATATCCTAACCCTAACCCCTAATTCTAGCCATTATCTCAAAATTTTAACCCATATACGTAAACCCCTAAACTCTACACCCTAAATAAAATTCCTAAGCCTAAAATTAAGGCGCTTGTTGCCAATATATTAAATATAAATCTTTTTCGTTTAATAGTAAACAAATAAAAATTTAATTATTTGCAAAGACCATTACACAAATAAAAGTAAGATTTTGGAGGATCTTGCACATGATTCACATTTCCCACGGTTCAAACCGACGATGTTCATAACTAAAAATGTAGTATGAAAATAAGAACAAATCAATTACTATATTCTATAAATAATTATTGATATTTATGTGTGAATTGCATGTATTCATGGTGTCCTTGCACAATTTTCCTCTATCCTAAAATTGCAATAATCAATGTAGTATTTAAGTATTTTAATTTTTTTTAAAAATTACACACTAAAACTAAATAAATATCAATATTCGAACAATAAACCATGGTTCCTTAAACAATGTCAATGTTCAAATCATGATGTTACGTATGAAGCAAAACTGAGTTGAAAATATCACTCACATTATGGACATCTACAATCCCTTATCTTTGTATTAAACTATTAATCGATCAACAAATTTGATATCAATAATTATAAAAAAATCAAATTCAACCCAATTCAAACTGTACAAGCGTCCAAAAATATATATTTTTTTAAAAATGGGCAACAATTATTTGAATTTTTTGTGAGGAAATTCAGCGGAGAGAAGCAAGATACACTGGGTGAAATGGAGCGAGGTGTGTGAAAGCAAGGGCAGTGGAGGTTTAGGAGTACCGGACCTAGTTTCGACAAATCGGGCGTTAATGGGAAAATGAGCATGGAGATTTGGTAATGATGTGCAAGGATTATGGAGGAGAGTGATTGCAAGCAAAATTCCTTCTAATAAACACAATTCGCTGCCTTTAAAATCGGCTCCTAGGCTGACTTCCTGGATATGGAATGGAATTGTCGGCTCCTTTCACAAGGAAGACGAAGTAGGCAACAGTCTAAGAAACCACTTGAGCTTAAGAGTTGGTGATGGGAAGATGATAGACTTCTGGGAAGACGCGTGGATAGGCCCTGTACCTCTGAAAACTTTATTTTCACGCGTTTTCGCCTTGTCCGTCCGTCAAACGGGCTGCATCGCAGACTTTGGAAGGAAAGTAAACGGGGAATGGAGATGGGAGATCCCACTTCGAAGACCACTGTTTGAAAGAGAATGGCCGATTTGGGAAGATATGCAAAGAAGGCTACAAAATTTTGAGACAAGCAACTTGTCACACGATTGGGTGCAATGGTCTGGATCCTGTGATGGATCATTCACCGTTAAATCTTTTAAATCATTGCTAAACGGTCCCCCTCCCGTAAATTCCTTTTGGAACAGGTTCGTGTGGTTAGGATATGCACCTCCAAAAGTAGAACTTTTTGTATGGCTTGTAGTTAAAGAAATAGTGGCAGTGAAAATAGAGCTATTGAAACGTGGTGTACAACAGGCACAGGATCAGTCATGCCCCCTTTGCGCTCTTTCGACGGAGAGTATCCAACACTTGTTTTTCTCTTGCCCAGTTGTCTGGAGGCTTTGGAATTTCTTCGTGTTTCGTCGAGGGGCATTTACCGCTCTACCCGAAGAACCAAGGTCCTTTTTTGAGGTTTGGGAAACCTTACAACCGACAGGGGCGAAAATCACATGGTCCATCATCCCCTTCGCCTTAATATGGACGATTTGGCTGCATAGAAACGAGATTATTTTTCAGTCAAAGTCAGTGGACTCATGGTAGGTAATAGGTCTGATACAGCTGAGGATGGCTTTCTGGATCAATGACAAATTTGGAAGTCCCGAAATCTCGATGGATGATATTCTAGCTGATCCCTTGTTGGCGAAAGATTGTTGTTTGTTGCCTAAACACAGGAATCAGACGATATGGTGGTCGCCACCTCCGAAAGGTTTCTTGAAACTAAATGTGGATGGCGCAGTGAGGCGGGGAGATTTAAGAGGCGGGATAGGGGGTGTGCCGAGGGACAAAGATGGAACGACTTTGCTTCATTTTTCAAGAGGGTGTGGACAGATTCCGGCGGTAATGGCAGAACTTTTGGCTGTACAGGAAGGAATTCTTCGGTTCCTAAACTCGAAATGAGGCAGTAGACGGAGGTTAATGGTGGAAGTTGACTGTAAAGCGGTGTTAGACTGGGTAACTCAAGCGGCTGAACCGCCGGCTCAGTTAATGGAAATGGTCTCCAACGTGAAGGAGATAATGAAGAAGAGGGGTGTTCTCGTAAGATTGATCCCAAGGAGTTGCAACACGGTCGCTGATGAATTAGCAAAGGCAGGGATCGGCTGATGTAAAAGAGGGGTAGAAGATAGTGGGCGGGTAACTTAAGTGTATGCAAACTATCTTAAGGCGGGTATATGTTGTTGTTTTTGTATCCGCTAGGGAATATGATGTATCTAGCTTGGCACCGTAATTATATGAATTGTACCTAGTAATGGAAATTATTAATAAAATAACGGGCACTCTTTTCCCCCTAAATAGGTTTAGAGGGGATTTTTAACGAGGCCCTTTACCTTTCAAAAAAAATTATTTGAATTTTTTTATTCTCAAATGCAGTTCCACAAGAAAGGTAGTTTGAAGTAGGAATGATTTCCTTTTCAAGGACAATTTGACACCTTTTATTTTATTTCCTACCCATTTGATCTGAAATCTGATAATAATATGATATTAGTTGGAGTATTTGACATTCTAATGGGCCATTTCATATTTTATTGTGTGTTTGATAAGTGGAGCCACCCAACACATATCACTCTCATTGTGGGGCTAATTAAGGAATGACATATCCCCAGTTCATGGGCTTCATATATGTATTTTTTTCTCCTAATTATCTAAAATCTAATAAAAATATTATGAAATTAGTCCCTTTACTATATCGTAATTTATAATCTAATCTCTTTAATTTGTATGATTCCTCTACTTCTGTAATATTATTAGTGGGTCGAAATTGAGAACATTGTTTATTGCAGTCATTAAAGTGTCTACATGATTTCTGTTGTCGATAACGTTCACACAATAAAGATATAGATCGAATAATTTTTTTTAAATAAAGTAAAAAAAGGGGTTAATCCCAATTCTCAACCTAATATAAGTACTAAAATGATAATTAAAGTAGTCAAAATTTTGAGGCAAAAGTTAAAAAAAAATGTACATAGCTTTTTTCAGAGTGAGGAGTTAAGACCCACAAAAAAGTGTAGCCTATGCTAATTATATACATTTTTGTGCCTCCCACAACATTTGGGTTGTACCATGGTCCCCAAATCAAAGTCTAGTGACTATAAAACAAGGGGTGGGTGACCTACAAAAGCACACATTTATTTTATTATTATCATTGTTTTAGTAAGTGGCTAGACTTTATTTCAAAAGACCAACCATGGTCTTAGTTTTACCCTTGGAGCCTAGTAAGAGACTTTCCCTTTCCCCCTATATTTGGGTTGATTTTTTTTATAACCACTAATATTCATTTTATTGGTTGACTAATCTAAATCGAGTATTATAGAGTAATGTTATAGTAGAGATTTTTTAACCCAATTTGTTCTATTTATAATATTAACAATCGAACATTTAATAGAATACAAATCCCATCACTTTTAATATTTGAATTGAAGGAAGGCAACCTATAACACCATACCATAAACCTATTGGGTCCATAAATTTGCATCATCTTCATTCTTTTATTAAGATGAATCCAAATACAACATTTACTAATGGTAAATATTCAATATTCATTAGTTTAATAATAATCAACAAAATTCCAACCCCAAACATAGAAGTAATTTTTTTTATTTAGATTTAACTCGATAGATCAACAAAATGTTAAATTGATTTTAAACTTTAAATATGAACCGTAAAAAATTAAATTAATTTTATTTGATTCGTTCATCAGTGTATACTTTATAATGATTTTATTGTAGCAAAAAATAGATTTTAAGATATGATATCAACTGTTGTTGGATTATTTTTTAATAAAAATTATAAAACAAAAATTGATTCCTTTGAATTAAAGGTAAACAAAGCTAATCAAAGCTTTCATATTTCTTCGGACAAAAGTTCCCAAAACATGATCAAACAATAACATAACGATCTTATCAAACGGAAATTTATGAGTAATATTTTTTAAAAATTTATTTTTATTCTTTCTCTCCTAAGACGAGTTCTTTTTAATAAATATAATAGGTAATTAATTGATACACTTAGAACGTAATGTTTTATTCCACAAACCATAGAATCATTATTAATCTTATTGAGTTATTATAAAATATCACCTCGGCAACCAAATTTTGTTATTGGTTGTCGATCACCTGGTTCATTATTTTCATGATTTTTATTTTTTTGTTTTTTATATTTTTAATAAAAATCTCTGTCTTTGTGGCACGTGTTTCTTCTGTCATTGTGGCACACTTTTTCTTTATTTGTATGGTTCGTTTCATCTGTCAATTTGGCATGATTTCAACATACCTTAACATTCGTTTGGTGCTCTTACAGAGATCTTCGCGGCGCTAGTTGTTGATTTTGATTCTGTCGGTGTTCATAGAAAGATAGATCCCCTCTCGGTTGATGGTTGTTTGCCAATATATTCAGACCTGGGTAACGGAAGAATTTGCCTGATAGTTTGATTCACTCATCACTTCTTTTTTATATAGTAAAACGTCTCGTTTGAATAGAGACAAAGATATTTAGGAAGACTTCTGGATTTTTTCGGTATGCTAATATTTATGAAAGTATTTATTTTTCTTTGTATTTTGGGTTTGTTTGAGATTTTGATGTACGAGATCTCATTATTCTCCATTTTGGATGCTTTGTATTTGAGATATTTTTCATGGTTATTAATAAAATCCAGTTGTCATTGTTAAAAAAAATTGATCACCAAATTTTATCAAACTATTACAAAATAATCACTAAACATATCAAAGCATTACAAAATGGTTCTTAAATTTATCGCTGTTTTATAACGTGCAATGATCATTTTATAACATTCTGATAAGTTTAATGACCATTTTGTAACTTTTGAAACCTCAAAGGCCAAAGAAATATTTTTTGATTTACTGATGTTTGTATTGATGACTTGTTTACAACGTTGTAAATATTAAACAGACGTGTTCGCAAACACTAAACAAATATGTTCACGAAAACTAAAAAAACAAGCTCAAACACACTAAATAATAAAATAACCGAGCTCAAAGATGTTTATATATATATATATGGATAGGATCAAATTACACTGTGTAAAGTTTTACACCTTTTTTGGATCGTTGAATGAGTGAAACGGATGGATGAGATTAACAGTAAAACATGTGAAGATTATCAACCATCCATTTCCCCCATCCAACGATCCAAAAAAGATGTAAAACTTAGAGAGTTTTACACCTCTTTTGGATCGTTGGATGAGTGAAACGGATGGATGAGATTAACAGTAAAATATGTGAAGATTATCACTTGGGAATTAAAAACACGGAGTTAATCTCAACCATCCATTTCTCCCATCCAACGATCCAAAAGAAGTGTAAAACTTAAAGAGTTTTACACAGTGTAAATTGATCATAACCCTATATATATATATATCATTTAGAGAGATTTGACACCATTGTCCATTGTCGCCTTTATCCAGCACAACCGGATAGCATCAACAACAACGTCTTGGAGGGGTTACCTTTTCTTTTCATGATTTTCTTCCTTTTCTTTTTCTTCTTTATTGAAATTGGATTGAAACCGGTTCATGAGCGCAGAAAAGGAAAATAAAGCTAATGAAAGATGTCACTCTCTCTATCCTTGGTGTTTGGCCCCCCATCCATCTCCATTTCTTTTGAAATTTTGGTGATTGATTCTTTGCTATTTGTCTTTTTTCTTTCTCTCTTTCCTTTGTGAATATTCGATCGAATTGAATCGAATAAAAAATTTTAAGTTAATCAAGTTAACGAGTCTTATTTTATAATTTTAGCTTTATTTGAAAATTGTTAGAGTCAAGTTGAGTTTATAAAATTTAATTGGAGTTACTTGAGTTTATATTTGAATTTAATTATAAATATTTATATTTTTTTATACAGATTAGTTTTAATTCAAACGGCCTTATATATTATATATTCATATATGATATACATATAACAGTCTTAGTTGAGGAAGTTGAAAACTAATTTAATAATTATTAAAAATTTTGAGTTATTCAAGTCTTATTCATAACTCAAACTTTATTTAAAAAATTTAAATTAAAAATTTGAAATTACGATTCGAGTCATATTTTCTTATGTCGAGTTAATTTATTCTGTAATTTTTTTAGTCGAGTTTTAAGGGGATAATTTGGAATAGTGAGTAAAGAATTCTAGTCATGTTGGGCTTAGTGTTTCGATGGGTGGTGGGTTGGGTGAAGGAGGCTTGATTTAAAGTTTAGACTTCATTGGTACTATACTATCATGCTTTTGGGGACGAAATTAGATAAAAACGGGGACATGTTGTTTAAATTTAAGTTAACAGGGACTTAAAAAGTATTTATATAAAAAAGTGAGGGTCAGTGCTTAAATTGACTAATTGAAAAACTATACGAACTTAAAAACAATTAAACCAGAAAACTTGGAGGAATTGGTTTGCATTTATGCAGTTTTAGAGCATTTAAACTGTGGTCACTATCGTTCTATACCATTACCATTGTTTCTACTCCGAGTTGCTCTTGAATACATAAACATTGTGCTAATCCGGCCGAGTGCAACGACGCCGATGAAATTCGGAACACGTCTAAGTACGCTAACTGAGCTCGGAAGAGTCGGAACAAAGCAGTTGCAAGACACCATGTACTGCATATTTGCCGGAATTTTTCTTATGGTTATCATAATCCTCATCTAACCATCTCATCCTTTATTATTTGATTAATGAACCGATATCCACATCAACGACAACTCAGACGAGGAGATTGTATAGCATGTTTGATTGTATTGATTCCGATGACGATCGAAACTTCTAATATTATTTACATATCGACGTACCATTATTGATCGAAACGGATTAAAACACGTTGAACAATCGAAATGAAACATAAGCTCGATGATTCGAGTTTATGACCGAACTGAAGTGTACTAACCGATGCTGGAACCATGTTCAGAACACTAGCTTCCTACAAATTGCTGGGATTTTAATACTCTTTCCAGCGAAATCAGAGAGATCTCGGATGGTTTCGACGATCAGGTCTTTAAATATTAGCCGTTCGATATCAAGGACAACTTCGGACATCTCAATGGGGCAATCTTCCCAACTGTTAATGACATCCCCTGCAAGGTCCTTTCTTAACACACCACAGATGATCTCAAACAAGTCGTCCGACGAGTCCCTCTCTCGAATCTTTCGGAACTCTGACCAAATTTGTTGCAACGATGTATGTCCGGTCCACGGATTGAGCTTCCATGGCGGTAATTGTCCCTTTCGGTTGCGAATTTCTTTGATGGTGTCGAATATAAGCTTTCTTTGGAGTCTATACACTTTGGAGGTGTCTTTCCCTTTGAGATACTGTTGCTTTTCAAGCAACAAAAAGATATCAGCATCATCAGACAAGTAATTGGATGCTTTGAGGATATCCGAAATGTAAATGAAATCGCAATCGTCTGATTTGTCTGATGATTTCGATTCGGCGGAGGACACGGCACTGGCGGGGCTCCAAAGTTCATCTTCTGATTCAACAAGTTGGTCTGATAATTTCACCAAAGATGGAAATGCAAAATCAGCACATAGACATTCCCAAAATAGATAAATATTGTACTAATATTACCTTTGAAATCGATTCTCCGTCGCATAACGAGCGAGGGAGACGACTCGTCTTTGTAAAAAGACGAGTCGAGCACCGAAACCGGACTAGGCTGCGACTCAGCTGTAGCGGCGGTCATTTCCGCTATGCTGTGAAGCAACTTATCACACCTTTCCAAGAGGCTGCTCCCTTCCTTGTATGCCTCCACCTTCGATCTCTGTAAATCCAGCACACAAATTACAATAAATTAGGGTAATTATACTAATTAGGAAAGTAATTAATTGATTAATTAGTGTAGTTTGATAATTAAGCAAATTTACCTCAGTATCAGTTTGAGAAGATGAGCTACTGCTACATTCTGAAGCCGTTGATGTTTCATCCTCCGGTGGGATAAATACCTTTTCTTCTTTAGGATAAATATCAGCCGTTGATTTCCTGTTTCCCGGTGATCTATTCGTCGTTTGATCTAATCCGGTTCTCCTCACATTTGCTCTAGAGGACTGAACCGGTGACGCTCTTCTCTGCTCCGCATTGCCATACCCTCTCTGCGTTTCAACGCTCAAAGGCATTCCGCTTGGTCTCTTGACGCCATTTTCACTCCTCGTCGGGGAAATTGAACCTCTTACTCTGCTTTGGTTCCGTAAGTTCCTTTCACTCGCCGGTGGATCACGTCTAGGACTCGTCGGCGGCGGTGAATCGAGATTCGAGTTCCGGCGAGCTCCAGGTGGACCAGGTCTTGATCTGTAACCCAAAGGAGGCGAGTCGTTTCCGGTTCTCCTGATTGCCGCCGGTTTAATAACAACGATCGGAGATTGTTCATGTTCGTAAGCGAAGTTCCAATCACTCCTTTGATTTTCAGGATTCGTAGTATGCAATAGGCCTTTCAGTTGCAAAGCTTCGAGGAATTGCTTAACGGTCTCGATATCTTTCGACGGCTCGGAAATTCCTCGGAGTTTAAGCCGTTTCTCAATCTCCCCGTAGATGGAAACATTCTGCTTTGTCTCGGGAAAGAAATCAACTGAATCGTAAAAACGTTTCCGTTGAACCATGCCTCGAACCGGAGTTTTAACCGGTTCAGCTCTCCCATTTCTTGAGCATTCTGATTCATTACTCGTTACTTTCTCTTGTTTGGCTCTATTTTCCGTTACCACATTGCTCGAAATCTCTCCGTTCAGGAGATTCGATTGCTGGCTCTGTTTTAAATGGAAATTAACTCCATCTATGAAACGAGAGTGAAATGGATATCCGCCTCTTGCTTCCAACGCCGATCTCCGGAGCTCCGCTTCTCTATTCGGTTCGGGATTCGAATCAGGTAACGGCGCCTCAAGTCCCATGAGCCTCGCGACTACGCTAGGGGAGCGCCGTTGTTTGTCGATTTCATCTACTCTGTCTTCTTCTCTGTTGCTTTCGCATTGGCTCGGGGACAAAATGGTGGAATTCGTACGGATCTCTCGGGGCTTAAGGTTTCCGGTTGCATCAACCACGGCTCTGCTATCGAGAGAGAGCCTTGGAGCTTCTTTGGAGAACTTCCATGTAGAACTCGAGCTGTTTTCGTTGAATTCGAAAATCGAACTGCGGCGAGGTGACTTGTTCCGGCTTCCCGTCGCAATAGAAGGTTCCGGATATTGCTTCGAACTTTCTGATGACGCCGTTGATCGGCCTTGTGGCGTTGCCGGTGACTCGACGTTCTTCTGTTGCTCCGATGTCGCTTCTCTAGACTGAAAAAAGAAAAACGCAGAAATACATTTCAGTAGATGTCCCCATGCACATTAAAATGGAAAAGCAAGAAGACTCGAAAGAAGAAAGGAACAGACCGCCGTGGAAGGGAGGCGCTTGATAGTATGAAGGCGTTTTCCGGTAAGAATCTGGTGACGATCAAAGATATGAAAGATACTACCCATGCATCCGGTTTGTTTCCCTGTTTTCTTCTCGAGATTTTGCTCTTGCACCATTCCCGTCATCATTTAAGGAAAAACAAATCAATCTTGTTTTCCACCCCGTTCACTCAACTTTATCTTTTCTTTGAACTTACATTTTCACATTCCTCTTCGTGTTCTTCCATTCCTAGTCTGGCTATAACAGCAGCAGTGCAGCATCTATATGCATATCTATTCTCCCGCTTTTATGGTGTTTAAAAGGGTGGGCCAGTTGTGTGGGGACACGAGTCAGCTCTCGTTACTTGGACGCAACTTGACCTTTCCTTTTGGCAAAATAACGAAATTATTTTTTTTTATTTTTTTTACCTCTATTTATGTCTCAACGCTAAATAAGAATAAGATATTTAGAATTACAATTTAATATTAGAGTTTAAAATTTAAAGTTTAAAAAATAAGATTATGATACATAATTTAGTTTTTAGTGCTGGGTATAGAAAAGAACACCAAAAAAATAGAAAATTTTTGTTCATAAATAACATCAACGGTATTATTAAAATAGATTCCAACCTATACAAAATAAGATAATATGAATATTTTTTATCACTTACCTAATTAATGGATCTCATTATTACTACAATATCATTAAAATGGAAAAATATGATCCAATCGATTCTAATCAAATAAAAAACTAATCATCAAACCATAGTAATTCAAAGTCAAAACAAATATAATCTTAAAAGTAAGGGAAAAATATTCTGTGCATTAACAGTTCAAAAGTTTATTTTTTACAAACATGTCTAATTTAATGTTTATAGGTCTAGTCTAAGGGTTAGAATTTAAATTTTAAATTTTCATAATTAAAATTTAAATTTTATATTTTTAATGTGCAATTAGATGTATTTGTGAAATAACAACCTAAAAGTAATTTAATTTCGAAATAATTCAAACCTTTAATTAACTTACAACATCACACCAACTCCACCGAGCACTTATGAGGTACTAATTACAAGGAGTAGCAAGTTCAAAGTTGGTTGCATTTTAAGTGGCGCAGGCATAGGATAGGACCCCGCGGTTGCTGCTTGCAGTTAAGCCTCCGTGGGCAATGCTTTCTCCTTAGTCCTTACGTCTCATTCATTCGCTCCCTTAATTTTCGTGCCTTTGAACGACGACCAACCCTTCTTATTTATCCCCCTTTCATTGATTGCTTCTTTCACCCCCTGCATTGTGTCTATATTATAGATTTAATCGTTATATACTCTATTTTGCTATTTTAGTCCATGTATTTTTCAAATTTTAAAATTTTGATCTCGACCTAAAACTTAAAATATATTATAAATAAATTAAATCTACAACTTATACATGATACAGAGCAATTCGACTGGTGCCTCTGGTTATGCCATGCTCAACACATTTTCACCTCAGACTTTGAAGGTGCACGTGAGTCATTTAAATGCCGTCCAAATGAGGGGATGGATAAGAAAGCAAAGCTATTAACCTGAATCACGATTCACGAGGATGTATATAGGGATGGACCCAGAGGGGTCTGGAGGGGGCTGTCGACCCCCCTAAAATTTTAAAATTCATATATGATTTAGAATTTTTTTTATGGATTTTTTATTGAAAATTTATTTTCGTCACCTTAAAATATTATAAGTTTGACCCTGCTTAAAATTTTATAGGTTATCCCCTCCTAACATAAAATCCTGCGATGAAGATCGAATATGTTTGTGAGTCCTAGTACGAAATGGTTTTACCAACGCAAACCAATGAGGTCTAATAAATATGTAGTTGTAAGTACAAAGTGCAGTCCGTGAGTAGTGGGAAAACAAATATTATATAAATAAAACAAAACAAAAACATTATCTTCGACAAGAAAACCCAAAATAAAATAAATCCGCCAGCCAGCTAGCAACAATGGGTGGTGGCGGAGCAGGCCCAAAACTTCCATCATAGGTGGCTGATGCGGCGGCACTAGTGGACGTATAAAAAAAAAGGCTTGGCAGTTAGCACACGAGCTGAGCCTGAGGGTATCAACTTTGAATAGCCTGGCACGTGGTGGAGACATACGAGGTTATTCAGTGGAGGGCCAGTTGCCAACTTCGAAAATGAAAGGGCGTTAAGGAATCAGTTCGTTGCATTGGCTGTTTGAACTTCCGCGCGATAAGTGTCTATTCTCGAAGTTAAGTTTCGATACTTAACCACCTACCTAAAAAGTATAATATTTTTATTTCCATGTCTTGTAACATTTTCGGTTGGTGCCGCACCGTAATATGCCTTATGTTAATTTTCTTTAACTTTTTTTTTGATCCAACTTTATTTTTCATTTTACCCACATGCATTTCTGATCTGCAGAAACGTACCGGTTACATGTTGTAGCAGTCATGTATGTTTTCACATGACGCTTCCCCCCGACAAGACTGCAGGTGGAACCGTTGGTCGTTGAACCAAGTATACAACGTCAAATATGAAATAACAACAATGTATGTATCCGTTGATGTCCTAACCATGCACTATTTAATTACTGCTGTTTACAGTTGCTATGAAAACGGAGGTTCAAATGCCAATGCTTACTTTCCCGTTTTGTTATTGATATAGTATTGAAATGACTGAATACAAAGCCTTACATATATGTTTGGTTGGTGGGTCAATGCTTCGTATTGTAGGGCTGTTTTACAAAAGACAGCCCAGAAAAATGGCATCTTTAGACCACTCCTAACCTAAGTTGAACAATTCCTATGTTTACGAGAAGTTCTAAAAAAGACGAGTTAAAAAGAGGCTAAAAAGAAGTTGTACATAAATTCTTACAAAAATTGTAAAAATTTGTGTATCAACATTTGTGTATAAATACAAGTCCTTAAAAGAGGCTAAAAAGAAGCTGTACATAAATTCTTACAGTTTCTAAAATTTTCTAAAATGGTAAAGATTTGTGTATCTACTTTTGTGTATAAGCACAAATCTTTTACAAAATGATAAAAATTTATGTTTATACACAAAAATCAATACACAAATTCTTACAATTTTTATAAGAATTTGTATACAATATCTTTTTAACTTTTTTTTAGACGACCTCTCCTTAAAATCTCCTTAGGCTCACCCTTGAAAGAAAACGACCTAATGATTAGTGGAAAATACAATTTGACCCTCTGAGAACAAAACCGTTTCCACATAAAGTGGATCACACCAAAACAGACGCGAAATAGAAGAAAATAACTAAAGGATGTGATAAGTCCCTTTTTGTTGTTTTGTCGTACGGTTACGGCTTACGTCAAGATACATAAATTCAAGGTAAAACTGTAAGGTTTTTTATTTTTAATTTTTTTAAATTGTCGGGTGAGTAAAAACTATTTATGAGAATTATGGGATAAAAATATAGAATTTTGTAGGAAAAAATATTATCATCAATTGAAAAATTTTAATCTTAATCGTTGCTTTTTCATTAAATGATCAAAAAACAATTTTTAAAATTTTTACACTAGCCAATAGGATTAGGAATTGTGATTCGCTTATCCTATATAAAATTTATTTAGTTTTACATTTTTTATATATGCAAGAGGTTAAATGAATGACTTGGACTAACAGTAAAAAGAATATAATATTTTTTATAATAAAAGAAGAAGGGGTTAATCTAAGCAGTCCAAAAATATAAAATTAAGTAAGTTTTACATGAGGTAAATGAATCATAACATACACAATATATAGAGGAGAGAGAGGGAGGGAGAGAAATAAGATCCTCTTGTTATGCACTATGTAAATTAAAAAAAAATTACATTAATTTAGGATCATTCGATGAGTATAAATTAATAGTTAAGATCAAAAGTTAAAAATGTGGAAAATTTTTAAGGATAAAGACGAGTTTAAACTTAGTCATTAATTTACTCTCATCCGATCCTAAATTAATGTATAAATGTATGGATTTTATATAATATAAGTGGATATTAACCCATATATATTTTCCCCAAAACTAACTATAAGGATTTACCTTTTTTATCAAGCAAAGTGGAGGTCGTTTGAAGATTTAAGGATATGGTATAATTTATTAAAATAAAAATTTAATTTATAATCCGAAAAAATAATTTTAAAAATAAATATTTATTAATTTTTGAATAAAAGAAAGTTTGATAGAAATTTACACTCATAAAATATAATAATATTTTATTTTTCATTATCGTTGATTTAAATTAATCTTCCATTTTTACCTTCTTAAACATTTAACGTATTTCATTTTACGTGTATACACGATAGTTCATATTACATCGGTCAAAAGCCATCACATTATTAGAGTAATTTTCAACTAATTTTATTAAAACTTAATAAACTTTAAAGACAAAAAGGGGCCCTTTACCCGCAGTGTAGAAATTAATCAGTGCTATCACGGTGAATACCTTAGTTCAAACAAAAAAAGGGTTCGCCCTTACTTATCGTATAAGGTATAAGATAGATGGAATTTATTGCAGTTAATGTAGCACTACTTTTCGGAAAATTAATTTCTGATAACAATATTTTAAAAATGATATTTTATGTTAAAGAAATATCATAAGAAATTATATATATTTCAATTTATTGCTCGACTTGTTCAGTTATTGATATACAAATACAATTAGGGGTGTTCATGGTAAGTTAACCGTATCGTTTAGCTTAAACGGTTGGTTAACCGTTATAACGGTTATTATTCGTAACTTAACCGTTACTAACCGTTAAGAAACGGTTAACCGTTAATTTTTTAAATGGTTAACCGTTAAGGAACGCATCGATTACAGGTTAACCTGTAACTTATTACGATTTTCTTTTCAAATGTTCATCATTTCTTTTTTAGAATTATAAATATATCTCTCCGATAAATATTGCATTAATTTTTTTTAAAAAAAAATTAACTTAAATAGAGAAATTTTAAACACAAACTTTACACTTAGTTAAAATAAAGTACTTGTAGGTTAACCATTAACTGTCTTTTTTAACGGTTCGGTTAACCGAAACCGTTTAACCTTAACGGTTAGGTTAATTAACCTATAAAATGAACGGTTATACCGATTAACGGTTACGGTTTATTTTGCACACCCCATGATTGAATACAATTGTATTTTTGTAGTATTTGTTTTTTTTAGAAAATTATCATATTTGATGTGAATTATAGAATGATATAATCAAATCCAAATAGTGCTATTTTAATAAACTATATTCTCTACTAATCCTCAGATTATGATTCTGCTGTTGAAATATAATCTTCAGATTATGAAATTTGACAAAACTATATATATTAATGAAGAATTGCAAGAGAAAAATATACACGTCTTGGACGCTTTTAAACTTCATTATTTTATTATTACATAGAAAAAAATCAGAGGTCCGACGTGGCAATTATTGCAGGAGTCACAATATTAGGAATTAGACATTTTTTAATGGTCACACAAGGCACATAGATTCTGATTAGGAATTCGCTGCTAATTTTTTTGTGTTTTTATTTATGCCCCCATACTAAAAATTATGTTTAGGATTTAATGTTAAGGTTTGTGGTTAGGGTTAAAAAATTTAGGGTATGATGTATTTTTAGGGTATATGGTGTAGGGTTTAGAAATTAAAATTTAAGGCTATGACTTGAAATTTAATTTTTTTAATATATTTTAATGTTGAGACATAAAAAGAGACACCGAAAAAAAAAATTATCCCATAAATTCTAATTTCTAAGGTTGTAATGAAATCCGAGGTCCGACGTGGCAATTATTTTGTCCAAAACAATGAAGCCCAAACCCATATTTATTAAAGAATCTTTAATTGCAATATCAATAATAAGATGGCATATTCTTTCATCAACAACAACAACAACAACAACAACAACAACAACAACAACAACAATAATAATAATAATAATAATAATAATAATAATAATATGGTGTAATGCCAAAAAGAATATCTTTAACGTTTTAACTGAATAATTATTTTGGTTTTTATTTTTTAAAAAGTTTTTTTTGACTATCAACGTTTTATTTTGAGTCAAAATGATCCATTCATGGATGAAGACTCTCAAAACTAGCGATAAACAATTTAAAATGACTTGACAAAATGGTGTATCACATTGTAAAGTTGATACATTTGTCTATAAGGCATTATTATGTTAGTGTGCATTGACATGTAGGTTTCCCACGTCATTTCAAACCATTTAATGTTAGTTGACTAATAGTTTTCATTCATGGAGAGTCATTTTAATCCAAAATGAAACGTTTGGTTAAAATGCTTCAAAGAAGAATATGAGCCAAAATGACTATTAAACCAAACGTTATGAGCATTTTTTGGCATTATGCCTAATAAAATTAAGATGCACTTATATATTATAAAATTATTACACTGGTTTAAAATCGTTAAATTGATTGAGTTTAGTGGTTGAGACTAAATTTTTTAAATTGAAGATGATATATTTTTAGCAATTTTTATTATTTTCTACTGTTAATCTAAACTATCTATTTTGCACATCAAATGATCTTAAAAATGTATAAGATTAAAAGGTTTGACACTATTCCAACATATTCTATCTCGTTGTCGTCGTCGTCATCATCAAAACAACAACAATAGCCTTATTTGTAGTGACGATTAAGTGACATTGACATTTTTATTTAGGGTTCAAACTGGGACGAAACTAGAATTACACAAGAAAAACAATGTAACCTAAACTTTAGAATCAAAATAAACTTCATAAATATTTAATTCAAAATTTAAAAAGGGTAAAATTTAATTAAACAAACATTCAAACTTTTTTTTTGTTCAACAACAAATACTCAAACACACAAGATTAAAATTACTATTATATACCCCTCCTATTCCCTTATAACTCCGTCTTGGTGTTCAACGTCAAACTCTACTCTTTCCGATAATAATAATAATCTTAGTAATACTACTAATAATATTATTATTCTAATAATATATATCTCTATTATATGGTTTATATTTGGCGTGTGAGACTACTCTTTTAAAGTATTGTCTCCAAGATTTAAATCGTGTCTTATCATTGAGAGTGTAATATGCTACTATTATTATTATTATTATTATTATTATTATATACATAATATGAAATGTCTTAAAAAGGTTAAAATTGTCTATAACCCCATAATGACTTTTTTAATATATTAATAAGATAATTTTGTTGTTAGAGAAAATAAAATCAAAACATAACTGAATATATGTTTTTAAATATTCAAAAAAATAATAAAAAATAAAATAGTAAATTTAAAATAAAAAGATATGCATTGCACCAGTCAAATCAGACACTTCCTCTTTGCACCAAAAAAATCTTGACGCGAACAAAATGAAATTCCCAAAATCGAAAACCATCTTTCACGATATTCGCAAAAACGACGATCTGCAATAGATTACATCGACAATCAACCTAAAAAGAGATCAAACTCTACGTAACCACCGATAAGCACAAATCAAAAATAAACGCAGGGTCACCGTACGGATTATAAAAACATTATAGAAACATATCAAAAGGCAGAGATGTATCATAAAGGTAGAGAAAACGTGTCATAGAGGTAGAGGAAAGCACAATAAAATATACGAAGAAAAAATAAAATAAATAATAAATAAATAAATATAAATTACTAGCGGTCGACAATCAACATAAAAACTAGGGATGACAGACGGGTACAGTTTTGCGGATTCCGCACCGCACCCGCCCCAGTTGGGGTGGAGATGGGTATGAGTTTGGTGGGTAGTGGGCGGGTGTGGATGTAAAAAGTCATACTCGCCGCGGGTAGTTGGTAGGTGGTGGATTTAAGACCTTACCCGCCCCGCACCCGTCTTCCTCGTATGCTACCCGCCATATTATGTGACTTTGAAGATATCTGATTCAATATAATATTTGTTTTCTATATTCAAATTTCAAGCTCATTGCTTTAGTTCTTTGCACTGTCTTACCCTCAGATTTCTCACATAATAACTAACTTACACCGGTGTAAATTAGTCATAGTTAGTTAGCTATAGTTCAGTAGAATTTACACCGGTGTAAGTTAGTTATACCACATCACAAGTTAACAGTGTTAGGGTCGGGGGCGTTTTAATTGACGGAAGAAAACTTCAAGGGCACATTAAATGCGTCCAAAGTACAGGGGGCATTGGTGCCATTATCCCTTCATGTTTTATGTGATATGGTTGCTGCCAGGCGGGCGGGTAGGCGGGTACAGGCGAGTATAGGTGGGTACAGGCGGGTACGAGATGGGTAATGAAAATCTAATTGGGTGGTGGGTGTGAGGATGGATTTAAGAATATACCCACGTGGGCGGGTGTGGATTTGAAAATTATACCCATCGTAGGTGGTGGGTAGGTGTTTAATATAAAAATTTTAGGTGGGTATAGGAATGGGGAGGGGATATCCGCACCCGCCCCGCCCATTTGCCATCCCTAATAAAAACAAAGGCTATTGATAAACTAAAATATATGAAAAAGCGGCTAGAGTTTTCAATAAGTTAAGTTAATGGTTACGAGCCCGTAATGTCTTAAATTTTAGCCTTATCATGCTTAAATATTAAATTGTAGGCTTAATGGGTCAAATTGACTCACAGCAAAAAATTAATAAATCAATTAAGTTTTTATAAAATTTTGTACCCAATTTAGTCCTTAAAATTTAAATTACACCCAATTTGGCCCTCAATAAAAAATTAAAAAAAATTAATTTAGCCCTTTCGATCGTTAACTCAAATATAAGAGGACATGTGGCACGCTCTAGGCATGCCACGTCATCAAAACAGTTTTTTTAATTCTTAAAAAAATTCTAAAAAAGCACACAAAATTATAAAAATTCATAAAAAATTAAAAAACAAAATATTAATTCATTCAATTTTTTCTTATTTTCGTTTATTTTTTTATAAAAAATATAAAATAATATTTTTTATAAAAAAACCCAAAAGTTTCATTTCTTAGAAAAAAAGCCTCATAAATCTCTAAATCAGGGATTAACACAAAATCAACCATCGGCCACTCCCCGTCGTAAAAAAATTCTCGTTCTCCCTCAATATTTCGTCTCACTAGCACCGCCATTTGCCACATACCAACAATTTCTACCATCAATAAATTGATTTGAGGACTTGGGAATATAGGGTTAGGGATTTGAAAATTATGGACATTTTTGAAAATTTTTGAAATTTTATAATTAAAATTATATATTTTTTTAAAATATACAATTTTTAAATATTATCTTATTATATATATTATAATTATTAAAATTATTTTATTTTAGGTAGAAAAATATTTTTTTATGATTTTATACATAATTTTAATTTTTTACACAATTAAATACTTTTAGATTTTCTTGAATTTTTAAAATTTTAGAATTTTAAATGTTTTTCTTCATATATTTTTATGAATTTTTTAATATTTTTTAAGATTCTTTTATAAAAATATCGATTTTGATGGCGTGGCACGCTCTGGGTGTGCCATGTGTTCGTCTTATATATGAGTTGACGGTCAACTTAACGGTCAACGCTGTCAAACTAACAGAGGGGTCAAATTGGGTGTAATTTGAATTTTGAGGGCTAAATTAAGTGCAAAATTTTTATAATGGCTTAATTGGTTTTTCGATTTTTCGTTGAGGGCCAATTTGAACCTTAAGCCTAAATTATATTATATCATATGATATGATAATTAAATTTTCATCATAATTATTCAGATATATATTATTTCTATTGTAATTGTGATTATAAATCTATAATTATAGTAGTACTTATAAGTTAAAAATTTAAGTTAATCTCAAATTATTAATTAGTAATTAGTAGTTTTTCCCATTACTTAAATAATCAAAAAGAGCGCAAATAAACCATATTCGCGTGAAGATGTGGTCACGACCGCAACTAAACAGCGTCCTGATCGTTTCCATTTCCTTCACTTTTACTCTCAGGTCAGTCCCATTCAATTAATTAAAAATATTCTTCATTTCAATTGAATTCAATTTCCCTTTCAATAATAATTTCTACATCGGCCACTCTAATTTTGTTTTAAGATGTTTAATTCTGGGTAAGTGTTTGTTCTTCAAATTGTTTGTTAAAAAAAAAAGAAACTCAATTTACTTTCTGGGTGTTTTTGAGGATTGCTAAAACATGGTTTGATTGATTTTTTAAGTAGTTTTGAAACTGTTTTTTTTATCATCAATCTCTGTTTTTATGTGTATATCTAAGCTAGTTTCATGGAGTTCTTGAAGATTATAAAGATTTCATGTTTTGAAATTGAAGGTTCCAAGCTTTATAGCTGATTTGAGTTAGGATCTGCTATTTGAAAGGTGAAAATCTTACACAGATTTTCACTTTTTTGTTTACATTTTAGTTAATAGAGTTTCAAAAGAAATGATGTTCAGAAAAGGGAACTTGGTGGAGGTTTTAAGAAGAGAAGATGATCCATGTGGTTCCTGGTATACTGCTAATATACTTTCAGCAGATGGTGATGGCTATATTGTTAGGTACAAACTGTTTACGGACCGAGACGGAAAACGGGCGGTTGAGAGCGTGCAAGGGAAGGATGTTAGACTGCTGCCTCCGTATGTAAATGGGAAGAATTGGGCGGTAGGCGATGTTACCGAGGTGTTCGATGTCCGGTGTTGGAGGATAGGAAAGGTTGCAAAGGTGTTGAAGAACAATGATTCATTTGTCATTAAGTTGTTTGGTTCCATCCAACTTAAGGAATTTCATGCATCAAGCTTAAGGGTTAGGCAGGCTTGGCATGGCAACAAGTGGATGGTGGTTGGGGAGGTAAGTGACCTACATTCATCATGCTTTTGCACTAGTTTCTCTTTTCTAAATGTTTAAATAAAAGGGTCGGTTTTGTTATTAGAGCTCTCTTTCAATGAAGCATAGCGTAACTCGTGGTAAATCGTTCGAATGAATTCAAGAAAACATCTTCTTGTTGCCTTCAACATAGTTCTTTATGATGAATTTCATTATTGGTATTGTTTTTATGTTTTGAAGTTTGTGAATGGCATTTCCTTGTGACTGTTTTATGAGGCTGCTGGTGATTAGATGTTTTTTCTGTTCGATAACGGTATTCCGAATACAATTACGAGTGATGCTGTCTTAGAAGTCGATGGTTACTTCTTGCATTCCTATCTGTATTATTAGTATATCTGAACCAGACTACTTGTGTTTGCAGGTTGCACGAAGTAAAGATTCGACCAAGAATTCTACACCAAGAATTCCATACCGTGCCGGTTTCTTGCATTTCAAGACACCATTACAACATAAGGGTGGAGCTGATAAGGTCACCATGTGTCTGTCCATGAGAGCCATAGGTAAAGTCGAAGCTCATCAATATGAAGAATGCAACATCGAGAAGCACTTTGGAGGAAAACGCAAGAGAAGAAAATCGCCTCTTAAGAGAACATTTCCTTTGTTTAATCGGGTAGGTGAATTTGCTTATCGACACGCAGGGATCGATGAAAAATTTATTAAGCTATCAACAAAAGCTAAAAACCAGATGGAAGATACAAATCCCAACTGTGTATATCATTCTTCTAGGCCTGTTTGGTCTACTGAAAATAGTGACCAATGCTCAGTTGCTAGCTGTAGTTTTAATGGTGTTGCTGACTATGGTGGCCAGATTTCTCCTAAGTCACCGGAAAACACACCCAATCATTCCGATGCTGAGTCGTCATTCCCGTCTTTGTGTGTCAAAAGAAACTTACCCTCATCCTGCATCGACAAAGTCATCAATATCCATGAACTAGAGCTTCGTGCTTACAAGTCAACAGTTGAGGCATTGTATGTTTCAGGTCCTTTAACTTGGGAGCAGGAGGAAATGTTAACGGATCTCCGCCTCTCCCTCAACATTTCGGACGAGGAACACCTACTCCAGCTGAAACACCTTTTGTCGGCTCATGTTCTATGATCCGATCTTGTTCGTGTCTCCTATGTCTTGTCATGGTGTATAGATGTAATCGGGTTAATCAGGCTCCATAAGCAACGACAGTTTTCGAGATCTGTTCGCTATTCAGCTACGGCTACCGAGTCTCTTCTCTGGCAGGCGGCACCGTAACCTTTATGGTTATATAACTTTTCTGGTGTATATAACGTGTAAAGTATATGGAGGAATTGAAGGTTTACATGTTGAAGCTTAGAGCCAATAACAATATTTCATGTCTTATTATGAAAGGTGATTTGATTGAAGAAATTCAAGAATTTCACTCCCTTTTGTGATAAAAGGAACATATGTAGATAACATAAGAATTACTAGTTTTATTTTGGTAAACTACCTTCAAGGCCATTAAACTATTAAATTGGTTTCAATCAAGCCATTGAGGTTAACTTTACTTACACATTCTATCAATTTGATCATAATTTTAATTTAATTTAATAAATTCAATCGTCCAATCAAATTACGACACATGTCACCATCTTATTAGAGAAATTTAGTATTAATTATCATTTAATTTAATAAATTTATTTCTCAAACAGATTATGACACATTTGACCATCTAATTGGAGGATTGAATTCATTGAATTAAATTAAAATTAAGGCCAAATTGATTAAATGTGTAAGTAACAAAGGATTGAATCCGATACGTCTGCTCGGTTAATTCAGTTTATGTATCTGTGTCTGCAGTAGAGATCTGGAAAACAAATTTAACCAAAACAATTAGAAAAGAAGTGAATTCAACATTTCAATTTGAGCCATCCCAAAATTTCCATATCAACACAACGTGGACAAGAGTCGATTGGATAATTGTTATCAATTGAGAGATGTAAACATGTGTGTTATGTAACAACATATCTTGGCAACAAGCACAAGTGCTGGTTTGCCTTCAAATCACATAATCTGGCATCTGCAACCTTCGGAATCTCGAGGCCCTTCAAACCATATGTCCCATGATGGGTTCATGGGACCATTTGTTCTGTAATCAACAACAAATCCAACCATTAGAGGTTAAAAAGGAACTAGCAACTATATCGGGATCGGAGAATACAAGTTTTTGTGGATGGTTACAATGGAAGTAGCGGATCAGGTCTGGTCTCCATGCTACGCAGCAATCTGATGGAGGAGAAAAAAACGCTGATGTTAATCTGGGTAACATAAGGATAATCATTTAGAATCCGGTAACTCATTTCTATGTTTGCGACTTCACGGGAAAGCAAAAACAAATCTAGTTCTTAAACTTACTCATTACACAATGCTGACACGTTATCTGTTTCCTCAAGCTTCTCCATCTCTTCCTGTTAAAAGGATACACGAAGAAAGGAAATAATAAGGCATACTATACTGTAATATGGTACATTTCGGCACGACGACAGCTTTTTGAATCTTAGTGCTCAAAGTAAAACAAATCACATTGATGCAGAAACCGTGAATTCGTCATCTGCCAGTGGTAAAGATACGCGAAAACGGGAGGGATGATACCAAGTGTGTGAATCAATGACCTACATTTCCCCACTAAAATGCTCACTGGATACAAATTAGGGAGTTTCTGGCCAGCCTATATATACTATACCATACAAACCCAGGAACAAAAGGGCATTATACATATCATAGACTCTATATGGAAATTGTTATACCCTTACTTCGCAAGACCCTGTAGACAGCCATCAGTCCACCGTGACCTAGAACAACCACTTTGTGGGCCTGAAAGGCACGGGCATCTACTTCGCAACTTTAGACCACTTTGCAGGGATCAACGCTGTTGACCCAAGGTCCACAAGATTCTACTTCCCGCATCCAGCACCACACTTAGCGGAACCTAGCCAGGCAAAGCCGAAACCCAGTGACCTGGAGCCAAGCGAACTCCTACTCCACCCGACATGGATGTTATGCGCATCATCCTCTTTGACACCCGATGTCCCATTGCCAAATTATTCTAAGCTAGAACTAGATTGCCCACTTTTGGGGAATCTTGGCCAATCCCAGAATGCATGTGGCACATTGGAAACACGCCAAGGAACCCTTTAAAAAGCTCACAACATGCCAAACAAGGTAACTCTCTCTCTCAACCTGAGACCCTCGCATTCTCTCTAACCTACCCCGATCCAAGTTCCCTCTCAGGCTACCCTACTATCACCATCCACGGCTCTTGGCTCACCACAAGTGAACCGCTTAAACCTCCACAACTCTTCCTTGTACCAACAGAAATCGATCTATTTCTATGTAGTGCTAATGTAATTGAAGGCAAATAGACAAACAGCAGCCATCATGGAGTTTTTACGTGGTGCAAATGCAAACAACATTGCTAAAAGCTTTTTTCTTTATGAAACTCACGGGAAGCATGACCAATCAAAGTGAAGCATATCAAGCGCTACGAACCAAAACTAATTCAAAAACCACTTTTTACATCACAAAGAGATTCCACCAGCACTAGCAAGCACTAGATATTGCCATACTTCTTCATAATGACATATGGGAAGAATCAAGATTGAAGACCATTCTGCTTATGGTGTTTACGGTGTCGAAAAGACTAATTCAACAGGATTTCATCAGTGAATTTTAATGGGAAAGAAACAAAGAATGCTGAGCACTTCCCTAGAGAGCAGCCATAACAAGATTGCAGAGACCCCTTAAACATCATAATAATCTAAACCTGTCAATTCTAACCCAATTTGATTTGACTATAAAAACCAACCCAAACCCGAAATGAACTGAACCTTAACTGAGCAGAACTTCTAATGATCCAAACAAGTAATAATCTGACTTGAAAAACCCAAACCTCGAATCCGAATGATCCAAATACAAAATTATCCGAACCTGAAACGAACCCAAACCGAAATGACAATTTAAAAAGTCGAATTTTCCTGATTCATATTGACTCACGCATCGAATTGAAGCTCTTGTCCTAGATGAACGGAGTATATGTGAAACATCTTGGACGATTTGTGCAAGTCCAGCGATTACAATTTAGCAAGAAATAGAAGGAAAAAAAACTACAGTTTTCCAGTATAACATCCGAGAATGATCAAAAGCCTATTGAATTGAGACCGTCCATTAACTACCAAATTCTAAGATCTGCTTTGAATCGTTGCACTAAGCCACCGCCGTCTACTCTATTTAGCTCAACTTACCAACTAAATGGATAATCCAAATAATCTCAGTTCACATTTGGGAGTTAGAATTATAATTATTGTCTTACGAAAAAGCTTATGAAAAGTTCGCAAAAGGAACAGAATCATTAAATTTATCAAAATCCAAACAAAGTCAAAATTCGTAAGGGCGTTTCCAAAGAATATAAAGCAAAAAAAAACAGCTAACCTCGAGGAACTTGGATTCTTGTTCAACATGCTTGAGTTCAGCAAGAATCCGATGCTTGCCTCTGTTATCAGCTGCTGAACCGGCAGCCGCTAGCTGTTCATCCGCCGACGACGCCGTTTCTGACTCCATTTGCTACACAGCTCAATCACCTGACAGCTTGAAAATATTCAAAATTCAATGGCTCCGCTTGCTCATTCCAAACACGACGCGGTTCGTTTTCATTTCATTTCTTCCCACAATTTGTTTTTTTTTCCTTCTTATTTTAGAATTTCTAACTTCTCACTGCATTAAAAAAATTCTAAAACAGCGTCCAATCACTCAATAAACCTGAGGATCTGAATTTGTCCGTACAAAGCTTTGATTTTTTCCCCTCTCCGGAAATGGATCGACTTTTCTTCCTTGTTTGTTTTCTTCGAAAGCTGCTCTTCTTTCTTTCCTGGTTTCGATTTCTCTGCCCCCAAAATTGAAACTATATTGTATTGTATAACGAGATTTTCCTTTCCTTTTCCTCTCTAAGTAACTTGAGAAGAATATTCTATCCTCACTTCACGGTCACGTTTCATATCCTAACGGGGGTTCGTTATGTAAATTTCTCTTTGTTAATTTTCTATTTTTATCATTCTGCAAAAAATATCTTATAAACATAACGATTTGAACTCGAATCACTTAAAATAAATATCATTAATTTTTCTACTGAAATTATTTCTTTGTTTTATTGAAAATATTATTGTTATTATAACGTTGTATGATATTTTTGGTCGGGTGTTTATTAGGGGTGATAACGAGCCGAGCTAAGCCCGAGCCTGGCTATGCTCGAGCTAGACTCGAAAATAATAATATTGGGCATGGCTCGGACTCGAAGCTCGTCATGCTCAGCTCGGTTCGAAATGAAAAATTTTACTATAATTTTTTTATTATAAAAAATCGTTAAAAATCTATTTCATAACCAACACTAAAACGAAATAAAATAACCGGAAAGAGAAAAAATGTCAAAAATTATATTAATCAAAATAATCAATAAATATTCTTATAATTCAAACACATAATTAAAAAACAAAACCAAACAACAACTATATAATGAAAGAAAATATAAACACATAATTTATTTTAGTGCATACGTAAATTTCTAGCTTGTTCACAAATTTTTCGAGCTGAGTTAAACTCACTCAAGTCAAACCCGAGTAGCTAGAGCTGGTTATGCTCATTATCACCCCCTTGTGTTTATAATATTGAATGATAAAGTGGCCAAATTGGGGTAGGCGGCCAGCAGAAAGATGCTGTATTTTGTATTTTTAAAGGGACAGCTGAAGATGTAAATGAAAATGGGTTTTGTTTGTTGTTGATTGGTCCGTCCCACATTGCCAAAGTGCCTTACTGCTGTCTCTTTCTATTATCCCATTAATTTCCACTCTAATTATAATAATATATTTTAATTTTATTCACCATCCAACTCTTTATTTTTTTTTCGAGTAATTACATTCTGTCACTTAATTAAGTTGTTTATTTTTGTGAGATCACCAATTGATCTAATGATTAAAAATACTTATATTACCCTATTTTGTATGGGTTCGATTTACGGTATAGGAATGTAATATCTTTTTATTTAATCAAAAAGTTGTTTATTTTTATGATAAATATTCTATACACATGCGGTGGAAACTGAAAGTTTTCACAAGCGTCTTAGTTTTAGGGTATAGGGAGTTAGTTTAGGGTATAGAATTTAGGGGTTTAGGTGTAGGGGGTTAGAATTTAGGGATAATTGTTTCAATTTAAGATGTAGGGTTTATAGGTTAAAACTTAAATCCTCACCATATTGCCCTAAAAACTAAACCCTAATCTATAAACCCTAAAATATAACCATAAGCCTTAAAATGGAACACCTATCCCTAAATTATAACTCTCTACACCTAAACCTCTGAACCATATACCCTAAACTAACTCTCTATACCCTAAAACTAAGGCGCTTGTAGAAACTTTCAGTTTTCACCGCCTGTATATAAAATATTTATCCTTATTTGTATTCTTTTATATTTTCATAGGTCATGAAATTTAGAACTACTAAGAAATTTTTTTTATACCTTTTTAGATAAGAATATGATTAAATTTATAATTTGTCAAAAAAACACTTTATTTTTATGTTTAAACTTCTTTTGACCTACTTCCACGCTTAAACTATGGATATTATTTTGTTCCTTACAGTTGGAAAAATTATATAGTGAAAATATAAATATATTATTTTATGGATGATTATTTTTGTTAATTAAAAAATCTCACAAAAAGTAGTAAAATCATGACAGATATTTTTATTGTAGATTTATGAATTAAAAAATAAAATATTTATATACTTTTTTGAGAAAATGATGACTAAAAATTTAAAAATAAACGAAGCAATAAATTATGGAAAATACTTTGATGCTCAAGCTTGTGTAAACTTTAGTAAGTTTACACAAGCCCTTTAATTTTAGGGTTTAGGGTTTAGGGTTTTATGTTAGGGTTTAGGGGTTTAGTATGTAGGGTATATAATTTAAGGTTTATGGTTAGAATTTAGAGTTTAGGGTTTAGGGCTTAGGGTTTAGGTTTTACGTTGCTAGGGTTTGTGATTTAGATTTTAAATTTTATAAAAGGATTGTGTAAAAAAAATTTACACAGTTTGTGCATCAAAATAAAACCCATAAATTATTTAAGGAATTACAACATTTGCTGTAGGTGGGGCGACTTTTGTAAAGATAACTTATTTTTGGTTTTGGTAAGTTGTCCCCAACTGCCAATGACTTTGGGGGGTTGTCAACGATTTTGGATGGAAGTGTCAAAAATAAAAGTTATAAGGGTCAAATAGAATTAAAGTATGTAGGGATTAAAATAAATAGAACAAAAACATGATGAACCAGGTAAAAAAAATACCCATTTTATCAAAATAAGGCGCACGTGATGGACTTTAGAGGTGAGTAAACGTCGACTTAATTTGAAAAGATTAAAATTTTGATTTGACTCTATGGAAAAACTTAACTAAAAAATTTTCGGAAAAAATTTTGAGTTATAAAATAAGACTTGAATAACTCAAAATTTTAAGTAAATAATAGATGGACTGTCAAGTTATAGTCGAATCCCTTAACTTTGCTTGATATATTTATATTGCATAAGAAAAATATGAAGAAAGATACAAATAGTTTAAATCGAAACTAAATAATATCATAACATTATAAATATTTATAATTATATTTAAATAAAAACTCGAACAATTAACTCAAAAAATTAAATAAAATTTAATTTATAAAATAAAAATAAATCGATTAACTCAAAATTCTTTTTTTCAATCCGGAATGCGGGAACATATAAAAGGTGTTGGGTTACGTGTCTGTTGCATGTGAGAAAGGTGACACGTACTGTTTTATTTTAATACAAACAATTTCCTGTGAATCCTATATAAAGTGTATCCTAATCTGAGCAAGGGCCGGGAAAGATGGACGGAAACAAAGAGAAAACATCAGAGAAGGGAGAAGCGGAGGGAAGGAAGAAGAAGACGGAAGACGGTGCAGAAATTGAAAGCACAACGAAGACGAGAGGCTTGGATCCGGTGGCTAAGATGGTGATCGACGAAGCAACTGTTAATCGAGACGGTGTAGCTCAAAACCCCGACGACGTCCTCGCTTTCTCCAGATCCGTTCATAACATAGATTCTTCCTTAGAGTAACCAATCTTTTCCTTAATTCTTATGTTTATTTTAGAATCAATATTCCAAGTTTATTTCTTTTCGAAAGGACAAAGTGACTTTGGTTTTGTATGTACTCTGTTTCAATTCTCTAACCAAACAACTCTAAAAGTTTTTCTAATTTTCTCGTTCGAATCTTCAAATTTATCTTTGAGTATATAATTATCTATCTATTTAGTCAATAATAATATATACAAATATATTTATATAATTAATATTTTGCCATTATTTTTTATAAAACACTGAATTTTATTTAAAAGTATTAAAGAGTACACACCCTAAGTCCCTAACTAACGAGAAAATGGACCTGGCTAACGTCATGTGTGGCTCATCCGGAGAAAGAGATGAAGATTCATTTGGGAAAGACATGAATATATTTTATTATTTGGTACTACGAATGATGTGGTAAGTTGGGTACAGAGACGAAGCCAGTGAGAGCAAAATATAAATTTTGAAAGCTGAGGGTAAAATCATAATTATTTTAAGTTTTTTTTAAAAAATATAAAGAATGAAAGAATAAAAAAATTCTTTGCATGGGACTACTACAATCCCTCCCATGAGCAATATAGTTTCGTCATTGGTTGAGTCCATCTAATAATTTTCCTAACATATATAATCTTAAAATTATAGCTAAAAAACTCTTTTAAACAATAAACAAAACTCTAAAATCTCCTATAACATAAAAATCCATCAAAATTATTTGGCATTTGTATTATACAAAAGAAATACAACCTTCTATAGAATTTAACCATTTTTATTAAACAAAGTTAAATTTTGGTATTTTTTATAAATGACATTGACAAACAAATTTAGATCAAATATTTTAAATAAATTTTTATTTTAAGAAACATTTTTAATCCAATTTATAATGTTAAAATCCAAACTTTTAATTTTATTAAACCAATTTCGTCATTAAATTTCTTCATTTAATAAAACCAATGTTAAGAAGATAAAGTCAAATCATTTGACAATGGTATATATATATATATATATATAAAGTCAAACTTTTAATTGTATGATAAAGTTGCCAAATTGGGGTAGGCAGGCAGCAGAAAGATGCTGTATTTTGGATTTTTAAAGGGACAACTAAAGAAAAAAAAAGGGGTTTCTTTGTCCAAAATCAAGTTTTATTCAGATTTAGAGGGAATTCACTTTGATTTGAGAGAAAATATTGTTTTGTATATTTATATATAATATAAATTAGATTTTGATCGAAATTTGAGTAAGAAATTATATATAAGATAATGGGATTATGACATTAAATTAAAATTATTTGAATTACAACTATAATCTAAGTTACATATTATTTTTGATTTAAATAAAAATAATTAATTAATAAGCTTGGTGGTTAGGCGTTGATCTCCTTTCCCATTAGTCCTGGATTTGGTTTCTTCTACCCTAAATTGTGTTTATTCATTTTTTGATGATGATTAAATACTATATTTGGAAATAATTTATTGAGTTAGTAATTTTTTATCATCTCTTCAAAAATTTTATTTTTAATTTTTTATTAAATAGAAGTATTATATTTTTATGTCGGGGTTTAAATTTATACAAGATGGGGCAGTCAGTGGGTCTCATAAAATTTATATTTTTTAAAACTTTAAAGTCAATTAAACGATGTCACTTAATATTATAAGATTAAGTATAGTTAATTTAATCAATATTTGTTGTTGACTACTCAATGTGGACATGTCGAATGCGCTTAGTAAGCCATAAGCGTTGATCATTTGCCAACTATCAATTTGTATCAAAAAAATTATTTTGATAAAAAAATAGATTAAAATGATAATTCAACTTTGGAGCCTCATTAGGGTGGCTGCAATAATTTAACATGCATTCTCCAACCAAACTGGACTAGCCTCGTTGGGTTTCAAGTTCTCGGGTAGAGACATCTTGAGTTGGGTCGGGCCGGAGTCCGGCGATGTTTAGATGAACACGGAGAAAGTGTTTATATACAGACCGAGTTTGTAGGAAAAAAGAGGCTTGTAAACTTTGTTGTAAGTTGTAACATATATGGATAATATAGTTTTTTTTAGTACGAGTGTGTCAGTTTTATTAAAAGAGAAAAAATTTAAAATTATAATGAAAGTTTACAATTGAAGTAAACAGATTTAATCTAAATATATTCTTAATAACACATAAACTAACGACTCTATATCATATATCATAAATAGGATTATAAAAAAAATAAAAACCCTAACTCAATAACAATCGGTTTTGATCTAAAATTTAACCCAAAAAGAGCTATAAATACACCAGCCCAGCAAAATTAAATGCTTGGTTGTGATTCAGACTCGTGAGGCCAATGGTAGTCAGGCAATTAAGAGAGAGGATATTAAGAGTCCACGATTGGCAAAAGATACACACACTTGCTTTTCACATTATTTTTCGCATAAATTACAAATTTCATAATCAATTTTTTTCATTTCTATTTTATTCATTCAAGTTTAATTTTTTTTAAAACTTAATCATTAAATTTTTGATCTATTCTTATTTTGTCATTTGTGTGTTAAATCAGAAATAGAAGGGTGATATATCATTCACGTGGACTGTTTTTTTTACTGAAATAATATCATGTAATCCCTTTCATTATCTCCCTTTTTTTAGTTTCTTTTCTTCCTTCAAATATGAAAGTTTTAAAGTTTTACCCATTTCTTGCACCGACGTTGAAATAATTATTTATTGATGTTTTTTTCGGACCACTTAAGATACTAATAAACTCATCTCGTCGTCTTTTATCAATTTATTAATTTAGATTTTCACAAATCACTCTAAAACTCATAAAATTCAATCTAAAACTTAAAATATACAAAACCTCAAACTACTCTTATCTACAATATTCAATGTTCGATCAACGTAAAATTAAGATACACTATTTTTTCTTCCTTCTTCACCTCTTCACTGTTGGGGTTTAAAAGAATATACTCCATCATTGAAAAATTAAAAGAAATCTAAAACCATAAATCTCTTTCACAAAAAGTAAAAAAAAATTGAGCTATTTCATAATTTTAGAAAAGATAGATGTCCATTCATTATGACATTTTGTATTTAATGGTAGAGTGACCATAATAAAAACAAACCAAAAGTTTAATAATTAAATAAAAAAATTAAATTTAAATGACTAAAATAAGAATAAGAAGAAAGTTAAGAGATGGAATTAGTAATTTACCCTTATTTTCCTGCTCTCATTTGCTTCTTATTTTCCATAAATTTCTCAAGTTGGGACTCTAATCTCACAAAAGTTGCATAAAGGTTGCTGAGCTCTTAGGCCTGTGACGGTCTGCACTTTGTTTTAGTGGGCTACTAGTAGTCTAGTACCCCTGGCTCATTCCACCACCACCCAGAACAGAAGTTACAGAACCAACCACCAGATTTGGCTGCTGGGTTTTCTCTCAATCTTGGTATTTTCTCAAATCTTTCAACTTTCCAGTAAAGATTGCAACTTTTCAATCTGCTGGCAGTTTTCCCTTTTCTTAATCCATGGCTTCTTCCATGCTCAATGGAGCTCAAAGCTTCACTCTCATCCGAGGAGGGGTAGCCCCCAAAAAGCTTGGTTTTTTGGGGTCAGGTTTCCAAGGAAAACAGTTTTCCAATGTGGGTTTAACGATGTCCAGGAAAGGAATAACGATATCCCCGAGGTGCAGCTTATCAGCTTCACAGCCGAGATTTATACAACACAAAAAGGAAGCCTTTTGGTTCTACAGATTCCTCTCAATCGTCTATGACCATGTGATAAACCCCGGCCACTGGACCGAAGACATGAGGGATGATGCTCTCGAGCCAGCTGATCTCAACGACAGGGACATGGTGGTTGTCGATGTCGGCGGTGGAACCGGTTTCACTACTCTGGGTATTGTTAACCATGTCGATGCCAAGAATGTTACAATTCTCGACCAATCGCCACACCAGCTTGCTAAAGCTAAACAAAAGGAGCCTCTCAAGGAATGCAAAATAATCGAAGGTGATGCTGAAGATCTCCCTTTTCCTACTGATTATGCCGACAGATATGTGTCTGCTGGAAGGTATAATTTTCAGACCCTTTTGAGACTAATTGTTTATCAAGATTTAAAATTTTGGTAGCTTTATATTGTCAATTGGTAGATTTTTCTAGTTGGTTTGCATGTATGATTTGTTGTTGAAATGTGGGGAATATGGTGTTGTGTAATTTTCAGCATAGAGTACTGGCCAGACCCACAAAGGGGCATCAAGGAAGCATACAGGGTGTTGAAACAAGGTGGGAAAGCTTGCTTGATCGGTCCGGTGTACCCGACATTTTGGTTGTCTCGTTTCTTTGCCGATGTTTGGATGCTTTTCCCCAAGGAGGAAGAGTATATAGAGTGGTTCGAAAAGGCTGGATTTAAGGATGTCCAACTCAAAAGGATTGGCCCTAAATGGTACCGTGGAGTTCGTCGACACGGTTTGATCATGGGGTGCTCCGTAACCGGTGTTAAACCTGTATCCGGGGACTCTCCTTTGCAGGTAATCACTCTTTGAACTGCTCATTGCTTCATTTAGCTGATATTTCATGGTTGTCAAATTCTTTTAGCTGATAATTTAGGCCATGGAGTGTTGGTCTTCGAATACTCGAAGTATTGAGCTGATTTCATTGGTCTATAAGATTATCCCGTCGCGTTTAGTCTTTTAGGTGAATACATTTTCAGATGATGCTTGATTAATGGAACATAAAGAAGAGCTATAAGATGTATGGAAATGATTTCTTTGGTCCATAATTAATCAACTGTACAGATTTGTGTCTACTGAACTAAAACTCTTCACTCGGTTCAGCATCACTGCCATTGAATCATAGAGAACTATCTTGGTATAATCTCCGTGCTGTTAGTTCACCACCGTCTCCGATATATATGAACTATACTGTTAACATATAGAGCCATTGCATATATATATATCCTTTCTGCATCTTGCATTGACTGGTGAATATGAATTTTTCATGGAACTACTGTGAAAGCAGTCATCTTCTGGATTTTGATCTTATCATTCGTTTCTTTTGCAGCTCGGACCGAAGGCAGAGGATGTGTCGAAGCCGGTAAATCCGATTGCATTTCTCTTCCGCTTCATGTTGGGTGCCATGGCAGCAACATATTATGTACTGGTTCCTATCTACATGTGGCTCAAAGATCAAATTGTAGCAGAGGGTCAAGCAATCTAAAGAGAGAATGTAATTCTGCTGCCCTTCCATTTCTTTAGTTTGATATATCCTATGTTGGACCAGGAAGGGTGTGTTTTTGCATTTCTTGAATAAAACCAACTCTTTTTTCAGGTAACTCACCCTCTTCTTTACTCTGGACTTTCAGATTCAAGCTTGGTTGCAGATTTCTAGATAATGGGGAATCTGCTAAGTTTCTTGTCCGAATCGTTTCTTTGTAGCAGTTAATCTGCTTCTGTATAAATAAAATTCAAACTATTTATTTAAAAAAGTACTTTTTATAAAAAATAAAAATAAAAGTATGCTCCATTTTTTTATTAAAAATTAAATACATTTTATTTTTTTAATAAAAAGTTGTATGTTTTTATTAAAACATTAAAATTAAAATATACTTTTTTATCAGAAACTAATTTAATTTTTTTAATTATATACATTTTGATTTATCTTAACTCACGATTTGGTCCATGAGTAATGGTTTTTTTTTCATTTTGATATTAATTTGTTTTGTCTCATTTCGTAGCTAAATCATTTTTAGTAAACACTTCTAATTTTTGGATAAATGAAATAAAATTGACAATTTAAAGGGGAAAAATAAAAAAGTTCTAAAGTGAGAAACGAGTATAAATCAGATGTCAAATCATGAATAAACCATTGAATTTCATATGAAGGTTGATTCAACTTTTGGAATTCAAGTATAGGACCTTTGATCTACTAAAATATCTGAAATTAGGCTTTTTCATTTACCACATTAAATGCAGTTGCAATTATGGGAAATCACATTAATATATGCTCAAAAATTATAAAATGATCACTTAATTTTATTAAATTATTGCAAATGATCACCAAAGCTTATCAAAATATTATAAAATAGTCATTAAATTTATAAAAATTTATCATTAATTTATAACTTGTAATGGTTATTTTGTAATAATTCAATAAGTTTAATAATCATTTTATAATTTTTAAAAATTTAATGATTAAAAAAATATTTACCTAATTTAGTGATCATTTGTATCTTGTCCTTTATATATTCATAAACAATATCAAAAATAATATTTTATATATTTAAAAACACTTTTTAATAACAACATAAAACATTAAAATTTTAAATCAAACAATATAAAGTTATAATCAACTGAAGTTGATTTAAGTGATAAATAGTTTGGTATTTCTTAAGCATATCTTGAATTTAAAAGTTTGTGTAGGTAAAATTTTTTTACCAAAAACTCATCTACTAAAATTAACTATGCGATGCAGATTAATTCAGATTGGTGAAGACGAAGAAGGATAAAAAACAATCTAAAACCCATTGTTTCGAAATTAACCATTAATGTTTGTTGAACATTGACCGCCCCTTTTCCTTGGTGTCGGAAAGCAATTATTTCAACATCATTTCCAAAAGAATAAATCATGATTATTTTCAACGACACGATTTGCATCTGTCCCTATCATGTGCTACAAAAAAATTCTTTAATTAACTGTCCTTTTTTATACTAGAACCAGTTGATTATCTTTTCTTCTTCTTCCTATAATTATTATTAATTTATTATGAATTGAATTTATGTAAACATAACCCAATTCCTAAACTAAATAGTAATGCTAAAATATCATTTACTACATAATCAAATATTTTTATTTACAAATGTTTTGTTTAATTAAATTATTTCATACACTTATAATTTGGACTTTTCTTTTGCCTTTGTTAATAAAGTCATGGTATATTATATGGTCTAGAAATTTGATTGCTTTGAATAGAATTTGGCCTGATCCCCACATGTCCTTTGGCAGGCTTATTATATACTTACGAACTCCCTTCTTATATATGGTCTTACATAGGTGGGCAACACTGCATTTCATTCTTCTTTTCATCAACACCAAACATAGACATTCTTTGTTTTCAAAGCAATCAGCTGAAACCAGCAATGGCGGATACATTGACCGATGATCAAGTTGCCGAGCTCCGAGAAGCCTTTCGCTTGATTGATAAAGATTCAGATGGTATGCCATCATATTATTTTTCATTCGTTGTCGATCTCATTTCATATCCATCCTTCTTTTTATGATAAAAATGATTCACGTGATTTTGTCCTCTCGAAAAAAAAAATGGACTGTTATGAGAGATAGAGCCATGATTTGGGGTTAGGGGGCAAACATAAATGTTTAAAAGTAGGAAAGACAAATTCATAAATAAACCATTTTAAAAAAATATATATAAGAAGACAAAAGTAAAAAATAAATTTCAAAGACATAATTACATTTACATTTTACCCTAATATAAAATGCAATGCAGGCAGACCGAACTATTTATGCGGTGGGATGGGCCCTTTTCCCTCATCTACTAAATTAAAAATTTGTCCTCTAATTTTTAAACATTTATATTTTACTCCCAACTCTATTCCTAAATGCAGGCTTCGTCACCATTGAAGAGTTGGCATCAGTGATCCAGACATTAGATGCAAACCCTACAAAAGGAGTTCAAGAGATGATGATTAGCGAGGTTGGTGATGTTGAAGGACATGGCAAAATTGATTTTGAAGATTTTGTGACTATTATGGCCAGAAAAATGCAGGTAACTAAATAGGTTTAATTCACGATATGGTCCTAAATTTTATCAGTTTTCCCATTTTGGTCTTTTTTTTAGTTTCACTTTGATACTAAAACTATCATTTCTATCGCAATTTGTCCAAAAAGATAAAACTGTCGAAAAGAACATGACACATGACATGTATTATCGGATGCGGTAATTTTTTTAGTATAATATAATGGAATTGATAGTTTAGATACCAAAGTGTGACATACTAAAGTCGGAAAACATGTATAGTTCAACGGTCAAATTATGAGTAAATTTAAATAAATAAAATCGTATTTTAATTAATGTTGCAGGAAAATGTGGTGGATGAACTAAAAGAAGCTTTCACAGTATTTGATTGAGATCAAGATGGATTTATATCAGCAAATGAGGTAAAGAAATTTGGATCCAACGCGACTTGAAATCGAAAATTTAATCGGATTAATCAGAATCCGAACTCAAATAATACTTAAATCTAACCAAATATTGAAATAATTCGAAGAAGTAATTATCCAACTCAAAGTTTAAAGGACTTTTTAACACGATTTTTAACTTTGATTTCTCTGGATTTTATAGTTTTATCCATGGAGTTGACGAAAAAGCCATTTCTGAAATGCAGTTGAGACAGGTAATGATGAACATGGGAGAAAGGCTAACAATGGAAGAAGCAGAACAGATGATCAGAGAAGCCGATTTAGATGGTGATGGAGTTGTCTGCTATGAGGAATTTGCAGGCATGATGATGGCCTTATGAATAAGGTATTTATTGGAGCGAGTGTAGCGACTAATTCTCGACGTTCTGCTGGCTAATATAAGGTAGAGGTTTGTCACAAGTTTTAAAGTTATTTCATGTCCATGATGAGAATCGAATCGTTGACAACTAGTTACGGTATGAGAGACCCTTACCATTTCACCAAAGCCTCGCGGTTAAAGTTAGAAATTGTTATTAAGCTGTAAGGCCATTTTAGAAGGATTTTTTAGAATTATTATTCCATGCATTGATCATTGAAAAAAATATTCCACAAGCATGTCTAATTTCATTCCAAAAATTAAAATCTAAATACATAACCCTAAAAATTAAATATTAAGCTCTAACTCATAAACTCTACATACTAAATTCTAACCATAATCCTAAATTTTAGACTCTACAACATAAACATATAAACTCTAAATTAAATATCTAAGCCTTAAATTAGACCCGCTTGTGAAAAATATTTTTTTACCGCTTTTACATAAAATATTTTTCTTTTTTATTAAATAGAGAGATTACATTCTCATACCAGAATTCAAACTCATACAAAATAAGGTAATATGAACATTTTTAGTAACTAAATATTTATAAATGGGTCGAGAAAATAACGACTGATAAAGTTGCGGTCACTTCCCTTAAAAATTTCAAATTTTCATATATTTTATATTGAATTATTTACAGATGATTTATTTCACATACCTTAAAATTTTATAATCTTACGTTTTTAATACATTCTACTCTTGTTTTTGTTTTGGGCTTTACGTAAGTTTTAATTGGGGGAGGGGAAGTATTTGGGTTCCGTTTCTCAGTATGCATCCGCTAATGAATTAGGCCTTACTTTGAATCCAATATAAATCTTTTAAATATTCAATCTAAATTATTCAATCTAAGAAATTAAAATGATTGATCTAATCAAATCTAAATACGAATTAAATGAGTGGTCATAATAAAATATGACGATTTATCGTATTTTAATAATTCATATTCAAACAATGATGTTTATGATAAAATATGAAAACGAAACCTAAATAATATTCAAACTTCTAAATAGTTAATTAAGCTATTCAAATTAATAAAAAAAAGATGTCATAAGTTTAAATACACTCGAATTCATATCTTTTAAAAAATTTAACGAATTGGTATCAACCGAAGAACGATTCAGTATGGTTTGCCGCCGAGAAAAGTCGAAATAATGCAACGCCGGCCTCACTAGAAATCTCCACCTTTAGCTTTTGCCATCGTCGTTGAAATTCCGTGGGTGAGCGGCATGTTGTTTTACATTATGGAAAATGCTCGTCACGTTAAACTCGCTCATTATTTTTCTTAGGGTCAATCATCGCCGATTCATTATCCAATCATATAAAAACTCCCTCTACTTATATCCTAAAGTATGTATTAAAAAGTCCACCGTGATTTATATAAATAAACTATTATTCGAAATAAAACACTTATTTAAACATTACCGGAGACTCTCAACATCGTTGTGTGAACCTCAACCTTCCCTTCCTACCCAAATTTTACATTAAGAATTCCAAATAAGTATGAATGGTACAATTTGTTAGTAAGTATGAATGGTACGTGATGACTAGGGGTGTTTATGGTCGGTTAATCGTATTGTTTAGTCTGAACGATTAGTTAACTGTTATATCGGTTATTAAATTTTGTTAACTGTAACCTAACTTTTAAGAAATAGTTAATCGCTAAATTTTTTAACGGTTAATCATTATAGCGGCTAATTATTTCTTAACGGTTCGGTTAATCACTACTTCTTTCGAGAATAATAAAACTATGTCTCCAATAAATATTATATTATTTAAAAAATTAAATAGAGAGATTTTAAAACAAACTCTACACTTAGTTTAAAAAGGTACATATAGATTAATCTATAGATTAACTATTAATCATTATTTTTAACAGTTCGGTTAACTGAAACCGTCTAACCTTAACGGTTACGATTTATTTTGCACAATGATGACTAGCAAACAAGGACGAGTTTCATTTTAATAAAAATATTTTTATACACATATTATATAAAAAATATATAAACTTGTATATTTATTTTCTTAAAACCGAAACTTAAATCTTAAACTCCAAATCATTTTACATCAAAAATTTCTTTCTATAAAACTGAAATCAACCTAACAAATACTATAGTGGAAGAATAATTTGATCTCGGCCTAATTCTGATTTCAACATGATTTAATTAGTTCGAAACCGGTCTCAAAAACAAATGATATACTTGACCCTGAAGAGTTTGATATCGATGGTAAAAATCATTTGTCCCCTAATCATGTCTCTTTCTATGTCCCACACTAAAAATTACTTAAAAAATAAATTCTAAACCTTAACCCTAATTTTCACATCCTAAATCATAAACCCTAAAAAATACATCATACCGCTAATTCTCTAAACCCTAACCACAACCCCTAACTTTAAACCCTAAACTCTAAACTCTAAACTCATTATTTTAAAGTGGGGCATAAAAAGAAGCATAATAAAAGGACAGACGATTTTCATCCATCTATCATAGACATATTATATAAAAATAATTAGAAAGCAATGGTTTAATATATATGTCGAGGAGAGGACGGGTCTCACATAAACTCATCCCAAAATTTTTAACAACCTGAAACTCGATTTAAAAAAATCTAACCCTATCAAATTGGATCGAAATATGTTGGTTTCAGAAAGCAATGGTTTAATAATTATATCGAGGTAGGGACGGGTCTCACATAAACCCATCCCCGAATATTTTAACAACCCAAAACTCGATTTTAAAAATTCTAGCTCTACCAAATTAAGATCGAAATATGTTGGTTTCAGATTATTTTTTATAAGACAAATATTGTTATCACGTGTATCATTAAAAAACATCCTTAAATTTAATGGACGAAAAAGAGTACACATGATAATAATATTACATCATAAAATCACAAATTAAGCATTCAAGGACAACATGTCCTCACATAAAAGGTCAACAACATAAACCGAAAGAACATCAAAGGAAATCAGCCCAAGGTCCTCAGTACTTGCCCGTGTCGCCAAAGCATCAGCGACTCAATTACCACTCCTAGAAATAGCACGACAATAACTCTTCAATCACTCCGACACAACTCCTGAATACATCGTGTGGTTGCCAAATATGAGCATTTTATTCCCCACACTGTTGTTTTTTGGATGAAAAATATCATTTAAAACATTAAAGTTTTTATAGAAGAGACCATCAATCGGGTCTTGTGAGATGAGACAATAAATTAATTAAATAATATCAGAGTTTGAATTCTAACATTTTAAATGGAACAAACTAAATTATTATTATTTTTTGACAATTACAACTGGATTTTATTAATAACCATGAAAAATATCTCAAATACAAAGCATCTAAAATGGAGAATAATGAGATTTAGTATACTAAAATTTCAAACAACTCAAAGATGCAAAGAAAATAAATATTTTCATAGATATTAGCATACCGACAAAATCCAGAAGTCTTCCTGAATCTCCTTGTCTCTATCCAAACGAGACGTTTTACGATGTGAAAAAGGAGTGGTGAGCGAACCAAACTATCAGGCAAATTGCTTCGCTACCCAGGTCTGATTACATCGGCAAACAACCATCAACCGAGAGGGGATCTATCTTTCTATGAACACCGACAGAATCAAAATCAGAAACTAGCGCCGCAAAGATCTCTGTAAGAGCATCGAACGACGCTAAAGTATGCTGAAATCATGCCAAAAACGACAGATAAAACGAATCACAAAAATAATAAAAAAGCGTGTCACAAGGACAGAGAAACACGTGGCAGAAAGACAGAGAATTTTATTAAAAACAAAAAAAAACAAAAAATAAAAGCATGAAAATAATGAATCCGGTGATCGACAACCAGTATTAAAAAACTATTAATATCTCATAACAAACATTTACAATATTTAGTTCGACCTAAAAAAATTATATGTGATAAAAACAAAATATAAGATGCTTTTTGGAATTTGATACTATAATATAAATATATTATATTCCTCGTTAAATTTCTTTCAAGAAATGCAGCACTCTTTCAAACGGCACAAATTCCATGGTGGGTTTAATTCAAATTCACGTGTTCGGATGTTAGAAAATTTACTCATAAAAGGATAGGCTTTACGAGGGTTCACAATTCACATGGAAAAGAGTGGCATTGTTTCAATTAAAAACAATTATTATTCAACCATAACAATAATAGAAAAGGAGAGTGACATTGTTTCAATTAAAATTAAACTAAACACTATGATTTGAATTAATTTTTGATTTTTATGCAAACATAACAATAATACTTTCACATGATCACTCATTCAAAATTGTTATTATACAAAATTATTGTTTTAATTATAATGTCGGAGTGACTTATTTGTCGCGAAATTTTAATTGAGTGATCTACTTATTCATAAACCTATAAATAGACATTATTATATAAAAAACCTTTTTAAATAACTATTTACGCAAATAACTTCAAACTGTCCATGTAGGGTGAACTCGCTTTCTACAAAAAATGAGTTCGAACCTTGCTTTCTACAAACCGTGAGTTTCGTATTGAATACGTTGGTAAAAAAGAAGAAAAAAATTAATTTCCCGCACTTTTAAACATAGAACTCGCTTTCTGGAGAACGCGAGTTTTGAAACTCGCTTTTTGGAGTTCGCCTTACGAGGATGATTTGGGGTCATTTTTCTAAATAACATTGGTTGTGAGTCATTTACGTAAATAACTATTTATACGAGGCTTTTTATATAATAATACCCTAAAGTTAAGTGAATGAACTATTATTTTTAGAAAAAAGAATGACATGTTTGTTCATAAGTCTATAATTAAGTGAGCGAATTGTTACTTTTTGAAAAAGGGTTACATGTTTGTTACTAAACCTATAATTGAGTAACTCGATTGTTACTTTTAGAAGAAAGATTACATGTTTGTTCATAAGTCTATAATTGAATGACTCAAATGTTACTTTTCGAATAAGAGTGACATTTGTTACTAAATTTATAACTAAATGTCATATTGTGTTATTAATTTACCCAAAGTTCTATCATTCAACGTGTTGCCGAATTGATTAAGCAAAACAACCTTTTAAAAAATAGAAAAATGGTTTTATAGTTGTTTTCAGAAGAAAGATATATAGAAAATGTGTCCGTCATCATGTTGCACAGCACAGCACACATTGATACCCACACGACAAATCATAGTCGGCAAGGGTGTGATAGCATTACGTAAGCAGGGACGGACCTAGAATTTTAAGTTAGGGGGCGAATTTATAATAGTTTAGGGTACGAAAATAAATTTTTAATAGAAAATACATAAAAAATTTAAATTTTTTCTAAATCATATATGATTTTCAAAATTTTAGGGGACGGTTGCCCACAACAGCACCCCTCGGTCCATCCATGTACGTAAGTGGAAAGTGCAAGGAAATTGCAAGGGCTGTGGTGTCGATCCATTATCATATTAATATATTACCATCACTCACTCGTCCTCGTCGCTGCGCTCATCACTCGACAAATTCCACGCCCGGGAAATTACGACGAACCTTCGTTTTAGTCTCGGTTTTCAACTAACAAAAAAAGAAAAGAAAAGGAGATGGTGGTTGTCTTGTGTGGTTCGTACGGGTCAAACCATCGCCCTTTCCACGACGTTAAAGGCGAAGCAGGAAAAGTCCACAACGCCGAACGCATTTTGGACTTATCTGGCCGAAGGGAATTGTTGTTGAAATTGAACAACTGCAGTTTGCCGGCCGGGTAGGGACAGCCTAGCTGCTTTTGTTAGAAACAAGCTAAGGGTGCCAGGAAGTGATTAGGTCTAATTCTGGTTTTACTCCCTCTGTTACGTTCAAATTAGGGATTTAATCATTTTTTTTTGTTGGGGGTTTTAGGCTAAGATATTTACTATCGATACTAGTGACTAATCCTCTTCTGCTGCACGTCCAGATCTAGATTTAATCATTGTAATTTAATTGTAATACTAATACTTTGATCTCTATGGGTCCAAATGAATAACATCATTAGTTGTAGTTGTTGAAGTGATTAGACTTTTTTTATAATAACATTAAGTGTTCGGTTGATATGTAAATTTATTATTGATTAAATATGGTTGGTTGAGATTTTTAGGCCATCATGACTGTTAGTGTTGTGCATTTTCGGATTCAGATAAAAAACTAAATATATATTTTTTGAGTTATCGAATTTCTAGTTTAATGGTAATCATAATGATGTTAAGTTGGATCTTATAAAAGTACGATATTAAACTTGCTAAATAATGAAGAGTAGAGTGGAGGGACTAAAACCATAATTAGACCAATAATGGATCCAACGAAAGTCGAGCCAAGATTATCGGTTTTTCTGCTTATGTTTACAGTTGGAGGAAGTTTTATTTATTTGTTTGTTTATTAGGGCAAAGTGTTGGAGGAAGTTTAGTTAGGCAAACGATAGGTACGACAATGACTCTTAAGACCTTCTCTTTTTTATTAAATAGCAATTGGCCAACAAAATCGTGAAAGATTATGGTGCGGTTACGCGTGGACACAAAATTTTATGTTATGATACATAATTTTATATTTAATAAATTATATAAAAATTAAAAATTTTAGAGTAGTAAAATTATATCACTAATATAAAATTAAAATAATTTTAAAATAAAAATTAAAAAATTTGGGATGGACTTAAATAATTGTTGATTTCTCTAGTCATCCATCAATTTATTTATGGCTTAATTATCTTTTTGGCGTTTTAATTACACTTAAACATAAATCGAGTTACCGTTTTAATTATGAATTAATTAGTTTTTTAATTGAAAAATCTTGATAAATTAAACCCTTTTAATTGCAGTTGACGTTATTACAAAATTGTCGTTAATTATACTCAATTTTTTTTCAAAATAGGAATTTAATTGATTCATAATTAAAAGCGATGACTCATTGATTTTTGGGTACAATTAGATGAATCAAAAAGACATTTAAGACTTTATTTATTGTCTAAAGAAAAATCTTAACTGAAAAAATAATTGCCAAAGGCATATTTTTCTTCTCTAGGTGGTTAAAGTTTGTTTTTGGGCAAATTACGTGTTAAATATTTTATATCATTTTAAGATTAAACTACTAACATCTACTAAAAAAATCCATCACTTGATGCAAGGGCGGAACACAGGGAGAAAAGGGGTTTAGTCTCAAAGAATAGAAATAGATTTTTAAAAAAAAGTAAAATTACTTTTATTATTTTTTTAAAGTTTGTAAAATCTTAATATCATCCTCTTAAAAATTTTAATTTCATTTTAGCTCTTTTTGTAAATTTTTAATTTTTTAATTTTATTTTGGCCCCCTTTATAAATTTTTAGTTTCACCCGACTTGATAAATATATGACACATGATCATATTCTTACTTTCCTTTAATATTTTTTTTAAATTAAAATACTTATTTTTCTAACATATTTTAAATACATAATATTCCATTTGTATCTATAGTTTAATTCACGTATTTTAAATATATATCGGCATGTTTAGTAAATAACTTTTTGAGCTAAAATTAGAAGTTTGAAGCATTTTTAGAGGCTTGACCAGTCAAATTCATTAATTTAGATGTTTGGTAAATAACAGATTGAGGTGAAATCTCTCATTTTGAAAAAGCTCCTTTTAGGAGCCTTTTGAGTTAGAGGTTTGAATAAAATACTTGTAAAGACTATTTTGTCCTTGATAATTATAATTTTATTTTCTAAATAACATAAATTTAAATAACTAATAAAATTAAAAAATAATTTCTTAAATAAAAAATTATTTTTTTATCGGCAAGTAAATATGCTTTTATTGAAAATGAGAAATTAATATATAGATTAATATATACATTTAAATTTAATAATTGTTAAAACTATACTAAAAAGAATTTCACAAATAAAAAATAATATATATATATATATAAATATATATATCCTTTATATATGCTTAATAATGATGTTAAAAAAATTAATTTTCATAATCCAATTAATATTTATAAATGCAAAATATTAATAACTAATAAATTATTCAAACAAGTACGAGATATAATCATGTCTTTATATGTCATTTTGTTTGATTTGTTTGTTCAAAAAATCAAACATCTATCAGCTATTAGTTAATTTTACCAAACACTTCTATACAATCAGCTAATGTTATCAGCTATCCGCTATCAACTAATGTAATCTGCTATCAGCTATCAACTATCAACTATCCGCTAATTGGCAAACAAGGTCATCATGTTATATCTGAATTAAATTTAATATTAAATTAGATTAATAAAAAATAAAATAATATGAATAATATAATACTGAAAACTCAAATATTTTAAAGTTTGGAAAGTGAAATTAACCCAACAAAGAATTGAAATTGCTACGTGTGACTCAAGCTGTCTTACATGCCACATAACCTGTCCATTATAGCAGTCCAAGTTCTTTTCAGAAATGCACCGAATCAATGCAAAAGACAAACCATATCAATCCTTTTCCTAAACAAATAATTTTCAAGTAGTACATTTGTCGTGCATTATCAGAATCCAGTGCTAAAAAGCAAACCGGCCAAGCGTCAGCTCTTACTGTGTTCTTGGCTAGCAGAATGAGACGTTAAATTTTTATGTAAGATCAAAGGTTTGAGTCAGGTCGAGAGAGTTGTTTTTATAATAAACCTTTGCGGTATCTGATTATACATAGTCAAACAATGAAAAATTTGTATCGATAATTATCGGTTAGTCGATAGAATAAAACGTTAAATCTATATGTGAGATCAAAGATTCGACTCGGATCGAGAGAATTATTTTCATAATAGACTTTTGTAGCATCATATCTTAGAATAATCAATCAATAAATTCTAAATCAATAACTATACACAAAAATCAAAGGATTTATGCTAAAATATCCTCATAGTTCTAGTACGTTCTCATAAGATTTTCAACAATGGCGGCTCCGGACAATGACTGAAATCCATAGGATACACAAGCAATTGCTTGAATTTTTTGTTTAAACCTAGAACCAGGGACGGACGACTTTAGGTTAGGGGGCTGAACCTATAAATTTCTAGGGGGAGAACTTATAAAAGTTTAAGGGGGCGAAAATAAAATTTTAATAGAAAATATATAGAAAAATTCTAATTTTTTTCTAAATCATATATGATTTTTAAAATTTTAGAGGGCGGTTACCCCACGAGCACCTCTCGGTCCATCACTGCCTAGAACCCTAAGAAAATGTAACGTATGTACAGATTTTTTTTCTGGCCTTTTCCCCGCACGCAATTAAAAGAGTCAGTACAATTCCGCGTTTCCCATTAAGTGGGATCAAGTTTTAAGTTATTATTACACGACATACGAAAGTGCCTACCACTTTCTGGTTTGGTTTGGTTGTTGGGTTGGCCACGTGAATGAAAGATCATCACAAATCACACAACTACATATTAGCTTAATCATTCATTTTCGAAGTTAAAGAATAAAACAAAGTGTACAAATTGTACGGCAGATTCGAACACTAACTTATGTTGCTGTTTCTGTTTAATAAGTGAAAATCTGATAGCATTTTCTTGGTAAAATTATGGTATAGGTCCTTGTGTGAGTAGTGAATTTCGATCGTGTACTTTTAAAAATGTATCAAAAACGAATAAAGTGATCATTTTGTAACAATCTAAAAAAAATGTTATTTTATTAATTGATTGAATAAGATGGCATAAGAAAATGACTTTTAAGGCCGAACCTGGTCTGTAACATGCAGCAAGTGAAGAGGCGGTTTGTTGACCAAAACCTTCCAATGCCAATTATAAATTTGGCATCGCCCGTTTGTATTTGAAAAGAAGTTTCATTCTCTCTTATCAGACACAGAAATAGACTCCGAACATTTCCACAGGCAACCATGTCCGGCGGTGACGATAACAAGCTGTATGATTGCGGGACGTTACTTCTCTCGGTCACAGCCTCCAGCTTCACCACTGCTCAGAAGCGTTGGCGCATTGCCTATGCATCGATATATTCGGTACGGGTGATGCTTTCTCTTGCGAAGGAGATAATATCGAAACGAGGCAGCCAACAACAATCCTCGATCGTCTCGGACCTGCATCAGTATGTTGCGCTCGATGTTGAACCATCGAGCTCTCAGCATTGGGGTGAAAAGTTTTTGTCTTCCTCCTTTGCTCCGAAGACTGATCGGACGAGGCTCGTTGAGGCCGTGAAAGAAAAAGACTTGGGTTCTCTTCGCCAGCTTGGAGGAGTCGAGGGCGTGACGGCTGCTCTTGGCACGAATCCTGAAAAGGGAATCCAAGATGACGACCGAGAGGTTAAAAAAAGACGAGACACATTCGGTGCCAATACGTACCACAAGCCGCCTCCGAAGGGGTTATGGTACTTCGTCGTGGATGCTTTTAAGGACACAACAATCCTTATCCTTATGGTGTGTGCAGCTCTTTCTCTTGGTTTCGGTATCAAAGAGCATGGCGCGGAAGAGGGTTGGTACGAAGGTGGAAGTATTTTCGTCGCCGTCTTTCTTGTGATTGTTGTCTCTGCACTGAGTAACTTCAGACAGGAGACTCAATTCGACAAGCTATCAAAAATAAGTAACAACATCAAAGTTGAAGTTGTTAGAGGTGGCCGACGCCAACAAATATCGATATTCGATCTCGTTGTGGGAGACGTTGTCTTCCTGAAGATCGGAGATCAAATCCCAGCAGACGGGCTGTTCTTGGACGGATATTCGCTGCAAGTGGATGAATCGAGCATGACAGGAGAGAGTGACCATGTGGAAGTAGATGCCACCAGGAACCCATTCCTTTTTTCTGGTTCAAAAGTGGCAGATGGATATGGCCAAATGCTTGTGGCATCCGTAGGAATGGACACTACATGGGGTGAAATGATGAGCTCGATTACCGGTGATAAAAACGAAAGAACGCCGCTACAAGAACGACTCGACAAACTAACCTCTTCTATCGGAAAGGTAGGTCTTGCTGTTGCCTTTCTAGTCCTAGTGGTCATGTTAATTCGTTATTTCACTGGGAATACGAAAGATCGTGATGGGAAGACGGAATACACTGGTAGCAATACCAAAGTAGACGATATCTTGAATGGTGTTGTTCGTATAGTTTCGGCTGCAGTAACAATTGTGGTTGTTGCAATACCGGAAGGTCTGCCATTGGCGGTCACTCTTACACTTGCTTACTCGATGAAAAGAATGATGGCTGATCAGGCAATGGTTAGGAAACTTTCAGCTTGTGAAACGATGGGCTCGGCTACGGTTATTTGTACGGACAAAACTGGAACCTTGACACTAAACCAGATGAAAGTAACCCAGTTTTGGCTCGGCCAAGAGTCCATAGAGGAAGATAGTTCAAAAACCATTGACCCTACTGTTCTTGAATTATTCTACCAAGGTGTCGGTTTGAACACAACTGGTAGTGTCTGCAAGCCCATCTCCGGATCCGTTCCCGAGTTTTCTGGCAGTCCAACAGAGAAAGCGATTCTCTCTTGGGCTGTCTTAGGTTTGGGTCTGGATATGGAAAAATTGAAGCAAAAATACAACATTCTCCATGTTGAAACCTTCAACTCGGAGAAAAAGCGAAGCGGGGTTTCAGTAAGGAGAAAAGCTGACGAAACTATTCATGTACACTGGAAAGGAGCTGCAGAGATTATTGTGTCAATGTGCTCACAATACTATGAGACCAATGGGGTCATAAGATCTATGGACGGAGACCAAAGGAGCAGAATTGAAACAATAATCCAAGGCATGGCAGCTAGTAGCCTACGATGCATTGCTTTTGCTCATAAGCAAGTCTTACGAGAAGAGATGGAATGTGACGATGATAGCGGAAAGACGCATCAAATAATAAAAGAAGATGGTTTAACCTTGCTAGGGATAGTCGGTTTGAAGGATCCATGTCGCCCAGGGGTGAAGAAAGCCGTGGAAGCTTGCCAATCTGCTGGGGTGGACATCAAAATGATTACCGGAGACAATATTTTCACAGCGAAAGCTATAGCTACAGAATGTGGAATTCTAGGACTAGATTACAATGAAGAAAGTGGAGAAGCTATAGAAGGTATTCAATTCCGAAACTATACACCTGAAGAGAGAATGGAGAAGCTAGATAAGATCAAGGTGATGGCAAGGTCCTCTCCATTTGACAAGCTTCTGATGGTACAGTGCTTGAAACAGAAAGGTGAAGTGGTAGCGGTCACAGGGGATGGCACTAATGATGCTCTCGCGCTAAAAGAAGCCGACATTGGACTTTCGATGGGCATTCAAGGCACTGAGGTGGCCAAAGAGAGCTCGGACATTGTCATATTGGATGATAATTTCAGCTCAGTTGCCACGGTTCTAAGATGGGGAAGATGTGTTTATAACAACATCCAGAAGTTCATTCAATTTCAACTTACCGTAAATGTTGCAGCTCTTGTAATTAACTTCGTTGCAGTAGTTTCTGCCGGGGAGGTTCCCTTGACAGCAGTTCAATTGCTGTGGGTAAACCTCATCATGGACACACTAGGTGCTCTAGCACTTGCAACAGATAGGCCAACTAAGGAGCTAATGAAGAAGCCACCTGTTGGTCGAACTGAGCCTCTCATTACCAATATTATGTGGAGGAATCTTTTAGCCCAAGCACTGTACCAGATAACTATTCTCTTGATCTTACAATTTAGAGGTGAGTCTATATTCAACGTGCCTAAGAGGATAAACGACACACTGATTTTCAACACTTTTGTTCTCTGCCAAGTTTTCAACGAGTTCAATGCAAGGAAAATGGAGAAGCAAAACGTTTTCCAAGGCATTCTTCAGAACAGATTGTTTATGGGAATTGTGGGGATAACCATCATTCTTCAGGTGGTTATGGTGGAATTTTTAAAGAAGTTTGCCGATACAGAGAGATTGAAACTATGGCAGTGGGGAGTTTGTATCCTACTTGCAGCTTTCTCATGGCCAATTGCATGGTTTGTGAAGCTCATACCCGTTTCAGACAAACCCTTTTTCAGTTATCTCACAACTGTTAAGCAAGCCATCTACAGCAAGAAACCTTCATCCTACAGCCATGGAACTGCAAGTTCAATAAGGTGAAGGTTCCGAAGAAATAAAGACCGAAGTTCAAAATCACTCCACTGACATGTCGAACAGAGGACAAACAACGTAATGAGATATTCTAGACTTCTTATGTTTTGAGAGCCACTAACTCCTTATATGCATATACATATTCGATCTAACTTGTTGGGGTTGCTCTAACTTTACCTAGGATTTTTCTAGCTACATGCCTATTGTTAGCTTATTCTTTTGTAAGGATTTGGTATGGCTTATTCCTTCATAGAAGTTCTGAAACAGTATCATGTGTGCTACCATCGTACTTAATTCTCATAAAAATAAAATACCCTTTTATGTATCTACGTAGAGTGTCTTCCGTTATTCTACCATCAAGCAATTTGAAATCTGGTAATGAAGTTCCCTGGCTAAAGCAGCAGTTCTCTACGGACAAATTACCTAAAATGATCCTCTAATTAACATGGTTTTTGTTGCTTTAACAGACATAACCGAGCACTGTGTTTCAACAGATGTTTCTCTAATTGTACTTTTAAAATATTTGAGAAAATCTGTAGGGTTGAAAGAGAAATTACCTGTAGTGGTAACCATCCATGGATTGCTTCTTTGATTTCTTTGTTAAATGAAGAGAAGGTGTGTTGAAAGCATTAGCTTGAGCACCCCCTTTGTCATTGATATCTAAGCAGAGACAAAACAGAAAGGAAAACTATAAGAACCAAGAGCAAGAAAGAGTATTCTTTCAGTGGACTAGACTCGCTAGAGATAAGCGAAACTGATATGTATACACGCGCGCGCGCACACACACACACACACACACACACACACACATATATATATATATGATATAATGTTGAAGTGGCTATTGGCGAAGCTTCCTCAGCTGGACACCTGCTTTTCCACAATTTTGCTAGCAGCATGATCTTCCCACTTCAAGACATGACACTGGAACCTGTTATAATAGGTCGCTCATTTTGTCAAGATTCTCAAGTTCTTCTCGAATTTAGATTCACATCACGGTCCACCGTGACCTACAATTTATTATCTCTTAAATTCATTACAGTTTACAATTTTATTTACAAAAGGATCTCGAAAATAAAAGAATATGAGATTCATAACTTCTTTCTAAGACCATGACATATGAGATGAGCCACATCGTGCCATGGCAATCCATTTTGAATACAAGTTGCAGACAAGACAAAATATCTACAACCAATATTAGTTCATTTTCCAGTCATGTTTAATATGGTTACATATTCATTCCCTGCTCAAGCACATCTTGTAGCACGGCACACGAAATTTCCATCCGAATCCAGGTTTTACTAGTATTTTTTTTCACAATTGAATCATTGATTGCCAATCTTAATAGTAGCTTTGGCATCTCAGGCTTCCAGCTTGGTCACTGTCACTGGGGAAATGGTTATAGTTTTATTCTCTTTAGCAGATTTGAACCCGAAGGGATGACAAAGAACAATTGCTTGGTCAACTGAGTGTGACTTCCAATACATGCAGCAGGTAGGACGATGAAAAGTCTGATTCAAAGAATTGAATGTAACATTCACCAAAAATCCCCACAAGAACAAATCCCATCCTCAAAATGGTGAAATCTATTTGCATCCCTCACAACAAGTTCACGTCTGAATAATTTCGAAACTAGCTTACAGAAAGTATGGCAATCACCACAAACACGAAGATTCTTTGTAATCCGGATGGGGGTTCCCTCAGCATTCTTGAGCAAACCATATGCAATGGCCAATCGTTCACTGTGCTCATACAGCATCTTAACTTTCTCATTTTCTTCCACATTGTGCAAAACAAACTTTGTTCGAGGCACATAACCTCCTTCATTCTCTAGTTTTTGTGTGATTTGATCCAATTTTTTGGTTATCTGATAACACTCGGGATGAGACTTGTCTCTTGCCATGAAAGTATGAATCCGGTTCCCAACCTCAATCCAACTACATCCAGGACTTTTCTTCAGGCCTTTCTCCTTCATTCTAGTTCTAATTTTTTCGGCATCTTTACATCTTCCTTCTGCTGCAAAGACATTAGAAATGAGCACATAATGTCCGGGATTCTCGGGGTTTAACTCCAAGAGTTTCTGGGCTGCAATTTCTCCTAGTTCTTGATTTGAGTGTACTTGGCAAGCCCGAAGGAGGGCACACCAAATTTCAGCAGTAGGTGCCATCTGCATACTTTTCACAAATTCATACGCCTCTTCTAAGCAATTAGCCCGACCAAGGAGATCAACCAAACAAGCATAGTGCTCTGGCCATGGTTCCAATTGATATTCACATTTCATGATATGGAACAATCGTCTACCTTCATCAATCAGTCCTGAATGACTGCAGGCATATAGAACTGATAAAAAAGCTATATGATCTGGTGTGAGGTTTTCCTTCATTTTATTGAATAAATCAATGGCTACTTTTCCATAGCCATGCATTCCGTATGCAGTTATCATACTTGTCCATAGGACTAAATCTTTGCTTTCAACAGACTTAAATATCTTGTGTGCACTCTCTACCATTCCGCAGCGAGAATACATATCCACAAGAGAACTGGCAATGGATCCTTCGAGACTGAAGTGTTGTCTGATAATAAAGCTGTGGATTTCTTTCCCATACTTCAAGGCAGACAAACTGGAAGCAGCAGAGAGTGCGCACTTTAATGCTATAGAATCAGGGTGAATATTAGTTTTCATCAGGATATGGAACAGTTCAAGAGCTTCATTAGCAAGCCCATTGTGGACATAAGCAGAAATCATGCTTGTCCAAGACACAACATCCTTAAACTTGATCAACTCAAATGTTCGCACAGCATAATCAATGTTTCCACATTCTCCATAAACATCAATGACCATGTTTTGGAGCACAATATCAGACAAGCCTCTTCTTATAATGTAACCGTGAATTTCTTTCACTTGGGACACACATACCAGTTCACTACAAGCTATCAGTACACTACCTATCATCATGGGATCAACATCAATACCAACTAATTGTACTTCTTGGAACAATTCAAAAGCTTTTAAACCATAATTGTTTTGAGCATAGCCAGCGATAACAGTAGTCCAAGAAATTAAATCTTTGTTGGGAATCCTATTAAAAGCATAGCCCATGTAGTTCACACAACAACACTTTGCATACATATCTATAAGAGTATTTCCAACCTGCAAATCTAAGTCAAACCCATTTTTTATTGCATAAGCATGCAATTCCATACCAGTCAATAAGTATCCCAATCGCCCACAAGCTAGTAGGATGCTTATCACTGTAACCTGGTCAGGTTTTTCACCAGCATTCCGGAAATCATGGAAGAAATGCAAAGCTTCACTGTACATGCCATTTTGGATAAACCCTGTAAGCATAGAATTCCACACAACTTTATCCTTTTCGTCCAATTCGTTAAAAGTTCTTACAGCCTCGCTCATCTTACAACACCTGACATACATGGCAACCAAAGCACCAGCAACATGAGCATCAAGAAGCTGAGCTGATTTCAACACAGCAGCATGTATTTCCTTACCTAATTTCCTAAAGGAATAATCCTCGCAAGCCTGAAGAGAAGCAACGATGGTGTAAGTATTTGAGTCAAGACCAGCCTTTTGCATTTCCCTGAAAAGTTCCAATGCTTCCCTAGATTTTCCACTCGAAGAGTATGCTGAAATTATAGAATTCCATGAAACAACATCATCTTTTTGAACCATTCTCCCGAATAATCTCCTTGCTCCACAAAGATCGTCACATTTCGCATACATAGCAACTAAAGAATTAACAACACAAACAATAGAATCATACCCAAACTTGACAGCCAGGCCATGAATTTCAGCCCCTAAATATAGATTTTTAAGCAAACCACTAGCTTTAAGCAGAGAAGGAAAGCTATACGCATCAAGAGAAACACCCAAAACCCGCATCTCTTTATAGGTCTCAAGAACTTCAAAAGGCTTCCCATTTGAAACATAAGCTCCAATCATAGCATTCCAAGTAAAAATACTTCGTTGACCCATTTTATCAAACACTTTCTCCGCATCCTCAACCGACCCGCATTTCCCATACATAAACGCAAGCTTAGTCCCTAAAAACACAGATTCTGGCACTGAGCAAGACTTTATCACGTGGGCGTGAACCTGTAGCCCTTGACAAAGAGCTTTCTTGTGAGCACAAAGATCAAGAACTGCGCCATAAGTCTCGTCTGGGTGATCATTGAATGCGACCGTGAGTGATTGAAATGCTTCCTTGAGGTTTCCTCGAAGACAAATATCCTTCAAGGTATTGGTTTGGATGGATTTATGAGAAAAAGTTGGAATTTTGAGAGGAGGGTTTATTTGTGTTTGGATTAACATAGGAGGATGAGCCACAATTGAAGAGCAATTATAAGTGTGAAAATGAGCTAAAGGAGTTGGCATTAGAGTGGAAGTGCATGAGAAGACGATACCCAGCTTAGGATAAGACTGCAGTCGCATGAGCTAAAAGATGATTGAATAAAATGTATAATTTTCAAACTCGGATAATAATTTTGAATAGAAATTAAATGACAAGACCAGCAAAAATGTTGAATACATAATTATATGGCGAAAGGATGCGCATAAACCTTACATAATTATATGGCGAAAATAAAAAAAAAGATAAAAGTCTATCTGCTAAACTTTAATTTACACAAATTTATTTATTTTAAGGTTTATAAAATTAGTTTAGAATTAAAAATTTATTGATTTAGGCGGTAGATTTTGGTATATAGAATTTTAGATGTTGAATACAAAGTTTTATTTATTTTTAAAGGGTAAAATACACCATTCATTCAATAATTTTCTCACTTTTATTTTGGTCACTCAATTTTTAAAATTTTTTATTTAATAATTAAACTTTATACATTGAACCTTTTAGTCACTCATGAATATTTTATTATTATTTTAACATGACATCACACTTTTTATTATTATTTAATATAAAAATAATTTAAAATAAAAAAAATAAAAAGAACAATCAAATTGTCCACCGATCACCATTTGATGCCACCGTCGACGGCCGTAGATGGTGGCTGTTTGGTCCTATATTTCACCGGTCACTTCGTCTCACTCTCTTGAGTTCAAGCCTGACCTCTATTTTGCCAGAAAATGTTCTGAAACCCATGAAAAAGAGATCGAAAGTGAAGAAATTGGAACGCTTATATCGAGATTCACGAGTTTCAAGATATTTTTCTGGTAAAAAAACTACATAATTTAAATTTAGCCTGTCAAAACAAGTCGTCCGATGCAATTTGGGGTCAAATGGCCACAGATGAACGACTATTTTAAATGTTTTTAAAATTTAATAATAATAAAATATTATTTTATTATTTATTTGAAGTTAATTTTATATTTAATAATATTAAAAAATCAAAAATATTAATAAAATATTCGCGAGCGACAAAAAATGTTGTAACATGTCTAAAGTTCAGTTATTAAATAAAAATTTTAAAAATTTAGTGACCAAAATAAGAGTGAGAAAATTGTTGAGCGATGAACGGCATATTTTACCATTTTTTTAAAAGCTATGCTATATTTCTTCTCTTAAGTCGTGATTAGGCCCATTTAGATCCGCTTTTACAATCGAAGAAATCCTAGGGACTCGCTCGGCCCTCTGCGCTCCAATGGCTCACCGCTCGCACGAGTAAAAACCGAAGGCCGAAACTACGAACTTCGCCCAGGTGAAAAGCTTGTTTTGTTCCTTAGCAAGCTATTGGAAAACAAATAATGGAAGACTCTGTACGACTCCAAAGATTCGATCAACTTCCATCAGCTACACAGTTTGCCTCTCAGATTGAATCTCGAAACATTCCCGCCGTATTTTTCTGTTATCTCAACTCCTTTTGCTTTTCTGTTTGTTTCTCGAGAAAAATTGGACCGAGCTTTTTATTTCTTCCCTTTTGCTAATTCATACGGTGGTGTTTGCTTTAATCTTAGTTCATTGATTCTGTTTTTGTTTATCAAAGGTGTTCGTTGGATGCGTTAAAGACTGGAAAGCTGTTTCCAAATGGAATCCTTCTAATGGAGGCCTCGACTATTTGGAGGTTTATAATTGCTAGAATTTTACACTCACTGTATAGTCAAAATATTGTAAGCTGGTAGGTTTCTAGGAAAATGTATAGTGTTTTTGAAGCGAATAATACTTTTGGGTAAAATATTGAAGGGCGTAATTGTGCAGTGAGTTTCAAATCTGGAAAAATAGCTGTAATTTTAATTTTGTTTTATTACGTCTGTGATTAGTCTATTCAATTAGTTAATTAATAAGTAAGAGCGCTTGAATTACCATGATAAACATGTTGGATTCTTAGTTCTTAGAATTAAATTTGTATTAGTGGAATTATGCAATTTATTCTATTCAATTAAAGTATTTATTTTTTCTATTTTTCTTGGTTATGAATATAAATTTAGGAACGGGTTGGATCATTCATGGTGGAGGCTATGTTATCTCAAACTGCACCAGTTTTTTATGGTGATCTTAGAAGACATGAGAGAGTAATTCACTAACTCTCACATTCTTTGTACATTGAGGATTGTGACGCATTTTCACTCTTTGATGAATGCGAGAACCTTAATCTGTTTGTTTTTTGCATTTGTTTACAGGTTCCATTACCATTTTCTACTTTTATTGGCTTTTGTAAACGTCATAGGCAGGATGTGGATAATTCTTGCAGCTTTAATTCAAATTCAGAAGGGCATCAACTTGGAGAATCTGACACAGAACTTGGATCTTCACCATTTGTAGATGCTGCTCCACAACAAATCTACCTAGCACAGGTTGCTACTCGAGAGTTCTGTGATTGCAGATATCTCTCCTGACATTCTTTCCCGCAATTGTTTCACTTATTTAATATGTTGAGACTTGAGACCAGATAGATTTTAACTTTTCCTGCTTATCCTTCATTTTCAATTTTCTGTTTAAGCATTAATGCAATGGTTGTATTTTGGCATTTCTGATTCAGATTCCAATTATAAATGCCGAGAATGAAGAGAGAGTTCAATTGGAAACTCTACAGGAGGACATTCAATTGGTCAGCATATTCCCTTCCACCATTACTTCTTGTTAGTTGTTACTAGTTAGCTCTCTAAAGAAGAACTAGTAATGCACGAAAACTCTGATTGCAATTGCTTGTTTTGGACAGCCTGCAATATTGGAGGAAAAAAATCTATCTTCTATTAATTTGTGGATGAACATTGCCCAAGCAAGATCAAGTGCTCACTATGACCCTCACCACAATCTTCTATGTATAGTCACTGGAAGAAAACAAGGTGAATCTTCTGTTTTCACCAATTAACTATATAGATTTCTTTGTTATTTTGATTCTCTAGGCTAGCTTTCCAAAGATGGCCGTTCTTATTTGTCATCTGTACAATCATAATTTTTATCAAAGTATGCCACGTTCTAACCCTCATTAACTTGCATTGCCCAACAACATATCAACTTTGGATACAGGACTGCTGTATTTTATTTTCCGGTTATATAAGAAAGCATAAAATCTTTTTCCTCGTGCATTACTGGTGCTTTTTTCTTGAAATTGTCATGTGTGTCATGAAAGTCATTGGTAAGATGAATTTATTGACTGCTATATATTTATTTTTGGTTGGAACTGCGGAGAGCAATATTTATTTATTCCATAACCTGGTAGAGTGACTATTTTCTTTGTAATTGCATTTTATCATGGTATCCTTGATCTTCTCAATCCCCTTATGTTAGTTATCCTTCTTCATATCTCTGTATGATTCACCATTGCTGGTATTTGCATTCAAGTACAATTTTTTTGATCAGAAACGGCCTTATCATTTCTAATCATGAAGGGGCCAGCAAACCACAGCATTTTAGGTTTTACTGAGTGGGAAAATGGCTGAAGATTGAATGCTTTTGTGCAAGGCACAAAATGACCTCACAATTTACTTCCTTCTAACTCAGTCATATTAGATGACTGAATAAGGAATCTTTCCTATGTGCTAGTGTTTGAGTTTCATTGTCGTACTCATGGGTTTGTTTATTTGTTAAGAAATACTACAGACCCAAAAACCCTAGCTGAATGGTCCATTTTTCCTTTGCAAGTTGAGATTGTCCTTCTCTACTTCCTTCCATTGATTGTTGATAAGAATATATTGATCCTTGCAGTTGTTTTATGGCCCCCTTCTGCAAGTCCTATGTTATATCCCATGCCTATATATGGGGAGGCTTCAAACCATAGGTATGCTATTTTGTGTTTCCACATCAAGAACCTAATTTTTCTTTATTTTATTCACTCAAACAACTCCGATTATGGGAAAGGAATGCTTTGATAGCAACATGATTGACTTTCAAATTTACATTCTTAGCATGTTCAAACATCTTGATATTTTTAACATTTTCTTTGCTCTGGCGTGTCTTTTTTTTTTTTTTTTTTTTGGGGGGGGGGATCCCTTGGCAGTTCTGTTGCTCTGGAAAACCCTGATTTTTCAATTCATCCAAGAGCACAATGTTCCATGGAATACTCTCAGAAGGTTATTCTTCATGCAGGAGATGCACTTTTCATTCCTGAAGGCTGGTAAGGTTAAGCTCTTATTTTTATTAAAAAAAAAACGTTTACGCAGGCTTCCCTTAAGATCTCTTTTTGATTCACCCTTAAGTTTCAGAATAAGATTGATCTCTTTTCTTTTCTCTAGGATTAATTCTCTTTCTCTCTTTAAGCCCACCATATCTTAGATTTGATCACGAGGGTAGTCAATCCCCAGCTGTCAGACTTGCAATTATACATAGTTTGAAGTTAGATGTTTCCAGTAGTGATTTTGATTTGGAATTTTTTTAAAATGAAAACGGAAGGCAAGAGTGATCCTGACGAGAATATGGGTGACTGTACATTCGACAATACTTGGGTTGGTGGATCTCTTAAAACATCATCTCCTGTTCTTCCATTTTTTGAGATTCAAAACTTCATTTTCCAATAATTTCTTGCTTTCAGGTTATTTCTTATTTGCAAGTTTTATCTTCTTTTGACCTAGAGTTTCAAAACTGTCAAATCCTACTTTAACGTGTTGTGATTGAAAAACAATATGGAAAATCATTTATGAGACTGTTGATACTTTTAACCCATCCTTGTTTCTCTCACTGGTTACATTAAGACTCCTTATTCATGAGATAAGTGTCGGATTAGGGTGACAACCCCATTACTATTTTGGACAGGAAAAAACAAATCTTTATGTAAAGGCGCTTGGTCGTGCAATTCAATATTTGTATCTTCTGTTTGAGTTGACTGTTTCTGTTGACAACTGTGGTAGAAAATCATAAAAGCCACAGTAAACAAAAGAAGCATATATTGTGAGGCATATCGTCATAAGAAATGTTAAAGTAAAGTTGAGGAGAATTGCAGGCTTTGCAAAGGATAAATAAAAGAAGCATATAATGTGTGTGTTTTATGATTTCACTGAGTAAAGGTTGACTTGTAACGTCATTCTTAAACTTAAAACCTTGCTAGCTTTGTTCCACATTGCCTGTTTGGTTTATGATACAAACTAAGCAACCATTAGAAGTTCTTTTGTCCCTCTTCTCTCTTTCTCCTGATGATAATATGTTTTATTGGGGCTACAGTGCTTTTGTACTTCATTAGGTTAGGTGATTTTTGTTCCCTATTAATACAGGTTCCACCAAGTAGATAGTGATGAGTTGACTATTGCTGTTAATTATTGGTGGCGCTCCAGCATAATGTCTAGCTTGGCAGACCATATGAATGCATATTATCTGCGCATAATACTTAGAAGGTAGCAAATATTTTAGCATTTTATAATTCATCCTTTTGCCCCATGAAAACAAATCTGTTAATTGCTATTCGTATTGTAATCTAACTTAAGTTTCTGTTGCACATGGAATGGACCTGTTATACGAAGATTGACGGACAGAGAAATGGTATGTACAATGCTATACTATTTGTTGAGTTATGTTTTGGCATAACACTCCACTTGTCTGGTCATTTTGACAATCTATGATATACCATTTGCTTAACAGTCCATTTTTTCGGGCTTGTTATTTCTATCCACTTTATGGGCCTTGAGTTTATGGAGCTTACATCTGTGTCCAGAATTCTCATTTCAGATCTTTTTCTTTGCTTTAATGGTTCATTGCAACAAAAGAAACTGTTTTCTTTGAATTTGGGTTAAAATTCTTATAGCCGTATCAAAATCTTGAACTTTTTGGTGGCAGGTACAAGTCTTCATCTGCTAATTTGAACCTTAAAAAATCAATTCTTAATCAGATAGATCAAATCATCTCATAAAGTTTTAAATGTTAAAAGCTTCAGTAAACTTTTGGTAATTCATTGTTAATTGATCCTTGACTAGAATGGACTAGAACCATGATAAATGATGCTTTAGGCAGCCCTGGTTAATGCAATTGACAACATTGTTCTTATGTTTACCGGTTATACTGTATTCTTGCCTTGGAGATTGAGGTGTTCTGAAATCTGTGCTTGTTCAGATGTTACTTTCCTTTTTGTTTTCCTTGTCCATCGACCAATGTGTTATTTGTTTTATTTTGAAACTAGGACAGGACCAAGTGCTTTTGAAGGGTTCTACAGCTATGTGGAGACAGGAGGGGAATAAACCCCACCTCCCATGTAACAAAGGTTAGTTTCTGACAAGCATGACAACTTTTGCCAAAAACAAGAAAACATAAACATGCTGAGAACTGATTGTTTGCACCCATAATTAAACTTGATAACACTTTTACCAGGTAATGTTGACAGCTTGGATCAGGCTGGACAGAGCAAGGATTTGAAAAGGAAAGAACAAGAGCAACAAGGCCTTTTGCATGAATTGGGACCCTATGCTCTCCAGGCTCTTCATGAACTTGTAGCTTTAGTTCATGACCGCGTTAATGCGTCGAATCAAAATCAACCAGCTTTGTCTAATTCCACAAATGGTTTGATGTGTTATAAGACAAATGAGCAAAATAAAACCTTAACGACTGAAATATTTCATTTAGAAGAAGATCTAGTAGCTAAAGTTCTTTGGACCCTTGAACCAGGCATCTTTAAGGATATTTTTCTTGCCATGGCGGTGAGTTTGCTCTCTTTTAAGCGTTATTATGCCACCACTATGCGCTTAGAATTTTCATTAATGCTATTTTGGATTGTGTTGAGTTTGGAAGAATATTATTATTCAAAATCGAAGAATTTATGTTGAATCTTAATGGTACATACTCGATTGTGTGCTTGTTGTGTAAAACTAAATATGGGAAAATTGGGTTCTGCGTGAAGGACCTTAAAACAATAGTGTAATGAAGGGGTTACCTATCAAAGTTTATTTTAAACTGCCTTGGTTTCTTTCATTATAACTTTCTGATTTTCTTTGTTATTCTTACTTTTTATGAAGGAATAGTTATCCATTTGTTTCTATTGCTTTCCAGCACAATTTCCCCAGAACTCTGGAAGCTCTAATACTGCACTTACTTTCACCAGTGGGGGCAGAAGTCCTTACACGGAAATTTGATGAGATAGATCAGCAGAACACGGAAGATGATCGGTACATTTTGGTTATTCTTAAAGAGTTAATTTCTGATTTTGTTCTTTTCTATGCAACTGTTTTTGGCATAACTATTGTTCTTATTCATGGTTTCAGGAACAAGTTTTACCAGGTCTTCTATGGGGTATTTGATAACCAATTTGCAGCGATGGATGCTATTCTAAACGGTAAAGAGTCATTTGCACGCAAGGTGATGCTTTGATTGTTTTGAATTTTTTTTCTTCAGAACAATTGAATTATTTATCAATTATCAGTTTATGGCACAGATTTTAGACATCATCTGCTCATACTTCCTATTCACTGCTTTAGATAGATTTACAATGGTTGTGGTCACACAAGACACACATCAGACAGGAAATTTCGCTGAATTATGATGCATTATACTTCCGATATAGTCTAAATTATAAACTTGCATTCTTAGCTTTAATACTTTTTATATTGCAGGCATTCAAAAATGTGTTGGAAAAATATGTAGGAGGGAACTTTGATGTACCAAAACCGAGTGTTGGGCGAGACTTCTCATGAAACAATATTCTTCATTAGGGAATTGGTCCCATAATCCTGAGATAGTAAACGAAGCATCTTCATCCCAGAAGCTTTCTATCACAATCAGTACTTTTATATTCGAGTCATCAACAGCTTTGTAGAATATAAATCATTACAAAACTTGAATAGTGCCGCTTATCTCAGGTATGCTTTAGATGCTGTATGATTTAAACTACAAAGCCCTTGCTGATGCATTAAATGAATGTTCCATTCATATTGTGTGTGTGTCTATGCTTAAACAACATTTTTAGGTTAAGAATCTCTTGCACATCAACTAGATGAGAATGGTAAGCATGATTGAGGGGATTTGGTAATTAGTTTGAGATAGGTAAGTGCTTAATCGAACGCTTCAAACGCACACAATGACACCGACCTGCATTATTTTTTATGTTTAGAATGCTTTTTCATTGAAGCTGGGGAGTTCCCTTTATGAGTTTATTAGGAAAGAGTATTAGTGGCGAACATTGCAGATACAATCATGGTCATGCATCCCTTTCTTGTAACTATATTTTGCTTAATTCCTAAATTTGTTGATGGATGAAAACAGCAAGTATTAATGAAAATGGGCTTTTACAGTTATTTCCTTAAGCAACACGGTAGAAAGATGCTTCATTTATGTATTTCATGTGTTCATTTGTGGTGCGAATGTTGGTACTGAGGGGAATTGCTGCAGAACGTAAAAGAAAAGAAAAGCATAGAAAAGAAGGGTTTGGTAATTAATTAGAAAGTAGGCAAAAGAGATTCCCTGATGAAACATGGCACACATATATATATATATATATATATGGACAAAATTAGGATCAAGCATCGGGAGGGGCAAGAGTTTATTAAGTCCTTAAATCTAAAAATTGAGAGAGGTAAAGACTTTATTTGACTAATATTTAAACTAAAAAGGACCTAAAATACAATTATACTAAAAATTTTGGGAGGGGCATAGGGATGGCCCTTTGACTCATACCCGATGAGTTTCGACCCAACCTGCTCTTATAGGGTCGGGTTTTTAAAAAAAAAATCAGGTTCGGGTTGAGTTTAGGTTTGATTTTTTTAAGGATAAAGTCGGGTCGAATTTAAGGTAAAAATAACTTACTCGACCCAAAATAATAGTTTAATTGCTACAATGCCTCTCTCTCTCTCTATATATATATATTGTCTAATAAAAATAGAATAATTATTATAATGCTCTTTATTTATTTGTATTTTTTCAATTAGCTCTTTATTTTATTGAATAATAATGATAAAATGATCATTTTTATTTATGTTGGGCCGGGTCAGGTTGGATTCGGATTTTTACTTTAAAATTCGGGTTCGAGTCGGGTCATGTTTGGATGAAAGTGTTAAATTTTCGGGCCATGTGCAGATGTGCCAAAAACTCGAACCAACCCGGCTCATGGCCATCCTTAGAGGGGCAACCTATTAATGGTTTCGTCTCTGTATATATATGTGTGGGTAATTATCGTGCACTGACGGTGGAAACAAAAACAAACGTTTTAATTTTAAAAAATTATTTTAGATTGAAGGTTTAGAGTTTATAGGTTAAACTCTAAGTTCTTAATCATATTGTCTTAAACTCTAACTTCTAAACCTTAAATTTTAATCACAACTTCAAGTTTCAAACCCTTAAATTTTAAATTAAATACTTAAACCTTAAAATTAAAATATTTGTATTTTTTTTTATTTCTTGTGTCAATGCATGAATTTTTTTTTCATATATATATATATATATATATATATATATATATATATATATTTATTGAACACGCTAACCATGATTCACCTGCTCTCGTGATTAAAGTGTCTTTTTCCCAGGAAAAAGACCCTAATGTAACCTTAACGTAAGGTTAGATATGACATTAAATATTTAGAAGTCGTAACAGTTTATATAATTGGGTAATGTTTTTATATAATTCATTTTACGTTGTAATAAATTATATTAATGTTTTGTACAATTGGTTAATTACACTAAATATATTTGTATTTTATAATAATAATTTCTTATAACAGATCTCGGATCTATTTGCTGTAACTATGATTTCTCTTGGCCAACAAAATATGATCTAGCTTAATATTTCTTCAAAACCCTATATATATACGGTTACACAGTGTAAAAGTTTTTAAGTTTTACACGTTTTTTAATTGTTGAATGGATGAAACGGATGATTGAGATTAACAATAGAATATGTGAAGATTATCACTTGGATCATAACCTTATATTCATCCAATGATTATGGATTAGAACCAAGTTACATGGTGTAAAACTCATTTAGTTTTACACTAATCTATGGTCATTGAATGGATATAATGGATGGATGAGATTAAACACTCATATTTTTTCTCTCTTTAAAAATCTCTTTACTTTCAACTTTTAATCTCATCCATCCATCATATTCATCTAATGGCCATAGATTAGTGTAAAACTAAATTTAATTTTACACTAATCCATGGCCATTGGATGAATATGATGGATGAATGAGATTAAACACTCATATTCAAGTTAATAGAGACATAAATCGCTATTCACCCTCGATATAGGTGGATGGTTTGAGCCAAAGATTGACAAAGTAGTGTATGAGTTTTTATAATATATATATATATGATCTCTCGTAGCCGTTCAATACGGATAAAAATCTCATGCCTCCTAATCATGCCTCCTTCTATGCTCCACACTAAAAGTTACTTATAAAATAAATTCTAAACCCTAACCTTAATTTTCACATCTTAAACCTTAAACCCTAAAAAATATATCCTACCCCTAATTCTCTAAACCCTAATCATAATATATAACCTTAAACTTTGAACTCTAAATCTTACCCACTGTATTGAAGTGGGGGCATAAAATGAGACATGATAAAGTTACATACCATTTCCATCAATTCAATACATGCACAACTCAATTATGAAAGCTAAAAGTGGTAAAAATTATAAATATACATGACAGGGAAATGGTCTCCCGTATGTTACATTTATTATATAGCTGTAATGAAAAAGAAAGGACATGAACCCCCAAAGGAAAATCTGAGAAGTAGTAACGTGTATGATTTGCATGGGAATTCTCTCTTTTTCTTTCCAAAAACATGATAATGCCAACACCGTCCACCATTAACACACCTAAGCTTAGCTACTTAATATATTTTCCCAAGAAAATCTGCAAAATCCAAAGGAAAATTCTCATTATGATTTATCAACAAGTTGGCTACCATTGAAAACAATAGTCCAATTATTAAAAGAGACATTTCATTTAAACACATCAAATGCTAAACATAGAGAACATCGGTGTTGGAGGGAAATCGTCTGCCTCTTATCATACACTCTTTTATGCCCCCACTTTAAAATAGTGAGTTAAGATCGTGGTTAGGGTTTAGGAAATTAGGGTTAGGTATAATTTTTAGGGTATAGAGTTTAGAGTTTAGGATGTGAAAATTAGAGTTAAGGTTTAAAATTTAATTTTCAAGTAATTTTTAGTGTGGGGCATAGAAGGGGATGATTAGGGGCCGAGGATTTTTACCCCAGCAGTGTTGCCATTATAAAACGACGTTTCTATGGAGTATTATTTATTTACTTTTTGGTGTCAAATTTTGGTTGTAGTACCTCTACTATACTTGTAGTTGAGACTTAGTCATTGCATTTTAATTTTAATTTGGTATAATTTTGTTCTTTTACTTTTATTGTACCATCAGTTGGTTCAAATAGTTAATATCGTTAGCAAATCTAGTTAAAATGCAATTATGATTTTTTTCGTAAAATGTTTCTTCTAACCCATCATGCTGGCATACATTTTATTTATATTGGATTGAATGTGCATGTCAACATTTTAACCAGAATAATTTTAATTATTTGAACTAATTGATGACAATATAAAAGTAAAAGGACCAAACTATTCCAAATTAAAATATAAGGACTAAATCCCAATTTTTAATATGGTAGAGAGATCAAACCATAATTTAACCCTTTTTGACCTTTAGCAGTCACCCCATGTTTCCGAAGCAGGCTCAGCGAATCCAAAACCTTGGGGTTTCACAAGCGAGTGGTCTCTCTCAAACTGCTGCAACTCCAGTCCCCCGGCGTACGTTAGAACCTCTCTCACGTTCATGCTAACGTTAACGCTCCCACTGCCACCGCCATGATGGTGATGGTCTCCGGTCAAACCTAGAAAATCCCTCGTGAAATGGTTTCCGGCTCCGAAACCGAAGAAATCCGATGAGACATAACTCGCCATGTTGCCGCAGCCGTTGTTGCCGCCTTTGTCGTTTATACGCGTAGCGGTTGTTGCCCCGACAGTGGCAGCCTTCTGAAGAAGCGCGGTGGCGGACATGGCAACATTGGAGAAAGTGTTATTGCTGACATGGAGGTTCTGGAAGGGTGAGACGATGCCGAGCTTCGGAGGCGGCGGAGCCGTTTCTTGGGAGAATGGAACAAATTGATGAGACCAAGGCTTGACATGAAGCGGGTTATTATTATTATTAGGGTTAGGGTTTGATGTCTGAGTAGGTTCCAGCCACGGCTGGTAAGAGACATGAGTTTGGAAAGGGAAAATCGGTGGATTCACGGTTGCGGCGCCGGAGACGGCGGAGAAGGCAAGGTGGTTCGCAGAAAATCTTGCACTTTCTTCAGCCAATGCATCACAGAATGCCCTGTGAGTTATGAAACTGTCCTTCCTGCAGATTTTCACGAAGAAGAAAAAAAAACATAAAAATCAAAACCCTACGATCATGCATGCGCATTGAATGTATCATAAATGTATTCAACTCATAGTATTAAATTGCGACCGCAACGCGACGTAACGGCCGCATCGTAACGGTTTTGGAGGTCTCTACGACACCGCGAACCGCAACCGCATTGAAAATCATAGTTATTTAAAAAAAAATTATTACGTCGTTACGGCCGCAATCGCAACGTTGTAACCGCGACCGCAATTTAATACTATGATTCAACGTATATTTGTTGGTCAAATGTTAATCAATGTGTATGCAATCCATGCATAAAGATGGCTCAAATTTTCATGAATTTGGTAAAATTATATTGAAACTAGAGCTTCGTGCATGTAAGAAAAGATATGCAATCGAAACATGAATCTAATTGATGATGACGATCTCTGGTAGCTAATAATGGCGAGCTAACATGAAATAAAATTCTATTAAAAAAAACATGAAATAAAATTTTGTAAAGATTTCTGATCAATTGTACCATGAAATCCAAAAAACAATAATTATAGTAATTTCTTTGCTTTTTTACTCTCTTGGATATCATCATTGTTTTTGAGACCGCAGTCCACTCCATTACAATGTACAAAAAGGAAGAAAAAAACATGGTTTCATTTTTCAGATTTCAAAAGTATTTCTTTTACAATTAGGTCACCATAAGACAGATACATACACTTTGTATTAATGGTGTCCGATTTCGACAACACGAAAACCTGTCACTGCATGCATTTATGTTCCACATATATTCCCTGCATGGCTTACCAGTTACCATTCTCGTGTAACAGAACAACAAAGCAAAACAAGAATGGATTTCACCACTAAATACCAAGAGTATCAAAAGAGATTTAGTACGAAAATTAAATACTATATCAAACTTCATTTAAATACGTAGCGGATGGAAATCGTCTGACCCCTTATCATGCCTCTTTTATGTTCCCACTTTAAAATAATGAGTTTAGGGTTTAGAGTTTAAAATTAGGGGTTGTGGTTAGGGTTTAGAAAATTAGAGGTCGGATGTATTATTTTTAGGGTGAAGGGTTTAAGATGTGGAAATTAGGATTATGGTTTAAGTGATTTTTAGTGTGGGGCATAGAAGGAGTATATGATTTTTACATATACGGAGCTACTCATGGGTGGGAGAGGCTTTTACCCTCTTAAATTTTTTAGTATAATGACATTTTAGGTTTTTTTAGTTTAAATAATAGTTAAATAAAAACTTTGTTCTTTCTAATTTTTAGACTTAAATACTTAACTAATCCTTAATACTTCTCAATGTTTTATCCTAGCTCGGTCCTAGCAGACATGAATGACATAATTTGACCTAAAATTGAGACAAAGAAATGCATACCTTGAGAAAAGGGTTCCACAATCACATCTATATTCTTTGGTTCCACAAGTCTTAGAATGAGCCTTCCAATCAGATTGAACAGCATAGATCTTTGAGCATTTCTCACACTTCCATCTCTTCTCTCCATGTTTCCGGCAAAAGTGTTTCTTGATTCCGGTGAGATCGCCTAGTGCCCGCGACGGATGGTGGTGCACACACGTAGGCTCCGGGCAAACATAGGCTTTCTTCTTCATATCTTTGCTCCTTTGCTTCAGTTTCCATGGAAGGTTATGTCCCCTTCTATGGAGCTGAAGGTTTTGATCTCTCTGGAACCCTTTGTTGCATATCTCGCACACGAATCTGTTGGTCGCCAGTAAAGTCTTGGGAGATAAAGCAATCACTTCAGCATCCGGGTCTGTAATAACAACAACATCAAACAGTTAAACACGGATTGTTATTACTGTGAAAAAGTGCTTTCGAAATTTCGTACTGCAAAAGTAAAGTTAAACTATTCCTTAATCTCCAACAAAAGTTTTACCTGGGTTCCCTGGGAGATTTCTTTTCTTCTTAACTTTAAGTGGCGGCTGCTGAGGGGAAATGGTTGAAACAGTGGGATTTAAGCTACCTAGGTCTTGAACCCTTGTAATAGAAGAAACACTAGCTTCCTCAGACAAAGAAGTGGAATTGGGCATAGCTGTTGGAAACATGTCTGAGGAAGAAGATAACTCCAAGAAAGAAAGAACAACAACAAAAAAGAAAACGAATTTGATTTCCCACTCTCTTTTTTTTTACAGTATTAGCTGTTGTGTTGAAAGGGTAGCCCAGAAATAGAGATGATGATTAAAAACACAGCTTTATAAACAATATCTCGTGAAGAGATGATGATGGGTTGTTCTCTCCAAGTCACTATCTAGCCATGGATTGCTTGTCTGAACAAACTCTGCAACACAATCAGATATCATACATATACATATACATATACATATATATATATGTATATGTATATGCCTTAAGAACTGAGAATTGAACCCTTTCCTTTCTAAATATATAAAGATTTAGAGATAGATTTTGAGAGGGGAAGAATAACAGTGGAAAGTTTCAGTAGCAGGGGAGTGCAGTAAAAATATTAAAAATAAACTTCAGGTGGAAAAGGAAGAGAGAAGGGGGGCAGCTCTCAGAGGAAGCAATGACTAGGAAATATCTCAGCTCTGCCCCAGTTGGTTCAGAAAATAATATGGTATTTTGCTTTCATTTTTGTTTTAATTATAATAATTTGTTGTTTTTAACCCTCTAACGCTGGTACTTTCTGTCTTTTCCTTTGTTCCTGTTATAAAACACCCAAACCCTAGAAGGAGCATATTGGTAAAGGAAAAGGGTCTTGTTTGAGATATCTACTATGTCCTAAATCCTAAATTCTAAACACAAATATTAAATTCTTATCTCTAAACATAAACTCTAAATCCGTGTATAAAATCATTACTCTAAAAGTACTGTATATATATTTACATTATTAATTAATACACAAATGTAACATGTTAAATAAAGTAGAATGTGATATAAAAATATAAACATTGACGTTGAAATGGAAGTTTAGTTCTATACAAGACTAAGTCCAAAAAAAAAAACAGATTAATTATAAGGATTTATATCCTATACATTGGCGGTAGAAACTAAAAGTTTCCACAAGCGCTTTAATTTTAGGGTGTAGGGTTTAATTAGTTTAGGGTGTAGGGTTTAAGGATTTATGTGTAGGAGATTAGAATTTAGGGATAGTGGTTAAAATTTAAGGTTTAAGTTTAGAGGTTGGGGTTGTTTTTAGGGTAATATGGTTAGGACTTAGGTTTTAACTTATAAATCTTGAATTATAAATTTATAACCATAAACTCTAAATTCCAACCAATATCCCTAAATTCTAAACTCCTACACCTAAACCCTACACCCTAAACTAAAACCCTAAACCTTAAGATTAAGGCACTTGTGGAAACTTTCACCGCCGGTGTATAGGATAATAATTTTAATTATAAATTAAATAATAATAAACTTAAAATTCAATCTAATTTTGAAATAAGAAAGAAATGGGTTTAAAGAATACTTTAATTAGAAACGTTGAGGCGGGGTCTTAATTTTAAAGCCAATAGGGGTTTAAAGAATAATTGAACCAAATAAGGTGGAGTAAAAGACTTAATTTTATTGATTTTCAAATTTAACATAGGCTTAAAGAATAACTAAACCGGTAAAATTAAAATTTAATATAATGACGATTTATAATTATCAATGAATCAGATGATAACATATTATTATGCAATTATAAAACTAAATTGTTTAATTTTATTTTTAATAATTTGTTATCATTTGATTTGCAGATAATGCATAAAATTATACACTATTAATTTAAACTTAAATAAAATTATGTTACAATAGAATAAATATTATTATATCAAGTTTTATCCAAATCTAAAATATTTAGTAAAATACAACTTCTAAGCACAGATCGTTATATGTAATCATCTCGCCTAAAGACAACTCCCTCGAACTAAAGGAAAAGATAAGAAAGAGTTTGCCCAAAATCATTGGCCAAGATAACATATGATTGTCATTTGTCTCCTGCATGTGTGTTTAGTTTTGTGGTAGTAAAATTGATTTTAGATTATCTTGATTTTATAGAATTGATTTTTGTATATAACTGATTTTAAAGTAACGTGATTTATGTTTGAGAGTTTTTTTCTTAAAAATCACGATTGTGTAAAAACATAGTGTAAAAATCACGATGAAACACAAAAGTTACTTCTACCTTGATTTTCCCAAAATCACGTTTGGGGTCTAAAATCACGTTGAATTTTTAGATCCAAACATATTAGCACGATGACCGATCCATATTTTTCCGTTTAATTGAAATTTTTGGACTCCCAAACGCAAAACCAAACATGCACACGTGAAAGAATAGAAATGCTTTGCTTTTTTTACTCTTATATATATCCTAACATTAAAAAATGGATTTATAGTCAGAGTTTAAGGGTTTAGTGTTTAATTTAAGGTTTAAGATTTAAGGTAATAGTGCAAAATTTAATTTTCTAGTGTTGGACACAATAAAAACATAAAAAAGACATAAAATTTTTGTTCACGTAGACAACGATCTAATTACATCAAATCTACTTGAGAACCTTTCAACATGACAAGAAAACCTCAGAATCACAATCACATCAAAATATACACACACACACGAGAGATCGATCTCAATTGACCAAACTAAGAGCATGTAAATCTTTTTCATTCACCAAATTAACTGGGATTGAGCATTGGCCAAAAAATATCAGCAAAACAACAAATAAAAGAGAATATGATTTCAGGGTTATGATGTGCATGGAATTATAGTCTTTGAATCGGCAATGCTCTGATTCTGCTGCTACTATTGTTTTCCCCGGGGATTGGGGACCCATCACCTTATTCACGGGTTCTTCTATTACCAGATTCTCGCATGCTGTTTTTTTTTTTTTGGATAAATGTGTGTTGTTTGTATTATCCAAGAAAGCAGGTAAAACCTGCATCAGTACAACCTATGAAAACTTGGAAGACTGATTAAAAAAGTCCCCAAGTTATACACATATCTCTATTTACAGTATCCATTTTAATGTTTTTGCTATGAGTACGTATTCGTATAACTTCCTTTATACATTCTATGAGCCTACCACAGTTTCTAGTTGTGCCCCTAAACTTCCTATGATTTCTTTCTTCCCAAATATGATAAACATATGAACTCCATGCTAGCTTGAGAATGAACACCAGCAAAGACTTTCCTTTCAAATGGCTGCATAACCAACAAACTTCATTTTCCCAATCCAACATCTCCCTGCGCAATCCACACATCCTGAGGATGTCATTCCAGACTTGCCTCGAGTATGCACATTCTGCAAATAAGTGATTTCTGGATTCAGGAAGATCAGCACATAAAAGGCAGCAATTCTCTGCACATATACCCATACGCTGTAAACGATCCAAAGTAGGCAAACGATCAAGGATGGCCATCCAAAGAATCACAGATTGTTTTGGTATATGCAAGCTGAACCAAATCAATCTATGCCAAGGCACTTTAGCAGTTTCCTCTCTGATTTCATCCCATATACTCCCAGCCTTCATGTCCCCACTAGAGCTAAGAGAGCGAAGAACAGGCCTGAGACTCAAGATTTTCTGGATCCCCCAGCTGAAGTGGGCTTTGGATTCAACATCCCACATAGCTCTTCCTTTGAACACATAGGTATGGATCCAAGCTACCCAAAGGGAGTCCGCCGAACACAAGAGTGCCTTTGCTAATTGCAATGTACATGCCCTATTCCAAGTTGTAAGATCTTTAATGCCTATACCACCCTCACTCCTGGGCTTACAAATGACCTTCCAACTCACACGAGCACCAGCAGCAGGTTCATCTTTCCCTCTCCAGAAAACCTTTGTTTTTTCACCAACATTTTGGGTTTTTGTCTCCATCTTATCAAGAATACACGAAACTCGGCTATATATTTATTTGACTATGTATTATGCACAAAACATCGTAAATCTTGGGTCATTTTATAGTTCTTGTTCAAGATTTAACTTTTTAGTGCCGAGTATAGAAAATGAAACTGAAAATGGTCATATAATTTTTGTTCTTTAAAAATAAAGTAGTACTATTAAACAGATATCCGCATATACCAGTACCAGGAAAAAAAAAACATGCAGTCCTTACTCCTTATAACCTTAGGTTCCATTGTTACTATGCCTAGGATTATAGCAACGTATCATTGATGGCACCAACTTCCACCCAAATAAAGGCAAAATAACAAAAGATGCCCTCAATGTTTGCATGTTTTGTCATTTGCCCCCTATTCTTTTTTGGGTCTAAATATGCCCCCAACGTTTGCTTGTTTTGTCATTTGCCCCCATATTCTTTCTTTTGGTCCAAATATACCCCAACGTTTCAATTTGGTCCAAATATACCCCAACGTTTCAATTTGGTCCAAATATGCCCCCATTAAATGGAAATATGCCCCCATTAAATGGAAACTGCCAGTCAACTGACGTTCAACAGCTGATGCTGACAGGACTTGCCACATGTTAAGATCTGTTGATGCCACGTCAATTTTTTTATAAGCTGTTGACCGTCAGTTGATTGACAGTTTACGTCCAACAGGGGCATATTTGGACTATGAATGAAAAGTTGGGAGCATATTTAGACCAAAAGAAAGAATAGGGGGGCAAATGACAAAACAAACAAACGTTGGGAGTATATTTTGACCAAAAAACGAATAGGGGCCAAATGATAAAACATGCAAACGTCGGGGGCATCTTTTGTTATTTTGCCTTAAATAAAATGGTTGTTGAAGTTTATGTGAGATTGAAAGAATCTCTTCTAAAAACGAAATGATAGGAATACTTGGGGGACCGTAGCCCTTACAAATTTTTTATATTAAAAAATATAATAAAATTTTTGCTTATTTAGACTTCTAATTTTTAATTTATTTAAATTTTGTTCCCTCATTTTTATGATTAATTACACTTTGTTTCTAATCTTAATTCATGGCTATGTCATTACTATCTTTTATCCTTAATCAGTGATCTATAATTTGATCTTCGTTCTGAACATAGAATCAATTTTAAAAATTATGATCAACATCTGCTTCCAATGTGGATTACACAAAGAAAAAAGTATGGTTGAAATTAATTAATTACAAAAGACGTTGTATTAAAACTCAAATCATCCATAAAAACCAAATCTACAAATAGGACTTGAATAACTCAAAATTTTGAATATTTTTTTATAATTTAATTTCTCAATTTTTTATTTTATTCAATTTAGCTCTCATAACTATAATTCTTTGTAAATACTTTCTTTCAAATGAAATTTAAATTATAAAATAAAACTCATCAACTCATAAAATTTTAACTAAACTCGATCGAATACTCAGCTCTAACTTGAACAGAAGATATCAAGGCCACATGGTTTGTTACAGTTAATGCCGTGTGTTTTGGCCTCCCGACTAAAGTAGCATGAATCCTTGGTGTTTCATGGTCGAGTACAACTGTTATTACCACTTACCAGCAACAAGGTTTGTCGGAGAGATGGGCCAGCATTGGATGAAAATGAACTCAGAGCCCAACCGAACACAAAGGCAGTGGGTGGGACAGGCGATTGTTAGAGCTGGGCCCACTATGGTTCATCATCATCAACGTGATGATTTGAAACTCACGAGAGCCTAAGCACGGGCGGAATTAAAAATTTATTAGGGAATTAAAAATAAAATTTAAAAAATTAAAAAATTACAAAAGAGGTCAAAATGAAATTAAAGATTTTAAAGGGAGACATGTTAAGATTTTATAAACTTTGAAGGGATTATAGAAATAATTTTATCTTTTTTCTAAAAAATCTAATGAAAAAATAAAGTTGGCGGGGACCAAACCCGTTAACCCCCTATGTTCCGCCCCCGAGCCTAAGGACCAAGGTGGTGATAGGTAGATAGATCGATCCCATCCATAGGCTTTCTATTTGTTTGTTTATATAATTCCTTATTTCTATTACAAATAATTTACAGTTGTTCTTTTTGCAAGTCACGCATGCTAACTCGAACAACTGAATTTAAATTTTAACTATAAATTATTTTCGCACATAAAATTCACTTGTAAAAATGATGTTAAAAGAAATGAGATGGGTCGTATATAATCTTTGTGATCATCCCACTGGAATGATCAAATTTAACAAATAAAAATGATGAATTGTTTGCCTTCACCATGAAAGCATAAGTAGGACCAAGAACAAGTGCATTATTGCACCAATGATGAAATCCTTACCAGCTTTTGGCTTGTTTTTAGTCCATCAATCCACAGTGATGCTGCTCCTTCATCGCTCGACACGACTTCTGGCTTCATCCATGCTCGGACCCGTATGAGAGAACAGTTTAAACGAAAGAAACCAAACTCAAAGACAACTTTATGTATCATGTTGAAATGACATGCAACACTACTGCAGCAGACCAAGGACAGTGTGAGATTGAGACATCATCAAAGTGTCAACATTTTTTCAATGGCTGAACTTGATTTCCACAAAATGACTTGACCATGGTGCATAGGGCATGAAACATCCCCGGATTCATATCAGAATAAACGAAGTCATCGAACGAGAAAAAGCATGTTCGAGCTTTTGACATGCATTCTTAGCGAGGTTTCAGCCGAAATTTCATGACTTAACGTCATCGTACAGTTCCGCTCTGTAGTCTGTTGTATGCCTGCCCGTGGTGACCTAGTCTCTAACATAAATTCTGTTAAATTGGCTGCAATTATGGCCAAAAACATTCCCTTGTCCGATTTGGTAGCCCACCAGACAAGAATCACATGTACATTGTACCTTGGGACAAAGGAACAGAACTCCCTCCATGCCTAACAATACTATTTACCTTCTGAAGCTAAGTTGAAGTTACAAAACCTTCTTTCTTGCAAGATTCTGCCAAAATAGGCCCTGCTAAGATCGGCAAGAGCTAAAGGTCGTGAAGTCCTATGTCGACATAACAAGAACAGAATGAACAATTTCGATGCAGTTAAAACGGTAAACTGTAATCAAGGTAAGTAATCGGCAATAAAAGACCTCATGCTAGCACAGAAGAATAGAAACATGATTATCGATATTAATCGAATCATATGGCACTCCACCAGGTATACCAAACAACTAACAATTTAGATAATCGGTATCGAAATCTTTGGACACTTGCAGGTAATATTAACCTAATGGGAAAAAAATAGTTGCTCCACATGTTGGTGTTGCCATGCAAGAGTTACCAAGGTAATTTTGCCACACATTAACTGACCATTTTGATTCGAATTATGCTATCAATGGATGAACCATCATTTTCATTGTAATAGCATCTTCGGTGCAACGAAAACGAAAAAAGATTGAAGAACTGTTAAAGAAAGAGCTATAAAACAAGGTGCATACGTAGAAACCAACAAAGAAGAAAAAGATAGGACATGATAGTATCTTTTGTGAGACCATAACAGGAATCTCACAGAGAAGTTTGCTAAAATAACAACACCTAACACCAGGCATATCCAAGTTCCAAAACTTTCAGTCTGTTCCGACATTTCTACATTCATAGTATAACCAGCACACAAGTAAAACACCAGTTCTATCTCAGTATGCTAATGTCTTACTATAAAGAAATTGAACTTTACTTCATTAGCATCTGCTAATATCATGTCGGCCATATCCCCACGGACTCGTTTCAATTACACAACAAACAAAGACAAGATTGGAATTTGGAATCATTCAAACATTTTTGTCCGAAACTTGATCACCCCTGAAAGTCAATTGACACAGAGAAAAGTGTGTTCAATAGTCTTTTACTTTTTTCCTATGTATTTGATGAAATGATTAAAGGTTTGCCAAGTTGCATAATGCTATCTAACCATAAGTATTTCTCATCATAAGAAAACCCCAACATAATTTGTCTCAAACAAAACAACATTTTTACCTTTAAACTTGTCTGGGTCCTGCAACTGAGCCCCATAAAGCAACATCAACAACATGCAGTAGCAAAATATCAAAATGACCCCTTAGTTTAAACATAATCAACAGTAAAATATATATATATATATATATATATATATATATATATATATATATATATATATAACAAGAATCAGGAACCCCAGTTTGAGCCAAAATCATTGCAGCTCTCTCCTTTTTCAGCAGTTAGACCTAGAAATTGAAATGAGAGAGAGCAGATTTTTCGACAATTTTGATGATTTTTAGAAGTTTAAGGTCCAAACTCAGGCCCATTGATTGTATTGGTCCAAACTGTGAAAGTGGGATTCTGATATTTGTTTTTTTAATATATTCTTTTACTCAATTTTGATGTTCCAAGAGCCATTTTCAATGGATTTGTGGTTGATAGACAGTGCAATTTCCCGCCACAAAAATAAGAACATGACAACCATGAATGTCGCTTTTGAAGACATGATTATGTTCATATCCTCCCATGAAACAATGTCCTACCAATCTCACTTTGCAAATCTCAAAACTTTTTGAAGAAATTACAGCAACCAAAAGCTTGAAAAAAATCTCTTGAGCTTTTCAGGGAATTCATGAGTTCATCTGGTGAAAGCAATAGCATTTAAAAGATTTGGAGAAAGATTTGACAACGACCAATCAGAATCAAGCTGCCATGGCCATGAAAAATATCTTCATGGTACACAAATGCAAACACTTTCATGATTGTTCATTATTGTTGAAAAAAGTTTGATTGATGGGTTGAAAAACATGCTCAAATCATTAATATTAAAGTAGGTTTCTTTTTTATTACATTAATGAATGTGTATGCAAAACAGTACCCAGTATTGGAATTCTTTGCAACTTGCGGCTACATCTTGTCGATTTTCAACAGCTTCAGAACAATCTAAAGAAATTAAAAAGAGGGCACAGGTAATTAGTGGATTAAAAGATTGCAGCTTATTGCATCATAGTACATTGGTGGGGAAAAAAACAGAACAAGAACCTTTTGAAACAAGTCATGATCGGTGAACACAGCAGATTCTGATCTACAAAGCTAGCTGCAATAACATGAACCAAAGACAGAGAAGATTAAGCTGCAAAAAGGATATACAGAAAGGGGGGGAAACAGGGTTAGAAACACCGGTAGCAAGGGAGATTTTGCCACGGATAATTTGTTGTTTTTGTTTTCCCTGTCCTGCCAAATACCAAGAAACCATCAAAGCAATGTGAAATAGGCCTAATTGTGTGTTTTTGAAGACACACTTTGAAGGAAAATTAAGAGAAACTGATGCAGTGATGCTACATTGGACTTGAACCCAAGTATCCCAATCTGTCAGCCAATACATCCACATCTTCGTCTTCGCCTAATTCGGTTCCCGGTATATCGTACTCTCCTTCGAATCTCTCATTCAGCAACTCTTCCCAAAACCCTTCATCAAGTTCTTTATCATGGTGTTGGAAATCATCTTGTGTTCCCTCATGGTCCCTCCTTGCCCTACCATAACCTTGCATTTCAAGAGCCAATGCTTCCAACTCCGTCACTTGGTATCCGTAATCACCGTACTCCGAAGGCTCCGTTTTAACCGCACTTATCCGGCTCGATTCGCCTACATGGACTCCGACAGGTCGGTGATCGATTGGCCGCCTCCGTTTCTTCGACATGGCCTCTTCCAGCTCCTTTCTTTTATCCTTTTGTTGCGCCAACTGCTGTAGAAAAGCAGGATTCTGCATTGCTCTAGCTAAAAACGACATCATCTGCTGCTGTTTCTTTTCTGTTCCTTGCAGCCTTTCTTCCATGGCTTGAATATAAGCTCTAGTAGTCTGCTGCTGCTGTCTAAGCTTCACTAATTCCAGCATCAGAACCTGCTTGTCGCGCTTCAATCGATCGACTTCACCGTCGATTCCGAATCGGCCGAGTTCGACACAAGGACCCGAAGCTTGATTAGATAGCAGGGGATGAGATGTTGTCTTCCTTCTCCTAATGTTCTTCAATAGATGCTTATGTCCCCTTAGAAACCCTTCATTAGCAAATTCCCATTTGTCTGGATCAGTCTTTCTAAAACCCTGCAATTAAATGAAAAATCACACAATAATGAATCAAAATTCAAAACAACTTGCTAATTAATTTATGTTTAATTCCATTGAATATGGAGATAGTGTAAGCTAACAAACACTGAATAAAAAAATAATTGAGCAAAGGTCCCACTTCCAGAAACAACCATTATGGATGAATGAAACAAACAATAAAAAAAACCCCCAAGTTGCTCAAATTTCATTAAAAAATTGCAGAAAAAACAACCCAGAAAAGGGCATCAAAGAACATTCTACAAAAAAACGTAATAAAAAATTATAAAAAAAATGGGTTTGATGATCTGTAAGTCATGTGAGATTCCAGAACTTTCAAGAAAAATCTCGAGGCGGAGACTTTTTGCATCCAATGAACAAGGAGATAAACCAAACCAATTATTGCCAAAAAGGAAACGAAAACAATGCGAATGAAATGAAACCCAGAATTCCACAAGAACATTTGAAAATTAAAAAAAAACAAATTAAGAGATAAGAAAAACTTACGTAAGTATTGAGTTGCCTAACAAAGCTAGAGAAATTATTGTGCTTGAAGTATCGAGGAAGAAGACTAGAGGAGAAAGCGTGAGGATCCCAAACAACAAAGCTGCTACCTCCTCTGCTCCAAGAAACTATGTAATTAGTACTGGGATCATCCACAATGTCGAAAGTCTTGGTAAGAAATGGCGGCGGCCCCGAATCGTTAAGACCCTCCATCGGCTGCGGCGCCGGCACCATCATCGCCGGCGGGTCGTCGACGGACTGCGAATAACTCGAGTACGGATACTCTTCCTTCACCGGAAAATACGGATTCATGTCTCTGATTCTTTATCGAATCGAATCCCCTAATTTGATTATCGTTTCCTTCGATAAAATTCAAAAGAGAAAGGAAAAAATCGAGAGCTTCATAGTCGCCAAGCTGATTCCTCAAGCAAGTTTAAAAAAATACTAAAATTTGGAGCTGAATCTAAAGTGAAGCAGTACGATTATAAATAGAAAGTGAAACAGAGAAGCATGAGAATCTTTGGGGGTTTTTTCAGTGAGGAGGTTTCCTCTTCGGGAAGGTCGTTTTTGCCGTTATAATAAGAGATTGGTAGCTTAGTCACGCCCGTATATATAACAATTAACAAAAGCCACGAAAGCCAATTGTGTAATAAAAAATAAGGGAAATATATAATTTTTTATTGGGCTTCTTATAATATTGATTTGGAAAGTTCTAGAGGTTTAAAATGGAACCTTATTATTTTATTATTTTATTTCAATGATAGTATATAAGATTGTTTTAAAATGTTTATTATTTTTATGAATAAACAAAAAATAGGTTCATTTTCCTTTAATTTCGAAAGTTCTGGAACTTAAAGGGGTAAGGCATGGTGGAGACAGGATGTGGGACCCGGGTTTTATTTTTATATTTTTTATATTTTAAATTGTAAAATATGGATTCCATTTGAATCGTAGATTTTGATTGGTTGTACAGTGGCTCCCACCTATAGTTATTGGTTTCAAATTCAATCAATTATGGATGATGACTAAATTATTAAAAACATCAGAAATCGGTGATTATATTAATTACTATTCAAAATAATTGTATTTTAGTTATTTTTAATTAATTTATTACTTGATTAATTCGTAACTTAATTTTATAATGAACGTAATTAATAGAGCAAGCAAATCATAGGCCTTGTTTGGCAATTAGCGGATAGCGGATTACATTAACTGATTTGAATAGCGAATTGTATTAGTTGATTGTATAAAAGTGTTTGGTAAAATTAACTGATAGCTGATAATTGTTAGATTATTTAAACAAGCAAAATGACATATAATGACATGATTATATTCAATACTTGTTTGAATAGTTTATTAGTTATCAACATTTTGTATCTAATTAATATTAATTAGATCTATAAAATTATTTTTAATATAACTTTTCTAATCATATTTGAATGGTTTATATATTAATTTATTATTTATGTAATTATTTTAATATAATTTAATTAACTAATAAATTTAAATACACATAAATACATGATAATAAAAAGAAGAAGAAAAATAAATAGGATTAACTTATAAATAGGATGAGAAAATATTTAATTTAGGTTATTTTGAGATTTTTGGTAATTGGTAAGGGTAAAAGAGTCTTTATAACTCTAATATTAAACCTCTAATCTCAAAAAACTTCTATTATGAGCTTTTTTAAAATTAGCGATTTCACCCCAATCCGCTCTTTCAATCCGTTGTTCACCAAACAACAATATTAACATATTTGACTGGTCAAACCTCTAATTATGGCTCAAACATCTAATTTTTGCCCAAACCTCTCTTTACCAAACAAGGTTATATGCTCATCTTAACATTTTTAAATTTTATGAAATAAAAACTCGAGCAGTTTTAGTGGAAAAAATATGATGTTCATCTTAAAAGACCTATATTCATCTTAAAAGACCTATATTCATGCAACTTTGTGAGTAATATGTATATGTTATTAAATAGTTGAGAAAAAACATTAACATTTGAACCTATTCAAAAAATTTAGTAATTTTTGAAAAATTGATGATAGCCCCTTTATTTATTTATTTTCAAAATTTTAAAAAATTATATTAAACATTAAAACTTTTAAATACTTTTAATTAAATCCTCTAAAAATTTAACATGACACTTTATAATTTTTTTGTTATAATAACAATTCAGATTTTTATAAATTTAAATATTATATAAATTACACATTACTCCTTAATTTTGAGTTTTTGTTGGTGCATAATCACTGCTAAATGGGACGGAAGAAATTGATGCGGTTACTCGTGTGTGGTGAATTATGGATAGAAATGGTTATGTTATTGCAGCGTTGTGGAGATGTGAAGATGTATGTGAGCATCTTTCTGCTTTAGTTGAGTACTTTACGGCTTTTTTTTGTCATTGAGGTGGCCAACGACTGTTGGGGGCAAACGGACGTTATAAAAAATTGAAAAATTTAGCTGTTATCGCACGCTCATTTAGACGCTAAAATTAATGAACAAATGCTTGTTAGGGACCAAACTAATGTTCGTGTGGCGAGTTATTGAGGGATAAACGGTCGTTAGAGACGCTGGCAATAACAAAAAAAAACAAGGCCTAAATTTCGCAGCGTGGTGTTAAGGTGGCCTCAAAACAAAGCCACTGAACGATTGTGTATTATAGTATTTCTTAAACAGCGATATGTAGCACTCTTTTTTTTCTATTTAAACTTAGGAAAGGTTTTTAACGAGGCTCATATCACTATTTCATGGTTGTATGATTCCTTCGCTAATAATAATACAATTCATCTTTCAAAAAAAATATCTAATAAGTTTTTGTATTTTAAAATTCATTAATTTAAATTTTTATATTGTTCGATCTTGACTTCGTCCCTATTTAAAAATTTAATCCAAATTAAATAATATTAAATTATATGATATATATTGAAAATATCTAGCAACTATTCTTTTAGGTTTTGTTGGTTGGTAGGGTGTAAACTAGTGAGTATTTAGGAGGGAAATGTATCACAATGGACTTCTGATATTTTTTTTTCAACTTTCACTGTTCCTTTGGGGCTACAAACTCTCCTGTGTATCAAATTGAATAAAATATATATTATATAAATAAATAAAAGTCAATTTTGTTTTATCCAGCTTCTGGAAAGATTATTAACCTTAGTTATCCATTTTTATTTTTAATAATGTACAAACAAAAAGAATTACATATTAAATATACAAATATTATTCACACACAATCATTTTTATTATTACTTGATAAATTTAAACATCTAAAATAATCCAATTCGAAGGATTGACCGAGTTTGAATAATATTTCTTTTCTAGAAAAATGGAAAGTATGCTGGACACCGTGGCACGCATAAATAAGACAACGTGGCGAAAGTAAAAAAGTAGGCAGGTTCTCAAACAACGAGAGTCTCACCGATGACACAAGTGGATAACTCTCTTTGCCAACAGAATATACAATTACAAGTTGATCTTATTTTTAATTCATTTATTTTTAAAAAAGAGCACAATATTATTATTTAATTAGTTTCAAATTTAAGTTTAATAAGATATCATTAATAATAATAATATCATTTTATTTTATTTGGTATAACTACTAATATCTAATTCAATACTCGATTAATTCAGATTAATTATAATTAAAATTCATTATAAAGATCTTTTAATTTAATTTATTCTTCAAACACAACGTTTACTTTTAAATTTATGGTATTGTTGAAAAGATCTAACGTCATACTTCACTAAATCAACTGGTATTCGGTTATGATTATATTATTTTATTAACAAATAATTTTATCTATAAATATTGGTATTCGGGAAGGCCATACAAAGTTGAAAATGCCAATAAATAGGGACCACGTCACTTCGTATAATAATAATAATATATAAAGAACTTTCTGGAACAAACGTAATCTTCTAAATAATAGAATAGTTGTAGACATTACACTTTTTTGGATAAACTTGAATTTAAATATAAAATAAAGTTATTTGTTCTACAAAAATTATGGGGAAAAAATATTTGTAGTTTGTCAGATGTAAAAAGAGTAGTCGAAGGCTTGTGATTGGACGAAGAGGAAGGTGATTAATATAGTAATTTCAGAAAAATTTAGGATACGTGGCAGAAGGGACACGTGTCGAGAGGAGAATAGTTTATGTTTGGGCCTTTACCATACCAAGCTGGACATTCCACTTTTATAACACGTCAATACAATGGGCGAGAAACCCCATAGTTTCCACTCCAGTTGCACACTTCTTTTGTTTTTTTCTTCTTCGGGGCTATATATAGGGGCGGGCAAAAATATCCGACCTAATTTACCGGACCCGACGACCTGAACTTAAAATACCGGATAATTTTTGAAAAAAAAACTATCCGACCGGGCCGGGTATCCGACCCGACAAATTTTCCGGGATATGGGTCGGGACACGGGCCGGAAGTTTCTCCTCATCGGGTACCCGACCCGACCTGATAAAATTTAATATATATTTTTTTTATATTTAAAATTATATTTTTATTTTATGTTTCTTAATATTTTTACTCTAAAATTAAGTTTAAATCCCTAAATTTTTTCTATGTTTGTATTATATTTTTTTAATTTTTAAGTTTAGTTTTTTAAAAATATTTTTGTGTTTAACATGTGATTTTTTATTTATTTTAGAATTAAAAAAATAAAAAAATAGGAACCGAGTACCCGGTACCCGATTACCCAGGTACCCGAATTTTATAGGTACCTGAATCCTGGGTACCCGGATATAATAGGCCGGGACACGGGCCGCTTAATGAGGTACCCGGATGAACCGGGTACCCGACAATGCCCACCCCTAGCTATATATATTACACCTGTAATTAAATTATTAATTAGAGTACATTTTCTTATTTTTATTAAATTGAAAATTAAAAATATTAGTTACTTTTAATAATTACGATCAAATTGGTATTAGCTAAAGAATTGGTTGAAATTTTCAACCAATTCCTTTATGGACATAAATAAATGATACAAATGAAAAAAAATGAAAGATATTGAGGGGGGGGGGGGTTAACAATCGATACCAAATTGAAAAGCATAAAATATTGACAATTATTTTTATAATTATAACTTAAATTAATAAAAATTATAAACATTAAAAGTCAAATATGTTATTATTTTAACTATTTAATTGTAACACCATCATTTTCAAGCATTTTTACTAATAATTTTTTTTGAATAGTGTAAATGTGATTACAATACAATGTAGTATCTGTTCATAGATATTTTTAACCTTTTGACAATGCACATATATCATGTAGACAAAATGATTTGAACCCATGTCTCCTCAGATGAACATCATTCGCTTTTTCACTATGATACTTGTTGAGTTCCTTACTAATAATTTAATAATAACAATAATCGAAAATTACGTAAGTACTAACGGATATTATTATATTATTTTCATTACATGGTATATTTCTACATGAGACAGCAAAACGTGTTATAATCGATTAACTATTTTTGGATAATAATACATGAATTGTGATAAATGAATTTTGTTTTCAAAAAGAATTTGAGTATTCAATATACATACATAAATTCAGTATTGACTTAATTCGATTTATTATAGTTAACATGAAAAATAAAGATGTATTTATTTTTAAATGTGAATAATTAAATCATAATTAAAATTTTATGTATATAATTACATTAACTTAGTATGAACGTAGTAAACTACACATTTTAATAAAGTCCAAAAATTAAAACGAGATTTATTATTTTTTATAAAATAAATAAGTAGATAATTGCACAAATAGGTTCTCAAGTTTATTCCAACTTTATACCTGGTATTTATTTATTAACAAAATTTAATCGAGTAGTTAAAGCTTTATTTGGTTCATCTAGTTTCTGTTATGGAATTATTAATTGTATATGTATTAACAAGATAGAATTATTTTCCTTTCAATATAATTTTTTTGAACAAACCCTTCAATATAAAATTAACTATTTCAAATATGTATATGCGTTATATATTGAACAAGTGGCTATTGTATGTGATGCCACGTGTCAAAACAATACCATTTATATTTTTTACAATACAGGACAGGTGGCACCATATGATGATGCCGTGTGCTTAATTTATAAATATTTTAAAATCTAAAACTGATGTACATTATTATTTTTAACTATGGTTATACCCTACTTTTCTATTCTAACTATCTGAACAGAGATAAAACTACATAGTAAAAAAAATCTCATTCGTTCGCGTAGGTTATAATTTTTTTTCTAAATTTTTAAAATTATTTTTTTGATATTTTTTCAGCGGCATCTATATTTGGCCGTTTTGTTGATTTTATATATAAATAAAATTTATATTTATTCTTATAAAAAAATTATCTTTGCTGATGACTATTTTTTTCAATTTTTTTTGTTTTGTTTTGTTTTACTTTACTAGATTCTTTTTACATCTGTTTTTATGACAGTTTTTCTGTCTGTTTTTATGCCAATCTCTTCGTATGTTTTTATAGCAGCCATAGTCTGTTTTTGTGATAGTTGCCTGTATTTTGACAGTTTAACGTTCGAGTGACGAGTATGAACGAGCGTTCTTGTTAGCGAATGATGTCGATCTGTATATGCTTATGATTCTCTTTTATGGTTGTGTCGATATACCAATAACAAGTAACGGAATAATTTACTTTTTTTATAGAACACTCTGGTCAAAGTAATTGTTTGTTGGATTTCATTCAGAAGATTATTTAAGTTCTTTTAAAAGTGATAGGTTTTGTATTCGAATGTCTTTTACACCCTTAAAATTTAATTCTATTTATTTTTACACATTAAATTTTTAATATTTTCGGCGAGATACCTTTGTAATCTTATTATTTTAAATATAATCCAGTTTGTTAAAAAAAACTATCTAAACAGAGATTAATGATGTCGAGTCATGTAAAATTATAAACATAGTATTTTTTTTTTGAAATGAAACAGTAAAATTCTTTCACCGAATGTTTAACATGGTTATATTCTTAAAGTATGCAATAAATTTTAATATAAATAAAAATGACTTGCAAACTTTATACTACAGTTTCATAACAAGATGAGCATGGTGTACATCTTCTTATATGTTGCACATCTTAGTTTCAGTTTTCAAATTTTTTGTATCTTATATCGTTAGCCATTCTAAGAATGCTTCGATAACTAGGGCGGCAAAACTCGACTCGACTTAAAAAACTCGAATTATTCGATTCACTCTCGATGCAAAAACATTTGATTCGAATAGAAATAAATTTAAATAAAGCTTGAGTTATAAAATAGAAATCTGAATAACTCGAAATTTTTAGTAATTAGTAGATCAATTTTCAATTTTCAAGTTCAAGTCGAGTCTCTCAATTCTGCTTGACATATATATATGTATTACATATGAAAAAAATATGAAGAATTGTATAAAAAACCGTTTAAATTAAAATTAATTAGTACCATAACATTATAAATGTTTATAATTAAATTTGAATAGAAACTCGAACTCGAATTTCATAACTCGACCTGATAAAATTTCAAATAAACTTTGAGTTATAAAATATTACTATTCAACTTAACTAACTCGAACTTTTTAACTTGGCTCGACTAAATCGAATCTCCACCCATACTTATAACTGAATACCAGAAAATGTGAAATTTTACCTATACTTCAACAATAAGCTACGATTAACGAATATCATTTAAAATTAAAAATAATAATCAAATATTAATAAATGTTTGTACAATGTCAAAATATAATGGCCATGTTTGGCAATTAGCGAATAGCTGATAGCTGATAGCGGATTACATTAGTTGATAGTTGATAGCTGATTTGACTAGCGAATTGTATTAGCTGATTGTATAAAAGTGTGTGGTAAAATTAACTGATAGCTGATAGCTGTTTGATTATTTAAACAAACAAAATGACATATAAGGACATGATTATATTTAATACTTATTTGAATGATTTATCAGTTATTAATATTTTATATCTAATTAATATTAATTAGATTTGTAAAAATTATTTTTTAATATAAATTTCCTAAACATATTTGAAAGATTTATATATTAATTTATTATTTATATAATTATTAAATTTTTTATATGCACATATAAATACGTGATAATAAAAAAATAGAATTAAATTACAAATGTCTCATATAAATTAGTAGTAACAACAAATAAGTCCAATATTTAATATGTTATTATTTATATTAAAAATATTATTATTTAATTTAGGTTATTTGGAGATTTTTGGTAATTGTTAAGGGTAAAAGAGTCATTACAACTCTAATATCAAACCTCTAATCTCAAAAAGCTCATATTAGGAGCTTTTTCAAAATTAGTTTTTTCACCCCAATTCGCTCTTTTAATCCGCTATTTACCAAACATCAATATTAGCGGATTTAACTAGTCAAATCTCTAATTATACCTCAAACCTCTAATTTTTGCCCAAACCGCTATTTACCAAACAGGGCCACTGTATTCTAATGAACGAATTGTAGGTTCGAATCTTAGCATAATATTGTTGGAAAAAAACAACAATTTTGAACTTCAAACATAGATTACAAAAGGGACATAAAAAATGAAAAATGAGTTCAGTTTATATGGGCTTTGGAAAGCGCCAGTGAAAGAATGCTCTTTAGCCTGCTTGTGAGAGTACATCAGCAGGGGAAAAGTTGATTTTGAAGGGACTAAAGCTGCAATTTACCATTTAGAAGTCATAGTATATTCGACCGTTTGCTTCATGTGTGTTATCTTTCTCACTTTAGGAAAATGGCATGAGATTTTGGAGTTTAAAAGGTTTAATCCAATCATTATCTTAAGAATGTTCGACTCAATTCACATCAACGACACTAACGGCGGCTGAAAATTTTGGCGCCGTAACGTTCGGCGCCGTAACGTACGGCGGAGACTAGAGAGGAATAGCTTTGTAGCTACGCTTTGGCACCTTCTTGAAGAGCGCCCAAGCCAGGTCAAGGTAAAGAGGGAACTGCGCTATGGCAAAGAGCGTCACCGGCAGGCAAGTCACCGCATACACCGGGAACGCCGCGTACTTCAACTTATCTTTCAAAATAAAGAAATGTCCGGCGCAGAACGACACCAACACCGACGCTATCGACACAAACAGCGATGTCAACCCGAGCAAAAGCTTCCGAGGCAAATCTATGCGGAAATCCCTCTCTTGGTACCGAGACGTCAGTATCGACAAGAACATCACCACGGCTGTTACGGAGAAGCAGAGAGTGATGAGGGATGAGATGGCGAACACGTCGAATGCCGGATGGTTCTCCAAGGTCGGTGTTCCGCTCTCCGACTTCACACCGCCTGGAACGGTGGTCGATGTGGCGAATGCGACTGTCGCGATCAGTGCTGCCACGACGGAGCACGACTCGGATGTGTTGGTTAGCCATTCGCCACCCTTGTCGACAAGGTGTTTGTGTGTCTCGGTGAATATGTCCTTTGGGGTCTTGTTGTCCTTGTTGTAACGTGGGAAGAAGTGGACCGGCATGGAATGCTTGACAAACTAAATAAATCAATTTTATGGATTAATTACGCTAGACGTCCTTAAATTATAGTTCAAATTATAAATTAAATCAAATGTAAACATAGTCCTACCTCGTACCACTTGATTTCCCATTGCATTTGTAAAGCAGCGCCAGGGATGAGCCATGGCCTATGGTCACCCAGCATTGCGGCAAGGTGCAGTGCACTGTTTCCGTTACGATCCACCGCTCGGAAAACGCTGTCTTTCATGATGTTTTTCTTAAGCAAGAGCTCGTATACGTGAGGTTGCCGGTTCTCCACTGCAAGCAACACTATGTTCTTCTTTTCCGAGTTCGTTTCATGGATGGCTACCGGAAAACGTTGTAGGATTTCGTCCACCATTTCCGTGATCCCGCTCTTCGCTGCAATCAATATTGGTGTCTCTCTTTTCCCTGCTTCTTTGGTTTTCTCCTTTTCACCTGCCAGTAGGTGAATTTTGCAATGTTACAAAACATTATTTCATATCATTCATGTATATATGTGCCACTCATACTGTTATATTTTTTACCTTTAGAAGTTTTTCCCTTAATTTCATCTCGTTGTTTAGCTGGATCTAAATCATCACTAGAGGCAAGCATTTTAACGTTTCCGCCTACTGTGATTTCATAAGGCTTTGTCTCGTCGGCATCGTACAACGATAGCTGGGGCCGACAGCCATTGTCTTCATACTGGTACATAGAAACATGTTGTAGAAGTTCATTCATGATCTGGACAGCCCAAGTATGCTTCTGTTTCTTCTCCCTTAACTTCCTAATTCTCCGGGATCCTTGTAAGCACACAACATTAATGAATTATCGAAAAGATATTATGATTCGTGAGCGAGTAAAAAGACCGAAAATCCGGTCTAGCTCGACCTACCTAATCCTAGTATAACCAACATTGCTTTGGATAACAACTTGATAAAATCAATGAAGGTGACATAATTGGGAGGAACGAATTGGTGTCCGTCTCCGTGGCGTCTTTTGTCTCCTGTGCATGTACAAAACAAGATTTCTTCCATTAGATGCCTGCAGACTGCAGAGCTAGACAGAGTATTTATGTTCAATTCCCTCTTGTTTTAGCATCAAATTCTTCATGTATTGCAGACAAGGGATTGCTTACCTTTCGACACCGTCTCGGAGGCAACATTCGGAGCTTCAAGGTTTTCAATCGCATCTCCTCCCTTGTTTTTGTTCTGTGAACTTTTTGTCACTGCAAAATGTAATAAAATTAAGTGTTCGAATGCACCATAAAAAGCGTCCCCGTCCCGGCTTCTACCGGTCTCAGTTGCATACCTACTTGAACCAGCTGCTTGAGCAGGTGCAACAAGTGCATGCATGTTTGGTAATTGCCAGGATAACTATTTTTCAGCATCCTTTCTTTGGATTCCTTAGATTGAACATAGCTTGAAGATTGTTGAAATGATGGTTCCACCTTAAGCGGTTCGACAATTATACCTTCCGAACAAAATCGATAATGTCAGTCACTTGAATATGTGAATCTCTATGCTTTTGACAGTGAAAGTTGAGACTAATGACTAGTACTTACAACGATAGATAAGCTGGCTGAAACGACGGAGATGGCTACCGCTTCTGAAGGCGGTCGGGTTGCTAGCCAAGACATGCAGGGCTGAAATTCCGTTCTTGTTTACATAATTGACAAGATCTTGATAAAGGTAAATGATTTGAAATGCCAAATCTGTGAAGCACATTAGTGTTAATACAATTATGCTAATATGTTTGAAAAAGCAAGAGCTAGGGAATTCTTACCAAAATAGTCTCCGGATATGGCACATTGAAGAACATTTTCGCCATCCTTTCGTCTGCAATAAGAATACCCTTCTTCCTGGCTTTGACAGTAAGAGTTAAGGCAAAGAAAAGCGTCTTTCTTGCCGTGAAGAGCGGCCACGAACATCGGTGCTTCTCCGGCATTGTTCTGGATCTCGAGCAACGACCGGTCCACTCGCACAATGCATCGACACATCCTTACGTTCCCTAGGTAAGCCGCAACGTGCAGGGGAGTATTCCCCTGCTCGTTCCGCATTCCCAAGGCTTTCCGGGGCTCGTCGTGGGACAAAACCAAATCCACTAGCTGTTCCACGACGGCCTCTTGGGCGTTGGAGACGGCAATGTGCAATGCCGTGTCGCCTGATCGTATGATTTTAGCCACATGAACCGATGGATCGTTCTCGTATATGCTTATAACAGTGTTCCATTCACCTTTCATGGCACATTTGAACAGTTCTTTTTCTTCACTAATACCTCTAGACACCATTTTCTTTTCTTCACAAGAGTGGAAGCTGAGGTAGAGACAAAGGCACATTCACATGCTGTCATTTTCTTTTATTTGCTTTTGAAAGGGTATATTGCTGCCAATTAAAAGCTATGAAAAGAGGAAAATACAGAGGTCATTCCATTTGCAAGGAAGGAATATTTTTTTTATTATTTTAATTTAAGTTTAGATTTTATACAAGTCTGTTAAATTTAGGGTTTAATTGTTTAAATTTTAGGGTTAGGAATTAGATTTTAAAGAAGGTTTATGTAATATTTTTTAGACATAATATGTATCAAAATATAATCATTATAATTTAAGGAAAATATTTTGATACACAAACCTTTCAATTTTAGGGTTTATGGATTTAGGTTATGGTTTAGGGTTTTGGTTGTATGGGGTAAAATTTATGATTTATGGTTAAAATTTAAAGTTTATGATTTAAGATTTAGCTGTTAGGGTTAAAGATTTAGGTTTTAAATCTTATAGTTTAAATACAAGGATTAATATCCTATACACAGTCGGTGGAAACTAAAAGTTTCCACAAGCGCGTTAGTTTTAGGGTATAGGAAGTTAGTTTAGGGTATATGGTTTAGGGGTTTAGGTGTAGGGATTTAGAATTTAGGGACAGTTGTTTCAATTTAAGATTTAGGGTTATAATTTAGGGTTTATAGATTAGGGTTTATTTTTAGGGTAATATAATGAGGATTTAGGCTTTAACCTATAAACCCTAAATTATAACCCTAAACCTTAAATTAAAATAACTATCCCTGAATTCCAACCCTCTACACCTAAACTATTAAATCTTATACCCTAAATTAACTCACTATACCCTAAAACTAAGACGCTTGTGAAAACTTTTAGTTTCCACCGCCTGTATATAGAATATTTATCTTAAATATAAAAGGTTATGTAAAAGGTTTTTACACAACTTAGGTATAAAAATATAACTCAAACTTATGTTTGATAATTGAAATCATTGGATCTCGAGAATTGTAAATTATACATTTTATTTTACAAATATAATCACAATTAAATTAAAAAATATTTATAAAATAATTTGATGAATTAAGAAATTCATACAATTATAATTTTAAAAGTTCTCTTTACAATAAAATAAATAGAGAATTTTCATATATCTTTTGAAAAAAAAATATTTTAAAAAAACTAGATTTATTGCTTAAAATATTAAAATGATATCATAATGAAATTTTACTTAATATTGAGGGGTCAAATGAACATTTCTCATTAATTTTAAATTATCAAACAAGCTTAAAATATTAAGCCATTATTAATTTTCAACAAATTAATTTTTTTAATAGATTATCAATAAGAGAGTAATGTGCCTCCATCTCCATAATATTATCTCTAAAGTTCGAAGTCAAATTCTCTCATAAAAAAATAATATGTTTTGCCATTGCACCCAAATATTGTTGGTATAGATAACTTTTTAAAAAATAAGTTAAACTTTTTTTTTTGTTAAAGTTCATATCTAAAATAAGTTAATATATATTTATATTATTTCACTTTAAATATAATTTTATAAAAAAATGATGGCATTAATGAAATAATTTAATAGATTGGGTTCAAGATTTAATACATCAAATAATACATATATAAACAAAGGGATGCTATCCAGTTATACAGTATAAAAAGCGTTTAAGTTTTACATTTTTTTGGATCGTTGGATGAGAGAAACGAATGATTGAGATTAACAGTAAAATATGTGAAGATTAGCACTTGAAAAAAAAAGAGAGTTAATATAAGCCATCTATTTTCCCCATCCAACGATCCAAAAAACTCATAAAAACTTATAAAACATAAAAGCTTTTACACGTGGATACTAACCATAAACAAATGGAAAAATATTTTTTTTGAAATTAGATTATATTCAACAACGAAAGGAATACAAAAGAATCACACCTTTTACAAGAGAAATACAATGCAGAACAAAACAACAAAATATAAATGTGTAAAAGACGTTAAAATACCAAATCTAACACTTTCAGAAGAAATCTTCTTAAATAAAAATCAAGAATAACTATAACTTTGCCTTGAGTGCTCTTTAAATATAGCAAAAAATTTTCTTCTACTTGTTATTGGCATGTCGGCACAACTACAGAAGGAAATCATAAAATGAATAGAACATCCTCCTTCGTTGAAAAGCGCTTGTTGATACTCGTCACTCGAACGCATAACTGTTAAAAGATAGACTATTGTCATGAAGATAGACAAAAACTACTAAAAAGCATACAAAAGAACTGCCACTAAGCAGACTAAAGAACAACCATAAAAACATATTTGAATAAGAATCCGACAAAGTAGAAGAAAAACAAGAAACAAACTTGAAAAACGAAATATTCATCGAAAAAGATGAATTTTAGTTATGTACAGAATCAGTAGAACGGGCAAAGGCCGTCGTTGCTAAAAAAATGATGAAACAAGAAAAATTATGTAATCGCCTTAGAAAAATGGAGAAGTAAAAAAAATGAAAAAAGTTGGGAAAATATAATTTTTAAACAAAGCGAGAAAAACAAATTAAGTTGCTTTGCTCTCTTTAGCCGTTTATTTTTTTATTTTTTAAACTACGACGATATTAATTTTGATGTTGTCGTAAAGCATCGATAATTTATTTTCTTAAATATTTTATATTTGATTATATTTGTTTATTTCTTCGCACATTTTATTGTTGTTTTTCTGTTTTTGTGATACTTTTTCTGTTTTCATAATACGTTTATGTCTTATGACACGTTCGATAACTATTTTTGTGGGTATCTGGTGTTCGTACGGTGACTATCACAATACTTGATTATGATTCATGTTTGTCGATGGTCACGAGTGAATTGATCCCTTTTAGGTTGTTTGATGAAGGAATATGTAGCGGATCATCGTTTGGGAATATGTGTAAAACATGATTGTTGATTTTTAAGATTTTATTTAATTCTGCTTTGACAATTTACAAGAACCTTTATTACAATGTACCGTAAATATAAAGAGAAAGTGTCTGATCTAATTAACATAGTGCTTATTATTTTATTTTAAATTTATAAATTATTTTTTAATCTTTTAAAACTTGGCTCCAATAGTTCACATTCTTGTTTATCTAAAAAGCTGCACGACGTAAAAAAAATCAACCACGCAACAAAGTTTTCGTATAGCATCAAAATCGCCGCTTTCATATTAATTTCATCAGTTCGCAACAGAAAAAAATGCAAACCAGAAGAAAAAAAAATCAAATCCTGAAATCCAGCCTGAAATTTAGAAGCACTTCCCACTTCCCAGTTCTTATTACGATGGGTTTTAGAATCATACTTTGAATTTTGTATTTTAATTTTTTGAATAATGAATCCGGATCGGAAAATTGACTTGGAGGCCGCAGTCAGGGGCAGTCATCTGTATCCGATGATGCAAGAGCCACCGGCGATTAGGTGGGCTTTTATTCGTAAAGTTTATTCAATCCTTGCCCTTCAATTGTTGGCTACAGTCGCGGTTGCCGCCACCGTTGTTTTTGTCCATCCGATCGCTCGTTTCTTCGTCAGCACCGTCGCCGGCTTTGCTCTTTACATCGTCATATTAATAACGCCTTTAATTAGTGCGTTTCTGCTTTCATTTTCTCCTTTTTTTTGGTGTTTGCAATTTGTAACTAATTAGTTGACTGAAAAAGTAAAAATAAAATCTGTTTGCCGTTTCGCAGCCCTTTTTCCTCTGTATTTCTATCACCAGAGGCATCCATGGAATTTTCTTCTGCTTGGAGTTTTCACCATTGCTCTCGCTTTTGGCGTTGGATTAACGTGCGCTTTTACCAAAGGTACGCTTATGAATATTTTCCCCATAATCATAATCGACTATAGCTTAGTGTTTAGAACTTAAGATTTAATATTTTAGGGTTGGGAATTTAAGATTTGAATTTTATAATGTAAATATACAGTCTTGTGTAAAATAGTTTTACACGACCTGTTTATCAAAATTTTACCCTACTTTTAACTCATAATTGTATTCAAGGAGTTGTACATAGATACATAGAAAAATTGTAGTACACAGTCCGTGTAAACTTTAGTTTACATGTGTTTTTCAAATTCAGAGGCTAAGAATTTAGTTTAGAGTCTGAGTTTAGGTGGTAGTGTTTAGAATCTAAGGCTTAAGTTTAGAGTTTGGGGTTTATGAGTTAAGGTTGGGTTTTAGATTTTAGATATTGAATAAAAAATTTACACGTACTATGTATCAAAATATAACCAGTGGCGGATCCAGATTTTTTTTTAGAGTGGGCACAAGTCAAAAATATTCATAAGGATGGGCCCAAGTAATAAAAATTTCAAAATTCCAAGGTGAACACAAGTCATAAAAATAAAGAAAATTGAAGTAAAATGTGTAAACTTTGAAAAGTTCAGGGTGGGCACGGCCACCCCAGCCTTAATATAAATACGCCACTGAATATAACCATATATATATTGATCAACAAATATTTATTTTATTAATAAAATAAATGTTTTCTGTAATGAAAGTGGATAGTACAATATTAAAAATAAAAGCCATACCAAAGATCATAAACATTCCTGCATAATACTTATAGTTTATGTCCCATATTTTTTGGCAAATAGGGAAGATTATTTTGGAGGCAGCTATTTTAACAACAGTTGTAGTTTTGTCTCTCACCCTGTACACCTTCTGGGCTGCAAAGAGAGGCCATGATTTCAACTTCCTTGGCCCTTTCTTGTGTGGTGCTCTCCTTGTTCTTATAGTTTTTGCTTTGATCCAGGTATTTTACATATTTCCCATTTTAATCCACCTCTTTCATCTCTTTCAGAGTATTTGACTCCCAACTGTTGAAATTATTGTTTTTGGTAAAGGTTTTTTTCCCACTGGGTAGATTATCAGTGATGATCTATGGCGGCCTTGCCTCGATCGTATTCTGTGGTTTCATCGTCTACGACACCGACGAATTGATCAAACGCTACACTTACGACCAATACATTTGGGCCGCTGTATCTCTATATCTCGACGTGATTAATCTTTTCATCTCGATGCTTACTCTGCTCGGAGTTGCTGACGATTAAATGCATATGATCCTTTTAGGCCTTGACCCTTGATGTTTTCTTCTTTTCCCTCTTTTTAATATTTTTAACTTTTTTAAAAAAAATAGATGGTTTAGGTCATAGCTGAAGGAATTGTAAATATTTTGTTTTGCTTGCATAATACTTCATTCATTCATTGCTTCTTCCTTTTTATAAATGAAGATGTACCAATCCAATGTTACTTTACTTTGCCCCCAAATATTTAGAACCTGGTTTAAGGATATATAGCATTCAAGGATTGTTAAAACACATTTTTTATAAACATTTTAGGGCAAAAATATACCACCAATCCCTGTACTTGAGTGAAATTGTGGGATTTTGTCCCTATTATACCTTTTCAATTTCAACGGGATAAAACAACTTGTATCATCAAAAGGACTAAAATGGGTTAAAAGTCCAAGTTCAAGGACTAATGTGAATAACAAAGTTCATGGACTAAGATGAAAAAATTATCAAATTTAGGGATTAAAAGCTCCTTTATCAAATAGTGGTTTTCGTCAAGATTTGCCATTAATATATATCCATGTAGACATACTGATTCGGAAGTAAATCATTAAGGCTATCGATAGATCCTTAATAAATGATCTTAAGTTAACGTACAGATTTTTTTTTCTCCAAAATAAGTAAACATAGCTATAAATTCTTTCGTTTAGACTATTAAAAAACTATAAATTCTATTACTTTAAATACAATTTTATATATAAAAAAGTCGATGGCATTAATTAATTGTTTAATTGTTTGGGTTAAAGATTTAATTAACAATTTCTTAAGAATCAAGATTCGAGCACGCAAAAACTACTTCTCGTATAGCACCAAAGCCGCCTCTTTCATATAAATTTCATCGGTTATTCGCAACTGAAAAAGTACAAATCAGAAGAAAATACTAATAAAATGGTGAAATCGTAAAATCTTGAATCATACTTTGAATCTTGTATTTTAATTTTTAGGATGATGTGTAATCAGACGGAGCAGAAAAGTGACGTGGAGGCCGGACCCAGGCCTCTGTATCCGGCGATGCAAGAGCCGCCGGCGATTAGGTGGGCTTTTATTCGGAAAGTTTATTCAATCCTTGCCATTCAATTGTTGGCTACAGTCGCGGTTGCCGCCACCGTTGTTTTTGTCCATCCGATCGCTCGTTTCTTCGTCGGCACCACCGCCGGCTTGGCTCTTTACATCGTCATATTAATCACGCCTTTAATTAGTGCGCTTCTGCTCTTATTCTCTCCTCTCTTTTTTCCGGTGTTTGTAATTGCTAACTATTTAGTTGACTGAAAAAGTAAAAAGAAAATCTGTTTGCCGTTTCGCAGCCCTTTTTCCATTGTTTATCTATCAGCAGAGACATCCATGGAATTATCTTCTGCTTGGAGTTTTCACCGTCGCTCTCGCTTTTGGCGTTGGATTAACGTGCGCTTTTATCAAGGGTACGCTTTTGAATATTTTGAATATTTTTTTTCTTTTCTCCATAACCATAGCCGACTATAGTAGTTGGATTAATATCTGGTACACTAACTATAGAAACTGAAAGTTATCGTACACTGACGATAGAAATCGAAAATTTTCACAAGCGCCTTAGTTTTAGAGTTTAGAGTCTTAGTTTAAGGTGTAAGGTTTAAGTATTTAAGTGTAAGGGTTTAAAATTTAGGGATTGTGGTTAGAATTTAGAGTTTAGAGGTTGATGTTTTGTTTTTAGGGCAATATGGTTAGGATTTAGGTTTTAAATTATAACCCTAAACTCTAAATTTTAACAACTATCTCTAAGTTTTAAACCCCTAAACTAAGACCCTAAACCCTAAAATTAAGGCGTTTGTGGAAAATTTCAATTTCCAGTACCATCAGTGTATAAGATAATAACCCTAGTACGTTTGTTTTACCTGATAATTAAATAGAAAATATTACATGCACCGACGGTCGAAATTTTGTTTTTCACGAACTTAGTTGTTAAGGTTTAGAATTTTGTATTTTAGTGTTTGTGGTTAGGATTGAAAGATTGAGAATAGATTTTAGGATTTATAATTTAAGAGTTAGATGGTCTTTAAAAGGGATATGTGACACTTTTAGAAGTTCGTTTATGAAAAAATTCACCGACAATGCATCAAATAATTACTTAATTTAATAATAAATATCTATGTGATTTATTTAAAACTTATCATCACTATTAAGAATTTAAGATCATCTTATGATTGTTATTTTATGATTTCAGAGTTTAGAAGGTAATTTTTCTAATGAAAACGTTTTTTTTATTTCTTAACAATTTTTTCTCAGACTATCTTTATTCTTCATATTAGATCATCCATCATAGTTCTTAATGTAATCACCATCACGCCGGCAGCTCTCCTTTTGATTGAAAGGGATGAACCGTCGTCCTCTTTAATCACTACAAACCCACACTTCACCTATTCTTTACTAACAAAATTAAATAATTAAGAGTAAACTTTTGCAAATTAAGTTTTTTTTTTATGTTACTTTAAGTGTATTATATCGTATATTTCTTCGTTTTATAATCATGATTCATAGATAATATGAAGTAAATACTTTGAGTGAAATTCTGCAAACGAAGTTGTTAGCTTTTGGTGTATGGTTGTGACTGCAAAATCTGTAAATTTGTGTTATATTTTTAGAAAATTGTATTCAAAATTTAAGAGTGCTAAATTATCAAAATTTAGGAGATACAAAATTAAATTCTAATAGAAAATATAAATAAAATATTTAAACTACATGTAAATTTAGAATTTTTACCCCGGATCCATCCCTGATCATAATTGTATTTAAGGTATTTTATATGGATAAAAATTTTATACACAAACGGTGGAAATTGAAAGTTTCCACAAGCGCCTTAGTTTTGGGTATAGGGAGTTAGTTTAGGTGTAGGGAGTTAGAATTTAGACATAGTTGTTTCAATGTAAGGTTTAGGGTTATAATTTAGGCTTTATAGGTTAAAACCTAAATCCTCACTATAAAAACTAAACCCTAACCTATAAACCCTAAATTATAGCCCTAAACCTTAAATTAAAACAATATCCCTAATTTTTAATCCTCTACACCTAAATCCCTAAACTCTATACCCTAAACTAACTCCCTATACCCTAAAATTAAGGTGCTTGTGGAAACTGAACCGTGTGTATAGGATATTAATCCTTTTATATTTATACCCCATATTTTTTTGGCATATAGGGAAGGTTATTTTGGAGGCAGCGATTCTAACAGCAGTTGTAGTTGTGTCTCTGACCCTGTACACCTTCTGGGCTGCAAAGAGAGGCCATGATTTCAACTTCCTTGGCCCTTTCTTGTGTGGTGCTCTCCTTGTTCTTATAGTTTTTGCTTTGATCCAGGTATTTTACATATTTCCCACTTTCATTCACCTATTTCATCTCCTTCATAGTATTTGACTCTCCACTTTTAAATTTCTTGATTTTTTCGCACAGATATTTTTCCCACTGGGTAGATTATCAGTGATGATCTATGGCGGCCTTGCCTCGATCGTATTTTGCGGTTTCATCGTCTACGACACCGATGACTTGATCAAACGCTACTCTTACGACGAATACATTTGGGCTGCTGTAGTTCTATATCTGGACGTGATTAATCTCTTCTTCTCGTTGCTTGAGCTTTTCGGAGCTGCTGAGGATTAAATGGATATGATCCTTAGGCCTTGACCCTTGATGTTTTCTTCTTTTCCCCCCCTTTTAATATTGCTGGTTTAGGTCATAGTCGAAGGAATTTTAAAGATTTGGTTTGCTTTTATAACAATTCATTCATTCAAGGATTCATGGACTAAAATGAAAAAAAAATATCAAATTCAGGGTTTAAAAGTTACTTTAACAAATATTGTTATTCGTCAAGATTTGCCATTAATATACATCCATGTAACCAGTGTTTAGGGTTTAGGGTTATAAGGCACATTGCACTCTTAAAAAAACGCAAGTTTAAAATTTAAAGACGATATTGTTGATAAGGACAACCTCGTATTTTTTTTGAATAAAACGGTACCGCCTAGGAGTTTTATTGTATTTAATAAAGAAAAGATGAAACGACAGATACAATAAAGAAAAGACATTCGGTCAGGGATAAGTTCCCTAAACCAAGAGAAAAGAAAAAACGAAAGAAACTAAATACTCCGGGCGATCCAAACTTTCCGATTCCAAGTCTTATAAACCTTGTGGCTCACGATCGGAAGAGTAAAGAGGGGAGAAGATGCATGTTGAAACCCCCAATCTAAAAAAAGACACCTCAATCGGAGACCTACGGAGGGTCCAGATGCCGTCGATCTTCATCCACCGCTAGGAGAACCGTTGCCGGCGCGTCTTCCACCCAGAAACGATCATCAAGGGCTCGTCTTCCACAATCTGCCATTGCATGTGCAGATCGGTTACCGCTCCGACCAACAAAGGCGAACTCACATCGTCTGAAGCGTCTGGAGATACTCTTGGCTTCTGCTATCAACGGCCGCACCATCGATCTGTCATCCGCCTGCGATCGTAGCTTCTCGATGACGGTCCGACTATCACCTTCGACCAAGATGTCCTGAAAACCCAGATCCGCCGCAAAGCGAAGTCCTTGAACACAGGCCACCGCTTCTGCTTCGAAGACCGAAAGAACCCCTTTATTTGCCTGGTGAGACGATCCTAAAACTAAACCTTGGTTGTTTCTTAGAATAGTCCCTGACCAAGATTTATTTTCTGTTGAACAGTAACTTGCGTCGAAGTTAAGTTTGACAAAGGGCTCATGGGGTGGAGACCAAGAAACGTCCACTCGAGTATGCGGATGAGAAACTGAGGAAGATACCTTCTGCAACTCGGCACAATAACCCCTAATGAAAGTCACCACTGTAAGGGCCTCTTGATTTACTCCTTCATGAATTAATTTATTACGTGCAAACCATAAACTCCAAATTGTGATTAAGACTTCGATATGCATGGATTTATGTATGTTTCTGAACACCCACACTAACCACGTAGAAAAGAGTAGGAACTGTTGTTGAGGCCAATGAAACTGCTGTAGTCCCCAGACATTCTTAGCAAAAGGACAATCGAGAGCCACATGAATCACATTTTCTAATGTTGCTGAACATCTCGGACAAGAACTTGAAGCAGCTACTCTTTTGATACATAAATTGTGCATAGTAGGAACATAATTCATAATGAATTTCCACACTGTAATCTTTATTTTAGAGGGACACTTCAAATTCCATAAAGTTTTAAAAAGGAACTTGAAATCTGCATCAATAATCTGATTATTTAAGAGTAAACGGTAGGCACTACGAACTGAATAGTTACCTGATAGCTCACATCCCCAAACGCGAATATCGTCCTGCTTCACATCTGAGAGACGGATAGAGAGGATATCATTCGCTTCAGTCGCGTTAAACGAATTACGGACTAGCGGTTCGTTCCACCGACGGTCATCTTCGATTATTAAATCGGCCACAACTCGGAGTTCCGGCACTAACGGGGAAGAAACTAGCCGAGGAGGGAAGCCAGGGAGCCAGAAGTCATTCCATATGGAGACCGACCGTCCAGCGTCGACCCTCCAAACAAGGCCCATCTCCAGAGTTCGCTTGGCGGCCCAAATACTGCGCCAAATATATGATGGATTTGATCCAACCCGAGAATTCATAAAGTCCACCGTAGGGAAATATTTAGCTTTTAGAACTCGGCCCACAAGTGATGATGGGTTGGTTAGGATCCTCCAACCTTGTTTAGCCAATAAAGCTACATTAAACTTACCCAAATCACGAAACCTCATTCCTCCCTCTTCCTTAGAAACACAAAGCTCACTCCAGAAACACCAATGGATTCCTCTTTTGTCAGCTTTCTTTTGCCACCAAAATTTTGCAAACTTTGCCTGTAGTTCCTGACATAAGGTTTTAGGAAGAAGAAGGACCGACATCGCATACAAAGGTAGAGCTTGGAGAACAGCCTTTATATAAACTTCCTTGCCCCCCATCGAAAGCAGTCTAGGTGACCAAGTAGATAAACTCTTCGAACACTTTTCAGCCAAGAACTTTAGGGATCGTTTTTTGTCACGACCTACCATAGAAGGTAAGCCTAAATATTTCTCAAGGGAAGATTGAGTCTGAACAGCCAAAACACGGCAAACATCTTCCTTATTTGCGTCAACAACATTAGAGCTAAAGAAGACTGAAGATTTGGAGAAATTGATACACTGACCCGAGCATCTAGAATACAAAGCCAGCAAATTCTTTAACTGCACCGCTCCCTCTGCCGTTGCCTCTCCAAAAATGATGATGTCATCCGCAAATAAAAGGTGAGAGATTAACGGAGCCCCTCGAGCAATCCGAGCCCCCTTTAATAAACCCCTTGAAGTAGCACCACGTAATAAGGCCGAGAGACCCTCGCTACAAAGGAGGAAAAGATAAGGACTTAGGGGATCTCCTTGCCGGAGTCCCCTCGTGGGTTTAAAATACTCGCTTAAACCCCCGTTAATAACCACAACATATTCGACCGTACTAATACACTTGGATATGATAGAGATCCACCGTTCTTCAAAACCCAATTTCCTCATAACAGATTCTATGAAGGGCCATTCAACCATATCGTAGGCCTTACTCATATCGAGTTTAAGGGCAAAAGAACCCCTCTTCCCCGTTCGCCTATTTTTAAGACAATGAAGAACCTCATACGCGGCGATAATATTATCCGATATGAGACGTCCCGGAAGAAAAGCACATTGTGCTTCATCAATGCATCCCGAAAGAGCTTGTTGAAATCTATTAGCTAGGACCTTCGCCACTATCTTATACAAGACATTACATAAACTAATAGGGCGAAAATGAGACATGTTGGTCGGATCAGTTACCTTAGGCACCAGGACAATGTGTGTAGAATTAATTTCCGAAATATCCTGCACACCCAGAATCACTTCTATGCAATAGTCGGCAACCTCCTTGCCCACTACATGCCAAAACCTCTGATAGAAAACTGCTCTGATTCCATCCCTGCCCGATGCTTTCAAGGCACCCATGGAACGAACTGCAGTCAGAACCTCTTCTCGGGAAAAAGGACGTAACAAGGATCGATTCATTTCTGGGGAAACACACTTTGCAATATCCTCAAGGATAACTGAAGGGTCTTCAACACCCTTCGTCTTGTAGAGAGTTGTGAAAAATTCGACAGCTTCTGAACAGATTCCCTCATCAGAAACAATAATCTCATGATTCGCACCACATAGTCTCCGAATTCGGTTGCGGTTTCGTCTTTGAGAAGCAAAACTATGAAAGAAACTCGTGTTACGATCCCCATTCTTGAGCCAATTTGCTCGAGCCCTTTGTTCCCAATATAATTCTTCTCTGTCCGCCTCAAGGTTTAGGGCTATTTTAGTATCAAGCATTTCCCCAAGAATCTCATCTGACGGTTGTAACTCAGATAACTCCTTTAGCCTATTTTTCAGGTCCTCCACTGTAACCCTTTTTTCCTTTCGTACTTTCGTGAACCAGCGATTTAATCCTTCACCTACCCATCTAAGACGCGATGGGACCGATCCAGTAGATTCGGACCAGAGACGAGCAACTTCTTGTTCACAAGAATCCTCAATCAACCATGCTGCCTCGAACCGAAAGTGATCAAACCGCTTTTGGTTACAAACCATGGCCTTTGTATTGAGCAATAGTGGACAGTGGTCAGAGATAGTATGTGGGAGGTGCACCAAATCGAACTGAGAGAAGAGAGACCACCAAGAATCGTTAGCAACCCCTCTATCTAATCTCTCTCTGATGTTGTTACTTGATAAACGGCCCCATTCCCATGTATACCATGTACCACGAAAACCCACGTCTTTAAGTGAACAATCTTCTAAAGCTGAACAGAAGTTGTTCATTTGGGAAGAACTACGCAAACGGCCACCAGACTTTTCAGAGGAAAACATCAACTCGTTGAAATCCCCCATCACCAGCCAGAGGAAGTTGGGTAAGTCATTAAGCTGTCGGAGCAAATTCCATGAGGCGGCTCTATTTTCTACCTCCGGGGCACCGTAAAAACCAGTGAACCTCCAAGAATGACCATCTAAGTCTTCTTCGAATACTACATCAATGTACCATGCAGAAAAGGACCGAAGAGAAACCGAACAAGAGGATTTCCAAGCTAACGACAAACCTCCACTACGTCCCCGAGAATTAACATCTAAACCAAACTGAAAACCAAGACTTTTCCTTATTTTCTCCATTTGGGCCCCCTGTAATTTTGTTTCAATCAAAAAAATTACAGTTGGGTTAACGTCTCTTAACAGATTTCTGAGACGTCCAACAGTCCGAGACTGGCCCAAGCCCCGGACGTTCCAGCTTAGGATTTTCATTGGGCCCGGCTGGCCCGTTGATTTGGGCCTGCCGATAGACTAGTAGATGGCTCTGTCGAATCAGAAAGTGAAACCACCGAACCCGCATTTAAAGCACGTTTCCTTTTAACTCCTTCCGTTAAAGAATCCTCATTATCCTCCTCAGCAGATACCATTTGGATATCACCAAAATTAACCTTACCTTCCTTTTGAATTTCAGAAATAACAATTATTGGACTTGTTAATTGCTGATTTTTCGCCTTTCCATCATCAACCCCCTGAGCGCCTTGAATCCCTCCTAAATCTGGACTCATTAAATTTCCTTTATCCACACCCGATTTTGGAGTATGAGAAATGACCTGATTATCAGCCCAATTATTGCTAATATCTCGCCCAAAGTTCCTCCCTTCCTCCCGAAGCCACCTGCTCGTAAAATTCGTCGCTGATCGTCTTGTAACTACCCTCAAACTGAGATCCCAACCAAAAGTTATCTCCTCTTTCGGAACAGTTAGCCGGACTGGGCAGAAAGTTTCCCCGTGACCCAGCTTACCACACACGAAACAGAAGAGAGAGAGCTTCTCATATTCAAACCGAACATAGTGAGAACTTCCATTTTTCAGGACAAACTTCTTCCGCCTCTTAATAGGTTTACGAGTATCCATACTAACCCTTATACGAAGAATTCCTTTATAGCCCAGATGAGAAGCTTCCGAGTCATAATCAATGAAGGAACCTATAAAATTTCCCAACTGTTGCGCAACTTTTTCCGAAACATAACCAAGTGGAATTTCATGTGCTAAAACCCAGAAAGAAACATTAAAAAGAGGGACTTGCTGCGGATCCTCCCCTGGCTGCAGCCGATGAGTAAGCAGGAGATGAGTATTAAAGTTCCACGGACCCCCTGCTTCTATTCGATCAATATCAACACTGTGAAAGAAACGGAAAAAAAATCGATCATTACCCAGATCGGTAATAGAAACTCCTCCTAACGGCCTCCATAAATTTGCAAGCGTCATTCTCATAGATTGAAAATGAATGACACTGGAGGTCAAGAAACGACCGACAAAGCAAAGATCATACGAGATATTAGACTGCTGATCCCCATCTTCAAACGCCACTTCCAAATCCTCATCGTCCTCAATAGAGAGCCCAGCCAAATCAGCTTCAACTTGAGACGCCATGAACGAAAGAGAAAACCAAGAAATACGTGACAAAAGCCAGAGAAGCGTGCTAAAAAGCAGAGTTTTGCGTGCCAAAAGGCAGAGGAAGACGTGCTAAGAAGCAGATAACTAACTGATAAATCAATCAACAATCAAGATAATTGTTATAATAATATAATTGTAAAACGAATATGTATATTGTAAAACGAATATGTATATTGTAAAAAAAAATATCAAGAAGTGAACTAAAAATTTAAATTGGGAAAGTAATACATAAACTAAAATTTATTTTTTAAAACTTCTTATGCTACATATACATTTTTTCCATCAGAAAACAACATTGCTCGAATCTAGAATAAATCCACTATGTCTCTATCCTGTCTCTTGAGTTCAATCAGACTAAAACATTTTAATAAAAAAGGATTTTAAAACATTTTAAATATATAAACGGAATATCAATCTTTGAGAAATAGAGGGACTGACAACGTATTTTGACCGTCTGTTTACTAATTCCTTTAACGACTTAGACCATCCAACATGTAGCAGAAAAATTAAACATTTACCACAATTTTGATTGCAGCAGGCACCATCTAAAAAAAAATAAAAACTAATCCCCTTGTGTCTTGGTGGCAAAGGTTGATGTTCATCATCCTTTGGAACCCGGGTTCGAGCACCAGTAATGCATGTTGTGTGTGACGTCTTTAAAAAGACTAAGAAAGTTGAACAAATGCTACCCTTGCATTACAACAGCATATTCAAAAAAAAAATAAAGCAAATACGACTAGTTTATGGCATAATTAGACATTGTCCGATGGCTTGCATCGAGCACCTACAACTACAAGCTAACCGAGCTTTAAGTGAATTAGTCCCAACTCTTGCCGATACCGCGGCCGCCATGAGACCATGTAGTTGAGCTTTGCCTCTTATGATTTCTTTCAGCAGCTATGGAGAGAAGCTTGGATACACCTTGAGTCCACATGTCGTATTCATTTTGACTCCTGCATTCGAACTCGACGATTCCCCTTACTTCGGTCTTCAATCCGAAGTAACGACGCTGCTCTCCGCCGACGAATAGAGGTCTCCCCGGCCATGCCACCATGTCCTTGCACACCTCCAAAACCACATCTGAAACCCACCCAAGAAACACAACTTATCTTGTTTTCAAAGCAATCAACATTAATATTTGGTTACCATATGATATTGATACAACTTACTCCTTTTCTTCTTGGTAAATGTCCCAGCCACATGCTTGCTTTCCATCTTCAAAATCACCTTCAGAAAATAAAGAGTAATTCACTTTACATGCATACATACATGGACAGAACTAGAAATCAGGATAAAGGGGCAAAGTATAATTAAACAAAAAAGAGTTAATTGCACCACACGCCCCCAAGTTATGACACTCATTCTATATTAGTCCCTAAACTTCAAAGCATCCCAATTTCATCCTCAAACTATAGCCTTCATTTTAAATTGGTCCCCAAACTTTTGAGCATTTCAGTTTCATCCTCAAACTATGACTCTCATTCTAAATTGGTCCTCAAACTTTTTGAACGTTCTAATTTCATCCTCAAATGATCATTTATATCACATCATATTATTACATAATACACATAAGTGTTTCATGACAATCAACAATTTTTGTAACGGGTTTAATAACATAAGATATGATTAGCATATATTGATAATTTAGGGATGAAACTAGAACGTTCAAAAAGTTTGAGGACCAATTTAGAATGAAAGTCATAATTTGAGGATGAAACTATAATGCTCAAAATTTTGGGGACCAATTTAGAATGAAGGTCATAGTTTGAGGATGAAATTGAAATGCTTTAAAGTTTAGGGACCAATATAGAATGAGTGTCATAGTTTGAGGACGTGTGGTGCAATTAACTCAACAAAAAAAGGGGTAAACTTTAAGAAATTGAAAATTATGGGTCTAAATGGATAAATTTCTCATTGTATTTCTTGACATAAAAGGTTTTGGGGAAGGTTATTGCGTACCTGGCCTGTCCTATTCATATGAACAGAGACAAGTTTCCAGTGAAGGTCACCTGTTTTTACATAAACAATGATAAATTGTAATCATATTTGTAGAAAATGTGTGATCAAATTGTGAAAATGAAGAAATTTGCTGACCTTTGCGTGTTCTTTTGAGAAGTTCACTGCCCTTGGCAAGGAGCTCTTGGGTACAGGAAGTGAAAAGAGGGTCGCCGGCGGCGAGTTCTCCGCTATAGTTGCGGTTCCAATGGCCGGAATTATTTCCTTTACCACACAATCCACCGGTTAGTCCTTTCTCCGATGGAAGAACCGCCGCAATGTTCCACGCTTCCTTTAGTGCCCTTGCCTTTAAAGTCGCTGCCCCACGTAAAGCTGCAGACAATCGGTTTGATCATTGTGTAAATTTTGAGTTGGGATTGTTGTTTTGAATGTGGGATTCTTTTTTACCTGTAGCTGCAGCGGCGGTGAGGGTGGCGATATCATCGTGGGAACGAACATTAACAGCAGAGCTCACAGCCGAAGCAAGATGATCACGTTCAGCTCCCATAGCTTCGGCGGCCTCCACGCATTGCGCGGCTACTAATGTCGCCGCCGATGCTACGGCCATGTCGGTCTTCGCCGACTGTTCGTTGTTGCCCATGGACGAAGAAGAAGTTGCAGTGGCGGCCGCAATGGCTGCTACGGCGGAAGCAACCGCAGCAACCGAGATGGCAGCGTGAAGCTGTGCATTGTGAGCTCTGGATTCTTCTTTCTTTTTCTCTTTCCTGTCCTTTAACCATCTCCCCACCGTCTTGGCCCCGCTCGGAGAGTTAACACCGTTACCGGCGCAGGCCCGACCTCCATTGAATAATGGTTGAATGGAGTTGTGGGTACGAAAATACTGCAACGACAAAGGTGATTACAAATCCAAAATTAGATTTTTAAGGCCTGAAAACAGACAAAAACCTTGGCAGATTCGAAACTAATAAAGAGTTGTTATTGGAACTTGGAAGAAGACAAAAGTTCCCGCCTTTTAATTTTCTATTTATTTTATACAATAAAGAGGGGACAAGCGACTGTGCGTTTGCAGCAGAAAGCTGAAATGTTTGCCTTCCGGCCTGTCTGGCTTGTTCTTTAGGCATAATAAAATAGAAAAGTAAAACAGGAGACGGTACCTTAACGACGTCGTCGAATTCCTCCGACGGAGAGACCGGCGGAGGACTATCGTTAAACAAAGGTCCGCTGCTGTGAGAAAGCCTCCCCGACGTTAATGGCGACACTTCCTACACATATATAATAGAGCAAATCATCAAAGCACATAAAATAAATATGTACGAATGTATGTGTGTATTACCGATTGTGACATGATGCGTTCAAGAACGAGCTGCGAAGTAGCGGATGAGGAGAAGGAGAAGTTCATGTTGGCTGCTGCAGTTGCAGCCGCCTTATCGAGCTCCTCGGTCTCGCCGTTTATGTCTTCCGGTATAGATGCGGTGGTGCAAGAGGAGGTGCTGGTGGCGGACTTGGGAGCTGTACTTGAAGTTGAGCTACTAAATGAATGATGATGAGGAGGAGGAGGAGCAAGGGCTTTGGACACTTCGAGAGCGGAAGCACTCCACGACCTCGAGAGAAACTCCATCGGGCCTCTCGGGCTCTCCGGCAGATGATTTCCGGCGAGGGAAACCTGGGGAATATGCTCCGGCCGACGACGAGTCCTTGGACTTGCTTCTTCCATTAAAGGCAACGTTTGAAAGTGGACCTGTGGAACTGAGCTTTGTGTTATTTTTTCCTTATATAATGCCTAATGGCAAAAGAAATCGCACCACGTCTGCCATTTTTTCAATTTCACACTTATTTTTTATATATAATTTTAGTAGTTAAGTTTTAAATTTTCTGAACCCAAAGGACAAATTTCTCGGTGAAAAAATAAATTATGTTTATGTTAAAAAATATGAGTATAAATTATTTTATCTACAAAATATATATACGTTGTCAAAGGGTTATGAATATGTATAAACAGATAAGATCTTGTAATCAACTTTAGAATATTAAAAAAATTAATTTTCAAATAAGTTTGGTGGTTAACTTTTTTATTGAAGTATATTTATAACTTTTTTATTTATTTATAATATCATACTTCTTCTAGCATATTTTTATTTTTATTTTTATTGTATTTTTTATATTTTATAACCATGTAAACGACCTCAAAAATTCAAAATAAAAATTATAATTCAAAAGTGAAAAATGCACAATATCAAAAAAATTCCTCAACATTTGTTTTTTTCTCAAATACACCCTTATCAATGTCATTATACTATGTCACAAAAATGTTGGCTGTTAATTAACTATCATTGGTCATTCAAGAAAATCTTATTTAAAAAAATAAGTTGTCTGAAAAAATACTTTAACTTATTTTTTAATAGTCTTAAGGTGATTATAATAAAATATATGTTTATATTTTTTTTCTTAACTCTTTTGATAAGGCACACACACTTTATACATGTAATGCTGCTTGAACTTATTTTTTTATGATAAATATCATATTCTTTTCCACTGGCACTACTTATTGGATTCGAAAATACTTTTAATTTCAAATGACTTGTGTTCTTTTTTACTTATACGATCTATATAAAACTATAAGATTCACTAATTACCATAAAACGTAATGGTTTAAATAAGTTAATGAAGTGATAAAGTAATTTTAGTCCATAAACTTAGTTTTTTTTTCTTTTTCATTTGATTCGTGAAGTTTTCTAAGCCATATTAGTATCCATACTTGGATTTTAATATATACTTTAATTACATTACAACTCTAAGAGTACGGCACGTGGAATAATTTTATAATGTCACATCATAAAAAAATTTAAAATTTAAATTTAACGACTAAGGTAAAGAGAAAACGTTAGGACTAAATTGACAAAAATATCAAGCGTAAGGATTAAAAGTTAATTTATCCGATAGATAAAACAGTTTAATAATTTTTTTAGAAAAAGACAAAGAAAGTGATTACTGATTAACCAAATCAATCATTATCTTCCTCCTCTGCAATTCCCCCACTAAGGATAAATATTTACAATTGAATAATGGTAAAAAGCAAGTCAATTAGTCAAAGCTAAGAAAAATTGGTTCAGCTACGGTCGAGCCCATGAAAGTTCAGGTGGAAGTGTATCGTGATTGGTGATGTGCTATTATAATCAGGAATGGACTTTGAGGGGAACTGAAGGGGCACTCGTCCCCTAAAATTTAAAATTTATTTATATTTCAATATTTTTTTTATTTTTTTTAATTAAAAAATTATTTTTATACCTTAAAATTTTATAAATTCATCTTAATATAAAATTATGTGTTCGTTTAACTGTTCATCATGGGTAGTTCTGCGGTACGGCAGCCTAATATAAGGCTAATATACGGCGTTACCGGAAACATCATAAAGAAATACCGGAAACATCATAAGATATACCGGAAACATGATAAGATATACCGGAAACATGAATTTCGAAAGTATGGATACTTTCGAAATCAACATATCTAAAAGTATGGATACTTTCGAAAGTATGGATACTTTCGAAATCAACATATCCAAAAGTATCGATACTTTCGAAATCCATGTTTCCGGTATATCTTATCATGTTTCCGGTATATCTTATGATGTTTCCGGTATTTTTTTTATGATGTTTCCGATAACGCCGTATATTAACCTTATATTAGGCGGCCGCATGCTAGAAAACTCCGTTCATCATCTACTTTAGAAAAAAAAAGACTTTAATTATTTTAAAATGATTGTTTAAGTAGACGGCTGCGGCTAAAACGAAAAAGAAGAGCCTAAAGATGCTCCCTTACTTCGAAAAATAATGCTGGAATGGAATGTATGCATGTGACTTTAAAGCAATCGATCAGTCCACAAAGGGAAAGGGGTAATATTATAAATCTTATATATATATATATATATATATGATTTTGTTATGAGTTATATGATTAGGGTTTAAATCAATTTAGTAACAATAATATTTTACATGTGCAAAATAAAGTCGGATTTAAATATATGAATCTAGAATATACATCCACAAAAATAATACAGATTCAAATGATGACTATTTGAGATTTTTTATATGTATTTCAGTATTTTTTAGATAAATTGTAGTGTGTATTATCCAAGAAAAATAGTATTACAACTGTACATACAGCCTATTGACCACCCTGGAAACCATCTCAGTGAATTTCTCAAGCTATACACATATGCCTATTAACAATTAACATCATCCTAGTATATTGTTATGTACACGTATTTACACTACCTCTCTAATACAATCAAAAATGTTATTACAATCACGAGTAAACCTCTTGAATTTCCTTCGATTCCTTTTCTCCCAAATATAATAAACAAAAGCACTCCACGCAAGCTTAAGGGTGAGAATCGTAGGAGATTTCACTTTTAGCTTACATAGCCATTGAAGTTCAGCATCCGAATTGATTGCAGACTTTCTCACTTTGCAAGCTTGAAGAATACGCCTCCAGAGCTGGTGCGAGAATACTCACTGCGCAAAGAGGTGATTCTTTGTTTCTTGATTTCAGTATTCTCTTAATATGCAATAAACATTAATTTTTTAATGAAGTAATTGAAATTGATTTTAACATAGATGTAAGTTGTAAAGCTACTTTTTTATATAATTAAAACTAAAGTTATGAATTAAACTCCATGGATTACAACATTTGATTGTTCTTATTTGAAAATCTTTAAATTCGACCTATAAAAAAATAAAATAGAAAAATTATTCTAGTGACCACCGAACTTTCGGGGCGTACTTATTTTAACCATTGAACTATTAAACTCGTCAATCTGACCACCAAACTAATTAAATTAACCTATTTTGACCACCGCCGTTAAAAAACTAACGGAGGGGTGACGGTAGGGTGACGTGGCAGCTAACGTGATGTCACCCTACCATCACCTCTCTGTTAGTTTTTTAACAGTGACGGTCAAAATAAGTTGATTTAATTAATTTGATGGTCTGATTGACGAGTTCGATAGTTTAATGGTCAAAATAGGTAAACTCTTAAAGTTCTGTGGTCACTAGAATAGTTTTCCTAAATAAAATTGAAGTCCTTCACCTAACCTAACCAAGCTTGGAACAGACCGAAGTGACAGTGTGTTCCATGTCCTGTCAGTCCGACAGGGGCTTGGCATTATCCAGATTCAATGCTGAAACGACAAAATTCCGAGTTTGAAGCAATGCTAAGATACGCGTGCCTTGACACGTCATCTTCTTCTTCTTTTTTTCTTTTTCTTTTAAACATTAAGGTCTGAATCCAAATCCGCTCTTTCATAGTTTTCTTACAAACACACATTTCCACCTTTTTCTTTTCTGATCAAAAGGCCAAAGCAAGCTACCTACTGATTCAGCATTCTCCTTTTGTCTTTCTCTTTTTCCTCTCTTTTATCAAAATATCAATATTGTATTTAGTAAATCATTTATTGGCTCAAATAATTTTTTACGGACAGTGCATCAAATATTTTCTCACGATACTTTTAGTCCAATTAACCCTAGATACAACAACACTATTCCGGCAAGGAATAGATTAACCAATATAGTAAAAGAACAGTACGTCTTCATTCCCTTTTGCCTGGTTTTTGTGGATGATGAGACGTTGGTATTTGTTATCCCCCGCCTCTGGTTTGAATGAGTCGCTTCCGAGTTACGTTTCCTTCTATCATTAGTTATTTATATTTCTAAAAAGAATGTCCTTTCCTCAATTGATGAATTTGCTTTTCTTTAAGAAATCCCTACTTTGGGAAAGGCTTCGGTTTTCAAAGAAATGATTTCCTCTCAAATTTAATCCCACTTCTCTATTTTCTTCTTTTTAACATTGAAAATCAAACACACTATCGCACTATTTGTTAAAGTTGACAAAAAAAAAAATACTAGTTTGCATTGCGGGCTTTCTCTAATTTGTGATTGCATTAGTGACACCATACATTGGGACCCAAAAAGCCCAATCAAAATTGGACTTATGTTCAATCCTTAAATTTTAATTTTAAAAGTCTAAATTCAAAATCTTATATTAGATTCTTTTATGAAAATAAGTTTTCACCATTCGTGCATGAAATATATTCTTTTGTAAAAGAATATGTACTGTACTCTTAAATAAAACTCCGTTAACACCAAATTCAGTAAAAAATTTAAATATAATATAGATAGATAGAAAATGAACAATTATAGATGTAGAAAAATGTTGAACGATCTTGCTTGAGGATTCAATATATATTTTTAAATCCATTCCAAAATATCAGATAAATTAACTGGGCTGGGATTTTTTTCTGGGTTACCAAGGGTTTGATTATACAATGCATACAATTTCAGAAAAAATTTCCACAGAAACTACATATTTCAAACACAACCACACTTTCGGAGGGGTTAATGAAAAGACATAAATAAACATCACGAATTACCCCAGCTGGCGTTAGAACGGCTGCTCGAGTTCATATCGAATCGAAGCATGGGCATTTTAGCTTTAGACTTGGGTCTCCTTGAAGCTCTTAGCCAACCAGATGGCAGTTTCCCTAGGGGACACTTTCTCGGTTCCGAATGGCTTCAAAAGCACCCCGAGCTCGTCGTACCTTTGATGTTGTAAGAGCCTTGCACTGAACTCGAGCAACCCTTCTAATGCCTCTGCTCGCTGCCGGTACGACGAGGTGTCGAACCGTGGCTGTCGTGAATCGAATGAATGAGTGGTTGCAGCTGCACGGTTATGTTCCAAGCCTTCACCACCATCTCGTCCAACTCCAATGCTTTGATCACTGCCGTTGGATGTTGTGACAACTTTGTCCAGAGTCTGAACCGTGCACTTGTCCATTATAGAAAGGTCAGCACTTTCTATTGATGAAGAAGAGCACTTCGCTGATGTTGATGAGGTTCCACGAACACGTAGAAGGGGACCCTCGGAAGAAGCTAAAGGGAATTCTGCGATTTTGTCGATTCGTGGAGCATTCACAGAAACATCAGAGTCGATGCTGTGAAGCAAACCAACATTGGCTCTATAGGGGGTCACCAAGGCTGCAGTCATTGTTGGCAACGGAAGAGACTCACGGCGTGACGAGTATGATGATTTCCTTGCAGTTGTTTTCGATATCGGTACCTGCACATTTTAGCAGGCTAAGTAAAATGCATCCATAATTCATCATCTTGCATATTAAGTTATTAACCATCCATTGAAATGAAGATCAATTTCGCTAAGTAACTTACCGGATCATGTTTATGACCAGTCTGGGATTTCTTAGCCGGTGTTATATGTTTCCTCGGAGTGACAGACACTGCAGGCGTCAATCTTGGGGTCTTCACGGTAGTGGGAAACTTGGTCGCTGTTGAATTGTCAATTGTAATCTCTTCATTGTCAATGTGAACAGAAAATTCCGTGAATTTTTCAAACAAATAGCTTGGAATTTCTTGCTCTCTTTGAACATAACTTAAGGAGTCTTGTTCAGCTTCAGATACACTGGGGTTTAAAGCCCTGTCATTGCTGAACGATCGCCTTCTGCCAGTGACATCTTGCTCCAGAAATCTAGTTTTCTTTATAAAATTTGAATCCGACCACCGAGTGGGGAAATTTCTGGACCTAGGGCTATTCAACTTCTGATGAATTCTGAGAACATACGGCTGAAGATGTGGGTGAGTGAGCAACTCCGACGCCTGTGTGCATTTCCATATTTCAATCAGAAAGCTAATGGAGCTAAAAAAAGGTCTGACATATACAACATATGTACATTTTTTTTTTGAATTTTGAGCTCTCTTACAATCTCGACGTCGCGGCCACAAGTTCAAAGTTCAAGAGAATACCAAATCTTTTTCAAATTGAATTTTGATTCAAGAGTTCTAAAATTTCCTACCACACTAATATAAAAGGGCAGGTGTAAGATCACTAACTTCTCGAAAACCAATCTGCCAGCCTACTCTCAATTGTTGGTAACTTGAAATACTAGTAAACAAGTCCAACTACTGATTTTTTTTTTTCTAAATAAATGTTATTCCTCTTGAGGATATCTCCTCATACTCGTGTCTGTAAAAACCAAATAAGATTAAATGAGAAGGGAGAAGAAACGTACACTTGGTCTAAGTTCTGGATTCTTGCGTAGCATGCTTTTTATTAGTCCTCGACTGAAGCAAGGGGAAAAAAATAGACAGGTAAGCAATTTTATTGATAGAGGCCGAGTGCAACAAAAAAGATAACCAAAATTATTAGAAAATTTCCTGCAATATGGTGAGACTTCATAATATTTTAAAGAGACAAATTTATTTAGAAAGTGACATTTGTATACATATAGAGGATAGTGGACTCACAATGCACCAGAGTACATGGTCGGTAAAGGAGCCACTATAGACCTATTTATTTTGTTAATCAAAGCCTGCATATCCTGGTAAGATGGAAACAGAAGGTAGCCATTAGAACCAAATCCAAAAGGATGTATGGCCGTTTGAAAGTGATTCTATAATAGAATACATGATAAACCATCCTTGGAGATATTTTGCTTCTTCAACATTTGAACACAGATACCAAACTTCATAGTATGTTAACGATCCTCAAGAAAATCTCAATTCAAGAAACAAATCTCAAATCGGTATCACTAGGGTGATTATATTTTCCACCAATGAAATTTTCTCCCGGAATACGAAAAATGCTATCCAGCCGAAGTTCATAATTGGAATTATCAAATTATATCACCACAAGAACATTAGGTGAGAAAGAGGAGGGAAAAAGAACAGTAAACAAGGAAAGATTTTAAACTGTTCAATTACAGAATCCTTCAAGAGCAGCATTAGCATAAAAAATTGTTTCATATTTCCAGGAATCAATAACTAGATATACTCATCTTTATGACCCTCAACAACAATTGACTGAAAGAATAGTTTGTGATGACCAATTCATCAAATTCCACGCTACTAAGAAACTACTAGTTAACAGCAGACCAGAAACTTACAAAAGCCTTAAATGCTGGTTTATGAGCAGTCATTTCATACAAGCAGCATCCTGAAAGATGTACTATTACATTAGATATATGTAGAATAGAGATGGGGAGGGAGGAAGAGAATTAGCAATCAAACTAAGACATTTCTAAAATTTCAATAATTGCAAGGTACCTAAAGACCAAATGTCTGACTTAGAACCATAAGGTATATCCGCAAGTAGTTCAGGGCACATATAACTAGGAGTTCCCACAACCTGTTGAGCAAAAGCTGTATTATTAAAATAAAGCGAGAGGTGAAACCATATAAAATAGTACCATTGTCAGATACTCACAGATGAAGTAAGGTCATCAGAAGTCAACATTTTAGCAAGACCAAAATCACCTGCATAGGTGCACAACATGGAAAGTCACTATTTCTGAAAGACAGAATGCTAAACACAGAGCAGAAACTGACACATGTTAAACAAAGTATATCATGAAAAGTAGGTGCAAACGGAGGACTTCTCACCTAGACGTATGTCTTGATCTTTTGTCAAAAATATATTTGAGCACTGAAACAAAATTATAGTTTAGATTCGTAAGTCCAAAATTGCAAACATTAAATTGACGATTCTTAAATAAGAAATACCACTGACCTTAACATCACGATGAAGAATATGATTGGCATGCAAGTAATCAAGTGCCATTAGGAGCTGAACTAGCCAATTGCAAAGTTTCTGTGTATGATTTATTAAAGGGGAAAAAGAACAGAGATTACATTTTATTGTAGATAGCTAAGTCCTTGCAAAATTGGCTGAAAGTTTTACTACCTCCTCAGAGAAATGCACACCATTGGCTCTTTTTATAGCTTCTGCCCTGTATAATGAGCGAGGTCGATGTGCAGAAGTAAGAAGACATAGCAAAATAGAAATCATGCCTTAAGCAATTGCAATTAGCCAAACAATTTCAACATACCCACTTAAATAACAAAAGTAACTTACATGTCTCCTCCTTCACAGTATCCTATAATTATGCAAACATAGCAACCCTGCAAAATAAATAAGCACAACAACATTCAGTGGGAAAATTCATTTTTAATTAGGAGTAAGAAACAAATGAGCACGAGGCAGAATAAAAAGAAAAAGAAAACAATATCTACCAACCCTTTCTACCCAAGAATCTTTGTATTCCACAATGAAAGGATTCTTCACCTTAGAAATAAGTTCCATCTGCATCATGGGAACCAAAAGGGCATTTTAACACCAGAGCTATTTCTTTGATCAATGGGGCATAATTTTGGAGTATAAATGATGTCAATCTTTCCTTTCAAATTTGCTCCCATCTTCAGAAGCCAAATGTGACGTTGAACTTTTCTTCACATTGTTATAAGAAGAAATAATAGGATCACAATAAAAGAACTGACCTCCTGATGAGCAGATCTACGAGCCCTATCTGTCTGCCGAGCAAGGCGAATCTTCTTTAGGACATACCTGACGAAAAAGAAGGATGTAGGCAGTGTTGATTGTTGATATGATAAACAGGAAAGAAACCACCTCATTTCACGCATTCCAACAATGAAGATCAAATATGCAAACAAATTTAGCATAATTCAATACATGCATTTAATCACACTCGAAAGAGAGCATGCAGAAGCACTGCATATATGTTAGTGTTTGAAAATTGAACCATGAAGAGCAAAACTGAGGTGCAAGTAAACTCACTTCTTCTTTTCATGCTTATGCCTCACAAGAACAGCAGAGCCAAAAGACCCTTTCCCGATCTGCTCTAGAATTTCATACTGCTCCATTTTGAAGATTGTCTTTTCAACTGTTACCGGAACAAGTAAATTTACCAGACAAAAATTAGTTCCAATTTAATTGCAAACAACAAGAGATAATAAGGATTTCACAGCGATGAAACATAGAACATGAACTTATGGCTATCTACCGTAATAAATAAAATACAATGTAATTTGCAGTGGCAATAATGTACAGAAATACCGGAAAAGCAATATCAATACTTGAAAATTCCAGTAAAAAAAGCCAATATCAAAACGCTACTTTTTTGCCGTTTTACGAAGGCAATATAATTAGCGCCGGAAGTTTAACGAATTACTTTTCGTTCCTACAACACGCTCAGCCAAAATTAATCAAGTAGCTTTTAAACTTTAAACTTAAAAAAGGAAATGTTTCTCGCGGCATTAAGCAGAGCTGTCAAGTAACTGTCGCATGTTAAAAATAATAAAAAAAAATCACTCACTTCTTCATAAAAACTAAAATTAAGAAACATAAGAAGAGAAAACAGTTTCTTCACTCCAATATGCAACGGGCGACGTAAATTGATTGAGAAATGACAAATCAAAGAAGAAAAACAAGAAACTGAAATTAAAAAAGAAGTTACCTGAAGTGAAAAAAAAAAACAGAAAGGCAGCTAAAAGAGACGAAGCGAAATTCTTATCTAACACCTGTGAAGCAAAGGATCAAAGGAAATTCCTCATTAAAAACTTAAAAAACTGCATCAGTATTTTGAATTTGTTAGGATAAAATTCACTCTCCTCTACGCTACTTCTCCATAACCACTAAAATTAAGAAACATAAGAGAAAAGCAGAGAGAAAACAGTTTCTTCACTCTATTATGCAAATGACGACGTAAATTGCTTGAGAAAGGAAAAAATCAAAGAAGAAAACGAAATTAAAGAAGTTACCTGAAGTGGAACACACAGAAAGGCAGCTACTCCTGTGAAGCAAAGCATCAAAAGAAGTTCATCATTAAAAACTTAAAAAACTGCATTAGTGTTTTGAATTCGATCGGATAAAACTCACTCTCCTCTCCTCTACTGCTTCATAACAACTATATTAAGAAACATAAGAAGAGAGAACAGTTTCTTCACTATATTATGCAATTGACGACGTAAATTGCTTGAGAAAGGAAAATTCAAAGAAGAAAACGAAATTAAAAAAGAAGTTACCTGAAGTGGAATGAACACACAGAAAGGCTCCTGTGAACTCCTGTGAAGCAAAGGATCAAAAAGAAATTCCTCACTAAAAACTTAACAACACCGCATTAGTATTTGAAATTCGATAGGATAAGATACAAGTTTGAAGAAACGTGGAAGATTCTTACCTAATTTAAAGCAGCATTATTAGCGTTACTTATTATTTAATACTAAATTTTGGAGAAAGAGAAAGAGAGACGGAGCGGAGCGGAGCATGAACCAAGCAACTGTGGTGAAGGAAAAGAAAAATTAAAAAGGTGAGCGAAGAATTTAAAATTCAAAATGCACTGTTCCAGGAGAGAGAAAGAGTTCAGATGGCTTTTTCTAGGAATGTTGTTTTTATACGTTTTTTTTGCAACAAAGGAACAAAGAAGTGCACGGGCGAGTGAGGTGGAGTGGTTTTGGATTCCCTGCCACGAGGTGCATGGTAAATCATACACCGTAATAGTGGCTAGGGTGTGATGATAACATCATCTCAATCCAATCAAATTGTACTATTTTTTTATAATTATAATATGAAAAATGATTTGATGCATAGGTGGTAGAAAACGAAATTTTTTATAAACGGTATATTTTTAGAGTTTAGAGTTATAGTTTTATGTTTTAGAGTTAGCTTTTTAAGATTTAGAATCAAAGCTTAAGGTTTAAAGTTTAGAATTTGAAATTTAATTTTTAGTGTGTAAAGTTTAGTGCCCTTATATAATGACAAGAGACATTAATTGAGACCCGCTTGCGAAAAGAAAAGAAAATTATTGACGGTGCATCAAACATGTACCCTTATAATATTGGTTTTAAAAATATTTTATATAAAATTTATATATTGTAAAATTATTATTCCTAATATAGTAGAGAATATATAATCCATTTAGCGGTTTTTGTGTTAAAGATGACCTAGTAGATGATCCAAGCTCAAACAATTTAGTTTATATGTGAGACTAAATTTATCCAATAATGTCATTCCAAGGTTCGAACTCACGTCCTCTCATGAGAGTGTAACGTGTCTTAGCAATGCACCCAACCCTTGTTGATATAATTTATTTGTTTACTAAAATACTAAATTAAATTCAAATACTAATTAAAGATTTTAAAAAATCAGATATCAATCTAAATAATAAGCCTATTGAATTTGACTTACAATTATTTATGAGAGTTAAACGACAGCGTTCCCAAAAGTTGTGCGGATTGTGACGGTGAGTCGGTGAGTGATTTTGCTGCCCCACTTCTACCTTACAAAGATTTCATTTGGACTCTTAAGATTTTCTACCTTTTATTTGTTTATCTATTTTCACAAACCCATTCTGTATTTTCGTTTTTTATATTATTTGCAGAAAAACAAAACGGATAGTATAAGCGGATGAAATAATTAATGATATTTATTTATCAAAATTATTTGATACATATGTTATTTTCTATAATTATAATATTTAATTTATTGATTCATTAATTTTGATAAAAACTGCATAAATTTATTATGTGTACGATCTTTTCAACCCAATTTGTTCCGTTCACAAACATTTAATACACATGCTGTATAAAACTTATGTTACATAACTTTGTATATTTTAATGTGGTATGTCTCGTTTAATAGTTAAAGTTTAGAGTTTAGGTTGTATGAGTTAAATGTATTGTTTAAGATTTAGGATCAATGATTGAAATAGACAAGAATATATAGTCGAAATTCTATGCATTTTATGTATCAAATAATTTTATTTATTTGTTTGTTTTTGAATAATTTTATACACATATTGTGTAAAAAATAATTACACGATTATGCATATTTCAAATATAAATATTTGACGTTAAAACCTAAATCTTAAACCCTACTTTCTAAATTCTAAATTTTAAACTAAACTTTTAACCCTAAAACAGAATATGTTGTGTAACTTAGCTGAGTATAAGTTCTAGCGAACAAAAAAGTTAAAGTCTCAAATTATATGTTAGGCCTATTAAGATATTTTAAGTTGATTTTATTATGACTTCATTTGAATTCGAATATGTGACATTGTAATATTCAAAGTCCTTGTTCAAAAATTAAAGTCCAATTGATAGCATTATTCAAACGTAACTGAAGAAACTTAAATCAGCCGCATAGAGGGACTAAATTTCAAAAACTCGGAGAGTACAATGACTGGGGCCATAATTAGACCCTTTAAGTGATTGGATTCAATGGGGAAAAAAATTAAATGAAGTATATATTACAAAAAAAATATTTAATATTTGAAATAAAATATTCACCTTCTTATTTTTTTTAAAAAAAATAAATATATTTTGGGTGTAAAATTTAGAAGTTTAGTGTTTGATAATGAGTTTCCAACCTTATGAGATAGATCCGGTTCGTCACGTCATCTGTGGTCCGTCGTTCAATAATATTTATCCATTTCGGCATAATTTTCAAGTAACTACTCACTCCTTAATTACATGTAGGAAAAAGGTGAAGATTCACCTTGAAAAAAATGAAATAAAAAATTTTCATTGGATGAGACTATAGATGACATGGTGAGCCAGACCCATCTAAATTTTTCTATCAGATGAGACCTTGATAAAAAAGAAAAGAAAAAGAAAATTATGAACAAAAAAATCATATGATTTTAGCAGTCCAAAACTTTGCTAATTAAATTTAAGATTCTATTATCCCTTACGACAGTGCCACCTTTTAAAGGAGCAATGTCAAAGTCTTAGGTACATTATTAAAGTCATTTAACACTTAACTAAGTTTTATTCTCCATTAAAATTATCTATTTTACATCTTTTTCCTGGAAAATTTCAGTGATGTTATCTTGATAATGATTCCCAAACTCAATATGACAAAGCGGGTTGAAGAAACAGGGTGAAAGGTCTTGTCCATAAGCTGGATGGGGTTGTAATGTATGCATCACATGTACCATTAAGATTACATCTAAATCGGACAGTTTAATAAGTCGAAATAGCCAGTGATCGCCGGTAAGTAATACGGCCGTAACTTAACTCCCGGGCCTTGCAGACACTGCATGCCGCATCGAGGAAGAAAAAGGGAAACTAAATCCGGATGGAATATGTCATGATTTTCAAATGTTTCCCTGTAAAAGAGCTCACTCCACAACCATGTGAAATAACTTCAACAGCTAGTGTAAAGCATTGCAAAACAAAACTTATTTGACCTTGAACATCTATAAAGAAAGGGGAGTTTTAGGCTACAAAAGTGCAGCTTCATTTCGATTAGATTGGACCTGAAACATACAGCAGGATCTCTAAACTAAAGAAGAATAAAGCCTCTCTAAGAAGGTGAGCTTATTGACAATGCAACTAGTCTCATTATTGGTAAACTACATTGATTATGTGCCGATTACAAGTAACTTCCTCGATCTCATTTAGTTTGGGGTCGAACGCATGCACAAAAGGGTGAGTTCTTTCTCTTATTGATGTTTCTTACCCCGCCATAAAGATAGTCTCGTAACGAAACAGTTTTCTTAAGATCGGTGATTCTGGTTCGTCCTCTACTTTCATTTTTATCGTCAAGCTTCAGCAAGAGAAACTGTATTTTCTGTACCTCCAACTGCAATCTCCCAATCTTTTCAGACCCTTTTCGAGCTTGTTCGGATATTCTCTGCCTCCCAACACTCCCACTCTCATCTGATTCTAATGGAGATTTCCCATCAAGATGGGACCATGAACCGTCTCCAGCATGCATTATCAATTTGCGATTAACATCAAATAGCTTCATGATGGCTTCCTCAGCTTCTTCTAGCTGCTCTTTTACCGTACCATATTCAATTCCTTTACCTTTTTGGCCCTTCTCGGTTATCTCTACCTTCCTCTTCAAATCCTGCACGGTTATTTGAAGATTGGCCAACTTTTGAGCATCAGAATCAAGTCTTTCTAAAATCTTCTTCTTGTTTCCTTCTTGGTCTGGCTCGGTAAATCTCTTAGATTTCTCTTTGTCTACACTCAACTCCTTGACAAGAGATTTTGTAGAGGGATGGTTGCCCTTGTGTGCCTTCACTTTACCAATCTGTTGGTACTCAGTTGGTCCAGTGACAATCTTCTGGGCCCTATCAACATTCAAGTCGACATTACCATCACGGTCACTGCCTTCCCACAACTCAAGCATTTGATCTTCAACCTCCATGGGTTCTCTCCGGCTTAACCCACGGGATGAGCACTCAGATATCTGGTCAAGCATAATGTCTTTGGTCATCATCCCATTGTCCTCTTCAGTGATCTCAGGCGTTGCCCTCTGCATTTTGACACTGTTACCAAGTCCCTGCGAAAGTTCCACCTCTTTATCATTCACATGTCTCTTTACTTTAACACTTTCTTGACATGAGCTGCTACCAAATCTTAACTCTTCAATCTGCCTTGTAGCAGTCTCTAGTTTGGAATTGAGATTTAAACTTTCCATCGTTGCAAGCTTTTCCATTTCCAACACTGCTTTTTCAATAGCTTTAATTCTCGTGCCGATACTCTGCAAGTCAGAAAAGCCATCTGGAACTGAGGCATTTTGAACTTCGTTTGTTTGTTGACGGTTATCAGTGTGCAAGTCAATCCCCAGGTTGGCATCCTGGAAAATAAGATATCGCGGTTTAAGTCAAAGAATCACAGCTGATAACCACCCAAGATCCGTAGCACTGTTTCAATAAATGACAATTTACTTACTAGGTTCCATTTATATCCAGCCTATTAAGATCTAAACAGAACTAGCTTATACTTTCACAAATTTTTTACATGCTTATAGTCTTGCAAAGTATCGTGATACCCAGCCTTGCAGAACCAAAACAATACTCAAAACCACATATTCCATTAACAGATATTAAGAAAACAAGTTGTTAAAAGTGTACAAGGAATTCGCTATATGGTAACAGCTAATATGACCAACTAAAAGGAACCGTGCTCCAAACATTACTTCAATTAAAAAACTAAAGAGCTTTCTCATCAGAAACAAGAAGTTTAAAAAAGAGATCATTTTAGTAAAAGGATACAGGTCAAACTCAAAGAACTAAGGACATAAATTTGCAGTCAAATTTTGAAAGTGAACTAAAAAATAAGAATTTAGAAGGATGGGAAGCGGCAATATCAATTACTAGTGTAAATAAACCAGCAGATGCTCATTCAGGTCACAAACATACATTGCTGAGTTAGAACTTAAGTTGTATGTTCAACCAAATTGTATGAAGACAAGCCATATTTTTGGTTTATTAAAATTTAGATAGCAGACATGAAGTTGTAGCAAATGAAAGGACTTTACCTTTACCTCGTTATAATCTGTGGGAAGTTTAGGATTCAAAATAGTTCGACTCTCCAAAGACATCACGCTGTCCATGACAGAAACAACAGCTGGAACATATGCTGCCAACTGAGCTTTAAGTCCTTCATTCTCACATTCTAAGATTCTAACACTTTTTCCGAGCTCTTCTACTTCCATAGCTTTGGATTGATTTCTACTTTCAAGGACTTCACATTCCTTACTGAGCTCACAAGCCTTCTCTTCAAGCAATGCTTCATGAACAGCAGAAATCTGTAGCTCACCAAATAATGCAGTAGCCTGAGTCTCCCAAAGTTCAACCTCATTTCTTCCCTTTTGTAGTTCAACATGCAAACTCTCCTCCCTATGTTTCCATTCTTCAAGTTCCTCGTGCAGTTTCGATAACTCAGCCTCAAGTTTCTGATTAGCGTGACGAATGCTTCCGATCTCCTTATTTTGAAGATCACATTCTGTATTGAGCTCACAAGCCTTCTCTTCAAGCAATGCTTCACGGAAAGCAGAAATTTGTAGCTCACCAAACAATGCAGTAGCCTGAGTCTCCCAAAGTTCAACCTCATCTCTTTCCTTTTGTAGTTCAACACTCAAACTCTTCTCCCTATGTTTCCGTTCTTCATGTTCCTCTTTTAATTTCAGTAACTTAGCCTCAAGTTTCTGGTTAGCCTGATGAATGCTTTCAATCTCCTTATTTTGAAGATCACAATCTGAATTGAGCTCACGAGCCTTCTCTTCTAGCAATGCTTCACGGAATGCAGAAATTTGTAGCTCACCAAACAGTGCAGTAGCCTGAGTCTCCCAAAGTTCAACCTCATCTCTTTCCTTTTGTAGTTCCACACTCAAACTCTGCTCCCTATGTTTCCTTTCTTCAAGTTCCTCATGCAATTTCGATAATTCGGCCTCGTATTTCTGATTAACCTGACGAATGCTTTCACTCTCCTTGTTTTGAAGATCACAGTATCCAGACAGTTTCAGAATTTGCTTCTTTTGGTCTTCTCCTATCAGCTTGACTTCTTCATATTTACTCTTCAGACCCTCCACTACTTTATGCAGTTGGGCTCTCTCCTCTTGAGTTGCACTGAGAATCTGTTCAGCTCCCAAAAGCTCATTCGCCTTTAGGCATAATAGATCCTTTCCCTTCGCAACTTCATCGTTTAACTGATTGCAAACAGATCTAACCGAAACTAGTTCATTCTCCAAGTTCTGCACTGAATCCTTGAGATGTGAGTTTTCCATTTGCGTTTCTACAAACTTGATCTCCATTACCCTCAGTTTTCCCTCAAGATCATCGTTGACACATTTGAGTTTATCCAGATTGGCACTGAGATGCTTTATTTCCACAAAATTATCAGCAATAATGTCCTTGAAAATAAGAGAGATGTTACTTTGAGATATTGCTTCAGTAAAGACAGCATAGTTTTCCTCTTCTAGATTATGTTTCTCCTTGCCCAAGTCTGAAACTTCCTTCATCAAAGTCCTTTTCTCATCTAGCAACTTGTGATTATCTTCGACTGAACTTCGATATGCCCTTTCTAATTCTAATAGTTGCCCAGAAACACTCCCTATTTCAGTCTGCAAAACTTCTTCTCTTTGACCTCCCTCTATCACTTTTGATCTCAGTTCTTCATTCATTTCTGCAAGCTTTTCAGCTCTGTTTTGCAGTTCTGAGAACTGCTCAGACTGAACCTTCAACTCCTGGTGCAGTGAATTATTCTCTATTGCAAGAATTTCTGCTTCTAGTTTCAGTTGCCTAAGAATTCCAAAAACAACTGAATTCTCAATTATGAATTGTTGATTTTCATCCAGAGACTTTAGAAGTGAATTTTGCATCTTTCGGAGCCTGCCAAATATGCAATCAAGGACTGATTGGTCTTGTTTGATTGTATCATCATAATCACAGACAGCATCGATCTCAAGAGACTTCAACATCTGATAAAGCCCCATCCTCAGCACAGTAATTTGATCAGATAAGGACCTTATCTCTGTCTGTTTAATGGAATTTCCAAGCTCTAATTCTGAGATAAGTTCGTCTGATAATTTAGAGGCTTCCAAGAGCTTCCTACACTCAAGCACCAAGGACAAATTCTTCCCTTCTAGATCTTGTGCACATTTCTGCAAAATGAAGGTTTCTACACGAGCATTCATGGCCTTGTCCAGTTCCTCTTCGTATTCTTTCTTTATGCGCAGACTTTCCCCTTGTAGAAAATGGATCTGAGATTCCATAGAAGTAGCTCGGGTTTCATTCAACTTCACAAAACTAGCATATTCTTGCTTTTCAGCATCTAGGGACCTTTTTAGTTCTTCTACTTCACAAAGCGAAGATTCCCTCTCTTTCTCCAGAACCACATGTTTTTCTTCTAATTGATGATATCTTTTCTCCAAATCTTCCAGCCTTTTCTGACTGACATTCAACTCAGATATCAAGCATTCTCTCTGTGTTAGCAAACCCGACTTCTCATCACCAAGCAGCAGGCATGAATTTTGTAAGCTCTTTAAGTTTTCCCTTAATCCTTCAAGTTCAGCATTTGAATCACAAAGGGAATTCTCCAGTTCTGAAAACTGCTCAGACTGAACCTCCAACTCCTGATGCAGTGAATTATTTTCTATTGCAAGATTTTCAGCCTCAAGTTTCAGTTGCTCAAGCAAACCAATAAGAACCGAATTCTCAATTATGAATTGCTGATTTTCATCCAGAGACTTTAGAAGTGAATTTTGCATCTTTCGGAAACTGCCAAATATACAGTCAAGAGCTGATTGGTCTTCTCTGATCGTATCATCAGATCCGTGGATAGCATCAATCTCAAGAGTCCTCGACATATGATGAAGTCCCATCCTCAATACAGCAATTTGATCAAATAAGGATTTTATCTCCATCTGTTTTTTGGAATTCCCAAGCTCCAATTCGGAGATGAGTTTTTCAGATAATGTGGAGGCTTCCAAGAGCTTCCTACACTGAAGTGATAGGGATAAATTCTTCTCTTCCAGATCTCGTGCGCATCCCTGCAAGACGAAGGATTCCACATGAGCATCCATGGCCTTGACAAGTTCCCCATCTAGAAAATGAATTTGGGACTCCATAGAAGTAACTCGGGTCTCATTCAACTTCACAAAACTAGCATGTTTTTGCATTTCAGCATCTAGTGACTTTTGTAGCTCTTGTACTTCATGAAGTGTTGATTCCCTATCTTTCTCCAGACCAACATATTTTTCTTCTAATCCCTGGTATCGTGTTTCCAAATCTTTCAGCCTTTCCTGACAGACATTCAACTCCGAAAGCAAACCTTCTGTCTGAGTTATCAAGCCAGACTTCTCAGCACCAAGGAGTAGGCATGAGTTTTCTGCACTCTTTAACTTTGCCCTCAATCCTTCACTTTCAGCATTTGCATCACAAAGGGAAGTCTCCAGTACTGAAACCTGCTCGAACTGAACCTTCAACTCCTTGTGCAGTAAATTTTTCTCTGTAGCAAGACTTTCTGCCTCAAGTTTCAGTTGCCCAAGCAAACCAATAAGAACTGAATTCTCAATTGTGAACCGCTGATTTTCATCCAGAGAGTTTAGAAGTGAATTTTGCATCTTTTGGAGCTTGCCAAATATAAAATCAAGAACTGTTTGGTCTTGTTTGATCGTCTCATCGTAATCATGAATAGCATCAATCTCAAGAGTCTTCAACATCTGATAGAGCCCCATCCTCAGTATAGTAATTTGATCAGATAAGGATTTTATCTCCATCTGTTTTTCTGAATTACCAAGCTCCAATTCAGAAATAGTTTTTTTGGATTGTTTGGAGGCTTCAAAGAGCTTCCTAAAGTCGATCAATAGGGACCAATTCTTCTCTTCCAGATCTTGTGCACATCTCTGCAAAACGAAGGTTTCTACATGAGCACTCATGGCCTTGTCCAATTGCTCCTCATATTCTTTCTTTCTGCATAGACTTTCCCCTTCAAGAAAATGGATTTGAGATTCCAGATAAGTAACTTGGGCTTCATTCAACCTCACAAATCTAGCATGTTCTTGCTTCTCCGCATCTAGTGACTTCTGTAGCTCTTCTACTTCACGAAGCATCAATTCTCTCTCCTTATCCAGCTCCACATTTTTTTCTTCTAATCCCTGATATCTTTTCTCCAAGTCTTCCAGCCTTTTCCGACTGACATTCAACTCAGAAATCAAATCTTCTCTCTGTGTTATCAGGCCAGACTTCTCATCACCAAGCAGCAGGCATGAACTTTCCAAGCTCTTTAGCTTTGCTCTTGATACTTCAAGCTCAGCATTTGCTTTAAAAAGGGAAGTCTCCAATTCTGAGAACTGCTCGGACTGAACCTTCAACTCCCGCTGCAGTGAATTCTTCTCTGTAGCAAGATTTTTCGCCTCAAGTTTCAGTTGCCCAAGCAATCCAATAAGAACTGAATTTTCAATTATGAACTGCTGATTTTCATCTAGAGACTTTAAGTGTGAGTTTTGCAAATTTTGGAGCCTGCCAAATATACAGTCAAGAATTACTTGGTCTTGTTTGAGCTTATCATCATAACCATGGACATCAATCTCAAGTGTCCTCGACATCTGATAAAGTCCCATCCTCATTATGGTAATTTGATCAAATAAGGATTTTATCTCCATCTCCCTTTTGGAATTTCCAAGCTCCAATTCGAAAATAAGTTTTTCAGATAATTTGGCGGCTTCCAGGAGTTTCCTACATTCAAGCAATAGGGATAAATTCTTCTCTTCCAGATCTTGCGCGCATTGCTGCAAGATGAAGGTTTCTACATGAGAAATTATGGACCTATCCAGTTCCTCTTCATATTCTTTCTTTCGGCACACACTTTCCCCTTGCAGAAAATGAATCTGAGATTCCATAGCAGTAACTCGGGTTTCATTCAATTTCACAAAACTAGCATGTTCTTGTTTTTCAGCATCTAATGACTTTTGTAGCTCTTCTACTTCACGAACTGTTGATTCTCTCTCTTTCTCCAGGCCCACATATTTTTCTTCTAAGCCCTCATATAGTTTTCCCAAGTCTTCCAGCCTTTTCTGACTGACATTCAACTCAGAAATCAAACTTTCTCTTTGTGCTATCAGACCAGACTTCTCATCACTAAGCAGCAGACGCGAATTTTCTAAGTTCTTCAATTGTACCCTCAGTCCTCCAAGTTCAGCATTTGCATCAAAAAGGGAATTCTCCAGCACATTATTCTTCTCTGAGAGCTTCTCCAGATTCCCAGTCGCAATCTGTAACTGAGAGGTAAGTGTGTCCTTCTCAGCTGCCAGGGTGGATTTTTCAATCAAAAGAGATTGACAGGATTCTTCCAATACCTTTATTCTCCCCTGAACACTTTCTAGCTCGACATTCAAATCTGACAATGAATTCTCCAAAAGGGCATTTTTCTCAATAAGTTTCTCCATGGTTTTCAACTTCTCTACGAGGGCCAGCTTTTCATCTCTGTCTCTGTTGCAGAAACATTTCAGCTCTGTGTTCTCATCCTGTAGTTCCTTCACAGTTGATGCAAAGTTTTCTGCATTTAAGCCAACTGACTCCAGCTGCCCTGTCATATCTTGATGTCTCTTGTTAAAGCCATTGAGTTCCTCTTGCAAGCAGTAGATTTCTTGCTGAAGAGCATTTCTTTGGTCCACTCTAAGTTCAACTTCTGCTTCAAGTTTTGCTATAGCCTCCCTTAAGCTTAAGATCTCATCTCGCAAATTCTTGATGGACATTACTGAACTTAAATTGAGTTCATTCAGGCCCTTGTTCTCCTCCTTGACCCTCTGTAGTTCATCCTCTAAACTCCGCTTACGAGTTTCAGTGACCTGTAAAAGTTGAGCCCTATTCTCAAGCTCCATGGCCAGAGATCTTAGTTCTTCCTGAGATTGAGAGTGCAAATGCTGCAGAGTTTGAAATGCTGTTTCAGCCTCCATGTACCTCAAGCTCTCCTCTTGTAGGGAAGTCCAAAGTCTCCCCAACTCCTCTTGCTTCTCTATTAGTTCTTGACTTTGATCCCCCGTTTTTCGCACCAACAACTCCAATTCAGTATGCAGACTCTGATTCGTTCTCTCCAACTGGCTACACCTTTCTTCGGCACCTTTTAAGTTTGCAGCTCCATCATCTATCTTACTGCTGAGCCTTTGAGCCTCCTCCTGGGCACAAGCAAGTTCGTGTTCCAGGCTAGAAATTGTCTCTAAGCATTTCTGGTACTGAAGCTCAACTAGTTCCTTATCTTTGGTCAGCTCAAAAACTACTTGCTTTAAAGTTTCAAGTTCACCTTCAGCTTTCTCTGCTCGGTCAGTCATCCGTCTAGCATTTTCTTCAGCATTCAATAATTTTTCTTCCAGATTGCTTATTGTCTCTGAACACTGCTTGTAACGAGCAAGAACATCCTGCTTTTCAGCTTCTACTCTGGCTATCTCCTGCTTTAAGGCTTCAGCTTCAGTTTCAGCTTTACTAGCTCGCTCATTCAGTTCTCCAGCATCCTTTTGTACTTGAGAAATACTGTTCTCAAGATTATTTATTTTCTCCAAGCACTGCTGGTACTGAACAAGATTTGCATCCTTTTCGGCCTCTAATTTGGCGAGGGCATCCTTCAAAGTCTGAACTTCAGCTTCAGCTTGACTTGCTCGTTCATTAAGGCCCCGAGAATCTTCTTGTGCACGAGAGACTTCTCTCTCTAGATCAGACAATCTCTCCAAACTCTGCTGGTACTGTAGTAGGCCAGCTTCTTTTTCAGCTTCTAATTTAGCAAGAGCATTCTTCAACGTAAAAACTTCCATCTCAGCTTTAGTCACTCGCTCAGACTCAGATGGGAGTCGAGCCCTAAGATCAGATCCCGCGTTGTTTCGGGAACTTTGTTCTTTCTCCCCTTTATCATGAAAGTTGAGGCCTTTTCTTGCCCTTCCTTCCATAAATTTCACGCGGTTCGTAGCTTCTTCAGAACCAAACAAATCGTGGAACTGTTTCAGACCCTTTCTGATCATTATAGATTCGGATCCTTCTGTGAATGCTCCATTCCTTTTGATAGCATGTGAAGAGAGTCCCAAAGCATCCTTCTGCAGCTCATCAGGCTCCAACAATGCTGGTGTTGGCGGTGGCATCTCAGGTGTTCGGGGGTCAACCTCAGTAGCAGAACCTCCAGGTGAGTCATCCGCAAATGCACCCGGAACTTGATTTGGAAATACTTCTGCCATGGTCCGGTGAGCCTGACGAAGCACCCCAGTTGCATGATCATATCTTTCAGCCAAGGCACGGTATGCTCGATAAAACTCTTCTACCAATTTCGTTAACTCTGGCCGCTTCTTGTAAAACATCTCTGCTCGCCTAGCAAAGGAATCAGCATCTTCTTCAATGAGCTTGATCATTTGCTTGACTTTAGCATCCATGTCTGTTCAAGAAAAAGATATTTTGATGGTCAAAATACAGGTATACAGAGAGAGGTTGAATTTAAAAAAAAAAATTAATCATAGAACATAAGAAACGGAAATCTCGTTACTCCCAGCCAAAATCTCATTGGCCTTCATTAACCAATTAACCCTTCCGAACTTTGTTTGATTAATAAAACCACTAAGCAAAGATGGTTATACACTTTACCTAGTGAAGTAATACCAGATCACGTAACTCGACAAGCTTCTAAACCATGATTGTATGCTTGATTTAACTAATGTCAACTTTTATCACTCAACTTTAAACAGCTAATCATATCATTGCTTCTTGTAACAATTAAATAGCTGCAAGCAACAATGGTGTACCTGTGAGATTCTCCTGGAGCCATTTTGAATTTTTTGGGCTTATGTGGCTGTTCCACCACCATGAATACATGCCTTTAGAATCTGTGTGCTTCACTGTCGCCATGACTTCGGTCCTCGACACCAACACTTCCTGATTCCGAGCACAGATCACAACTCTTAATTCCGAAAATGAGGTGATGGATCAGCGCATAACCCGGGTTTTATGACTACAAACTAGCCATTTTCAATGTTACGAAATAATATGCAAGTCTACAAGTGTCTAAAGTCAGTCCCAGTTCTTAATTCCTGAAAATAGCAAACAAAAGCAACTCAGTTCTTTTATGATCATATGAGCAGGAACATAAAAAGATCAAGTAGAAACAGCATGAAAAATAACCCGATCAAGGGAATCGGACGGTCGAAACAAAGCAACTGATAACCGGTAACCATTGCCCTCAAAATTGCCACAACATACCTGATCAAGAAAAAAAAACATAATCAAAACAGGTGGTTGAAAGTTGAAACGGCAAGGTAGAATCTGATCAATCAAACATATAAATGCTTTAAGAAAAATTACAGATCACAGTAAAAAAACACAGCATCTGAATCATAAACAACATAAAATTATTAACATTGAACATATTCATAAACAACAACTAAGTTACCAGAAAAAAATTTACAAAATCAGAAGAGAAAGAAAAACAAAAAAAAATTGAAAAGCATAGCCATTAAAATCCAGCAAACAGGGAATGCAAGATAGAATAATTCAAAACTACTTACCATAAAATTTATATAAAAAAGAAGAAGAAAAATCTGGGTTTTGATTATTAGCAGCTAATAATGAACAAACAATTAGCTGCTTGGATTTGCATTTTGGTATTTCACCCCATTTCTGAATGATCTTCTTCCCTGGTGCAACTCTCCTTTTACTTTGATTCTCTCTCTCAATCAGAGCTGTTTTTGGTTGCTTTTTCAGTGCTGGGTTTTGGTGTTATTTGGGGAACAATGTCAATGATGGAAAGAAAACAAAAACAGATGGGCAGAACACAACAAAATACCCATTAATAAACAGTACAACACCTAACAAAACAAAGAATTTAAGGGGTGTAAAATGACTTAAAATCTTCTCTTTTTTATGTATTTGTTTCGTATTAGTATTGGGTCTTTTAGTGAAGTTGTTTGGAAGAAAGAGAAAACAAAAGGAGCAAAGGAAAAAAACAGAGATTTGGTGAAGGAAAATGGCCAAGTTGTCCCCTTTGGCATTCGCCGTCGGGTTTAGGTTTCAAAAAAAACGTTGTTCCTCCTCGTGTCGTGTTTTTTACTCTGACTTCGGTAAGAAAGTCTGGTTAATAAATTACAATATTTTATTGTTTTTAATTTAATTAAATAATATATTAAGTATTTTGGTAAAATACTTCTACCGTTTACATATAAGGAAAATAAGCATAATGAACTATTTCCTTCTTTCTAGATTTGCACACCAAATTAAAATTCTAGTCATTGTGCTTGAATAGAAATATTTTGACTTTTTTATACTCAATTTTCGATATTAAAAAATTAAACTTTAAGATCTAATTTTATTTTTAAATTTTTAATTTTAAGCCCTAAAAATTAAACCATGCGTCATATTTCATAAACCTTAATCCTAACATTTAACTCTAAGCCATAATTTTAAACACTAAAACTAATTTTTTAGTGTGAAAGTATGAGTAGAGTACCAAAAAAGGATATTTTTTTTTTGCTCATTGTGCCTAAGAATTTAAAATATTTCCTTATTAATAGTCTAAAACTACTGAGATCAGGTCAAATCGAATTTAGAATGAATTTATACATGTTTTTAACACACTCCATACTTATTTGAAGTCTATTACAAGTCCAGAATTTTTAAGCAGAAATAATAATTAAACTATTAAATTTTTAATAAAATTAATGTCACAGCTCATATAATAGATCATAGATATATATTAATTATTTTATTTATTTAGTCTCCTTTTACATGATTCATTCTCAATTATGAACTAGAAATATGAAAGAGTAATCAATTGTTTTAGAGGGGGGGGGGGGGAGTAATAAGACAATACCATGATGTTAGCAGCTTAGTAGGGTTATTTTTATTCTATTCAATCAAAACTTCCAAGTTATATTTCAAACATAATAATTAGAAAAATAATGGAAAACCAAACAATATACTTTTTCAATTCAAATCAACGTGTTCCACGGCATGCCATTCTAGACATTGTAATTTGTAATTGTTAAATGAAATTTATAACAATTGAATAATTTCAAACATTTATAACTTTATATAAAAACCATCATTCCGCTCTTGCCCTAATTTTTTTTTTCTAAATTATAGAGCGGTTCTTACTTGCTCGTTTTTTCCTTTAAACATCCGCGATAACAATGGTTTTAATATTAGTCGCCGACCGGCATGATCTATCGTTTCGTTTGTTTTATTTTTTAATTTTTAATAAATTATTATGCTCTTGTGGTACGATCTATTTCTATCTTTTGGTGCATTTTTTTTCTATCTTTTGACACACTTTTCTTTTCCTTTTTTTTTATTTGGGTTGGATCTTATGACGCCACGACTGATCAAGATGGCGCTTATTCGTAATCATAGTGATCTTTCATACTCTGAACCCTCGAATTAAATTTGGATACGCGGTTTGCGCTCGTGGATAGTTTCTCACGACGCTCGGCTCTGATTTACGGTTCTCAGTCGTCTTTCAATAGCTTAATCTCCTTTTGTGGTTCGTTTGCCGATGTAGTCAGATTTGTTCGTGTCTATTTTGACGCCACGACTGATCAAGATGACGCTTATTCGTAATCATAGTGATCTTCCATACTTTGAACCCTCGAATTAAATTTGGATACGCGGTTTGCGCTCGTTGATAGTTTCTTACGACGTTCGGCTCTGATTTGCGGTTCTCGGTGGTCTTTCAATAGCTTAATCTCTTTTTGTGGTTCGTTTGCCGATGCAGTCAGATTTGTTCGTGTCTATTTTTCGATCAAGTCTTTTGGATGAGTTTTAATCTTTTTCATGTATGGTCCTTGTATAATCTAAAGTGGTTAGTTTTAAGAAATGTCCAAATTATGTTTTTAGTTTACAATGATAATTGTAAACCGTTATTGTAATTTTGGGTATTTTCACGTTTAATAAAACTGGTGATTCCATTTAAAAATATATATATATATCATTTCAACGAATGGTTCAAGTGAAAATAAAAATGATATTCATTTTAAGTTATTTGTACCTAAATATTTTAGGTACCTAAAGTATATTGCGTGGTTAAAAGATTAAAAAAATATATGTTATCACACTTAACATTATTAAAAAACCAATAGGATCCCTCAATTTGGGAATTATTAATGGGGACATAAAGATAAGAATTTGGGACTTTGGGACTCAAAATACGTGTAGTGTATACGCCATTCGCCAATATCAGAAGTAGTTGACAACAAATTGGCTTCAACTGCCTCCAAGTGAGGCCAAACCACATGTTCGAGGTTGTCCAAATCGACAAAGATGGATGGAACCTTGGCATGACTTATAAGTTCAGTTATTTTGATTAGGATAAATTGCGTAAATTACGAATTTAGTTCGTATATTCTAATTTTATCATTTCCTTAGATTTTCTATTTTCATAATTTAAAATTTCAATATTGACTATACCTAGTAAATTTGACATGAGACTCGAACCGATTTACTCCATCCGATACTTGATATAGATTTGAATATAATGGTCTAAACTTGATACAAACCTGAACTGAACCAAAATCGACCCAAATTTTAGATGAACTGAAAGCAACTCGTACCCAATTTGACCCAAATTGAAAGTAACCCAAACCGAAAATCAAATCGAACCGAGTGCAACCCGAGTCTAATTTCTCAAATATGTATGTTTTATTCTCTTTTTGTATTATATTACTAGTTAACAATTGTTTTATATAATATTTTCTCCAATAAAAAATTAAATTTATATATTGACTCAAATCGAAAACTGTTTGATCTAATGTTGACCCGGTCTGATACTTGAACAAACTCGAAATAGCATATACTCGAACTAAATTCAAATCAGACCCGATTCGACCAGAATCAAACCTAACCCGAAAACAACCCGAACTTAAAATGACCGACCCAAACTCGATTTGAATAACCCGATTACTGCCTCTAATCTTGACTTAAATTGTGTACTTTTTAAACATGTTAAAGTTAAATTTTACTATTAGTCCAATGTAGTATGTATAGGTTATAGATTTTTAGTTCATATTCTCTAATTTGATTATTATAAATTATTGTACTTTAATCGTATTATTTTTGTATTATTTGAGTTTTGACTGAAAATTTAAAATATAAAAACTAAAATTAATCAACTTGAAATATAATGAAAAATCCACAACTTATATATAGTATAGGAACAATAGCATTTAATATGTTTAATTGAGTTAATTACACCAAATGTCCATAAATAATACCTCAAGTCCTAAATAAATATTTAGATTTTAATTGAGGCATAAATATTAATATCATATTGATTAAGTCCTTTCATTAACTTGACATCAATTTAGGTGTTAGATGTCATTTTTGTAAATACAATGAGTTAATGAGTTTGTTTATAAGTCAATGAAATTGATTTGACAATCTTAGTAAAATTCCTCTCCACTAACAATATGAATACAACCCATAACCTAACCTTCATTAATTGTTAATCTAGCTAGTTTTTTATAATTATTAATTTATAATTCATTAGTCTCATCTTAATCATATTTTATATAAACTTATTAGGAGGGTAATTTTTCCAACTTTAACTTGTTGATGTCATATTTCTTGATCATACTTCTATAAATAAAAGTAAATTTCAGAACACCTCTTGGATCATTTATTCATTGCTTTTGGAAGGAAACTTTATGAGACTTAAAATTTAATGGTCCCAAATTTTCATTTTGTCAGAAATTATTATATGAGCCACAAATCATATTTAAAATTGATTTTAATCAAAACTTTTTCAACGCTATTTTTGGCACTCGTAACATTTAAATTCAAGATTTTATTTTAAGAATATTGAATTCCCTAACACTGGTCTCTAGACTCTAGGCATGGATATAAGACTTTTATATTAGAGTGCAAACTTTTAAGAGGTGAGAAATTACAAAAATAAAAAATAGGTGTAAAATAAAATTATTAGTAGAATATATATAATATAAAATTTTGTATTTTTTAGAAAAATGTGATTGCATTAGCACTCTTTAATTCATCACTAATAGTCCAACATAATAAGATAATATAATATTTATATCAGTTGATCTAGTGGGATGAGGCGCTATTTTTTTTTAAAATCTTACTTAAGAGGAGGGGAGGGGAGAGGGAAGATAGGGATGGGAACGGGGCGGGGCGGTTTTTTGGCCGCCCCGGCCTCGTCTCACCCCGAATTAAAATTTTAGTTTACTCGTCCCGCCCCGCTCTGATATACCAACTCTTAAATACGTCCTCAAACTGACCTTACCCGAAAAATTGAAGAAAAAAAATCTTAATCTTCGATGACGAAAAGTTATATTCGATCAATCTACTATTACGGCCACAAAATTTAGTTTCAAAAGACTTTAAACCTATATAAAAATAAAATAAAAACCAATTTTAAATTACCCACATGAAAAATTACATATTTAAAAAATAAACTTGAACCATTGACCATCAGAATTAGATATGTTAAAACTTGAACATCTAATTTTTTTTACGATAAGCACAAACAAAAAATAGCTTAACAACCATAAAAGTGTTAATATATATAGTGATATTTTTATAAATATAATAAATAAATATATATATTTAAATATATACCGGGGTGGGGCGGGAAATTACTAGCATATACCCGAACCCGCCCCGCGCTGGCCTGATCCCCAAAATTCAAGACTAAAAAGCTGATCGGGTCGGATTAGTGCACACCGGGTCGGATCGGGTTCGGGATGTTTGGACATCCTTAGGGAAAGAGGAATGATAAATTTACTCATAATGTGTATTGAATCCACAACCTATCTGAGAGGGGTGGAGTTAGATTTCTTAAACAATGTTAGAAGTTTTAATTATGACGTTGTGAATGAAAAAAAAAATTTAAGTTGAAAAAGTCGCTCTATATTATAACTCGATCTGAATTAATTAATTAATGAGTCAAATACATGTGATAAAAGCCTCAATGAGCCGAATCAGTTAATGCAATATCTTAATCCTTAAATGCATCAACTTGTTGCATTAATCTAACTTATTAAAACGATTTAAGCCCCAATGGAAAGAGTTGGTGGTAATTGATAGTCTTCAACTACTTAGACACAATCACATATGTACTGTTTTTTATTAAGGATAAAATACACGGATCATCACTAAACTTTTTTCTCATTTTTATTTTACTCATTCAACTTTAAAATTTTATAATTTAATAACTGAACTTTAAAATTATTCCTATTTTAATCACTCTAAATTATTTTAATTATATTTTAGTATGACATGTCACTCTAATTTTAAAGTTCAATGAGTAAAATAGGTGAGAGAAGAAAGTTGAGTGATAATACTGTGTATTTTACCCTTTTATTAATTAAAAAAAAACAAAAGCCAGCCTGGAATACCATTGCCTCAATAGAAAAATATCCAATCCAATAAATGTCATTAAATTGATTTCCTATAAATCGATGAAAAATTAGGTTAAAAGTAGAGATGGTATTTTTTTCCCCGTCAAGATGGATTTTAATCCGATCTGAACATAAAAAAAACAAGTGGTTAATTTAATCAAGTGACATTTTTATTTAAAAGGTTTTAAATTAAAGCTATTAAAAAATATCTATATTTTCGTTTTAAAACTTTGTGGTAAAAGTATTATAGAAGTTTATGCAATATAGTACATATTGCATTTTGTTTCTTATATGAGAAAAAAACCATTTGTGTAGCAATTAAAATTGTTAATTTTATAAAGAAAAATCAAATGATGTAAAATTATTATAAATTATGACGTGATATGTTCATTTGATATATTACGATTTAAAAATTAGAACAATTATGTTTAACTGATGAATAGTTATTAGTTATAAAATTAGATTGGTTTAGTTAAGGGAGTTGATCTAAGTAGTAAGTAATTTGGTATCGCTTAAGCATGTATTGAGTTTGAGGCATTCTGAATTGCTTAAGAAAAAATGTTCATGTTATTTTATTTTGTATAAATTCAAATTCTGACATTTTATCTAGGGTGTGCAAAATCGGGTTCAATTAACCATTAGCAAATTATTTCGGTTAACCGGTAAGTTCGGGTCATTCAATTCTCGACTCTAAACCGTAACCATTCAACCGGTTAACTATTCGGTTAACCGAAAAATTCATTCGGTTCGGGTAACGGTTTTTATTTTATTTATTAAAAATATAAGTTTTAATAATATGTTAAAAAAGTATATACTTTTAAAATTCGACACATGATATTAGTATCTTTTTAATACTAGTAAGTTAAACACTTAAACTTCATAAAATAAAATTATGGTTTTACTTTTGGGGAATGAGAAAATAAAATAAAATATAATTTGTTAATATAAAATATTAAAATGACATATAATATATATTATATAATCGGTCAGTACGGTTACCCGGTTTGTCCCAAAACCGTGAATCGTAATCGAACCGGTTTCTTTAAAAAAACAAAACCCAAATCGAACTAAATTTTTTGTTCTGTTAACCAATTTTTCGGTTTAGTTTTTTCGGGTTTCGGGATCGATTTCGAATTTTCAGTTTTTTTATACACCCCTAATTTTATCTTGAGAATGTAACACCTCCTTATTTAATAGGGTAAACTACATAAATGACCACCATACTATTAGAAAAGTCGCGATTTGACCACCTTATTTTTTTTTCGAAGCAATTAAACCATCATACTATTAAATTGGATGCAATTTGACCACCAACCGTTAGATGTTAACGGAAGGGTGACATGGCAGTTAAAAAAATAATGGTATAATTACACATTTGGTCCTCGTTACTTATACACTCTATTAATTTGATCCTAATTTTAATTTTATAAAATAAATTAATTATTTAGTGACACGTGTCACCACCTTATTGGAGGACTTTAATTATTTTTATTTTTTTAATTAATTAATTTTCCCCTTCCAATCAGGTGATGACATGTGTCATCACCTGATTGGGGGAAGAAAAATCAAAGGCAAAAGATACCAATGTGGAGACTTGAACTTGGGTCCTTGGAGAAAAAGTGGGGGCAGGGGCATGCTTACCACTGGGCTAATCATGCTTTTGTGATATGTGATACAACCATTAATATATGACTTATATAGTTTACCCTAATAATTTTGAAAAATCTCCCATCATTTTCGCTTTTACGCTTCTTCCCTTCTATTCCTTTGCCATCTCTAATAGCTTCTTTTGTTAGTCCAGGGAGATCAATCAGTGTTAATGTCACATCCCAAAAACCGGTCTAGTCGGAATTAAGTTCCGATGACCGAATATTTTTATATATTAAATAATTAGTTCGATTTTATCTGAACCAATAAATATTATTCGGGGTAATTTATGATAGTTTATTAGATTATTCGGGTCTAGTAGAAATTAGGTTTGAAACCTATTTATTTAGTTTATTATTATTATTATTATTATATATAGGTGAGACCCACGTCAAATCCTTCAAATTAAAGGAAAACCGTGAGTCACCAAGACAAACATGAAAAGGAGTAGGTGAAGTGGTCCATATGGGGACAAAGTTTCAATTATTATTATTATTATTATTACAATTATTATTATAAAGGAAGAAAGAAAAGATGTTTACCCACCTCAAAGCCACACGGTCAAAGCAAAAAGAGTGTGGCAATTTGCTACCATTATGGGCAATAAAAAAAAATTGGCCGCCAAAGATAATAGACATATTATAATATGTGGACATAATTCATAGGGGGGTGGCCGGCTAGTCACTATAAATAGGAGTGAATTTCCTGAGGAAATTACAACAAGGAACCAACGAAGCATTCGAATAATTATGATTCAATGTTTGATTGGTTGTCCGATAAATTCGATATAATAATATCGAGTCTCTACCGACGTCGGGGTAAGCTCAAATCCTTAGTTGGTTTATTATATATATATTAAATAAATAAAAAAGAAGGAAAAGGATTTACACGCAATTTACCTAATTTAATTAGGTAAAACAAATTGAAATGGTGGCATCTAGTTGCTTGAATACATGGGAAATAATAGTGGGATTTTTTGTGTGGCTATAATTTGTATTTGAAATATGGTGGAAACACCATTATAATTATTGATTAAAGAAACAAATGGTGGGGGTGTTTAGACGGCAGCTTTACCTAAAATTAGGTAAAGTAAGCAAATTGGAAATGGAGTGGAAACACTATATAATAATTATTGCATAAAATAAGAAGTGGTGGGGGGAATTAATGAATAAAAAAAAAGGAAAGTGGGGAAGCTTTTGGACGGCAAAATGGCTATAAATAGGAAGGGAAGAATTGATGAAATTCACGGCAAAGAAGCAAGAAAGAAAGAAAGAAAGAAAAAAATAGTAGCATACGATCCAATGTTCGATTGGTAGTCCGATATTTTCGATATAGTAATATCGAATTTCTACCGATGACGGGGTAAGCTCAAATCTCTAGTTAGTTTAAGTTTCAGTATCGAGTTGATTAATATTTTTATATATATTCGATACTGTCTTATTGATTTTAATTGGTTTTTATTAATTATCATGGTATACGAGGTAGATTCGGAACAACCGTCAAGCCCAAGAAATAAAAATAAAGTACCGATCTGTCAAGGTGAGTAAAACAAATTAGAGTTGAGATTAGAGTCTCAACTACCTTTAATTTAATGTTAGAATATATATTAAGCATGAAATTGGATTAATTAAAGGTTAGTAAATGATAAGGGTAAAAGGAATTTGGATTTGTAAACTGTCCTGTAGAAAACTGCATTTTTGAGCATGTTAGAGTCATTTCTGGAAAACGTGTTCTTCTAAAAAGTTGTAGAGAACAAAATTTTACATGGAATAGAGGTATGATTTGCTCAAAAATGTTAAGTATAAGTCTCTGAATTGTTCTTAGAAGTTACGGGACTGGAACTGAATAAAATTGGAATCTGCTGGGCTAAATTGTGAAATTCGAAATGTTTAGGGGGTCAAATGGTGTTAATAAATTCTGAAAATTTATGATTGAAACAGGGGATTCATGAAATGAATGAAATTAAATTGCCAAGCTTGAATTAAGTCTCAATTGGTAGGTTAAAACCATTTAGATCATATATAAGATTATTAAAGAATAAAAAGGGGACTGTTTTGTGGAAATTGATAAATTGAGGACTTACATGTCCTATTTTTGAGGTTGCTGGATTATCAAAATAATGTTATAAGATGAATGTAAATGTGGTTAAAAACTTAAAATTTAATAGGTAGTGAATTGTAAGTTAAATGTACACTAAAGTGGCAAGTTGAAAACAGTGAGCAGAATAGGTCTACGAGAAAGCCCGGTTTTCAAACAATAAACTGTATTGATAAGTACATGCTAAAAATATGTACCATATATGATTTTAATGGTGTGTTTATAAGCTTTCTATAATGGTAAAGAACTCTTTATTTGGAGTTGTAAGTAAAAAGATATGAATTTTTGAGTAAGTAAATGTCATAAAAACAGGGTAACAGTTTGCCCCTAAATCTGCATCAACAACGACTTTAGAAATTCATTATAAATTGTATAAGAAGAATTAAAAGTTATAATTTATATGGTTTAAAAGGTTATTCAGCCTAGTTTCGTTTAAAACAAACGAAATTAGATTTTGAGTTATAGAACATTTTATATAAATATTTCTTTGAGGACAATGCAAGCTGCCTAATGTACTAAATGATATATTTCTTTAATGTTTGGTTAGAAAAGAGTAGAAATGAAGGAAACCACAAAGTTGGAGAATAAGGAAAATGTCTCTAAGCTTGGATTGAGGTGAGTGTGGATGCATTTGTCTCGGGTGACACGGTGTCATTCCGATTTTTGTTTCTATGTTCTGATATGTGAGTGTAGTTGTGTCAAGGGATAGGCTCGGTGCCTTCCCGTTGCATTATTTATAATTATGTTTGCATTTGTTAAGGGCTCACGTAGAGCAACTATGCTCGAATGGCAAATTTGGTAAGTACCTTACATTACTTTGATATGTTCGAATATGACTATGAAATGCTACATGATATGGAGCTACGGCTCATCTTGTTATTTCATATGATATGATATGATTTGAAAATCATGGACTATGTGAAATTGTGTGTATTTATGGACGTTGGATACAATTGGCATGCCATAGGGTTATTCGAGCTCACCATGTAAGGGAGGACTACGGTCCAGGGCTACGGCCTATATGTGGGAGATAAAAGGATGGAAGTGTAAGGGATACATGGAGCTACAGCTCAGGGCTACGGCTCATTTATGATTCATGATATGGTGTACAGGGAATCCGCGTATCCAATGGTACCAATATATTATGTGTTTGATACGTATGCTATGTTATGCTCATGATATGATATTATATAAGAGATACATGGAGCTACGGCTCATTACTGATTCATGATATGGTGTACAGAGAATCCGCGTATCCAATGGTACCAATATATTATGTGTTTGATACGTTATGCTATGTTATTCTCATGATATGATATTATGCTTTGTTATGAATATAAAGTATGACATGTTATTGCATTATGATCATTTTTGGAAGCATGCTACATGACATAACATGTTCATTCATTGTCATTGACTACCTCACTTAGACTATGTAAGTCTAATGCATTCATTGCATAACATTTCAGGTTAAGGAAAGTAACAAATCGAGATCGGGATTAGTTGGAAGATTGGCAAGTCACTACAATTAAAGAGTAATGTGTTTTGTCCTTATGAACTCCTAGTATGGTGGCAAAGTAGTTAAAGTAATTATACTAGTCTTGTGGGCCTACTATTGTGTATACGTTGCCTATGTTCTGTATAAGGTTTTTAAAAGTAATATTGACTATTGAGTTAGTAATAAAATTGACATAATTGGTACTAAAATATTGATTAAAGGACTCTAAGATTTTTGTGAGTTGTTAGGCTCATTTAAATATGTAAAGAATTTTAGTAAGATAATTCAAAAAAGGAAATAGATTTGAATACTTTACAAAATAGTCACTAAACATTACATCGTTTAATCAGATAGGTAAATGACCTCCGTCAGTAATGAGATTTTACAAGCTAATAACTAGTAAGTTTAATTTCAGTATAATATCACGAATTTCAGATAAGGACCCTAATTTGTAAAAATTACAAATTAGTCCCTGAGTTTGAAAAAGTTTAAAATTGACCCCAATTTGAGTAAGTTGTTAATAAGTTAAGTGTTAAGTCTTAAAAGAGATTAATAAAATATTACGAAATGATTTTTTTGAACTTTGGAATAAGTTCTGATATCTAATATGTTATGTCACTAAAAGATTTATGTCTCCGATCTCCGTATTATTTTCCGGTAGCGCTCTCCGACCCGGTTCTCTACCAGGCCGGGAAGGGGGTGTTACATTAGTGGTATCAGAGCTAGAGTTTAGTCGGTTCTGGACTAAACTTAAGTATGTTTGTATTGTGTGTTAAGTTACTTTGCCACCTAGGAGTTATTTATTGAGTATTGTGACTTGCCGATTAATCCGATCTCTTTATGTTTAAGATGTCTAAGTTCAGTCAGGCTCGTATAGATGAGCATATTCTTGTCGGAGAAAATTCGAGGACGAATTTTCTTAAGGGAAGGTGAGTTGTCACATCCCAAAAACCGGTCTAGTCGGAATTAAGTTCCGATGACCGAATATTTTTATATATTAAATAATTAGTTCGATTTTATCTGAACCAATAAATATTATTCGGGGTAATTTATGATAGTTTATTAGATTATTCGGGTCTAGTAGAAATTAGGTTTGAAACCTATTTATTTAGTTTATTATTATTATTATTATTATATATAGGTGAGACCCACGTCAAATCCTTCAAATTAAAGGAAAACCGTGAGTCACCAAGACAAACATGAAAAGGAGTAGGTGAAGTGGTCCATATGGGGACAAAGTTTCAATTATTATTATTATTATTATTACAATTATTATTATAAAGGAAGAAAGAAAAGATGTTTACCCACCTCAAAGCCACATGGTCAAAGCAAAAAGAGTGTGGCAATTTGCACCATTATGGGCAATAAAAAAAAATTGGCCGCCAAAGATAATAGACATATTATAATATGTGGACATAATTCATAGGGGGGTGGCCGGCTAATCACTATAAATAGGAGTGAATTTCCTGAGGAAATTACAACAAGGAACCAACGAAGCATTCGAATAATTATGATTCAATGTTTGATTGGTTGTCCGATAAATTCGATATAATAATATCGAGTCTCTTCCGACGTCGGGGTAAGCTCAAATCCTTAGTTGGTTTATTATATATATATTAAATAAATAAAAAAGAAGGAAAAGGATTTACACGCAATTTACCTAATTTAATTAGGTAAAGCAAATTGAAATGGTGGCATCTAGTTGCTTGAATACATGGGAAATAATAGTGGGATTTTTTGTGTGGCTATAATTTGTATTTGAAATATAGTGGAAACACCATTATAATTATTGATTAAAGAAACAAATGGTGGGGGTGTTTAGACGGCAGCTTTACCTAAAATTAGGTAAAGTAAGCAAATTGGAAATGGAGTGGAAACACTATATAATAATTATTGCATAAAATAAGAAGTGGTGGGGGGAATTAATGAATAAAAAAAAGGAAAGTGGGGAAGCTTTTGGACGGCAAAATGGCTATAAATAGGAGGGGAAGAATTGATGAAATTCACGGCAAAGAAGCAAGAAAGAAAGAAAGAAAGAAAAAAATAGTAGCATACGATCCAATGTTCGATTGGTAGTCCGATATTTTCGATATAGTAATATCGAATTTCTACCGATGACGGGGTAAGCTCAAATCTCTAGTTAGTTTAAGTTTCGGTATCGAGTTGATTAATATTTTTATATATATTCGATACTGTCTTATTGATTTTAATTGGTTTTTATTAATTATCATGGTATACGAGGTAGATTCGGAACAACCGTCAAGCCCAAGAAATAAAAATAAAGTACCGATCTGTCAAGGTGAGTAAAACAAATTAGAGTTGAGATTAGAGTCTCAACTACCTTTAATTTAATGTTAGAATATATATTAAGCATGAAATTGGATTAATTAAAGGTTAGTAAATGATAAGGGTAAAAGGAATTTGGATTTGTAAACTGTCCTGTAGAAAACTGCATTTTTGAGCATGTTAGAGTCATTTCTGGAAAACGTGTTCTTCTACAAAGTTGTAGAGAACAAAATTTTACATGGAATAGAGGTATGATTTGCTCAAAAATGTTAAGTATAAGTCTCTGAATTGTTCTTAGAAGTTACGGGACTGGAACTGAATAAAATTGGAATCTGCTGGGCTAAATTGTAAAATTCGAAATGTTTAGGGGGTCAAATGGTGTTAATAAATTCTGAAAATTTATGATTGAAACAGGGGATTCATGAAATGAATGAAATTAAATTGCCAAGCTTGAATTAAGTCTCAATTGGTAGGTTAAAACCATTTAGATCATATATAAGATTATTAAAGAATAAAAAGGGGACTGTTTTGTGGAAATTGATAAATTGAGGACTTATATGTCCTATTTTTGAGGTTGCTGGATTATCAAAATAATGTTATAAGATGAATGTAAATGTGGTTAAAAACTTAAAATTTAATAGGTAGTGAATTGTAAGTTAAATGTACACTAAAGTGGCAAGTTGAAAACAGTGAGCAGAATAGGTCTACGAGAAAGCCCGGTTTTCAAACAATAAACTGTATTGATAAGTACATGCTAAAAATATGTACCATATATGATTTTAATGGTGTGTTTATAAGATTTCTATAATGGTAAAGAACTCTTTATTTGAAGTTGTAAGTAAAAAGATATGAATTTTTGAGTAAGTAAATGTCATAAAAACAGGGTAACAGTTTGCCCCTAAATCTGCATCAACAACGACTTTAGAAATTCATTATAAATTGTATAAGAAGAATTAAAAGTTATAATTTATATGGTTTAAAAGGTTATTCAGCCTAGTTTCGTTTAAAACAAACGAAATTAGATTTTGAGTTATAGAACATTTTATATAAATATTTCTTTGAGGACAATGCAAGCTGCCTAATGTACTAAATGATATATTTCTTTAATGTTTGGTTAGAAAAGAGTAGAAATGAAGGAAACCACAAAGTTGGAGAATAAGGAAAATGTCTCTAAGCTTGGATTGAGGTGAGTGTGGATGCATTTGTCTCGGGTGACACGGTATCATTCCGATTTTTGTTTCTATGTTCTGATATGTGAGTGTAGTTGTGTCAAGGGATAGGCTCGGTGCCTCCCCGTTGCATTATTTATAATTATGTTTGCATTTGTTAAGGGCTCACGTAGAGCAACTATGCTCGAATGACAAATTTGGTAAGTACCTTACATTACTTTGATATGTTCGAATATGACTATGAAATGCTACATGATATGGAGCTACGGCTCATCTTGTTATTTCATATGATATGATATGATTTGAAAATCATGAACTATGTGAAATTGTGTGTATTTATGGACGTTGGATACAATTGGCATGCCATAGGGTTATTCGAGCTCACCATGTAAGGGAGGACTACGGTCCAGGGCTACGGCCTATATGTGGGAGATAAAAGGATGGAAGTGTAAGGGATACATGGAGCTACGGCTCAGGGCTACGGCTCATTTATGATTCATGATATGGTGTACAGGGAATCCGCGTATCCAATGGTACCAATATATTATGTGTTTGATACGTATGCTATGTTATGCTCATGATATGATATTATATAAGAGATACATGGAGCTACGGCTCATTACTGATTCATGATATGGTGTACAGAGAATCCGCGTATCCAATGGTACCAATATATTATGTGTTTGATACGTTATGCTATGTTATTCTCATGATATGATATTATGCTTTGTTATGAATATAAAGTATGACATGTTATTGCATTATGATCATTTTTGGAAGCATGCTACATGACATAACATGTTCATTCATTGTCATTGACTACCTCACTTAGACTATGTAAGTCTAATGCATTCATTGCATAACATTTCAGGTTAAGGAAAGTAACAAATCGAGATCGGGATTAGTTGGAAGATTGGCAAGTCACTACAATTAAAGAGTAATGTGTTTTGTCCTTATGAACTCCTAGTATGGTGGCAAAGTAGTTAAAGTAATTATACTAGTCTTGTGGGCCTACTATTGTGTATACGTTGCCTATGTTCTGTATAAGGTTTTTAAAAGTAATATTGACTATTGAGTTAGTAATAAAATTGACATAATTGGTACTAAAATATTGATTAAAGGACTCTAAGATTTTTGTGAGTTGTTAGGCTCATTTAAATATGTAAAGAATTTTAGTAAGATAATTCAAAAAAGGAAATAGATTTGAATACTTTACAAAATAGTCACTAAACATTACATCGTTTAATCAGATAGGTAAATGACCTCCGTCAGTAATGAGATTTTACAAGCTAATAACTAGTAAGTTTAATTTCAGTATAATATCACGAATTTCAGATAAGGACCCTAATTTGTAAAAATTACAAATTAGTCCCTGAGTTTGAAAAAGTTTAAAATTGACCCCAATTTGAGTAAGTTGTTAATAAGTTAAGTGTTAAGTCTTAAAAGAGATTAATAAAATATTACGAAATGATTTTTTTGAACTTTGGAATAAGTTCTGATCTCTAATATGTTATGTCACTAAAAGATTTATGTCTCCGATCTCCGTATTATTTTCCGGTAGCGCTCTCCGACCCGGTTCTCTACCAGGCCGGGAAGGGGGTGTTACAGTTAAGTTCACCACTGTAAATTGAAGCAAAATAGTAAGTAAAAAAGAAATGTACTGGCAGCCAACAATTTTGAAGTTCAAAAGATGGAGGTGATAATTCAAGCGAATTTCAAGAGAAACAACAGAGATGAATTGAAGCCTCTAACTAATACCACCAACAATTATTGAAAGGCTTATTTTCAGTGCAAAGAACTTAGTGGTTTATTTTAAATAACACCTATTTATGAGGAGAGATTAAACAACTTGACCACCACTCTATCTCACCATTAGGAGAGTAGATAGTGAGATGGATTGGAACACTAGAGATTTGTTTGCTACGACCGGTTTCTCGATCTATCTCATCAGAAATCTCTTGCCTAACAACAACTGCAGAAAGTGTATGTACGATTACTGCTCTAAATCAAATAAAGATATAAACAACTAAAAATAACTGGAAAAAGTAACACAAGAACGCAGCATTAAAATGAATTGACAATGGTTGGATAACTGGATTAGCTTAAAAAGTTGAAAAAGAAAATGCTAAGTAATTAATTAGTAGTAGTAGACTAGTAGTGCTAACATATTCTATCAAAAAATTACTAATAAAAGTTGTAACTAACAAAAAGCATACCAGAATCGGTGAATCTCTTTTTTGGAAGATGCATGAATTCTGCATATTTTTTGCCTTCATCGATCTTATGAAGTTACAACACAAGAGGCCGCCTTGTAACAATCCCTGAAAACAATATTTTTTTTTGCATCATATCCATGTTTTCACATTCATAAATGTGGTGGGAAAAAAAGAAAGCAAAAGTTTACCTGCTCCACGAGGTAAAAAAATCTTTTCCAACAATACTTTCCAGCACAGATGACTTTCCAGAACTCTATATCCATTGTAGTGACGAAAGTATTATGAAGGAAGGAGATGGCAAAGGAATGAAAGAGAAGAAGCGTAAAAGCGAAAACGATGGGAGATTTTTCAAATTTATTAGGATAAATTATATAAGTCATATATTAATTATTGTATCACTTATCACAAAAATATGCTTGGCCTAGTGGTAAGCATGCTCCATTAACTCCCTAAGGACCCGAGTTCGAGTCTTCATAATGGCTTCTCGCTTTTGATTTTTCTTTCCCCCAATCAGGTGACACATGTCATCACCTGATTGGAAGGGGAAATTAATTAATTAAATAAATAAAAATAATTAAAATCCTCCAATAAGATTGTGACACGTGTCACCAAATAATTAAATAATTTATTTATTTTATAAAATTAAAATTATGATCGAATTAATAGAGTGTATAAGTAACAAGGACCAAATGTGTAATTATACCATTATTTTTTTAACTGCCACGTCACCCTTCCGTTAACATCTAACGGCTGGTGGTCAAATTGCATCCAATTTAATAGTATGGTGGTTTAATTGCTTCGGAAAAAAATAAAGTGGTCAAATCGCGACTTTTCTAATAGTATGGTGGTCATTTATGTAGTTTACCCTATTTAATAAAAAATAATATTCTAATTTTTTTTACTTTAAAAATTATACAGTTGCGTGGAATAAAATGCATAGATTGTAAACATTAATGGTAACTTCTCCACTTCTTCACTTCTTCATTTTCTCTGAGGCGGTTACAAAACTTTTCTAAGTCTTTTTTCTTCTTTTTCATCGTTTTTCTTTACCGGCGGCGGCCTTTGGCCGTTCTGCTGGTTCTGTACATAAATAAAATTCATCTTTTTCGATGAATATTTCGTTTTTCAAGTTTGTTTCTTGTTTTTCTTCTACTTTGCCGGATTCTTATTCAAATCTGCTTTTATGGCAGTTCTTTTGTCTGCTTGGTGGCAGTTCTTTCGTCTGCTTTTTAGCAGTTTTTGTCTGTCTTCATGACAGTAGTCTGTCTTTTGACAGTTACGCGTTCGAGTGACGAGTATCAACGAGCGCTTTTCAACGAAGGAGGCCGTTCTATACATGCTATGATTCCCTTTTGTGGTTGTGCCGACATGCCAAGAACAAGTAACAGAAGAATTTTTGCTATATTCAAAGAGCACTCAAGGCAAAGTTATAGTTTTTCTGGATTTTTATCAGAAGATTTCTTCTGACAGTGTTAGGTATGGTATTTTAACGTTTTTCACACCTTTAGAATTTTATTATTTTGTTCTGCATTGTAATTATCTTGTAAAAGGTGTGATTACTTTGTATTCCTTTCGCTGTTAATATAATCCAGATTCAAAAAAAAAATTATACAGTTGAAATTTTTTTTATCAACGATTTGAATATTGTGCTGTTAAAGTTGGACTTGGCGATTAATTTAATTATGTGACCTTTTTTTTAAAAGGATTTTAATCTTTATCGACTCGATCTATATTGGAAAATGAATTCCTACTCATCAAATCAAATAACAAGTTTGATATATTTTAGTATTGCATCTATAGAGTAAAGAAAATTTTAGCTATCTGCAGAAATCAAGACTGACATAATGATGCACCCACCAATCTTAGGTGTGTATATGTTCGGTTGGGTTTAATTTCATAAATTATTTTAATAGTTTATCGATTTTCGATTCGGTTTATCATGGTTTTTAATTTTTATATATTAGTTTTTTTAATTTTATATTTTATTTTATGAATTTTAAACCTTAATTGGTAAAGTTTGAAAATTTTTAATAAATTCGGTTCAATTCAGGTAATCACGGTTCGTAAACTTGTGAAGCATAAACGCCCAAACAAAGAGTCATATTGGTTTTTGATTTTTTTGTTGCCCAGTCCTACACACAGGGACGTAATCACATACAAAGTGTGAGTGGCAATTGCCCCCCAAAAATTAATGGGTTAATTATAATTTAAGCCCTAATCGTTTTGAAACCATTAGAATTAAGTCTTTGCCCCTTTTAAAATTTTATGATTTATTATTTTTTAGGCCTCTATAATCTAAAAATTAATAAAATTAAACCTTAATCTCTCATTTTTCTCGTATAATTACTTTTTAAGACCTGATAATTTTAAAACTATAAATTTAAATATAAACTTTCCTTAATTTTTTAATTAAATTACATTTAAAATTTTTTTTATTTTAGAGTTAATCAATGTATCCTCTCGTAATTCAATCATGATATCGTCCATGTGTATGTGAATCCACCACGTAACAATGACAGTGCGACACCTCTTTTACTTCTCATCAAGCCCATAAGAAAACACCATATAGAAGAAGGCAAATAAAAGAATGAAAAGCTGATGGCCATGCCAATGGGGCCCTTCGAAGCTTAGCAAAGAGTAAAACTTCAAACTCCCAACCTTTGAATTTGGAATAGATACGTATAATGCAATCCAGTCCCAAATTATACTTGTTTTCTCTTTTTTGGTACTTACATTTCTTATATATCATTTCGTTTTAGTTTATCCTAAAATATTAATAATATTAGTTAATAATAATGTGACACGTGACAAACAATATAATCAATAACATTGATAAAACATACCTCATGCTCGTGTCGTGTTGCTATTGGTTGGCATTGCTCTTCTTTTAATATCATGAATTTTTCGAGACAAATCGAGACATGATGATAATTTTAGCAAGAAGGAACAAGCGCACATGGCTAAACCCAGCCCCACAGCATCAAAGGATCCTAGAAGCTTGGCTTGTCTATGATTTGCTATTATGTAATGTTAGCTAAAGTTTAAGCAAATTGGCCCACGTTCCCCTAAATGCCACTCAACTTTTCCAATAAACAAGTCAGAAAATTATGGAGCTTGGCCCATATTAAAATTCCAATCTTAGTTTAAGGTAGACTCTTTTAAATATAATTCAAACTCGTGTTAATATGTTTTGCATGGCCCTTTTGGGACGTAATTATTACTATCAGCCTATCAGGGACGGAGTCAAGATTTGGGGTTGAGGGGGCAAATTATAAACGTTTGAAAATAGAGGGAAAATTCAGAAATAAACCAATTTATAAAAAAATTTAAATAGGGATACAAAGGTAAAAAAAAAATTCTTCGGGGCAGGGGGCGATTGCCCCTCCCGAACCTTATGTAGTTCCGTCCATGATTAGTACTATTAATTGCTTTTATAATATATAATTTATATTAGTTTATCAATAAATTAAATACCTTATAGATAAATAAAACAAATATCATTTTCATTGCAAAAGTTTGAATTACTTTAGACCCTACCTATTTATATAATGTGTTTGATCGAGTAATAACTTAATTGATATAGATATTTTCATATATATCTTAAATCTATAAGTTCGAATAGACTTAAATATTTAATGTTTTTTTATAGATGAATATAATTAAAGTTAATTGTAACACACGTCTCCAGACTATCATCCTCATTCTAAATTGGTCCCTAACTTTTTGAATGTTCTAATTTCATCCTCAAACTACGAGTTTCATTTTAAATTGGTTCCTAAATTTTTGAACATTCTAATTTTATCCTCAAATTACGACTCTCATTCTAAATCAATCCTCAAACTTTTTGAACATTCTAATTTCATCCCCAAATTATCAACATATGATAATCATATCTTGTGTTAATAAAACTATTATAAAAATTGTTAGTTGTCATGAAACACTAATGCGTGTTATGTAATAATACGATGTAGTATCAACGGTAATTTGAGGATAAAATTAAAATATTCAAAAAGTTTACGGACGAATTTAAAATGAGGGTCATAGCTTGGAGATGAAAATGGAAAATTCAAAATTTTAAAGATCAATTTAATATGAGAGTCATAGCTTGGGGATGAAATTTGAACATTTAAAAGTTCAATGACAAATTTAAAATGAGGATGATAGTTTTGAGAAATATGGTGCACTGAACTCATATAATTAAACAGAGATTTGAGATCGAGTGATAGTTAAAAAAAACGTATAAAATGCGTTGGTTGGGTTAGGTGAAAGTATTGTACGGATCCTCATATTAAACGGTGAATCTAGGGTAATTTACATTTTAGATCATCAAACTTAACATCCACCTTCATTTACATTATATACTTTTAATTTAATCAAAATACATCATCCAACTTTTATTATTTATAAATTTAGCCATTTATATCGACAACGTTAAATAATTTTAAAGTATAAAACTGAAATTTATATTTTTATTTGACATGTTTTCACATATCATCAATACATAATGTTTGATTTGCATTTTAAATTTTTTTATGTTAGCATTTATATGAAATTTAGATATTTTCTTTGAATTCATTTAGATGAAATGTTTTAGAAAATTGTTATAGAAAAAGATTAAACTTATTAATTAATTACTATTTGATGATGATATGTGAAAGGTATATTAAATACAAGTGATGATTTTAATTTTTTATATTATAATTATTTAACGTTGTCAATATAAATGACTTCATCTAAAAATTATAAAAATTAAATGATGTAATTTGATTAAATTAAAAGTTTGTGACATAAATGAAAGTAAAAGTGAAGTTTAGTTATCTAAAAAGTAAATTACTCGTGAATCCACGTGTAATAAGCTTATGTGGGCCTGTGCTTATCCTTTGTAGTTATTCAGGCCCCTGAAGTCCACCGGCCCAAATGGTACAGAAAACCCAACATAAGACAACTTTTGTGACAACAAGCTGTCCTCGTGAGACTGTACTCTGTAGTTGTTAGGGGCAAGTAAAATTGACTCGACTTGAAAAAATTAAAATTTTTAATTCGACTCGAGGCGAAAAAACTCGGCTCGTTTAATGACACCCATGACTGGTTTAGTGGTCAAGATTCTAGTAGAGGTGAAAGTCCACTTATTAACATCATTAAAATTCTTTTGTGACATTTTGAAATAAAAATTTAATAATTTAACAACAATGTAATCGAAGAAAATGATGTTGTAAAAACCTGGATTTAATAAAAGAATTTTAACAGTATTATCATTTGAATTTAAAATTTTAAATCCGAAAAACAGAGAGGTTAATTTCTTGAAAATAAAGACAAAGGGACTAAATTTTAAATGTAAAAAGAGTACATGATGATGAACTTGAAGCATATTTTATGATCCGAAATAGAAGTAATCCGTCTCTTCTTTTAAAACAATTTCGTGTACCATATACGCTTATGCAGTTGCTCATGTCTTTCGTTTTTTTTTCATCTTCTAAACCACCCAATAATTATTTGTAAGCTCTGTTCGTGCATCGTTTATATATAAATTTAATATATATATATATATATATATAATAATAATAATAATAATAATAATAATAATAATAATAATAATAATAATAATATGTTAAGTATGGCTCATATACTAGATGAGGGACAAATGTTGGGGGTGCGGGGGCGAATCTCCCGCGGTACGCTACATGGTAATTTTGGTATTTGTATTGGGATGGTTACTTTTATATATATTATTTGTAACCTAATTTGATGATTAATATAATCAGAAGAATAACAGCCGTTTTTTGCTCCCGAGGACGTAAGCACTCTGTTGAACCTCGTTAATCTCTTGTGTTATTGCTTGTTTAAACTTCTTATTCGTTTGCATGATTTCACAATATATATATAATCATGGGTAGAACACAATGTATGCTTGTAAGGGCCATGACCCCAAAAATTTATAATTTAGATCTTTTTACTTTAAAAAAAAAATTAATTTGAACCCCACAAAATATTTAAAATTTCATATTAAGTTTTAATTATTTAAAATATTTTTAATTGGATCTCTCTCATGATTTTTAAAAGTTTTCATTGAGGCTCTCAAAATTTTAAAAATTTTAGTTCAAACTCTAAAATTTTTGAAAAAAATTTAAATTTAACCCTTCAAATTTTTTAAAACTTTTAATTTTAAACCTCTAAATTTTAAGTTAGTCTCCCTATACCCTATAATATAACGTGGGATTACATGATTATGGTTCAGTCACATCATGGCAAAGTACAATGCTCGTTTATGTCCACAAAATTCCATTTGATAATAATAATAAAAAAATACCTCACCAAGTTGTAAGGATTAAGGAATGGTTCAAAATTAGTTGTGCTTGAAAAAATATTCTAAGTTTTGTGGCGTGTGGAAAAGTCAAGAAGCCATTATTTTAGTAAATAAAAAAATAGAAGCCATAGAAAAGTTGGAGTAATTTGAATTGTTTAATATTTCATAGGGGTATAATGGTAAATCGTCCATTTTATTTATTTGCTTCAAAGGACACTCCAAAAGGACAACGGAACCGTATGCGTTTACTAATATATACTCTTTAGAAAATTCTTAATTAATTAATTCAATTATTATAATAATATACAATTTTTTTTCTTTGAAATTGTCGAAAGAAAAAAGATTTTTTTGAAGTGTTGTTTTCCGCTGATTGTTATAATTGGAAAATGGAAATGAAATCCAAGTGTGAGGACGAAATTTAAAAAGATTAAAAAATATTCGTACTTCCCTTGATTCGGAAATATGCTACTGCTATTGCTATTGCTATTTCCACCATAGAATAAAATTTTGATATATATGTGGTATAATATTTAAATAGGGAACAAACAGCTTGATAAACCGGTCAAATATACTTGCTCAAAAATAAACTTTTTTAAAAGTTCATATTTAAACAACTTATTTATACGAAGTGTGTGTTTCTTAAGAATAAAATTCCTAATTATTACCCGCTTTTATAACTTAATCAAGAGGAACCCAACAAACCTAACAAGTGATCCCGGTGAAAAAGTGAATGATGTTCATCGCTTTGTTTGTTCATATAAATTCTTAACCTTTTAATAATAGGCATACATCTTGTAGACAAAGCGATTTAAACCCGTATCTCTTAGGATGAACATCATCCGCTTTACCACTGAAACACTTGTTGAATTTACTCTGTAATCACCTTTAAATTATGAACATATATTATTTTGTAATAACCTTTAAATTATTTAAAGTAGAAGAAAAGAATTCAATAAAGGGAAAAAAACCATTATTCCATGCTTTTCAGTTTTAATTAGGCTTGTAAACGAACCGAATGAACATGAACAATGGTGTGCTCATGTTCGTTCGTTTAACTTTAACCGAACAAATGAACGAACACGAACATAAACGAACACAAAATTTCTTGTTCATGTTCGTTCATTAAGGAATGTAGCTTGTTCGTGTTTGTTCATGTTCGTTCGTTTAAATGGTAAACGAACATAAACGAACACAAACGAACATATATAATTTGTTAAATATTTAATATTTTTGGTTAGTTCGATTAATTCAGATAATTAAACGATTTTAAACCGAATTAATCGATAATTGAAATTTGAAAAAACTCTTAATCATTAGCCGAAACCTAAAATTATCTAATAGATTAACCAATTTTATTTTGGTTCGGTCAGTTAGTTCGGTTTAACCGAATAATGAACACCCCTAGACATATGTGAATAAATTTAAATGAACATAAACGAACATAAATGAACATAAACTAACATAAACGAACGGATTGCCGAACATTCACGAACATAAATGAACGAACAAGCCCTTTGTTCGTGTTCGTTCATTTAATTAAATGAACAAAAAATCTTGTTCATGTTCGTTCGTTTAATAAATAAACGAACATAAACAAACTTCCCGCTGAACGGTTCACGAACGGTTCGCTTAACGTTCGGTTTGTTTACGGCCCTAGTTTTAATTATCCTTTATAATTGATTTCCTAACAATGACAGAATCTGAATCCTGGAATCCAAGCGGCACTACTTTTTAACATTTAATTATTGATTTAAAGCAATGGTCATTTTCCTGTTTATGATAACAATGCCAGATTTATTGCCTTTTCTGCTTCATAAAGGGCGTAAATTCATCAACATCTTTTCTAAAGATGAATGTTTTATTTATTTTATACAACAAAATCAGTATTTGGGATTTACTGCTATGCCCGCACCTGGATTTTACCAAAAGCACCCGGATTTTAGAACACTGGAGATTCAAATTCTCTGTAAAAAAAATGGAAACTTTATTAATTCCAGATTATTTTCTTTAATTTAAAAAAAGGTAAAAAAAATTTTCGATTTTTCCATCCGCAGAAGATCTTGAAGTACCGGTAAATCCGTTGTTTAACTTTTTCTTTCTTTCCAATCTCTTGTTTTCTGAAACAGTCTTTTGAGACTCTTCAAAACCATTTCAAGCCACAATAAAAAGACCAACCCCTCCCTTTCAATTCCTTTTCTTTTATTATAAAATAATTATAAAAAAACCCCACTTTAAAAAAGATAAGAACTTTCCCAGATAATCATCCATTGTTCTTGTTTTCTGGGTTTTTTTCATTTGTTTCTTGTACAAAGAATGGCAACAAGTAACGGTGAAGGAGCTGAAGGTGTAGCCAAAACAGAGACATCGACTGCAATGGAAAAGGCCTTGGGGTCTATAGGAAGTTTTAGCAACAATAAGGAGATGTTTCTGAGAGCAGATAAGATAGATTTCAAGAGCTGGGATTTGCAGCTGGAAAAGCACTTGAGCAGGGCTTGGTCTAGGGAAAACGATGGTCCAACTGTGACAAAGAAGGAAGAGTGGGAAATTGATTTGGCTAAGCTTGATATAAGGCATGTTATAGCTCATGGGACTTATGGCACCGTCTACCGTGGGGGTTATGATAGCCAAGATGTTGCAGGTATCGCCATATGTACCCTTTAATGTTTGATCATACACTGCTATAAGTGTATAAGTGTTTGTACTGTATAGGTGTGTATGCTGATAAAAAGATGTCATGTTCAATCTAGGATTTGTTGAAGTTTGTTCATGTAGTTGTGATTTTGAATTCCAGCATCTCCGAGCTATTTAGTACTTTTGACTTGCTCGATTGGTTCGATTGTGCTTTCTTAGTTGTTTGAATGTATGTGCCTGTGGAAGTGTGGAACATGAAGCATTAGGGGCAGCGGATGATAATGTAATAAGAAAATCACTTCTTTAGGTTCAGCTGTGTACAGAATACATTGTGTAGTAAGGGGTTTTTGCTTTGAAACTTGAGGTGAGTCGGGCCGTCGGGGGATGTCTTTCGACTAGCATCACTTCTACTAACTTGAGTGTAAGATTATATTGCTTTGAGGTATAATTCTTTGACATCCTCTAGTGTTTTGGCAGCTTCGCTATTGGAAAAGAAAAGGAAAAGCTTTGACATGCTAGGAAATTTTCATTTGGCTAGATGCAGATCGATGCTTAGCTTACCATAACTATCTGAATGATGTTTCATGATGACTTGCTCAGTTTCTGTTTGCAAGTAATAGGAACTCTTTCTTTATAAATTATACTTTGAGTTAGGAAATTTGTATATTGATTTTAGTGATTATTGCTTGTGGTATGATACTTTCAGTCAAGAACAACTGCCCCACGTCCCTTTACATTTTGCTTGGCATAAACGGCTTCTGCAGGGTTGTCATGGGGCTCCAAGATTGCTTTCTCTTTACAGAGTTGTTTAAATGGAACTTATTTATTTTTAATTAATTCAGGGCCATCTAAATCTCAGTTGTTTTAAATATTTATATTTGTTTATAAAGGTTCATTAATCTATATATGTGATGGCCATGTTTGATGTCTCCTTCTGATGATTGAGTTTAACATGTGCGGAAACAGTAGTCTCTACATTACTTGCTGTCTATATTCCGTCCATATTCGACAATGAAACATATTCTTCGCTTAGTAAAAAACATTATGTTCCACGTTGATGATATCCTAACTGCAAGGACTTGTATACATTTCAGTTAAGGTACTGGATTGGGGGGAGGATGGGATTGCCACAGTTGCTGAAGCTGCTGCTCTTCGGGCGTCATTCCGGCAAGAGGTAGCTGTTTGGCATAAGCTTGACCACCCAAATGTTACAAAGGTAAAACCAATTTATATTTTAGCCAGGTTAGGCATATGGTTTGCATTATGTTAATGACGGCACCGACAAACTCTCCAAAGACTTGGGAGCGAAGTATGCGGCGATGGCTCTGCTTTATGTTTTTTTTTTTCTGAGCTTCTTCTACTGTTATGAGTTTTATGACTACCATGGAATAGTTCTTTAAATATTTTGAATTCCAATGTCCAAATCACGAATAAGCGACCTCTTGTAGTTTATTGGAGCTTCAATGGGAACTTCCAACCTTAAGATCCCGACAAAAGATGGAATAAATGAGAACAATAATTCCCTTCCCTCAAGAGCATGTTGTGTTGTTGTTGAGTACCTTCCAGGTGGGACGTTAAAGAAGTTTTTGATCAGAAACAGGAGGAAGAAACTTGCCTTTAAGGTTGTGATTCAAATTGCTTTGGACCTCTCTAGAGGGTGAGTAGTTTTACTAGAATATTAGGATTTCGAACTTAACTCCGGAAAAATGATGGATTTTTTTTGTTCACCTTTTGCAGTTTGAGCTATCTTCACTCTAAGAAGATTGTACACCGTGATGTCAAGACAGAAAATATGTTGCTAGATGCTCATAGAACTTTGAAAATTGCTGATTTTGGTGTTGCTCGAGTTGAAGCTCAGAACCCGAGAGACATGACCGGGGAAACAGGCACTCTTGGTTACATGGCCCCAGAGGTATCCACTTCTTGAAGGTCCATTGATTGTGCTAACTTTTTAGCTCAACTGCAACAACAATTGGATCACCTAAAGCCTCAATTCCCGTTTCTATATCGTATGAGAATCTAATATGATACTTGTGTGTAGGTCCTTGATGGAAAGCCTTACAATAGGAAATGTGATGTCTACAGTTTTGGTATATGTTTATGGGAAATATACTGCTGTGACATGCCTTATGCTGATCTTAGTTTCGCTGAAGTTTCGTCGGCAGTAGTATGCCAGGTATGAGTTAACTCAAAGTACTGATCTTTGGGAATGTCCTCTACATAGATTATGATATTTCCAAATCTGAATTCTTGCATAACTGATAGGGGTCAGCTGATTAGCCTTAACTAATTAGCTGGATTTCTTTAGTATGTTTACTAACGATCGGAGTTGATTATACCTTGATGTCTATCTATTAGCGTTTACGTCATTTACATCATAAAACGGGGTTTCGATGTGTGTTTGTAGCAGAACCAATGAATGTTTGCACTTGAATCTATACTACTGGCACCTGGTTCTGATATCTTTGGTTGTAATGTCTGATGATATATGTTAACGATATCGGAGATTGTTTTTTGCAGAATTTACGACCAGATATCCCTAGATGTTGTCCTAGTTCATTGGCGAGCATCATGAGAAAATGTTGGGATGCACACCCCGAAAGACGTCCCGACATGGACGAGGTGGTGAGATTGCTAGAAGCAGTGGATACCAGCAAGGGAGGTGGCATGATACCGGAGGACCAAGCTCCTGGATGTTTCTGTTTCACCGCCCGTGGCCCGTGATACTTTTAGATCATTCATTTTATCTTGTTGGTACATAATTTTAGTTGATTGCGAACATGAAGCACTTCATTCTTAGGTTCTGGCAAGTCTTTCTATAACCATCAGCTTCGAATTTCGATATTGTGAATGAATAGAACCATATGAAAGACCGTGTCGAACACTTGGTTCAGTGCCTCAATTCAATGCATTGTTTCTCACATAATAGTGTGTAAAGCTTAATATTTATGCCAGTAAATAAATTCACATGATATTAATTATTAAATATTATTGTTTAAGTCTTAATGAACTTATAAAAGTAGTTTAAACTATTAAAATATAATTTAATTAATTTTTATATAAAAATATCTTGATGTGTTTGTTTCGTCTGTTTTTTTGTGACATAAATTTTTGTTTTTGTTTTATGACACAATTTTCTGTCTTAGTACAGTTTTCGTTTATCTCTTTTGTGACAATTTCGCGTTTGAGTAGTTATCATCATAGTGCACGCTCCCAATTATGAAAAATCACGGAGCATATGTGCACGATTGTTTATGTTTATCATAACTCCTACATCACTACATAATCGTCTAGCTGAATAGAGACAGAAATTTTAACGATGATTGTTAGGTATTTACGGAAATTAAAGGTCATGCTCGAAGAATATTTGATTTTTCTTCACGCTCCTTAAGTTTTCATCTATAAATTCTTGATGAACATAGTCTCTAAATTTACCTTATGTTTGGGGTATGTTTTGTTGTACCTTTTCTTATTCTAATAAAATCAAGCTTTTGTTTAGGAAAAGTTATAATATATATGTTATTTAAAAATATTTTCATATAGATTTTCATTTAAAATAACTATTATATGATATGGCTAAAGTATTTAATTTTCAAATTAATAATAAATGACATTTTAATCGATCCAAAAATGTATTTTATTTGTACTTGTATATATATTATAGGTAAATAAAGATAAAGGTCGAGTAGGATAATATTTGGGGAGGATGAATATAGTGATGAGTTAAGAAATTTTCTTGCCAAACAACCAATGATTTGGCACTGAATGGGTGTTTGCCCATTTAATTTAATATTTTATAATTAAAAATTTTAATTTTTATTTAAACGGGCATTACAGTCAACAAGTGTTTGTTCACAATCAATTTTATAAGAATTTAAAATTTACAAGGAGGTGTGACTGCCTCCTAACGCCCTTCGGTCCATCTTTGAATGTCATAACATTAAGTTTTATGGTCTTTTTTGCAAAGGTTGTCTACACCCTTGTGGACAGGGACGAAATTACATGGGGTTCGGAAGGGGCAATCGCCCCCCACTCTCGAAGAATTTTTTTCTACTTTTGTTCTTCTATTTAATTTTTTTTATAAATTAGTTTATTTTTTAAATTTGTCCCCCACTTTCAAACATTTATAGTTTGCCCCCTCAACTTTAAATCCTGGCTCCGTCCCTGCTTGTGGAGCAAATGCTCCTTGGTTGTGCTCAGCATCTGAAGTTTGGACAAGGAGATAGAGATAGATGTTGCACTTTGATGTAATGGACCAGACAGGTTCCAATTCTCTAATCTTTACTAGTTTTAACTCTACTTTTTCCAATTCCCATTATGTGATTCTACTTGCCTTCTTTGTTTTGAGAATGATTCAATTATTCCTTTATCCTATAATTCATTATAAAAGTAACAAATAAATATTCAATACACATATTGAATTTAAGATTTTAGAGGGTTAAAGGATTTAGTCCAAGGTTGAATGATTTAGTTTGTAGCGTTTAGGGACTTAAGGATTTTATTTTAGAATTTAAAATTAAGATTTATGTTCAGAGTTTGGAGAAGGGTTGTGCAATTTTTTACACATATTATTTATCAAAATATAACACAAATAATTAATGTTATTTTACCGACAAATGTTAAGTGCAATGACAAAGCACATTACTCTTTGAGAGAAAAAATTCTGGTATAGTTTAATTATTATTTTTGTTTACTTATTATCTAATCAAATGAACTAGGTTGATGGTGGGAGCGACTTGAGTCCAAATTTTCTATTTTAATTATTATTTTTTCGTTTCTATTAAGATTAGTAAAAATTAAAATTTGATTCTCAAATTTAAGGAATGGTCCCGGACACTCGGTAGAAAAGAGTACATTATTTTTTTTAGGTAACTCGGTTTTGCGTGTGAGTTAACAAATTTAGTTCTAATCTCAATTTTCTAGAAGCATAAGGGCTCGAGAAGCCCTTGAACTTTTAGGGAAAAAATTAATTAAGCCTTTAAATTTTTTTCAAACTTAATGTTACCCTTAAACTCCAAAAATTGATCAATCCGACCTGTTGTCTGACGGAATCTGTCATTGACCGTGACGGTCCACGTTAAAAAAAGTGATGACGTGAAAGAGGGGCTTAATTGATTTTCTTTAAAGTTTGAGGGTATAATTGATTTTTTATAAAGTTTGAGGGCTTATTTAATCTTTAAGCAAAAATAAAAAATAAAAAAAATTGTTAAAATATTCTAAAAATAAATATTAAATTACTAAAAAAATATAACTATTGTAATATCAAAATAAGATTAAAATTATATTATAATCTAATAAGTTGTGTAAAATCTAAAGTATATTCCAATTTATATGATGCAAATTCATGTTATAATATAGTTACATTACTTTTATTTGATTGAACCAGCAACTTTCATGGAATTTAAGTTAAAAGATAAGAAAAGTTAAGAAACATTATTGTGGCATACAAGAACTCTATGGTGCTAGACTTATTTAAAAGTTTTTTCCATCCGATCAAACAATGAACTTCATCTTGCTCGATGCATCTAAGCAATAGTATTATAGGAAAATTCAAGTATTTTTTTTTATAGTGAGATCACTTCCTTGATCAAAGAAGATTTTTTTTATATTAGAAAATGTAGCTTTATATTTCTAAAAATTCATTGAGAGTGTTTTTTATTTTAGTATTTTTTTAAAAAAATTAGTATTATGATATTTCTTTATATTTTAATTTAATTTAAATATTTTTAATTTTACTTTTTTCTTAAAGAATAAATAAGCCCTCAATTTTTCTAATAAAATCAATTAAACCCACGAACTTTCTAACAAAATCAATTAAGCCCCCTAAACACGTCATTATTCACACGTGGACTACTACGTCAGTACCGTGAACTATCATGTCAACATCGTCACATTGGGTTGGAACAAAGTTAGATTCGAAAATTAAAGGACAAAACATAAATATTAAAAAGTGAGAGAACAAATTTATAATTAATCAAAACTTGTTAAGAATATATATATATATATGGGTTAGGATCAACTTACACTGTGTAAAACTCTTTAAGTTTTACACCTTTTTTGGATCGTTGGATGGAAGAAATTGATGGTTGAGATTAACTCCGTGTTTTTAATTCCTAAGTGATAATCTTCACATATTTTACTGTTAACCTCATCCATCCGTTTCACTGATCCAACGATCCAAAAAAAGGTGTAAAACTTAAAAAGTTTTACACAGTGTAATTTGATCCTATCCCTATATATATATATGAAAGATTAAAAAAAAATTACCAACCAATTAGTCTAGTGAGATAAGACACTAGACTATTTAACAGGGACAAAGCTAGGATCTAACATTGGGAGTCTATTAAGCCTTTAAATCTAAAAATTAAGGGAGGCGGGTAAAAACCTTATTTTATTACTATTTAAACTAAGGACCTTAAATGCAATTATACCCTCCCATGCTAAACATGGCTTCGTCTCTGTCCCTTAAGCAATGTTAAAGGTTCGACCTAACATATCTGGAGCAAAATGGGTTGGAAGGGTCGCCCTATAATTAACTTTTATAATACCGATTTAGATTAGTCAATCAATGAAATGAATATCAATAGTTAAAAAAATAAAACAGAAAAAGCTCTTCCCATGGAGAAATTATATCATGGGTGATTCCCACCACGTCATCCATGGGACCAACCACTAGAAACCACCTACTTCATCATTTATTTCCATGTCATTAATTTAATAATAGAATAACTTCAAAAAATAGTTTTTAAAATGACATGTAAATATTTTAGTGAAAATTTAATGGTTGGAAAAAATGACATGGAAAAATCATGGTGAAGTGGGTGTTTTTCATTGGTTGATCCCATGGATAGCGTGGTGGGAATTACCCATAATATAATTTTTTCTTCCCATGCTATACATAACCGTCGCTGAGTATTTTGTTCTTAATTTTTAAAAAATATGAAATGTATAATAATTTTCTTAAAAAAATGTTAAAAAAATACAGAAAAAAAGTTACGAAAAATGGTATCAATGTGGAAAAAGAAAATTTCAAGTTCCAATGTAGACCCAGAAAAGTTTAAACATAGATAAGTTCATGTATTAATGTGGACAAAATTTTTTTAGGGTTAACTGTAAATTATCTATAATATACTGTATAAAAACACGAATTTTGAAGAAACTTTTTAATTGATAAAATTACTCTTTATTGTTCTTCACATTTACTAAATTAACATAAATTCTCAACGATTTATTAAACTATTCTTTAACTGAAACTAGACTTGGCAAACTTGACCCGAGACTCGAAACCCGAACCGAATTACCCGAATTGAAACCCGATTTTGACCTGAACATAATGATCCGAAATTAACCCGAAACCCGAAATAAACCGAACCGAATCGAAACCGAACCGAAATCTTTTGTTGAACCGAAATGGACCCGAACCGATTTGACCCGAACCGAATGCTATCCGAACCGAAAGCTGAACCGAATATCGACCCGATTTTAACCCGATTTTGACCTGATTTTAACCCGAATATCTATTTTAACAATATAATAAATAATAAAATGAAATATATTTTATTATCTTTTTATACTATACCATGGAAGAGACCATTCCTCTTGTCAAAGTTGTGGTATAATAACATTTTATGTTATTTTAGTTTCAATATTAATTAAATAAACTAATTTTTAAATTTAGAGTTTCAATGTACTATTTTCTCTCCCAATATTTAATCTTACATTTACAAAGAAAAAAATGTCAAAAGATTGCATTAAAAGGAATGAATACATAATAGACCAATTCATAGGGGCAACTTTTAATTGCATCACTACTAGTGACTAAATTAAATTAAACTTAAACTTAAAGTTGACTAAAATGTAACATTTTAAATGCAACATGACCTAAAAAGTAATTAATCTCTAGCTTAAAAAATTAGTGGCTTATTTCCCTCCAAAATTTTGTCTTTTCTCTCTCTATTTTTTTCAATTGTCTTTTTTTTTTCTTTCAATTTAACTTAAAAAATTGGTGGCTTATTTCCCTCCAAAATTTTGTCTTTTCACTCTTAATTTTTACCAATTGTCTTTCTCTTTTTTCTTTTTTTTAATTTAATTGAGTTTCAATTTAGATTAATTTAATTGAAATTTCACATTTAGTTTTAGAATTATTTTAATTATGTCCGTGATTTATGCTTTTAGATTTTAGTTAGCTCAATTAGATCCTAAGTTTAATAAATTAATTCATTTCAGACATTATTATTATTATTATTATTATTATTATTATTATTATTATTATTATTATTATAATAAACTTTGATTTAATATAATTATACAAACATTTTTGATATGGATATTATTATTATTATTATTATTATTATTATTATTATTATTATTATTATTATTATTATTATTATTATTATTATTATTACATATAATAAACTTTGATTTAATATAATTATACAACAAATTTGATATGGATACATGAAGCTTTGATTTAAATATTTAATCAAATTCAAATGCATAGATTAACAAGTTGAATCAGAATTAATCTCATACACCAATAACTCTAAACTAAACCATAAATACTAAACCTCAAACCTTTAACCAACTCAAATCGAATTGACTCGAAAATTTAAATGTTGACCTGACCTGAAATCGACCCGACCTGAAAGCGACCCGAACGACCCGATTTTGACCCGAACCGATAGCGACCGATCCGATATTGACCCGACCCGAAAACAACCGATCCGATTTTGACCAGATCCAATACCCGAACCGAATCCGACTCATCACAGACCCGAATTAGACCCGACCCGAACCGACCCGACCCGAATCTAAACCGATTCTAGATAGACCCGAAATGACCTGAACCGAACCCGAACCGAATGACCCGATTGTCACCTCTAACTGAAACTGGAAATATTAAAATTAGGAAGAAACATGTATAATATTTTTTATTAAAAATCATTTGATATTTTTTTTGGTAATATGTATGTTTGTTTTACAGTTCATGTTTAAGGTGCGAGACTGCCCATCCCAATAATATCGTCTCCAAAATTCGAATTCACGAACTCTCATTGAGAGTGAAATGTGCTTTACCAATGCATGTAACACTCGTTGGTTAATTTCATATATTTTATTATCAAAGTGCAACTTCGATTTTATACTATATTCTAAATTGCTTTTTAAGTGTCGAGTAAATAAATTATTGGGTAAAGTACACCAATGGTCACTAAACTTTTAGGACACGCTCATTTTGGTCACTGAACTTTTAAAAATTTTATTGGGTCACTCAACTTTTATTTTACTTTCATTTTGGTCCCTCAACTTTTACTTCGCTTTCGTTTTGGTCCATCCCGTTACCTTCCGTTAGAAAATGCTGAGTTTTCATTTTCTTCGAGGGTAAACTATATAAATGGTCACTGAACTTTTAAAATAATTTCATTTCAGTCACCGAAATTTTAAAACTTTCATTGGAGTCACAGACTTTTAAAGCAACACATTGATTTAAGAAAAAGCTCTTTCAATGTATTAAACAAAAGTAAGAAGTGAATTTTACCTTATGATTATTATGAGTGTTAAAAAAAATCTGACCCGATTGACCCAGTCTGCCGACCCGAACCTTTAAAAATCAGGTAATTCTTTAAAAAAATGCCCGGACCTGAGTTTTTTCTGGGTAGTTGGGTCAGGTATGGGCCAAAAATTTTGTGTAGCCGGGTACCCGACCTGATACTTTTAATATATTTATTTTTTAATTTTAAATTATATTTTATTTTAGGTTCCTTAATATTTTTACACTCGAACTAAATTTAAATCTCTAAATGTTTTCTAAGTTTGAATTATGTATTATGAACTTTTTAAATTTTTTTGTTCGGTAATTGGTTTAGAAATATAATAAATCAAGTTGTTGTAAGAAAATATAGTTAAAATTATTGAATAATAAGGATGGTGTTTTATTCATTTCTCTACTGAAATTAATACAATAAGCAATTATCAAAAGTATTTAAATTCAAACTAACGGGGTTGGTCCAAGTGGTAAGCAGTTTGGTTCCGCTTAAGCAGGTCTTGAGTTTGAGGCGTTGTGTCTGCAGAAAGTTCTCACTGGGAGACTCACCCACCAAAACCAGGTGTGCAACATGGTCAATCCGGATTAGTCAAGGTGAAGCCTAGAAACCGGAAGGACAACAAAAAAGATTTAAATCCACTTGTGCAAGAAACAAAAATTAAAGCAGACCAATTACAAAACTAATTACATTTTTTTAAAATGTCAATCTAAGCATTAATTTATGTACCAAGTAAAAAATTAAAGAATTTGTATTTAGTTTGAGGGTAAAAATATTAAGGAACCTAAAATAAAAATATAATTTAAAACTAAAAAATAAATATATTGAAAATACCGGGTTGGGTCGGGTACCCGACTACACAAAATTTTCTGCACATACCCAACCCAACTACTCGGAAAAAATATCGAGCCGAGTAATTTTTTAAAAAGAATTACCCGGTTTTTAAAGGTTCGGGTCGGCGGGTCGACGGGTCGGGTCAACCGCGTCAAGTATTTTTTTAATACATTGAAAGAGTTTTTTTCTTAAACCAATGGGGTTGTTTTAAAGAAAAACAAAAGTTGGGTGACTCCAATGAAAATTTAAAATTTTGGTAACCAAAATGAAAGTATTTTAAAAGTTCGGTGACCATTTATATTTTTTACCCTTGAAGAAAATGAAAACTAATGAGCCATGTCAGTATTTTCTAACGGAAGGTAACGGGAGGGACCAAAATGAAAGTGGAGTAAAAGTTGAGGGATCAAAATAAAAGTTGAGTGTCCCAATAAAATTTTTAAGAGTTTGGTGACCAAAATAAATGTGCCCTAAAAATTTGGTGACCATTGGGTGTACTTTACCCTAAATTATTTGACACGGAATTATTAAAAGAGATAATTATAAAATTTTAATATAAATTGTAAAACCAGTAGAAATGATTTTAAAAATGTTCAAACTGAAACGGTAAATGTTGTAATAACATAAAATTAGAGGGATCAATGGGCAAAAATGTTCGTGCTCTATAAGTAGGTTTGCGATAGCGAGCGAGAGCTTTCAACAACCCCCGGTTTTAATAAAACAAAGCAAATGGAGGCTTTCAACATCCCGGCGACGCCTTCATTGATGAAGGAGTTCCTCCGTCAGACTGGAGGCGCCGCCGTCATCGACGGCGGACTGGCGACGGAGCTGGAACGCCACGGTGCTGACCTCAACGATCCCCTCTGGAGTGCCAAATGTCTCCTCACTTCTCCTCATCTCATTCGCTCCGTAAATCTCTCTCTCTTTCAAAATTACTTTTTTGAACCTTGATTTTGTTTATTTTCATTATATATGATATACAATTCAATGTGGTTTATAATAGGAAGTTAGGAACTGGTTTTGCGTAAATGCTAGTAAGTTTTCATTTTTGATGGAAGGAAGGAGAATGGTCTAGCAGTGAGAAATGAATGGTTGGTGGAGGTCTTTTTTTGGATTTTGGTTTATGCTCTGATTGTTATAATTATTTTCACATGGAACTTGATTAAGCTCTTATTCTAAAAAATTAAAAAGAACAAAACTTGTTCTGATTTGGTTTGGATGCTGTATTGTATATATATCTGTATATGTATGTATAGAACACTGGACCACTTTGTGGAGGTGGTCCAGTTTTGATCTGGTGAGTCAGGTCAGTGGCATTTAAGGGTTACTGGTCACGAGTCAGTTTTGAGTTCTATTGTTTTGTATATGAATTTTACTGATACAAAGAGGTAATAACTGTTGTTATGAGCAAGTACTTGAGTCTGGGATGCCATATTGCTTATTTTAATATTGTGATGAAAGAATTGGCCTTTTTTTAGTTTGTAGAGGACTCCATGTCTGCACTTGCTCTCTCTCTCTCTCAGAAATCTTAAAAGGGAAAACAATAAACAGAATACTGGGATTGGGATTTTTGAAAGCTTAGTTCTCTTCTAGGCTTCTTAACCCATGTCAGAAAGGTTCAATATCCAAAGTGACTGCTAGTTGCCTTTTCAAATAAGATAGACCTAGGTTTATTTTACTTACCACAATTCAAGATAATTTTATACTATCCAAGTATGCAAGGTCCAAGTAAACAAGATTAACGCCATAATGCATGGATGGTTAAAAGTTGAGGTGATGAACAAGGAAGCCATAAGATTGCTTCTCTTTTTTGCACTTGTTAAGTTGATTGATTCGTCCGGACTCTGGCCAGAATATATTATCCTTGATTTTTGTGAATATTGATGTCACTGTAACACCATTTGGTTGAAAACTTTTCCAAGTTAGTTTTGCATTACGAAGAACCTGTTAAAAGTATGGTAATTTTAAATCTACCGAATGGGATGTTTAGAGTGCTTCTTTAGGTCATTTACCAAACGATTTTGAGCAGGTGCACCTTGACTATCTTGAAGCTGGCGCTGATATTATTATCACAGCATCCTATCAGGTAACAGATATAACATTTCTCTTTCTCTCTCTCTCATATTTGCCGACTGATTCAAATTTATGTATCTTTAACAGGCCACTATTCAGGGGTTCGAAGCAAAAGGATTTTCCAGAGAACAAAGTGAATCATTGCTTAAAAAAAGTGTGGAAATTGCCATTGAGGCAAGGCAAATGTATTATGAAAGATGTAGTAAATGTTCTAGTGATGGAACTGGAGATGGTAAGGTACTGAAAAAGCGTCCAATCTTAGTTGCAGCATCTGTAGGCAGCTATGGGGCTTATTTGGCTGATGGTTCTGAGTACAGGTGTGTGAATCATCTATGTAAATGTTATTAAGTAATGTTTAATCCAAATCCATTCTTCTTGCTTTTAGGCTATCTGCCACAATCAGTTATCTTTGTGTAAATGAAAATCATCAAATTTAGTACAAAATTACATGTTTCCTTTTCTTGTTGTTATATTCTCTATACTAGTGGGCACTATGGTGATGCAATGACGGTAAAAGCTTTGAAAGAATTTCATCGCAGAAGGGTTCAGGTCCTGGCAGAAGCAGGCCCTGACCTAATAGCATTTGAAACAGTTCCAAACAAGATAGAAGCTCAGGTATTGCTGGATATTTAATTCTGAATGGAACCTTTTTCCTTGAGATAAAAGTAAGAAGGGTGTGAGGAACAAAACCAACATACTAAATTTCATGTTTCCTGAATTGGCTAGTAAGATGTTATCGATCCAGTGCTCCATGTCTACTTTGTTGTTTAATTTGTTTCTTCTTAATATTGAGATTTTGGAGGCTCTTCATACAGGCTTATGCTGAACTCTTAGAGGAAGAACACTTAAAGATTCCTGCATGGTTTACTTTCAACTCAAAAGATGGTATCAATGTAGTTAGCGGTGATTCTTTGCTTCAGTGTGTGTCAATTGCCGAATCCTGCAAACAAGTTGTTGCTGTTGGAATCAACTGCACGCCTCCTAGATTTATTCATGATCTGATTTTAGCAATTAAGAAGGTTTTGGTTTTGCCAATATGTTATTTTGTTAATAAAATGTTTACTCTTTTCTCACCTTTTTGTTGGATATGGTTTAGCAATTAACTGGTTCTCTCCTTTTCTTTTTTTATGTTTGAGGAATCTGTTCCTGTAACGTTTTAGTCTAGAAATTTTGATGGACTCATCAAACTTTTCTGGTTAATAATTTGTGCAGGTCACTACCAAACCAATTGTTATATATCCCAATAGTGGTGAGAGGTATGATGCTGATCGGAAGAAATGGGTGGTAAGTTTATGTTCTTTTTTCTCACTAGACGATGCATGAAACATCCCCTATATTAAAAAGGGTCTGAATCTGTACCACAAGGGTCTCGTCCTTACTAACTAGATTTTTTTTTAGTTTTTTTTCTCAACATGATATCAAGAAACACATCTTGATTGCTATTTCTGAACTTAGCAATATGAAACGAAGTGCTACCACTTTAAACTACCTTCGATAGAATTCTATTTTCATTTGGCTTTAAAGAAAATAAGGGAAGGGCCCCAAGTATAAAGGAAATTGCAAAAACAATTGGAAAAGAAACGGAAGCTGAAGTATACTTATTTTTCGGTGATTCATTTGTTTCCGTGTTATAGTGGAGCCTTAATGGTCTGCATCATTCTTTTTGTGACAGCAAAATACAGGAGTCAAGGATGAAGATTTCATCTCTTACGTAAGCAAGTGGTGCGAGGTTGGGGCTTCGCTCGTAGGAGGTTGTTGTAGAACTACTCCAAATACTATCAAAGCCATATACAAGACACTTTCCCATAGATCTCTCGCTGCACCCAAGCAGAAATTAGCAACTTGATTATATATGCAACCGGGATGCTGATGTGCCATTTAAGTTTCAAACTTGTTTCCCACTTTTTAGTCCGAAGAGAATGCCTCCCACAAGCTTTGCCTAACACGTTTAGTAGTTACTTGCTGTTGTAGCAGCCAGTATTTTCGCTTCGTAAGGAGCATGCATCTTGTATCAGTTTTCGGGAATTAGAATTTATAAGGAATCCGACTGAGTTCTTATTTGGTTCTAACTGTAGTTTGTCAAAGGTTAAATACTCGTACGTATTGGCCTGACCATCGGAAGGTGTTTAGTATGTGTGTTATAAAGTACTCGTACTTATTTATCGGAGAACTTCATTACTATGAATCTGATTTTTCATATCTGGTATGCTAGAAAGAGCACTTCATTACTATGAATCTGATTTTTCATATCTGGTATGCTAGAAAGAGCACTTCATTACTATGAAACCTGCGGAAAGCAAAGATCTTAACATCCATTGCACTGAAATTTATGGCCGGAATCAGTGCAGAGAAAAGGTAAAGTAGTCAAATTTCTCTTTAAACCTAGCCTTTTGTAAGCAGCTATGGATTTTAGTGCCTTTTGTGAACCCACTTGGGAATTCTTTTCACAAAAATGGATCTGATTTCTTTTGAGTTGTTTAGCTGTTAGATCTTGAAGAAAGAAGAACATGGTGTTGCATATCACAATGTTGAATTGATGTTGACTGCTACAGATGAACTGAATTATTCATGTGGGGGGAAACACACACATGGAAAAAGTGTATATATATATATATATATATATATATATATATATATATTGTTTGCCCTAAGTTTTTGACATTCTACAAACAAAGCCACTGGTTTCTTTTGCTGGATACTTATAATGGTATGTGCATTTGGCTGAAGCTGAAACCAACCTCTTTAATGGAAAATCACAACTCACAGGTAGAGAGGTTCATGGGTCATGGCCTTTGGTTGAGTCGAGTCAGGTCAATTTACACTTATCCAATGGTTCAAAATCAATATTATATGAATTAGGATTTACTTACACCATGTAAAATTCTCTGCCCTTTTTCGGTGTCCTTACTTATGCCCTAACATTAAAAAAACACTACAAAATTAAATTCTAAATCCTAAACCCTATACCTTAAAAAATACACTCTACCCTAAATTCTCTAAACCCTAACCTAAAACTCTAAACTTTAAACCTAATTTTGAGCGTAGAGCAGATGTAGAGGCACCGAAAAGGGATCGAGAATTTCCATCATGAGAATAAATAGGTAGCTGAAATTATTTTCTTATCCATATATATTAATAGTATATTCTTTAATATTTATACAAATACAAAAGCTTTCCAGAAAGAAACAAAAGAGAAGCCAACAACAATAGGAGGAGGAAAGCATTAAAAGCAGTGTACCAAAATGGGAAATGGAGATGCTAACACTTAATTAATAAGAAAGAAAGCTTAGCTCATCCATTAATAACGGTTGCTAACCAGAAACCGCGTTGGTTTAAATCAGAGTTTGCTTAAGAATTTTCCCTCTATCCCTATCCCTATCCCTATGGAATCCAATGCCCATTTTTGTTTTTGTTTTTTTACTTAATCGTTCGATATCCGATAATCACATTAAATCTTAGTTAGATTTAAAATTTAACCTTATCGAATAATATCAACAACGTATATATTTAGGATTAATATCCTATACATTGGCGGTGGAAACTGAAAGTTTCTACAAGCGCCTTAGTTTTAGGGTATAGAGAGTTAGTTTAGGAGTTTAGGTGTAGGGGTTTAGAATTTAAAGATAGTTGTTTCAATTCAAGGTTTAGAGTTATAATTTAGAATTTATAGGTTAGGGTTTAATTTTAAGGCTAATATGGTGAGGATTTAGGTTTTAACTTATAAACCCTAAATTATAACCCTAAACCTTTAATTGAAACAACTATCCCTAAATTCTAACTCCCTACATCTAAACTCTTAAACCATATACCATAAACTAACTCTCTATACCTTAAAACTAAGGCGCTTGTATAAACTTTCAGTTTTCACCGTATGTATATAAAATATTTATCTATATATTTATTCGAGTTCAGCTTAACTTAAGATGAAATTTTTATCTAAATTCATACATTTTTTTTAATTTAATCTTTAATAAATTAGTACCCATTGGAACTGTAGATGGAACATTTATAAGTAGGACCCATTGGTCTTTAAATTTTCCTAACAGTTGCTTGCATCTTACATCAACTGTACTAAAGCTTCGATAGGTGCATATCTCGTATTTATGACTTTATGTTTCTACTTCCACCTTGCTTACCATTCTTTCTCTCTCTTTGTACACTTTGAACCTTTATTAATTTACCCCCCAAAGTTTGTCCTTTCTTTATGTTTTCCCTTGATTTTTTATTATTATTATCAAAATTTCACCTTGATTTTATTGTCCCATTAATTCTTGCTTTTGTATATTTAATGGTACACCATACAAGTACAACATGATATCAAGTCTATATTAAAGACCCCCCCCCCCCCTAACAAAAAATTTAAGGGTTAAATACTACTTTGACCACTCAATTATACCCTATCAAACAATTTGATCATTTAAGAATTTTTACTATTAATTTGGCCACTCAACCATACCCTATTAAACCTTATAGGCATATTCAAAAAAAAAATCTGTTATCACTTATATTATCAATTGTCGTTAACGTGACATAAATTAATCAATAAATGTGTGGGATTTATCATATTTTTAAAAATAATTTTTTTTGTTTTTTTTCTCATCAGTTTATTTTTTAAGTCTATATTTCAGTGCTTTTTATCCTCACAAATCATTTTTGGGTGGATGCACCATCCCATTTTCTACCGATCTACCAACTTTAGTGACCGGAGAGGGGCATTTTCGATCAATCTACCAACTTTGGTGATCGGAGAGGGGTAAGTGGCCCCCACAGGTCATTAATATCTCATACACCCTCCTTTACGTGTTGGTAGTTATTTTCTCTTTTTTAAAAATATGTATAATAGATTGTACAACGTCATTGTTTTTATATTTTTACTTTTTTTTTTCTTTTTCGATGTGAAATTAGTGTCTCTACTTTTTTTAAGGTGTGACATTCTCTCCCACTCAATTTCGTAATGTCCTCATTATAGGTCATCGTCATAATTGTTTAGCTTGCCTATCCCATTCACTAAGGTGCTCGACATGAAATTAGGCAACTAAAGGCATTGTGACAAGTTGTATTGAGTGAACATTTGAATGTTCAATTTCACGCCGAGTACTCTAGTAGGTGGAATAAATAGGATGAACAACCATGACAATAATCTGTGACGAGGTTGTCGTAAGATTAAGTAAGAAAAAATGTCAACCTGTATAGAATTTAGGCCATTATTTATATCAAAAAAAAAATTCTAGGATATAAAAATAATGACAATACACATCTATCAAACATTTTTTTATTTAAAAAAGAGGGTAATTCTCCTATATCAAATATGTTGGCCTAAGTTTTTTACCATACCTAGTTATTCCATTGATGTTGTTGTGGCTTTATCGGTTTACAGCCTTAAGAAAATTTTATTTATTATTACTTTAAAATGACATGTGTCATACATTTATCGGTTAATTTATATGACATCATTGTTCTATAATATTAATAGATGATACGCATAACATAAAAAGATGAGGACTAAATTAATGATAGAAATTCTTAAACTCAAATCTTAAGGTAAAGATTAGAAATTTAAAATTTTTATATTAAAAAATTGAATCAAACTTCATATTTATGAATAAGTTTATACGTTCTTTCTTTTTAGAAAAAAGATGTTGAAAAGGCATTTGGACCGGAACTCTGATAACTTCCATGAGCTAATGTTGTGTTTGGTTTAGCATTAACATTATAGTTTTCTCCAAAAACAAGATTAATTATTAAAGTTTCCTAAGACATAATCAAAAGAGAGATGTTAATCTGGTGATTAGATAGCAATGATGAACAACATGAAAAGTCATTCATAAATGGGTGCCACGTCGATATAGCCTTTTGCCTCGACAACTATGAGTTGGACCATGTTTCCACAAGACCAAATGGATACATCAATGCTGCTGGTGTGCCTGGTGGAACCTCGTATCATCACCATTAGCTTTCGATTAAACAAAATAAATTTGGGGTCAATGTTTAATTTTAAAATGATAAGGTCCTAAAAGAATAATAAATTAATTTTTTTTAGAGGGACAAAGATTTAATTGCAATTGTTTTAAAATTACAAGGATCTAAAATGTAATTAACCCATCAAATTTAAAGACAATTGTCCCTCCCACGATACATGTGGCTCTCTCCCTACTTGGAATGTGCGTTCGACTCCTCTCAACGACTATTCTCCTCCAAATCACTAATTTCATATCCAATCAATCCTTTTAGTCATTCGATTTTTTAATTTCGTCGATTTAATTCCTGTCGCTCTTCATTTCACACAAAATAAAATAAATCACGCAACGACTCGACCTAAAAAATAAGTCATGATAAGTTAAACACGATCCACGAATAAAAACAACAACACAAAAGCACACTAAGAAAACAATAACCGAACTTACAACAATAATGTAGACATGTTTGAATTTGATTTCATCCATTTGGATTTAAATTTGGTATAATTGATTTGATGATAAACTAAGAATTAATTATTTGAAGTCATTCAATCAAAACTCAAACTAATTTGAACCTAGACTTATTCGAACTCAAAATTAATTAAATTTTTAAATGATTCGAATCTATAATATTTGAACTTAATACACCCCAAAATGATTCAAACAACTAAATCTGCAAATGACCTAAACTTTAAGCGATTAAAAGTCAAAACTCATTTGGACCTGTAATGGCTCGATCCTACAAACTCTAACATTAAACTTAAAATAACCCTAAACTTAAAATTTATCAAAGGCTTATTATAATGTAAATGATCCATATTTTTTAGAACTACAATTGATTTGATCCGGATTAACTTTATTCAAAAACCAACTAGACCCACCCAATTGATAGATCTATATTAGTGGATTATATGATCCAATTAAGATTTTCTTTTTTGTGTGTGAATAAACATGTTTTAAATCATTAGCTGTTAATTAAAGCATTTTATTTAAACTTAATTATAAAATATATAAATAATAATATAAAATTGAGATGATTAAAAAAGTTAAAAAGTTTCAATCCGGATATAATTTGATACAACCATATGAACACTCAAACATGTTTTTTAGGGGGGAAATATTCTGCCGTTTTACTTCATTGGTTTGGTTTAATCCCAATTAGAACTACTTAATTAAAATAAAATAAAAGTACACATATACACATAAAATAGCAGTCAAATAAAGGGTGAAATACATAAATTACCATTGAACAAAGTAAAATGATCTTTCTGGCCACTTAAGTTTCGGAAATCATAAAGTGGCATTAAACTTATTGAACTGTTATAAAATGATCACTGAACTTTATCAAACTAATACAAAATGATCATTAAAACTTGTCAAATTGTTACAAAAATAATCTTTAAACTTATCACAATTTATCACTATTTTATAACATGTAACGATCATTTTATAACCGTTCAATAAATTAATGATTATTTTGTAATTTACAAAATTAATGGTTAAGAAATATTTTGTTTAGTTTAATGACACAAGTATACTTTTCCCCTAAGTAAATGTTAAGACTGAGAACTTTGGAAAATGGAGAAATAAGGACTTTGCTTAGTGAACCGGACACAGTTTCCGACATGCAGCATGTGTCTTTAAAGATTATTCAAATTGAACAAACCATACACCAAGACTTCACTTTTGTTCAAGCTTATGACACTAACATTGTTGAACAAGATCCTACTTGCAAAGTATATATATATTTGTTAATTTGATCTCTATTTTTTATATATGATAAATTTAACTTCTAATATTTTAGAAAGAGTATAATTTGGCCCATGTATTAAATTCATCAATGAAGTGTCTATGTCTACTAGCAGCATGCATTAAAGTCATACTGATTATGTTTTATTAGTCTGTGAATTGTCCACTAGTGAAGTGATTGTGTCGGTCGAGCCATCACATTTGTCGATTATCGAACTGAAGGACAATAACATGGAGTGCAACAAGTGGTTGAAAGATGTAACATGAGGGTGCAATGTCGAATTTTTTTTTTGAATATAACCGGCCTTCATTAATTATTAAAAAAGTAACTTAAAACAAATACCAAGAAGTGTTCTAGAAAAACCAACCGATAAACTTGTAAAAACAAAACTAAAGAAAACTCAAAGGCAAACCGGAAAAACAAAGAGAAAACGATGAAGGCGGTGCAACCACTCCTCACACCAGCGGACCTGGGATGTATAAGACACCGTTACAATCGATCTGGAGGAGCGTGAATCACCAGAAGCGTAGATCTGAACATGCATGAAAGATCTTCTGGATGAGATGACGAAACAGAACGGAGGGTTAGAGAATCACAGTGGTGGCCGGTCCTCCTCTACCACCACCTGCGCGCAAATTGGGACTTCTTCTACCCAGAAGAGGTCGACGGAACCAAGATGGGAGGCGTCTGCTATCAAATGTGCTGCCCGATTCATCTGTCGAAAGGTATGTGCAAACGAGATCTCAGTAAAAAGCTTCGCTCGTTCCTTTATTTCATGGACAATATTGCTGATGACTGACATATCCGGCTCATGTGACTGTAATTTCTTGATGATTGTGAGGGAATCCCCTTCAATTTCAACTCGCCGGAACCCTAGATCGTAAAGCAGAAGTACGGCATGAAGTGCCGCCACCGCCTCCGCCTGGAAAGCGTCTGAGACATGGGAGGTAACCCTTCGACTACTACCCATAACATCTCCATTATGATTACGGATAATAACCCCTGGCCATGCTATCTTTTCTGAGGAACGGAAACATGCATCAAAATTTGCCTTCACAACGCCGGCCATCGGGGCAAACCATCGAAGTGCTGTCGACGAAGAAGGGGAAATCTGCTGTGGTAAAAGACTCTCAACCTCTCTACAATATGCTTTGATGAATGAGATAGTGTGATTGTAAGAGTTTGATACACCTTCATGAAGTTTCTTATTCCTCACAAACCAAATGGACCACAATATTATCATAATTTCTGTATGACGCACCTTAGGGTGTGAGACTAACACCTACGATAGCCATTCTTTGAACGATAGGGTTAAAACTGTCGAAGGCCAGTTATAACCCATCCCTTGCCATATCAGAATAGCGTTATTACAATCCCTAAAAACATGCTCCCTAGACTCAGGCACGTCTATACAGTCTGGGCAATTAGGAGTTTGGGCAATACGGCGATAATAGAGACATGCTTTAGTAGGTATAAAATTACACAAGAATCTCCAAACCTGAATTCAAACTTTAGGGGGACACTTGGTGCTCCATACTGATTTGAAAAGTTCTACGTCCGTAGGTGACATTTACTCTGCTGGCTTAAGAAGATTGTATCCACTTCTGACCGAGTAGATTCCAGTTTTCTCTCCACTCCACACTAGACAATCTGTTTGAGGAAAACTAGATAAAGGAATAGTTAAGATCTGAGATGCTTCATTAGGCAAGAACGATTCCCTAATAAGATCTCCATTCCATGCGCCACCATTCTGGCTTAGTAGATCCGACACCCTACTGATACCATTAACCGGAGGGGACAATAGACGCTTAGGTATAGGACCCGGCAACCAGCAATCACCCCAAATCGAAATTGAATGCCCATTACCTACTTTCCATCTCAGCCCAAGTTCTAGAAGGCCCCGTGAACTCCAAACACTTCTCCATATCAAGGACGGGTGAGAAGTGAGAGTGGAATTGAGGAAACCAGTATTCGGGTAATACTTAGCCTTAAATATCCTTCCCACGAGAGACGCCGGATTAGACAATAACCGCCAGACTTGCTTAGCAAGAAGGGCCACATTGAAAGCCGAAAGATCCCTGAAGCCCAGTCCACCTTCTGATTTCCTACGACACAAGAAACTCCAATTACACCAGTGCATACCACGTCTTGTCTGAGACTTCTGCCACCAAAACCTTGCCATAGCAGATTCAAGCTTTTGGCACAAGGACTTAGGAAGAAGAAAAACCCCCATTGCATACACCGGGATGGCTTGTAGGACCGATTTCAAAAAAACTTCCTTACCCCCTTGAGAGAGAGGGAATACACACCAGTTCGATATACGTGCCTGCACTCGATCAAATAAGTTTTGAAAAGCCTGTTTTTTATTACGGCCCACTAACGACGGAAGCCCAAGATATTTCTCGATGCTGGACGTATGATCTATTTCTAGGAGATACTGAATATCCATCTTGACCGAATCACTCACATTACTGGAAAAGAAGAGGCCTGACTTTTCAAAGTTAATCACCTGACCCGAGCAGATACTATATTCGTATAAAATACTCTTTATATTTTCCGCATCAGTCACCGAGGCATCGCCAAAGATTATGCTATCATCTGCAAAAAGCAGATGAGTAACATTTGGAGCATATCTGTTAAGTCTAAACCCCTTCACTGTACCCAACATATTTCCTCTGCGTAACAAAGATGACAATCCCTCGCTACATATAAGGAAAAGGAAAGGGCTAAGAGGATCACCTTGCCTAAGCCCTCTGGACGGTAAAAATGATTCACCAATCATACAATTAAGAACAACTGAGTAAGAGACCGACGACATACAGCTCATAATACGTTGGACCCATTCTGATGCAAAACCCATCTTCTCCATAATCTGAGCCACAAAAACCCATTCTACTCTATCATAGGCTTTAGACATATCTAATTTCAATGCGAAATTACCTGAGCGTCCCACACGCTTTTTCTGCAAACAGTGAAGGATTTCGTAGGCCACCATGATATTATCTGAAATTAGCCGGCCCGGAACAAAGGCACTCTGGGCCTCATCAATGCAATCGGATAACAGATGTTGCATTCTATTAGCAAGAACTTTGGACACAATCTTATATAAGACATTACACAAACTAATGGGCCTGAATTGGCTCATATGTGAAGGGTCAACTTTCTTAGGTATAAGCACAATGTGGGTCTTGTTTATTAAGCCAATATCAACCTCTCCATTTAAAACAACAATACAAAACCGAGTCACCTCCTTACCAACAATATTCCAGAAACGCTGATAAAAAATGGCTCCCAAACCGTCCTCGCCTGCTGCCTTCAAAGGCCCCATCATCTTAACTGCCTGATAAATCTCCTCCTCAGTATATGGTCGAAGAAGCCTCCTATTTTCAGCCTCAGAAATCTTCGGAGTAATTCCTTCCAATACATGTGAACAATCTGCAACACCCCCTGAGTTAAAAAGATTCTGAAAATATTCCCTCGCAATAACTTCCATTAGATCAAGGGAGGAATAAGTAGCCCCAGCATCATTCGTAAGCTTCAAAATTCTATTTTGCTTCTTACGTTGGGTAGCATGTCGGTGAAAAAACGCAGTATTTTTATCACCGTTTCTAAGCCAATTTGCACGCGCCCTCTGTTCCCAATAAAGCTCAGATTTATCAGCTTCTAGATTCAATGACAGTTTGACCTCCTCAAGTTCTCCCAAAATCTCATCCGTAGGATATAGGCCCACTAGTTCCTCCAGACGCTTCGTTAAACTTCGCTTAGTTATCTTCCTACTGGCCCTTAATTTGCGAAACCAATTGTCCAAACCCAACCCTACAAAACGTAATCGGTCGGGTAATGTACCCATAGAAACTGCCCATAAATTTGCCACCTCAGTCTCGCATGATTCTTCCAAAATCCATGTAGCTTCAAATTTAAAATGCCAGTGGGCTTTGTTTTCTGCAGTTGAGGGCGTGTTAACAAGCAGCGGGCAATGGTCAGAAAATGAGTGAGCTAAATGAGAGAGAGTGAAATGTGGATGGCAAGACCACCACGCATTATTCGCAACACCCCTGTCTAGTCGCTCTCTGATGTTAGTGTCTTCAAACTTCCCCTTTTCTCACGTAAACCATCTACCTTGGTAACCCACATCGGATAAAGCACAATCATTTAGGGCCTCCTGAAAGTCACTCATTTGCCGCTGACTTCGGACCCTACCTCCCATTTTTTCAAACGAAAATAATAACTCGTTAAAGTCCCCGATAACTAACCAAGGTATATTGGGGCAATCATTTAACTGACGTAGTAAATTCCAGGAATCCCTACGATATCTCTCCTCCGGAGCACCATAGAATCCAGTGCACCTCCACGAACGACCCTCACCATCATCCGTAAACATAAAATCAATATGGCAGTCTGAATAGGAACGGAGAGAAATCTGACAGCTGCCCTTCCAAGCCAAACAAAGGCCTCCACTTCTTCCTCGCGAACCAACCTCAATACCGTTCGAAAAACCACATTTCCTTCGCACCCTTTCCATCTCAGCAGACTGTAGTTTGGTCTCAATAAGAAAAACTACAGACGGGTTAACGTCTCTCAAGTAATCCCGGAGACGTCTTACTGTTCGAGGCTTCCCCAAGCCCCGAACATTCCAACTAATTAGCTTCATGGATCCCGGCGGGCCTGAGCATCCAAGCCGGCCGATGGAAAGACAGTTGTTGAAGGGGAAGCCACCCCTTTATCTGTAGGGGACAAATCAGAAGCCTTTCTTGGACGTTTAAGCCCATTCGAGGGTTGAACCGGGTTGTCCTCATCCACCAGGGTCATCTCCGTGTCAAATAAAGGAGAGCCCGCAGAACCAGGTAACAATGGGCCCACTCCAAAAGAAGAACGAACTTGTAGACGTGACACATTGTGCGGCCCAGATTGGGTTCCATATCCAGATTGAGATAAGGCCAATCCCTTCTTTTTCTCTATCAGATCCGGATTAGGAGCCTTATTCTCATCACATTTATTGAAGTTTATCTGCTGGCTAACATTCCGCCGAGAAATGCGGGATACACCTCCATCCTCCTCACGCAGCCAATTACTCACCGGAACGCTTCGTCCTCTCGCCGGAGCACGCAAAGTGACGTCCCATGGGAAAGGCCCCTCATGCTGAGGCTGAAGAACACGTAAAGGACAAAAGCCTTCTCCATGTCCAAGCTTGCCACAACGAAAGCAAAACAAACGCAACTTTTCATATTGAAACGATACGAAAGTTGTACCACCATTTGGTAAGAGAAGTTTCTTACGACGTTTTAAAGATTTTGCCAGTGAGATCCTCACCCGAATACGCATACAACCCTTAATTCCAAGCGTAAGAGCCGATGAATCAAACTCTAGAAAAATTCCAATGAAGTCACCAAGTTGTTTTGCAACAGATTCCGATATAAACCCACTCGGAACATCATTAACAAGAACCCAAAAGTCCACTTCCTTAAGCGAAACTGTACATGGATCCTCCCCATCTTGGATCCAATGTAAAATAAGAAGATGAAGATTGAAATACCAAGGACCCTCTTTTTCAATTCGATCAGCATCAACAGAATTAAAAAGCCGAAACAAATATCGACCCTCACCCAAATCAGAAATTGCAATACCACCAATTGGGTGCCAAACATTCGCCAGAGTTGCTTTCATGGACTGAAAATGAATTTGACTCGTAGTAAGGAACGCTCCCACAAAACAGAACTCAAAAGAAATCGGAGATTCCACTTGAACCGGAACAATAGCAAGTTCTTGCTCTTCCTCTTCTTCGTCAATAGTGAGATCTGCCAAAACATCTTGCACAGTGGCCATAAACGATAGACTTATGTGGGAAACTGGGCAGCAGCCAGAGAGAGAAAGCGGAAATAATAGAGAGACTGGGCAACAGCCAGAGAGAGATACTGGGCAATAGCCAGAGCTTATTCCTATCTGTTTTACAAACACAAAATATACATACTTTAAACATAGAGTACCACGTTTGTCCCAAATTTATAATTATCCTTTAATACTAAACCTGATATGTGGTGTGATTTACCGTTTAATAAAACATAATAAGCATTTCTAGCCAAGTATGAGGCTTCTAAAGTGTTTGAGGGGATTCATTCAATGCTTCTAAAGTGTTTTTTTTAAAGAAAAGCTCGGCCATTGTGAAGATTCAACCTTTCTTTTGGCACAAAAATTCCCCTATTACAAACCCCCTATGCACCTATGTAATCAATGGATTATGTCTGATTCTGAAGCTCCAAAAACCCACGCTTCCAATAACAACAGCCTTGATCTTCTCAAACAAAAGTTCCCCATCAAAACACTTACCATATCCTCATCCTACAAGTACTAAAAGCATGTTCATAAAACCAGTTTTGGCCCTGAATGTTGAGTAGAATTAGGATTCAGCCTTGAAACAATTTTGTTTGTAGTCTCATTTTAAAGATTATAAAACTAGCAGATGTCAGAAAGGGAAGCAGTGTCTCCATGTTTATACATAATGAAACCCTTTAAATATATCTATATATGTATATTTTAAGCTTTGGAGAGAGAGAGAGAAAAACAGCTATCTCCATTGATATCCTTGGTTCAAGCCTTGGATTTTCGAGGGTGTTAAGAAAAACTCAAAAAAGGGCTCATCTTGCACTTTATTCTCTTCAAAGTTCGATACTTTGCCCTGTACCTTGAACCGAGGTTTTTGTTTCAATAGAAAGACCAGACCATCCCTTGTTAGCCTTTTATGTGTCCTACATTGTCTTGTTCTAACCTCAGTATCTCTTTGTGTTATTTCCACGTTTGAGTTGTTGTCTTGTTCTTCCATCTCTCTGTTGCTGGTTTTCCATTTTCAATTTCCTTTCCTTTTCTCCCTTTTAAGAGTTCTCCACACCAGCAAAGACTGAGTCTTTTTTGGTTTTCACCTGGTTCAAAGTACAATAATAATGCAGATTAAAAACTGGTGTTTATTTTCTCTGCATTACTTGAGGGAACTGAGTGCTACCCTTCCTTTCATTTCAGCCATCATTCAAAATTAGAACACTTCTCTCCCATTATTTTCAGCAAAAGCTTGGAATTTTCCCTCTTGTTTTTCTGGAGAGAAAAAAGGGCCCTGTTTTCAAGGTTTTGTTGTACTTTTCTATTTGTCTTTGTTTACATTTTATCAAGGGGGCAGAAGAACAACTGAGAATATATCATTAAGGTCATAGTCTGAGCCAAAAGAAGCAACCTTCTTCACAAATTCATAATTTATTATTTGCTTACAAATCTGGATAAGACTATATGAAAGGTGTGTGAAACAATGAGAGGTGGGAACAACAAGAACAGCAAGGTTTTTTTCTTTTGAAACAAAGCCAAAAAAAAACCCATTTTGATTCTTCATGTCATTTTAATGTTTTAAGCATGAGATTTGCTGATTGGTTTAAGTGTGTTTTCCCTGGTTATGAAGCTTTCATGGCCCAAGACATTGGTCAAGAAATGGTTCAATATCAAGAGTAAAGCTGAGGACTTTCATGCTGATGATGTTGATTATAGAGGTGACTTTGATTGATTTCAGATTCTTCTAGACACTGGACACTTGCATTTGCATTAAAAACATGTTTTTTTTTTTTTTGGGTACTTGGCATTTGCAGCCTCAAGATCTGTTTAGTATACTTGTTTTCTTCCTCTCAAATTTTCTTCTGAAATCTATGATCTTTGTTTTTTCTGGTGTTTGAATATGTGAAATTGATACCCTTCTGATAGAGAGAGAGAATTGCAGCAGCTTTAACAACTTTATGATTCTTCTTTTTCAGGTGTTGATGAAGATTGGAGGCACCATTTTTCAGAGAAGGAGCCATGCACCATCAAGAAAAGTAGAACAGGTTTGGATTTTGGACCACACCTCTCTTTTTTGTCTCTCCCCATCTAAAAAACTTATAATTAACTTGCTTTTGGATGGTAGAGAGATCGAGCAAGAGGTATTCGCATCGAGCTCGGCGAGGTAAAATCGATCTCGATGGCTCGCAGTTTACGGATGTGCATGATTATAGGTATGTGTTGTGTTCTTAGTTGCTTTTCTGGTGTTCTGTTGAGTTTTGTTGAATAGGATTTGGTTTTGTAGGATTTTTGTAGCTACATGGAATGTGGCTGGGAAATCTCCTCCTAGTTATTTGAATCTTGAAGATTGGCTTCATACTTCTCCTCCTGCTGACATTTATGTTCTCGGGTATGTCGAGCTGAATCGGATTTCTTCCATGTTTAGGTGATTTTAAAGGAATGGAATTTATGATATTTGATAGAAGCCTCTTGGATCTTTTTTATTTGGTCTTGTAGTTTTCAAGAAATTGTCCCTTTGAATGCTGGTAATGTGTTGGGAACCGAAGACAATGGACCGGCTAGGAAATGGTTAGCTCTCATTAGGAAGACGCTGAATAGTCTCCCTTGCAGCAGTGGTTGTTGCCACACACCTTCACCGATCCCCGATCCGCTTGTGGAACTGAATTCGGACTTTGAAGGATCTACAAGGCAGAAAGCTTCGTCTTTCTTTCACCGCCGATCGTTTCAATCCTTGAGTCGTAGCATGAGAATGGATAACAACATGGCAATGACACAACCCCAGCTCGACCGCCGCTTTAGTGTCTGTGATCATGTTATCTTTGGACATAGACCTAGTGATTGTGAGCCTAATTTCAGATATGGTTCGTCTGATGATGAAAACGGACCGGGGGAATCACCAGGGAATACTCAATATTCACAATATTCTCCGATGTCCTATGGTGGATCTTGTGCCATGGAGGAAACCAGTAGACAGATGGGGCATTCAAGGTATTGTTTGGTTGCCAGCAAGCAAATGGTCGGGATATTTCTAACCGTTTGGGTGAAGAGTGATCTTCGAGATGATGTTCGCAACATGAAAGTGTCCTGTGTTGGCAGAGGACTGATGGGTTATCTTGGAAACAAGGTACATTTTCGCCTATGAAAGTTTTCTCCGATTTGAGCAATGTTCTTGAACTAGAAATAAGGAGGCATACTCGTTTCTTGAGTTTTCCAGGGATCCATTTCTATTAGCATGTCTTTGCATCAAACCAGCTTTTGCTTCGTCTGTAGCCATTTAACATCCGGGCAAAAGGAGGGCGATGAGCTGCGAAGAAACTCCGATGTTATGGAGATCCTAAGGAAGACAAGGTTTCCCACGGTCCATGGTATCGGAGACGAGAATTCTCCCCAAACGATTCTCGAGCATGAGTAAGCCTTCATATGTTTAATTATTACATTAGTTTCCCTGATATTATAGCCTTTGGTAAAAAAATGCTACCTTTCAAATGTATTGGCATAGTCGTATTATATGGCTCGGGGATCTGAATTATCGGATTGCTCTGTCATACCGTTCCGCAAAAGCTCTCGTCGAGATGCGCAATTGGAGGGTACTGTTAGAGAATGACCAGGCATGTTCTTATCCTTTCTGAGTTGATTCGATATATTCGGTTTCCCATACATTTTAGAGGACCTTTATGCTTCTCTTAATTCCTCTAAGAATCTGAAAAGAATTGATGGTTTTACAGCTCCGGATAGAACAGCGACGAGGCCGTGTTTTCGAGGGATGGAGTGAAGGAAAAATATATTTCCCTCCTACATACAAATATTCTAATAATTCAGACAGATATGCAGGGGAGGATAGACACCCGAAGGAGAAGCGAAGGACCCCTGCATGGTAATATCTCGTTACTTACTCACACTTTTATGTCTATCAGAAGAAATCGTCTCGTGGTTATTCTTTTACTATCGATCTAATAGTGTCATAATATTATGCAACTTGATGTTTGTGAAGGTGTGATCGTATACTGTGGTATGGAAGAGGCCTATATCAGCTATCTTATGTTCGTGGGGAGTCAAAGTTCTCGGATCATAGGCCTGTTTATAGTGTATTTTCGGCTGAAGTTGAGTCTATTAACATTAGTCTAATGAGGAAAAGCATGAGTTGTTCCAGCGCCAGGATCGAGGTTGAAGAGCTGTTGCCACAACCACATGGATATACCGAACTCAGTTTCTATTGAGGGAATCTTTAACAATTCATATTTCGATGATGTAACTTACTGAATATGCAACAGGATTCAGTGCGCAGTTGTACAAGGTAATCCGTCTATACCAGGGCATTAAACGAATAAATCGTTTGCTGTTGCTGATCTATTCCTGCAAACCGCACAATTAAATCTATTCATCTTCAGCTGTTAACAGGATATCATGATGAACGTTCAATTCACATTCACTCGGGAATTCTTACCGAGCTCTCTTTTGCAATCAGTCAGGTAATTTTACCGGTCCCATTCGGTCGTGTTAGTAGGAAGAAAAGATATATGCTTTTGTTGATGTCATGATATAGGCTTCTTTGGTGAATTATCTGAAATGTTATGTACCTATAGCTTTCAAAGTCTGATATCTCATGGAACAAGTAACATGCAGAATCTTTTCATCTAAAAAAAATCGTGTTTTCGGGTTAACTCTTACTCTCCCGTTGAAAATTTGGAAGGCTTACTTCGAACATTTTCTCCGAATCTCACTGTAAATTGTGTCGTTTTTCCCCTGTTAGAAACTGTTTTGTGACTTGAGAAAAAGTCTCCTACTTGTTCTTATTCTGATCATACTGATTGGTCCCCCCCCCCCATTTCACAGGTGGTCACAGCCCTATGACATAACTATACCAATCATGGAAGACGTACCGTTTTCGGCGATCCAAAACAAGGTCAGCCCTTCCGTTTTTACGGTTTCGGATATAATATCTCAACCCCTAAATTCATTGAATTTTCCCTGTTGCAACAGGTTCAGCATTGGGTTGGCCTCACCAAAATGAAAGTCCTAACACTTCAGAAAGACATCCATGAGTTTGCAATAATTTACAAGACAAAGCTGTTGTTAGTCTTTGTTCTTGTCCAAATTCCACTTAAACCTTCAGTATCAAACAAAAAAATACAGCAGAAACAGAAATGACATTGTTTTGTTCCTTTTTGGAGATAATGGGGGAATCAATTGTCAATTCTAGTTTTGGAAGGTGATGGATACTCATTACTAGTGAATAAAAACAGAAGTCTTTTACTGTTTATTGTGAAACCTTCTTTTACTGTTACTGCTAATCATTTTTCACTGTCTGAAAATGTTACCTGAAAGTAAAAAAGGGAAGAAACAAAGGTTTAACTTTGTTTATTTACTCTAGTAATTCAAGAGATCATTGGCTTTCTGCCATGCTAGCTAGCTAGCTAGCTATATATAGCCGTACCTTGCTTGCTGTATAAATACTTACTAATTTAATAAAAATTTGTATAAATTCACTTCATTTTAGCTGCACGCTTGCACCTTAAGGGTGTGTCACCCTAAAATTTTTCAAGGAATGGCAGAGCCTTGAGTTGTCCTTAAGACTGTGGCGGGGGTGCGTGTTTGTTTCCGCGATAGGAAAACTAAAATCCTGTTCAATCGGGATTTTATGTCTCGAACGCCATGCCTACATGTTTGTATGTAAAAATTTAAAATTAATTATGTGCACCAAACTTGACTTTGAGAAAAGCTACATGATAGTAGCTTTTGCGTTTCGTCGTAATTTTTATACTGGCCCTATTTGGCAATTAGCGGATAGCTGATAGCGGATTACATTAACTGATAGCTGATTGCATTAACTGATTTGACTAGCGGATTGTATTAGCTAATTGTATAAAAGTGTTTGGTAAAAATCAACTGATAGCCAATAGCTGTTTGATTATTTAAACAAGCAAAATGACATATAAGGACATGATTATATTCAATACTTGTTTGAATAATTTATCAGTTATGAATATTTTGTATCTAATAAATATTAATTAGATTTGTAAAAATTATTTTTAATATAAATTTTCTAAACATATTTAAAAGATTTATATATTAATTTATTATTTATATAATTATTAAAAAAATTATATGCACATATAAATATGTGATAATAAAAAAATAAAGTTAACTTACAAATGTCACCATATAAATTAGTAGTAACAACAAATAAGTCTAATATTTAATATGTTATTATTTATATTAAAATGTTATTATTTAATTTAGGTTATTTAGAGATTTTTGGTAATTGTTAAGGGTAAAAGAGTCATTACAACTCTAATATCAAACCTCTAATCTCAAAAAGCTCATATTCGGAGCTTTTTCAAAATTAGCTTTTTCACCCCAATCCGCTCTTTCAATCCGCTATTTACCAAACATCAATATTAGCGGATTTGACTAGTCAAACCTCTAATTATACCTCAAACCTCTAATTTTTGCCCAAACCGCTATTTACCAAACAGAACCACAATATTTTTACACAATCGTGATTTTTAAAGAAAAAAAACTCTTAAACATAAATCATATTACATCCAATAGTTGAAAAAGTCAGAATCAAAGAAGGAACATGTTTAAAAATCCAAATTCAACCTAAAAATGATATTATTAAAAAATTATCACAAGTTCTGATAAAAGATAGTATTAAAAGAGGTCTTATAATCATTTAAGTGAAGAATAGTTCATACAAGCAAACCATTATAAAAGAAAAGAGTCATAATCCCGTAACTGTCAATTTTATAAAAAAAAAAGTTTATTAAATTTGACTTCTTCTAATTGATATTTTTGGAATTTTAAAAAATTAAAATTATAAAAAAAATAAGTTGGGTGACAACCGATAGCATATGATTTCTTGTGTTTTCTTTTAATAAATCAAGACTTTAATATCGAGATTTATTAATTCATCGTATAATCAAATATGTATATTTTATTATTTTATAAGGTTTAAATATTAATATTTGCCTTATAACGTGATTATGCATCTATTCAATAAAAATTAAGACCTGAACAGTGTATTCTTGCTTTGGTGCCATGCACGTTTGTGTGTGAAAAATAGCAGTAATGGCAGGGGAAATTATTAAGGTGGATGGCACGGCACCATGAATTTGGAAACTGAATCATTGCTTCAGAATATTCAACCATATCTTCATTTCTATATATATATATGGATTAATATCCTATATACTGGCGGTGGAAACTGAAAGTTTCCACAAGCGCCTTAGTTTTAGGGTATATGGAGTTAGTTCATGGTATATGGTTTAGGGGTTTAGGTTTAGGGGTTTAAAATTTAGGAATAGTTGTCTCAATTTAAGGTTTAGAGTTATAATTTAGGGTTTATAGGTTAGAGTTTAGTTTGTAGGTTAATATGGTGAGGATTTAGGTTTTAACCTATAAACCCTAAACCCTAAATCTTAAATTAAAACAACTATCCCTAAATTCTAACCACCTACCCCTAAACCCTATACCCTAAACTAACTCTCTATACCCTAAAACTAAGGCGCTTGTGGAAACTTTCAGTTTCCACCGCCTGTGTATGAATATTTATCCTATATATATATTCAATTCAGCAGGTTAAAAGTGTTCATATATATATATATTCAACTCAGCAGGTTAAAAGTGTTCATATATATATATATATATATATATGAAATAATGGTTTGATTTCTTGCTGTTAAAATAAGAAAAAGGGTGCACAAATATCCAGGAACAGTAAATTAAAGGGGGTTCTTCTTCTTTGTACAACTGCTGCAACCTGCGGGTACAAGCTAAGGTTTTAAAAGAAAAATGTATGATCCAACGACTGAAATTTAAACTTGAAAACCAGCATGTTTGGATTGTGTTTTATATAGGGTTGTAAGAGAATCCCATAAAGCCTGAGGAATTGGAGACATGACATGACATTTGGCAAGCACTTGCTTGAATGCATAGGGAGCCGGGAATTCCCATGCCCTGCCTTTGCCCTCCTTGCCCACCAACTCAGATTTATGAGATTTCACAGGTTTAAGAGTGTATTGAAAAATTACATCTTTAATAAACGAGTGTATAGTCATGTTCGTTCGTTTAATTTTAATCGAACAAATGAATGAATATAAATAATTAAATGAACATAATTTTTTGTTTGTGTTTGTTCGTTAAAAAATGTAGCTTGTTTATGTTCATTCATGTTCGATCATTAAAATGATAAATGAACGCAAATTAACGAACATTGAATATTGTTTAATTTTTTCATTTTGTTTCATATTTTTAATATGGATAATTTTAGGGTTTAGGGACTCAATTTAGGGTGTACAATTTAGGGGTTTAGGTTTAGTAGTTTAGAATTTAAGGATTATGAATAGAATTTTAAGGTTTAGGGTTATAATTTAGGATTTATACGTTAAAACCTAAACCCTCAACATATTACACTAAAAACCTAAACCTTAACCTTTAAACCCTAAACCCTAAAGTCTAACCATTACCCCTAAATGGGTTTAGGGTTATAATTTAGGGTTTATACGTTAAAACCTAAACCCTCAACATATTACACTAAAAACCTAAACCTTAACATTTAAACCCTAAACCCTAAATTCTAACAATTACCCCTAAATTCTAAACCTCATACACCCAAATCTTTAAACCCTACACCCTAAACAAAGTCCTTAAACCCTAAAAACTAAGGCACTTGTGGAAACTTTTAGTTTCCACCGCCAGTGTATTGGATATAAATCCTTTTAATATATGTTTTTAATTTTTCTTAAATATAATATTTTTTGTTATAAAACTTAATAAATATAAATGAACATATGTGAATAAATTTAAACAAACAAATTATTAAATGTTCACGAACGTAACTCTTGTTCATTTAATTAAACAAACAGAAAATTTTATTCATGTTCGTTCGTTTAATAAATAAATAAACTTTCCGCCGAACGGTTGCGTTTATAGCCCTAAGTAGATTATCTTTAAAATCAATTATAAATTTGTGACTCTTTTATGTTCTAATTAATCTGAATCAGATGCCAACTTTTCCCATAATGATTGCATGTAGCAGCTTTGTGTTAGGTGTGGCATTGCTCAATGATGGAATCAGAACTCAGATCTTTCTGCAGCAATTCCCTTTCGGGTTTTAGGGTTCCTTTCCCTTCCATACATAGTATTAAATTGCGGTTGAGGTTGCAACGTCGCGGTTGCGGACCTAACGAAAGTAAATGAGAAAGTATTTTTGAAAAAGATTTGAGTGTTTGAGGTACATTGGCTGGCCTCTGAGTCATCACGTACGCATGGTTTTAACTTTTAATATCTCTGAAAGTGCCCCAGAGTGGCAGATGCCACCGTCGTCATCAACGGATGGCAGAATTCATTTGGGACCGTACAGTTTTCTGGGGGGAATATTAAAGTTCAGACAATGCAAAATTTTGAACATTTTCGGCAACAGTCCACCATTGTAGAAGTAAGCCACCCTTTTAGAAATTGCAGCCAAGGGAATGTTATTGTAATTTATAAACACCCAAAACCATTGTTCATGGACCTGACGAAACTGCACCATACGCACGCTTGAAAGCAACCGATCGACGTCAATATTACATGCAGAAAGCAAAAACCCGAAGCTCCAAGCAATTAGCTGAGCAGATCTGTACCAGAACAGGACGACAACACAGAGTAAGAAAACAAATATATGAGGTCATTCTTGGTGTCATGCACGTTTTTGTATGGAAAGTCCACGTGCAGGTCGCGTTTGCTGACGTTACACTTGTTTCTGTCCATAAATTAAACCCTTTTTGGTGCATGGTCAACCCTCGGTTTTGCACCAATGTCGGGATTCAGACAGCCTATCCTAGGTGTCACGACTCACGAGGGTGGAGGCAACCGGCGAAGTGTCTGTACCGAGCAATATGCATTCGTGTTGGCATAAGTCTGGTCTGGTCCGGTCTCGGGGCCTTATCTGCGACTTCAATCTAGGGTAATTTCCACGGGCTAGCTTGTTAGGAGTGGAGTCTACATTTTCAAATTTTTTAATGGATCTCTTTTTGGGCTCTTAGGCCTATATGTTTTTTATAGAACTTGGGCTTATATGGTTAGATTGTAACTCAAACTTAAAACATATAAATTCAGTATTCACGTGGTAGTATCTGTTTTTTACTCTTAGTCTTTTAAAAACGCACACACATTATATAGATTACGTTGTACGAATCTATATTACCTAGGAGAAACAACGTCATCCTTTACCATTAGGACCACTCAATGAATTTCTGAATATGATTATTAGGAAAGTAACATTACAACATTTGATATAATGGTAGAAGGTTAATAAACGTTATGAGAAAGTTACATTAACCTGTTTGGTTTAATAAACTGTTGGCTGAAAATGTGACTGTAATTCTCAAAAAAATTCCTCATAAAATTACTGATTTATTGATTTGTTTTTTTCAATGATATTTATTATTAAACGAATTTATTGTTAATAAACACATAAAACTAATCTATTTATTTTTATAATATTAATCTATTTGTTTTAAATAAAATAAATCCATGCATTTATCTCAAAATTAAGATATGATTAAATTTAAAAATGATTTTGGATATTTAATATGTATTTAAAATGGTACATAAATTAAAAGTTTCATTTTATTGTAAGTAAAATAGATTAAACTAATTTTATGATTTTTACAGTGGAAAAAATAAAGAAGAAAATTGATATTTTGTTTCAATGTATATTTTCACTTTCCAACAACATAGAAAAGTTATATTCCCACCTTCTATTCAATGGAAATACATTTATATGAATGTGGAAGAGCAATTATCAAAAGAAAGTTAGATTCAAAAGAAAGTTTATATGTTTTTAACGTATTAAACATGAAAATGGAGAAAATTAGGTAGGAGGGTCGCCTCATAATGGGTCTATACAAAACTCGATCTGGTTTAATCGACAATTGAATTGAAAATAAGTGGTTAAACAAAAAAAATCATTCACCCTAATTAAATTTCTTACCAAATACTCCCGCCTTAAGATCTTATTTGGTATGAAGGATAAAAATGAACGAAGATGAATTTTTTTTAATCTAATGATTGAATTACAAAGTAAGAAAATAATTATGAATCTTAACCATTTGATCCATATATTTGTTATATTAAGCAAAGCATACAATTTTCTTTTATGCAAACATGGAAGCTTCCTTTGAATTTTTGAGAAATAAATAATTTTCAACTATCTAAATATAAAAAACTATTAACGTGTTAATGAATTTAGTTTTGGGTGGACTTTTAATAGAGATTTTTACATTTGACAAATAAATAAATAAAACATGTTAATCATGCTTAGACCAAATGGTCATTGATTTTTTCTAGAATGGAATCATATTGTCCAACTGTGGCAAATAACCAATTACTTATGGTTTAAGGCACGTTGACCAGATTTGAGTAAAGTTGTCTTCAAATGAGTTTGGGTCAAAGTTAGGTCGAGATACGATCTTTCTTTATATTTTGGGTAAAAGTTAGGGTTTAGGGATAAAGAATTTAGTGTGTATGGTGTAGAATTTAGAGTTTAAGGTTTAAAGTTTAGGTGTTAGGGCTAGGAATTTAAGTTTCGGGTTTTATAACTTAAATATTAAGGGTTGTGTAATTTTTTTACATGTCTTATGTATCAAATATAATTATATATATTATTTGTATGAATAAAAATATTTTATGTTTCTTGATAAAAATATCAGAAATATATTTAAAAAATTATTTTATAATTTTTTTGGCCGAAAAATATTTTATAAATAAATATATGAAAATAGTAAAAGATTTTGTATATAATTTCATGTGATTTTTTTAATTATATTATTTAAACACAATATAAAAAGTAGAGATTAGAATAGAGGAGTCTAAAACTTTGGAGATGGTTTAGAGGATTTAAAAATTGACAATTTTTTTATATTAGTTCTTGAGTTTTGTTTTTGTTCATAATAGTTTATGAACTTGACAAATTTCTATTCTAATCATTTCAACAATGTGACACTTTAAAATTGTCACCCTCTCAATATGTTAGATCATCAAAATGATTAAAAATGGGTCAAAATTTAATTTTAATAACTTGTGTGAGTAAAAGTAATCTAGAAATTAAATTGAAAATGTTAGATTTAAAAATTCAAAAATTATTTTTTCAAAAATTGTTAAATAGATGGATTAATTAGGTGAAGTAATGTCATCAAAACAATAATAAACAAAGATAATAATGATTGTGGTGAGCCACGAAAGTACAAGCAGTCACCCCCACACCGAAACTTTTATTTTCTTTTTAACGCGTGATAGAACTAGGAGTCCCTCCTATTACGTTTTTTTTATTTAATTAATTATGTCTTATCATTAAATTAAATATTGCAATTTTGAATATTCTTAACTTAAATCATTTCCTAATTTTTATTTATTATTCAAAGATTTTATTTTAAAATAATAATTTTATATATAGTTGGTTTAGTGAGATGAGACGTTAGATATTATAAATAAGGTCAGGTATTCAGATCTTAGAGTTGTGAATTAAGTAAATTAAGTTGAAGAGATCGCTTTTATTGTAACTTTTTGTTATACTTGATCTAGACTAATCAATTAATGAGTCGTATACTAATCACTATATTTATATTTTATAATTTTACCTGATTTTATTGTATGATTCTACACCTTGATTGATGGCACTAAATTCACCTAATGACTTCAATAATCATATACACTTTTATTATTTAATTTTTAGATTTGTAATTTTATTATATTTTTATTCACTGTGAAAATGAAAGTAATTAATAATCTTTAAAAAGTAAAATAGATAATAAAAAAGTACATTTTTTTTCTTACCAAAAGCATTTACATTTACAAAACTAAAGTCAATTTCATTATCAAATCACGAAATGAAACACTATTTTGTCTAATTACGAATTTCGCCCCATTACCAGAAAAATGAGATGTTAGCCTCTTTATCAATATTATAAGAATTGTGAGATTCACTCATTGGTTGAATGATTTAAAAATATTTATGTTATTTTATCTTGTATAGATTCAAATTTCGGCATTTGTCTTGTGAATGTATACATCTTTTTATTTAACTAGAAAAAGAATATTATTATAAAAATTGAATTAAAATCTATTAATTGACTGAGCGGTCAAAGATGTTTACATTCTTTTAACAATCGGTTTTTGTTAATTTATTCACATAAATTATTGATTTCTATTTGTATATAAATTACTGGATTATTTATTTATTTTTGATAATTTTATTCTAGTACAAAATGATATTTATATCCGGTTCTAAATTTAAATAAATTCATACACATTGTATACTAAACTGCTCGAACTTAGGTCACTTGAGTGAAACACATTATCTTTTACCACTAAAAGTAGGACCACTCATTATTTTCTAAATTACTGAATTATCAAGTTTAAGGTTAACGATTTAACATCAAGGTCAGATAATGTTATCAAATTAGACTTCTTAATTTTCATAAAATAAACGGATCAAATTGTGATAAATTAAAACAGAAAGGTTAATGTATTAACTCTCATAAAGAGAGAGGATACATGTTTTGAATTAGACCATATATAAAGAAATCAGTTAAAACAAAAATCAAAGCTTTGTTAAAACTCAGCGTTCCCTTTTGCTGTGCAAAAGTCTCTCGGTATCTCTCGCTCCGTCGCATATCTTCTTCTCTTCTCAGGCAAATTTATACGCTGCTGTTTCTCTTCCTTTTCAACAACGTTGCTCAAATCTTGTTCGTCTTTGCGGGGTCTTGGTTTTCAGGTTTAGCATCTTCTCTGTGTTCATTTAAAGCCTTTTTTCCCCTTTACTTGTCCATATTTTAACCGATTTTTCTGGCAATTCCTTAGAATTTGGATTCAATTTCGATACTTTCGAATACCCTTTTTTTCTTTGTGCTGAATTAGTGGTGGGTTTTATCTGACAGTGAAGCAACGTCGGTTATATTCGTTTCTTAATAGGAAGTTTCTTCTTGTTAATATGGCTGAAATTTTATGCATTTCGTTGTTTCCAAATCCTTCTGGGTTTGGGATTAACGAGTTGTTGAAGTGAATTAGAAGTGTGATTATCTGTGATGGATTGGTGAGATTCAATCGATTCAGATTTCATGAATTTTTATGTATTGTGGTGCCACGTTGTGTTTGTAAATGTGCTTGTTGTTTTTTTGGAAATGTGTTCCCATTATACCATAAAATTTAGGGTTTTATAGATAGTGTTTTAAATGTTTGAAGTGGTTGTCCCTTTCTCCTTTGAAATTGCTTATGCTTTATATTGATTTTGATACTTGAACAGTGTAAAGATAATATCCAGAATTTCATGAAATGCATTAAGTAATGGACTTATTTTTTGTGGAGTTCAATGCGTTGTCATTTTTTCAGCAGTAGAGAAAGGATAGTTTGTTAGTCTTTATAGTCTCAGGCTCTCGCCATGGTAACTTATTAACAGAGGCATTGTAGGGCTAGGAATTAAGTTTTGATCTTATTTTATTTCTTGGAGGCTCTTTCGGAGTTTTCTTATCATGCAATCAGCTTGAATGACAAAACTTTATAGTAACCGGCAATTATGGTGTTTTGAATCAATTGCTCGGAAAAGGTTTTAACTTAAAACCGTAAAAAACGTGGTTAAAGCTGGAACTCTGAGGTTTATTGACTTGAGGTCGTAGCTTCGGACTTGCCGAGAATTGTATGTACCCGATAGTTAATATCTGAAGGTACTCGTGTGCATTCTACTTGCCGAGAAGTTCGGAAGCAAAACATGAATCAAAATTTATGTCTAAGAATATTCATTGTCAATACAAAGAAATGTATCATGCTTGAAGCCATGAACAAACAAAAGGCTGTATGAAAAGCAAAAAAAAAGAAATCTATTTTACTCCAAAGTTTGTGACGAGTTGCCCATGCTTTGGTGGTGCATTTATTCCATGGTGATTTCAGGATCCTTTCAGTGTCTTATGGAGCATTTTTTCCCTTGATTGTATGATTTTTTTTTAATTTGACATTGTTTTGTTTCACCTTCATATAATGCTTGATTGCTATTTTTTTTTCTTTTTGTTGGTATTGCTAACATTAACTGACAATTTGATTTTCAATGATGTCATTGATGCTAAACCCCCTTTCCTGAAGAAAAATGATGCTAATTGTGCTGCAAATGCTTCTGATACAATTATAGTGATTCTATTTTCATCATGAGTCAACTGACCTTCAATTAATGTATTACTTCTGAAGTCTAAAACTATTGAATATTGATTTGATTCTTACACACGAGTTCCTAATTTGCTCTTTCAGATTGCATATCCCACTGCTGTGGTTGACATAGCAAAACTGTCAGTGAAGAACGGTTGGATTCGATGCAACCTTGGTTACTATGTCTGGATTAATTGAAGGCCTTCCAGATGCTGTTGCCCTTAGGTGCATAGCCCGAGTTCCCTTCTACCTATATCCTAAGTTGGAGCTTGTTTCTCATTCATGGAGAGCTGCCATTCGTAGCTCTGAGCTGTTCAAAGCTCGACAAGAGGTTGGCTCGGCAGAGGAACTTCTTTGTGTGTGTGCATATGATCCAGAGAATTTATGGCAGATGTATGATCCCCTCCACGACCTTTGGATTACTCTTCCTGTCCTTCCCTCGAAGGTCAGGCACCTTGCTCACTTTGGCGTGGTCTCAACTGGTGGAAAGCTGTTTGTGCTTGGTGGTGGGAGTGATGATGTTGATCCATTGACCGGTGATCAAGATGGGAGGTTTGCAACTGATGAAGTCTGGTCCTATGACCCTATAATGCGTCGGTGGGCTCAACGTGCATCCATGATCTTACCTCGTGCCATGTTTGCATGCTGTGTTTTGAAGGGAAAGATCATTGTTGCTGGCGGTTTCACCAGCTGCAGAGAATCTATATCTCAAGCAGAAATGTATGATCCCGAGAAGGATGTCTGGACTCCAATACCCGATCTCCACTGCACTCACAATTCAGCATGCTCCGGATTTGTTATAGGAGGAAAGGTGCATGTCTTGCACAAGGGGTTGTCGACAGTGCAAGTCCTGGACCACATTGGTTCTGGTTGGAAAGTAGAAGATTATGGTTGGCTCCAGGGTCCAACGGCAGTAGTACAGGGAGCACTGTACGTGATGAGCCATGGACTCATTGTCAAGCAGGAAAAAAAAGCTAGCAAGGTAGTGGTTTCTGCTTCTGAGTTCCGCAGGAGAATCGGGTTTGCAATGACAGGACTAAGAGATGAAATATACGTGATTGGAGGGGTAATTGGCCCCGATCGATTTAACTGGGATATCAAACCAATGTCTGATGTTGATATATTGACTGTTGGGGGTGATAGACCTACATGGCGTGAGGCAGCTCCAATGACAAAATGCCGAGGAACAATTTTCGGTTGCACGCAGCTAAGAATTTAGATGCCCACTTTTTTTTAGCAGTTGGTTCTATCGTGAAAACTGAACTCATTTTGTTGAGGCATTTCAATTCCTCCTATTGGAGACAAGAAATGATCTTTGTTTCTTATGCTACCTTCGTCTTTGGTCTTGGTTTTTCCTCCATTTTTACTTTTATTTTCAAGAATCTAACAGGTGAGAGGTTCCTTTCTAAAAGAGGGTGACATTGAGGTTCATGCATAAAATATAGAGAAAAAGACAGATCCTTGTGGTTGTGGGAATTGCCTGGACGACCCTATGGCAAAAGATAGACAGAGAGTCCAGCCAAGTTCTAGGGTCTGGACCTTAAAGAGAGCGAATTAAGCCACGCTATGGGGTCCGGACCCTAAGGCTAAAACCCTAAGGCTAAAAGATAGACATTTGATACTCATTTTTTTATGAAATATTTATAATGGTTCTACTTTTAAAATATCTAATGCAGTGCGATTTTTTATTAAGAAAGAGTAATTATATTTTCAAGATAAATGTTAAGATTTAAATTTATACAAGATGAGACAACATTAGTATTATTGATCATTTTAATACTAACCGTGTTAACTCCAAGTACCATAATAATACCCAGGATATGATAGTTTAGATTCTATGTTGAATATTTTATCAAAGTATAAATATCACATGGGACTTTTTGTCGAAGTATATGTATTATGTCAGATATTTTATCAAAATACATTGAACATTTTAAAAATTCAGTACCATATTAAATGTTTGACTTAATTACAAAATAAATGCTCAAACTATGCATTTTTTGATTGAAATAAGTGTATGAAGTTTCGTTTTTTGCTGAAATAGGAGCCTAAACTATTTTTTGCTGAAATAGGTGTATAAACTTTCATTTTTTTGTTGAAATAGGTGTCCAAGTAGGTGTAAAAATTGACTTAAAAACAAGTCAAAAATAAAAATTTAGACACTCATTTCAACTAAAAAATAATTTAGGCACATATTTCAGTCAAAATAACATATTTCAACAAAAAAATATTTTAGACACATAGAGACATAGTTTGGGCAGAAAGAATAATAAGGAAATTTAGTCTAGGGCCAGCTGTTGCGAACTCCATTTCCATCTGTGTTGTTTACATGATCGAACAACCTAAAGCTTGGTGGTGGGATTTGTATAGAAAAAATGACAATCATTACAATCTATATCACTATCTGCGAAATAATGACTTGAAAACCTTTGATCAGGGCCAACAATGAAGAAGATTAATTTCCAAATAGGTTTCCATGGTGAAGTGGAAGGAGAGATTTCTTGTAGGGATAAGCAACCATGGAGTTTGTAAGTTTGTGCAGAATAAAAGGAAGAAAACGTGAAGGGATTATGTTTCTTTCCAGGGCAGTGGCCAGAAAGCAGGCTTTAATGGCTGATCACAGTTCTCAATCGACCAGACCAACCCCATTTCTGTTTGGTTCACCAAAATTCAAAGCTTTCACTGCAAAGTGTCTCCCCGAGTCTGAATCTGCCAAGACCCCTACTTCAATCCTCGACAGCAAGCCATTGTTTCCTCTCGGCAACCACTTTTGTTTCCATCCAAACCAACCAAAATCCCCCAAAAGTTCCATCTCCCCCGAAACATTGGAACCAAAAGGTGTCGGTCTTGCCATTGTCGAAAACCAGACAAGTAACACTAAGGTCTTGTTTGGGACCAAGCTCAGAGTTTGTCCGAATTCTTCCCCTCGGGGGTGTACTCCCATTGCAGAAATGGAGCTGTCAGAGGATTACACATGCGTGAAATCACACGGGGCTAATCCGAAAACAACTCACATATATGATAACTGCGTTGTAAGGAGCTCTTATTTTCTCAGCTTTTGCCATACGTGCAAGAAGGATCTTGAACAGAAGATCGACATATACATTTACAGGTTCAGTTTCCTTTCCAATTTGATTCTATTCTGCTTAATGCATAATCTGATCATTTGTTTAGTTTTATAATGCACAGAGGAGAGAAAGCTTTTTGCAGTCAGGAAATGATCCTACATGGAGAGGAGAATTAAGAACAACTTCATTTCATATTTGCAGAAGCTAAGATTTTTATCTGGGAAAAAAGAGAATGAAATAGTTGTAAATTGTATAGTTTATGTTTGTGGATGAATGCTTAAAGGATTAATTAAGGAATTAAATTAATAGCAGTACCGGGAAAGTTTGATACTGATGTGCAGAGTTATCAACAAAAAAGAAGCTTTTTCAACGGGAATTTATCATTGCCAGCTCCCTCTTCGTTTTCCTTGCCCCCATCTTTATCTCTTTTTTTTTCAATCACAAAGAAAATGAAATATGCTAACAAATAGTAATGATGATAATGATATAATAATAATAATAATAATAATAATAATAATAATAATATTGTCAATGAGACTTAAAATGTTGAGAATTTTCTGTAATTTATTAAAATGAGGTTTTAATTTTTTTGAATTAAACACTGGATTTCATTAAAATAATGAGAAGTGATATACAGATAAGTATACCCTAAAATATAAAAAATGTAGAAAAGCAAAGAGTATGTAAATATGAATAATAAATTTAAATATTCTCATAAAATCTTCATCAGTTGATAAGTATTTATTTTGGTTATGTTTTTAGTCATTATTTTGATTGAATATAAGTTTGAAGGACTTAAGTGGGCTGTTTTTATGTTGTTTTCATGTAGGTTACGTGATGCTGGAAATAAGCTGGAATGCTGCAGAAAATACTGAAGTCGTGGGCAAATTCATGGGCATGAACCAGGGCATGAATGCTGATTGGGCGCCACGTCAGCACCTTCTAGAAGCTGACGTCAGCAACGCAAATAGCTTATCAAGCCACTTATCAGATAGCTTATCATCCGGATTTTTATTTTAAAATTCAAACTTGAATAATTATCTTATGTAATTTAAGTTAAATTTAGGATTTATCATCTTAATTTTTTAGGGTTTTCAGCTACTATAAATACCCCACTTTGGGTGTGAATTAGATCATCAGTTATTCATTGTTCTCTTCTTCCTTGAGTTTAATAAAAGCTCTCTATTTTCTCTATTTCTTTCTTTATTTTATTAAGTATAGTTTCTTCACCAACCATGCTTAACTAAATCCCCTTTAGCCAAAAGCAACGTTAAACCCGACTAAACTCGTGAGATTAGAAAAGTACTTCAATCATTCAACAACTCTTTTTTAGATTCTCTGTAAAATTGATTAGGCAATCGGCTTGATTGCTTAATCTTTAGGCATCTCAGTTGTTTCATTCCGAGAGCGCGCATCGGGTTGAAGTGGTTTAGATCCATCGTTGGGGACGAGGAAAAGCTTGTAGCCAATTCAACTCCCTAAGAACAAACTTAGTGGCGGTCCACTAAGGGGAATCAAAATTGGAAACAATTCTCATCGAGACGATTATCCGAGCACGGGCTTCTCCAGCACTAACTCAGATTTGAGTTAGCATCTTGTCGTAGCTAATTTACTAAAGCTTGACTTCAAGGATTGCCCTGGGAGTCGAATTTAATCAAGAGAAGTAAGTTGCAAGGGTTGGGCCTTGTAGACTGTAACCGGCAAGAAAGTTGAAGAAAAATCAATTTCAATGATCGAAGATGTCGTGGCAAAGCGTGGCTTGAGGCTAATTCAATCCATAATCCATTTTCAATATTTATTTTACGTTCTTATTATTTTCTTTATCACTCAAATCACTTCTCTAAAATCCCCTTTTATTTTCTACAGGTTTATTGTTCTAAATCAGAACGAAAGGTGTTAGAATTTCTATTCCCTGCGGATCGACCCTTACTCTCGCTATATTATTTTAAATCTTATTTATTTGAGTTTAAGGTTTTATTTTTGACACTATACGACGCGTGTCATCAGTGTTCTTCAAATCTATCACCATAGCGAAATTTTGGAGTGCTTACTGGAACAGTGCAGATCATTGAATTACTCTAATCAACAAAAAGAGAGAAAAACGACTTGATTATCTCCACGAACAACCAGGTTGTAGACTCTTTAATATCAGCGTGCCATAGAGGCAGACAAAGAACGCACCAAACGACAGATGAAGAACATGTCAAACGGCAAATGAAGAACATGTCAAAAAGCCGACAAAAAACAAAAAAAAAACAAACAAAAGATAGTAACGATACAATTTAAATCTATGAAGTATAACACTATTTTATTTTTTTTCTTTTAGGTCAATTTTTAATTTTTTTACATATTTTTAATTATGACTGGTTCAATCGTTCTTATCGCATCCGTCTCAAACCACTCATAATGTCAACAATGACTTTTTTTTACACATACAATAATTTTTTTTACAATGACAATTGAATTTTATTAAAAATTATGAAAGATATTACAAATACAATGCATTTAGAAGGGAGAATAATGAGAACTAGTCCACCAAGATCTCAAATAAAAATCTAAAAGTGCAAAAAAAAAAAATATTTCCATAGAGATTAGCATATCGTCAAAATTCATAAGCCTTCCAGAATCTCTTTATCTCTGTCCAAACGAGATGCATTATGAGATGAAAAAAGAGTGATGAGCGAGCCATACTATCAGGCAGATTGCTTCACTACCCATGACTGATTATATCGACAAACAACCATCAACCGAGTAAGGATCTATCTTTCTATGACCTCCAACAAAATCATAATAAGAAACTAGCGTCATTAAGATTTTTGTGTAAGCACCAAATGACCACTAAAGTATATTGAAATCATGTCAAAACGACAGATGAAACGAAATCACAAAAACAAAAAAAAAAAACGTATCATAAAGGTAAAGAAAAAGCGTGCCATAAGAGCATAGATTCTTATTAAAATAAAAAATATTAAAAATAAAAAATATAACAAATAAAATTAAGAAAAATAACGAACACCGACGATCGACAATCATTATTTAGATAATTGTCGATCACCGGCTACTCAAAAATGAAAAAGAATAATAGAGGACAACTATTAAAAAAAACAAACTAGGTTTTTGGCTTAAGGAATATAATTATAACGAAACTCGTTTCAAAGCATCGAAAAGTAAACGTAGATGTAAGTGTTTAATTCGATTTCTAATTCTAAGATTTTGTTTCACGTACCATGAGTGAGGTGCAGGGAAAAGTTCAAGTGATATCATGTCACTCAAAAAAAATCCTATAAACTTATAGGGAAAACTATACCGGTGTTCCCCTAACTATGTCTGTCTTCCTACTTTGGTCCCACAACTTTGTTTTTCGGCAAAAGAGTCCCTTCCGTCACATAGTTTTCCTATTTTGGTCCCCAACGTTAAATAACTAACGGTTTTGCTGACGTGGCATTTTTTAATATTTTTGGTCCCCTAACTATGTCACATAGTTTTCCTATTTTGGTCCCCTAACTATGTCTGTCTTCCTATTTTGGTCCCCGACTTTGATTTAAAAAATATTAAAAAAAATGCCACGTCAGCCTTAAAAAATATTAAAAAATGCCACGTCAGCAAAACCGTTAGTTATTTAACGTCGGGGACCAAAATAGGAAAACTATGTGACGGAAGGGACCCTTTTGCCGAAAAACAAAATTGTGGGACCAAAGTAGGAAGACAGACATAGTTAGGGGACCACCGGTGTAGTTTACCCAAACTTATATTAGTTCAAACTTCACCATAAAACATGATTTAAATTTCCTTGGTGAGAATATAAGAAAAAAATCTCAAAATTAAAATATAATATTGATGCTTTAAAAATATAATATTAAATTTGTAAACTTGTTGACGAATCTTAGATCGATCATTTAACAAGGATTATATTTTTGGTACACAACACTTCATATTTAAAATATAAAACTTTGACACCCTAAATTTTATACCCAAACCTAAACCATTAAACACCTTTGCTTTTAATTGAAACCAAATTATGTATGTATACTTTGAATTTTTTTCCCAAAGCTGAAAATTCCATGTCTTTTCAGAGGTGTAAACTGTAATAAAATAAAGCATGATTTATTGTTAGGTCTAGTGGTAAACAACTTGATGTTTTTCAAGTCAAGTTTTAAATTTGTCTAGCGGACGAAGAAAACAATAATAGAAGAATTTAGGGTAAACTATCTGTTTGACCACCAATCTATTGGGAAAGTTTTAAAATGACCACCATAGAAAAAAAACGCGTCATTTAACTACCCAAACTATTAAAATGGGATCAATTTGGCCACCTGCCGTTAAGAGGCTAACGGAAGGTGTTGTGGCAGTTAAAAAATTAAAGGTATAATTACACATTTCGTCCTTACTATTTACACATTCTTTCAATTTAGTCCTAATTTTAATCTAATAAAATAAATTAATTAGGTGGTGACACGTGTCAACACCTTATTGGAGGAATTTAATTATTTATATTTAATTTAATAAATTTATTTTCATCCCCCAATCAGGTGGTGACACGTGTCACCTGATTGAAGGATGAAAATAAATGGAACTTTTGCACCCAGCATGAATCGAACCTGGGTGGCTGAGTAACCTAGGCAAGACGCACATGGCAAAGCCACTGGGCTAAAGCCATTTTTTGTGATACAAAGTGCAAATAATTAATACAAAGTGCAAATTATCTGTAAATTAATATAATTCACCAAACTTCGACTGCCTCCCAGATGCTCTTCTTCTTCTCATCTTCAACAAACTGCACGACCTCAAATCTCTCACCAAATGCCTTTCAGTCTCAAAGCGTTTCAATTCCCTCGTTCCTTTAATCGACGCCGCTTCCATCTCAATCCCACCGCTCAAACACCCCACCTCCTCCACTGCAACTTCATATGTCAACACTGCTTTCAGACTTTTGTTTCTCAACTTGTTCCTTAAACCACTCGGATGTTTCCACCGAATCATGGCTCCCCCGAAGTCAAACACCAGGTCGTTTGATCTTTCCTGCTGTCGGAGAAATGGGGTTCTGAAGTTTTTCAAGGAGTTAAAATCGTTGCATCTAGAGCTTCCCGGTGACGGTGGTGAGTTGGGGTCGAGTAGCGGCGCTTCTTTTCTTCAATGGAAAGCGGGTTTCGGAACAAACTTGAAAACCTGCGTTATTGTTGGAGCAACCTCGTTTCGAAAATGCTTGAAAAAGGAAGAGCGGAGCCAATGGAGGAAATTATTTTGAACGACGAAGAGCTGAAATTAAGAGTGATATGGACCATTTCTTGCTTGATTGCGGCGTCGACGAGGCATTGTTTGTTGAAGCAAATCTTGGCCGATAATCCGAGCATTCCGTCGCTTGAAAGAGTCGCCATTTCTGATGCGAACAAGCATGGGGTGTTTTGTGTGGGAAAAGAGGAGCTTGTTGAGATGAGGAACTCCATGAACACGTTCGAATCGTCGTCGCCGCCAATTGAGAGGAGTCCGGTTCCGAAATTGAACATGAAACTGTGGTATTCGCCGGTGCTGGAGTTGCCGGAGTCCGGGTATGTGATGGAAGGGGCAACGCTTGTGCTTATCAGGCCTGTTGCCGATGGGATGATTGAAAACGACGACGGTGATTCACTGGTCGGAGATGAGAAACCGTTTAGTGAAGCTGTAAGGGAGATGATCAAAGTGAAGAAGAGTTATTTGATGACGATGAGTAAATAATAAATAAATAATTTATTTTATTAGATTAAAATTAGGACTAAATTGAAAGAATGTGTAAATAGTAAGGACGAAATGTGTAATTATACCTTTAATTTTTTAACTACCACGTCACCTTCCGTTAGCCTCTTAACGGCAGGTGGCCAAATTGATCCCATTTTAATAGTTTGGGTAGTCAAATGACGCGTTTTTTTCTATGGTGATCATTTTAAAACTTTCCCAATAGATTGGTGGTCAAACAGAAAGTTTACCCAAGAATTTATTCTCATTTAAGCATCTAATTGCATTTAGAATTAATATCAAATGTTCAACATCACATTGAACTCCGAATTAATCGAATACGGTGGTTAAACAAAAAAAATATCAAATGTTTTTACTATCAAGAACAGAGTGCATTTTCAGGGACTCGAACTACCAATTTCAAAGAGGAAACTACTTTGCCACATACTCAGATACTCTAGCATCTAAAAGCATAAATAGAAGTGAAAATCCGCAGCTAACAAAAGGTCATAATGCACTTTGAAGTTTGAACATTAACATGGCACTTCAAGCAAAACACGAGACTCCGCTTAAAGAACTCGGAAACAACAGACGCCGAAAACAAACATTTCCGAGAAAGTTGCCGGATACAGATATGGTTCCTAAAAGCTTTGCCTTAAAGGCAACTAACAAGTAACACCAACACATCTACTTTTAACAAAAGCCTCCTGAAAAGACTTATCCCGGTGGCTGCTACCTGTAGAAAATCGTAATAGAGCAGAGCATTAGTAATGGTTAAAAAAGATCTGAGATAATGTCAAATTAAATATCGAGGAAGGAAATACCTTGTAAGTAACTTGGCACAGTCGACAATCTCCACGAGAGACGGCTCCATGAAACACACTAACAGAGTGGGGCATTAGGCACTAGGATGAACAAGACACAAACAACACTTTCAACTGGGCATGGAACTGATTAGCCTAGCAAGTTTCAGAGATGACAAATAACCACTTTACTTTTCCTTACCAACTTTTTCTTTACAAAAAACCAGAAAAAGATGACGAGGAAGGGAAAACAACGGAGAGGTCACAAGAGTGTATCGAGGATATTTGATTGTTAGGCAGCCAATTGAGGCAATGCTGGAGAAAGGAGAAGAGTTGTAAGAAAAAGAAACAAAGGGGCTTATCAAAGTTAGACTAATAGAAACAAAGGGTAACACTAATTGTAGACCAAGGAGAGAAAGATTATGAGAAAAAGAATAAAAAAGAAACCTAAGGTACTTGGATAAGCAATTTACTAAGGGATCTACAGACTACAATAATACAACTGTATCAGACACTAAAGGAAGAAATTAGCTTAAGGACAGCTAAAATGACATTAATCGCCAAGGACTTGATAGAGTAAAGTCGTCCACTACTAAGTATATAGTTTCCTTCGAACCCATAGAATAAGAAGGAAGTCACCAGTTTGATTTCATGTCAATCCAAAGAGAGCAGACGATGTTTGATTCTAATGAAAGCTCCCCTTAGCTTCCTGAATAGCTCGAGTCATCTTCCATCCAAGCTTACAACACCCACAAATCTCACACCTTGTGCATCGAGTCAATCAAAAGTTCCCATAACCAGCACCAAACTCATAAGCCATAATAAAGGAAAGTCTGGAGATTGTCGACCTACCATTGCCATTACTTTTTTCTCATATCACCACCCAAAGAAAGCTAAATCAACACATACTAACCCATGCTACCAACCATCTTATTCAATCTATATACAATCTAAAACTAACTTCAAAATTTGCACAGTAAACTTATTTACAGGAGCTCAAGAACTCCTACACTCTTTTCAGTCATCAGTATTGTCAAGGTTGAGAATGCGTCGTAAAGCCTTTGTCGCAGACGCAGAGTCAGCACTACAAAAAAGTTCAGCTACAGAAGGGCTAAGCTCCCTAGTAGGAGATGCAGGTGCAGACTTAGCAGTTTGGTGAACATCAACAACAGGGCCATCAGCAGGCAAATCAAGTGACACGGTTCTCTTCACCCGAAGTGAGAACTTGGGTATCGGCAAAGAACTCGGCGGCGGAGAGTTGGAATAAGCAGGTCCAGCCCAAAGCTCGGAGTAAGGAAAACCTTCCCCATAAATCTCCTCAGTAAAAGGCTTACCATTTCCAGGGGTTCGATTGCTGATGATAGGAATGGGAGAGCTTTTCCGGGTAGCATTCGCTTTCGAGTGTATTCCATCGGCAAAAGGAGATGGAGATTTGGGGGAAGATGGTGAAAAGGGAGGGGAAGATGGCTGTTTGGTTGAAGGAGTAGAGTTATACTTAAACGGGGTCGGAAGCAATCCTGCTCCGGATTGAAAAGTCCTACAGTTAACCCCTCTGAAACTTCTAGACGGCGGTGATGACCCAAATCTAGCCGGACCATGTGGCTTCGCCCTGCTACAGTACTGATTCCTATGTTGCGCCACCACCACAAGTGTTTCCATAACTTTTCTTAATGTCGATAATTAAAAAAAAATCACAGATTCAACGATTTCACCTCGGTCCTATTACAACCCAACAAAGAAAACGAAACCCAGACCTTCTAAAATCCACTAAATCCTTGTTACAGATAGCTGAAGTATAATAAAGGCGACAACTTTTACGGCCAAAATCATTCCCAGAACATATCAAAATCTAACTGATTTACTTCTGTGTGAAACTACTGAGTCAGAAAAGTCCTTGGATTCAAATAAAAAACTCACAACTCTCAGACAAGATCTTCATAGATCACAACCATCCGTCATCAAAACTGCAACAAAACAAAAACAAAAACGAATCTTTAACAAAAAGCAAGCATAAATTTGAGGGTAAATTTCTCAGAGAAACTCGGGAGTGGGAAAATTACCGGAAAATGATGATTTCCCTTTAGAAATGTTGCAGAGCGAAGTGAGATCTGAATATCGTTTAGATCTGAAAAAGGGAGTGAAACTTTCTTCTTTCTTTCTTTTCCTTCTGGCTCTTCTGGAGAAGGATGATTTCATGTAAATGGGTGTTGGAAAAATGTTCCTTTTTCCTTTGATTTCAGGGTTTTCTAAAAAAAATCTCGAATTTGGGGGGCTAAAATCGGCAAAACGCCATGGAAATGAGAGAGCAGAAGCGTTAGAGAGAGGTAGGAGATAGAAAGGAAGCAGACTCTCACGGATCTGAAATGACTTTCTCAATTTTATATTTAAATATTGTTCCATGTACTTTGTGCTCCTCCATCCCTTTAATTTTTTACAAAAGTAGTCCTCGTCTTTTTCCTGATTTACGATTTTGACATTTTATATTTTTTATAGTAATTATGCTTTCAATCCCTATACTATTAATATATTTGAAATTTAACTCTTTTACTTTAAATTTCAGGAATTTAATCATTTAACTCTTTTATTTCGTAGTTGAAGTGCAATTGATAACAACCACAGAAGACTTCAGTTAAATTGGAAAATAGATTAAATAAATATTTTTATACAATATGTATAGAATAAAATTGTCTCGTCATTTAAATTAGAATTAAAGATTCATTCGCCCCTAAACTATATCATTTGTACTGAATTGTTCTTTAAATTATTTTAAGACGTTTTGACCCCTTAACTTTCAAATGATACCTTTATTGTCCAAATTTTTTGTATCACTTAACAAAAAAATCGTAGACAAATCAAATGACACCATGTATCACAAATAAAAATCAATTACTTTAATAAAAATCGTAAATTGCATATTAAAAAAATAATCTAGCGTTGTAAATATATAAGATATTTATGTTGTAAAAAAACATTATATATTAAAAATAGTTTTTTATTATATATGTATAATGTATAAGTATAAATTCCAGGGTTGTTCGCGTGGCCTAATGGATAAGGCGCTCGCCTCCGGAGCGGGAGATTGTGGGTTCAAGTCCCATCGTGAACGCTTAATTGAGAGGACAAAATTGATATGATTTTATTGAATTTTATAAAATCATTTTACATGTAATAGTAAATTGTATTTTATACATAATTTTATGGGATCTGCTAATTAAAAGTGAATGAAAATCTTTGAAAGTTTCACTATCAATGAAAAAGTTTTTTTTTTTTAAAGGCTGAAATCATTACATCATTCCTTGCTATACTAATGTATGGAGGACCAAAAATGTTTTTATGCAAGAAATAAATCAGATCAGTATGTAAGACCGATGAAGCTCCAATATTTTTTTAGAATGATAATCGATGAGTCCCGGAGTTATTCCTAAGTACCAAATCGAACTTGAATCGGTTGTACTCGAAACAGCAACGTTCGTATTGGAATGAAAATCATCTACCCCTTATCACGCTCCCTTTTATGCTCTCACTTTAAAATAGTGAGTTTAGAGTTTATAGTTTAAGGTTATGGGTTGTGGTTAGGGTTTAGGGAATTAGGCGTAGGGTTTAGAATATGAAATTTAGATTTAAAATTTAAAATTTAATTTTATAAAATCAATCCCTAATTCTATTATAATATAATTTTAAAATATTACAAAAACAAACTTTAAACTTTATATTATTATCAAGGATAGAGACAAAACCAAGATTAAATATTATGGTAGCCAACTTGCTTAATTTAGAAAGAAAGAGGAACTATTAAATATTTAAACTTAAAAATTAAGAACGGGACTTAATTTTACTGGTATTTAAATTATTAGGGGTCTAAAAATCATTATACCAAAAAAAATTGAGCTCAAGCATAATAAGATTCATGTAATCTGAGTAATGGATTTTTTAGTACACTACATTTGACTTTTGTCATACATTTTAGTACTAATCTGAGTACCAAAATGTGTAACAGAAATTAGATTCATGTAATTATTTGGACAAAAAAATATAATATATCGATGTCGATGAAAATATAAGTACCAATTTGAATTCTAAAACTAAATTAAAGGACTAAATAATATATGTGAAAAATATAGGGATTGAAAAAAAATCTAGCTGTTCCCCAGCAAAAGGACAAAAGATAGAGATAAAAGGGGATTTGGTTTGGTTGGTTGGTTGGGGAAGTAGGCAAAGAGAGCTGATACTTTTGATATAACCCATTCCATCAATCATACACGTGTCGTTTTTCTGTTACCTTGATGTTCCCAACTCTTTTACGCTAAACCGTCCGATGATGAACAAATATAGGAGTATCCAAGTTGTTCTTTTCTTTGCTTGGTGGGTCGACAAAGAAAACAAAAGCTGCCAAAGGAAGAAAAAAAAAAACGTTCCATTGAGCTTTTACTTTCGGTCTCCATTGCACGCCTAAAGCAATTCCAATTTCCAAACGTTTTTTAAGCGGAGAACCTTTTTAATTCTAAAGATAAATATGTAGATACGAACTTATATTAATATTAATATATTTGATCATTATGTTAATATAAACATCTTTGCCAACATGAGCGTTTCTATATTTAATTTGTTAGTTAAATAATTCGGATCATATATTATAAAAGTTCATTGTAGAGTATTCATTCCAATTCAATTTGCTAAATTCACGACGTTAGAATTCGAACTTATAATTTTGTTTAATAAATCTAGTGTCTCATCTCACTATACCAACTATTAGATCAAGAGTAATAATCAACTATCAAATAGTCCTGTGAGATAAAACGTAAAGTTTCTTAACCAAAATTAAAAGTTCGAATCTTATCACAAATTAGATCAAAAAGATTTTTGTAATACTCTATTTAAATTAATCGAGGAATAAATCATATATATGTTATTGTATAGAAAAATATAGGGAGGACATAGTTTTTTCGGCTTCTTTTTCATAAATAATCTTCTATTTTCGTGTATTATTAATTAATATTTAATAAACAATTAAAAAAGTATGACAGTGAATTAATGTAGGGAAAAACTCTACTAATGCTATATCAAATTATTTTTTTTGTACAAAGGTACGTTTGTATTCATGAACCATCATATACAGACAATATTAGTACATATCTCGTTAAAAATTTTCTTAAATCTAAATGGAGTAAAAGAATACTTATACTAGTATAAAATAAAATAAAATAAAACCAACGAAAAAACCCGACAAAGTATCAAAGAAATAATATGAACCAACAACTAAACAAACATGCCATCCTTAATAAATAACGATTGAATCTATTTTGACGGATTCACCATGTATGTAATCTCCAAGCTATGAACATCCTCACTCTTAGCCAAAGTATCGGTCATCTTATTCCGAGAACGCCTCACATGTTGGACTCTCACAATCTAATTTTAACCACGAAAATCATCTAGATGCCATTTAAGAGCATGAAACCCGAAAAAATCATTGTTAAGAACTTGAATTACCTCTAAACTATCTAGCTCAAGAATAATTTGGCGAAATCCCGCCTCCCAAGCAAAATACAAACAACAATATGCATCATCAAATTCATATTAATTTTCATCCACTTAACATCCGGAGGCACCCAAGGCTCGGCACGATTGTTGTGCAACGTGCCAGCAGCGCCTGCCTGGGCCGAAGCAGCAAACCCACTTGCAGCAGCTACACCGGCAACCATTCCCACTGCTTGCGCGCGGTTTATTGCACCAGCATCCCCAACAACAATTAAATGATTTAAAGGTGATCATAAGGTAGTATTATATATATTCTTAATAATCCTTTGACAATACGCATACATCTTATAAACAAAAATAATTAAAACTCGTATCTCTTAGAATGAACATCATCCAATTTTTCGCTGAGGCACTTGTTGGGTTCTTGCAATTATCATTTATCAAAAGTATACTTTATTTTCTCGTATATAGTCAACATTAAAATAATGATAGATGTCTCATTTATTTAATTTTTAATTATTAAATTTATCACAATAACACTAAAATAATAACAAATGTCTCATTTATTTAATGTAACAGGGAGAATAAATGGTTGGGATTAACGTGAGAAGTAAAGAGATTTTTATGAGAAAAAAGAAAAGAATAATTCTTAACATCCATTTACCTTCATACAATAATTTAAAAAATATTAAATAAATTTTACATAATATAAATAAACCCCAACCAATTCTTATTTATAGGTTTTTTTATTCACACGTATTAATATACTAACCAAGTCCGCATTATATTAACATTAAATTTAAGATTTGACCAGAACAATTCCTTCATTCTTCTTTTTAAAAAAACCAATCACTAATTGTTCAAACTTAATAAAGCCCAAATCGGTCCCAAGGTTGAGGGGTTTGAATGACTCGGAGTTCTTAAAACTCGGACTCAGTCCAGTGCACAACAAATGGCCAACCCAGGGCCATGTTCAGCAGCTTAGGCTGTTATGGCATATCACTCTGGCTCGCATCTTAAAAGAGAGGAGGAGCCCACAAAAAAATTATTTAAGGAACGCTATTTTTTTAGATTATATTTAAAAACAATTAATTATTTATAAATCAGTGCCATTTATTTACTTTTATAATATTTTTATATAAATTATATTAATGATTCAAATGCAGATAGGTGCCGGATTACCACGTGTCAACCCAGGCTCCAAATGTCACGTTTGTTGTGCGACACGTGTTACACTTGGCTATACAATGGACATTCACATTTATATGCTTTATTGTTCTTGTGTTTTCTCACGAATTCCATCAGCCTAATATTGATTTACAAATTCCAAGCAAAAGAAATGAACCAGGGACAATCAATGAGGCCGCAACCCGACCAAGCTTCCGACGAGCTAGCTATCAAGTACGGTGATGTTTTTGATGTATCCGGCGGATTGGCGTCTAAACCAATTGCACCACGCGACGCGGCTTCTATGCTTGCCGCCGAGACCCAAGTGCTCGGGAAGCCGTTGGATACCGGTGCTGCCGCCGTTATGTATTCTGCTGCTGCTGCAAACGTTACGACCGGTGTTGTCGGTCCCGACGAGGGCAACGAGATGGTCGAAAGAGAGGGCGTATCCGTCTCTAAATCGAGAGATGCCCGAGGAAAGCTTGTCGTGAACGAAGCCATTGCCGACCATGTAAAATATATATATGCCAATATTTTCAAACTCGCCGGTATATAATTAAAATTTGAAACCTAATGGATTGATTGTTTTTGCTGAACCAGATTATATGTGAAAGTCGATACAATCCATACGATGTTCGCGGCATTACTCTTTCTCCAGCTCCAGCTCCAAATATAAGAGATGAGCAATGGAGAGTTCCGTCTTCAAATCCGATTCCAACTCCTCGCATGGGTGGAAGTGGCGGCGGCATCACCATCGGAGAAGCTTTGGAGGCAACGACCCTCTCCGTGGGCGACAAACCGGTTGATCAAGGTGATGCCGGTGCAATAAGAGTGGCTGAATCGAGGGCTGCCGGCAGCTGGCTAACCCAACATAGTGGCCTTGGGACCAGAGCTCAAGCAGCTGCCACTTTCAATGAGCGTCAGGCTTGTGATCATAATATGATCACTATATCTGATGTCCTATCGGATGCTACCGAGAAGTTGGCTCTGGATAAAGCGGTGACGGCGGAAGATGCTGCAGGGGTGAGAGGGGTGGAGCAAAGAGAAAAGCCTGACATGGTTGCGACGCCTGGAGGAGTGGCGGATACCTTGGAGACAGCTGCTAGGGTGAACAGGGATCACATGCGGTGATGTTTGTATTATATATATATATATATGTGTGTATGTACATGTACAATCAACAATGGTTTATGTTGACGGCCACGGCCGACATTTGGTTTGCATGGACGGAGCTAGGATTCAATCATGAGGGGGCAAGTTGTTTAATTTTAGAACGATCGAGATCTTATGAGTGATTAGATCGAGATCTTAAAAGTGATTAAAACTTAAAAAAAGTTAGAGATTTAATTTTACTAATTTTAAAATTAAAATGTCTTAAAAAATAATTAAACCAAAAAAATTAATGGTCAATATTTAAATTAAAGTCTTCAAATAATTTTGGAAGGGATAAAAACTTAAATTGAAATGATTTTAAAATATTTAAAATATAGTTAAACCATCAGCAATTGCCCAAATATATAAATATAGTTAAATCATTAAAATTAGGGGGGCAATTGCCCCTTCCACCCTCTACTTATATCCGTTCATCTTCCTCTGACTTGAATAAGATGATAATCGATTATACAATACAATTTCTTTTAATATTTGTATATCTGTTTGTATACCGATTATACAACGTATCTCTTTGATAAAAAAATATTGTCTTTTGTATAGTTAAATCCTTTTGTAATAATTTATAAATATTATCATAATTATTAGTGAAACATTTTATAAGATTGAATTTATTGATTATATCTCTTCTATCATTATTAAGTGTGTTTTTAAAATACAATTTATCAATATTATCATAACTATTAGATCCTTTTATTGCTTTTTTTTATATCATTATTAGTTAGGGGTGTGTGTTTTTCGTATTTTTCATTTAATAAAATATAACTTTTTGTTAAAATTTTTAAATAAACAAATAATTTGAACTTGTTTAGAGAAGGGAATCCACACAAGATCAAGGGTCGAAATTAGAGGGAGGAATGCGTTTTGATTTTTTGGTGCATTTTGTTTGCTGGTTATTTAAATATAACACGATGCAAGTATCTATAACATCTCCATACATGCTGAATTGCTGATGCCATATAAGGATGTATATATAATTTTGAAGGCGTACTAATTAACTCTCCTAAACATATTCTAAAGTATAAAAGGTTAAAAATTTTCATGAAAAATATTATTATTAATCTCACTTAACTTTTCTAGATATGAGACCAACAATACCGTAATAATATAAAATAGATATAAATTAAAATATAATTTTATATTGATCTCACTATATGAAAGTTAAATTTATTATTAGACAAAATTGTACGTCGTAACGGTTTATTGCATATGAATCAAATGCAAAGTTAATACTACTCTTGTAGGCAAAATGTTTGCATTTTTAAGAATGGGAAAATAATCTATGCAATGTTGATGAAAATTTTGTTTTTCACAAGCAGTTAGTTTTTAGGGTTTAGATGGTACATATGAATAGATTTTAAGCTTTGAAAATATTTTTTATGGTTTAAAGTTTAGAGTTTAGAATTTGAGAGGTAAGATTTAAGGCTCCTAAAAATAGCATATGACATCAAATAATTACCCTTTAAAGTTTTTATACCAAACATATAATGATATTTTAATCATGGGTGAAGATCCATTTACCTTGTATAAGATTAAATTATTTTTACATATTTTTTAGACTGTTAGATGATGGTAATAAATGGCTAAAATTATTTTTATCTTTTTTTTTTCAAATGATAATTTTTACGTTTTGTTATCTCTCTTTCTCTCTCTATATAAAGAGAGAGTTATGATCAACTTACACAATGTAAAACTCTTTAAGTTTTACACGTTTTTTTATCGTTAGATGGGGGAAATGGATGACTCAGATTAACTCCTTACTTTTTTTTTCAAGTGATAATCTTTACATATTTACTATTAATCTCATCCATTCGTTTCACTCATCCAACGATCCAAAAATGTGTAAAACTTAAAAAAATTTACGCTGCATAAACGGATCCTATCCCATATATATATATATATATATTATCATGATCTAATAAGTTGAGTTTTAAATCGAACCGATCAGTTAAACCAGTTGCTCTCCTGTAGGATAGGGCCTTGAGCCTCCCCAATTTTTTTGGGCTAACTATTTATTAGGTTGTTATATATTTTGAAGATAGTCAAGTTAAAGCCAAATGTTTGGACTTTGGATTAATTGATATGAGAATTTTTTAGTTTAATCAAAGTTTCGAGTTTAAAATCTTGTGATGCAATAATTTTAAATACTTGAAAAAATTTCGTTACCCTTATAGTCTTATCCAAATGAAGTTTATTAAACTTTGTTTTTTTTATGGGTAAAGGTGGCCTCGTTAAAAACCTCCCTCATATCGATCGACATAAATATATATCAATCGATAGCGGAAGGGGGAAAATTAAACTTTGTTTAGTTCATTAATTGAATTGATTGAATAGGTTTCATTCTATTTTGCTAACATTTTCAATTTGATCCTGATTGAATCCATAAGCGGATTTCACAATTCATATATTATAAAGTGTTTGAAAGTTTATATTTATTAATGTTTACATGTTTTATAATTAAATTTAAATACTTTTTATTTAACTTTTGAATTCGGGCTGATTTAACTCGACTCGAGGTTAAAATTATCTTGTTCTAGCCTTCGGTTGCATGTCTAGAGCTGAACAAATTTGAATAGCAAAACCTTTTACTTGTAAGATTATTGTCTTAAATAAATAATTAAGGACACATGACAATGGATTAAGATCGTTTATGAAAATTAAAACTCCAAAGACGATATATCTAATAATTACTCGTAACGTGAAAATAATCGATGATACATACAGTTACCCGAATTGAACCGAATCAAACGTTTGCGGTGCTTTAGACTGAAACACAAGCAAAAGGGTAGTTGGATTGAGGTTTGGGGGGCTCCCCACCATGTGCTACCTCTGTTGGTTGGACCATCTTTTTAACTTAAAACTCACCTCTCCATTTCTCTAAAACCCTAATCCGTAACCAAAAGGGGAGTTTTTATTTTCCTTTCAAGCATGTTAAAAGGAATATATATTAGCAACTTTAATTAGTTAGGGGTACGTATAAAGCAAGCATTAATTATTTCAAGGATTCTGGCAATAAATTAGCTCCCCCCAATGGCCTTTCTCACTAGTCTGGACAGCAAATCTAATATGACGTGAACCTGTTTTACTTTTGTTTCATGGACCATTGCAATAACTATTTTTAAGGTATAAGCACGTTCGAATCTACATCCTTTTATATGTAATAATAATCATGTCAACTAAGTTAAGACTCAACAAGAGTCATTAATAGAATATATAAAGAAAATATCTAAACTATATAAAATTTTAAAATTTTCGATGAGTGTAATCTCCTTTGGCACCCTCTTAGTCTATCTTATCAATATATTGTTTTATTTTTAACTAGTTTTCTTGATTTAATTGATTACATTTTGTTATTTACCCTAAATCAATCAAGTATTATATATATATATATATATTATGATCTAAAGAGGAAAGAAGTTCTATATCTTTTTCAATTGACATAATTTGGGTAGGAAGCTGTAATGTAGTTGTTAACTAATCAAACTGGGTATGGTGAAATTGGCGTCTACAATTAGCAGGAATCGGTGGGGACTAGGTCTGGAAATTGAGAGGATTAATTAATGTAAAGTGTGTTATTCAGTTGATCTATCTGTTTTGGACCCTCGAATTGAATTTAGATAAGCGATCACATGCATTTATTATTTTTTTGTTCGCGATTGAGTTGTGATAATGACTTTGTTGTCAACGTGCCTCATTGTAATATGCATTTTTATGTTATTTGTTGATGATTTTACTTTTCATCGTCTATTTTTTGGTGATGTTTGTACCCATCTTTTGTTTCGATTCTTTAAATTATTTTTTTACCTTTTTCTTGTATAGTCTTCTTATAATCTTGAGACGCTAGTTTTGTTTATTAAAAATCTGTCTAGATTAAGTGTATTTATTTACTAAGTTGTGACATTTTTATTATAATTTTAGATGTATTTTCGTCAATAAAACTAACTGATTTAAATTCAAAATAAAATAAAATTGGTGGAGCTGACTTTAGCCTTAAATGTTAGATTCCGACTTCCGAGTCCAACTCATATTTTATACCGAAGTAATTTTTGTTCAAGTCAAAACTTTAGGCGTAATATTTTTTCCCCTAAATCCTCCCAAATTTTAAACCGACAGTGTGTAATAGTAACATATATTATACTTTTAAATAGGAAAATATATATTTAAATTTTGAAAACGACATATTATGAGAGGAGCAACGAAAAATTCCGCATGAAAAATACTTCAGAAAAACATACTTTACCTCATAGTTTTTAAATTCATAAATTAGAGACAATTATTCGAAAACACTCAAATTTGTAACTTTTTAATTGAAATTTGTTAGTTTTATTTAACGGTGATATATGTAAAATTATAATGAAAAGTTTACAATTTAGTGAACAAAAACTTATAATCTGGGCATATTCCTATAACTATTGAAACATGAAAATAACGTCTCGAGATCATAACAGGACCATACAAGGAAAAAAAATAAAAATTCAGCTCAAAGAGTCGAAACAAAAGATACAAACATCACCAAAAATCGACGATGAAAGGTAAAACTATCAACAAACAACATAAAATGCTTATTACAATAAGACATGTTGACAACATGGACATTAACACAACTCAATAGCGAACAAGAAACGATTATTATAAGCGTGTATCTAAATTCAGTTCGAAGAGTAAGTTATTTATTAAAAACTTAAAAAAGAAAAAAATATAAGCAAACAATGAAAAATATGAGAGTAAAAAAAATAATGAATCTCGACAACCGACGACCAACATCAAAATTGATACCGTTGTTAACAAACAAAAAACAACGAAAAAAGGTGACAACACTAAAACTAGAGAAAAACTATGCGGCCAGAGTTTTCGGTAGTTCGGACTCATAACTTTTTAAATAGGGTAAAATACTGGAATTGTCATTTACGTTTAGTAAATGTATATTTTTTGTCATAAATTTTTAAAATTGATCGTCATGGCCACTTACGTTTTTATTGTGTAAATTTATGGTCACTTGAACGCTAATTTCTATTAAGTGTCGTTAAATGGGTGACGCGATAGTTACGAAAATTTGTATAATTACACTTTAAACTCTTCATATTTACACATTCAATCAATTTTGTCCTTATTTAAAACAAATTATTAATTTAAACCTCATTATTTATACATTCATTCAATTTGATCCTATTTTATATTTTGTTCTCCAACCAAATTGTGATACGTCACCATCTAATTAATTTTTTTTTATAAAACTTGGATTTATGATGAATCAAACATGTTATATAATTTGATTGGCAACAATATATTATATCCTATACTATTATATATGATGCCTAGGTCATTGCCCTTATCTTCTTCTCTGTTTGCATTTGCGAAGCTACGATTCTCTTACTTTTCTAGTCGGAGAAAAAATATTAAATTATTTCTAATACAAAATAAGATTAAATTAAAAGAATGTTCAAATAGTGAGACTAAAATTAAAAGAAGTATTTTAAATTAGGACTAAATTGATCAATTGAATGTGTAAATGTGACGGGTTAAATGTTCTATTATACAAATTTTCATAACTGCTAAGTCACCTATTTAACGGCACTTAACAAAAACTAACATTTAAGTGACTATAATTTTACAAAACGAAATCGTAAGTGACCATAACGATCCATTTTAAAAATTAATGACTAAAAGTATACATTTACTTAACATAAGTGATTATTCTAATAATTTACCTTTTAAAATATTATAGTAACAATAATAACAATCGAGATAATATTATGTCCACAAATAAGTAAAGTTGTACTAAATAAAAATACAATATTTTGATTTTTTATTGTTCTAAATTTCGTTAAAGACGAAATATGAAACCGCAAATGAGTGCAACCTGCTGTCACCGTGGGACAAAAAAAGAGACAAGTCTTGTGGGCGAGGACAAAACTTGTAAAAGTGATCAGATATAATCATACCCATTTGATCAATCGCTTTCCTTTTTCTTTTTATTTCATTTGATTAAAAAAGTATTAAATATATAAATATATAGGGTTAATCGTAGAAAAAAATGTCTTTCGGATATTAAATTAACCTTTGATTTCAAAACGTTAAAAACTCACTCAAAAAATCCGAACCAAAAATAAGCACGAACAAATCTGACTGCATCAACAAACGAATTAAAAAATAAGATTAAGCATTTTAATAATTAAACAGATAGAAAAACTTGATTGAACAATATTATTACTTTGAAGACACATTAAAACATTTCGAAACATGAAATCAGCTTCAAATCTAAACTATAGCTTGAATATTTCCAACTCAATTAATATATATTGATTTGAATTTTTATACTCACGATTCTACGCCTTAGCAATATATTAAATTTATAAATTATCAATGTATCAAATATAAATTTATATAAAAAAAAATTTCCCTAAGCTGAAATTTCACTATCTATAAGTATTTTCTAAGAATGATTTGACAAATACTATTAAATTCTTTAATTGATGAAGTAGTTAAAAATATTTATTTGTTTTAATTTGTATGTGTTCAAACCTTGTTATTTAGATTCGGAATATAAACAATTTTATCGCAAAAAAAAAAAAACTTGGCAAATACTATATAATATTGGAGTTTGATCTTCCTCTACATAAAGAGAATTAAATTGGAGCCTTATTATGCTTCATTGTCCTCTGTTTTCATCACAACTATGCCAACCACCGTCGGAAAAAACCTCAACCTTTGCTTCATCAAGATCAAGTTCCCTTTAACTTCCTCCTCCCTGTTAACCTCCGCCGCCGCTGCCGCCGCCCCATCATCGCTCCTCTTCAATAACTACAACTCACCCTCCAAATCCTCATCCCATTCTTCCTCCTCCTCCAACCCCCACCCCGATCTTGAACCCGACTTCGCCACCGCTTTCGCCTCGAACCGCTTCTTTTTCACTTCTCCAGGCAGCTCCAACTCCATCATCGAATCAACACCATCGTCGACCGTCACCACTCCAAAACAATTAGGTGCCCTCGGAGCCGGCGACACGACGGCGTTTAAAGACGGAGTGGCGGTCCCAACTTTCTCCCCGGACCCGTACATGGATTTCAGGAGATCCATGCAGGAAATGGTGGAGGCACGTGACTTGATCGACGTGAAGGCCAAGTGGGACTACTTGCATGAACTCCTTTTGTGCTACCTTGCATTGAATCCCAAAAGTACTCACAAGATTATCGTCGGAGCGTTTGCTGATCTTGTTGTTAGCCTCATGTCAACGGACGGTGGTGGTGACATCACTGAGATCGCCGGCGACAGGATTCCACGGCAGTGCATGTAAACTATGATTGTATTTATTTTATTTAATTGAAATACGCTAGTTTTACTAAACAATGATATATCTAAAATTATAATAAAAGTTTGTATCATAATAAAACCTAATCCCGATAAGATGTTTAATTTTAAAATAATCAGAATCTTAAAAAGTAATTAAACCATATAAAATTAAAGGAAATAAGATTTAATTTCACTAATTTTAAAATTAAAAGGTCTTAAAAGTAATTAAACCAAAAAAATTTAGGGTCAATGCATAATTTATTTAATTTTAAAATTGATAAAATCTTAAAATTAAATTATACCAGGCAATTTTTGGAGGGACAAAGGCTTTGTTGAAATGGTTTCAAAATTATCAATGACCTAAAATGTAGTTAAACTATTAAAATTGGAGCGTAATTGCCCCTCCCAACCTTAACTTAGTTATGGCCTTGCACTGAAACAAGAAATTAGCGTTTTAAGATCATAAGAAGATCATACAAAGAAAAAGTAAAAATCCAACTCAAATACTCGAAACAAAAAATAAATACAAACATCACCAAAGTTTAAAAAAAAATCAAACCACCGATAAAAAAACGTGTCAAAAAATAAAAAATATGAATCTCGACAAACGACAATAAATTCAAAACTGATGTCGTTTTCAATAGTTGCCGGCTGCCGACGTATAAAGAACAATAATTGTATTTAATTTTTAATATTGCTGGTCTGCATGCAAATCATATGAATAATTATTATTGAGTTCGTAAGTCAAATTAAGTGAAAAAGGAAAAGTACACCTCAATAGTTAACGAGTGCAGTGTACAAGATATTGTCGCATTAATCCCTAAATTTTGTAATTTTTCATTTTTAATTCATGTGATAATGTAGCATTCTGATATTGACCACATCATTAAAATAATTAATTTTTTTTATGTATGTATTATAATATAATTTATTTTATGTTTTTGTCAAAGCAAAGTAACTAATAAATTGCACATGATTGGCCCATCTTGCACCTAAGAACTTTGAAACAATGGGGTCGATCACATGTTTATGTCATGTCACAACCAGTTGTTTTAAGATTCTATAGCTAATTGCCCTATTTTTCTTTGAAAGAAATTATACAATTTAATAAAAATATATTAATTAAAAGGAATAAGTAGCAAAGAAAAAGACTATTGGTGGATCTGAGAGATGAAATCTGCATCTAACAAAGTGCATGGGATTGTCACAAAATATACAAAAACCTCAATGGCGTTAACCTACTCTAAACAATACTATTGTTGGCCTATACTGTACATAACCAAAAAAAAAAAAAAAAACTTGTGCAATCCTAAAGTTAGCCTGCCATGGCTCCATAATCCAGGTTCCAATTCTTAATTCTTGCATAATTTGCATCATCAAAAATTCTATACTAAGCATACAGAAATCTAGTACCTTGATTAGTAGCTGCCATTCAACAAGGGCACTCGATCTCAACCGCATATAACAAACAAAGGAGCTGGGTTAAACAAAAACTATCACCTGGGATTAACGTGTGATTCGCTCCTCTGATGGAATCGTTGGTGAAAAGACACTCCAGAATTTAGAACGTGGTAAGATCCAGAATCACGGTCAACTTGAGAACTCGATAAAGGGTCATCGGGATTTGGTGTATTCAAATGACCATATTGGTAACTATATTACCCTTCAGATATATCAGATTGTGTTGCAGTTGATGTTTATCTGATCAGGAATGTTAGTAATGGCAACCTCAGGAGCCTGCAGGGACAACCTCTGTGGACAAGAGCATGCCCTGTTGCAATTTTTAGTTCTTGGAAGTATCATTGCAATTTGTATGGGAAATTACATCGATTGGAGCCGAAACTTCTCCGGAAGTATCGATCTTGTCACCCTGTCGGGAAGGACTACTTTTACCGACTCTGCATGCAGCATCATAATGGCCATTTGCAGCATGTTGAGCACTTCGGGGAGATGACGGAAAAGTTTGGTTGGTTGCATCTTTGGAAGTAGCATGGCAATTTTTTGCTTCTTCGGAATGGACTGTCTTATCAAAACCAGAAATACATTCTACCGTATGTAATTTTGAATTCTCATGGTGCTTCAAGTCATTTGCAGCCTCAGATATCTGAACCGTACCATCAAAACCATTAGCAACAACTTCCTCACCAAAATCCTTTGGCACATGAACTGCCACTTCATTGTCAGCATGGACAATATTATCAGTGTCTTTGACAGAACCCTCATGCTTAGAATCAAGGTTCAGTTTAACAAAACTTTCATCAGTTTTCTCCTCCAAATGTACGCTTTGTGAGTCAAACTCCACCTTCCTTTCTTCAGGTGCTGGAATGCAAGATGAAGAAACAGTAGCAGCCTCTGGAAGATTGATAGTATCAGCAATTATATCAGAAGTATATTTCAAGGTGTCATCAGGAAGTGGCATTGTAGATTCAACAGCAGCGGGTTCATCATTTATATCATCTGTTTCAGGTGCAAGACTCTCGGCAGAAACATTCAAATCAAACATAACTGGGCACTTCTCTCCAGATTTATAGGACGCTTCACCAGTCATCTGCTCCTCCGTAACATGTGTCTGCAAAGGTTTCTGTAACATATCTACTCCGGGAAAGACCAACATATTCATGTTCCTCATCTTTGGCTTGCATGCAGTTTCTAGTGGTTCGAAACCAAAGACAGAAGTCCATGTTTCCCTCAGTTCCGGGACTGCGGGTATGACTAATTTCTCAACATTCAGGGAGCCAAGTGCCTGAAAATTCAAGGGGCAAGAAAAAGAAACATAAAAAAATGAAATCCTAAGTGAAATACATTAATTAAAATCAAAATAGCCCAATTTCATATCACTGACACTCTTACTCTTTCAGGCATCCCAATAGATATTTGAATAAAATCTGTCACCTATGAATTTTCCAGAATCGCTAGGTTGAAGGAAATAAGTAATTTGATATTTGGTCATAATGTCTACTCTTAAAAATAAATAATCTAATTATTAAGTACCCCCAAAAAAATTGTGGCAGGAAGTGTCCTGGTGTGGTGACATTAGTCATACATATAATATAAACATGTGAATGTCTAAATTCGTGAAAATGATTAATACTCCAGGCAATATTATACAAAATGCGAATATAAAAGAAACAAAGAGAACATTGAGCCAGACATACAGATTCAATTGCACAAAGAAGCCGGCGACACATCCCTTGACGCCTATAGGCATACCGCGTCCCAATGAAAGGCATCTCAGCTAACAGGTTTCCATGGATCCTGCTTGCCCAATAATTAAATAATTGTAATCATTACAATTACACCAAACAAGTGCAACAGTTAGGCAAGTGGGCATGTTCATCAGTTTATGATCAACAAATATACAAATTAAATATTACAAGGTAGCATTTGGAAACTTGGGTTTTAGAATTTGGATTTGGGCTAAAGGATAGTGTAGATTGAGTGGGTAAAAATCTCATGCCCCCTAACCATGCCCCCTGCCTAAAAATACTTAAAAATTAAATCTTGCCCCATAACCCTAATTCTCATATCCTAAATCCCAAACTCTAAACCCTAAAAAATACACCCTACCCCTAATTCCCTACACCCTAACCCTAAGCCCCAACCTTAAACCCTAAACTCTAAACCATAAACCCACTATTTTAAAGTGAGGGCACCAATGGGGGCATACTTTGGGGGCAGGTAATTTCCATCCAGATTGAGTAATAAAATGCTTAGAAAACTAACATTCATTATTATTTCTCAAATCCATGGATTTGTTAAATGCTTATTTAGTAGCGAATTTGAAATTCCTAATATAATCTTAGATTTTATAAATCCATGTTTTTATACTTTTTCAACTATATATTATATTGAATCTTAACTATTTCTTCATAATGTATGCAATTCATTCTTGCTATTTACATAGCAAAGGAATCCAAATTTCCAAATTCATGTTTCCAAAAAGAGCACAAAGTTATCTATGGGTATGAAACAAACAGCAGTTTGTTAAATCTTCAGTCCCAATATATTCACATATTAGTGGGATAGTTGCTATTTGGACGGGGAGATAACTGAAAAAATAGCCTAAAATGTAAACGTCTAGAAGCTATCAACAGAGGAACAGAAGGAAGATGATCAAGAGTGCTTAAAAGGATAAGTTGGCATGGCAAGATGGATAACTTATATTATCACTCTTCAAATGTAAAGACATTATTTCTACATATTCTATCCTATAATTTGCAATGAACTAAAAACAAAAATATTACCTGATGGATGCTGCAGAGATAATCTCATCCCCCCTTTCTAGAATTGCAGTGTAAAAACCGCTGTAGTTTAGCCTAGTGAAGTTTGACCTGAGAACAAAAGGAGATTAACAATTTACCTGAAACTAGAATGTCTTGGTCTTATTCAATTTCAAAAGCAGAGCAACGATGACTGCAGAAAAATCAAATATTGCTTCACCATAAACAAAGGCATTAGGTTGTCTCCCAGTTATTCACATAGCAAGATAGTACCACGAGACCACTAAAAGAATGAAAATGTCAATCTGTTAAAATGGAAGCCTTTAAACAGTTTATATTGTTATAGTAACTATTATAATGTATAAATGTCATATTAAGCCATCACTATATATGTTGCCTGTTTGGATTGTTTTTATCTACACATTTAGAGCCATTAGCCATCATTCTATCTAACATCTCCTTAATCCGCAGACCTAGGGCAAGTGCAAAAAGGTTCTCTAAACTCCTAAGCAGTAAGGTAACAGTTATTCAATAACATACCCTTCCTCAGACATATTAAACTTTAAATAGGGCTATTGAAGAAAGTTTTGCTCATATCTTTGTTGCCAAAACCCAAAAAAAGAAGAAAAAAAATGACACGTGCGTACAGCACCAAACTAAAAAATTAAATCATAGATAGAAGGAAAAGCCAAGTTTTCTTCAAGAATGTAATATAGACTCAAGTACAGATGGAACACATACCAAAAATTATAGACAATATTATGAATCAGATTGATCCCACTTCGGTGGTCGACAAGAGGCAGAAAGCACTCATCCATCACAGATAATGCAACAGCTAGCTTTGAATTTGATTCAACCTTCTGATATGCTTCATTGAGACAAACATCTGAACTGATATCAAAGCGCTGAACAAGGGTCCATGAGAAGCCTTCTGGAAGTTCATGTTTAACCCCAACTAGCTTCTGAAGTCTCTCAAACAACTAGAAAAACAAAACAAAAACTTCAGAATCAACTTCGAAACATGAAAAGTAGCAACCCCCCCCCCCCCCTCCATTTCTCTGTTTCAAAAAGGGTGGGACATTAATGAATTTTACACATTTAAAGTCAGAGCATAACATGTGTGCAAATGAGTAGCTCTAGAAGTGAACCAGAGATTGGTTGAATGCACACAACAGTATAGGGATCCCTTCCCATTCTTGCACAAGATGGGATCAATTTAGTGTATAAATTCAATAACTGAAACATTTCTAGTAGATAAAGAGTTAGACTCCAGGTAAAGAAATAGAGACAACAACCTTAAATTTGACAAAGCAAGAACCACAATAATTTCATACCAGCAGGCATAACTTAACTAACAATAAAAAAATAGCAATTGAAACTATATTTACAAATATAGCAAAGCACAACAAATTCCCCCGCAGCACAATTATATCAATTGCAAACTAAAATTATACCTCTTTGCATCTCTTCCCACAAAAGAATGCACTACTCGAACCATCACCAAAAGCATCCATTGGCTGAATACATGGTTCATGATCTACCAAAAAAAATCCCTCAAAAATGAATGGCATATAATAGCAAGAACAATAATAATGACACCAAAATTAAAATAAAGGTCAAGGGGAACCAACAATCAACATATATACACAACAGCTTGGAACTTAACAAAGCATACATTTTTCTTCACATAAATGGCATGTTAGAACTGTAGGAACAGCATTGTCATCTTTGACCCTTTGATGCATATTACCAACCATCCCACAATATTTGCATGTACAGTAGACACAGTTCCAGTTTCCTGAAGGGAATGTCTGTGGCAAAGAAAAGAAAATCAGAAGAGTAGATTAAGCATGATCAAGATTTTAATTTTCCCATAAACTAAAAATTACTTCTACATGTACCTCCCAAAAAGAAAAAGAAAAAACATAGAAATAGAACTCAGACACAGGTTTCCTTCTGGCTACTTTTCACAAATGATTTGCATTGAAGTAACTTCAACAAAGAATTCCGAGCATAAGTTACAAGCTATGCGTGTTGATCTAAGTTTCTGTCACTCTTTCATCTTAGTGAATAGTCTTGACATGAATATACAGAAACTTATTGGTATTCTTACACACCCTATCCCATTAATCAAATAGATTTCATTGTCTGCTAAAGGTAAAAAAATATTATTAAGCATTTCCCCATTAAAAGTTTGTAAAGGGATACACGTAATAAAGACATATGGCAACAAGTACTTACTTCTATATCTAAGCAACTTTGATGGAATGTTGATGGGCAACTATCGCAACAGATCAAATCACCACCATCCCCACAAATACCACAGGTATCATCATTGGGGTCTTCACCACCAAAATCCACAAAATGGAGGCCTTTAAGTTCAGACTGCTGTTGTTTGTTCCATGCATCTAATAAGCATTGCAACAGGGGAACTCCTGTTTCTAAACATATATTCTGAAAAGGTCGATGGACTTTGCCCCCCGCATGACTTTCAAATTCTGCAATGGTGAAGACATTACTACAACAGTTGCATTTGATGCCATCCCTTGTTACCCTACCGGACCTACTCTCCCGAGTACGTGTTCTTTTTTGAATCAAATATTCCACCTTCCCGTCCTGTGGAACAGTGCCCGAATCAATCATCCAAGAAAGCAGAGTTCGCTTTCCTTCATATAGCACATAACCATTATTATCAGATTCAGCTCCATCCATAGAGTTGCGGACCAACAAAGCATATCGCTTTCTCTTTTGTGTCTGATGTAGCTTACGCTTCCTGCTCGATACTAGTGTTCCCCTTTGTAATGTACCATCAGAGTTTTTCTCATCATGAAGCGAAAGCGTCTCTTTCGGAAGTTTCTGTTTTTTCTTTTTCTCATTGTCCTCCCCTTTCCTTTTTCGTTTAATTTTCTTTTTAACCTGTCCATCATCCTCTGTATCATCACCATTCCATTTTGGCTTCTTTTTCCCGACCCTTTTCTTTTGAACTATTCTTTTTAGGATGCTAAGTTCTTCTTCAGGAATTGGAGTAAATACGAAACCATTTGGACAAACCTTAGAGTCACCGTTCTCATAATTTTTTTTAAGCGTCCTGTAGGCGAACGTAACTGACCAGTGAGTCCTTCCTTTGGGATTAACATACACTGCATCATTGTACTCTTTATTATTCCGAGGCCTATAATCAATTGTCCAACCAGCTGCTTTAAGCATATTGACTATTCGATCTCTCACAGCTTGTTTTGCTTCTGACCTTCTCAGTTCCCCTTCATCCCGGGCTTTCTTTACTCTCTTTTTATTGTCTTCTGCTTTAACAACCTGAGGTCTTAACATTAGTGAAGCCTTGCTCTCATTCTTTTCCATATCATCAAATATATCCTCATTAGCAGACCTCTTTAGATTTGATTCTTTCCCAATCAGTCTCTTCTCTGCATATGGAGTATTAGCTGGCATATTAAACCTTAAACTCCCCCTTAACTTCTTTCTGCCTCTTTTTAGCCCACCCAACTTTTTTCTCCCATCTATAATCCTCCCCTTCAAACCCTTACTACCACCCTGAAGCTTTGGTGGCCTTCCACGCTTACGGATCACACCTTCCTTTATTTTTCTTTTACATTGATCAATCCCTTCCATTTCCAATTCAACTTGTTTATTCGGTAACCCATTACCGCCCTGAACTTTAGGTGGTCTCCCACGCCGATGCATGACCTTCTTCCTTGACTCACAATCAAAGCGATCGCTCTCTCCCATTTCCGCATCAACAGCTTTCTTCTCAACCCCGTCATTGACATGCACCTTGGGTGGTGACTCATGCTTGTGGTTTGCCTCCTTCCTTCTCTCTACACCAGAGTGATAACTCTCTCCTGCTTTAACCTCATCCGCTTCCTTCCCAACCTCCTGAATCCTCTGTCTTGTCATTGGCCTGCCATGCCAACGGAAATTATTTGACTTCTTAATGCCACCACCATCAGACTGATCACTCCCTTGTGATTCCACATTAATTTCTTTCTTCTCAAACCCACTATTCTCAGGCACCTTCCGTGGTCTACCACGCTTACCCTTAGACTCCTTAGTCGTATCCTCATCAAAATGATCATTCTCCCCTGCTTCTATAATAAATCCTTTCTTTACAGACCCATCATTGCCCAATACCTTGGGTGGTCTTCCACGCTTGCGCTTGAGCTTCTTCCTCCTCACTTTACTATCGAGGCAATCATTCTCTCCTACATGCTGCTTGAGTGTCTTCTTCTCAAACCCCTTATTCCCTTGAAACTTGGGTGGTCTCCCACGCTTACGCTTTTTCATCTGACCCACCTTTCTCTGCTCCTCCACTTCACCCTGAGACTGATCATTCTCCTCCTTAACCACCTCAGTTGGTATTGTATCAGAACCGTTGCCATCTTCGGTTTTATCAACTCCACTCCCAACCTTATCACCTTCAATCACACTCCCAATTTTCACTGCAGACATCGACCGTAAAACCCTGCCAGAAAACTGGACTTTACCTTTTAAGCCTTCCCCCTCCACTTCACCATGAGACTGATCATTAACCACCTCAGTTGGTATTGTCTCAGAATCATTGCCATCTTCAGTTTTATCAACCCCATTCCCAACCTTATCACCTCCGATCACACTCCCAGATTTCACTGCAGACATCGACCGTAAAACCCTGCCAGAAAACTGAACTTTAGCTTCTAAGCCTTCCTCCTCCAGTTCACCATGAGACTGATCATTCCCCTCCTTAACCACCTCAGTTGGTATTGTCTCAGAACCATTGACATCTTCAGTTTTATCAACCCCGCTCCCAACCTTATCACCTTCAATCACACTCCCAGATTTCACTGCAGACATTGACCGTAAAACCCTGCCAGAAAACTGGACTTTACCTTCCAAGCCTCTCTCCTTGACTTTTTTCTTCACACTATCTTCTTTACTATCTACATTATCCTCCACCAATCCCCTTTCTTCCCTATCATCCGATTCACCAACTTTCGAATTACCCATGTGACCATCTTCCCTACATTCATCAATCTCCTCTTTTTTCTCAAATTCAACATCTTTCAAAGAACACCTTAACGGCTCATCACTTAAATCAAGAACCGGTTGCCTTGGCAAAACCTCACTTTCATCAGGCTTCAGCTGCAAACAGCTAGATCCTAAGCCCTCTTCCATCTCTTACGAAACCCTAGATTCAAGACGGTACCGTTTTTTTTCCTTGGGTCAGAAAATCATCACACCGTGCATCACATGAAGAAAAAACAGTAGACAATCCCCATTGGGTTTCACCTTGACAACAGAAAATTGAACTCCCCAAACTACTCAAAAGGATCTAGCAAAACTCTAAAACCAAGACCCTGGAATTAAAAAAAAACAAAAACAGAAGAAATCAATGAAAAATAAAATTCTTAAATAGAAAGAGACGGAGAATTGTATCAGAAGCGGCGGAGAGTGATCACGTACCTTAACCCAATGCAGCGGATTGAAATGGGATCCTATCGTGCCACGGCGTCGTATTGTAGTACGGAGATAGAAAGCTGAAGGTCACTCCAATGGCGTTCCAAATGTTTTTTGGGGGATTATTAAGGTGGAGGGGTTAGAGAAAGGGATAGATTTGGGATTTTAGGGTCTCTCTTTCTAGTGTGGGGGGCTTTTTTGCTTTGTACTGGGCTTATTAGAGTGGTTGGTTTGCTTACATAAACGCGGTAAAACCACCATGTTTTCATGGGTAAGGTTGTCTTTTCACATTGTGCCTCCATTTTTCATTTTCATTTTCCCTCCATATTTGCAATCAATTTCCCTTATCCCTTGGTTGAAAATTTATCCACTTTTTTACGGTAATATGAAACACTCTTATTTTAAACCAAGTATAAACCACTTTCTCACCGCACTTTTTAAAAGTAATATCAAACTGATCGTAAAAAATATTATAATCAACAATCAGTCGATTTAATGAGATAAAGCTCTAGAACTCTTAAATAAGATATAGAGTTCGAATTCTAGCGTCGTAAATTGAAAAAATTAGGTTGAGATAGTCGTCTCATATTGAGCCTCTACAAGTTAAATCAAAAAACTAAAATTATTATTTTAGGTAGGTTTGTATGGTTGTTATACAGTGGCGGAACTTGAGATAAGAGAGTAGGGAATTAACTTAATTTTTTTTTTAAAAAATTATTATACATATATTATGTAGATAAATTGTTCGTTAAATCTTTTAAAAATAGTAACACTATAAATTTTGCACTGAAAACACTTAATAAGTGCAAAAGAAAGAAAGAAAGATATATATATGAAAAATTCTACAACGGGCGACGAACATTGATGAACACCACTAACGATGAACATCGATGAACACCATTAAATTAATTAATAAAGATTTGAAATTTCAAGGGCCCATCAAATAATTAATAATTACTTTAAAATTTCAATTAAATTATTTTTATATATATTAAAATTTTATTTTCTTAATAAAGGTAAACTATATATTTAGTACCTCACTTATTTTCGTATTTCTATTGAACCCTCATTATTTAAATATTATTTTAATTTGACCCTATTCTTTATAAAAAAATAATTTAACCCTTAACCCTCAACCTAAAACCCTAAACTATTAAACCTTAAACTCTTAAACATATACCCTAAACCATATTGGGCAATGCTGGAGTTTTACAACATGATCCCTTTGAACATGATATTCGCAATGAACAGCATACAGAGCTAAATGAAATGAGTAGTTTTGGCTTAGAGCGACAATCTGGAATCCTCATCCTCATCAAGGGAGGAAGTGTAAACAAAATAGAGTGTCCAGATCAAGCCGAAAACACCAAACAGGATCCACCCGAGAAAGTTGTTGCTCAAACCGAACGGAAGTCCAGTTCCTTCGGTCGACAATCTCTCGTCCACCAAAGCCATGGCCGGGGGACTTGACATGGTTGCTGTTGCCAGCAATGACACGCTCGTGGCTATAGTCGACACATTCGCCTCAACCGAACCCTTCTTCTCCATGGAACACATCACTTTTCCTTTCTTTGCAACTGTTGGCAACCCTGGAAGCAAAAAAGTTGCAGTTGAGATCAAAACTGAAAATGGAAATGATGTTTTACTTTAGGACACAATAAAAACCAAAAACACTATATATGCAGTTATGCACTTACCAATGGCAACTGGGGGTGTAATCCTAGCTGATGTTTTGAGGGCAGGGGCGATTGATGAGGTGAAGGTGGTAGCAGATATGGTTACCATATTTCCTACAATTGGGAGAAAGATTGCAGATTTTGCTACACTTGGGGCAGTTGGATATCCAAAATCCAACAGTTTTACAGATACCGTTACTGATTGGTATCCCTTCGTTTGATATCCCCTATCCACATAGATCCAATCAATTTCTTCCATAAGTTTAAGAGTTTAAGGGTTTAAAGTTTAATAGTTTAGGGTTTTAGGTTGGCGGTTAAAGGTTAAATAATTTTTTTATAAAGAACAGGATCAAATTAAAATAATATTTAAATAATGAGGGTTCAATAGAAATACGGAAATATGTGAGGTACTAAATATATAGTTTACCCTTATTAAAAAAAATAAAATTTTAATATATATAAAAAATAATTTAATTGAATTTTTTAAAGTAATTATTAATTATTTGATGGGTCCTTGAAATTTCAAATCTTTATTAATTAATTTAATGGTGTTCATCGGTGTTCATCGTTAGTGGTGTTCATCAATGTTCGTCGCACGTGGTAGACTCATCCTATATATATATATATATATATATATATATATATATATATATATTAAATGTTAGTATTATTTTTCATGCATGATATACGTAAATTATTATAAATTATGTGGTTTCAAACTTTTATTTAACCAACCATATAAGCCGTCCTACAGCAAAGCCCACACACTAGAGAGACCCGAAGTCCCAAGTCTATCCCTTTATCTAAAACCCCCGCTCAAGGGACCCTTTATTTAATTAAGGGTACTAAATTGAATAATATAGTTGTAATTTGGAGTAATATATATGTGTTTAAAGTAATTATTTTATTTACCAGTGATGAAAAAATATTTTATAAGTGAGGTCGAACAGTTTATATATTTTAAAATTATGTTTAATAAAATAAAAACACATGACAATTAACCTAGTCGTTCTCTATTTTTTTTCTTCATTGTCATGTTCCTTAATTTTTTAATACATTGATGAAAAATTTTGTGTTGTTTGTTGATCGCAAGTTATCTTTTTATTTTTTTAATTTAAGCTTTCAGTAAGAATTCTCTTTGTCTTGGATTCATTTTTTTCATATTTTATTAGGTTTATTTCGTGGCGTGATTTTTATCTACCTTTATGATACGGTTTTTGTTTATTTTAATGATAGTTTGGCGTTTGTGTAACAATCATCACAACACACGTCTATAATCATGGAAGCTTGATGGTCTAGTCTGGTTAGATCTCCTTTTGTGACCAATGGCGGATGCAAAGCTTATCTTGGGTGGGCCTGTGCCCACCCTGAAATTTTAAAGTTTACACATTTGCCTTTAATTTTTTAAAATTTTATGAATCAATCTTTAAATTTTATTATTTTTTATGACTTGTGCCCACTGTGAAATTTTAAAATTTTTATTATTGTGTCCACCCTCAAAAAAATTTTAGTTTGTGCCCACTCTAAAAAATATTTCTGGATCCGCCACTGTTTGTGACAGTTAGTCGATGTATTCAAAATTATTAGCAGAACATTATGCGAGATTGATTTTATCTATCACCACTCGTGCATCACTACTTAAGCGTTCAATTATAGTTGGTGGGTTTCTATGGAATATAATATCAAGAGAAGTTTTTGTTGTTTCTTCACACCCTTTCCCTTTCGATTTTAAATTTTTTATGTTATTCAAGTTCTTTGTGGACATGTCCTTAAGTTTTTTTGGTTTGGATGCATTTTATTTTTTATTAAACATAGATGAATTAAATTCTCAAGACAAATATTAATATTTGAACACATATATAATGATACAATATAAATATCTTTTATCACTGTATCGATTTTTTTATTTAAAAAATCACATAACAACCGTATAAACCCACTTGTGAAAAAAAATCTAGTAATAATACATTAAATAATAATTCACATGTTTATATTATATTAGTAAATATTGATAATTTGGTGCTACTTTGAAAATAGTTATTTTCGGTATAAACGTTAGACTTATAATAGTTACTTTACTTTCCTTAACGTCAAAAATTTAATTTGGAAGAAACCTAAATCATATGATTTTTGATTAAATAATCTAAATCACATGATTGATGGTATATAAATATTTTTTTTGAGCATGCGAGAAGGGCCCGGTGGTCAGAGCACGCTCACCTGCTCCACTCCTTTTGTCTTAGATTTTGGGTTCAAGACTTCTCAGGAGCGTTGACTTCACCTAGATTTCCCCCTCTAGGTAGAAGTACAATATGATTTAAATTTTTTATTATTATTTAATCACTGATATTTGACTTATTGGTCGACTAATTCATATCGAATTTCGCAGAGTTTCATTATAATAATAACTCTCCTTAACCTTGTTTAAAGGACATAACATCCCATCTCACTAGAATAAGTGGTTACTGGTAAAAATAGCTATTTAACGCAATTTAAATACGACTTTTTATAGGATACTACTGAATAAATTTATAATTAGAATGAATATTCATTGTAATTTGAAAATTTGACTTTGAATTAGATCTAAAAGTAATTAAAGAATGATAATAAAATAAGGGTAAATTACCTCATGTATCACTCAACTTTCTTCTCATTTTTATTTTGGTCGCTGAAGTTTAAAAAATTTCAATTTATCAACTCAACTTTCGAATTACTCTTATTTTGGTCGCTCTTGAATGTCGCGACTTTTTTATTAATATTTTTATATGATATTACATATTTTATTATTTTTAAATTCCATATCAAATTTAGATTAAAAAATCTTTAAAACCTAATCTCTAACTTACAATCTCTAGTATATTCCAAATCAAATCTGCGTTGAAGAAATTGCAGCAAATGAAGGAATTCATGCCCACCATGGACCGTGGTACCCTTTTTATGAAAGATTTTGAGATATATTTTTGTTTTCTTTTTAATTTCAGGAATTTCGGTGTTTTCTTGTTTCAGGTAAGTTAGGGATTGGCATTTAAAGATTGTATTTTTTTAATTTAATTCTACATGACATGAAATACTAATAAAATATGACATGCCATATGAATATTAATAAAAAAGTCATATTATTTGAGCGACCAAGATATGAGTAATTTGAAAATTGAGTTAATAAATTGAATAATTTTAAACTTCAACGACCAAAATAAGTATGAGAAAAAAATTGAGTGATAAATAATGTAATTTACCAATAAATGAGTGCTCTCAATGATAAAATATAGTATTATTCCTTCTAGGTGATGTGGACTTGAGCAACATAATTTGCATGATAATTATATTTGTATATAAAATGCTACGATGTTTTAATAATTTACATAGCTTTCAATAAATTTTTAGGTAAATTATACTCTCTTTTATATCCCTTCTCCTAAAACTACTTGGGTTTAATCCCAACAATAAATAAAAGGAACAAGTACTAAAAGTATCCATCAACTTTTATCAAAATTTTAATTCACTTTTCACATGTTATTAAGTATTAACATATTTAGGGGTGCTTATCGAGCGAGTCGATCGCGAGTTGGGTAGTGCTCGACTCGTGCTCGTTAAAAAATTTTATTGCTCGACTTGTTGTTCGTTAAGCTCGTTAAAATTGTGCTCGGCTCGTTAAAAAAATTTGTTGCTCAACTCGACTCATTGCTTGTTAAGCTCACTAAAAAATTTACCTTATTTTTAACTAAAAGTAAAATTTAATAATACTATATGATGCTTAATACTAACATAAATTAATAAATTTAACAAAAAATATATCAAAAGAGTGTATAAAACACTTTCAAAGTCCAAATCCAAACTAACAATCCACAAATACACCAAACTAGCATTTTAAAACTAAAATAACAATCCACAAATTCACAAAACTATCATATAAAACTAAAGTAACAATCCACAAGTACATCAAATCAAAGTAATCACTAAAAAGATATTTTAAAAAATTAACAAGCTGCTCTCGAATTATCGAGTCGAGTTAGACTTTGCTCGACTCAATTCGTTAAGGTCTCGAGTCGAGTTCGAGTCGAGTTCGAGCAGCTCACGAGCTGCTCAACTCGTTAAGCACCCCTAAACACGTTATTTACATGAAGAGTTTTTCGTTAAGTCGTGTGGTAAATATTGACATCAATGTCTTTCTTTTTTTTACAATTTATACTTAGGGGGCGTTTGGTTCACGGAAAAGATCATTACTTGGGGGAATGATCTTTTTCGGAATCACATACCCACGTTTGGTTGGAGAGTATTCCCTCCAAGAGGTAATATTGTATTTCCAGCAGTAGCCTTTTTTTCATTAAATGGCGGGAATGTGATTCCCTTAGTTTTTTTTGGTATTTGTCAGTTCCCACCATTTTGGACCATATTAGCCCAAAATTAATGAATTTTGTTCACATCGATCCTTTATTTAATTTAATTAGATGATTAAATATGTGTGATGTAAATTAATAAGTTAAGAGGTAATATTTTCACACAATATTATTTTATTTATAAGATGTTTATCATCTTATAAATTATTTTAGTAGGTTAAACTGGTGATATAAATTCTTATCACTATTATACAACTTATTTACTTTAATTTACTCGACAATATGTTACAAGTAATAAAAAATTAAAAAATATGAGCATATTAAAAGTTTTAACATTTAAAAAATTCACAAAAATATTTTAATAGAAGGTAACTAGAGTATGTAAATATAAATTATATTTTTATTAAAAATAGTTAATATAATAATTATATTAATAATATGATAAATATATAATTTTTGTAAATTTTAAATAGTGTAACACAAATAATTCTACTACTTTTTGTATAAATTCACTTCGAGAGTATGTAATCTTTCATTCCGTGAACCAAACGCGCTCTTAGGTAAAATAGGGAAAATTTGCTCCTAATGAGTTTCGAACTCACAATATAAAAGAGAGAGGAGGGTATCAATTGAAAACCTTAACCACTTGTTATAGGGAGTGTTGACTAACATTATTGATTATTAAATTTGAAAAAAGGTAATATATTTAAGCCGATTAAAAACACCCACATAAATTAGAGATCACCAAACAACAAAAATTTTAAAAAATTGTCACAAGAACACACAATGATATAACATGTTACGTGAATTGATTCAGAAAAAATTATTAAATCTAACAATTAATGTTAGTCAAAAAATAAATTTATAAAATTTCAGAGTGAAATGTATAATCGAATACATAAATAAGTCACCAACTTAATTAATTTCTTTCAAAAATTCAAAAGCGTCCTACGCGATTAAGAGGGAAAAAAGGCACCATATCTGCCGGAAAATATTCCAAATAGAGTTGAGACAAAGTAAGCAATAATGATGTTTTTATTAGGACATTGACATGATTTGGAACTGTGTCAAGAGATGAACCCAGCAGCAAACAGTGAAACACTTGCTTAAAAGAAGATTGAATGCAAGGAAAAGAAGTTGGCCCCAAAATTCAGTTGCAGAAAAAGGACCAAGCAGCAGAAACTTTAGTTTTCATAATTGTCATTAGTTAACCATAAACATCAACTTCTCCCCCCTTCAAACATAGTTATTGAAAATCTATTTCCGGCTTTTAATTTTTTTTTAGTTCGCCTCCTATTATAAAGTTTCGCGTCCGTAATATCTGAGTATTTTTAATTTAACTGGTCAAGATTACCATGTGAGATACATGCAACATTTTCATAATCCCCATGGGACTATGGGTCATGCATTCTACATGATTTGGAGCTTTCAGCACATGGGAATGAAGATTTCTCAACCTTTCAAATGAAAAAAAAAAACAATTATTAACGTTTGTGTCTGTCGCTCTCAACATTTGTTTGTTAACAAACGAATTATAATATTTAAAGAGAAACGAATAGTAGCAAGCAAACAAGATTGAAAAAAAGGCATAAAGGGCTTGAAAATTATAAGGGTCTTTGATTGTTCATCATATTTTAAGATTAACTTCTTTCTTTCTTTTTTGGATAAATGAAGACTTTATTCATCCAAGAACCTCCCAATACAAACAAAAAAACACCAGTCAACCAGTCCAACCTACCCTCTTTTAATTACAAATGAATCCCTCAATTTTCAACTAAACCTGCAGAGGAAGAAACAAATTTTTTGCATCCAGACAAACGCAAGAGTACATCATACTTAATTCGTATAAACAGTGCAGTAGCTTGACAAGAAGAATTCTCATGGATCCTGCTATTCCTTTCCTGCCAAATAACTTAGTTGAAACAATTCCAAGCAATCCGAACAACCCCAGCAAACATGGACTTTCCCTTAGTATGGAGCTTCACCCAATTTATCAACTCCATCCAACAAGTACAATCAACAGTCACATTATAGGTCTGCAAAACAATCTGTCAAACCTGCAACGAGAAATTACAGTCCCCAAATAGGTGGTTCCTTGTTTCCATCCCCTCACTACAAAGAACACATATGGGGTCAATCTGGCATCCCCAAGATAACATTCTATTTTTTGTAGATAATCTATCCTGCATTACCAACTAGGAAATAAAAGAATATCGAGGCACTACAGGACCTCCCCACACCATCCTAGCCCAGTCAACTCTCTTATTTTATGTCGAATCTTATCCCAAATAAGTCGCATCTTGAACTTCCCCCGAAAAGGACCAACTTGGACCAGCAGATGCCTCAACCTTAATATCTTTCTCCATGCCCAGCTATGATTGCTTTTCGCAGTGACATCCCATATAGAACTGCCTTTAAGCACGTATTTCTATATCCAAGCTACCCAAAGCGAGCCTGACTGAGTGAGTATGAGCCAAAGACATCGTAACATACACGCTCGATTCCAAACTAATGCATCCTTAATTCCAAGACATCCTTCATTTTTGGGGTGACATATCTTCTTCCAACTAACTCGCGCACCTTGACCAGACCCAATCAATCCTTTCCACAAAAATGAAGTGCAAATAGACTGGATCTGCTTGATAACCTTAGAAGGCAACAGAAAAATTCTAGCCCAAAAATTTTGTATACTGAAAATTACTGACTGAATTAACTGTAATCTCCCAGTAAATGAGAGACATCGAGACGGCCAACTAGTAATCCTTGCAGTAATTTTACCTACTAGGCTTCCACAATCAGCAGTAAAAAAATTCCTTGAAACTAAGGGTACACCCAAATAGCGCACAGGCAGAGAACCAATCCTGAATCCAGATACATCAGCCAACGTAGCTACTTCAGACCCTTCTAGATCAGTACAAAAAATTCGCTTTTAGAGACATTCAATTGGAGGTCTGACATTCTATAGAAAATATCCATCACACCCTTAATACCAAGGATAATATTCAAATCCCCCTTAATAAAGACCATAAGGTCATCAACAAAACATAAATGAGTCAAACCTATCTTCTTGCACTTTGGGTGAAATTTAAAAACTCCATGCGTACTAGCCAGATTTAATAAACGAGATAAGACATTCATAGTAAGGATAAAGAGGTAAGGGGACAAAGGGTCACCTTGCCTTACCCCTTTTGCACCCGAAAAATAACCCACCAGACCTCCATTTAAGCCCACTGAAAACTTTGAACGTGTAATACAACCTTTCACCCAATTTATAAACTCAACCGAGAAACCCATCACCCTTAGGATCTGCATAAAAAATCTCCAATCCAGAGAGTCAAAAGCCTTACGAAGATCAATCTTCAAGGCACACCTAAGATATAAACCCTTTCTTCCATAGCCATGGACAATTTCCTAGGCCAAAAGCACATTATCCACTAAATCTCTCCCTGCAATAAAAGCACATTGATTCTAAAAAATAACAGAAGGCAGACACTGCTTCATTCTATTTGGCAAGATCTTGGTAATACATTTATATATAGTACTACAACAAGAGATTGGCCTAAAATCAGTTGTATGAAGGGGAGCCTCAACCTTTGGCACCAAAGTAATAATTGTAGAGTTAAAAAAATCCGACAAACAACATGTTAGAAAATAGTACTGAACAACGTGAATAAAATCACCTCCAACAATACTCCAAGCTAACTGAAAAAACTTTCCCGAGTATCCATCTGGGTCAAGAGCCTTGTTACCATTCATGGCAAATACAACCCTTTCTATTTCCTGTCTAGTGATTGGTTCAATCAAAGCAGCTTTCACTTCTGTAGATAATTCAACCCCCAAAATTTCTTTGAGCAACTCATCCGAAACATCTTCCACATTAGCATCAGTAGCACCCAAATATTCAGAAAAAAACTTAATAAACTCCTGAGAGATAGCCTCAAAAGTCACCAGTTTTTCTCCTTGACTATCGACAAGGCTTTGAATTGTGTTTACCCTTTGTCTAACAGCAACTTTGCGAAAGAAATAGGCTGAATTCTGATCTCCATCCTCAACAAACTGCACGCGAGACTTCTGTTGATAAAATTTCTCCTCAACTCTCAATAAGTCCTTCAACTCCATAGCCACAATCCTCTCTCGACTTATATTATCTGTAGAAGGACTAGCCATCATCATCCTCTGAAAATTCTCAACCTCAATCTTCTTTTCCAACACTCTAGCTGATATCCCCCCAAAATGTTCTGAGTTCAACTGCTTCAGAGGGCCCTTAAGCCTTTTCAACTTAGCAAACAATTTCTGCAAAGGGTTCCCAACAATCGGTTGCTCCCAGGATTCCCTTACAATAGTGAAAAACTCCAAGTGATCTGCCCAAAACTGGAAAAATTTGAAAGGTCTAGGAGGCTTCTCCAAAAGGACTTGAGGAATCAACAGACTGGGACTATGATCAAAACAACAGGGCCCCAAAAATTCAACAGTTGCTCTTGGAAAAGCACGAAACCAATCCTGATTTACCAGGACCCTGTCCAGTTTCTTAGACAAAGGTGCCTCCTCTCGTCTATTACACCAAGTAAATAGTGCACCAGAAAATGAATGATCCACCACATCCAACTGTGCTTGACAATTAAGAAAGTCTTGCATTGCACCAGTTACCCCTTAACCACCATCATAATCAGAACTCTCCTGTGCCTTGGAGATAATGTTGAAATCTCCAGCAATAACTCAAGGATTATTACCAACAACACTCTTTAAAGCAACCAATTTCTTCCACAATTGAACTCTATCCTCCAGACCATTATATGCATACACAATGGATAGATAAAAAGAGTCTTCCCCTCAAATAACGATATTCAATTTCAGATCATCGAAAGAGAATAATCTACATTTTTTTTTCTTATTGTTTACGTGTTTTTTTTGTCAATTTAACGATATTCAATTATTGAAAAAGTCAAATTATTGTTCTCGTCGAATTTAAGTTCATATGATGTTTGTTCAATCGCGTTTTATATGTTTATTGTATTTTTGTCAACTTGATACTCAAATGTTATGAATAAATTATGTGTGTTAGTATAGTAGCGTGTTCATGTCGTATCTAAATTCACATGATATTTGTTTTATTTTTTGTATCATGTTTGTATTAGCGTTATTTTCACCTGTTCAAGTATTATACAATTTGTATATATTTGTTTGAAATGCAATTTGTATAATTTTTTACCTGTTAATACTTTTTATGTCATTTTGAACACATTCAAATATTTTGTATCCTAAATGTGTTATTTATGTGTGTAAATTTTAATCTTTTTTGGTTTAATTGGTTTTTGGCTGACGGATAATTTTTTTTACATTTTTTTCGATGCTCTTTTTTATGCCTTAACACTAAAAAATTAAATTTTAAGCCCTAACTCTAAATTCTAAATCCTAAATCTTACACCTTACACCTTAAAAAACACACCTTATCCTAAATTCCCTAAACCCTAAATATAATTTTTAGTGTGAGCATAAATAGAGGCACCGAAAAGGGCAGGTGATTTCTATTCTTGGTTGACTAATTCAAATTGAGTTTTGCGAAGTCTTATTATGGACCTTTCTAACTTAATTTTTTCTATTCACAACGTCATGATCCAAACCCCTGACATTACTTAAGAGATTTAATGCCTTATCTCATTAAATCAATTGATTGTTGGTATCTATAAATATTAATTTAATCTTAATTTACTTAGTTAAAAAACTCAACAATAATATCTTAACAATTACCCATGATTCAATGTTTTTGACTGAGAAAAAAAAGTATAAAACATTTATATATATATATATATATATATATATATATATATATAATTTCACATCCCGAGGGTACGTAGTTCAAAACATTGCTTAATTATTCATGAAGCTAATCGACAAAAACTCATTAAAAAAATTAGGCATTAAGCCTAGACATGATGATTTGTGCATAAATTCAACGAATTAGTTGTTGACAGGAAGGGGGCATATTGTATATATATATTTTTACATTTCGTTAAAAAGTAAAAATAATATTAACAAAGCTAGTTTAATGGACTGAAACATTAAATCTTTTAAATAAAACTAATAATTTATATTATAAATAAAAAAAATTAAATTAAAAAATTTACCTCATAATAAATCTTTATAATATTTAATTTGAATTAATCGACTAATAAATTAAATACCAACTATTATAAAAAAGAAAAAAAAAGTAATTGTAAAGTATGCTTAATTTATAGAATATATTTTGATTGTTGATGGTGTAAAAGACGAGACAAAATAACAATAAAATAGGTTAAACATGACTTTCTTTTGTGTCCAATCAATAGACCCCAAGTTTCTGCTAAGAGTTGGTCCATTCGCTGGGCATTGCCAACCAATCTTCAACCACTGCATGTGATTCACCACCGGTTCTTTAGGCTTCATTCGGAATCGGCGGAGCTTTTGAAACGCTGGTTTAGGTAAAAACGTTCGTTTGGAGGACAAATTGAAATTTTCTACTTTTTCAAAAGTTCCGTAACTTTCTACTGTAATTTTTAAGGTCGGATAGCTTCTAATCCGACCTCAATAAAAGATATTAAAAAAATGAGGGCAATTTACTTTCAATCCGACCTCAACAAAAGATATTAAAAAAATTATAAAAGTATGTTGCTTTCATTCCGACCTCATGCAAAACATGCCAAACTGGATCATCTGCAAAGCTTTACTATCATTTTTGGCAAGACGTGCATGTAATTGAATTATACCTGCTTTGACAAGACGTATAATTTCACACGTAGCGTTGATGACCGGAGACTCATGTATTGAAAAGACTTTGGATTCAATCACACGCACTCACACTTTGGATAAAAGTAATTTTTGGCATGAGGTTGGAATGAAAGTAACATGCTTTCATAATTTTTTTAATATCTTTTAATGAGGTCGGATTGAAAGCAGCTTGTCCTCATATTTTTTATTTTATTTTTGTTGAGGTTGGAGTGGAAGCTATCCAACCTTAAAAGTTACGGTAGAAAGTACAATAGATTCGAAAATAATTAGAGAGACAGTATAGATCCAATTTTGCCATAAAGACATTTGTGAAAATAGCAAGAGAAATACAAAGTATGTTGGTGCATTTTGCTTGTAATAAACTCAACATTAATCATTGTCCTTGAAAAAACAAAGGAAAAGAAAGGGGATTGGATCAATCAAACTGAAAGCTCCCGTGAGTAATGGAACTGGAAGCAGACGGCTTTTAGTACAACTTGGTTCACACACCACTTCCACTTACCCGCTTTGTCTTGTCAGTCAAACCACAGAAATCTTGACCCAACCCCAGATCAAACTGAAGCTTTTTGGGAAATGGGTTTTTGAGTTCATCTTCAATTATCCAAGGTAGGACTGTTTTCCCTATCAATTCTGTTCATTTCTTGTATTTATTTTTGGTTAGCAAAAGGATATAAAAATCTCAGCTTTAGAAGGAAAAAGAGAGAAAAGTTTCCCTTTATGGTTACTATAATGAGGGACTTCCCTTCTTGTTTCGGTGAAAACGGCGTTCAAGTTGCAGATTCGTCGTCGTCGAGTGCAGCTAAAGCTGCCCAGAACTTGGTTACCTGTGTTTATAAGTGCAGATTAGACGGTCGTTCATGCTTGATTACTGTTACATGGACCAAGAATCTGATGGGTCAAGGCCTTAGTGTTGTGATCGATGATTCCGCCGATCATTGTTTATGCAAAGTTGATGTAAAGCCATGGCTGTTCTCTAAAAGAAAAGGGTCCAAGAATTTGGAGCTCGATTGTGGTAAAATCGACATCTGTTGGGACTTGTCGAATGCTAGATTCGGCTCTGGCCCGGAGCCGGTCGAAGGGTATTACTTGGCCGTCACGTTTGAACAAGAAACGGTGTTGCTTCTCGGGGATTTGAAGAAGGAAGCAATCAAGAAGGTCGACACCGGTGGTGCTGTTTTTGTTGCAAAGAGAGAGCACATTGTTGGGAAGACGTTGTACGGCACTAAGGCTCGGTTTTGCGACAAGGGACGGACGCACGACGTGGTGATTGAATGCGACGTCGATGACAAGGATCCGTGCCTTGTGGTGCGCATCGATAGTAAGACGGTGATGCGGGTGAAGCGTCTCAAGTGGAAGTTCCGCGGCAATCATACCATTTCAGTGGATGGAGTGGCCGTGGAAGTGTTTTGGGATGTGCACAATTGGCTATTTGGCAATGCTACGGGGAATGGTGTTTTCATGTTCAAAACTGATAAATTGTGCGGGAAGCAGTCGGGTTTTGATCCCTCGGTATTGGCATGGTCTGACTCTAAAGAGTTTAGAGATCATGGAGCACAGGGTCTTGGTTTTTCTTTGATTTTGTTTGCCTGGAAACATGAATAAAGTGTGCTTTTCCTTCATTTTCTGCTATGAAAATCAATGCATTTTCTAAATAAATAAATAAAAATATATTAAAAATCACTTGTACAATCATTTTATCTCAATCACTTAAAAGAATAAAAGAATTAGGTGTCATTCGGAGCAGGCATTAACCTAAGTTTCTCATGAGAGGAACCAACCTCGGAACCACTCTCCTCTGCTAACAATGACTGTAGATCGCTACAGTTAGCCAAGCTGTTGAATTCAACTGCTTTCGATGGAACGGTAGGATAACGCCGTTGGCAAAAGGTCAATAACCTTTTCACTGATTGCAAGTATTTGCGAGTCGTCTCGTCGTTCATTATGTGTGCAACACTGTTGGTGTAGATCTTCTCACGAGCCGAACGTTCATGGATACCAACCATAGTGACACCGATTGGCCAGGGTGCATTACCGATAGCCATTTTAATGTAATGGTCCATGGCAGCCAGGTAGTCTCGCTCTATGCAGCACTCGACCACCACCAACAATGCTTGACGAATATCACCGGGAAGCACCTGCATTAGAGAACATGACAACCAAATACTGGGTCTTATAAATTCTAAGCTCTGTGGAAGACAATATTTGTTATTGATAACAAATCCAGTAATGGTCCACAACCATATCAGTTACCAAGCTACCATAGCTTTTCCCCCCTTAAAATTTTTATTTTTGTGCCTATAATGGAGATCACATCGAGAATTTCAACAAATAACAGGTTGGCTCTCGGTTGAATTTCAACAAATTAGAAAGACTCAAAGGGTGCTGAAATAAAGCAACCTCCCAATCATTGAACACACTTTTAAAACCACAAAGAATCGCGATGGTTTGAGTAAACCAATTTCACACAATCAGAATGAGGCAACAATGCAGGTTCAAAGCATGGGGATCAATTCATAATTTAGAGTGATTCAACTTCATAACATCGAGCACAGTATGCGAGTTATGCTTGTGAATGGAATCATACTAAAGCGGTATGTTCTTTCGGAGCTTAAACCTGTTCAGTTGTGGAAGATAAATTTATTTATCAGCAACAGAGACACAGGGAGGAAACCACCGAGATTGCGAACATATTTGGCTATAGATCAAACCAGAAAGCAGGCAGTATAAAACAAGGCTGACAAAACGTTGATTTAAGATGAATCTCCTATCCATCTGAACACAATCACCAGAATAGATCTTCATGAAGACTAAATGGATTATTCCTATTTAATTCTATTCGAAATTATCGACCATATTAACAGCTTCATAACTCTCTTAAGTACACTTGAATACATAACCTTTTAACGTCTCAATTGTCTAAGTCCGCTTTATCCAAGTAACAATAGGCCTCTCCTGGCTCCACTTGGTCTCTAGAAGGCAAAAAATGTTGATATTCTTCCTAATCATAACCTCTACTAGCTCTACACAAACCTGTAAAAGAACCTATGTTCCAATATGCTAAACATAATCCTTTTGGTCTTTCTTTAATCATCCATTAGCTCGGGGAAACCTTCGATCATTTAACATCACACCAGGAGATGTGGCTCATATTCGGAAAATAAAAATTTACGGATCAACAACATGGTACCTGTTGGTATATTCAAAGTTTGGTCTTTCTTTCTTCTAAGTGACCAAGCCGGTCTCCTAATCTCACAACAATTTGTGTGTTCGAACGATTCGAGGAGATAGAACAAACATTCAGGCAGAACTCATCACACAATCATTTCTACTAGCAAATACAAGTCTCAAATGTAGCTAGAAACCCCATTATCCATCATGTAACTAGTCAATATAATCAGCAAAAAGGGAAAAGAAATTACCTTCTTCCTACAAAACTTGAACAATGGGTTTAAGTAACGAGCGCACTGCTTAAATGTAGCTACCATGGACTTCCCTTTTGCTGTTCTCTTCTCAGACTCAACCATCTCATCCAGTTCCTGTTTCCACTCATTCAACAACCTCTTGAAAAACACCAGAATCTTATCTTCATCACAAAGCTCATCGAAATTCGCCTTCATTCTCTTCAAATCCTTGTCCATATCGACTCCACTGGACCCGCCATCACCACTCAACTCCTCTTCCGCTCCGCCGCAGCCACCTTCTCCGTTCTCTCCACCCTCTCCTCCTCCCCCTTCTCCCCTCTCCTTTCTCTTCCTGTCGCTTAAAATCCCCGCCTTCTGCCACTTCCGCAGCTCCACAATGTCTCTCAAGAAATCGTTGGTTTGTCCGTCAGTCATATCGCTATCGACCTCGAAAAGACCGGCTTTCAAGACGTATTGTAACCTCTCGAGGCGAGCCGCGTCGTCTTCTCCGAAGAGAGTGATTGGCTGTTTGAGGAAGCGAAGGCGGCGGATGACTTCTTGCCTTGGAAGGTCGAGGTTGTCGATGTTCCGTTCATTCGTGAGGGACTTGGAGGAACACACGGTGGTCGTAGCGGTTGCGGAAGCGGATGGGTCCGATTTGGCGGGAGTAGCCTCGACATAGGAGGGGAAAGCGATGGAATGGTGGCGAGATTTTGCTTCGAGTTCGCGTTTCTCTTGCTCGCGAAGCTTTTGGATTTGCTTCTGTTCTATCTCGGAGCGTTTGAATACGCGCTTCCCGCCGGTATCCTGAGCTAAGCTCTGCCGCTTCTTGAGATCGATAATGGATATCTCCGTGGATTCATCTGAATCTCGTTAATGTTAGTGATGACGGTTGGGACACATCGACGGCCGGCCATTTTCTCCGGCTCTTGACTAACCGTTTCAATATTGAAATGGCCTCGAGTTGGCCCAAAGGGTATTTTTCAAGTCCAAAAAATGTTAAACTCTGATTTGAGTCCCTATATTATACTGAAAATTTATATTTAATCCATCTATTTGAATTTCACGTAATTTGATTCTCTATTTTTACAATGTTATTAAAATTATTGTCGGAACTTAACCCTCCGAGTGGTCCCGGTACAAAAGAGTGTTGTTACATTTAGGAAATTTGAGTTTGAATAATTTATTTAGAAGGATTGATCAGTGTACTTTCTCAAAGAGTACTTTAGCAATGTGAAATATGGTAGTCTCCAAGTCACAGTGTGCAGCATAGTAAAAACTCCGTGCCACTGTAAGAAAAGTTTGCTTGAATTCGGAGTCGATGTCGTCCGAGGAACTTTGCAGTACTAATTGAACAAGTTCTTGCATGGTGGATTCTATTTTCTGGGTTCTCTGCTCTGTATCAGTACTATTAAAGCATCCATTGTCTTGCACCTGCAACAGTTGGCATCACAAACGTCATGTCCGGATACGTATGTCGATATGAATGAAGACTCGGAACAACATAACTAAGGCCTAAGGTACATTTATTTTCTTGGTTTCATGCACCTGACCTTTTGCTTTTGGTAGTAGCAAAGCTGATGGCAAACTGTATTGGTGAGGTCGGAGAGTCGTTCGTACCGGGGGTGAGACGATATCTCCTCCATGGACCAACAGCCAGAGGTAAGAATTATTGTCTGTGCCACTAATTCTGCTACTCCTTGGTGCCGGTCACCTTCCTCTACCCATTTCAGCATCCACTTTTCCCACTGTTCACATTGAGAAAGCACCACGTTATCATATTGGTATGAGTCTCTTTCTAGTTTTTGACACTAGGTAAGCTGTTCGATTTGATTTTACTCGAAAAATGAGATAAATAGATAGATAGATAGATAGATAGATAGAATGATTAGTTACAGCATGGCGGATGCTGCGGCTAATGTTTCGACCATGAGCCACAAGTGCATCCAATGATAGGTTGTTCAGGGTCCGAAGCAAAGTGCCAATCAGTTTCTGTGTTGTCCGGTTTGGATCCAACTTCCTACAATATGAGTCGCATGTAAACATTACTTTCTTTGTCTGCCTTTTTATGATTTAGTTTAGATTAATGTAAGCAATTGAATTAGTTGTACCTTCCATTAATGTAGCTAATAGGTGCATCAGCCGAACTTGTGAACACTTGCACAAATGTTTCTCTGAGTTCATGATCATCGGGTTTGATTATTCCATTGTCAAAAGACGACGCGATCGTCTCGACCAAGATGGCGGTCTTAGCCCATGCCAGCCGCTCTTGGGACCTTTCCGGTTCGAAAATGCTAGCCGCCGCCGTAAAATAAGTCAAGAGAAGGGATCTTCTGCTCACTCCAAAAACACCAAGACCCATTTCCGAGTACCACCTGCTCCGATTCATAGAATACCATAACATGATTAAAATACGAATAAATAAATAGTTCATATACTCATAATGTATTGTACGTATCGGAGAGAATTGTATACGATTCAATTGCTTACTTTTGCATGCTAATCCATTCCATCTGATGTAAAGCTTGGCAATTGTTGAAATCTAGTTTTGCAAGCTCAAGGTATGCATTGTTGTTCACATATGGCATCCTGCATATCAAATATTTATTGTAGGTGGAACATTAGTCGACTTTTTAACCATGATCATACACATCAAATCAAATCATTATCTAATTAATTTTCTGTCTTAAGCAATCATTCTTTTACTAATTATATGTAAAAATATATATAATTATCCGAATTAGTCATTCAATAAATCGAATACCGATAATTATAAAGAAAAAGATACCTATAATGTAACACCCCTCGCCCGGTTACGAGCGAGCGATGTTACTATTCGGTTGATAGACAGATTCATACATGTCAACTCATCAAACTTACAATTATATGAGATTCAATTCATATCAAGCTTGATTAACTTCAAACATAGTTCATTCATATCATCATATCCATATTTATATAAACATTTATTAAGTCATTACGTAATATAACATGTCTTAGTTTTATACAAACCACACTTAAGAATTACATGATTCATAATGCATGACAAACTAATTTAGACTATGCCACCAACTAGGAGTCTAAGCAAGATTATATCATACTTGTTCTTGGCTTGCGAAGCTCTCGAATCAGAACGGATGACTTTCGGATATCAAAGAACCTGTTGTTTTGGAAGAAGGAAACAAAGAGAGTGATAAGTACACATAATGTACTTAGTGAGGCAGCCCTAACTTTACTAGTTTCAATCTTTTAAAGTCTTATTCAATCTTTGAGGTTACTTAGCTAGGCTTAGCACACATTGAAATACCTAGCTAGTTCCATCAAAAACCAAGTTAACTTAGCTAGTCTCAAATACTAACCAGTAGGGCAGCAAACTTTTACAATTCAAGCTAACATGGACAACAAACAACATGTAATCTCATTGTTATCTTGGAAGCAACATTTCATAGTTTCACATCACAACATAGTTCATTTCGAATCTCAACCAAGTACACATATTCATTTCATATCATAAGGGCTAATACCCAATTTGTTCATTTAAACATATATCATTGATCTAATAAATGTTTTGCCTTGGATGATTAATGAAATAGGTAATCAAGTCTTCATGTAACATGTAACATTAGATACTCAAAGTATCCATTTCTCATTTCAACATATAACAGGGGATGCATAGGCATCAATGGTGACTTACCACCATTCAATTATCAAGGTGACTAACCACCTTATCAGGTTTATAGGTGACTAACCACCATCCTGTAACAAAGATCAGGGGAGCTCAACGACTCTAAGGCATGCCCTTCTACCTATAGACACTAATCAAACCAAGGACTTTACTTATCTTTCTTTATTAACAAGATCATTCACTTGCCAATCATTCATAATTTCAGAGGCATTTAACCATTTCAATAGGCATATACATATAATCAATCAAGCATCATGGTAACATAAAATTCCAGCAAGCACATGAGATCATTTTCATTTTATGATCATCAAAAACCAGTAGCAAAGCTTATCATTTAGTCACATATCACATAGCTCAAGCAATCAACACATCATAGTAACTAATCATATTTATACTAAGCATGCTTATCTAACAAGCAATATACACTTAGATCAATATTTTTGCCTTTAATCCTTCTTCCTTATCATTTTAAATTTTACCAATCATTATTAAATTCATTTCATACTTTCTTCATGTTATCTAAAAAAAATAACAAGGTTAGGATACTAATCCCAACACTTTAAACAAAACTACACTCACAATACTCCAAGCTAGTATGTCTCCTTAATGGTGATGCCTCTCCCTTTCTTCTTGGTTTGATCACCCCTTGATTCCTCTAATATCTCTTCACCAATATGCTCTTGATAGACCGGTACTTTATTTTTATTTCTTGAACTCGATGGTTGTTCTGAATCGACCTCGTGAACCCGACGTCGGCAGAGATTCGATATTACTATATCGAATTTATCGAATTACCAATCGAACATTGGATTGCATCCTTTGTTTCTTCCCTAATTTTTCTCATACTAATCGAACCCCTCTCTCCTATTTATAGATGAACTAGCCGGTCATCCATCTTCAATTCCTATTCATTCTTTAAACTCCTACCACATGTAGTGGTATATGAATTTGATTTCCAAATCCAATTCCAATTATTTTTCATTTGTGGAGTGGTTGGTTCTTGCCGTCCACTTCACTTTACTTTTTTTTTAATAATAATAATAATAATAATAATAATAATAATAAACTATTATAAATTACCCCGAATAATATTTATTGGTTCAGATAAGATCGAATAAATTATTCAATAAAAATACTCGGTCACCGGAATTTAATTCCGACTAGACCGGTTTTTGGGATGTGACATATAAAGAGTCTTCCCGATCCATACATCATCTTCACCTCCGTATTGTTCTATGTAAAATCTGGTTTCCACCCTTGGAAGGCTCGCATGCCATGGAAACCTTAATGCGTACCCAATATGAGAGTATTAGACCAAGTGTAAACAATATAACTGTTGGGCTTGTCAACAGTTGGGTCACAGCTGGGTCTGTTAAAATTGTTTTAAGTTTGTTAAGTCTGTTAGGCAGTTTGGGCTGGTCAGTTATCTCACTGGGCTTTAAATAACAACATGTATAGTCATTATGGGTAAGTTTGTATGTAAACCCAAATTTAATATCAGATTACATTTTCTCTGAATAATATTTTCTTTTCCCTTTTTCCTTTTTCGTTTCGACATCGTAACTCTTTCTTCTTCTCTCTTCGCCGTTATTCACTCCTCACCGGAAATCTAAACTTCTAGCATGGTATCAGAGCTTTTTCCGGCAGCTATTCATCACTCCGGCGGTCCCGGTTGAGTCTCTGTGTTACTCTGGTGGTTCAGATCGAGGTGTTGTTTCATTCTTCGCTCTGGTGATTTGAATCGATTCGTCTATCTGGTGGTTCGATTGATTGCTTCATCGATCCGGTTGCGTTTCTCAGTTGTATATTGCTGGATTTCTGTAAGTGCTTCTCACCTTTTTTGGTTATCTCTGGTTGCTGACTTGCTGCGATGATGATATCCGAGCGTTCGAGTCTTCATTCGTGCTACCTGCTGTGAGCATTTCTGTTTCTTTTCATCTTTGTGCTGCATTTATTCTGCAAACTGATGTTGTGGATTTGATTCCTCTGCACGTCTGTGTTTTCTGCTGTGTTTGTCCTTATTCTGTTGCCTTGAAATGCTCTGTTTGGATCTGATTGAGTTTTGTGCCCTAAGTAATATGTCTTGATTTAGTTTTGTGGCTTGTGCTTCTATCAACGGTGCTGTGATGAGGATTCAGCTTCTCTGATCTGAGCTTTTTGTATGTTGTTGCTTCTCTGCACTGTGTATGCTTTTCTTGTTCTTCATCTGTTTGGTGAAATCTCTGTTTGGATCTGGTCTGTCTAATGACTGGGGATACCACTGGTGTTTCAAACGAAACAGTTAGACAAGGTAGTTCTGATAATACTGTTGCTACTGAGCCTACTCCTACTGTTACTTCTAATATTTCCTCTCGCTTTTTCTCCACACAAAAAATCAATGTCACCCTTGATGACCAGAATTATCTTCTCTGGCATCAACAAGTCTTACTCACTGTTAAAACTCATAGGCTTCAGAAATTTCTTGATCCTCATATCACACCTCCTTCTCAATATGTTTCTAGAGATGGTCAGGTTAGTATAAATCCTGATTTTGAAGCGTATGAAGAACAGGATGGTGCTCTTGCCTCCTGGTTACTTTCTACAGTTAGTGAAGAAGTTCTACCTCACCTGATTGGTCATAACACCTCTTCTGAAATTTGGAATACTTTACTTAGGTTATATAGTGGGAAGACCACTTCTAGGTTAATGACCTATAGGAGGATGTTACATGCTCAAAGAAAAGGGGATCTCAGTATGAAAGATTTCTTAATGAAAGTTAAATCCATTTGTGACAGCTTAGCTAGCTGTGGGGAGATAATTACTGAACAGGAGCATGTCACAGCAATTCTGAATGGCCTTCCCCCTGAATATGAGTCTGTGGTCACAGTTATCACAGCTAGTCCCACTCCTTCTGACCTAAGAGCTGTTCGTACAATTCTTCTTGATACTGATGCCAGACAGGCTGGGTTGTCATCTCAGCTTACTCCTTGTGCCCATATTGCTGTTCAACAGTCTGTCTCTCCCTTAAATCATTCAGAATCCTCTGGTTCTGCCTCTAATGATGTTTTGGGATCATCGTTTACTCAAGTGGCCACTGATTACTTAGATTTCTCCAGGTCTGATCCCAGTGGTGCTTATAGGGGCAGAGGGCGTGGTAGGAACAATAATTTTAGGCCTCAGTGCCAACTGTGTGGGAAAATTGGGCATCTTGTTGAGAGATGTTACCAGAGATTTGATGTAAATTTCAAGAATGAATCCTCCAGGCCCATGTCCAATGGCTATAGACCTGGTTATAGACCTTTTGGTCCCTTTTCTCCTCGGCCTTACTTGTTTCCTCAGCCACAAGCTCACTTTTCTGCATATCCCTCACCTTTTCCCTCTACTCCTACTTCCTTCAGTCCTGTTTTCTACTCATCTAATCCTTTTGCTTCACCTCAGCCTGGTCAGTCATTCTCACCTACTGCAGGGTCATCAAGATTTCAGTCCCCTGGTCTACAACTACATTATTTCTCTGTTCCTACTGTTCCTCCAAGTGCTCCTGTAACACAGCCTTATTTTGACTCTCAAGCCTATGTTGCTACACCTGAGGTTGTGGCTGATGAAGCTTGGTATCCTGATTCTGGAGCCACTCATCACTTGACCAACAATGCTGATAATCTGCAATCTGGTAATGCTTGTCCTGGAACAGGTAAGGTTCAAGTAGGTAGTGGTCATACTTTACCTATACATTCAGTTGGTCAATCTGCTTTTCTTTCTCGGACTAAGCCTCTTTGCTTAAAGAATTTACTTTATGTTCCTCAAATCACTAAGAATTTATTATCTGTGTCTAAATTCACACAGGACAATCAGGTTCTTGTTGAATTCTCTCCTCATTACTGCCAGGTTAAGGATTTGCATACTCATCAAGTTCTCTTAACTGGATTTGAGCATAATGGTCTTTACAAGCTTGGTGTTGTTCCTGTTAATAATACTGCTGCTTTGTCTTCTTCTTCTGTTAATACTGTTGTCCCTAATAATGTTCCTGAATACTCTGTTGATGTATCTCATTCATGTTCTAATTGTTTTTGCCACTCTGCTGTTTCTCATTCTACTTCTTTTGCTACTTGGCATAAAAGACTTGGGCATCCTGCTCAGGATACTGTAACCAAGGTCTTAAACAAGTGTAATATTCCTTTTGATAAGAATAAAACAGAGAGTTTATGTTCTGCCTGTCAACTGGGTAAATTTCATAAGTTACCTTTTTCCAAATCTGAAACCTCTTATTCTGCACCTCTTGAATTAGTTGTAGCTGATGTTTGGGGTCCTGCACCTCTTTATTCTAATGGTTACAAGTATTATGTGGCCTTTACAGATGCCTTTACCAGGCATACTTGGGTGTATTTTCTTAAACAGAAATCTGAGGTTAGGACTGTCTTTCCCATCTTTCATAAGCATGTTGAACAGTCTCTTGGGTTTAAGTTGAGAACTTTACAAACTGATGGAGGTGGGGAGTTCATTGCTTTAAAATCCTATACTAATGCTCATGGTATTCTACACAGGTTCTCTTGTCCACACACGTCTGAACAAAATGGCCTTGTTGAGCGTAAACACAGGCAGATAGTTGAGGTTGGTCTCACTCTTCTGGCTCAAGCTGGTATGCCACTGTCCTTCTGGAATGATGCCTTTGCAACTGCTGTGTTCCTTATCAACAGACTTCCATCCTCAGCTTTGTCAGGTATATCTCCTTATGAAAAGCTCTTTCATAGGTCTCCTGATTATACTTTCTTTCGAGTGTTTGGATGTACTTGTTATCCTCTGTTAAGACCATATAATGCTCATAAACTACAATTTAGGTCCACACCCTGTACTTTTGTTGGCTATTCTTCTGTTCATAAAGGGTATAGGTGCCTTGATTCCTTGGGACGAGTGTATATTTCTCGTCATGTTCGTTTTGATGAATCTTTGTTTCCCTTTCACAATTCCTCTTCTTTGTCAAGTCCAACTTCATCTTCTATGGTCAGTGGTTCTCGAAACAAGTTATCTTCAACTTCATCTTCTTTTCCTTTGTGGCTTAATCCTACTTTGGTCTCTTCCACACCCTCTGATTCTCATTTTCCTTCTTTGTCCTCTTTCTCTCCTCCTAGATCTCTTGATCCATTGCCCTCTGTTGCAGCTCCATCTCCATCTTCATTGCTGCATCCTTCATCTTCTATTCCTGACTACATCCCTTCTACTGCAGTTCCATCTCCATCATCATTGTTGCATTCTCCATCTTCTACCCCTGAACACATCCCTACTACTGCAGCTTCATCTCCATCTTCATTGCTGCATCCTCCATCTTCTACCCCTGAACACATCACTTCTACAGCAGCTCCATCTCCATCTTCATTGCTGCATCCTCCATCTTCTACCCCTGAACACATCACTTCTACAGCAGCTACATCTCCATCTTCATTGCTGCATCCTCCATCTTCTACCCCTGAACACATCACTTCTACAGCAGCTCCATCTCCATCTTCATTGCTGCATCCTCCATCTTCTACCCCTGAACACATCACTTCTACAGCAGCTACATCTCCATCTTCATTGCTGCATCCTCCATCTTCTACCCCTGAACACATCACTTCTACAGCAGCTACATCTCCATCTTCATTGCTGCATCCTCCATCTTCTACCCCTGAACACATCACTTCTACAGCAGCTACATCTCCATCTTCATTGCTGCATCCTCCATCTTCTACCCCTGAACACATCACTTCTACAGCAGCTCCATCTCCATCTTCATTGCTGCATCCTCCATCTCCTCCATCTGCTTCCATCTTACCTCCTGTGGTTCACAATGCCCATCCTATGGTCACTCGTGGGAAGAAAGGAATTTTTAAACCAAAGATCTTTCATGTGGAAAGTATTCATAAGGAACCAGTTGATGTTTATGAAGCTTTTCAAGATCCCTCTTGGACTGCTGCTGTCCATGCTGAATATCAGGCTCTATTACAGAATGGCACGTGGGATTTGCAGCCCTTGCCATCTCATCGAAAGCCTGTGGGCTGCAAATGGTTATTCAAGATTAAGAGACACCCAGATGGCTCAGTTGAGAGGTACAAAGCCCGGTTGGTGGCAAAGGGGTACTCTCAACTTGTTGGCAGTGATTTCCATGAGACATTTAGTCCAGTTGTCAAAGCTGATACTATTCGCACTGTTTTAGCCACGGCTGTTATGAAGAAGTGGTGTATTAGACAGATTGACATCAATAATGCATTCCTCAATGGTGCTCTAGCTGAGGAGATATATATGCAGCAGCCTCCTGGTTTTGAGCAAGAAGGGAATGGTGGTCAGAAGCTGGTCTGCAAGCTGAATAAAGCCTTGTATGGGCTTCAGCAGGCTCCAAGGGCTTGGTTTGACACACTTAAAACCTTTCTAGTGTCTCATTTATCCTTCACTCCCTCCAAGTCAGATTCTTCATTGTTTGTTAGAGCTTCTGGGGCATCTAAGATCTTACTCATGGTGTACGTTGATGATATTGTCATCACTGGAGAGAGTACCATTGAGGTTGAGTCCATTGTCCAGCAGATCAATGCTCAATTCTCTCTCAAAGACCTTGGACAGCTTGGCATGTTTCTTGGTATGGAAGTCAAACACTGCTCTGATGGTCTCAAGTTGTGTCAGAAGAAGTATGTTACTGATTTGTTGTCTAGAGTACATATGTTGAATACAAATCCTACGCCTACACCTATGGTGGTTGAGCCAAAACTCAAAGCTAATGATGGGCAAACCTTTGAGGACATACATCTTTATAGAAGTGTGGTTGGTGGTCTGCAGTATATCTGTCTGACAAGACCTGATATAGCTTATGCAGTGAATAAAGTGTGCCAATATATGAATAATCCTTGTGATACTCACTGGAGAGCAGTGAAGCGTATCCTCAGATATTTAAAGGGTACTCTTGATTATGGAATAGTGTTTAAATCATCTGGAGTGTTTTCTCTTGTTTGTTACAGTGATGCTGATTGGGCAGCATCGGTTGAAGATCGGAGATCAACTACAGGATACTGTGTGTATCTTGATGAGAATCCTATTGCTTGGTGTTCTAAGAAGCAGAGTGTGGTGTCTAGATCGACATCTGAAGCAGAGTATCGTAGTCTAGCTAATTCTGTATCTGAATTGATCTGGCTTGAACAGTTGCTAGGTGAAATTGGGGTGGTTCTGGATGGTAAACCTGTTGTGTGGTGTGATAATACATCCACCGTGTCCATGGCTGCGAATCCTACGCACCATGCTCGTATTAAGCATGTAGAAATTGATCTCCACTTTGTACGTGAGAGAGTTATGGCTGGACAATTGTTAGTTAATTTTGTTCCCTCTGGAGATCAAAATGCAGATATTCTCACTAAACCCATCCCTCCTGCTGTTTTTGATCGTCTTCGTACACGCCTTGGTGTTGTACCATGTGAAGATGCTGGTGCTCTGTGAAGATGCTGCTGATACTTGTGAAGATGCTGCTGATACTTCATTTCTTTTATCTTGAAGAAGGAGAAAACCAGGAGAATATGAGAGTATTAGACCAAGTGTAAACAATATAACTGTTGGGCTTGTCAACAGTTGGGTCACAGCTGGGTCTGTTAAAATTGTTTTAAGTTTGTTAAGTCTGTTAGGCAGTTTGGGCTGGTCAGTTATCTCACTGGGCTTTAAATAACAACATGTATAGTCATTATGGGTAAGTTTGTATGTAGACCCAAATTTAATATCAGATTACATTTTCTCTGAATAATATTTTCTTTTCCCTTTTTCCTTTTTCGTTTCGACATCGTAACTCTTTCTTCTTCTCTCTTCGCCGTTATTCACTCCTCACCGGAAATCTAAACTTCTAGCACCCAACCTGTTCATTATGACAGAATTATATATATATACATATATATATATATATAGGGATAGGATCCAATTACACAGTGTAAAACTTTTTAAGTTTTACACGATTTTTAGATCGTTGGATGGGTGAAACGGATCGCTGACATTAACTCTTCACTTTTTTTTCTCAAGTGATAATCTTCACATATTTTACTGTTAATCTCAGATCTGTTTTACACATCCAACGATCCAAAAGGCGTGTAAAACTTAGAGAATTTTACACTGTGTAACTGGATCCTATCCTCTTTATTGAACTTTGTTAAACGATAAACTGTAACAAGATGCAAGATCTTTTTAAATTTCGACGATATTATTAAGTATGACTCATATATTGTAAAAGGACAGATGAGCTTAATAACCAACTGACTTGAGAGATCTTTGGAAGTTAAAGAGTACGAATCCTTAGAAGATAAAAGAATACTACTCCCCGAAGGATTAAAACAATTGTAATCCTAGTTAAAGTAAGATTGATTAGTAGTTATCCTAGTTAGAATAGGACTTGGATGTAGAGGCTATATAAAGAAGTTTCATTAGACACTTCATCAATTGTGTTCTTGCTGAACCTCGTTAAATCTTTTGTGTTCTTGCTTATTTAATTTTTTTTCTTCATTTGTCGTGTGTACAACATATATGTATTACCTCAGCAGACAAGTCTTTGGTTATGATCCATTTGTCTAAAAGTTGATGAGCAGCTTGTTTTTGTCTTAAGAAATTGGTTGAAAAACGGCCGGCATCCTCAAGAATCTTGTCCCCAGGGAACCGCACCTCGGATGCCCTATACAGGTTGAAAATCCCAGTTACTGCTTGGCTCGACTGTCCCACAAAGCAGAAGAACTCGCCACCTTTCTCATAATGTCGGAAAACATCTGTTTATACACTCCACGAATCATTTAATAAATACGACACAACATCGTAGTTGTGACAAAATCTAATATATATAATTTGGTCCGAAGCTTTATACCTGCAGAAATGTCGTATCCATGTAATCTTAGTAACCTAAACCCCATGGCTGTATCGTCAATGTCATGAAATACCCTTGAGTTTCTTGTCCAACATATCCCTTCTTCAGTCCAATGTCTGGAATTTAAGAAACCAAAGCTGCCGAATGATCGGTTTGAAGTTGTAAAAGTTGGAATGATTAATTATATGTTGCAACTTGCATGTACCTGTATATATAGTCAAGCCATTGTTTGATTTCTGGCTTGAAGTGTCTCAAAATTCCGAGGCGTTGCAATCGGTCGACGGCCCAAATACGTTCGAAGAGATCAACGGGGTATACAGTGGGGACTCCGCCGTCGAATCCTCGAACGATGTTGGTTAAATATTCGAGACAATTCTCGTCTTTGGTTTGCATGAAAGCGAAGGCAGTGGAGGATGGGGAGAACAAGAAAGACCCATCTTGGCATTGTAACTTCAAAAGCTTGTCCCAGTCCAAGCCTGACATCCCTTCAAGGCTATGAAGTAGTGTTGTGGGAACATTATGCATTATCTCCTTTGGTATTCTATACCCCACATACAAAACCCGTAAATATACATTTGGTACTCGAATTTGCTCGTTAAATAAAGTTACATACTTTGTGAGCTTTAGATCTCTTTGTTCGTAGATGTCTCGTAACACGGGACAATCATACGGTACTTCGATATTCAAGGTTCGAGCTATTTCTAGAAGCGAAGGAAAAGCTACTTCGAAACCGATTGGCATATGCTCTGCATTCTCATCTCTGAGTTTGCTTATGTTCTCTTTGAAAAATGTCACTCCTACAAGAAGGAAAACGGAAAGAGTTAGATTCCATGTTACTTTGGTTAATGCAAATGTAGAAGGGATATGTGTCTGATATTAGTATGTTCGATTTCACGTCACCTTTCTCGTATTTGTCTGAATGGACATTCCAAGTTTTCAACACGACAACACAAGCTAGAGTGCTGATCAACCGATCATGGGCGACGAATATATGTTCGTCGCCCCATGATCCATCTGAAAGTTGATTATTAGCAATCCATTCGAGGGTGGAAGGGAACTGAGGAGAACCGCTGCCATTAACGTCTTCAATGAGAGCAACCCAAGCTGTGTCATAAGCTGAACAGCTTATCTCTCCATCCCCCATGGAACCCAACATGGATTTAATGTTGTCCACATGTTCCTTAATCTTGTTCGGTTCCAAACCCTTGTCGGATAAACAAAAACAAAAAACCACATCACCACACACAAACACATGTATGTGTGTATATATAGAGCTCTTTTTTACCTTAAAAGCTTCCATTTCTAGGATGTCATCCTCCACAATCTCGTTACACTTTACCACTGGCAAATTATATATATGTTATAATTATCGAAATGACAACGACGAAGAACAAACTATTGCACAAACAGAAAAAAAAAACATCAAATTTTACGTGAAAAACTCAATAAGAAAAAAACACGTGTAGAAGAGGAGAAAATTCCAATATGTCGAAAAGAAAATATTACAAACTAATAATTTTAACCCTCATCTCTAGTTTTTATTTACAGAGATAGGTTGCTTCGTCAACTCGAACAGACTCTACTTTTACCACTGCTTCTTTATTAACATTCTGACCGATTAAAAAAAAAAATTGTGTCGTAACTCTAACACCATATATATATACTTGTACCTTGAGTGCGGGGCCTGGATATAGCTTTGCATGGGCGGTGAGCATCAACGCTACGCCAAGTGCCTATTGCCGAATTAAAATTAGATTAATATAACGTCACTGATTACTGATTTATGAATAATAATATATATAAAAAAGTTGATAACTGACATAGACCTGCAAAAGGTGTGGGCTGGTGGTTGCAGGAGAATGAAATAGGAGGAGGAGGAGGAGGAATATGGGAGGAGCAATGGAAGAGATGGCGGTGGTTGTGGTGGAGGTGGAGGTTGAAGGAATGGGAAGACATGTCTGTGGAATTAAGAGCAGTATCTCTGATTCTTCTCCTTCTGGTGAGCATGCAGAACTATAATATATATAGTGTGTATATATATATATGGATGGAAATCATCTGCCCTCAAAGTATGCCCCATTTGTACCCCACTTTAAAATAGTGGGTTTAGGATTTAGAGTTTGGGGTTTAAGGTTGGGGCTTAGGGTTAGAGTGTAGGGAATTAGGGGTAGGGTGTATTTTGTAGGGTTTAGGGTTTGAGGTTTAGGATATGAAAATTAAGGTTATGGGACAAGATTTAATTTTTAAATATTTTTAGGCAAAGGGCATAGAAGGAGGCATGGTTAAGGGCATGAGATTTTTACCCGTATATATATACATACACACGCATTATGAAGTTTCATAATCATCAAAGCAAAGCTGTAACATTGTGAAGAGAATGTGCATGAATGATTTAAGAACATGAAGAAACTAAAAAAAGAAATCAACTTCTTTTCTACGTCTCTTCTTTGTTGATTTTTTTTTTTCGTTTTATCCTTTTGGATTTTAATCATCGAGCACAAATTTTTTTAATGAGCAGTCGAGTAGTCTTAATGGAAAAAATAGTGTTATTATCTCTAGAAGACCCGAATTCAAGCAGTTTGTTTGTACGGTATGTGTGCGTTTTTAAAGAGATAAAACTTAATAGTAAATAACACATACTAATTACTATCATAGTAGATGAGAACCGATCATAAGATAGAAACACAAACACAAAACTTTTTTGCTTTTATCTTTCCTTTATTTATTCTTCGTATTTTCTCATTTTTATTTTTCTTTAATGTGTTTGCATCAAGAATTAAAATAAAATAGGAGATTTTTTTAAATAAATTATTTTAAAAGTATATCATTTATAATTATTTTGTTTGGATAAGTAAATTTTTAGAAATATTTCGGCTATTAGAATTTTATGAATTTAAAAATTAATTATATTAAAAATAAATTATATGCAAAATAAATTATAAAAACTATGTAATATGGATATCATTATACTTTTAAAAATATATGAATAATTTTAAATATAAAAACATAATGGCTTGTTTGGTAAAGAGAGGTTTGGACAAAAATTAGAGGTTTGAGACATAATTAGAGGTTTGACCAGTCAAATATGCTATTATTGTTGTTTGGTAAACAACAGATTGAAAGAGCGTGTTGGGTGAAACTGCTAATTTTGAAAAAGCTCATAATATGAGCTTTTTGAGGTTAGAGGTTTGATATTAGAGTTGTAAAGACTCTTTTACCCTTACCAGTTATCAAAAATCTCAAAATAACCTAAATTAAATATTTTCTCACCTTATTTATAAGCTAATCCTATTTTTTTTTTATTATCACATATTTGTATTTATATTTAAATTTATTAATTAATTAAATTATATTAAAATAATTATATAAATAATAAATTAATATATAAATCATTCGAATATGTTTAGAAAAGTTATATTAAAAATAATTTTATAGATCTAATTAATATTAATTAGATACAAAATATTAATAACTAATAAACTATCCAAACAAGTATTGAATATAATCATGTCCTTATATGTCATTTTTCTTGTTTAAATAATCTAACAGTTATCAGCTATCCGTTAATTTTACCAAACACTTTTATACAATCAGCTAATACAATCTGCTAGTCAAATCAGCTAATGCAATTAGCTATCCGCTATCAGCTAATGTAATCTACTATCCGCTATCAGTTATCTGCTAATTGTCAAACATGGCCAATATTTTAGCTTATGCAAGAGAGCTCAAATTAAAATTGAACGAGTGCTTATCCAATCTGACTGCAAACAAGCTCTTCTTCGCGTAAACAAGGTAGACGCGCATGCAGATCCTTGTTCACTTGTTCGTAGCATAGTGCAAATGAGAGCTCGCTCATGGGCTACAGACACCATATGGATTCCGCGGACTGACAATAAGCTAGCGGATGGTATCGCTAAGCTTAGTAATCTTTCATGTTTCTCTTTGACCATCTTTGATTCTCCCCATGTTTCCCTTTTGCACTTAGTTAGTTCGGATGCTTCAAACAGTCTGTAATTTTTAGCAACTCTTTCAATTCGAAAAAAAAAATTGAACTCCGTGAGATACCTTCTTAAGTATTTTATAGATATATAAATTTTCACACCAAAAAAATGTTTAAGTCATGGGAGTGTATCGTTAATTAAATGCAAAGCGAAGATTTCAACTAATTTAGTCAATTAAAAGAATTAAAAAGGAAAGCAAATTAGTGGAAGAAATGTATAGATTGTAATGTACTTAGTTGTGTTATGAATTTAATTAATTAAACGGGAAATGACAAGAGTTGTTTTTTTCGAGTAAATAACAAAAACAATTGAATTTGAAATTCCCATTCAATTTTCCAAATAAATCAAGGTGGAGTTTTTTGTTTCCTTGCATAGAGGCTAGGGCAAAGGAAAATCAATTATTAAGAGTTTTATGTAAGAGAAAATTATAACATTCTTTATGATTTGATAGTCCTTAAAATATGAGATTTTATCTCTTTCTTTTCAGGCATATCCATGTATTTTTGCGGGTGAAGTCGCTTAACCAGATTTCGAGTTTGAGACTTTGTGTGATTACAATCTTCTCATGTAATTGTTATTACGAGTCATTGTCATCCCCACCTCCCATTAGCTTCAGTTGCAGGGTCGGCTAACAGGGGAGCAACATGAGCTCGTGCTCAGGGTCAGCTAGCCGCCTAGCCCTCCATATACCTCTTAATTCAAAATAATTCAGTAAATTTAACATGAGTTCAGAAAGATCAATTATACAAACAACTTGAACGTGTAAACAAATTTCATCATGGAATTTGATTTTTTTTTCATTTTCTTTGAAAAGATGATATTGACCCATAAGAACACAAGAATTTTCAGATGTTTTTGTTTAGGAAATGTATAGACCCTATGCACCACAAGTTTCCACCCCACCTCCAAAGTAAATAAAACAGACAACCTTGATTTTTTTTTCTTCTTTTTTTGGTCTGAATGGAAAGGAAGCTTATCAATTTACATCATTGTACAAACAATCACTAGACCGTCAGCAACTCCTGAAAGACGAAAGCAGAAGGAAAGATAAACACGGGTTAAAAGAATATTAGGTATCCGAAGCAAAGAAAAAAGAAACAAATGGACATGTTCATGTTGACAAAAGATACCTTCTCTTTCTGCTTGAAGAGGCTATCAATCTTCTTCATATACTCGTCTGTTAGTTTCTGCGTTAATGCAAAGATTTCACGGGCTTCAGTACTAAGAAGAATGTGCAATCAACCAAAGCGACTTATTTAACAAAATGAATGTACACATAAGTGCATACATACCAATGCAAAAACATATGCATTGCACATATAGAGTTATAGGCAGTGATGAGAGTAAAGCAAATTAGGAAGGCTATATAGTCCATAGTTTGTTTATTTGAGGGGTGCCTGCGAAACAAAGAGTTTCAGGGGTTCGGTTTATGAAGTTACTGTAAATGAGTTTTGTCCATCATACATTTTCTCCATTTAGAAAGGTAAGAGTACCGTCGTCAAGCTATTGCAATTTGCAAACACCAAGGAATGAGGGATATGGTTAAATGAGTGGTTGCGACCAAATTTCGATAAGCTAGACAGTTCATACCCAAATAGTGAAAGTACCCCATACATTATGAATCACCTTGGTATCTATCGTCGTAGACCTTTAGGGAAGTGGTTATGAATCTTAATCATTGATTAACGAATTTTCTATCCTCACTCATTCTCATCCCTCACATCTACCGTAGTTTTCGTTGGTGTCATAACCAGTGGACAATTGCATATTTCTACCTAAAACGACAGAAGCATTCCTTCCCTTAATTTTGTTCATGGGAGAGAGGGAAGTAAAAGCATAACAAGAAATTCATGAGAATGAAGGTCAAGAGCTTATATCTAGAGTTACCTGCAAATCACTTGATAAGTCCTTCACATTGTCTTCAGACAGCTTTTTCTCCTGGATAAATTAAGGGGGGAAATGTCAACAGAAGATAAAACAAGCATAAACAAGGGAAAAGAAAGCAAAGACACGTGAACCAAAAGTGAAAGGGATGGATAGCAGTAAAGATTCAGGCCTTCTGAAGTTTTTCATAGGCTTTAAGGGCATCTCTTCTTATATTCCTCACTGCCACCTATAAACCAGTTGATCAACAAATAAGATTCAGGTAAATCAGATATAAAATTTAGTTTACAACCCATGATGAACCAAATATTAACCGAACAAGTGCAAATTTAGAACGCATATGATTAGATACTCATGTGACCATAAAAGTAAATCTCAGCACTTCCATGTTCTTGGAAATAATTAAAAGCAGGTATATAAAATGAATATTTATACTCCATTTGGCTGTTGCTTAATCAATATTGAATATACATTTTTAAGGATCATTACATGTACTTCAAACTTAAATATGCAAGAAACAACTATTTAATTTTTTTCTTGGAATGTAATGAAAAAATAAAGCCTCAAGAGTAATGGCTAAAGCTCAAACCATAGTTGTTAAAGTTTGAGTACCTTCCCTTCTTCAGCTTGTTTGGCCACAATTTTTGAGAATTCCTGCAATCATGCAACATATAGGCAAAACCAATAATCAAACTTTATGAAACTTTCTAGAAAAATATGTTCAAGAAACCTTGCTGGCAACAATTCTAGATAATACAGTATCCCAATTAAATCTACCACTGATGCAGCAATTTAACTACTAACAAAAGAGTATCTTCCCAACACTTCTTTCTAGGGAATATGTATGCGCTCCAAGAAAACAGGTAAATTTTAACAGTATTTGCACTTGTAATAATGCATGCCACAGGTAAAACAGAAAATGAATAATAACTTAGTTGCAGGCAATTTATATAGTGCTCACATGGTAAGCCACCTGACTGTGATTAAAAGGCATGAAAGTTCATATAAATATGTGTGTGTGTGTGTGTAGATTGAACGGGTGAAACAGACAGAAAATAAAGTGGGAGAGAGAGAGAGATTAGTATACACATGAAAAGGATGAGGAAAACTTCCATGAAAACAATAGGAAAAGAAGTTCAAGGCAATGTTTCAGGCTGTATCGTTGTACCATTGAGGAAAGCATAAGAGAAGTAGAGGGAAAAAAAAGAGAAAAATATTATAATGACCGAATATAGCATGTGTCTAAAACAAATAATTTAATATCAGAAGATGCTATAAGAAAGTTTTTTCCCTCCATATGCTGAAAATTAATGAGAAAGAGATACCTTTCTCCTTTCGCTGGTCAGTTGAGGGAGAGACATGCGGATGACTTCACCATCATTATTTGGAGTCATACCAAGATCAGAGTTGACTATAGCTTTTTCTATAGCCTTTAAGCTGAAAAAGGTTTACATGTCAAAACAGAGTACAAGGCTACAAGCCAACAATAGAAAGCTCTCCTGAATATACTGGACGGTAGTTTTCAATACCACGGTCCACAAGCTAAATTCAACAACTTTGTCTAAGTAGAGATTGTCAACATATGGATAAAGATACAATGAATTGCCCTTTATTTGCTATATCATTTTGAAAGAACATGTTAGGGAAGTCCTCAAGTAACTGTGTACCAAATATATTGCAGAAGATGAACCATACAAGCAAAAAATCTGAACTAATGCTCATCAGCTCTGGTTTATATTATACCTGGATTTGTCATAGGGCTGAACCAATAGAGAACTTGAATCGGGTGTACTTATTTGAGCGATACTCTTTAAGCTGACAGGAGTACCATAGTACTCCACCTAAAATAGCCCACCATTAATCCCATTAGATAAAAGGATGATATTTTACCTTTAGAACAAACTAATAACGTTAGTTGATACAAAATCAACTTCACATGCAGCAGACAAATATCATTAGACAAAACATATAATTCAGCAATTCTGATACAAGCAATTCAGTCTTTCTCCGACCGGCCTCAAATCGAAAGCCAATAATTAACAATTTCAATACGTTTAGCCTGTCACCTTAGCAATTGTTGACATAATATCCCATAATTCAGTTGAACCATACCTCAACTTTGTCAAGCATTGCCGGGTTAGCCCTCCCTGTCCTAATGGAGTTGAAATTCATTCGAACTGTCTCGATTGTCTTCTCCATTTTTTCTTTCTGATAGAAAGAAATAAGAACAGTAATAACAACGATTGCAATACCCCGCTTCCATGCTAAATTGCTAACAACAACAACAACAACAAAATTGTTTCCTTACTAAAGTTGAATTTATAGAAAAGAAACTCACAGCCTCTTTCTCAATGGAAGATTTCTCAGCTTCGATTTCTTCAATAGTTGCACACCTCACAATTCCAACTCTACACACACACCAAAAACAAACAAGCGTCTTAAAAACAAAAACCCAAAGCAATGGTCTCTTAGAAATTCGTTGTGACAATTCTTCAAACACATAGAAAGCATTTTTTCAGGAACCAACTTACCTCTTACGTAGCAAAGGATTAACAGCGATGGGTTTGCTGGATAATTTAACGATCGTGTAGCTAGCGGCTGAGCTCAATGAATACAGGTTAAAATTGCCGGAACCGTGTCCCTTCTGGAAACAATCTGTAAGCAGAAATTGTGAATGCTCAGTAAAGAAAACACTGAACAATGTAGTGAAAAAGGAAGAGTAAAAACAGAACCTGAATGGGAGAGGGAAGATTTCAAGGGGCTGCGAATGGGAGTGAAAATGGATCGAACGGGAGACGTTGTAGAAAAGGGCGCCGCCATTTGATCGAAGAGAAAAATGGTTATGGATTGTGGTTTAGCTTTTTCAACTCAGAGCTAAGAAAGGAGGGAAATGTGGATAAGAAACTGTTTGTTTGGTTACAAATTTACGACTGTTCTCCGGTCCGGGTTGGGGTTAAAACAAGAATTAATTAGCTCCTAAAGTATATCGTTTTTTAGCCCGGATTACTATTTATCTCGTACCTACAATCAGTTTGATTTAATATAATGATGTGTTAAATTTTTTGAAGGAGTTTGACTTTTTAGCGTTGTGAATGAAAAAAAAAAGTTGAGTTTAGAATATCGTCTATATATTGAATTTCAAAAATTAGTTATTAAAATGTATTGTTTAGATTTTAGAATAATGTGTTTTGATATCTATTGTATAATATTATTGAAGTATTTTTGGTATTAGGTTGTGTTTAGGTATCAATTTGTTTTATTGTTTAAAATGGAATTAAGTTGTGGGTTGGTATTAAGGGTTGGGTAACCTACATAAATGATCCTTGTTTTTTAGTAAATTTTCATTTTTGGCACTAATTTTCAGAAGATCGCGTTATTATCGCTAACATTATACAGTTTAGTACATTAAGGTCACCCAACCATTAATTCACATTGAGGGTATAAAAAATATGAGACGACATATTGAATTTTTCATTTTATTTGACCCCTAAACTATAATAAATATCAATTCAATATTTTTTAAATAGCTATAATTTAAAGGAAAGTTTTATAATTTTGTAAAAAATTAAATTAACTATAATTTCGGAAGGTATTGTGTTCTTGGGGTGTCTATGTGCGGTTTGAGCCATGAGACTTTGTCTTCTTACCCTTAACAATTAATGGTATCATATGAGTCGGGAGACAAAATTTCAGAGTTAAAATCACACATAGACACTCCTGAAATATAAGGGGGTCTAAGTTCTAACTAACAAATGGGAGATTTCTCAACATAAATAAATATATAAAAATTTTAAATATAAATTTATAAGTATCTTATACGTAATTTTAAAATTATATGTTTTTTACAATATATATTTATTTGAATTTTTAAAGCTTTGCACTAAACATTAAAGATTTTTTCAATGTTTTTAGAATTTTTAAAAGTTTTTTATAATTATATCTAAAAATTTTGTAAAAGTACTAAATTGATATTTCAATTATATTTCAAGGATCAAATTAGATATTAAACTTTTTTAACGTGACATGATATCATTTCGTTGCTTCTTTTAACGTTAATGGTCACAATGTATATTTTCAAACATTAGTGGCAAAAACGAATACTTACTCACACATAAATGGTCATTTGTGTAGTTTGCCCAACATTTAATAGTTAATACCAAACCACAACTTAATTTCATTTAACAAATAACACAGATTGATACAAAAACACTTAAGTAATGTCATACAATAGATACCAAAACACAACTATTATAAAATCTAAACAATAAACAACAAAATTTAAGGATTGAAGTGAAAAATTGGTATAGTTTAGGGGACCAAATCAAACATTAAACTAGAAGCCACAACTCGTATTTTAATTATTTAGAGGATTTCCTTAATGTTTTAAAATACAAGAAATTATTGAACCATGTAACACATGATACTTTTAAGTTTTGATCTGGGCCAAAAGAATCTTAAAAGGTCAAAATGGAGAAAATGAAATACTTTTAAGGACTAATTCAGACATTATGCCTCTTTAAGTATTTTTCTTTTAAATGAACTTAGCCCGTGGGCTTATATAATAAGGTTGTATTATTCACATACATTTCACTCTTAGCATCAACTTCTTTCATTGTTCAAGCCCTCTCACAGCCATGGCGTTTTCTAAGAGTTGTGTGATTTTCATCTTTACAATGTCCCTTTGGGGCGTCGCCATGGGAACCATCCACTGGGTCGGTGGCTTCCTCGGTTGGACCACAATCGCCGCCGGTTTGCCGCTCGATTATAAACTCTGGGCAGCAACCAGGAACTTTCATGTTGGCGATATTGTTAGTACGTATCAGATTTCTCACCTGAACTCTTCCATATTAGCTATTTTATATTTTTTCTATTCATGAATTAGTTTCGCACTCCTAAAATTTATAATTTCATGTTTCTAAATTTCAAGTACATTTTCAAATATTTATACACATACATAAAATATCGTGTCCGTCCCTTATTTTTTCTTCTCAATTCCCCAATGCAGTTTTCAAGTACAACAACAATTTCAACAACGTGGTCCGTGTGACTCACCAGAATTACAACTCATGCAATGCTACATCCCCTATTGCAATCTACTCGTCGGGTTCCGACACCATCAACCTAACAAGGCCGGGCCACTACTACTTCATTTGTAGTCTCCCGGGCCGTTGTCTCTCCGGCCAAAAGGTTAACTTCGAGGCGACTCTACCTCCGCCGCACCTTTCGTCTTCGGCTTCGGTCATTCAATTACCAAAGTCGGGTTCTGTCTCGGATGGTGCGTTGGCACCCGGTCCAAATACCGTGGAACCGATCCCCGGCGCCGGTGCTCCCGATCTCAAACCGTTTGACTTCTGGTTGTCCCTCGTTGCCGTTGCATTCGCGGTGGGTGTTACCGGCATTGGCACTTACGACATGGCCTAGTTTCTTGTTTAAGTGTGCCAGCAATCTTGTGTTAATAAATATGCTTAAATCTGTTTAAGCTGATGTATGAATTGAAAAACACCATGCTATTTCTCCTGTTAACTGATCAAATTAAGAGTGCTTGAATTGAACGTCTTCTACTATTTGTCTGTATAATTAAGCTCAATTAGCTTTGCTTTATTGAAAGGATAAAAGAAGAAACCATTGGTTTAATTATTAAACTACAAATTTATTAGTATAATTATTGAGTTAACAAATTGTCAAATTCTATATCATTTTGGAATTGTTTTCAACTTCCCGGATCTCGAACTCCCTCTTCATCAGATATTTACTCATTTAGCCATATATTTTACTTGTCTTGGTCATCGTCTGGTCACTTAATAACTAGCTTCAAACTTGGGTGGCTCATGTTATGAACAACTCAAAAATGGAATAGAAATCTTTTTCCCTTATGTATCTATTTATGATTTTTTAGTAAGTTTGAGATTTAGGGTTAGAGTTTATAGTGTAGATTAGAATTTTGAAAAGTAGAAATAGAGTGTATATTTTAGACTTTAAAATTTATAATTTAATTTTTTTATGTTAAAACATAAAAAATACTGAAAAAAATAAAGAATTTTTGTTCGGTAAGTAAAAAGCCTCGAGATCAAGTATAATTGTCATGCAATAATTATTAAATTGAAATTAATATTTAGATAAAACTGAAATCACTTAATTATGAGTTTAATAACAAACATATCATTTTTCTTATCTATCACCCAATTAGTATATTATTACAAACATGTCACTCTATTTGTAAACATATCAGTTAAAAGAAATAATTGGAAAATAAAACATAAAGTACAAAAATGAGTAATAACCCCCAGTGGAGGCTGGTACGATTCAATTCAACATTTTGTTCACTCGAGTTTGATTGTGTCATAGCTCTATAATTAATTCGAATTAGGTTTATCGTTGGATGAATTGCATTGCTGATATTAACCCAAAAAAGAAACGGTAGGTACAGCTAGTCCGTGAACAAACAACCATCGCACTATAAAAATTGGATAGGTTCGATCTATGGTCATTGGGTCCTAAAAAGATATACTAAATTCACCGAGTTGTTCCAAAGAATCTAAACGGCCAGTTATTAATGGAATTTCTTATCGGCTCTCTTTAAAATACTCCGATAACTAATCCACTCGCCGTGAATATTTTCATTAAGAAGTAAATTGTTGGTCATGAAATATACTCAATTTTCATTAGTAAGAATCGAATTTCTGATATCATGTTTAAAAGATGAGTTGAATAACCAACACACCACACCACTACTCATGATTTAAACAGATCATTTTATTTAATCGAGAAAAAAGTGAATAAATTGCTTGAAATTAGCTTGGCATTGATGAAAAAGAATTAAATTGGAGTATTCTCTGGAGAGGGTTTTAAGTTCCGAGTCTTTCTCTGGACTCTAAACCCATTGGCCATTAGTCCGCAGGGAAACCGAAAAAAAAGTAACTGTATCGAATTTCACTCGTCAGGTGGTCACAGAGATTTGGAATCAGAGAGATGGCAGAGAAGCAAAAGAAACATAATTGTTCTGCCTATGCTCATCGCCACCATTAATGCTTATCAGCAACAAAGCGTGAACAGAGCCAAGCTCTCTCTCTCTCTCTCTTTCTGGCCTTTGCTTTTTTTCACGGACTTGTCAGTCGCCAGCAATCCAGGTTTCAATCAACCAAATACTCATATGTACTAAGTTTTTCTTTCTTTTTTTTTGGCTGGAAGTGCCTAAAATGGATCTGAGTAAGTTGAGTTTGGAGATCTTTACTGAACTGGAACAGAAATGGTTATCGCACTGTGAAACTAGTAAGAAAATTCGAATCCTCAGCATCGACGGCGGCGGAACCACCAGCATTGTTGCTGCTGCTGCTCTTATCCACCTTGAAGACCAGATCCGCCTCAAAACCGGTGATCCTCATGCTCGGATTGTTGACTTTTTCGACTTGATCGCTGGCACTGGCATCGGTGCTGTTCTTGCTGCCATGCTATCTGCCGACGATGGCACAGGTCATCCGATTTTTAATGCTAGAGAAGCTGTCAAGTTTATCGCTCGGAATAACTCCGAGCTCTTCAAGGTTAATAAGCTCGCCGGAGTTCTTCGCCGCCGGAAGAGATTCTCCGGTAAGAGCATGGATAAGATGCTCAAGGAAATGTTTAGGAGAGAAGATGGAACGGTCTTGACACTGAAGGACACGTGTAAGCCTCTCCTGGTTCCTTGCTATGATCTCAAGAGTTCCGCTCCTTTTGTTTTCTCTCGGGCCGACGCTTCCGAATCACCTGATTTCAACTTCGAGCTTTGGAAAGTCTGTCGCGCCACGTCAGCCATTCCCGGCCTCTTTAAACCATTCTCATTGAAATCTATCGACGGAAACACCTCATGTTCCGCCGTGGACGGCGGTTTGGTCATGAATAACCCAACAGCGGCGGCAGTCACGCACGTGATCCACAACAAGAGAGATTTCCCCTCTGTTAACGGCGTAGAGGATCTGATGGTTTTGTCTTTAGGAAACGGTCCGTCTTGTCGAAGGTCCAAGGTCCGTAGTAATGGTAAATGCTCAACCTCTTCCGTCGTTAACATCGTGCTTGACGGAGTCTCGGAGACTGTAGACCAGATGTTAGGGAACGCATTTTGTTGGAACCCTACAGACTACGTTAGAATTCAGGTATGCATATCATTTAATCAGGTTTTTATGTAATTTTCCCCAGCTTTCTTAGTAGCCAAACAGATTCCAACGATTTCAAATTTTCTTAGTAGCCAAACAGCTTTCTAATCCAAGGGCCGTTAACATGCAGGCAAATGGAGTGGTGGAGCCGAGAATGGAGGATGTATTGAAGGAGAGAGGAGTGGAGTCGTTACCGTTTGGCGGGAAGCGGTTACTGACGGAGACTAACGGAGAGAGAATTGAGTGCTTTGTTCAACGTCTTGTTGCCTCCGGAAAAACCAGTGTTCCTCCAAGTCCCTGCAAGGAGTCCGCCGTTAGCCCACTTCCAAACGGCCGTTAACTCTTTTTTCTTCTTTATTTTATTTTAACCCTTTGTATGTTGTAACCAACCTCAAGTTTTACTTTTTAATGTCTCCTGGGTTGGAGTAAAAATAGATGCTAAATAGTAAAAAAAAAAATGTCCCTTTAGGCCTTTAACTTGAAGGGAAATTTCAATGTTTAGAAGCAGGACGAATTTAGGTATAGATATTAGGACTAATTAAGTATTTAAATTTAAAATTGAGAGATTAAAAAATTTATTTGATTAATATTTAAATTAAAATAACTTAATTTTTTTAAAAATTAAAATAACTTAAATATTATTATACCAAAAAATGTAAAGTGAAACACAACTCTTCTCTAAAGTTTCATTCTATTAATTTTAGGTGTTTGATTGTTGATAACTGTTAAAAAATAATCTTACTTGACATTTTTAGAATTTAACAATATATTTTAAAAAATATAATCTTAAATTCTTAAATTAAAATCTCAAAATTATCATTGTTGTTGTTGTCTAGTCTTATTAGAATAAGACTTATTGGGATAAAAATTATAATTTAGGTATTAAATTGGAAAACATATGTAATTCGGAGTTAAATTGTAATAAGGCAAAATAATTTTACTTGAAGATTATTGGGTATTAGATCAATCAATTCTGACTTGAATTTAAAAACTCAATCTTATCTATACGAACAAAAATTCGAATATGAGACAGAAATGATAGCTTAAGAATCAAATCGAGACCAATAGAAAAGTTTAAGTGTCGTACCAGAAAACAAGTATATTTCAAGAGTCAAATCGTAAATAAAGCTCAAGCAATTTTACTTGAAAAACTATTTGATATTGTATCCTAAATTCTGAGTTGAAATTGAAAATCCAACTTAATCTATATGAACTCAAATCCAACCTAACCTAATTTGATTATAAAAAGTCTAACAATCTGAAAACGTCCAATTAGAATCCAAAATTGACTTGAATCTAAAATTTCTTGAAACTAAAATAACACGTACCCAAAATAATCTAAACTCAAACAATTAACTATTTAACTTGAAACGATTCGAATCCTTCAAAAAAAAAAAACAATAAATCTTTTGGATAGGGTTAATTGGAAATACATTGGGCCTGCACTGTTTAGTTTCAACTCAAGTTGGGTTTCCTCCAGCTAAAAGTCTTAAAGCCCTAACCCCCTAACGACAATACCACCTGGAACAGTGAAATTAATCTCAAGTTCGGATTTCCGATCAGGATCCATATCAAGTCTCGAGTCGGTTAAATCAGTTGGAATTATCGGTACAGACCAAGGTTGCTAAGTCTAGTTTGAACCAACTAACTTCTAAACATAATCGTGACCCATAAAACTACCGAATACCAAATAATCTCGATTTAATTTAACATAGGTGTCAAGTAACATAATAGGCGATATAAATGAGTTATGATTTGGAAGAGAGATTCCCAAAAGAAAAACTCATTTTTCACATTTCCCTTTGCACGACCAATGCAATAACACAAGATGCACGCTAAGAAATAAAACATCATGCTAACTAATGGGCATAAAAATGATGTAAAAGGATCAACTTTTGTTGTTTATTCAAGAATCATCACCAAAGCTACATTCTCCGCATCGGTGTATATCATGCGACGCATGGGATTTTGCCGATACAACAAGCCGACCAACTCCGCATCTTCATCTCGAAACCGTGGGAGCACATTGTGTATCACTTTTGCTCGGCCAACTATCGTTAATCCCGCAGGCTCGCATTGGCCGTTCGATTTGATGAACGTCCGAATATTCCTTTTGCAGCTGGGAACAGTATCTTTGGAATGTATTGACGGTTACCTTAAGTCTGAAATCTAGACTGAACAAAAAATTCATCTCCAAACTGTTCAGCTCAGCTGTGCTTACCCCGCCCACTCGAGCATAGTATGCGTTGTTGAAAAACCTGCAAAGAGACGATTGCTTCGTATGAAAATGCTGCGAAATCGGAACTGCATTTCTCCTAAACAAGCATATTCATCTTCATCGGGAATTCGAGTTCAAAGAATATCTAAGATCAACCTCAACCTACAATCTCATAACATACACTTCTTTCAATACGAGTACCGATACAGGGCACCTCATTTCCCCCCCCCCCCCCCCCCCTAACAACAGCTTCTAACATAGTAATTTCGAATTCCGTCAGTAATGAAATGAGAGAAAGGATAACACTTACGCATCATCGACAAATTTTGCAGCCACCAACACACCGGTTATAAGGAGCCGATGAACATTAAGGGAAGTCAAATGCACATCGGTTTGTTGAACGAATCTGTCCACATAAATGTAGGCAACAAGAAAGCACGAAGGACTGCATCCGGCATACTTGAAGATGCGATCAATATAATGTCGAATGCTTATGGCGGGAGCTCTTAAACCATGAAAGATTGCAACATTGTCTTTAAAGTTCACCGTCTCGGTCTCGGATTCAGTTTCATTCTTTCGGACAGATCTCTCGAGAAGTGAAGAAAGAAGTGATAAAATCCTTGGAGTACTTCCAACAACTCCTTTCCCCAATCTTTTGAATCCCAAATCAAAGTATATATCCGAATCCACGCCCTCGGTATCGACCGCAAGTGTTTCCATAGCTAACCTGAACTGCAAAAGATTAACATTAAAAAGCTCATTAGACCCCTATCAGCTGGATCTACAAGTAACTTGCAAAAACATAATGTAGAAGGCATGTTTTGAAGCCAATTGAAGTTCTGGAAAAAGGGTAACAAATCCAGTTTCCAAATCAAAACCTGCAACTTTGCGCCATGTTAATAATCTTTCAATCAAACATATAGAAAATTGGAATTTATTTCATATGATTAAGTGATGTTTAAGTATAATAAGCTCAAAATTCAACACCCAACCAACTGAAAACACTATAGAAATCACCTAAAAGGCTAAAACCCCAAGTTTCTTAGCTCACACAGAAGAATACAACAAGAGTTAAGAGAATCTAAGCAAAACCCATTAAACCAAATCTGATTAAAACACACCATGTTTCAAAAAACCCAGACCCAGAATCAGAAAAAGATGAAGCTTTTAGCACAAGAAGCAACATATCTCCATCAAGAAAGGAATAACTTACATAAACCTTTAGAAACTTGTTTCACAGTATCCCGGAATCAGCTTCTTCTGTTGTTGATTAGACAAGAGAGATGGATGGACCAAATCTTAACTTAGCCATACTGTCTCCCCAAACATCTCTCTCTGTGTCTGGTTCTTCCAGTTTATTGCAGAGACAGAGAGAGAAAAGAAGAGAAGAGGCTTTTTTTTTTGAACAGTCCCCACAAGTTGTGTGTTTCTGGCCTCAAACTATGTAGCCTTTATTAGTAATGTCTGAGATGGTGTCTGAATCTGATTGCTTTGAAGCTTTACACGGCAGACAGTGTCGTCGGTAGTGGATTTTCGTTTCACCCATTGTTAAAAGTGGAGAGATAGAGACAGAGGAAAGGAGGGATAACCTCAAACTCTGATCTCCTTTCATCTTGCCTTTACCTTGTGGTCAAAGCTCTTCGGGCCCCACTTTCTGCCCCCATTCTTCATCTTACCTCCTTTGACAGCATAAAATTCGTCTGCGCCTTTTCGGTGCCTCTACATATGTCCTAACACTAAAAAAAAATAGTACAAAATTAAATCTTAAACCTACACCCTATACCCTAAAAAATACATCATACCCTAAATTTTTTATACCTTAACCACGACCACAACTCCTAACCTAAAATCGTAAACCCTAAACTCTAAAGCTAATTTTGAGCATAGAAATATATATAGGGACGTCGAAAAAGAATAGATGATTTCCATCCCCTTTGACCTATGCTTGGATCGAGGAGTATATTATAACGACGCCCTTCTTAACTTAATTTTTAGAAAAGTTTTTTCGAACATTTAGTTTTTGCACTTTTTTCGTATAGTTTTATGCCGGATTTGGTCTTAAATGCGATTTTTAGAGAAGTTCAAAATTTTTAGCTTTTCTTCAAACACTTTTCTACCTAATTTTTTATTTCAATAGCTCTACCGAACGAAGCCTTAATCGACAATTTAATTTTCTACTTCTTATGTTTCTAATAAAAATATAATTTTTTAATAGTTTATGACTCTTTACCTCAAATTATATATTCATCTCTAATCCGTTGATAATTTAACTCTATTTAATTTTAGATATGACGGGAAATCATAAAACTATTTTTTGCGTGTCGTGAGTTGCATGCAACGTAAAGAGAAAAGAAAAAGTGAATTTACAAACATAATTTAACTCTATTTAATTTTACAACGGGAAATCATAATTTAACTCTATTTATTTTAAATTTTGTTTTGTTTCAGGTTCTCGGCGAATCGGCTGGTGTTAGACCAACAAAGTTTTCAACTTTTTTTTGGTTAGTATTACAAACATTAGTTATTTCCACCCACAACAAACTGTTATGTATTCTGTAATTTTGTGAATTTACATTTAGGGTTTTGGGTTTTGAATACTTTTCCTCGTTTATTCAGGAGGGTTTTCCCCATAGTTTATCATGATTTGTTTAAGTTGTCGAGGACTGTTAAAGCCCAACGATTGATTGAATAAATTAACTGCAATTTGAATCTTTTTTCTATATGATTTTGTAACAATCTAATGATGGATAGAATATAGATGGCTTTTATATCTGTTTTGATGGGGGAAAATACTATAAACAGTAGTTTTCAAGTGCATTATTCTGACTGCTCTGTTGTGGGGGATTGGAGAAAATAATGTTTATAATCATATGTGTATTGAAGGATTAATATATATGACAATGTGAAATAGGCTTGAGATTACTTTTGTTATATGTGCAATCAGTCACGCTTATCAATATGCTTTGCTCAATAACTTCAGGATTTGGGAAGATGGGTTGTATTCTTAGCACAACCCATATGTGTACAAGAACCCAAACTTTACTTTCTTGGTTTGGTGATCTGTTTTCAAATACAGAAGTTTTAACTTGTTTGTGAGATGTTGCTATTCAAGATGTTCATGGACCAAAAATACTATGAAATGTAACTTTATCTACTTTCCTCCATAATTAGCACTGCCTTTTTCTGTTGCACTTTTGCTCATTCTGTTATCATTGGTAACACTTGCATTTTTCTAATCCTTTGATGGCCGCATGCTATTACCATCACTACCGGTAACATATTTTGGTAATTTGTTCTCCTGTAAGAATGAAATGTAATTGATGCCATAACGGCTTAGTTAGAATCAAATAAGACCGCTTCTGGTTATTTCTCACTAAAGCTGCATGAACCGATTGTTAAGGAATTGCCTAATAGATCTATCATGATGAGAATTCCATGGTAAGGTTCTTTTTTAGTGTAACAAAATTGTTGAAATTTTATTTTCTTTGATTATTATTTGTTCTATGCTGTTTTCAGGTCTTGTAGTTTAACTCGAATTCTTATTATGCTGTACAATTACCTCATTTAACATTAGTTGCTTAATAATAACTTCAGGTTTGTTGATCATTTTGGTTTTTGTTACATTTATGGGCCCTTATTTTTTTCATCTCATCTTTATAATGTATTTGCAATCTCTGATGGTCCTAGGTTAATTATATATGGAGTCTGAAACAGCACCATCTGAACACTGCATGCTGTCAGTGAAATTGTGGCCACCTAATCATAGTACAAGGCTGATGCTTGTAGAGAGGATGACAAAGAATCTTACAACTCCATCCATTTTCTCTAGGAAGTATGGACTATTAAGTACCGAAGAGGCTGAGAATGATGCCAAGAAAATAGAAGCGTTAGCTTTTGCCGTAGCTGATCAACACTACAAGAAGGAGCCTGATGGTGACGGAAGTTCTGCAGTGCAAGTATATGCCAAAGAATCGAGTAGACTGATGCTGGAAGTTATTAAAAGAGGCCCTACAGTAAAGGTTGAAGAGGTAGCAGATAAAATTAGTATTGTTCATGAAAATGTCTTTGATATATCTGGAGGTCGCCGGGCATTTATAGATGCAGAGGAGGCCGAGGACATTTTGAAACCACTTAGAGAGCCAGGAAATTCATATACTAAGATATGTTTTAGCAACAGAAGTTTTGGCATGGATGCAGCAAATGTTGCTGCACCCATCTTGTCATCCATTAAGCAACAGTTGACTGAGGTCGACCTTTCAGATTTTGTTGCAGGAAGGCCAGAGCCTGAAGCACTTGAAGTCATGAATCTTTTTTCTTCTGCTCTGGAAGGTTGTCAATTGAGGTACATTAGCCTTTCACACAATGCCTTGGGTGAAAAGGGTGTTCGAGCATTTGGGGCACTCCTGAAGTCACAGAAAAATTTGGAGGAGCTGTATTTGATTAATGATGGTATTTCGGAAGAAGCTGCTCGGGCAGTTTCTGAGCTAGTTACTTATACTGAGAAGTTGAAAGTTCTTCAGTTTCACAATAACATGACAGGGGATGAAGGTGCAATTGCTATCTCTGAAATTGTGAAACGTTCTCATGCATTGGAGGATTTCCGGTGTTCTTCAACAAGAGTTGGCGTAGACGGTGGTGTGGCTCTAGCTAAAGCACTAAAAACATGTACCCATTTAAAGAAGCTTGATCTGCGTGACAACATGTTTGGTGTGGAAGCTGGAGTTGCTTTGAGCAAAGCTCTCTCTCTATTTGCAGGTCTTACTGAGATTTACCTCAGTTATTTGAACCTGGAGGATGATGGGGCGGAAGCACTTGCTGATGTTCTGAAAGAGTCTTCACCTTCTCTTGAAGTTCTGGAAATGGCTGGAAATGACATTACAGCCAAAGGTGCTGCTTCTTTAGCAGCGTGTATTGCTTCAAAACAATTCCTTACAAAATTAAACTTGGCTGAGAATGAACTCAAAGATGAAGGTGCTATTTTGATTGGTAAGGCATTAGGAGAGGGTCATGATCAGTTGAATGAAGTTGATATGAGTACAAATGCTGTTAGGAGAGCTGGAGCAAGGCTTTTGGCCCAAGTGGTTGTGAAAAAACCTGGATTCGAGTTGCTGAATATCAATGGAAATTTCATATCTGATGAAGGAATAGATGAGGTGAAGGAATTGTTTAAAAGTTCCCCTGAAAAGCTTGGACCTTTGGATGAGAATGATCCAGAAGGAGAAGATTATGATGACGAGGACCAGGACCAGGACCAGGACCAGGACCAAGACCAGGACCAGGACCAGGACCAGGACCAAGACCAGGACCAGGACCAGGACGAGGACGAGGATGAGGATGAGGAGAATGCAGAAGACGGGAATGAATTGGACTCCAAACTTAAGGATCTCAAGATCGAGCAAGGATAATAGGCATGTTGTGTATGCCATCTGGTTCTTGCGGCATCCAGCTAAAAATCATCTAAAGAAGTCTTCCATTTTCTATGACTTATTATAAGCTACTCTAGCTGGGACATTAGTGTGGTAGATTTACCATTGTAGTTCAGGTTTGTGAAACCTAATTCTTCAGATTTTGAAACATCTGAATAGTTGTAGCTTTGTTCAGCAGGGAGCTTAGTTTTCAATGCTTTAGCATGCAGTTTTTCTTCTTTCAAATGCTTTTTGCGATTTATATGAAAAAGCAAGTAATGGTTAACTTAAGGTAGGTATTGCTTACCCTCTTGCATATCATCTGAATCGAATAAAGAATTCAGCTGCCTCTGCTTTTGTGTTGTCATCTTGTTTAATTATATTTGTAATGTATTGCTGGAGCTGCTTTAGGCCTGATGCTGGACAACGATCTTACCTTTTTCTGTTGTGGGATTGCCACTCGCTTTGAAGTGAGACCTTACCTTGACTTCAAAGTTCATCCACCCAAAACTTCTTTAGGATTGACACATTTGCTCTCCTGTGCTGTTTTTGCTCAACGTCTGTTTCAAGCAGCTACTGAAACTTTAAGGGCCTCTAGTATCTTATCATCTATCTCAAACTGCATAAGTTTCTCGTCACGCCCGATCTTTACATACTCCTTGAATCGCTCCTTTAAGTCTTCTAGCAGACTTGTGGTGCCCTCCCACCCTAAGTGTCCTTTGCAGCTCTTGGTTTGGCGTAGAAGTGCTGCACATAAGAAGTGTAATGGTGATTGTACAGTTGACATCAAATGAGTTGGCAGGCTCTACAGACTTTGGCATTTATCCTCTAATCACTTGATTTGAGATGAAGATAACACAAAACATTATATCTATCCTGTGCACTTATTGCAGTGAAATCGTATTTTTTTTTCTTCTTGAAGAGCAGTATGCTTAGCTTAACAAGTACTATTACCATATTACGGATCGACCTGCGTTGCACACTTGGTCTTGGTGAGTGAGTCTCTCAGCGGGAATTTTTTGCAGAACAAAACTTTAAATTCGAGACATGCTTGAGTGATATCAATCTTGCGTTTGATCTTAAGTAATGATTTTTATTTTTTTATTTAAAATGCATGAAAATATGAAAATACTATCATAAAAATATTTTTATATAATGATAAAATTCAGCTCTTAACGTTTGCACTTTAATCGATTTGGTCTTTTTTAGCTAAATTTAGTCCTTAAATTAAGAATAACATTTTCTTCGACGAAAACATTATTTTCTAACAATGTTTATGTGGCAGTTTGAATGATAAGCTGTGTGTACTTTATAATAACATAAGATATCTACATATATGTCACGTTAACAAATGATCTACAAGTTAAAATTTTGGAAAAAATATATAAAAATAACATGGAGTACACGTCTATTGTCATGTGATCAACAAATGTCCGTATGTGATGACTGAAAAAAATTTAAAATGTTTGAAGTATAAATTAAATTTTAGTGCTAAATATTATTAATTTTTAATTATAATTAATACTCATGCAAATTTTGATAATATTCGATGTAGTTTATTTGTTTTTAATTGAGTAAATCAATAATTCTGTTTCTTCAAGATTCCATTTTTTTTTATATATATTTATGGTGGAGTAGACCAACTTCACTTTTGAGGTAGATAATAACAACAAAATAAATTCGTTTGTTTGTTTGTTTATTTATTTGAGATTAGATATATGAACGTTAGCCCCGAAAGGCGCACTCCTTTAAATTCCCACCGTCAAAAGTAGCCGTTACCCCTTCGTTTTCTCTGTTTTTCTCCGCCGCTGCTGCTTCACTCTCAGTTGATACTCCATCTCCACCTCCTCTCACCAAGCTTCTTTTTTCTTTTCTACCCTTTATTCCCCTTCCTCTAAGCTTTATTGGGCTGTTCTTATCTTCTCTTTTTTCTATTCTAACATATCATTTTGCAGGAGCATACTACTTTAATGGCTTCTTCTTCATCTCCACTCTTCAGCCCCGCTTCCGACAAGCGTTTCTGGAGCACCCTCCGTAGCCGAGTCGATGATCGAAATGTCGATCCTTCTTTGACTAAAGACACTGTAAGTTTTCTTCATGTTTTTCATCTTTTTGAAGCTAATGAAAATTTTGCTCTAATGTTTCTTTTTGGTTGCAGAATTCAAGAGGAAAATCCAACAGAGCTAAGAGATTGAAAGAGGATTCATTACTTTTGCTTAGAGGCTTTGATTCCATTTCACAAACTCTCTCTCAGCTATGTAATAACATCGACAATGCTCTCCAGGTAACTAACTGCTCGCGAATTAATCGAGTCGAGTTGGGTCTTGCACGACACAACTTGGTTGCAGAATTCAATAGCACCCTATGTATATGACATTAACTTTTGTAGCTCAAATTTGCAAACTTGCTGAAACTTTTGATCTGTTTTTTTTCAAAAGGGAGCTAGAGAGCTAGCTAAACCTCCAACGTTGACCGATATGTTTCATAGTAATCTCAAGAATTCAGAGCCAAAAGAGGATGAACAACATTCTAAAGGACTCGAATTCGAAGAAGAGAGTAAGATCGGTCTGAAGAGGAAATTTGATCACAGCGAGTACTCAGATGATAACGATTCAATGAAGGAGAATGAGCAAAGCCCCAGAAATAACAAGATGATGAAGAAAGCCAAGAATGTAAAACTTGTTCCTTTTCTTTTCACTTGTTCATCGACCAAGCTCTCAATTTTTTAACCCTTTGTTCTTTACAGCTTGCGATTTCCATGGCAACCAAGGCTGGTTCACTAGCCAGAGAGTTGAAGTCCATAAAGAATGATTTATGTTTCATGCAAGAGCGTTGCGGTCTGCTCGAGGAAGAGAACAGAAGGCTCCGAGACGGGTTCAGCAAGGGGATCCGACCCGAGGAAGACGATCTGGTTAGGCTTCAATTGGAAGCACTGCTTGCAGAGAAATCAAGGCTGGCGAATGAGAATGCAAATCTGGTGAGGGAAAATCAGTGTCTTCACCAGCTTGTGGAGTATCATCAAATGACTTCCCAAGATCTATCTGCTTCGTATGAACAAGTGTTGAGAGAAATGTGCTTGGATTTTTCATCTCCCATTGCTGAAAAAGAGGAAATTTGCTGAAGAACAACAGCATCAGGTCTCATGGAAACCAGGAAAATGAAGCAATGATTTTGTTGATTTATACTGTTTCAAGTTTGTATATTTTGCTTCCACTTCCACCAATCTTGGTGGGAGATTTTTATAATTATCAGTTTCCTTTTAATCGCAAATAATATATGTTTTTGCAAACTTTTCATGCTTCTTTTTTCTGCCTAAATCCATCTCCATTGAAAGTGAAAAACAGCACTAAAAAAATCAAGAACACACCCACAAATTCATTAAAAATTTGAACTTTTTGAAAGTGAGTTTGCTTTAACATGGATATAAATCCTCTTCCACTTATCGGGATAAAAATCACGTGAGTCTTTTCAGGGTAACTATTTATGTCCCAACATTAAAAAGCACAATAAAATTAAATTTCAAGCCCTAACCCTAAATTCTAAAACTTAAACCCTACCCCCTATACCTTAAAAAATACACCCTATCCTAAATTCCTTAAACTCTAACCATAACTCTTAACCTAAACCCCTAAACTTTAAACCTATTTTTGAGTGTGTGGGCATAAGTAGAGGCACCGATAGAGGATTTCCATCCACTTTTCGGTGCCCCTACTTATGTTCCAACATTAAAAAAATACTACAAAATTAAATTCCAAGTCATAATCCTAAATTTTAAATTCTAAATCCTACCCCTTATATCCTAAAAACTACACTCTACCTTAAATTCTCTAAACACTAACCATAAACTCTAAACTTAATTTTCAAGGACACCGAAAAGTAGTGTATTTCCATCCTTTACCATGGCGGTGGGACCTTCATGCTTTTGAATTGAGCCAAGTGGGGTCCCACTCATGTTTTTTTGACTTCGAAAAGCTCCCAACTTTAGACAATAGTGAAAAGCTGGCCATTGAGGTTTCTTATCATATTGACCGTTGGATCACTTTTCGATTTTTAACTTAGCAAATCGGAGGTGGGTTCATCGGAATCACTCAAATCCTCCAAAGGATAAGAAGATAAACATATAACACCTCTTACCAGTCGCTGCTCGACTCTCTCTGCCTCCATAACCAAACTACCTGGTAGCACAAAAAGTTTCGTCTTTTCGTTTTCGATGACCCCTTTCCTTTCCCTGCACTCCCCGGCCTCTCCCTCCGCCGCCCTTTTCCACTTCAGCCCATCTCCGCCTTTCTTCTCTCGCTTTACTAAATCCCCTTTCCGCCGCTTTCTTCCTCAGACCAAATCCTCCCTTTCCAACAACTCTTTCAGCTTAACTTCACAGCAACTTGGTCCTCAAAACCAGCAGCCTCCCAGAACTCTATTCCCCGGCGGCTACAAGCGTCCGGAGATCAAGGTCCCGAATTTTGTTCTCCAGTTGGACCCCGACGAGATCTTGGGTGACGACAATGCACTGGCTTTCATCGACAAGGCTGTCTCAAAATGGGTTGGTCTTGTAGTGCTCAATGGTGGGGAAGGAAGCGGTGGCACGGTTTATGAAGCTGCCCGTTCGTTAAAAGCGGTTGTTAAAGACCGTGCTTATCTTTTGATATCGGAGCGCGTTGACATTGCCGCCGCCGTTGGTGCTAGTGGCGTGGTCCTTTCCGATCAAGGTGGGTTCTGCCCTTCCCTTTTTCTTCTAAAGTTTGCACTTTGCATATTCAATATTACTAGACTAGTCTAAAGTAATGAAATTTACCCAATATTAAAGGTGTTGAAAGTTGATATTTGTATCCCACATCGTTGTATTTGTTTCTTCTACAGGCCTTCCTACCATTGTGGCAAGAAACACAATGATGGATTCGAAATCGGATTCGGTTTTTCTACCTTTGGTTGCTAGGACCGTGCAATCTCCAGATGCTGCTTTAAATGCTTCAAGTTCTGAAGGTGCTGATTTTCTTATATATGATGTGGGTCAAGTGGAGCATGTGGATATGTCTATGAAGTCCGTTTATGAGAATGTGAAGATACCAATCTTTATCGTTAATAATAATTGGCAAGCAGATGTCGCAGAGGTGCCGCCGTATACCGAGTTGTCCAACATTCTCAAATCAGGTGCTAGTGGTGTAGTTTTGTCATTGGAAGATTTGAGGTTGTTTACCGATGATGTTCTGAGCCGGTTTTTTAACACCGCATATGCAACTAATAGCAAACCTCAGGATGAGAGCTTAAGTGAACTAAATATGGTGGATGTCGTTCATGATCACCAGAAAACGGGTGTGGCGGGTTTTATTAGTGTGGAGGATAGAGAGAAACAACTTATCGAGAAGGAGAGATCGGTGTTAATTGAAGCAATAAATGTCTTCCAGAAAGCTGCACCTCTGGTGATCTTTTAATTAAGCTTTGGTAGTTGAAGTTATTTTCAGTTAAGGTTATGAGATTGTCAATCATTTAGTTGTTTACGTTTTTTGTTGAATCTCTGTTTGTTTTAAATGACAGATGGAGGAGATTTCACTTCTTATCGATGCTGTTGCTCAAATTGACGAGCCATTTCTACTGGCTATAGTGGTAATTGTGTGCTGAACTTCAAGAAACTCTGGTTGCTGGAATTACATTGGTATTAGCTCTAAATTTCAAATGAATGCCTATCTCTTTATTTGAAAACATATACCCATAGAATGACTATTTATCTTCTATTCACTTTTGATTTAGGGAAATATAAAATGAAGGAACGCTTAAGCTTATGTCTTCAGTCTTGGTTCGTATGCTACCTCATATATTCTCATTAGCTCTCACAGTGGCTTAAGGAAACTTGTTCATGTCATATAGGCAGTTATATTAAACGGAATTGCACATGATCACTAGGAATCAACTACGTTAACCTTGTGATCCTTTTCTGCTATGCTAATGCCTCTTTATTTTGATGGCCATCGTATCGGCTCCACCATACATTAGTTCTTTACCGGGGCTTTTCTTGTTACAAGTTACCTTTCTCTGTTGAGTTCTTGAATTTAATTCTTATTTAGTTACATTCTATTCATAGTTTTAACAATAATTTTACATTTTAGTCATATTTGACGAAATGTCTATACTCAATCATCTTAGAATCTTCTATTAGTATTTTTTATTTGAATTAATTGATTACTTGTGTCGTAGTACTTGTGTATGGGTTCATCTTTCGTAATGTTTTGTCATGAATGTTCTCTAATCATAATCTCAAAGATCATTATTGACATTATATTAATCAATGAAAAGAAATATGTTCCGCAGTGAGAAATTAACCATTGTATGGAAATTGTTGGTGTATTCATGCATAAGAATTTTCCCTGGTCCTATTAACTTTTTGGCTTTGCCATGACTTTTTCATATATATTGAATTCTCAGGGTGAGTTCAATTCCGGTAAATCCACTGTCATTAATGCTCTTCTTGGGGAAAGATACCTCACCGAGGGGGTTATTCCAACGACTAATGAAATCACCTTCTTGCGCTACTCCGAGTTGGATGGAAAGGACATGCAGCGTTGTGAAAGGCACCCAGATGGTCAACTAATATGTTACCTTCCTGCTCCAATCCTCAAGGAAGTGAGTCCTTTTGGCTTTTCATCATTATACTTCTGAATTAAAAGTTCTAGAATCTGTTTTGATGGATTGTGCATGATTCTTAAATATGACATGCAATTGTGATTGAACATTGTGAATAATTTGATTATTCACATCGGAATGAACCAATAGCTGTTTTACTCAATTAAAGAGAACTAGACACAGGTTTCATAATGCTAGGTGCTTAAAAGTGAGTCTGCAACCCATAATACAAATGAAAATTTGAGATGTGTGCCGAAGATCATTTAGGTAGAGGCGTAGAGCGTATCAGATGAAAATCAATGACAGGGGAGATTGATAAATTGAAAAGTTAGGTGAAAGTAGACAAAATGTTGGTAGCTGATAACCGTTGCCTGCTTTCATTTATTTTTCTTTTTTCCTGGAAATAGGTCTGAATGCCATTATACTTATACTAATGACTAATTTTTAATAATTCCTCTTGAGAGCAGGTGAATATTGTCGATACACCAGGGACAAATGTGATTCTTCAAAGGCAACAACGCCTGACAGAGGAATTTGTGCCTCGTGCCGATTTGCTCTTTTTTGTTATATCTGCAGATCGTCCACTAACAGAGAGTGAGGTAAGACTAGTTGTGCATGTAATGTGGCATAGCATGTTTTGTTTTTGTTCTCAATTTGTCGTGTGAGGCAATAAGTTAAATCCCTGGGGCGCTGACTTCCATGGTCAGTGCTGCTGTTGTGTGCAAACGCCGTACTTAATTCTATACGGAATCAGAGAAGTTTTTCTATGGTATTATATTGCCATACAAAATGTTATTCTATAATTTCGAAGTTCTATCAAACATATTATCATGTGATATCTAGGGAATTTTTCTTTGGCACTTCCTCGTTTTTTTCTTTGAAATTATTATGGTTTGAACCCAAAGGTTCATTAACTGAAGCATAGGGTTAGTTAAGTTATGAAAGAATGGCTTATGAATTACTAATACGGCTTTGGGAAATGTCACCCTACCCATAAATGCTTTTCATTTGGCTTCACAAATTTATTTTCATAAAATTATATAAACATTAGCCCACTAAACGTGTCAAATCATAATTTTTGTGAGCTGAATCCACTAGCATGTGCTCTTTTTTCTTTTTCAGGTTACATTTCTTCGTTATACTCAGCAGTGGAAGAAGAAATTCGTGTTTGTGTTGAACAAGGCTGATCTTTATCAGAATGTGCAAGAGGTATAATTCTTACCTCCCACGCCCTGTGATAATTGATGATACTTTTAAGCTATATTGACATACTACGACGCCTTTCGGATCTTATATAAGTTATATTTGATTATTGCAGCTGGAGGAAGCAATTTCATTCATCAAAGAGAATACACAAAAGTTGCTAAATACAGAAGATGTGGCGTTATATCCAGTGGCTGCACGATGTGTTCTTGAAGAAAAGCTTTCTGCTACTTCTGGTGTTGGAGAAAAATATGGGGAACTAGCAATCACTGATTCAAATTGGAGAACCAGTAGCTTTTACAAGCTTGAAGACTTCTTGTATAGTTTTTTAGATGGATCAACTAGTAGAGGAATGGAGAGAATGAAGCTCAAACTTGGAACACCAATTGCAATTGCCGAGCGGATTCTCTCTGCTTGTGAGACTCTTAATAGAAAAGACTGCGAGTCTGCAGAGCAGGACTTGACTTCTGCAAATGAAATTGTTAATAGTGTGAAAGAGTATGTAATGAAGATGGAAGATGAAAGTATCTCTTGGAGAAGACGAACTTTATCAATGGTACAGATTCAGAAGTACTAATATTTTTTAGTCGGCAAGTAGATGACTTTGTTTCTTACACGGTTTTGTGTATATCCATATGGTTTATTCTTGTGCATGGAATTGCAGATCGATGCTACAAAATCACGGATTCTAGAGCTCATAGATTCTACCTTACAGTTATCAAATATTGATATTGTTGCCTCATATTTACTCAAGGGGGAATCATCCGCCACCTCACTACCAGCCACTTCAAGGGTTCGAAATGACATACTTGGTCCTGCACTTGCTGATGCACAAGTGAGTTAATGGCTTAGATTTCTTCATCGTCTACGTCATGTGAAGATCATATATCTATTTCTAGTGTTGGTTATTGGGACCGTATTTTTTTTTCTATGACTTGATTTTTGATATGTTTGCATACAGAACTTGCTTGGAGACTATGTGACATGGTTGCAATCGAATAATGCACGTGAAGGAAGGCTTTACAAGGAATCTTTTGAGAAAAGATGGCCATCTGTTACCTTCTCGGACAAACATTATCCACTGGAGAGCTATGAACTGCTGCGAAAATTAGATCAGCTCAGCTTGAGAGTGATAGAGAACTTCAGTGCCAATGCCGCTTCCAAACTATTTGAGCGTGAAATTCGTGAAGCGGTGAGTTAAAAAGTTCCTCTAAATAACAATAAAACTTGTCCAAACTAGTAAAGCAATATGTTGGTAACATGCAGTAATCACTATGATGTCTGAATGCAAGCCAAGATCACATCGACTGTTGTTTCGTTGTCCCTAGAGCACTTTCTAATATATGTTTAATTACCTTGCACTAAATTTTAATTATACTTTTAAACTGTAAATTTTAATATGATTCATTTGGCCTGAATTGAAATTAATTTTTTCTTCAACCTCAGTTCTTGGGAACTTTTGGTGGACTCGGAGCAGCTGGTTTGTCGGCTTCACTTCTAACATCTATATTACCTACCACCTTAGAAGATCTTCTTGCTTTCGGCCTATGTTCTGCTGGAGGGTATGTATATTCTCAAAATCTTGTTTTCATATATTCTTATTTCTTTCTTAATTCTATTTCTTCAAGTTGCGTGTCCAAGTTATCGTAAAATCATTGTGTGACTTAAGGTCTATAACTTAGCTGGACTTTGTTCTTCTTTCCGAATGGGTTTCATGATCTTGATCGGTTACTGTTTAAATACTCTTTACGATAGGTTTATAGCCATTTCGAACTTCCCTGCCCGTAGACAACGAATATTAGAAAAGGTGAAGAAGACAGCAGATGCATTAGGACGAGAGCTCGAAGATGCAATGCAGAAAGATCTTCAAGAAACCACCGAGAATTTGGAAAAGTTTGTAAGAATAATCGGGGAGCCTTATCGAGATGCTGCGCAAAATAGACTGGACAAGCTTTTAGAGGTAAAAGATGAACTATCAAATGCAAGGGAAAGACTTAAGATGCTGCAAGTTGAAATTCAAAATCTTCATGTATCATGACATCGATTTAATCGGTAGATTTGCTTGAAGCAAACCCTTTGGTAACGGAGGCGAGACGGGTTGTTTATGTAAAACAGTATTATACCATTGCTAACCCGAGTTCTCGGGGCCTCGAGCATACAATATCTTCATACACTAATAAAAAAAACAAGCATTTTGTTCTCCCCATTCATTTTGCAGCATCTTCAACAGGCAAGAATGTGTGTTTATTGTATGCAGCTGCAGATGTAAGCAATGTAAGTGAAGCATCATATTCTGCTTTTCACATTTTTAGAATGGATTAGAGATTTTTGAGTAAAGAACAATGCATATTCCAGTTAATTTGTCTATAAGCTTTGAATTAGACTTTGTTTTAATAAAAGTTTATTCCTTTTGTCTTGTTTATTTTAGTTTATTTCCTTGTCAAAACATCTTTCTTCTGATAACTTTGTCGGTTAATAATTATGTTTTGTCATCAATTGTTGTTTCTCCTATGCTTATTGGAAAATTTTAGGTAAAGGTCGCTTAAAAATCAGTTAAAAAAATGCGCGTACATAAATTTTTACAAAAAAATCGTAAGAATTTGTGTGCATGTACTGAAATTTTTACAAAAGTGATAAGAATTTGTGTACATATATAAATTTTTATCACTTTTATGTACATATATAAATCCTTACAAAATTGATAAGTGTTTGTGTACATTATATATAAATCTTTACATTATACGATTTTTTTGTAAGAAATTGTGTACAATTATTTTTTAGTCGTTTTTTAGAATTTTCCATGCTTATTGCCACAAATGGCAGCTCTCAACTTCAGCCAGTAATAAAATTTTCCAGGTACAACTTGAGATATATAACTTTCGTGTTGAGTTTAAGTCTAGGATAATTATTTTCAGTCGAGTTTAGATTAGTCAAAAACCCAGCTCCATCCGAACCATGTCCATCCGTAGTCGGAAGAAATGATTAAATTTTCAGGTTACATCTCATAATTCATGGTAGTTAGAGAAATAATATTTAATAAACATGGGTTTGAATTTAAATAATGCTTTAACTTAAATCAAGTTTGAGTAATAAAGATATTTTTTTGGAATAATGTTAAGATAATTACAAGGTAATATCATAGTCTCTTAAAATAAACATCATTCTTTTTTATACTACAATCAATCGTTAGATTCAAGTAACAAAAATATTTAAAATGTAAGTTCGAGTAACGGAGATATTTAAACTGTAGGTTCGGGTAACAAAGATATTTGATTTACAATTTATTTATAGATTAATATAAAATAAAAGATGGTTAAGACAAGACATGTTATGTCATAGTATTAGTACAATGATTAAGACAGGAAATTAATGTTACTAATGTTAGTACAAAAATTGGTTTTTAGTAGTGAGTGCTGGTTGAGATTCCAACTCAAAAAGGGTCAACAATGATACATTATGCACCGTCCACAAAGTTTACTTTATAATTCAATCTTTTAGTAAATTAATTAATAATTAAACAAAGTTTACTTTGCTTAAACTTTAATTTAATTTGTTTTATTTACATTATCTGAATTTCGATTATGTTAGTATATTTAGTTTTATTTATTACACGTTTGAAGAGTCATCTTCCATAGAATAAAAAAATTGGAAAATAATGAAATAAAATATAGTAATTAGAAAGAAAAGGAATGAAAATAGTCAAAAGCTTCTATGCAATAATAAATCAGTGCGCCTCGTGGGTTGACATGTTTGCATAAGCCACGAATTTGATTCATCATTTTTTTAGTATAATTATTTATATTCGATTTAGTGACCAATTAACTTGAATCAATTATTGCAATGACCTATTATGAGAGTGACTTTTCTAATTCAGTTTACTCCATTCAAAATCTCATGATTCAAATGTCTAACTTTTTAAAATGATCTAATGTCTCATATCAGTAGACCGATTGATAATTGATATTTATTTTTAGATATTTTTTTAATATTTAAAGATGGAAAAAGCATAGAGAAATAAACAAACATGATTTCAATATTAAGGTAAGAGGCCTAACTTTGGGGGTGTTCTTTCCAATGTCCAATGGAGTATGACCATGCACAAAGAGACCCCTTTTCCCTTTGTATTCAAAGTCTCCCCTTTTCATTGGTTGGCTAACCTATAAAGAAAAAGGTAAGATTTTGAAAGCAAATTTGATGGTTAGGGCAAAGGGTGTGTGTACAAATGCAACGGGCACATATTCTCCATCACCACCGTGTATGTATGTATATATGTATATATGCAGGGATGGACTGAGGGAGGACTGGCGGGGGCGGTTACCTCCCTAAAATTTTGAAATTCCTATACGATTAAAAAAAAAATTAAAAAATTTTCTATGTATTTTTTATTGAAAATCTATTTTCGACCCCCTCATTTTTTATAAGTGCGCCCCTCCTAGAAATTTATAGGTTCGCCCCCTAACCTAAAGTCCTGCGTTCGTCCCTGTATGTATGTATGCTAAAACCTTAGAGCTATATAGCCTAGCAACTCAACACTCCAAGTCTCAAATCCTTTCTATTTATGTTGATAATTGAGAGATTAAGGAGGAATTCAGATTTTTTCAAAGAATTACATAAATAATTGAGAGATTAAGGAGGAATTCAGATTTTGTCAAAGAATTATAAAGAATACTTCCAAATAAGTACATATTTAATCAATTTTCGGGCACATATATACGGATGTTTTATAATTATATCGTGTCTTTTGATACAAAAGAAAGGTCATACTTTAAAGATAAATAAAAAGATTACAAATATTGAATTTTTTGTTTAAAACAAAAAGGTGATAATTCATTAGATCAATATATAGAAAATGTAATTCATTCCATTTATTGCTAAATACAGGGGAAAAAATTCTTAAGATTTTGCTATTTCACAGAAAAATGCATGAACCAATGCAAATACAACTAGGGTTTCCCTATTGATGGAGGACCAAACTGAAAAAAATAAGACTTAAGAGGAGGATTGCCTCCCTATTATTAGAAAAGCGTCCCTTCAATGGTTTTTGAAGCTAGGGTTACTTTGCATGTCCTTCAATGAAGGGTGGATTAGGGACAAAATCATTCATTTTTCAACTACTATTATAGGCTTTTACGTGATTAATTATTCTTATAAATCTCTTCCCTTTCTTCACTAATACAACAAATAATGATACTAACTAAATTAAGACTCAATCGACACCAGACATATGTTTTAAGTTATATCCACGTGTAAAAGCTCCATGTTCCATTCATCTATCGCAGTGGCGGATGTATATGGGGTCTAGGGTGGGCTTGTGCCCACCCTGAATTTTTCAAACCTTACACATTTGGCTTCAATTTTCATAATTTTTATGAATTAGTCCTTAAATTTTATGACTTGTGCCCACCCTGAAATTTTGAGATTTTTATGATTTGTACCCATCCTAAAAAATGTTTTGATTTGTGCCCACCCTCAAAAAAAATTCTGGATCCGCCACTGATCTATCATGATTTTCTATTGTTAATTACCAACAAAATATTGGTTTACTCCTTGAGAAAAAAAAACTATCACACGTATTGCGTAAAAATAATTTAAGCAAGTCAGTACATTTATTATTTAAAAGCTAAAATTTAAGGGTTTGTTTGGTTTTAAAAAATATTTTTTGTTTTTGTTTTTTATTATTATTTTCATAAAATAACTTTCATTTTTAGTTTTTTAAAATTTAGAAAATATGCTTAGTTAATAGGGATGAAAACTTGTTTTAAAAATAATAATAATGAAAATGTGTTTGGTATCTAGTTTTTCAAAATAGAAATAAAAAATAATTATTAAATAATTAAAATAAATGCAGTTAAAAAATATTATTATAATAATAAATAAAATATGAGTAAATAAACCAAAGTTTTAAAAAATGACATTAGAAGGATTCGAACCCGAATTAAAATGAAGTTAAAATTGAAAAAAAATATTGTTCTCATATTTTTTCCACTTTTCTAAAACATTTTCAATGATAACCTTTCTTTTATGTTTTAAATTTCCACTTATTTTTGTTTTCATTTTCTAAAAATCATTTTTCAATTTTACAACTAAACACATTTTCTTCACCGATTTCTATTTTCCAAGAAAATAAAAATAGACTTCATTCTCTAGAACCAAACATAACCTAAATCTCTAAACTTAAGATCTAAACATTAACCTCTAAACCATGAACTCTAAACATAAACTCTACAATCCAAATCTCTTCGTTCAAAAAAACTCTAAATTAAATCTCTGACTCCTAAAACAAAAGGGTTGTGTGATCTAAAATTATAAAATAATATCCGTTCATTAATTTTAACCTTTTAATAAAGTATTCACACCGTGTAGACACGACTACTCAAACCCAGTTCATCTAGAAATAACTTAGAATTCGACTAATTTGAACCTTAAAAAAAAACCCTTCAAATTTAGAAGGGATAACTTCCATCTCCGGTTATTATATCTGTAAACCTGCAATAACAATGACAGACATACCAATAATTAATACCCCAATCTAGTATTAGGGTTTTTGATCCAATAATTTGTGATTGAAAACCTCATATCTTAACAAAATAACAACAATAATTAAAGAAAAAACTACTATAACAGTTGTTTTGGAATCTCCACCGTTCAATAATCATCAAGAAACAAAAGTAGTAAAAGTGTCTATTATCGGTATCAAAGCTCACAAGCAATGAATGGCATCATCCATCTGCCCCGTTTCGAGTTTCTGCAAAATACCGTAAGTAACAAGTAAAACCAAACACAGAGTGGAAGTGTCAGTCATATGAGCTCCATTTCCATCGACCATTTTCGTCCCTTTATGATATGAATTTCCCTTCAAAATCTGTAGGGTTAAACTTTTATGAATTAGGCCAATAAGGAAAGAATTCTTAAACACTCAAAGCAGAGTGGACTGATAGGGTGCCGGAGGCCCGGAGGGGACAGTCGTACCTTTTAAAATTTTTAAATTTTATATAGTTTGGATATTATCTTTATATTTTTTATTGATAATATAATTTTACACCCATACACTTCTAATATAACTTCCTAATATAGTTCACACCCACTTATATAAAATCATATGTCTTTCCCTGACTCAAAGTAACTTAGTTGTTACCTACGAGCATGGTTGTGTCGGTAAGGTTAAAATCATGAAACCGTAGTTCGACTTAAATATTATGAATGGATTCTCAATCTAACTTAATCATGAATACTTAAATGGTGATAATCACGTGTATGAAATTCAAGTGCTAATATTAGTAACATCACTCCTATTGGCGAAGGGAAATGCTTGTAATTATAGAGCAAATAGGGTTTGTTGTCCTTTCACTAGAACGTACACTTAAGTTTGGTTTATTTAACTACAATTGCAAATTAATGACATAAACGAACCATGAAAGAAGAACCGACCCTTTTCTCTCGTCTAAGGTTGCTTTGCTTGGTTTTCTTTAAATGGCAAAACAAAACCTACATCTCACATATACATATATCCATAGGAGGAACATTATATCATGACCGTTAAAAATAAAAAAAAAAATTGGTATTTATTTTTTTATATCTCAAAATATATAGTTTATTATCGACTCTCATAAATTTTTTAAAAAATAAATAACCTTTTTAATAAATAATGTTGAGTTTCGTTAGAATTGACTCTTGACTATTCTGTTTTGTTTTTGTTTTTCATAATCCTAAAACGAGAAACAAGTTAAACTAATAGCCATTCCTAACAGCAAAGATGTTTTTACCATGTTTCAATAAAAGTTGACAACAATCCAACCAACTTTATTATGGATTAATATTTTATACACAGTCAGTGGAAACTTTCAGTTTCCACAAGCGCCTTAGTTTTAGGGTATAGAGAGTTAGTTTAGGGTATAGAGTTTAGGAGTTTAGGTGTAGTGGTTTAGAATTTAGGGATAGTTGTTTCAATTTAAGGTTTAGGGTTTATATGTTAGGGTTTAGTTTTTAGGGTAATATGGTGAGGATTTAGGTTTTAACCTATAAACCCTAAATTATAACCTTAAACCTTAAATTAAAACAACTATCCCTAAATTCCAACTCCCTACACATAAACTCCTAAACCCTATACCCTAAACTAACTCTCTATACCCTAAAACTAAGGCGCTTGTGTCAGTTTCCACCGCATGTGTATTGAATTTTTATCCCTTTATTATTATTATTATTATTATTTTATTATTATTATTTATTATTATTATTATTATTTTGCTAAGGAATGTGTGGTAGAGTAAAAAGATTGTAAAAGATTTAGTGGGCTTAAAAGGTCACCCCTCCTACTATAAATAATCCCCCAATGCTTTCCCTTTTCATTCACGTTCCACTCTTCTTCCTCATCACACACCAAATATACTTGTGCTTTTGTTTTTATTATTCTCACAAAACTCCAAAAAAGGTGAGGAAAACAGGGGTTTTTGTTTTTGTTTTGGTTCTTTCATTTAAGATCCCCTGTTTTTTCCTCTGTTTTTCCCCCAACATTTTTGTTGTGGATAAAAAAAATGTCGTCAAGTGTCTGTCAAGGGTTACAAACATGCCTGGAGCTACGGCATATCGAATCACATCTTCTGAGGCTGAAACTGGCTCCGCCGAAAACGAATTTCCCGGCCTCCTCCATTCCTCCTACAGACGCCAGCATCACCGGTAAATGTAATAACAACGCCATTGACGACTGCAAGCCGATAGGCAACGCAGGCTGCTGGAGTTTCCTCCAGTCGCTCGCCGCCGCCGATTGTAGCTCTACCAAAAACGAGAAAGTTTACGTTCACCCCCTCGTGAAGCGTTCGACTTCTACTCTGAGCGAACGAAGTCTGGAAATGTGCACCGAGAGCTTAGGCAGCGAAACCGGGAGTGAAGTCAGCGACAGCATCGACGACATTTCTTTGCTTTCATTAGAAAACGGGGTTTACAATTCGAAACCGAGAGACAGCTCGGCGAGGAAAAAAACCAGCCGTGTCCACAGCTTTCCGCCTCCGTTGACATCCATCAGCGGCTCCAACGGTGTCAAAGTCGTCAAGTCTCACAGAGAAGGCGGCCGTTTAGTTCTTGAAGCCGTCACCATCCCTCCTTGCAACACCTACTTCCATACAGAACGAAGCCAAGGCAGGCTTAGGCTTTCCCTTTTCAAGGACGCCGATGCCACCGCGACCGTCGACGGCGAAGAGGAAGTCGTGGAAAAACACGACGGAGACGGTGAAGTAGTGAAAGGGAAAGGTAGAGATGAAAAAAGGGTGAAGATATGGAAGGAGATAGTGGGAGTGTCGTGGCTGAAACCCAAAACGGAGGTGAAGAAAGTGGGCGGAGGCAGAAAGGGATTTTTAATCGGCAGCCATTGTTGGTGGGGTGATTACTTAAAAGCTAAAACTTGGAAGATTTCTCTCAACCCTACTGGACACAATTACTACTATTATTTTAGCCCCTAATTTCCCCATTTTTCTATGATTATTATCATTATTAATATTATTATTAATTTTCTATTTTTTAGTTATATATGTAATAAAGTTAGAGATTACCTAAAATATGCTTTTATGGTAGTTATTGTCGTTATGGGACAAGACCATGTCACGTACTTTACTCCCTTTTCTCCCATGCTGCAGTCTCCTGTTTCTATTTTATTTTATTATTATTATTATCTAATTTCTTTACTTTGGTTACTTGCATTTTATGATGAATTAATGCTTCCTTCAATTAAAGAACAAGCACATATTCATTATTCGAATATACAATATTTATGTAGATAACAAATTCAAATATTTAAATCTGATTTCAGGTTAAAAAATAAAGAAAATGTTTGCTTTAAGGGAATTCAATTCTTGGTCATTTGATTTTTAGTAGATTTAGATAGATTTATGTGAATTCAGATATTTCACATATAATTTAAGATGTTAAATTCAATTTTTATGGATTCGAATATTTGAAAAATAAGAATTTGGATAATAACGTTTAGATAATTTGTGGATAGAAATAATTAAAAAAATACAGATATCTGAGATATTGTTATTTATACACGATCAAAATGCGGGAAAAATAGAAGGGTAGTCAATTTAGAGTGAAATGGGAGAATGCAAGTTTGGGGGTACACCAATATTGTACGAACGCCAAGTAACTGTCATGTTTCCAACCCCACAAAAGCAAGGGCCGGCCAACATGAACATGCGAACTCACCCTCATTCTTCATTATCATATCCATTCTTATCTTTTCGTTATATTAAATTGTGGTTGCAGTCGCTGTTGCAAAAATTGTGAGATTGCATTATAATTTTCTCTTTTAAAATTATTAAAATACAACTGTTATATTGCGTTGTGACTGCAAGTTAATACTATATTGCTCGCCTATTCGATTCAACACTTCTTTGCAACCCATTTGAATATTCAGCCTCATGTTTCTTCTTTTTCTCCTTCCTTTTCTTATTTCCCATGTCATGTGAGTGGCAATATTTTCTGTATCTATACAGAAGACGAAAGCTCATGGAAAAAAGTTGAAAACATATCAATTTTGATTTTCTTGTCACACCAACAAAGGGATTACGTCCCCTTAAAAGAGGAGAGGAGGGCAGTGTACCATCGTGGTGTTAGGGTATCCATATACATTAAGGGGACGTTTCATTCGCGTTTGGTTTGAGAGTATTCCTTCTATGGAATAATATATTTTTTTTCAATAATATTATTTTTCTCTCTAAATGGTGGGAATGACATTCCCACCAATTTCTTAGGTATTTGTCAATTCTCACCTCTTTAGACCATAATGCCCATAAGTTAATAAATTTTGTTCATACAGATATTTTATTTGAATTTTTAATTAGATGATTAATTATTTGTGGTGTAAAATAATTAAATATTTTTATTTAATATTAATTTAATATTCAAATGGTGTTACACATATTTAAATATTGTTTTAATATTTAATGTATTTTTATTAATATTATATTTATGATGTTTATAGGTTATATGTTGGATTACACATTGATCAATCCCTTTGATCGGTGGTCGACAATCAATTTTAATATTGGTTGTCGACCACCGGATCTATTAGTTTTTTTTGTTTTTTATTTTAATAAGAATCTCTTTTTCTGTCTTTGTGACACGTTTTTTCCTCTGTCCTTGTGACAAGTTTTTGTTTTTGTTTTGTGGTTTGATTCATCTGTCTTTGTGGCATGTTTCAGCATACCCTAGCGATCGATTGTTGTTCGTACAGAGATTCAATCGGTGCTAGTTTCTGATTTATATTTTTGTCGGTGGTCACTTGGAAAGTTATATCCCCACTCGGTTGATGGTTGTTTGCCGATGAAATCAGTCCTGGGTAGCGGTACTTTTTGCTTGACAGCTTGGATCGCGCACCACTCCTTCTTCCTTCTTTATGCGTCTCGTTTGGACAGAGACAAGGAGATTCAGGAGGCTGCTAAATTTTGTTGGTATGCTTATCTCCATAGAAGTTTTCATTTTTCATTGTTTTTAGGTTGTAAGGATTTTTTTGGTTGTTTAATCCAAATATTTTTCTTCTTAGATGCATTGTAATTGAAATTTTTCTATGGATTTAATAAAAATTTAGTGGCTTTTATAAAAAAAAATAAGTTAGTAGTTGATTTTTTAATTTTATTCTTTGATTTATAAGATTTTTACCGTATTATAAAATATTTTAGTAGGTTAAATTTATGATCTAAAATTTTTATCATGCTTTTATAACTTTTAGATTTATTTTATTATTTTCTTTAATTTATTTGACAATAAGTAATAAATAATAAAAAATTTAAGAAATTGAACATATTAAACATTTAGCATTTAAAAATCAACAAAATTATTTTAATCGAGAGTAAGGAGGATATATATGCAAATATAAAATATTTTTTAAATTTTTGAATATAATAATTATATTAATAACATGATAAATATATAGTTTTTGTAAATTTTAGATAGTATAACAAAAAATAGTTCTATAACTTTTTATGTAGATATTTTTAATTTAATATTAAATTTTAGCATGTTAAAAAGAAAATATAACACATGGACAATTGCGGCGCTGCTTTAAGCGGCATTTCTTGCGGCGTTTTTTTAAGCGCCGGGAAAGTTTTTAGCGGCGCTAAAAACGCCGCTATAGGGTTAAAAAAACGCCGCTATAGAACTGTTTTGTTGTAGTGAAAATTAAATTCTAAGCCCTAACCCTAAATTCTAAATCCTAAACCCTACACCCTAAAAAATACACCCAACCCTAAATTCCTTAAACTCTAACCACAACCCCCAACCTAAAACCCTAAACCCTAAACCTTAAAGTTGATTTTGAGCGCGGGGCATATGTAGGCGCATCGAAAAGGAGTAGAAGATTTCCATCCAATATAATATTACTAAAAATAAATTTACATTACGTGAACCAAACACATCTTAAAGCGTAAAGGCAAATGGCATTCACTTTTTCATCTTTTATGTGGTTAATTTTTATCCCTTTAGAAGGGGGAAATGAGGGATTTTGTCAAACATTTGCATATGCATTATATTCATTGTCTTAAAGCATCAATATGCTTTGAGGAATAGGCTTAGGGGATGAATGGACCTTCCTTTCTCTCACCATATCACCCCCCATCAGTAACCAAAATCTTCAGGCAATCACCATGTCTCCATGTCTTGTTTCTTTTACTGTCATGTAGGGGGAGATATCATATAACTTCACTCAAGAAAGATTTGCTTATTTGATATAAAGTCGTTTCCTTTATCAGGTCAGTTTGATATTGTTCGTGAGGAGCGTGGTGAAAAAATAGTTTAGTTTAAGATTTAAATGTTTGACATTGTTCGTAAAATAGTTTTGAGATGAAAATCGTTTGTCCCTCTTAACTATACCTCTTTTGGTGTCCCATTTTTAAAAAATTAGTTTAAAGTTTAGGGTTTATGATTTATGGCTAGGATTTAAAAAATTAGGGGTATGGTGTATTATTAGGGTTTAGGGTTTAAGATGTGGTTTAGAATTAACTTTTTAGTGTGAGACGTAAAAAATGGTATACTTTGGGGACAAAGAATTTTTGTTCACAATTTTAATCCGAAATACTATACATCTTACATTGTTTTTGATCCGAAAGTACTTTTGAGTCCAAAACACTTTTGAAAAACATAACGGGAATTTGAATTTTTTGGTAATTTACTTTTTCTTTTTGAGCAAAACATGAATGGTGCAGGTCCCGGAGATTACTCGACATGCAACAATCCAAGATTCTTTTTCAGTTGATTCATATCCAAGCTTAGCAATATACAGAAATGGTTTTTCATTCAGAGAAAAATTTTGGGAAAAAAAGTAACGAGTTAATTTCAGCTATCCATTTTTCCTATCCAATGATCTAAAAAACGTGTAGAACTTATAATTATTATATATATATTACAATATCTAAATTATCTGGTCTCTTAAATAGGATGTTATAAAAACAGTTATATCAATTCATGCATGGGTGCAACTTCTCCCTCCCCAATTTTCTTATTAAAAATATATAAAAATGTATTAATTTAGATTTCAAATTGATTTATTTAGACTTTGGCCTCGATGATTTATACTTTGTTTTCATTAAGATTGACTTTTAGCTTGGTCCCTGTATCAATCAAATTTAATTAACAAGTCGAAACTCTTTATATCGTGCATTAAATATACATGTAGAGGTTTTTAAGATATTATATTTGATAGATTGATAATGTATAGTTTTATATAAAACTCAGCCAGTTTATTGTTTTTGAAATAAAAATTAATTTAATTATTAATATTTCCATAAGTGTGATTTATAGCTCATTTGATAACTAATAGTGTTTGTGTGATTGGTTTATTTAGGGGGGTGTTTATTTAAAAAATTTGAGAAATGGTACATATGAAAAATTATTTAAGAAAATGATTATTTTCTATAATTACTAAAAGAGGTCGTGTTCAATTGACGACAATTTTCATGAGATGGGAGGAGCCATTGACGACTTTGGGTTTTTTTATTTTAAGACTAAAATGAAATGAATTAAAATTAAATGAACTAAAATAAAATATTTCAGAAATACTTCAACCAAAACATGTGTTTTTCCTTTTATTTAAATGGTGTGTTTCCTTTACTAATGAAAAATGTTTTTTTTTTTTTGCATTTTAGGGATTAAATGAAATGACAACTAAAACAGAAATTTTCAGAAATTATTTTACAGTATATTAGTATTTTTGAGTATATTACAACGTAATTATATTAAATTGTTTTCAGAAATTCTCAGTTTGGTCTTTCTAATTTTAATTCTTTTCATTTTATTCTCAAAATGCAAAAAAGAAAAAAAGCTCAAAGTCGTGGGTAGCTCACTCCATGAGAGTCTTCATCACCTGAACATGGCTCCTCTTGGTATTGTCGAAAATGATTATTTACCTAAATAATTTTTCATATAAACCATTTACTAATTTTTTTAAATATACAGTTCTTCCCCAAAATAAACCGTGTGTGATAATTGTGAAAATAATTAATAATGTATGATAATTGTGATGAGCTTGGAATTTGGATGGTATTCCACTAGTCACAGTGCAACGATCCTCCCAAAACTTTTGGAAGTTGAAGCTACTTCTTCCACTAGGCAAGAAGGTGACACGCGCGCATATATATATATATATTATGGGTTAGAAATAGAATCCAGTCACATAGGGTACGAGTTTTAACTTTTACATGTTTATTAGATTAAAATTATCACTTAAAAAAAGTAAGAAATTAATCTCATCCATCCATTTTAATAATCTAACGATCTATAAAACGTGTAAAATTATAAGTTTTACATTTTTGTGTAAGAACCCTAGCTTTATGGCTAATACGTGGATATATACAGCTCATTATAATGCAATCCACGTATGAAAATAGAAAATAAATTATTGATTTAGTATAGAAAACATCAAAAATAGAGACGTTGAAATATTCGAATACTCTATTTTATAACGGTGGGTCATGGAAAATATACTCCATCAAATAATAATACGTTAGGTTTTTGTTGATGATTTGACATTTATTGTTTTTTCTCATCAGCATCGACGCGAATTTAAGCTTTAACACGCCACTCTGGCCATGGTGATGGTCTACCAAACAGCAAAATATATATGCTTAAAATATTATTCGTTTATTTGTAATTTAATCTTTTTATTTTTTAGAAGTCAGTCTTTAGAATAAATTTATATAGTATTTGATTCAAGTTAGTTGGTCAATAAATTAGAAATCGATTATTACATCAAAAGGTTTTAAGTCTATTGTGACACTATCTTCGTTGATTACACGGTTGACAAGTTATATTTCTTTTTATTTTTAACTTTTTGTTGATGAAAAAAAATATGACAATCATGATCGTCGACGTTTCAAACAATTCACCTATTTACATTTCATAAAGAATCACGATCAATAGTTGCCGTGGAGAACGAGGGGTAGAGATGTAGTGATGTGGTTTTAGTTGGTCAGATTTCACCTTTCTTTGGTTTACTGAGGTGAGACGGTGATCTCTCCTCATAGTTATATTGAAAAAAGTCTAATAGGCGTGCTTAGTCTATATTTTGTAAGATGTAATGGATACATCAATATAATAACAGCTATCAGTTTATAGGCTCAGTTGGTGCATTAGATTAATTCGACCTTCATCTACTATGTGACGATGTAATATTGTTAGTGAAGTTACTCCATAGAGCTTAAGTATTTCGTATTTTAGAGAACCGTCTGAATAATACATGTATGACATGGTTAGAGAGTAATACCGGAGAATCACCAATGAATAACTTAACATGTAAAAACATGTTATATGAAAAAATAATGACGAATAACAATTTTAGTGTTACATCTACGAATTTGACAGAAAAATTTCAATCGTATTACTAATAAAATTTATTTATTTTTATCTACAATAACATAGCTATTTGGTGAGGAACTCAAAAATTAATAACAAGTAATATGAGTGTAATATAGCTTAGAAATGCACCAAACAAACACACGACAATGTCCTAAGTTAAATTTTTAACAAACAAAAAAAAAACAATGTGGTATGTTAAACAAACCTTGGACATAAATAGAGAAACAATGGTCGGCCTAAATCTCATTGTATATCCCCATTTCCCCCCACCAAACTTTGTTGTTTTCCACTCATGTCACCCACTTTTCTAAATCGAGTTGTCTCAACTTCATTGCTCTCCACTTGTACCTAATTCAATTGCTCTAGTTTTAGTTTCATCTGTTCAATGTTTAGGTATCCTCTAAGTCTCCTAATTTTCGACCCTACTTGGTTTCTATCAATACTATTTTTTCGATAGTCTTAATGAGATTATAAGGTAATATTTGTTCATATATACATATTTTATAAATAAAACTGTTTGAATTCAAATCTTTTAAAATAAGCATAATCTTCTTTTTTTTACTAGAAACGCTACTTATTAGGTGAAGGAGAGGGAGTTGGTGTATATCATGCACAACAAAAGAGAAAGGAGGGGGGGGGGGGGGCTCTGGAAATGAGGATTTCTACTTTTTCAGAATATCTATGAGGGTATCTATTTCAAGACCCCACCCCCATTTATTCCAATCCATCTTCGAATCATTTGATTTACATCTCTTTTCTTGTCTTTTCCCCAAATTTATATCTGAAGTATATTAATTTCTTTTAATAAAAAATAGATGATTCACCAATAGCCACTAAATTTATAGGATGTTTTTATTTTGATCATTAAAATCTAAAAACATTTATTACAGTCATTAAATTTTTAATTTGATTTTATTATAGCTACTAAAAAGATAAAGTCTTCTTCCCAAAAAAAAAAAACTTTAATTTCTCAAATTTACAGTCGATCAAATCTAGTTGTGGGAAGGATACATTTAGCCAGAACCTCAAATATAGTTTGGTTTCAAACCGATCTGACCATTAACAATAACATAATGAAAAGTTTTTAGTTCTGATTCACCACTGTTAACCGTCAGATTAACTTGAAACTAAAGCATGTTAAACTTCCGGGGGAAAAAGAAATCTTTTCTACAGTTGAAATTAATATACAACGATTCTGTTCATCAAAATTTTGGATTTCCTAGCAGCTATAAATACGGAAAACTATGATTCTTATCGTAGAAGAATTTAACGTGCAATGTGAATATATATTAACGAGGTTAATGATAACAACCATAATAAAAGCAACTTAAAAGTTAAGTGAGTATCAGAATAATTTCCACTTGATTTAAATGAACTGGTATATACTATTCCTTGCACTGATTGATATTAGGTAGGGCAGGGGTGAGTCCTATAATTGTGAACGTCAATTACATATAATTGCTTCACTGAATCACGAGTCCTCCATGTTCCCTACCTGCTTAACAATCCATCCTTAGTTTCATAACTCTAATCCCTTCTAAATGACACCAAGCAGCAGATGTCATCAATAAGTTTTTAAGAAGGCTAATTAAGATTTAGCTAATTAAGATGAAATTATAGTCGAGATTTTCAAGGGATTAAAGCCAAAGAAATGTGATGCCAAAGATGGAAACCCTATCCAGAAAAGAAAATAGAGAAGAGAGGGGCACTGGCAAATGGTTTGCATAGAGAATCTTCCCCTTTCACATCAATCATCAATCCACCCTGTCTCCTTTTTAACTGTTTTCTTTTCTTCACAATCTCCTCACAGATCTCCTTCCTTCCAAATCTTCCCAAAATAACCATAGGTTAGATTTTTGGAAGGCCTATGTGATCTACTATTTGTCCTCTCCCCTTGTTTTCTCCTCCCAACCCAAATCACCTCTCTTATTTTTCAACTCTCAAATTGATTTCTCACAACTCTTTGCTTCTAAACTCATACACCATCACAGGAAAGTTCTAGAGCACGGCCGCTTAAAAAGCAGCTAAAAAAAGCGCGTACATAAATCTTTACTTACCACTTTTGTGTACATACATAAATCCTTACAAATTGGTGAGTATTTGTGTACATTATACATAAATCCTTACATTATACGATTTTTATAAGGAATTGTGTACATTGTACCGAAATTCTTACAAAAGTAGTAAGAATTGTGTACATGGTACCGAAATTCTTACAAAAGTAGTAAGAATTTATGTACACAATTCCTTACGATTTTGTTAAGGAATTGTGTACAGTCGTTTTTCAGCCGCTTTTTAAAATTTTCCCACCATCATATTATTACAAAAAAAAAAAATCCAAGTTCATTTCTTCATTTAGGTGTAACCATAACTAGGAACTAACACCAACGCTAACCGGCATATCATGTATGTAAGAGGGAAACAAACAAGTATCTAAGGGCTAACGGCTAAGGTAGTAAACATTTGCTCATTCAAGAATCTAAACCAATTAAATAGGTCATTTTGCATGTGGGAAAGAAATAAAACAAGCATCTGTCATGGTTCAAAGATCCTTTCATGAGAGATAATTGGCATTCGCCATGGAAATTGATACAAATTTGCATGTAGTTTACAAATAATATATTCCAGTACAAGGGGGGGGGGGGGACAAGAAACTTTAAATGAAATTATTGTAGAAAATATTACCTCCTGCCTCACTGAAATAATTGTCAAAAATTATTTACAGGTATCAGCTTGAAAATCCAATCAAGGATACATGTACTGACCATTTATTCGAGTTGCAAATGCAGACAAAAGCAATAGCTGTCGATGAGACCGTCTTTCAAGTATTCTTCCTTGCGGCATAGGCACGATAAGCTGCCAGTCCAACCACGGCGACAGCAGCCCCCACTGTAACTTAATAAGAAAACCAATTATTAACAAGCAAGGTGTAGACAAATGTATTCTTCGTTTGCATTGGAAGGAAAGAGGTGCATTAAGAAGTGGCATAATAATATTAACCTGAAACAAACATAAGTGAGCTATTAACAAGCCGGCGATATCGCTTCCTTTTCTTCCCTTTCTCGGTTTCAGGAATGCTCAGATGTGGGTGTTCTGCTGCACTTAGGATTCTAGACAATACATTTTTTGCATCTCTTAATTTCACACCTACGGGAATTGGAGCTTCCATTCCCAACTGCTGTGTAACCTGAAATATAGAAATTGACACCATATCTCAAATATTACCATCGTTTTGTTGGATATGGACAGACAAAGTAGCCAAGGACAAGATATATACTCTTGTTGAGTTTTGCAGTGACATTGGAAACGGATCCAAGTCATCCTTTGCTGCAACAAGGAGGCAAGGCACCCCATAACCACTATCCTCTCCTCGCCTAGCAACATCTAGAAGCAATTCTCTTGATCTTTTCCACGAATATTCATCTGAACTGGCAACAGGAATACACTATCATGTAAGATAAGAGACCATTTACTGACATAACAACAGATCTCTACAGCCCTTTGAGGTGCTGGTTATTCTTCAATTTTCGGATACCCACAGGTTTGTAGATAGAGCACAACATAGAAGCAGGCAAAAGGAGGAAGCAGGATGAGAAATAAAGGACATTCAAAACGACTAAACTGCTAACTGACAGAGGTTCGTAGCCACTGCTCTTTAAGCGAGCTTAGGCCTATAGCACCATGATATTTTCACCTTGCAACTTCAGAAAATAGAATATTAACTATACCTGTCATACAAAAACACAGCTACATCACAAGCAGCCAAGCATTCCTTATTGGACAGCAATTGCTTAATCCCATCTTCTGGTATCTCTTGCAAAATAAGGGTCTTCTGAGAACCCTGTAATGTCAACAGGGTCACCAAGATTGCCACATTAAATCTGAAACTTCTCATCAGAAATGAACAGTAATGTTTTCAATACAAATGAATCTTATAAACAAAAGAAAAGAAAAATAAATTTATTTTTGCAAGGACATCGTAGTCACAGTCTTTTTGAAAAAATAATTTTACACCCCACCTTCATGGTCAATGATCTCACAGAGAAAAGACAGGGTGGTAAAAAAGAAAGAGGATCCAAGCAAATTACATGGAAATTCCAAGTTATATGGCATATCTGCAGTTACTACTCACCCCAATCTGTTCAACAACATTCGCTACATAACGTACATCATTCGTTGGAGTGTAGTTACTTGAAAAAGACCTGCAGTTCAAATATTATTCTCATAGATGAAGCCATAGTATCAAGAATCTGAAGACAAAAAAATAGTATAATTTTACTAGATGAGCCAAAGAAGTATAGAACTAGCAAGATCAGTAAACTGATAACAGAGGTCGAGAGTCAACACCTTCCTATAACTGAATTCAACAAAGAAGACTTCCCAGATTTTTTGGGACCAAAAACAAAGCAGTTAAAAACATTTTTTTCTGTCTGTCTCTTCTTACGATCTACAGATCTTCTCCTAGTAACACGAAGGGCTGAAGTTGGATCTCCACCATATCCAATGCAAATCAAATTAGCCAAACTCAATGCTGGTTCCAGACTTGTCATCAAGGCCCACTGCAGACCACGTATATGATGAGAGTTACAGTTAAGTAGATTGACCAGAATAAAAATGTTAAAATATCAATTAATACCAACAAGATAAAGAAATCCTATTCCTGTATTGTTTTACAAATCCAAGAAATAAATCTGGTCTTGGAACCATGAATTGAAGTCCCAGGCTAAAAGAGTGGAAAGAAGAGAACAGATAAACCCAAAATATTCACAGAGGTGGAAGGCAATCATATTTTTCCACGTGTAGATCAAAGCAGTAGTATAGCCAACAATGTATAGTTGACAATAATAATAGTGAAATGGTAAAGTAAGTACTTCCACAGAGAAATCCGTTAAAGAATTTATGGAATTATCCAGCACTTAATAAGACCATGCACTGCAACTAAGTGGAACTTCAGATCAACAGCATCCCAGTAGTCAATACTTATTAACATATGGTTTACAAATGCACATAAAACTTGTGAAATCCTTGAAACGCTGTTCATGCTATGAGTAGGATCCTTAAGATACTGTGCTGTGCAGAAAATTTAGGATATGAACAAAACTCATAACAAAAATAAATGGTCAAGATAGCCACTAAGATGCCATCACACGCTATAACAATGGTAAGAAATAGTAAGTAAAAGAACACTGTAGAAGGTAAGATTGTTGTGTTTATTAACCGAAAAGGCAATGTTTGGGTGAGTAAAAGCCTAGTGTAATTTGCATATGATGCATTCTTAGTAAGCACAACAAACCTCAGATAAAAACCCATTAAGAGTTAAATTTCCTTGAGGTGTTCTCTCTGCAGCATCTACGTAAGGCTCCACAGTCCATGGGCTGAATTAAAGACAACAAACATGTTAATAGAAATATATTCCGAAAATCAAATAGGATGAGGGAGAAAATGGGTTAACAGCAACAGAGGCTAAGTTTAAAAGTTAACTTTCCATACGAGAAAAAAATGATCAGAAGATTAAAGCAGTAGAAGTAGATTGAGAAGGCTTCAAGTGTTTTACTGTATTGATAAATCGAGCAGTACAATTGTGCTAAGAAAACACTGTTAAATCTATACATGTCTATAAATAAATGAAGAAGGTACATCCAGTAACTACATTCACCTTTCTGGAGCAGTTACAAAGATGTCATCAAACTCGGAAGGTTGCAAGGATCCATCCTGGTAAACACAAAAAAGAAGCAGAGTACAGTGATTTTCCAAAAATTAGCATTATAGAAACTCCAAATATGACAAAGACATTATTTTATTTCTTGTTATTCCATATAGGTGACAAGGATTTGGAAGATTAACACGTACACTATCACTGTCATACAATCGGAAGATCCCACGCAAAAAGTCTATTGCTTCATTTGTCAGCTCCACACTCTGCATGATATTTAGAAGTATATTGCTATCGCCATAAAAGAAGTTATCATGGAATAAAATAAAATTGTAGGAAATACAACTAATCAACAAACAAACGAATATGTTATCGCCTTATCGGGACATAAAGAAAAGAGAAGGTAGGTAGGTCGGTCAGGTGGGAGAATCATTAATGATGCTGTAAAGTAACTAATAGTACAGAATTAGTGATATATATGCAACATAAAGCTCCATGTTTCCTTCATATTGAGATCCATGAAGCATGAAAGAGCTGATTAACATTCTAGAGAAAATCACTAACCTATTTCTGGACTAGGACCAAGCATAACAAGTAAGATGAAGAACAATCACCAAATCACAACCACAAGGAATCCAAACAAAAATTACAATATATGTGATTAATCAAGCGCTAAGGAATTTAACCAATATTTATACAAGGAAAAGCGAGCCTATAACATCAATGCCAGTTTCAAAGAATAACAGTTATGCATGCTATCAAAACTAAGAGCTACCTGGTCAGGGGCATGCTTGGTTGGAACAGGAAGTATATCATCCCTGAGCTTTAACTCGTCATTATATCCAAACTTCCTCAAGACAGCCCAAGTTGTCTCAAGACGCCCTTTTTCTATAAAAAGAGCATGAAGAAATAGGAACCCTTCAAGTGTAAGACCAAGGTCACTGACTCCTCCTCTTATCCTCTCTTGAACCACCCTCTTTACACCCACAATCTCAGCAGGTTGTAATGGAGCATTAAAGCATTTAACCTGTTTATAAATTGTGCAACATGTCAAACCTTCCAAGTTTCTAGGAGAGAAGTAGTCATGGTTAAAAAAACAACAAAAGAAAAAAAACCTGAAACTCATTCAACTCTGTATCACTAAGGGCTCCATCCATATCCTGATCACAAAGCATAAATATTCTTTTCAATGCCCTGACACATCGTGGTTTCAAAGTTTGTTTCTCTTGATCAAATAGTGGAGCTGTTGGATGCAGAACTGCCTTTTGAGCATAATAGAATACATCAGGGACCTGGAGATTAGAAAAATGTAACACTTAAATTTTGACCTTCAAATATCTCTAGCGACTAAAACAGGCAAAATGGTAAATGGATTTAACATACATAAATGTAACATTTACCAATTTCACAAAAGAAGTATAAAACAGGAAATGAATTCCAGCAAAAGAAGAAAATAATGGTGGAAGCTTGAGTCTTGACACTCACAATAATCGACAGCCAACATTTAAAAGGTGAACTGCTAATCATAATGCCATAACATCATAAAGATAGATGGCGTAGCAACTAAAAAACGAGTGTGATGTTAACCTAAAAAATTGTACAGAACAAAAAAGGAACCTGAATCAGAGTAGCAGAGGAACATTCTATACAGGTTTCGATCTCCCTGAACTGTTGCATGATTGGTGCCATGACTTGTTCCAAGTTCATGGGCTGACGCTCATCTCGTAAATCAAGTTTGCACCCAACCACAATCACTGGCGCCTTGATCTATTCAGATATGACATATCAACATAATGAGAGCACGCCATTGTATGAATAAACGTGAATATATGAATATATATCTTGCGCCAATCAATTATGCCAAATGCAAACCTCTAATTTTCGAAGCTCGGGAAGCCAGAAAGTACTCAGACGACTGAGTGTCGTAGGTTGATCACAAGCATACGTTAAAACCACAGCATCAGCTCGCTTCAACTCATCAATAAGCTTTACTCTGCTCTCCATGCTAAAAGGTCAACAACAACGCCAAAATATCAGCAATTCAGCATACATCCACAACTCATCAAACTTCTAAAAGTTTAAAGTTGCATTTCCTATTTCCCTTGTTAGTATGCACTAGTTGCTTAAACAAAATAGCAATTCTCGCATTATTTTCTCATACGTACATACATATACATATATAGATCAAGGATTTTGTATTTCATACATTTTTTTGTTTTCTCTTGAAAAACACAAGCAGAATCCCCAAAACGACAATTTAATTTTAAAAAAGTTACTGTGAGAATCTGGAACAGCCGGATCAACAAAAACAATTAGCAAACATCGACGCGCATAGATAGATACTCGAGAAAAAGTTTGAAACTAATAAATACCTGGAGGAGGTGTCAACAATTGTAACGGGGACGCCATCGGGATAGAAATCAGAAGGGAGGCGAGTTGGGGGAAGAACAGCCTGAACATAGTCGGGGAAAGAGTCGGAAGCTGCAGCTGAGATGAGGCTGGATTTACCGGTGCCGCGATCGCCGGCGACAACGACTCTAACGCCGGTTCGGACACCGGGAGCTGATCTACTGGGCATGGGGACGCCGGTGATAAAAAAGGAATTTGTGTTTCTTTCTTCTTCTTCTTCTTGTTTTTCCTTTTAGGGGAGGTGCGGAGAAGGATTCAAATCAGACGGGCGAGAGAATAGTAGGACAGTAGTTAAAAGAGAAGGGGGTTGGCTATTGGCGTGGGAAGCAAGTGTAGGGCCGTTCTTGCGATAATTGAAAACTCGCCTTCTTTGACGGACAATTGTCCCCTGTTTGTTTGGGTATGTTCGAGTCCAGTGGGCTTTTCCAAACCCAGAAACGTCCGCTTTGTTAAGGTTTAATTTCGGTTTTAATCCCTCTACTGTGTTTGGAATTTGATATTTAATCCTTTTTATTTGACTTGGCATGATTTGACTTTTGCAATATTACCAAAGGATGTGAGAAATTTGGTCAGAATCGAATTAACCAACTGAATAGTTCACTTTGTCAATCAACCATCAAATTTAATTCGACCTGGGATTGTTTTAAAAAAATAAAATTTAATTATAGATTAATTTAGTTTGGAAGCAGTTAATTTAATAATTAACCATTTATTCAAAATTAATAATGATAAATGTTTTTTTGAATAGTTTAAAAGTAATTACAATGTAGTATATGTTCATACTTATTCTTGAACCCATGTCTCTTGGGACGAATATCATCCGTTTTTTTTACTGGACACTTGTTCGTTTCAAATAATGATAAATATTAAATATATATGTTTTTTTTTCAGATTAAGCCATTGTAAATTGTAATGTAAAGTTTTTGTTCCATTTTAGGGCGGTGCATATTGGTTTGTCAAAGTTATGTTCTAGTTTAATGCACTATACTATTGTAATGTCATGCTTGCAGTTAGTTGTTTCAAAAAATGTTATAAACTTTTTAGAAACCAAAATAATAAAAAATGTAATGAACTCTAGTTAAATTGAAATCAAACAAAATTAATTTAGTAAGGCCGATTAATTATTTTCATGAATAATTTGATTTGATTAGTAGTTAAACATTTTAATTTCCAATCAGTTTGGTTAATGATTGTTCTATTTGATTAATAACGAGAAAGTAGACGAAAGATATGTTAAAAAATAGAGATACACATATTACAGAAATAGAGAAAACGTACTATACAAACAAAATTAATTTTATTAACAACTAAAAAAAACAGCCAGACGACAATCGACAATAAAATCAGCATCATCGCGGCTAAACAGAAATAAAAGAAAATTGCAGTGATATAGAGAGCGGCACAAACCCTACCACTGCTCTAGGGTTTTCGCAAAGTTTAATCAAAAGTCACTACAAGGGTTGAATGAATGCTAACATATTTGATTAATAATTGAACTGATCATTTTATCACCCCTAAATATATAAGTGAATCTAATTTGACAACACCAATTATTGTTATTATTAAAACTGTGATGAGGAAATTTTAAAAATGATTTTAACTACTTGCTTCACATGTAAAATTATTATTAGTTCATATGATTGGCTGATTTTCACATGTCTATTATACGACCAATTTTTAATAACTAAATAATTTTATGTCATTGTTTTATTTTTTTATAATAAATGATTCATTCATTCATAAAAGAGATCAAACAAAAAAAATATGAATCTTACAATAAATAAGCAGATCGTCCAAGCTGTTGCAAAACAAAGTGAAAACATAAGGATAGGGCAAACAACACACCCAATCAAACAATAAAAGAAAACAAACAAGAACAATAAAGGTCACAAGAAGAACCCAACACATGAATTAATCAACGACATGATTAGGTGACACTTTTGCGAGAGCTCCATTCAGAGACATGCTTATTTCCTCGTGAGAAAAAAAGATCTTTAACATCAAAAATGTTGAAAGAATCAGATTGTAAGCTAAAAAAAGTATGACTGAGAATTTAACCATATACATGAAATGAATACCTAAATTAAAAGAAATAACAATATTATAACTATTCAAAAGAAATAACAATTTTGTAAAGTTGAAAGAGTAGTTTATGACACTTTTTTTGAATAGAAGAGTAGATTATGACACATTAAAATAGAGGCATTAAATCTTCAATTTCAGTGTAGTGTAGGAATTAAAACCAGAATTAGATCCTTAGGTTAAACCGTTGAACCCTAGATAAAATCTTAAACCCTAATCGGTAGCTTCCCGACTGGATTAAAAAAAATCTGACAATGTTGAGGCGCTACGTTCGCGCGTCCCTCATCGCCGCGCGTTTTTTCTCGACGGAAGCGGCTGCGGCGGCTGAGAAAGCAGTAGAAACTAATAAAGGTGCTGCGAAAAGCGGTGGTGGAGTTGGACGCGAGACGCTGGGATGGAGGCTTATGGGCCTTGTGTATCCCAAACGCAGCGCCGTGGTCACGATACGGAAATGGATAGAGGAAGGCCATACGGTCCGAAAGTACGAGCTCAATAGGATCGTCCGAGAGCTTCGCAAGCTCAAGCGCTATAAGCACGCCCTCGAGGTAATCATTCTTATCACCCCCTCAATTGTCTACATTAATGAAGCTTGTAGCCGTAGGATGTTGCAATAAAGTCTTAATTTCAATCGGGAACTAGGCTTGATTGTGAAATGCTGCCGCTCTTGCTCTGGTTAATTGGAATAGATTGTTTGTTAAATGTGTATTCTGTTCATTACATCCCCAAATTTTGAGTTGAATCCCCTATATTGAATCATTGTTGCCTATTGGAACTGGGTATGTAGAAATTGCAATGAAATGTTTGTGTTGATAATTGGCCTTGTATCAATTACCATGGTTATTTTATTTTAGATATGTGAATGGATGAGATTGCAACAAGATATCAAGCTGTTGCCTGGTGACTATGCCATTCACTTGGACTTGATTGCAAAAGTTCGTGGATTAGCTAGTGCAGAAAAGTTCTTCGAAGACCTTCCCGAGAAGATGAGAGGTCAAGCTGCATGTTCGGCTCTTCTCCACACATATGTCCAGAACAAGTTGTCTGCTAAAGCCGAGGCTTTGATGGAGAGAATGTCTGAATGTGGTTTCATTAGGAATCCCCTTCCTTACAACCACATGCTCTCTCTATACATCTCGGAAGGACAATTTGATAAGGTTCCTGGAATAGTGAGGGAATTGAAGAAAAACGCTTCGCCGGATATCGTTACTTATAATTTGCTGTTATCTGTTTGTACCACCCAAAATAAAATTGAATCTGCTGAAAAAATTTATGCCGATCTTAAGAAATTGAAGATAGAGCCCGACTGGGTAACATATAGTGCATTGACCAACCTGTACATAAAAGCAGAACAATTTGATAAGGCGACATCTGCTTTGAAGGAAATGGAAAAGAAGGCTTCTCGGAAAAATCGAGTTGTTTATCCCTCCCTTATCAGTTTGCATACACACATGGGGAATAAAGATGGTGTTGATCGAATCTGGAAGAAGATGAAATCATGCTTCCGCAAAATGAACGATGCTGAGTATACGTGTATGATATCGTCACTTGTGAAACTTGGGTATTTTGAAGAGGCTGAGAAACTATACAATGAGTGGGAGTCTGTTTCCGGAAGCAGTGATGCTAGAGTTCCAAACATACTGCTTGCAGCTTACATCAACGGAGACAATATGGAAACTGCTGAAAACTTCTATCAGCAAATCGTGCAGAGGGGTATTCTCCCTAGTTACACTACTTGGGAACTTCTTACACGGGGCTATTTAAAGAAGCAACAAATAGAAAAGGTGTTAGATTGTTTTAAGCAAGCTGTTTGTTGTGTAAAAAAATGGAATCCAAATGACAGGTTGGTCAGAGAAGTGTTTAAGAAACTCGAGGAGCAAGGTGATACTGAAGGGGCAGAGAAATTGTTAGTTATTCTTCGGAATGCTGGCCATACCAGTACTAAGGTATACAATTCACTTCTTCGAGTGTATGCAAAAGCTGGTAAAATGCCACTCATAATTGCTGAGAGGATGCAGAAGGATAATGTACCACAAGACGAGGAAACACATAAACTCATAAAATTAACAAGCAAAATGCGCGTGGCTGAAGTTTCAAGCAGTTTTTGATGACAACAGGTGCGTCTCAGCCTGCATAATTTGATTGTCTCTACTCTGTAGTAAATAGATGCTACACTATGATGTCAAATTAGTTGCAGAAAGTGTTACTAATTATAGAACAATCCGTCGGAAATTCCATCTTCGATTGGTCTGTTAGCTCTTGTGTACATTGCAAAGAATGCAATCTAGATTATTACTATCTGAAGTGCTAAAACCCTTGCATGCTTGCAGTTGTTGACCTATAATCACCTGAATTTGCCAACCTCAAAACACAAGAACTCCACATCACTTTGACATGTGTTCCAAAGTTTTGAATAATTAGATGAAACCTTTAGTGAACCATATCTTTGTTGTTGACAGATTTAGTAACTTTGACCTTACTTTAAGACAAAACAAAAGTCATCTGCCAACAAGCAGATCATTGGGGTGTCTTTGGTTGATGAATGAAACTGAGTAATTGATTTACACGTCCACAAAAATGACCAGCAAAATTAGCAGTGAGTAGTTCACCAACATCACCACCACATTTGTTTAAGGGTTTTTATTTACCCTTTGTGGTGAAGGTTTGTTTAAATGGTATTGCTTTGTCAGCTAGGGAAGGGGACCTACTTTCCTAAACCAAACATTATTTTCTCTCTCAATTTATGGGTTCAAAATGTCAGAGTTGGTGCGGTGGTTAAGAACAGTTTGGCTCAAAAAGCTGGTGCATATTTTGCATGGCTTTACAGAGATGTCTGAGGCCATAATCAGTTGTTGTAGTTCTCTTAATCCCATTTTTAATTAATAAAACAAATTGCAGGAAACCAAAAACCATGAAAAACGGTTCATTTAACTGCTGCAACATAATTGCGAGTAGGGTTTACCCAAACCAACCAAATCCACGTCCATATTACGTGATATGAAATTATTGAATTGCCCTGTATTTATATATTTTAGGTTTAAATTTCTAATCTCAAATCAATTCTTTGATATATATTTTTAAAATTTTATCAATTTAACAAGTGTAGTTTTCCAAAATTAATAACATTGTTCATCAAATTTAATTTCATCAATTTAGCCTTCTAACTACCTTTGACTATCGTTATCTACGATTACCATAACATTATCACCGGTCCACCTTTGACTATCGTCACTGGGTTTAAATTAGCATGTTCACATGTATATTATTTAATAAATTAATGTCCTCAAATAAGATGAGAATATCAATTTTAATAACGTGACAATACAATTGATGTGAACTTAAAAATATGTAATTTTAAAATAATTACTTAATTTTGAAACTCTTCATTCATACTATCATGTTATCAAAACTAACATGTCATCATCAATATTGGTAAGACAATTGTCAATAACGGCTGATGTAAGAGCAGCTAGCGATCACATGCACATAATTTAACAGCTTTATTAATCAATGACAGTAAAAGAACGAGATCTATGTAATTCAAGAGTTGTTGATTAAATTAATAAAGCTAAAAATAAGATATAATATTGCTAATTTCGAAAGATTATAAAAACTAAAATGATGGAACTAAAAATAAGGTGTAAATTGATGGCAATAGAGGTTAAAAAAACCTATAAGTGATATTGCTCACGAAGAGGTAAAAATTTCTGCCAGCTATTGCTAGCTTTTTATTCCAACCATGTAAATTAAGTTTCTGATTATGCCGTAATTAAATTAATAAATCGAATTTAACTTACAAATACTATAATTGCAGCACGTTTTTTCTTCTTCAAAATTTAGACTTTTTTTGTTTGACCGCTTTCTAAAGTTTACATTGCAAGAGAAAGAGGTTAAAAGTGTGAATGGCGAGCCATAAAGATATTAAAAAATAGAAATAATTTTAAAAAAATTACGTGATTTGATGCATGATTACAGCTCTCGTCTAATCGATTCAAAAACCCACCGGTTCGATTTCAGAACGTTTGCGATTCTTAAGCCGAACATGGGGTGCACGCGCCTTTTTCAAGAAAGTGAATTAAATTGTACTCGTTCTCCCCCTATATATGCACATATCTTATATCTATAATCCATCGCTTTCCCTGTCAAATCAAACCCTTTCCAATTGTAACGCTTAAATAGCAAGTAAACTTGTAGTTAAGTTGCAGGTCAGAAGAAGTTGAAGCCCCCCCTTTTCTTCTCTCCCCAAAACCCAGATTTCAATGGCTGCCGCCGTCGCCGCTGTCGCCGCCGTCGAGGATGTTGAGGTTTGTTTCGAAGAAGCAATGTCATGGCTGCCTTCCCATGTTCTCGACGAACCAATCTGGGAAACCAAGACAATTAAGGTCTTGATCTTCAATCTTACGCACCCATATTTTTGTTTGCTCTGTTCATCAATGTGTATGATGTTGATTGCAGAATGATGTGAAGTACAGTAACCGCCGCCGCCGTCATTCCAAGTTGCCGGTTGAGCCTTTTCCACCGGTATTGAATATTAACCAATTCTGCTTATTAAACCAGGGATTTGTTGAATGAATCTGATTTGGTATGTTATGTTGTACTTTTTAATACGTAGTCGGGACGGAGTCAGAAACCAAGGTACGGCGGCTCTATATCGGGAGGACCCGGAATGCAGGCTTTCTTCTTGGATTCTGGTAAGAAATCCTCCGGGACCGGTGTCTTCCTTCCCCAGAGAACTGGCACTCATCTTCATTCCAGCACTAGGCCAGGTAACTTCATCTTATTTAGTCTTGAACTTGACAAATTGTTCCCATTTTAGTCCTTTGATGATTAAAAATCTAAGTTCATGGACTAATTTGAACAACTTCAATTTATCCTTGTTGCAGCCTGTTCTCCGGTTCTCCTCCCTTCTCGTGTTGTTCAAGCTCTCAACCTCAACGTTCAAGAGCTCGGCCTGCAAATTTCTCCTCGCCGCCGTGGTTTACCTCTTTACCTGCATATTCTTTTCCGTTCTGTGTGGCAGTGGCTAATATCACCTTGGTTGCTTAACACGTTGTTTTCGTTCATTTTCATGCAGATCTCAGAAACAATAGTGCAAGACGGGGAGATGAGTTGAAAAATTCAGTGAATTTTAATAAACTAAAAGATGGGCATCATGATGCATCAACAATATGTTGTGAGACCGGAACTTGTTCGCCGGATATATTTCTTCCTCAGGAATGGACATATTAATCCAAAACGACAAGGCCAAGATTAACCTATTTATGTTGCACCTCATAAGATTATTGGCGATGTTGGTGTATATATTAATTTATTAAGTTGTACGGCACAGTTTAACCATGCCATGTACCTCATGAGATATCCGTGTAAGAAAAATAATTGTTGTTATTCATTTTGATTGAATATGCGATTTACTGAGTTGGATTGATAATTCAAAGCAGTACAAAATAATTAAATTTTAGTTATATTTTGTAATAAGAATATAATGTGAGCTTAATTTAATATAATTATGAGTATATAATTAAATTTGTATATTTTGTAAGCTTATTAACTTTGTAATTATTATTTGTGTCAAATTGCCTAGATCAAGTTATTGTTGTCATCTTATCAACGGTTTGGTATGTATGCAGAAAATTAAGTTTACATGATATTGCTTAAGCAAAGTTTCGGATTCTAGGTCTTATCTATGCAGAAAATTTCCGCTGAGAGATTTACTCACCAAAGACAGGTGTGCGATGCGGGTCGATCTGGATTAATCAAGGCGAACCCCTGAAAATCGGAAGAGCAACAAAAAAATATTGTCCGTCACCTTGGCGTTTTTGTCCAAATATCTATTTTTTAATGTTATATACATTTTTTACGCTTAAATAAGTTTTTGGATCTAACACCACTTACAGGAACTCATATGGCTGATATGACATTAAAAAAATAGAAACCATAAAACTTACCGTACCAATCTAAAAGAGACGAATTTATAAAATTTTAGGGGTGAAAATAAAATTTTAATGAAAAATACATAATTTATTTAAAAAATTAAATCATACAAATTTTTTAAATTTTGAGGGACGTATGTTCTTCTGGCCCCTCTTGGTCCCATTTTCCAGCTAGATTTGTCTGATGTCAATAATAAAAGCTCATCCCTTGTGTTATGGTAGTAAAGGTTGATGTTCATCATCCCTTGGAACCCGAGTTTGAGCACCAGTAATGCATACTGTGTGTGTCGTCTAGTAATAAGAAAGTTGAACAGATGATTACCCTTGCAAAAAAAAAAATGATATATTTCATCAAAAAAATTAAATATATTTGGGTAAAATATCTCTTCCTGCTACGACTGTTTTACAATTGCTCTTCCGGTCCTGTCTGTTCTCATCCCGCCTCCAAACTTGTATTCAAAAAAATCTAAACGTTTTCGAAGGAAGCTTCGAGCCGGAGATGCAGTTTACGGAGATCGAGACGGCCGCTGAGTTCTTGGACGGTTCCGTCGTCTTCCATGTCGTCAAGGACACCATCGGTTTCATTCTCTACATGCACCAGCAAATCCCTTTGTATTTTCCTTCCTTTACTCCTCAAAGAATTCGTTAAAATTTCTTGACTTTTCCATATGAATCGTAACGAATGGCTCTCTAATCGATCATCATTTGCTTATAAATGAGTCAGTTTGCTTATAATTTATACTTCATCTCAAGCATTTTGCGGGATATCAGTCTTGAATTCGATTTATTGCATACTGAATATGAGGAGTTGGTATGTTAACTTTGTTGCCTAATTGATCTGCTTCTCTCTCGGTATTAATTTTATGATTTCTTGAAAATGTTTTTTCTCCCTAAGAATTGTGAGTTTTAGGAGGTTAATCTTGCAAAAACCGTTGTTTCTGATGGTTAAAGCTCCCACCTCATTCAATTTGCCTTTGCATTTTCTTCCAAAACGTGACTTCAGATACAACAAAAAGGTAAAGATGAAGCTGAGGTTATCTATGAAAATCTTAAAATAAACTACAATTTAACAAATTGTTTATGTACTAGTACTAGCTATATGCATTTCGATTTCTGCTTTTATTTTGTTAGCTGCGAGTTTAATGCATCTTTCCTTTCTCAGATTGTGCCTTTCAGGTTACGATTTAGATGTAGAACCCAAGGTTTGAAAATGGATGATAATCACAGTTCACAGTCGGGCAGATTAACTGGGACAGATTCTTCAAATGATCTAATCTGGTACAGGGATCGTTATTTTTCTTTGCACTAAATTATTTAACTTGTGTTGTAGTTGCTGTCAAGTGCTTCTTGTACTTCAGAATTCAGATCAAACCTTTTTTGAGGTTATTGGAAAACTAAGATCCCCTTCTTGGTAATAAACATTGTTGAAAAGAAATAAGCAGGGGAAATGTTAATGTAGGCAAAGTCCAGACGGTTCAATCTTCGAAATGAAGTTTTGAACTATTGATCTAAACTAAGATGACTTGTTTTGAAATAATAGCGTATATTCGAAGCCCATGAATGTCTTCCTAAGAATGGTTTCTGACTGACTGCGAAATTTCCCAGCTTGACATTGAGAATATAGTCTTTCTCAACTCTCCAATTGTGTGTGTTTAGTTTCTATGTTACTAGTTCAGTCATGCAGAAGGTGATTCCTGCTTGGTGCCTCGACGCTATGTAACGACAAGTGAATATAAGTTAGTCTGTACATATTGTTACGGGGCCATTACTCTCTTCCCAAAAGACATGTATGATAGTATGTGCAGCTCCACCGTTTATATATTCCAAGACTTCCTTTTTCCTTTCCGATGTGAGATTAATGACCCCTACTCTTCTCAGAGGTGACAATATACTTCAACATACAATCTAATTATCTTAGAGCATTTCACTCTGCATGAATCGAGGTTGTCCCAACTTTGCTTTTACGTATTTCGTTCTTTACAGGTTCCAATGCCGGCATGCAATAAAGGGCATACCATTCAAGACACCAGAAGAAGAATGAGAGGTCCATCTTCCCATGGCAAATGTTATCTTCTTGCCTAAATAGTTGGTTCTGTTTCATTAAGAGGCTTGTTGTACTCTTCTGTGTGCATGGATGTAAGAGTTCGTGCATATCGATTGACAAAAGCTGCAATTTTGATGGCTGTGGTTGTAAATGGCCATCGATTACGGCACTCAACTTCAGGTATGTTACATACTGTATTATTGAATCGACTTTATTTTGTAGCTCCCAAGAATCTGCAGAGTTGGGCATTACCTGAATACAACTATGCAAAGACAATATATTACAGTAAGCAAATGAGTTTTGTCTTCGGTTGAATTAGAGTTCCGTCTTCGGTCTTCCTTCTGCAACCTCTAAACCTTAAACTATACCCCTAATCGAAGACGTCACGGTCTACTTCCCTTGCAACCACATTTGGAATAATTGATTAATTCAGTTTCTGTTGAAATGAGAATCGTTTATCAAATAATAAGAAAAAGGGAAGATGTGTAGTTATTTTATCATCTGAATTGATTTGCATTGCATTGCATTGGGGGATGACGAAGCAGCAACTACATTTGGATTTTCATGATGACACCACTGCAACCCTTAAACCCTACACCAAACCAATTCAATTCAGTCCCACCAATGCTTTCTTCTTCAAAATAAAAATGGTCAATCAAATCAAATGTACGAAATGTGTATATATTTATCTAGTATTTCATTGGCTCTTTGCCTCTATCAAGTCCTTTGAATTTAGCCCCCTCTATCGTGCCCTGCTCGGTGCTTCTTGTCACACGTCTCGGGTCAATCTGGATTTAAATAACTTATCACAGCGAGATGAACATATGGAGATAAACACATTATTTTTAGACATTATCATCTGATTGCACTAAAAACAGAACCTACAAATTAACCATTGTAACACATTAGTTAACTATAAATACTGTACTTGTTACCTTCACAAACGCAATCACTGAAACCATTACGCTTATTCAAGTTCCACTCAACCTGAATTACAAGTTTATTAGTCGGATCTTGAGTGTTGAAAACCAAGCTTAACTTATTTTTAACGGATATAATTTAATTTTTTTGTTCGATCTATCCTTAATATCGGGTTAATATTAAAATTCGGACGCATAACCTGTATGCCTAATGCAAATTAAAATAGCAATTGGGACCATTGAATCGTTATGATTGCTTCAAATTGGAATGATCATGGCTGGGAAAGATTCACCCTTTCTTTTGATTGGAACATCGGCACCGTGGAGAAGTCGGAAGAATATGGAGTAGTGGGAACACTGATGCCAAACTTTTCAGGTGTTTGATGCGTAAGAAAAACAAGACGAAAATATTATCTGTAATTCTAAAATTTCAAAAAAGAGGATCTACAATTTTAATACACATTTTTATATAAATGGGTATGCAAAATTATAGTTTTAAATATTCTTCAAAAAGGATGTATATACTCACCCTTGAAAAAAAATGTAAAGACATTAATCTCACATCGAAAAAGAAAATAAAGATTTTAAGATATATAAGCAGTAGTGCTGCACATCTCATTAAATATGTCTTTTGAGAAGAAAATAATGATTTTGTGACAAGAAATATTAAGACGACTTTTTGACTACCCGCTATCACGTCGAGCGCCCATGAGTGAGGAAGGCATTGTGGACAATCGTGACAATGACCATGATAGTGGTCAGAATGGTGGCTAAAATTTGAATTCATTTAGGTTTGAAGAGAGAAATAGAGAAGAAGAAGAAGAAGAAGAAGAAGAAAAGAGAGGAATATGAGAGAGAGAAAAAGAAAAATATTTTTTATTTAGACTAAAACGACGTTATTTGGGTTTAAATTTAATTTTTAGTAGGGTACCAAACTACGCCATTTTAGTGTTGGTTGTCATGTCATAACGACGTTAGTTATTTAACGGCAAAGTGACGAGAACATAAATAATTCGAAAGTTGAGTGATTAAATTAAAAAATTTAAGATATAAATAATTAAAATAGAAGTAAGAAGGTAGTTGAATGATGAATGATGTAATTTACCCTTATAATTAATATGGGAGGGGTAGCCCTAAGAAGCGCATATGTGAGTCTTAATCACTGTTCCAAAGAGTTGGACAAATCTCAATAATTTTATTCAATTAACATCTCTATTACATTCTAATATAAAAAATAGTTTATAATTTTTAATGCAACAATTTTTTTTTATAATTTTTTGAATTGTTTGGTGTAGTTATAAGATAGTATACGTTCAATAATTCTAGTCCTTTAATGATACACACACCGTGTAGACAAGAATATGGGCCACCTATAGATAACAACATTTTCTTTTTCACTAGGACCACTTGATTGGTTTACAATTTTTATTTTAATTTTAAATATGTTTTAGAATTAAAATAGGGTCAATACACTAGAGGTCACTTAGTTATAGCTTTAGTAACAAACAAGTCACTTTTTTTTAAAGTAATAATTGAATCATTCAATTATAGGTTTAGGAACAAATATGTTAATTTTTTAAAAAGAACAACAATTCAGTCACTCAATTATAAAAAAAAAAACCAAAAAAGTTGAAAAAAAGGAATTATCCAAAGAAATCGAAAGAAAAAAAATGAAAAAGAATCGTTGGTGGTGGTACGGTGGTTGAGTAGTGAGGGTTCATGATAGGTTAGTTGAGGAAGATGAAGTTTTCTAATTTTTTAAGGGCCAAAATGACGTTTTAGCTATAGTCCATTGTCAGATTAGATATTAACCATTGTTGTTAACGTGCTAAATGTGACCAAAAGGTGAATTTTGAAAATTTACTGACTATTTAGTTATTTATGAACAACTTTAGTGATCAAAATACAAACATATCCAAACTTTAGCAACCATGAGTGTAGTTTACCCATATTTTATATATACATATGACGCTCCACCTTCCACGAGGTGTGGAGCTTACCCACTTGTTCAATAGTGCTTACAAGTTGCGAAGAAGATCGATAGTACATTTTTCGAACTCATAGACAATATAAACATCCTAAGCTACTAGACGAATTTTAATTATATATAAAAATTATCAATTGAATTGGTGTTCGATTAAATTTTTAATTCTAATCTTAAAAAATATCTTCCTTTTGACTAACTTTATAAATTTGCATGGTTAGTTAACACTATACCGTAGCTTGTATGAAAATCAGACAGTGTATTAATCATTTTTCTTTAAGCTGAAATAAAAATATCTCAAATATTCTTTCATTTCTTCTTCGTTTCTCTATCCGTGTATTCATTTCTATGATAGAAGTAAAGGTGAATACGTGGACTGGCAGGGCCCATTGGTAAAATTCTGAAGAAATCCCTTTAAAAATGACTAATTTATAAATTAGCATATGAAAACAATTATATTTTGTCCCTCTAAAATGATGAAATGATAATTTAACCCTTTAAACACTGTAAAATTAAAAGTAAAAAAATGATAAAATTATATTTTAACTCTTATCAAAATTTATAACCGGATGGTCACGGGTTGGATCGGATCTTTGGCCAACCTGAACATGACCGGACCCGAATTTTAGTATTAAAACTCACACCAGACTCGACTGAATGTTATTTACTAGTATACAAAACTAAATTACTAGTTTTACACCTTTTTATGGGTAAAAATCCTCTGCCCCTAATCATGCCCCCTTCTATGCCCACACTAAAAATCACTTAAAAATTAAATTTTAAACAATAACTCTAATTTTCACATCCTAAACCCTAAATCTTACACCCTAGAAAATATGTCATACCCCTAATTTCCTAAACCCTAACCACAACCCCTAACCTTAAAGCCTAAACTCTAAACCTAAACCCACTATTTTAAAGTGAGGGCATAAAAGGGGCAGACGATTTCTATTCTTTCTTTATCAAACAAATGTCACCAAATGAGAATACATGAAGTGGTACTAATGAAAAAGGAAGTGTTTTTATTCGTAAGAGACCCGAGTTGAAGCCGTTGCTTGTACAATTTATGTGCATTTTCAAAGAGTTAAGAATAAATAACATATAAAACTGTACATTTCCAAGTAGTGGGTATAGGACATATAGACCTTAATTTATCAAAGGAATGTAGTGGCAAGCGATGTGTTCCACTAAGTTGATAAATGAAACGATATATAGAGATAAAACCCTTAAAACACTGCAAACATATATGGTATATGTACTTTTCATGCTTCATTTCCTTGACACCATAAGGCATTAAGGCATACACCAAGTGGTTGTATTAGTCTGTGTCCACTTTTGGAGCTCACCATTAACTTCTTGTTCCCACTTCATGCTTTGTCTCCATTAGGGATGATTGAGAGGGGTTGGAGGGGCAGTTGTCCCTCCTAAAAATCTGAAATTCAGATATGATTTAGAAATTTTCTAAAAAAATTATATGTATTTTCTATTGAAAATCTAATTCGCTCCTTAAATTTTATAAGTTCACCCCTTAGAATTTTATAGTTTCACCCCTACATAAAATCCTGCGCCCGTCTCTGTCTCTAGTCACCCCATGCTTATATATACTCGCTTCCTTCTCACCCAAGCACCCGAACCACCAAGTGAAGTGAGTTGATAAAAGAACCAACAATGGACTCGAGCACTGTCATAATTATTGAAGATGGAGATGGAGTTAGCAGGTCACAGAAGAAGAAAGCTGATGTATTTTGTTGCCAACCCTTTGTTTCGATTCTTAGGGGAAAACTAAGCAACAATGGACATGACATGAGAAAAGTGATTCATAGTGTCAAAGTTGGTGTTGCTCTAGTTTTGGTTTCCCTTCTTTACCTGCTCGATCCTTTTTATGACCGAGTTGGAGAAAATGCCATGTGGGCTATCATGACCGTGGTGGTTACCTTCGAGTTCTTTACAGGTTTGTGTATATTATTTCGCACCCCTGGAAATTTTAAATTCTATATAATTTTATTAAATAGAAAATTTTGTACTTCCTAACATAAAATTCCGCATCTGTTTCTGAGGTCAGGGGCTACTCTAAGCAAGGGCTTAAACCGCGGGATTGGGACTGTGCTCGGAGGTGGATTAGGGTGCTTGGGTGCAGCCTTTGCCCAAGCCGTGGGTGGGGTTGGAAAAAGTATAGTTGTGGGCATTGTGATCTTCGTATTCGGTGCGGGCGTAACGTACACTCGACAGATGCCGAAGATTAAAAAGAAATACGATTATGGAGCTATGGTGTTCATTTTGACCTTTAACATGATCGTGGTGTCGGGTTTACGTGCTGACCAAGTCCTGGAATTGGCCCGAACTCGTCTCTCCACCATTGTCATGGGCTTCGCTGTTTGCATCTTTATAAGTTTGTTGGTGTTTCCCATTTGGGCTAGTGATGAACTTCATGATTCCTTAATCTCTCGATTCGAACTCCTTGCTCGCTCTTTGGAAGGTACAAAGCTATAATTATCGGTATCTGATTCATTGTTCGACTAATTCAAACCGAATTTTATAAAACATAGTCATCGAGAGCTCATTTTGCATACACAATGCTAACCATAAGTTAAATACTATTTTTTTATGTTCCATTTTTTGCAGGATTCTCAAAGGAATACTTTGAAACTTCCAACGAGAAGGAACAAAAGGGTAGTGCTAATTTCAGTAGTAATTGCAAATCAATTCTACACTCCAAGACAAGGGATGAATCATTGGTATAACATTGTAATAATAATTCTTCAATGTCAGTAAAATATAAACAAATATATAATTTAACTCTAATATATTGTTGTTTAATAAGCAATGGAATATTTTCAGGTAAATTTTGCAAGATGGGAACCATGGCATGGGAAGTTTGGGTTTTCTTACCCTTGGGGGAAATACCTTAAAATAGGAGAAGATCTAAGAGATTTGACTACAATTATCATTTCACTCAAGAGTTGCCTTAGATCATCCACACAGGTATAAAATAATATCATAAGATCATAGTCTTAAAAACTGATATGTTACTTAATTCGTTTTAAAATTTTTATCATGACCAGTCATCAGAAACACTTCGACAATCAGTTAAAGAACCATGTCAAGCAGTCGTATCTTCACTTGCATGGACAATAAGAGAACTCGGAGAAAGCATAAAGAAGATGAGGAAGTGCCAGTCCGAAGAAACGATTGTGCCCAAACTGAAATCGGTACGGATTGAGCTAAGTGTCATTGTGAACCCTTCCACAATTGGAACCGATTTGGAGAATACCGATGGTCTCGGATTAGTAAGCTTCATATATTCATTGATGGAGATGGTGGAGAAGATGGAAGAATTGGCAAAAGAAGTGGAAGAACTTGGGGAAATTGGAGGTTTTCATAAAAGTAGTTGATGTGTTATTCCAAGCTAGCTATACATAGAGAAATTTTGAAATGAATTCCCAAACAAAACAAATAGAGAGGGAAAGGAATGAGTATACATTAGTGTTATACATTTTGGGGTTGTGACTTATAAATTAAGGAGCTTGTAAAGCTTTGTTTTTTTAGCAACTCATATCATATATATTAAGGTCAAATTAAGGTTTTCCTACGTGTACTATATTTTAATCGAGTATAATTTAATGCTTTTACCATTATTAATGTTACGTCTGAGTTCAAAATACAAACATTTTTAAAAACCGATGTATGTTTCTTAAAGCTATAAACAAAATCATGGAGATTTAAAATTTTTGAATAATTCATTAGGTCTCTCAAATTTTGTAAAAAAATTTCAATTAATATATATTTTTATATTAAATTAACACATTCAAAATAATTTTTTATATATATGTAGCACTTAAATTTATGCATTATAATTAAAAATAAAATAATAAGTTATTAGTCATCATTTCATTTAACTACCAAATTTACAAACTCTCTAAAATAATTGGTTGATCTTAAATCACAAGTCACAATCATCTAAACACACACACACAAATTAAATTCTAAGCATCAACCTTAAATTCTAAATCATAAACAATATTCCATACAACCTAAAAAATAGGTTTTACCCCAAATTTCTTAAACCTTAAACTTAATTTTTAATGTGCGAGCATAAATAGGGGCACCAAAAAGGTAGAAGATTTTTATTCGTTTTATAGATAAAAATCTCCTGCGCCTTTTCAGTGCCTTCCCCAACACTAAAAGACACTAAAAAAATTCTAAGACCTAACCTAAACCCAAAACTTAATTTTTAATATGGAGGCATAAATAGGTGCAGGTGCACCAAAAAGGTAGAGGATTTCTATTCATTTTATGGACAAACCTCAACCTCCTTTTTAGTGTCATTTCTATGCCCAACACTAAAGAACACAAATAATTAAATTCTAAGTCCTAACTCAAAATTCTAAATCATATACCCTACCGCAAATTCCCTAAACTCTAACCCCAAATCTTAAACATAATTTTTAATGAGAGGCATAAATAGGGACACTAAAAGGGATAGAGGACTTTTATTTGTTTTATGGACAAAAATCATTTGCCTCTTTTCGGTGCCTTTTTCTATGTTCTAACACCAAAAAATACATAAAAAAATAAATTCTAAGCCATCACTTTAAATTTTAAATCCTAAATCCTACAACCTACACCATAAAAATACACTCTACCTCAAAAAATTTAAACTCAAACTTAATTTTTAATGTGGGACATAAAAAAGCACAAAAATAGGTTGAAAATTTTAACTCCTGTTTTATAAATAGGTATAGTTACAATACTTGCTTATATGTATTTATATCGGTAAAACATATAATAAAATACATTAATTAAGCTCATCCCCTTTGTCCTGGTGGCAAAGGTTGATGTTTATCATCCTTTAGGACCCGGGTTCGAGCACCAGTAATACCATACTGTGTGTGTCGTCTTTGAAAAGACTTAGAGAGTTGAACAAATACTACCCTTGCATCACACCAGCATATTTTAAAAAATACTTTAATTAAAGTGCATTGCTTTAATAACTAATTACGCATAATGCATAATAAATCTGGCGGGTAAACGACTGTTTGTAGAAGCTAGAAAATCTGGCGGTCCCAAAACGCCCCTTTAGGTAAAAAAATCGATGAGTGAATAGCCGTTTGAAGCTAAACGATGGTTGTTTGGGATTACTGTTATTGGTGAATGGGCGTTTTCCACCACAACAACAACAAAAAATGCAGCCTAACTATATAACTATTTTATGAAATTTAACTCTAAACTTCACTTTCTTTCACTCTCACATTTTTTTTGTAACGGTTATATTTTCTTTAAGAGTTTGTAAGTAATTTTAAAGTTTTTTAAGTTAATGATGGCGGCTTTAGACGTCTACCGACGATAATTTTTTTTTATTTTTTTCTTCTTTTTTTTGTTTTTATTTTTTATTTTCGGCAGCTGTTTTAGCATGTTTTTCGTCTGTCGTTATAACACGTTCTTTGTCTGCCTATATGGCACGCTGATATTGAAAGACGTCTACAACCTGATGTATGTTACAGTTGAATCTTAACGCACAACATTACGTGGATTGGTTGTTGTGGAGTTAACCAAGACGTTTTTTCCTCCTTTTGTTGATTGGATTAATTCAATAATCTGCGCTCTTCTAGTGAGCACTCCAAAATTTCGTTATGGTGATAGATTTGAAGAAAACTGATGATTTTATGAGAAGATTTAAATTTGTTATTTATGTTTGCATACTCTTTACTTTTCTAGGTTTATTTTTTATATCCTAAGGTATGCTCATTTATGTATTTCTTCTTATTATTTTAATAAGATCTAGTGTTTGATTGGAAAAAAAAAACTATTTTATGAAACTTAATGTGAAGATCCGCCATTGATGATTTAAAAGCAGAAATATGATTATTCGACACCTTGACGCCTAAAGGTAACGATTCCTTGGACATCTCGGCAATATGGTCATGCAGCTTGTAACTATATAACCTTACGAGCTCGGATCCTGCAACTTTCTTTGCCTGTTGTAGGACACTAAGTTTGGTACTTGTCAAAATCAATTGTGGCTCCCTCGGTGCTCCATGATTGTACAATTTGGTACGACCAATTTCCTTCCATATGAGATGTTATAGGCAAATGTCATTCAAGGTTCAAAATTCATAAGCATCATGCATTAGCATTTCATCTTCCACTCCAAAAATATCTCTCCCTTCATTTCTTACTACTCACTACTGAACTAATTTAAATAATCAAACTCGTATCGAAATCTGAATCTAACTAATTTTATTAATATAATGAATTATAGAATCATCGACAAAATGACTAAACATCGTGAAACCTTGTTTATTTTGGTGTGATCGTTATTTCTACAAGATAAATGGTCATGTTTAGAGACGAAATCAAGGTTAAATAGTGATGGGATTAAAGTCGTCTAACTTTAATGTTAACAGAGATACAATTTGACAATTTTCAAACTATCAAGAATTAAAATTATCATTAAATATAAAATTGAAGGAAACACGAGCCCTTTTTATACTCTTAATAGTTCCGTCCCTGAATATGTCGTATTGGTTGTGTGGTGGGAGTCACATACTCACATTCATCATTTTTCATCACTTTGTAACCTCTATGGATACTTTGACAATACATCACGTTCTATCTCAGCACGTTTTTTCAAATTAATCAAGAAAATGGAACAAAGTAAGGTAGCTTTATCTGGTGATCAATGTCGACCATTGCTCCGGCACCACCTTCGTTACATCAAACCAATATATATATTAGTGGCCAATCCTATCCTCTAGTCATAAGTTTGATCCCAGAAGGAGTGGTGAGAAAAACCATTCGAAAACTATGGTCCATAGACCCAAACCTATACATCACATTAAAAATTGTTTTTTTTATGTCCTCCTAGTTCTTCAGGTTTTACCTTAATTAATCTAGACCCACCCACGTCGTCACTTGATTTTGGCGGGTGAGTCTCCTAGCAGAAATTTTCTGCATACACAAGGTTTCGAACTTGAGATTTGCTTTAGTGATATCAAGTTGCTTACCACTTGGACTAATCACCGCTAGTAAAAAATAATTTATTAACATAATATTACTAAGCATATTTAAATGATGCATACATTAATTTTTTATTTATGAAATTATTTTTAATACAAATTTATTAATTATTGAATTTAAATAATTTTTAAAACTTATGTATTTGAAGAGAAATTTTTTTAATGTTTCACTTCAAAAAGTATATACGAGTTTATTTAAATTTAGGTTATTTGGAGAACTCTTTGTAATTTTAAAGTATAAGAAAGTTTTTACAATTCTTATCCAATCATCTAATCCAAAAGGCTACTCCTAACAACTTTTTGATTTTTCAATTTGAGAGGATTCAAAATAATTTGCTGTTATAATCCTTTGTTTACCAAACAATTAAATCAACGAATTTGACTGTCAATCCTCTAATGTGGTCTAATCCTCTTATTTTAACTCTTTATTTACCAAACATGTTAGAGATCATTAATTATCATCGACGAGCTTACTGGGTAATTAAAGTAATATATTAATTTTTTATCATAAAAATAATATATTAGTTGTTATAATATGATCATTGATCTTTATAAATATGTTACATAATTGTCATTTAATAAATTCGATGTTTACTTGATACAAAATAATTATTGAATTATTTAATTTAAATAATCACTAATATATTTAATTGTTACTAAAGGATCATCGAACTATTTAATTGTTTAAAAATAATTAGTTATTACATATTATACTACAATTTTTATTTTTATTTAATTTCTTCTATTTAAAAGATTTATGGAAAAAAAAGTTTTTGAGTCTTTTTATTTGAAGGGTTTCTAAAAAAATCATTTCAATTCTTTATTTGAGACATTTTTGAAAAATAAAATCTCTTGAAATCAATTGTTAAAATTTTATAATATAACATATAATAATTGTCCATTTTGTAACAATTAAATAATTTAATGGTCATGTTATAATAATTAAATTATAAATATATTATTTTGTAACAATTAAATAGTACAATAATCATTTTATAATAAAATTTAAAGTTTAAGATTTATTTTGTAACTTTTAAAAATTTAATAATTAGAATATCATTTCAAGAAAGTTCAGTGATTCTTTGTAAAATTAATCCGTAGAATTATAAAGAAATCTTTACCTTAGATAAAAAAATAGATTATATGAATTTAAATTAACCGGACATCATCTTTTTAGAAAAATAAAAAAAGGGTTAACATGCCAAAATGGACAACCCATAGGGACCATACCTTTAAATATTTTGTAATTCATTTTTCCAAAAGGAAAAAAATCTTCGGCCTAACGAAATGAGGAAATAATATTATGGATATCTCCTCCCCTTATCTTCAGGCACCGCATTCAAAAATGTTTCCAGAAAAAGACACCATTCTCAGCTCTATCCACTAAAGGCAAATCCAAACCAAACACTGAATTTCTGGTTTGATTCCAAAACTGAAATGCAAAAGCTAATGATTTTATCTAATAATTTTGTAGAAACGAGAAAAAATAGCTGCAATAAACTATTCTCAAATATCTTAATTCTGAAGGCTAAGCTAGAAAACAGCAAGAAATGAACAATAGATTATCCGATTTCATTAACCGCAAAAGAAAAACGTAATCTACTTTCATGGATTAGATTCGACGTCTAGTTCCTAACTTGCACCTGCAGCGTTCTTGGCGACGGCATCAGCATAAGAGACAGGCTTCCGATCGGAGTCGTCGCTGCCCTCCCCGACGTCCTTGTTTTCAACACCGGAATCATCTCTGTCGGCGGCGGCGACGTCATCGGGATCGGTCTTGTCCATGGCGGCACGAGCCTTGTCCAGTAGAGGCTTAAACGCCAACTCTATAGCCATCCAACCTAAAGCTAATGCCCCTGCAACTACCGCCGCTTGCTTCACAGGCGATGATTTCCCCATTTTCTTTTTTGCTCTGTTCTTGTCTTCTTCTTTTTCTAACTTTTAGGGGTTAATCTGCCTTTCTCTCTCTATATATAACACTTCGCACGATTGAGTGACAAAAGGAAAGGCGAGCAAGCAACAATGTGGGTCCCACCAAACAAACGATTTTGCGATGGACGGTCGTGATTCAATGTTAAAGAGATTTCTTAGAAATAAAATAAAGACGATGAAACAACCTGATTTGAGGAAACATTTAAATTTAATCAGATTTTACCACTCACGTTATGAAACAACCTGGATTGAGCAAATTATTTTTTTATTAAGCAGTAGTTGTTTATATTTTTTAAATGGTTTAATTATAAAATAAGTGTTTAAATTATGTTTTTTTTTTGTAATATATATTTAAAATATTTTTTTTCTTAAAATAGATTTTTAAAGTGTTTTTTTAAATAAGGGTTTAAAGTTTCATTTTTGACTTGTTTTAAAGTCAATTAAAACACCCACTTTGACACATATTTCAACAAAAAATGAAACTTTAGTCATTTATTTCAGTCAAAAAATATTGTAGCACCCTATTTCAGCCAAAAATAAAACTTTAACCACCTATTTTAACTAAAGTATTAGGCACCTATTGTAAAAAAAGAGACATAATTTAGGCACTTATTTAGTAGTTAAACCTTTTTTTTTTGAAAGTTATGGTGATTTCGAGTAGTATCTGTTCTGAATATACTCTCAATTATTTGACAATGCATGCTCAATCAACCTGCTGCAGTGTGCTCGAACGATATAACTCATTAGGAGTGTAACAAATTATATATATAAATAAATAAAAGTTTTGCTTTTAAAAAAAATAAATAAAAGTTTATTTTACAAGAGAAACTTCTTACGGATAGCCAGCAACAGTTGGTGAAGCAATACATGAGGTAAGAGCACGTAAATGCATACATCAGATTGATTTCCAGAAACACAACATGCTATTGCTAGTATCCATTGCCAATTTGGATAAATTGTTACATATAATGACAACTAGCACAATTATGGAGTTGTAACTTGTAAACTAGCATGTAATTTGAATGGGGGGCTCTGTTGTGGAGTTTTTTTAAGCTTAACTGTAAAATAGGTGCTTAAACTATACTTTTTTTTAGTTAGGTACCCAAACTATTTTTCAGGCCAAATTGGGACTTAAAGTTTTATTCTGTGAACCATTTAAGATTTATCGTTAATTTTTTCTGTTTAAGAACACGTGTCACCTCCAGAAAAATCCAAAATTATATTAAAAATAAATAAAATTAATAATAAAAATAAAAATAAAAATGTATCATGAAAGTTTCAAACATTCCCAAAATAGTATACAAATCCCTAAACCCCTCAAACCCGACCACTCCCGTCGTCGCCGGCCGCGTTGCCGGCTACGGAATGAAGCGCCCTCCCCTTGCCAAACAACCCACATGTTGTTCATCGTCTTTTTTGCCGCCATTCGCCGCGAATCATTCGAAAGAACCATTCGACAATTTTGTCGATTCGCACGTCGGTTGATTTCCGGCGACGAGTGGTAGGAAAAATGGTCGTGATGGTCCGACGACCGATTTGGTGGGCGGCGGCGTGGCAATCAGCCCAAATTGAGATTTAGATTTTGGGGTTTAGAGATTTTGGAATTTGAGGTTGTTTTGTAAAATCTGGAAATTTTAGAGATTTTTTGAATATTAATTAATTTTATTTATTTTTAATATAATTTTAAATTTTTCTGTAGGTGACACGTGTCCTATAACGAAAAAATTAACTACGAACCATAAATGGGTTACCGAATAAATTTTAGGTCCTAATTTGACCTGAAAAATAATTTAAGCACCTAACTAAAAAACTGGATATGGTTTGGGCACCTATTTGCCCATTAAACTTTTTTTTTTTTACTAAAAAACAGAATTTTATTCAACAAGTCGAAAGAAAACATAAGGCAAAGAAAGACTCGAAGAAAACCAGACATTATAGACCTGCAGATGCCTAAACCCAAATTAGGGAACCAAAGCAACTCTAACAGGAAGTATTCATTCAAAAAAAAAAAAAACTCGCCGGCGTCTGATTGTTTCTGTAACAAAGATGACATCCGCCATGTTCATCTCAACATTTGTTTCCTCCAGGAAGTATTCATCATCCAACCATTTATGCAGTGTAATTCCGAGCTACTCTGATTCATACAAAGACAAATGAATATTATAAAATAATCCTTTTAACACTAAAAAGACAGGAAGATATGATCAATTATATTACAATTTGCAAGAGAATCTACTTACTAAAGGAATCGGATTCTAGCTACCAATACTTCATGAGGTAAGGACCCGGAAAGGCGTACTTGAGGTCAAGGCCGACCGGCTTTATTGCTATAAAACTTCAATTCTTCTGTTTTACAGGTTTTCCCATTCTAAAAAAACGCTCTTTTATTTACTGTATCCAGCCGTGGTGGGCTGCCGGCTAGTTTTCCTTTCCTAAACCGGATTCTACTTTAAATTTGTAGATCTGAAAAAGGACCGGATTTTACTTTCTCAGACCGCCACTTTCCGCCGTCCGATGAAGTTCGTTTCGGGTTACGTGGTTCCGAACCTCTTGAGTCGATTCCTCACCGTTCGGATTCGCGAAAGGTTATCTCGAAATTCTTTTTCTTCAAAAAACCGAATCGGTTTTCCTCTTCTTCTTTTCCGGTTGCTTCTATCCTTTTTTGATTGGTTGTATTTTTTGTCATTTTTTTTATATTTCCAATCCTCTACAACGGATCCGGGTTTGGGTATTTATGAAGTAACTTTGGGTGGCCGGTGATGGTCGCAAGTGGGTGGTCAGGGCCGTTCGCAGGAGCGGCGGCTATGTGAGGCGTTGTCAGGGGTAGGCCGGCGTAGCCGTAGTGCTGGGATAAGGCCATAGGTGGAGTCTGAACAAGTAGATGATGTCGGCACCGGTTTAAGGTATCTTCAATGTTAGAGGTCGCCTGTGTAAGTGTTGTGTACGTGTAGGCCGGTCATAGGGGTTGCGCCGGGAAAGCTAACGTCACCACTAACATCAGTAGTGAAGACTAGGGTTTCAAAACCCTAACTGCTTACCCGATTTGTATTTTAGGCCGGGTCAAAAAACTGTCCTGATAGATTGCAGGCCCAACAGTGAATTCTTTCTCCCTCTAAAAACAATCCGATCATCGGGTCAAAATCTAAAATGAAAACAAATTAAATCTTAGAGATTCAAATCCAATAATATATTAAATGGGTAGGATTTCAAATTGAAACAATTCGTAATTCAATAATAATTTCTTTTGATCCGGAAGAAATTCGATTTCTACATTTGTTTCCTTTTATTTTTTTAGGGAATATCTTCTGCAACTTACTGTATTTAGTATGATACTGCAGAAACAACACAAATGGCATCACATCTGGAGTTTCACTTGCTCAGAGCTTTTACAGGGAATTATCCACACAATCGGGAAGGTATGCCAAACAGGGATTTAAATTGTTTGTATTTATTACTGTTGCGGACATAACAGATAACAGATGCCAAGAATCCATCGTTTTAGTGTAATTCTGCTTTACATAGTCATTTTCGACCATACCGATTTTAAACAATGCCGCTACTGCAATATAGCGGCCCACTATTTGAATTCATGACGTCGATTGTTCTTCATCATCATGTTTTTTGTAAAATTTATTTTTAGAGATTTGACTAAAATCTATCATCATCCTTGTTAATATATTAGTATATTTTATATTTACGATTCATGGGGCAAAAGCTAACAAAAAATGAGTTAGGCGATCATTTCTTATTAAAATAATTTAAAAGTGCACGGTCTTGTTATGAACTTTCTTTGTTGTAACTTTTAATGATTAATCTTATTCATGTAGGGCCTTTGTTAATTTGTTTTTAACGTCATGGGTTTTGTATGTGGATTTGAGTTAATCTTTCAACTCTTTTATAATGAGAAAACAAAAACTTTTAAGGCACCCGTTTCATTCATCTAATAATAAATTAAAAGTGTGGTCGGTGCCACTACAATTTGCAAACATCTTCCATGAAATATTATAAAATATGTGCTTTTTCTTCTTTTTCTTGTCGGATACTCGAATTTAAATTATTTTGTCTGTAAGTTATGTGTATTGTTAAAGATTAAGAATATATATGAATAGATACTACTTTGTAATCACCTTTAGATTATTCTAAAAAAAACTTTGATTCTATGTATATTGTTATCAATGCAGGCTAGAAGGAAAAGTAGCATTAATCACGGGGGCAGCAAGCGGTATTGGCAAGGCAGCTGCCGCGAAATTCATCAGTAGCGGTGCCAAAGTCGTCATTGCCGATATACAACACCAACTTGGGCAAGCAACGGCCAATGAGCTTGGACCCAATGCCACTTTCATACCCTGTGATGTAACCAAAGAATCAGATATCTCAGATGCTGTTGATTTTACCATCTCCAAACACAAACAATTGGATGTCATGTACAATAACGCAGGGGTACCTTGCTACACACCTCCAAGCATCGTCGACCTTGACCTTGCAGTTTTCGACAGAGTCATGGGCATCAATGTGCGAGGAGTCTTGGCTGGGATCAAACACAGCTCTCGTGTGATGATCCCTAGGGGAACTGGCTCCATTCTTTGCACAGGTAGCGTCACAGGAATGATGGGCGGATTAGCTCAACATACTTATAGTGTATCGAAATCTGCAGTTATCGGAATTGTTAAGTCCATGGCGGCGGAGCTATGCCAACACGGAATCCGCATCAACTGCATATCACCTTTCGCAGTTCCAACCCCATTTACACTAGATGAGATGAGTAAGATTTATCCACACATTAGTACTGAGCAACTGGTGAAAATGATACACGAATTTGGTGTGCTAGGCAAAGCAACATTAGAAGCGAGTGATGTAGCTGATGCTGCAGTGTATCTTGCTTCAGATGATGCAAAGTATGTGAGCGGGCATAATTTGGTGGTGGATGGAGGTTTTACATCATTTAAGAGATTGGAATTTCCTTCCCCAGTTAAGGCTCAGTAAAATTTAAAGCATATATATTTTGAAGTGTGTATTGTCTAAAATCCAAAGTGTAATAATTTTTTATATAATTAATGTAATAAATAAAACTTTAATTTACTTTGTTGTGCATATAAAAGAAATAAGTTGTTGATCCAAATATATTCTTACAACAGCAGCTTTAATCATGTTCTTAACTAAACCTTAAACCACCAATCAACCTGTTCTGTTGACTGGAAGAAATTCAGGCACCCTTAGCTTCACAAGGCTATAGGGGCAATGAAACTACATTTACAGGTAATGACTAATGCAAATAAATTATACTCCATCGAGATACATGAAGATAGAAATGCAGCATTGTGCATAAACTTCTTTTATTGGCAATTCCTGACCCCCTAGAACTACCAGGTGCCCTCCTTTGACTTTATCAGGAAATCGGACAACGTGATATTTGGGAGCTCGATGACACCTGTTTTCTTCTTCTTTATCCTTGTCACCTTCAGCGACTCTGCATTCTTCGACTGTGTAACTGTTGCTGAGACCAAGTTGTAGAACTGTTCAAGGAATGTCAAGGAAGAAAACTCTCCATATCAGTAACATACTCTTCATTTTACGAAGCTCAAGTGCTTCGTTGGCAGTTAATGAAGCCAGCATGTTTGGAAAATAAAAGGAGCATATTTGAGAGGATTACCTCACAGACACCGTGCAGCAACATTCGCTGGAAAGGATCTTGTACCTGTAATGCAAGGACATCACCTTCTCCACTTTCCTTGATAAAGGTTCGTATGCAATCCTGAAAATGGAAAGAAATTTGTTCCACCTAACAATAAGTTTCACGCCTAAGCAGAAGACTGGGGAATGCGTCAACTTGTGTTGGTTTTATGTTATATTTCAGTCTCGTTCATTAGCTGTTTGTTTACTTTATTAATTGATGACAATTTTCAACCCGAAATCTGCTATCAAGCCCTTAAAGAGAGCAAAACCATGTACCTCATAGCCTGCAATAAGATCTGAAAGGAAGCTACGGCGAAGTGCATCCCTTGTTCGACAATCAATTCTTTTCCATGCACTCAAGAAAGCCGCCTTATCAGCATCAGCATGAAATTTCTTCTTTGCAGATGAGTTATTTAAGGTGCCGATAATTTTAGCCTAACATAGAGGAGTATATGGTAACTTAAGCATGTTGCCACAGTACATGCCAGTCCAACACAATAGATGCCATGCTAAATTCTAATACAACATAAAAGCCTTCTTATCATATACACTTACCTCTTTATCCATGTCTATATTCCTAAATTTGTCCCATTCTCCCACGTTTGTCATGCAAAATGCTGATGGTGGTACATCATCACCTGTGAATGAGTACAAATAAATATCGGTATAATCGGTGAAATAGACTATGAATTGATGGCTAAAGAAGTAGTGCGGCAACAGATTTCCATTTCATTTGAGATAAATCAAGCAAAAGTATAATGGGACACCAAGTGACTGAGACCATAAGTATGCTATACAACAACAACAACAACAACAATGTGCTCATTACCCCATGGTGGTGGAGCAAATAAGCCTCTTATTTCTTCCGCATTCAAGCGAGGGACAAGTTCCATCAACAAACGATCATTTAACCATCTTCGAGAACGTCGGTTTATAACCTGTGGCAAATAAGCAAGCATTTCATTGAATGAATAGCTTAATCTAGAAATATCCCATGCAAATACAGAAAGGAAAACATTAACCCAACAGAATTCATAAATGAGCTAGTTCAAAAATAGTCTTAAAGAGCTAACTTTTCAAATATATTAAAAATTTGCAAATAAAATCCAACACCTATCACCAAACAAAGGAAAGCTCAATCATTTCATCTTCTGATATTGACACCCCAAAATGGATCATATAATCAATAAGATCAGACAGGAAATTATTCTAAAATTGGATCCATATGTAGAACTTTACTTTTCCAGCCAGGCTCTCGAGAAGCTCAATCCTCTTCTCAATCGAAAGCCCACGAGATTTCCCATTGTCTCCTGCCGAAAAGTGGAACCAAACATCATTTCCCCAAAAGGTAAAGGTTTGAACTTTTTTTCAGAAATGACGGTGTAAACAACAAATTGAAATCCGGGTTTTCATTTCACCACCAACACGAATATATATGAAACACTCAAAGATTAATCTTTTTTTTTACCTTTACGAAGCTCAATCAAGGGAGATGAGAGAAGGTCGGCTTCTCTTTGCAGAACCTCAGGAGTCGCCATGACTGTGATAGTTTTCTTCGGTGATTGGGTGATTTTGGAGATTATCAAATCCGAACACTGATCTGATTGCAACGATGATGAAACAATGATGATCAGATTAGCATAACCCTAAATACCAAAATCAGCTGCGTCGGCCTTGTACGAGATTACCAGATTTGGTGTGATTGGTTCAAACTCCAATGTATTCGTGGCCAGACACGTGTCAGTTTACTCTATGGCACGTGTGAGAAGTGGACGAAACAAAACCATTTAACAAATTATTTCAATTAATTGATTAATTAATCAAAATATTCAATTTAACCGATTGATACATTTTAGGGCATCAAAATGTTTTTAATAAATCAAAAGGACATTAAAATCATTAAACTATAGGAATTATGATATTTTAATGTATAAAAATTAGAAAGACCAGATCAATTAACCAATTTTAACTACAATTCTAATAAATTGTCAAAGCTATTACTTGATGTACAAGGAAATGTTTGCTTGATTGTATGGATTTAAATTTTGGTCAATATATGGCTATATTAGTTTTCTTACTCGTGTGATGTACGAGTCTATTATCGGTACAAATTATAATATATTAAATTCTTTTATGTTTTCCCTAAATTTTATAAATAATATAATATATGTAATTTCAAACAATTGAAAATATATACACAATTACAACAAAATATTTTACCGTAAACTTTTCAATTTCCATATCATAGCATTGAATCCATATATTACTTGAGTCAACACCTTGAGGTGTTGTTTTAGTTATGTTTTCTATTTTTTACTATTTGCCTTGTGATTATAATATCACGGTGCAGGTTAATAAAAATAAATCTAAATTTAAAAAATATATTCCTATTAAGACTATTAAAAACGTCTAAAAGTTAGGTTTTATTTTAATATTTTAGTGTATTTACATGATAAACATCCGTTCTTTAATCTTAATTTTTTTAAATGTACACATGCTGTGTTGACTATACTACTTAAACTCGAGAGGTGAAGGTTTATCTCGGGTAAAAATAACATAAATGAATTTTATTGGCTGTGACTATAGATAACGTGACGAGCAGGGTCATTTTAATAATTTTTCAGTGTTTTGGGTTAAGATTTTTTTACCATATACAAACAATATTACAGATGAAAAAGATTTGATACTTGAAAAGGGAAAAAATGAAGAAGAATAAGAAGACAAATCCAACTATTCATGGGCTTCACTTTCGTGCTTGGCTCCACAAGTCCGGCCGGCCTAACCTATGGAACAAAGCAAGACCTATCTTTTTTAGGCCCAATCGGACACAACACAAGCATGGGAGACCTGACTTTTAAGACAATAATTTGCCATGGCAATGGCATGCCGTGCGGCAGATGATTTCTTGGATCCCAAATACAAAGAAAAAAAAAACAAATCTTTATCGACAATATTAGTCCAAGTGATAAGCAGTTTGTATTTGTTTAAGCATGTTTCAAATTCGAGATCTTGTGTATACAAAAAATTCTTACTGTGAGATTCATCCATCAAAATTAAACGTGCGATGTAGATCGATACGAATTAATCGGAACAAAAGCCTAAAAATCAAGAAGACAAAAAAAAATAAATCTTTAAAATAAAAAGAACATAATGATCTAAATTAAGACTTTGTTTTTTTTTTCTCTCTCTAAAGAATTAAGGTAACGATGATGTCTAAATGCCCCAATATAGACTCCTATGGAACAACAACCGAGATTTAGGTTGCCGAAGCAAGGCATGATAGATCCTTTGTATTAGCCCATACACATAAAATTCGAGTCGACCACCACTACTCTCTGTCTGTTGCTACAAAATAGGATGATTGCTGCAAGAAAAACAACAAACGGTTCCTGTTTTCCACTTATATTAAGATCATATTGAACGTTGGCAACAATGTGTGATCCTACCTAGCTTCATATTTAAAAGGGGAAAACAATAAGAAGAAAAACTTCATGTGCAAGATGCATTGGAGCCCTTAATTGCCTCAAAATGGTCGTGTTTTTTATAATTGTGTGTATAGGGGTGGAAATTGAGTGAGAAATATCCAAAAATAGTAGGAATTGAACCGACGGGATGGTGAATAATCGAAATCTTTATTCCGGAGACGGGGACGGAGAAGTTTTATCACCGAAGCTCAAATGAGGATCGCGACGGGGATTATTGTATCCGAACTGTGGGGATAACTGAACCGGAACGGTAAAAATAACTATAAGAATCCCCAAAAAAATATCTGCAAAGATCCCGATATTTTACAAGATTTTCAAAAAATATATACTTATTTAACTATATACCCTTAATATATATTTTAATAAAAAACATTAACTATATTATTATCAATTCAACTTTCTCTCAAACCTAGCGACACTCAAGTTTCTCAACATGTTTCTATCTTAGTTTTTAGATATAAGCTAAAACCCTCGTCTAAATCTTCCACAACACCCTTTCAATCTTCATCATCTCGTAATGCTTCCAATCGAAATATAGAAACTTTATATTTTAAATGGAATTTACCATTTATTTTGGTCAGTAAAATAGTAATTTTGTTTAATTTTTTAGGGATGAGAATGAAAAAATCTCCAAAGCATTTAATGAGGATTCCCCAAAATTGTAACTGTAAGTGTTAGAGACGGAGTAGAAAATACAAAATCGTCCCCGCCCCACCCAATTTGCACGCATAATTGTGTGTCCTAACATAGGATAGTTGCTACATCTTGTTTGATTATTGGTTATTGTTCTTATTATTTTCATTATTTTATCATTTCAAATCATCTTGTTTCATGATGATTCAATCACCTATAATATTTTTAAATAATATCATTCTATACTAAACACCTTACTCGCTTGTTTGTCTCATACGTACATTTAACAATTTTCATAAAATTAAAATATTCAGAAATGAAGCTAGAAATTTTATATTATGTGTGGAGATAAAATTATATTTTTCAGAAGAAAAAAAATGAAATTGTTTACGTTAATTTTCTTTAAAGCGGTCAAAATACAAGTTTTCCATTCTAACCAAAAAGGTTGTTATCCTCTTCGGATCCAACCTTACAATATTTATCAAAACCTAGCTAAATTTACTAAAGATGTGTCAAACTTCTAATGGTTATTTCATGAGTGGTCTCAGTGGAAAAAAGAACGATGTTATCTCTAAAAGACTTGAATTCGAAAAACGTACACTATGCGTATTTTTAAAGTTTACACAAGCCCTTTAATTTTAGGGTTTAGGGTTTAAGATTTTAGGTTAGGGTTTAGGGGTTTAGTATGTAGGGTATATAATTTAAGGTTTATGGTTAGAATTTAGAGTTTAGGGTTTAGGGCTTAGGGTTTAGGTTTTAGGTTGCTAGGGTTTGTGATTTAAATTTTAAATTTTATAAAAGGGTTGTGTAATTTTTTTTTACACAGCTTGTGCATCAAAATAAAACCCTACATAACATATATTACTATGTAATCAAACCAAAATTCTAAAAAATATATAATTATATGCGTAAACATCACCACTGGTCACTAAACTATTCTCGCTTTCCTGTTTTGATTACTAAACTATTATTATTTTGTACAAAATCATCACTAATGTTACTTTTTTTTCTATTTAGTCACTAATGTTACTTTTTTTCATGTTTTGGTCACCAATCTATTGCTTTTGTCCTATTTTTGGTCACTAAACTATTCATGCTTTCTTGATTTTCTGTGAGTTTTTTAACAACATGTGACCAAAATAGAAAAAAATGTAACATTTGTGACTATTTGTCAAAAATGATAATATGGTGGCCAAAACAAGAAAACGGTCAAATGGTTAATATTCAAAGTAAGAAGACGATCTACTAACAACTTAGATGATTGAATCGAGCTGAATTGATTCGTGACACTAAAATACAATCTACTAACAACTCACATTTATCAGTCTATGTGTATGATTCTTGAGAGTCAAGTGATTGTATTCATTTTTATCCGTTTGAGAGTATCCTTCCAAACATTACATTACATCCTCAGCCAGCCAGCCCCATAAGACTACATATTATTAAAGGGGTTAGTGACTAAGCAGCCTAGCTAGCATTCATGAATTGAGTTTGAGTTGATGGGATCGGATTGTTTTTATATGGAAAAAACTTCTCCCCATTCAATCATTGAATGCCTACCGTTTTGCTGCTTCTAGACTCGCAATTCCCTTGTATAATTTCGTCGGTAGGGGATATGAATTATGATCTTCTCGCATTGATTGAAAACCAATTAAATATATTAGTTACCGACGACCAGTTGATCTAGCGGGAAGAGACGCTAGATCCCTTAAGCAAGGTTAAGCATTTGAGTCCTGACGTTACGAATGGAGCAGTTAGGTTGAGAAGATCGTTCTCATCAAGAGTCTATGTAGTATTCGATTGATGCAATGATAACGCAATGCTTAATAAGTTGGCAAGATACATAGAACACCTTTGCATGAAATTCGCCAACTAAGAACGAAAACCACAAACCTCAAAAATCGTGGGTTAAAGTTATTTAGGGATTGGCTACCACTTTTAGATTAGGTCATTATTATTATTATTATACTTTGTTTGGTTGTGGAGAAATTTCATCAATTTAATTCTAGCTTTAGTAGCTAATTAGAGTTTAGGTGCTGCTTAAGTAGGGTTTCAAGAAGCACTAGATTTGGTGCTTCGAGTGACTCCAAAAAAGAAAAGAAAAGAGAAAACTAGTGCTGTCCAACTTTCGATTTTTGGACTGACATTTCTTTGTATTTGTCTTGATCGATCTGTTTCAGGCTATGATATAAATACGGGCAAGTGTGGTGTAGTGGTAGGACACATTATCTTTTAAAGAGAAAAATTAAGTTCGAAGATAATATTACTGAGAAAAACAATCATAAATCTCAAACATATGATATAAAATGATCATGAAAAATACAGAATAATACACCAATCATTTTCGGACTAGAGTTGAGATCCTAAACTAAATCTCAAATTTCAAAATGTTGTAATGGAATCATGAAATTACTAATATCATATTAATTAGACCATTTGGTAAACCTAACAATCAGCTTTGACATTAAAATATGAATTTAGACTTGAGATGAAATATATTTAATAATAACATGTTGATCAAATTTTAAACATGTTTATACCTACCATATGAACCATTTGTATCCGATGAATTAAATCGATAACCCTCCTAAATGTTATTGGTGCGGTCTAATTTTAACACTTCATGTTCAAGTTGTATATTATGTGTATAAATGTGTCTATAATATGATTTGTACATTTTAAATATATACTCTACGTCATATTCTAGCTGACACTAAACTATTGAAAAGACATAAATTATGATACTAATAATTTAAAGATTTGAAGTGGAAAGATAAACCTAAAATTTGAAACATAATTTGAGAATTTGATAGAATTAACCCTAAAACTTAAGAATTTCTTCTTTTGGGTACAGAATTATTGTTAAACTGAAGAAATCAAATCTTAAAATTAGGTTAGAGCGACCCATCACTTGATTTTGGTGAACAGGTACGGATAAAGAAGACTTTCTGCACAATTTGAATTATTGAATTCCCAAAAAGCAAAGGAAAAAACAAATAATAATAAAAAAAGGATGCATTGATCTTCCTAATCAAGAAAAAGGATTGGTCTTTTTCCTTTCACTTCTTTGCCTGCAATTTCTCTCTTTACTTTATAACATTACATCTCACAGACTCAAAGCAAGCAATTAATAATGTTGCTGCTGCTGGGAAGTCTGATCCCCGGAGATTCTTGGTGACAAACCGTTACAAACCCTTTTTCATATTCGAATACCAACCAGAGATAGACTAAGGATGGTACGGTGCATGGGCACTCTAAAAATTTTAAATTCTAGTATATTTAAAATAATTTCTTACCATAAATGTCTGCACGTACATGTAGACCTGAAAAACTTGATCTAAGACTCGGACCAATTTATTCGAACAGGACCGAATATGATAACCTGAAATTTGACCCGAAATTCAAAATCGAACTGAAACCGAACCGATTTTTAGTTGAACCGAAATTCACTCGAACCGAATGGACCCGAACCAAATAGACCTGAACTGAATGGACTCGAACCGAAGACAACCCGAAATAAATAAAAGATATTTATAGAAATAAAGAAAGATGAGATATGAACAATCACACAACTCACCAAAAAGTCAAATATATTAGCTTTATAAAGCCATATAAAGGGTGTAAAAAACTGGCCAACCTAAAAACTTGATTTAAACAGACCAATCTCCTGTTGACCCAAAATTGAACTGAACCGAATTGAACCGAACCGAAAATCAACCGACCCGAAATGACCCGAAGCACAATAAAACCGAACTAAACCGAATCGAACTGAACAGAATGACATCAGACCTGAAATAACCAAAATTGAAATGACTGAAACCGAACCCGAACCGATTAACCCGTTTGCCACCTCTACGTTCATGTAATGAATAATTAGTCAAGATTGACGTTTCTGGTATTCATCAATGGCTCTCTTTATTGCTAATAAAAAATGATACTACAAGGGTTGGATTTTGACATTGGGAAAGAGCGTGGGCGAGGTGACTTTTTGCACGGCTGAATGCGAAATGAGTACCCACTCGGGGGAGGAATCGGAATCATATAATTGTGTTAGCCAAAGGCCAAAGCAGTAGAGTACGGCCACATATAGCAGGTCAAGTATTCCCCTCTCACTGTAAGAATCTACTTTTTTTTAGTTTTGCTGAAGTTCAATATCGCATAATCTTCTCAGGATTCGAAAATCTTACATTGCTTAAAAGATTTAAGGCTTTATTTTACTAAATCAATTAATTGCTGGTGAAATTTTTCTTTTTTAATAGCAACTCGTATTTAACTTTAAAGTTGATACGGTTGTCAATACACGTCGAGTATAATAGTAGGTTTATATCACAAATAAATACTTAAAGTATACTAAGTTTTTTATTTAGCTATCTAAAGTATTTTTTTCGTCAAAGTAAATACACAAAGTATACCACCTTTTTCATCTAGGTACCTCTAAAGTATTTTTTCGTCAAAATAAGTACTTAAAGTATATTTTTTAGTCAAAATAAGTACCTAAGGTATTTTTAATCAATGTCGCACGTCAACTTTTAGATAAAAAATATATAGTTTAGGTACATATTTTGACAAAAAAATACTTTAGATTCTTATTTGACCAAAAAATGTTTTAGGTACTTAGATGAAAAAAGTGATATACTTTAGGTACTTATTTATGATATAAGTCATAATTGTAAGCAGTGGCGGATCCACATGGTGACTTGGGTGGGCCTGTGCCCACCCTGAATTTTTTAAACCTTATACATTTAGCTTCAATTTTCATATTTTTTATAAATTAGTCCTTAAATTTTATGACTTGTGCCCACCCTGAAATTTTGAAATTTTTATGATTTGTATCCATCCTAAAAATTGTTTTGATTTGTGCCCACCCTCAAAAAAATTTCTAGATCCGCCACTGATTGTAAGATATAAGGTAAACTGCATTGGTAGTCACTGAATTTTTAGGATATTTCACTTTAATCATCAAACTTATAAAACTTCCATTACAATCATTAAACTTGTAATTCGCTTTCATTATTATCACTGTTAAGAAATGGTGACATGACACGTTAAAATCTTCTTCCCTAAAACAAACCCCTAAGGTCCCAAATTTGTAGCCACCACAAAGACTAAATTTTCGATGATCAGAGCGATCGGCTGTCAACCCCAACGATGGGAAGGATGTGTTTGACCAGAAGATTAACATAGTTCGTCTTCAAGTTGATCCGACTGTTGGCAGTGGCATATCATAATTAATTTAAGTTTAAGGTCTAAAATTTGTTGATCTGTCACTTTTAACCGTAATATTAACTTGAAACTAAACTATGTTAATCTCTGACCAAACAGATCATATTGTTGGAATTGACCGACAACAGTTTCGTTCGTTGAAAAATCGACTTGTACAATGGCTGCAAATTTGGAACCTTAGGGTTTTGTTTGGGGACTAAAAGTTTAACGTGCCATGTCAATTTTTTTTAACGACAACGATCGCAATAAAAGCGAATTAAAGTTTTGTAATTGTAATACAAGTTTTAAAACTTTGATAACCACAATAAAAGTGTACTAAAAATTCAACAACTACAGGTATAAGTTACTTTAAGATATATTATATTTTTATCAAGAGATTCGAGTTTAAATTTTAACATTGTTTTTATATATTTTTTATTTTTCACTGAAAATTATCTAGAAATAGTCCTATATACAACTTATATTTGAGAGGTAGAGACGAAAACAAAGAAAACGAGCTTTAGGAAGGAATATCAATAAAACTAATGTTTCTTTGACTAAAGTATAGATCCGTCGGTGCATTTCGTAAATTTAATCGAATTTAGGGGTGAGTAAAACTCGACTCGAAAAAATTAAAATTTTTGACTCGATTCGAGGTGAAAAAATTTGACTCGTCTTGACTCGACTCGAAAAAAATTCAAATAGAGTTCGAGTTGTAAAATAGAAATTCAAATAACTCAAATAACTCGAATTTTTAGTAATTAGTGGATTGATTTTTAAGTTCTAGTCGAGTCCTTTAATTTTTCTTGATATATATACCAATATACAAAAAATATGAAGAAATATATGCCACACATGAAAAATATATGAATAAATATATATGCATATCTTATATGATTAGAGAAATTCATTTAAATTGGAATAAAAGTGTACAATAACATGATAAATAATTACAATTAAATTTGTATAGGAACTCGAAAACTCGACTCGACAGAACTTGACTCGAATTTCATAAACTCGACTTGAATCGGAAAAATTTCAAATAAAGTTTGAGTTGTAAAATATGACATGTCAACTCGAATAACTTAAATTTTTTTGACTCGACTCGATCAAACGCCCATCACTAATTGGATAGGTTATGTAATATGTATTAAATATCATTATTGTTAAAATATTGTTTATTTTTATATAAATATTTGATTTTATTTAATGGAATATATATACTTTATAAAGGAGTTGAAATTGTGAGATCATTATTGGTCTTATATTGTTCTCGCCAATGATGATGCTTTTACTTTTAAAACAAGTAATCGTTTTTATAGGTTAAAGTTTCAATATATAAGTAATTGTTATAGGAATAAATTCATTGTTGCACAAAATCCCCATATAAGGTCATTGTTAATGAAGTTCGATGATAATACTAGTGTTTAGGGTTCTAAAATTTTAGATTTTGAACTTTATTATACATAAGTTTGACTCTTAATTTATTATAACCCGTGTTTAAATATATTTAAATTTGTTCCTATAATTTTAGCTTATTTAATGTCCTAATCATGGATGCTTCGATGGGGTTCTTTTGAATGTAATATATTAAATATACGAAAATGCATAATTTATCAAGATAAGATTTATCCTCCATCATCGATTAATGTTGTTGTTTATATCTATCTTTTGGTTGAGTTTTAACTTCTTCCTTGTAAATTCTCATTATAATTTTGGATATTTGCTCTCTTAATTTGGGTAATGTGCATGTCCGTCTTACGGTCCATGTTCAGGGTGCGAGGCTGCCCCTCTCAAGTCCTAACAATGTCGTCTCCAATGTTTGAACTCATGTTCTTTCCTTGAGAGTACAATATGCCTTACCAATGCACCCAATACTTGTTGCTAAATATTTGCTCTTTTTAATAAAATTTGATGTTTCTATAAAAAAAAACCCAATAGATTTATAATATTTCATAGTTCGATAATCATACGGTCCATATTCATGTAAACTATGTCATATAAATGGGTTTAAATTTAATTTTTCTCTACATTTTTAATTTCAATTTCATATAGACTGTTAAACTATTGGATAATTAATTAAAAAAGACCTTACACGCATACCCTACTGATATTCTTCTATCATAGCCGCCGCGCTCTCTCTCAAAAAACCTAATTTTTCTTCTCTCAAAGTGCAGCCCTCGTTCTCTCTTACTTTTATTTTTCTTTAAACACCGGCGGCGGTACCAGTCTTAATACTGGTTGCCGCCGCCGGGATTTATCGTTTTGTTTGTTTTATTTTTTAGTTTTCAATAAATTACTCTGCTCCTGTGGCACGATCTATTTTGCTCTTATGGCACGATCTATTCTACCATATGGTACGTTTTTGTTTTTGTTTTGTTTTCATTAGGGTTGGATCTGACGACGCCACGACTGATCAAGATGGCGCTTTTTCATAATCATGGTGATCTTCCCTACTATGGACCCTCGATTTAAAATTGGATACGCGGTTTGCGCTTGTGGATAGTTATTCACGACGCTCGGCTCTGATTTGCGGTTCTCGGTGGTCTTTTGTGGTCTGTTTGCCGATGCAGTCAGATTTGTTCGTATCTATTTTTTGATTGAGTCTTTTGGATAGGTTTTTAACCTTTTTCATGTTTAGTCCTTGTATGATCTTAAGTGGCTAGTTTTAGGAAAATGTCCAAATTATGTTTTTAGTTTACAATGATAATTGTAAACGATTATTGTAATTTTGGGTATTTTCTTGTTTAATAAAATTAGCGGCTTTTATTCAAAAAAAAATTTAATTTTTCTCTACTATATTACTATATAGATCTAGGCAATGATCAAATACGAAAAATTGCGTTGCAAGTTGACCTTTTGACATGAGTAAAATTTTTTTTTGGCCTTAACTATGCCTTTTTATGTGCCCCTACCAAAAAATATTTAAAAATTAAATTCTAAGTCATAACCCTAATTTTCATATCCTAAACATTAAAAAATACATCATATCCTTAATTCCCTACACCCTAACCTTACGCCCCAATTTTAAACCCTAAACCCTAAACCCGCTATTTTAAAATAGAGGCATTAATGGGGACATAGTTAGGGGTAGACGATTTCCATCCCTTTGACATTGCCTATAAATTGGTTTGTTCCAACTTGTTGCCACTCGTGCACTTGTTTGAACTTACAAGATTTAGATAATATTATCTTCACTCTCTCATTTGCTCTAATCTTCCATCTTTTGGGTAGACAATCATTCTTTGAACTACAAAGGTAAGATTTCCCAAGACAACATTGATTACTGTTATTTACTGAAATGAAACATTGGTTTTGTTTTTGTTTTTTTTAACTTAAAAAAGGTTGCTGTTTTCTGAAAGGTTAATGATGATGAGAGTTCCACTGTCTTTGTGCAAAGAAACGGTGTCGTCTTTACTTGACATGCCATCCGGGGTGCTCAAATCGGACTTCTTTAGTCCTAGGCGACATAAACAAATGGTTGTGATCCTAATGGGAGCAACCGGAACCGGGAAATCGAGACTCTCTATCGATCTCGCCACTCGGTTTCCAGCAGAAGTGATAAATTCGGATAAAATTCAGGTCCATGAAGGGCTTGACATAGTCACCAACAAAATCACTGAGGAAGAACGGTGTGGAGTTCCACACCATTTATTGGGTGTAATAAGTCCCGATGCTGATTTTACTGCAACGAATTTCGTCGACATGGCGTCACACGCCATGGATTCGATCGTGTCCCGAAGCCAGCTTCCGATCATAGCCGGTGGCTCGAATTCGTTCATTGAGGCCTTGGTTGATGACAAACACTTTAGATTCCGATCGAAGTACGAATGTTGTTTCCTTTGGGTGGACGTAGCAATGCCAGTGCTCCATCGGTATGTATCAGACAGAGTAGATAAGATGGTTGAGAATGGTATGGTTGATGAGCTCAGGAGTTTCATTGATTCCAATGCCAATTATTCAAAAGGGATCGGCAAAGCCATCGGAGTCCCCGAATTCTACCGGTACTTCCGAGCCGAACCGTTTTTAGACAAGCGAGGCCGTGCTAAACTGCTGCAAGAAGCAATCCAAGAAATCAAAAGAAACACTTGCAGATTAGCTTGTCACCAACGGGAGAAGATTAACCGGTTGAGGAACAAGAAGAATTGGAAGATACACCAGCTGGACGCGACCGAAGCGTTTCGCAGGAGCGGCGGAGAAGCAGACGAGGCATGGGAAGAGCTTGTAGCTGGTCCAAGTACAGAGATGGTAGCACAGTTTGTATGTGATATCAGGTCTAGAGCTGCACTGCTCACTAGTCCTGCCATTAGAGTTCCCTGTGGTATAATGCTGTAAAATCATGGATTCCAAACATAAAATAATGGAGATTTTCTCGTTAATGGAAGTCACTTTTTGGAGGGAAAAAAAGATACTTAGATTACATGGCCCCTGCCATATGGTGATATGAAAGCATTCTTTGTTTTTCCTTGTTGGTGTCTCGTCCATTTTCTTTTGTACATGTACAGATTTCTTATTAATTATTATATCAGAAACTACAGTTTTGATATTCCATTTTGACAGATTAGTAAATTAGTACATTTCTTTTTATCAAAACCAAATCATTGAAACTGAGATTCGGTGGCCGTGCAGTTGGAACGCACCTTTGAAATCCAGGTGCTGACTCGGTTGACTTGCTTCTAAGTTTATAGTGGGAGAAGTTGAATCTGTTGGATGTACTCGCCTGCCGGCTCATGCCTTGCCCATGATTTTGTGCTAAGTGTATTGCTAATAAAACAAAAATAATTAATAAAATAGTAAAAAATAATTATTAATAGGATTAATATCTTATACACTGGCGGTGGAAACTGAAAGTTTCCACAAGCGCCTTAGTTTTAGGGTATAAGGAGTTAGTTTAGGGGTTTAGGTGTAGGTGTTTAGAATTTAGGGATAATTTTTTTAATTTAAGGTTTAAGGTTATAATTTAGGGTTTTTAAGTTAGGGACAATCTTCTGTCTTGCATAAGCATACAACCTAACACTACATGCAACGCATCACTATGGTTTAAAATTTTTTTTTTTGACCACCACTATCTCACCACAAGGTCTAGTCATATGTGTCCCTACTTCCAAGGTCTCAACACGTACATCAAATTTTCTTACATGCTCACACAAAAGGAAGTATCCGTGGAAATTGCAACTACACCTGTGCACAGCTGATAGTCTTCGACCCTCTTGTTTTTAGACTGGTTCTTCAACAAAATCTGATTCTTCTAGAATATTCTTAGAGCATCTCGAAACTTCAAAATGCAGTTCTAATCGCACACAAACAATCATGCTTGAACTTGTTCTATAACATCGGTCCTGACGACTCAAAACATCCCACTACCAAACAATCCGAATTTAAAGCTCAAGACTTCCTTCACGGCTCAACTATATCGGAAGTAACTTCATCTCTCCTTCTCGCTGGAAGACAACTCAGACGCACACTGGCCCAATCACACATATTGATTTCCACTCACGGACACTGAACGACTGTCTTGTATGAAAACCATAGGCTGAATCCCAACGATCACCAACTAGCATTTCTGAATTTCAGATTACACAAACGAGACCCATACCCTGATTTCGCCTCAAAGAACTAAGATACTCATACTTGACTCTAACACTTCACTGGGCACATTCAAACTTTGTATGCTTGCTATCAATATACAGAAGTGCAGACTCAGAATCAATCAGAAGGGAACAAGCTCAAAACTGTACCAAATGCTTACCTACTATATCATCGATAACACTCTGACTCCCACTCATAGGTCGTCACCTCTTTCACCACTAACACCAGAAACGATCACATCGTTCCTCATCAACAGGAACCAACCCACATACACACTAACTCAGTCAACCAAATTGTACCTCAACTCCGGCACAACCATACCTCCCTAACCAAGATGATGGACTCCCTCAACATCATTCACATTTTCAGAACCCACAGTTTCCACTTACCGATTCACAGTCCATGCTTTGGCCTCAAACTTACCAAAAAGCAGTAAACTAACAACAACAATACATTAACATATAAACTGGGTTAGCAAAGGAAAAGGTCCAAGTGGCTCAAGTATGATTTCCTCACTCAAAATCTCTTTTTCCGATGTAATAGAAGCAATGGGACTCTACTCAACATGCTTCAAGCAACTCAACACACATACATGCACAATCATGCATATTACAAGGCATACTTGCTAAACAAGCAAACATATGCGTACGATCAAACAACATACCTTCTCCATCAAACAATCACACATCACCGCATACATGTGTAATGAGCAACATGCTTTTAAACAAACAATCAACATACTTGTCACACAGGCAATCATACTTACAAAGCAAGCAATCATTCATTACAGCATGCTCGAATAACAAGCAACATGCTTACATGATAAGCAAACACCGTGCATATCAATCATAAAACACAACTTACTTCACTTACCTGCCCAAGGTCTCGGAAACCTTAAGCTCTGATGCCAACAAATGTAACCCCCTCATCCCGGTCTAGCCGAATGACCGGTCCAAGTGGGTCACACGGGGAAAACCGAAGCGAAACCCGTTAAGGTTCCCCCTCGGTTAGCAACCCTATTTTTTTTCCATTAATTAATCTTGTCTAAATGCATTATTAAGTCCTAAGTGAAGCACGGCAGCGGAAACACGAACGATATATCAACGACCCACCAAATCTGCATATTAAAACAATCCATTTATCCTTTCTAAGCATGCTGTATCAATACAGCTCTCTAGTGTATCAATACAGCTATAGTGTATCAATACAGCTATAGTGTATCGATACACTCTCTAGTGTATCAATATAGCTATAGTGTATCGATACACTCTCTAGTGTATCAATACAGCTAAAGTGTATCGATACACTCTTTAGTGTATCAATACAGCTATAGTGTATCGATACACTCTCTAGTGTATCAATACAGCTATAGTGTATCGATACACTCTTTAGTGTATCAATACAGCTATAGTGTATCGATACACTCTCGAGTGTATCAATACAGCTATTGGTCAACTAGGTCAAACCGTATCGATACGCTTAGTCACCGTATCGATACGACCCACACTCCACCACTCCTAAAAAAAACAGAGAGTTGGGACCGTATCGATACACCCTAGTGTATCGATACACCCGTATCGATACACCCTAGTGTATCGATACGCCTGACCTAAAATCTGCCATTTATGCAAGAGTGTATGGATACAGCACTTTAGTGTATCAATACGCCCTGTTTTGCAAGACTCCCAACTTCAACATATTCAAAGCATGATTATGAACCATCATACATACATGGTAAATTATACATTAAGAACCTTTCATACATGATACTCAACATGAGCATACCTTAATCAACTAAGGAAAATCATGCATTCAATTAAAAGAAAGCAAGCAAGCACATAAGGTCTCATGCTTCAACATCCATACACTTAGGCATCCTCACAAGACATATGTCCAACACACATGATAAGCAATTTAAATATCTACCAACATACATCACTCAAGCATTCATCAAGGCATGCATCATAAGTGACATTTACAAATCAAACAAGGCATCTAAGTGCCAAACCAAATCAACACACATCAAAGTATCAAGACACACAACACTTATCCCATTGCTTTACTATTACAATCTTTTAATTTATAAATCATACATTGAGCTCACCAAAAGCAACACTTGAAGACCTTTCCTTTTCTTTGCCACCCACAAGCTATTTATCTGTATTGTCGAACAAAAGAGAGCGTAAGCATAAAAGTTTAGTGAGGGTAAGCTCATAAAATAAACCTTCGACAATACAGGGTCCAAGCTCGAGCAACTATCATGATATAATACATGATTTTACTTGCGATCCACATGAGCCATAAATATAAATGATGCATGAACATATTACCAAATTCATGTCATGCTCAACAACTTATAAATTCATCATACAATGATACATAACTCAATGTATTAATCACATCATATATTGCTTCACATTTGAAAACACATTTCATAACACATTGATACACATATCAATTCATATTAGCATGTATGCATAATCTCATATTGGCATAAACATGCTTTCTCATATTGGCATAAACATACTTTCTCATATTGGCACCTAGCTATGACTCGAATACGCGGATAACATGTTGGAACGCATTTTCCAACAACACAACCATTACCTGGCGGTGGGATTCCACTCATCACCGTTCACGCGGAGGGGATTCCACTCATCCTCACGCCTCATCTCACGCGGAGGGGATTCCACTCATCCTCACGCCCGTCGATGGGATTCCACTCATCACCGACCCTGCATGGACGGGATTCCACTCATCGCCACATGCCCTACGGATGGGATTCCACTCATCATCACGTAGAATATATATAAATTTCCGGTGGAATATTACATCACCGTACTCCTCCTTGGTGCCTTAACGCCACCAAGGCCACGTACGTTTTGACTCAATTTGTGTGCACACTCATCCTAATGATCGATCATTGTACCCAAGCATACTAGTGCCAATAATAATCAAATTTCACCACCTTTGATGTTCAAGAGTCATAATATGGCATCTTACATCATATTAAGCTCAACATCAAATATCTCAACAACATAATATCATTTTCAAGAGTCATAATATGGCATCTTACATCATATTAAGCTCAACATCAAATATCTCCACAACGTATTATCATAATGTCATGTTCAAGAGTAATAATATGGCATCTTACATCATATTAAACTCAACATCATCATACACAATTTACAATCCAAACCACATGCATAGCAATGCATCAAACCATGCCTCAACAACATGTATAACACATTATACATAATCATCTTAACACAATTCATCATGAGGCATAACATAAATTAAAGAGATCATCCAATGTCTCTAACTAAAGCTTAGGATTAGGCTACCACCCTAATCCTAACTCTAGGTGAGTCTACTAATCTCAACCTAGTCCACATGCTCGAACCATTTGCTCAAAACCATTTAAAATATTTTAACCACTCACCGACTACTTCATTAGCACAAGCCGACAAGCCTACCAAGCATCCAAGTTTCCGGATTCGAGCCCGAAGCTTCACCATTGATTTCTCTTGCTTCTAACCATTCAAAAACAATATATTAACCTCAAAATCAGTCACAAACCCAAAGTTTAACATCAACACACAAATCCACTTCAATTCTCACAATTCAAAGCCAAGTTCATTCTTCAATTTCTCATTTTCGTACTTCCACAAAAACCCGTCAAAAATCAGAATTGTAGTCATCCAAAACACTCTTAAACATGTTCAAAACACTGCCCAACTATAGTATAACCATCAACCCCCAATTTCCAACATTAAACACACAATTTAAGCCATGAACAATCCCCAAAATCACCAAATCCGAGCAGCCATGAAAAACAGTCCAAAACTTGTGATTTCAACATATTTAACACATTCAAACACTTCCAAAACAACCCCCAAATATTACTCTAACATCAACCATCAAATTCCAACATAAATCATACCCAAAACTCATCTAAAAACCTTCCTAAAAATCCACCAAAACCCAATTTCGGAAATTTTATAAAACACCTCAAAAATTGCTCATTTTAACATATTATGTGTATTTTAACATGATTAAACAAAGCCCCAACTCAATTTATCAAAACAAGATGAAAAATCCCTTAAAAACCCAAACTTTGATATGAACCCTAATTTTCAAAACTCCATAACTTTGAAATCTAAGACTATAGATAGATAGAGGATGAAGAGGAGATTAAGAAAACATAATTACCTTTCAAAAACCCCTTGAATTGATGAAGAAATCAAAGGAAATAGTAAAGAGAGTTTGGGAGAATTTGGGATGGTTTGCACGGTGAAGAAGAAAGGAAATGAGAAAGATGATAGCTTTCTAATGATAAGGTTATCCTTATTTTTGTTTTGGTTTAATTACCAAAATGATCCCTCCCTTTCTTTCTAAACTCAATTTGCTCACACTAAGGTCAATTTGATTAAAACAAATTTTATCGACTCGGACCAACTAACCCGACTAACTTCTAGCCCCAAAACACGGGTGTTACATTTTAAAATTTATATTACAATTACAAAATTTTTAATCTGTTTTCATTATGGTTATTGAGGTTAGTTGTTGTTAAAAAATAATAACGTGACACAATAAAGTATTCTTTCCTAAAACAAAATACTAATTTTCAATTTTATAGCCGCCACAAAGGTAATTTTTTTTCTTTTGAATCGAATGGTCATTGGTCAATTACAATGGTGGGAAGAACATGATTGGTCGAAAGTTTAGCATAGTTTGAATCGGTGGATAAAAAAGTTGATTCGACGGGTGAAATTGATGGATAAAGAAGTTTTATTTTTAGTTTCGGTTAAAATTTAATTGATATTTGAGGAGATTAAGAAGTTGTTCAACGAGTTTGAACCGATGGAAAGGAAGAAAAATGAGGGGAGTAGATTGGTGATATTTCGACCAAAGAAATCACTAAATGAAGACAAAAACGACGACGAAAGGAGACGACTGTTCAATAGAGACTAAAAGGTAAAACTTTTTAATTTATCATTGTTAATAGGCATGTTCACTTGAAACCAAACTATGTTAATCTTTTAGCTAAATAGAGTCTTCTCACCATTGCGATTGACCGACGATCGCTTCGTTCATCCGAAAATCATTTTTTTGAGGCAACTGTCAATTGTTAAAATTAGGGTTTTTTGGAGAAGAAAATTTTAATGCCAATTTTCAACAATAGTGGTCGTAATGAGAATAAATTAAAAATTCAATGACTATAATACACATTTTTAAAGTTTAGTAACTAAAGTGAAAACATCTTAACAATGCAGTAACTACATGTGTAGTTTGCCTTTTACTATTTACATATAAAATATAACTCAATGGAGAAGTTTAGCGACTACTATTTTTTTCTATTTATTTATAGAGATCCACTAATTGACATAGTATTCTATTAAATACAAAGATTGAATTTGAAAAAACCACAACCATTATTGTATTACAAAATCTTAAAAGATTTTATTGAAAAAATTCTCATTTAATGTATTAGAGTTTAGGATTTATGGTTTATGGTTAGTGTTTTAGGGTTTAGGGTTTAATGTTTAGAGTATATAGTTTATGGTTTATGGTTTTAGGATTTAATGTTATGGTTTAAAATTTATGGTTTATAGTTTATAATTTAAGGTTTTATGGTTTAGATTTAGGGTTTATGATTTTAGGGTGCCACGATATTCAGTCCGATGATGCAAAACACGAATCGCATCTTGGCAGTCTGTCTCAACCTCTACAAAGCTAAGCCCCCGCTCCTATGAGTGCCACAAGAATCCCCCATAATTCGGCCTCCACCACCGTACAAATTTCGATATGCTTATGGAAGCCTACTAGCCATTTACTCGTATGATCCCTTAGCACTCTATTGTTGGGTCACACTAGTACATCTCATGGTGCAGTGGAAAAATTATTCGATGATTACCACCAGAGATTTATGTATGAGGAATGAATTTGGGTGAATAAGGGTGAATAATTACATGTTTAAAATTTAGAATTCTAAATTTAGATAAGATAGATATTCAATCACGATTATAACGCTCCGATCTCTACGTAGTTCACTCAGTTGAAATGAGCATATAAAATTTTCTAAACCATTTAAAAAGGAACAAGCATATAAAAACTCTCTAAACTATTTAAAGGATTTTCCCCAAAAATACATTGTATAAATAAAGGACATTGAAAAAGAGTTAGCGATTTTTGTCCCAAATTAAACCCTTACTAAATTTTAAAATTTTAAATTAATGGTTTAGGGTTTAGGGTTGGCTATTTTTGTCCCAAATTAAACCCTTACTAAATAATTAACATTTCAAAAACCCTTTTGCATTCTGTTTTCTTCTCTGCAGATCTTCATTTTTATTTTGCACTAACCCCCCGATTTCTGTCCCCACCAAGTTGATATACACTAATATTTTTCGTTTTACTCTCTTTTTTTGCCACATACTAGCAGGTGATAATTCGTGTTAAAGCTAAAATTATAACATATTGTCTATTTTTAATTGATATTTTTAGATGACTTTAAGACTTGACCATGGTTTCTTAATAATATTTAGCGTTCGGTATGTAATTCCTAATTATTCCTAATATTTTTATACTGAAAAAAAATACAATGCTTGAGCTCTGATTAGTGGAGAAGTTCTTAGAGAATGAAACATTGATGATATATAAAAATTAACATGATAGTAGCAATATATGTTTGCATGAAACTAAATATCCATAAGTTACATAGAATAAAGCACAATGAGGTGAAACTCTTGGTGGTCTTAGTCGCCCCCCACATGAGAAAGTGACACTGCAGGCTTCTCCAACACCGACGGTGTATCGATTCAGAGGCCGCGAAAGGAAGAGAGGCAAGTGAACTAGCATATCACACACACAACTGGTCTCCACCATCTTCAGCCATCGACAACAATAATCTTGTTCGGGCGCGATCTCTTTAGCCTTATGCTTATGCTTGTGTTTGTGCTTGTTGTGCCTTCCTCTTTTCTTTCTGATCCCGGTCCCATTTCTTTGACGATTCCTCTCGATTCTATTTCTATTTCCGTTTCTTTCATCTGGTGTGTTGGATGAAAGAAACGATTATGGGACTAGTGAAGTCGTTCCACATGCATAGTTCACAAGGGTTAGTTGGGAAGCGCAAAGCGGGCAGAGGTGGGGCGGTGGTAATGTTCGCCTCGGAATCGGTGGCATTATAGGCAGTTGGATAGGCAAGGCTACGAAGAACATCGAGGAGAGAAACAAGATCGGCATCCCGACCTTTTTCATTATGAACCAAAAGAAGAGGGGGATGTTGGGGTTCTCACCATTGTTGTTATTTCAATTTATATACTCTTGATTTCATAAAGTTGTTGCATTGTTTACTGTGAGGCAACTAAGAATACTAAAAAAACAGGGATGCTAAAGTGAATGAGGGATGGTTTGTTGATGTTATTTGAGAAGGTAGCTAGGTGCCAAATTGTTGACACTTTTAAATATGGATCTATATGTGACTGATCCATGTAAATTAAATTTAGCTTGATTAATATGTCACTACATAAAGGATGTGTGATCGAGTATGCTTAAATGATCCTCTAATTTATGACTGATGATAGATGTGGATAGTCATGGTATAGATATTGCGCCAAATTATTAAAAAAGTTGTGATATTACCTTATGCTTTATTCGAATAAGAGTTGTGCTTTCTTTACATCCAAGCCCTTAAACTTTAATTGATTGCTAAATAAGTCCTTAATAAAAATTCAAAAATTAATTAAACCGTTAAAACATTTTATATCTAATTGAGACCTTACTGTTAACAAAAACAATCAATTATACCATCCCTTAATGATATACTATTGATCGATTAAGCCTTTAAAATATTTGACATTTAACATTATTAAAAACATTTTGTCTAATTGTGTAGTGAATTATCTCTCAGATGTATCCTAAATTTAAGTTTCATTATCAATAAATTCCGAATTAATTTTTTTAATCTAAATCTAGATGTATTATGATATTATTCAAAGGAAAAATATATGATGCACTGGCGGTGAAAATATTTTGTTTCTATAAGCGCTCTAATTTTATGGTTTAGGGATCTAGTTTAGACTTTATAGTTTAAGGGTTTAAAATTTATGGTTTGTGATTAGAATTTAAGGTTTAAAGTTAGGGTTTATGGTAATATGTTAGGAATTTAGATTTTTACATATAACCCTAAAGTCTAAATTCAAACCATAGTTCCTAAATTCTAAGCACATAAACATAAACTCCTAAACTATGAACCCTAAATTGAATCTTTAAACCCTAAAATTAGACGTTTGTAGAAACAAAACGTTTCCACCGCATATGCATAGTATAATTACCCTTATTTAAATGTACATTATTGACTTATAACTTTATATGAACCCATTGAGTGTTCCGACGATAAAGAATGACATCATTTCTTTTAAGTAATTCAAATTCAAATAGCGTAGTTTGCATATTGTGTACATTACTACCATGTAATCAGATAATAGTATTAAAAAATTCAAAACTTAATTATAATTTTGTACCAATTTAATTTAACAATTAAAAGTTCAAAATAAAGTATGGAGTTTAAAATTTTATTTGGGTGTCATTTAAAGTTTAAAGGTGATAAAAATTCAAGAATTGATTTAAAATACTCCTTAGCTTTTTAAAAAGTAACAAAATAGTCAACATAGTCTTGACCGTATCATGTGTCAATACAAAATCGAATTAATTATTATAAAAATTTAATAATCAATCAATTTAAATTAATCTTATTTCTAATATGTCATCTCATTAAACTAATTTATAATTAAAAAGGATTTAGTTTATTTAAACCTTTAAAATAAAATGATTGATTAATAAAATTTATACATTATTTAATATATCACTTTATTATTCTAAAAATTGAACAAGAATAAATAAACATGAATCATTCATTCAATCCGACAATAACTCAATAAGATATATATATATATATTCTTTTTAATTAATTTTCTCTACAAAATCTCTGTCTGCATAAAGAATGTTTGACAGGTTGTTGTCGGTTTGACCCACAACAGTATTTTGGGCCGTTAACGGGCTTTCCCAAGAAAAAACAGCAGGAAAAATCAACGTAGAAATGGAGACTGAGATTTAATAAAGAACTCTATGATTTGACCGCTCCCCCTGCTCTAACGCTGTTGTCCCTTTCTTATTTAGTTATTTACTCATACACGTCGCACTGCACCCCAACTACTCCAAAAAAATAAGCAAAAAGCAAGAGCCTTCACCGGAGATGTTGTTGGAAAACGCCATAGCCGTAGCTCGGACATTCATGGCGTCTCCATCGTCACCCAAAGACATCGTCTTTGAACCCGACGACATCCCTTTCGGCTCCTTTGAGTGGTTCGTCTTTGCCGGAGTTTCTTGCTTGCTCGTTCTCTTTGCCGGAATGATGTCCGGTCTTACCTTGGGCTTGATGTCTCTGAGTCTCGTTGACCTTGAAATTCTACAGAGAAGCGGAACTATCGCCGAAAAGAAGCAAGCTGGTAAATTCCCATTCCCATTTCAATTTTCACTTTTGTTTTGTTTTATTAGTCAACGGTAACAGTAAAACTAGTAACATTTCCGAGTAATTAAATATGCTAACTTTACTGTTTCAAGTTATAGAATTTTGATATCATAGACCAGACTGAAAACCCAGATTTTATTTTGCCTTGTTTTATGCCCAATTATTATCATTTATTTACATTGTTACATGTCTGCAGCTGCTATCTTACCAGTTGTTAAAAAACAGCATCAGCTTCTGGTAACATTGCTTCTGTGTAATGCGTGTGCCATGGAGGTGAACATTTATTTGTTGTTAAAAAACAGCATTCAGCATTTCCTTTGCTTATCCTTATGCTATTGATTTTGTGTTCTTGCAGGCTCTTCCTATAACCCTTGATAAAATGTTTCACCCCTTTGTTGCAGTGCTGCTGTCTGTTACTTTTGTTCTGGCTTTTGGAGAGGTATTACATATTGTGTTTCTTAATGCTTCATTCTCAGCTATTTAAGCCTTTCAAAGGGGTTTATTTATTTAATATGTCCTTTTTTGGATCAGATAATTCCACAAGCAGTATGTTCAAGATATGGACTTGCTATTGGTGCAAACTTTGTGTGGCTCGTGCGTGTTTTGATGATCATTTGTTATCCCATTGCTTACCCTATTGGAAAGGTAGTATCTCGCCGTAATTCCTTGGCTAAAAATTGTGATTCTAATAGCATTATTTGGATAGCGAGGTAGCTTCCCTTTTGAGTTTATACTACGTTAATCACCTAGCAAACATTCGTGTTTGGTTAGTAAAAGGGGTGTAGTTCAATAAGAGTCTAAGTGTTAGTGGGTCTTTTAGGAGGTTTTGCATTGAACAAAGTTACAAGTTCTGATGAATTGAGTATTGCGCAAAGTTCCTTGGCACCTTCGGTATATGATGCCTAAGTCTTGATACTTTTTGACTCCATTCCGACAATCATATTCTGGATACCCCTAGGTATATGATATTCCTTGAGAGCTGTGGTTTTCTTGGATGTTAAATTCTGTTAGAGGTTTTATAACATTCCTTTTTCTACTTATTCTCCTACATTCTCGGGCAATATGGCTTTAGGTTTTGGATGCTGTGATTGGTCATGGCGACGCATTGTTTAGACGGGCTCAATTAAAAGCCCTTGTCTCTATCCACAGCCAAGAGGTAACTGCTTAAACTAGACAAGATAATATTGCTAAGTAAGTTGTCTTTGTTTCATTTGAACTTCCACTGAAATGTCATTTGTTTCCTTAATAGGCTGGCAAAGGTGGTGAACTAACACATGATGAGGCAACCATCATTAGTGGTGCACTGGATTTAACCGAAAAGGTAAATGCTGTTGGAATTGAATTTCATGAGTAAAATTGGCCTGTCTCTTTACATATCTATCTATGACTGAGTATTCAGATGTTTCATATTGTAGAAGATGAACATTTTTATTTGACAATACACAATGAACAGGTATACTGAAATCTGGATCTTATCTATGCAAAAGCAGCTTGATAAAACATACAAACACTAAATCTAACTAGTTGTAGTTATCAAATGGTAACAGATCTTTTAATTGGACAGTGACACCTGCCTCTAATGTTTTGGAAACTTACCTGGCCTGGTCCATGCTCGGCTCTTAACTTTTTATTATTTAAATTGAAGATATAGAGCCCAAAATGCTTAGGTTGTAATATGCAAGGTTTTGATAGCCTTCTAAGGGATGTATGTAAAGCTTCTTCCTCTCTCTCTCTCTCTCTCTCTCTCTTTCTCTCTCCCTCTCTCTCTTCCTTTCGAAGTGCTTGTCCCTCTTGGAGTCTATTCATTTCATTTTTACCTTCCCCCTTTTACATAGCTCAGAAACTGATAAGAGTTCATTGCCGGAGTCTTTGCAAAATGGTTGCAATCATGATGCTTCTTGTACATGCAGACTGCAGAGGAGGCTATGACACCCATTGAATCAACATTTTCCTTGGATGTCAATTCGAAATTGGATTGGTTAGTTTCATCTGGATGGTGTTCTTTCTGTTTTCACGTCATTTTTGCTTCTTCATCTAGCCATCGAAACAAGTTAGAGGTGACACACAGTCCTATTGCTTTGTTATTCTGGGGAAAGAAAAGAGAGTAAAAAACTGAGAATGAGGAAAGGATTGAATTTAATTTGTATCTTATAATGGTCAGGTGCAAACTATGCATGTCAGAAGTTCAATAAGAGTTCATGTGGAAAATGAATTGTCATAGACATAGATTAAGAACCCTATCCTGATATGGAGCATACTTTCTTTTACTTCTTTAATCTCTTTCTGCTGCTTCTTTAATCTCTTAGTGGTAAAATCCTAATGATTGAAGTGCTTCATTCAATATTAGTATTGAAGTTAGGCTATAAATCGATTTATCTGCCTTTGGTGCAGGGAATCAATTGGAAAAATTCTTGCGCGTGGTCATAGTCGTATCCCGGTCTATGCTGGGAATCCGAAAAATATCATCGGGTTGTTACTGGTGTGTTCAGTTACCCATTGGCTCTCCAATGGTTTTCTTTCTGTTGAAAATTAATGGTCAGCAGTTCAACATTGAATTAAATTTTCCTTCTAAAATTTCTTACAAATTTTCCTTTGCTATGAGATTTAGGTGAAAAGTCTTCTCACAGTACGGCCGGAGACCGAGACACCAGTTAGTGCTGTTTCCATCCGCAGAATTCCTAGGTGTATACATGTAATCCATTGTTTTTTATGTCTCACTATATGTGAAGAAAGTATGATTTCTCATGCAGTAATATCTCAGGGTTCCAGCACATATGCCTTTGTATGATATCCTCAATGAATTTCAAAAGGGAAGCAGTCATTTGGCAGCTGTAGTGAAGGTTAAAGGAGAGACCGAAGACCCTCTATTCCTCGATAATGGAGAAAAAATTGATGAGCATAGAGTTACCAACGGGAATTCTCAACTAACAACCCCGTTGCTGACCAAATATGACAGTAAACCACATAGTGTTATTGATGTTCAGAAACCTAGGCCTATCACGGTCAAGACAACTCATCTACCTAACGGTGCTACAGCCCGTACCTTGCAACAGTTTTCAGAGGATACCGAAGATGGGGAAGTCATTGGTATTATTACCCTAGAAGATGTTTTTGAAGAACTTCTCCAAGTATGTGCTGTTTCTGTCAGTTTCATCAGTCTGTCACTAATTCTTCTAGCTAAATTAAATTCCTTTATTCACTCGTCTTAATCTTCTAACTTCATTTTACTATGGTTGGTGGTTTGCTACTAATTTTCTGAAAATTTGTTTTACCATGGAATTTTCATGTTGTTTCCCTTTAAATGCATTATGCAAATTGGATAGGCGGTACTTACTGAACACTTTCTCCATTGTAGGAGGAAATTGTTGATGAGACTGATGTATATATTGATGTACATAAAAGGTACACTGTTGTTTGGGTTTCATATCTTTTCTTTTCTGCTTTCACTCTTTCGGTTTGGCTAATTACTTCATCAAACATGAAATAATCTTCCCCTCACCCCTTTTAAGGATACGAGTGGCTGCTGCTGCAGCTGCTTCATCTGTTGCACGTGCTCCATCCAGTCGTAGATTGATTGCTCAAAAGCCTTCAGTAAGTAAACAACATTTACTTCATAATATCATGTTTCTCTTGCTTGCATCATTAGACCATTAGCGAAGTAAAAAACTGAAACCGGTATAAATTGGCGATACTCGTAGTTGACCTGGGAGATAAATTAAATCGTGTCCAGGATTATATACAATGTAGAAAAGAACACTTTTAGGCATCCTCCATCTATGCTATCTCTTGTCCCACTCTCTGCATACAGCTGTGAACTAATAGATGAAAAACTTCCATTAATCATCAGTTTACCTTCTCATATCCTTCAGGGTGTTCAAAGCAAGCAGGGACAAATGAAAAAGGAAATCTATGGATGATGATTCACAAACAGGGAGATCTCTTGCTAACCCAGGGGAACCACTTCCAGGCAGCCAACGATCTTAGCCATGCAAAGCCTAACCGAATACGTACATCTTACTCTGCTTGCCGTGTATTGTGAATTCTCATATCAGGTTGGGTATATTGCAGCTTGTGCATCTAGTTCAAAGTTAGAAAATTAGGCATAGTTTGTTTATGGAAACTAAATATAGCAGACAAGAAAGATACAAAAACACAGGTTTTGTTTAGAGCATGTTTCTCAGTGTCAGACTGATCTTTCTTTTTCATGTTTAGAGCATCTAGGATTTGATGTAAAAATGCAACTTCACTTTATGTATCTTCTGCTTTTCTAGCGTAATGATATTAATGTTTGAAATAACAGACCTTGCCCTTTGTTCTCTAATATGCTTTGAGTGCCTTTGCCATGAACGTCCCTTCATGCTCCTCATCGAGAACGAGCTTTCTCCCATTAACACCATTTTACATGAACCCCAGAAACCGAGTTAACAAGAATGGAAAAAGAATCTGAAACTGAAGTTTTTGAGTTCTGTTTTTGTTTACAATTTAAGGTCTGGTTTAGGGTATTTTGTTTATGTCTATGACTTAGGGTTTAAGGTTTAGAGTTTAGTGATTTTGTTTAGGATTTAGGGTTTTATGGTTTAGGGTTTGTGGGTTTATGGTTTTTTGCTCTGGTTTAGGATTTTAAGGTTTTGTCGTTTAAGGTTTTTAGGGTGTAAGGTTTAGTGTTTTAGAGATTAAATAACCCTAAACAAACCATAAACCCTAAAAACTTACACTATAAAAACCATAAGCCCTAAACATTAAACAAAAGGGCCTAACCCTGAACCCTGAACAAAAAACCAATAAACCCTAAAACCTTAAACAAAAAACCTTAAACCTTAAACACTAAACAAAGCCCTAAACCCTAAATAAAATTAAAAACCATAAACAAAAACCCTAAACTACAAACAAAACCCTAGACCTTAAATACTTAAACAACTCAATGTGAGAATAATATTATTAAATGAGTTAAATAATTAAAGAATCCTCTTAAATGTGATTCTTATTAAATGTTTAATATTAAATACAATAATTAAATTTTCTACATAATTAATGTTATTAAATTCACCGGGCATATGTTAAACAAAGCATATATCAAGCTCATAGTAGTGTACACTTTATTATTGTTATTAAAATATTAACCCAAAAAACTTATAAACTAAACTTATAGTAAATCCTAAACTAGACACACTCCTGAGAAAACAAGTTTTGTAAGACGGTATGTAAAATATTTTCTCATATTTTATACATGTTATAATCACATTTAAAATATTTTCTTTTTGTTCAGCCCATCCAGTTGAAAACTTGGACGGCGGCCGACAACTCCTACTCAACTCACAAAGTCAATTTTAATATTAAACGCCTACCATAGGTGGCCAGCGCCATTGTATACCAGTTCCATTGCCCTGTCCGAGTCGGACTCTGACCTATTATAATTTATATTGAACCTTCTCCGCTGCTCCTTCCCAATCCCAATAATACCACCCCCAACGCTGCTCCGCTTAACCAACAATGGCGCTCCTGCCAATTCCATGCTCCATCAAATTGCACACAAAAAGCAACCCTTTTCCCATCCCGCGTTTGGTTTCCGATATCCATCAATCTCACACCATTCCGTTCATCTCATCAGCGCTGAAAACATCGTACGAATCCAAAAGTCTCGACCGGTTCATAAACAACGACAGCTTTCTTCAACTAAGGCGGGGACAGGGACAGGGACGGCTTTCGGCTAACCAGACGTTGGAAACCAAGCAAAACGACGAGACATTGGAGAGAGAAGTTGAGATCGTTATGTGCAGGGTGAGGGGAGTTGTGGAGAAGTTTATGGAGGCGGAGATTCAGAAGATAAACGGAAGGTTAAAGGGAACGTCTGAAGAAGATAAATTGTTGGTGGAGAAGATGAGTAGAGAGATTGCAGACAAGATTTTGAAGCGGCCGCTTGAATATCTAAAAGCAAGTGGTTCTAATGGAGATTTTGAGAGCAGGTTGAACGACTTGGATTTGCTGATTCGTATGCTTCAAAATTCATGCAGCGGCTGTCAAAGCTGATTAACACAGACATCCCAGACATGGATAGCAACACAGCTTTTTAATTTTCATCATATAGTTTTGATTCGTTTGGATCATGGAGCAGTGATTCTGTTCATTTATTCTTTTTTATGAAAAAATAAATTATTTCGAGATCGGTTCGATCCATGAATACCTCTACAACCTTATATACCTAGAGGCAAACATGATTTAATGTATACAAAATATTGTTAACTTTAATTTAATTATATTAATTTAAAATAAAAATTTAAAATTATATTAATTTTATTTAGCGAATTTAAACTCACAAACATAATTCAATCAATTTAATATAATTTTAAATTTTTTATTTTAATCGTGCACTAAATATTAAAATATATAATAAATATTGTTAACTTTAATTTAATTATTAAATTTATTTAATTGGGTTAGATGTTTTTATGCATCATAAGTATGTTGTGTTCAAGTTCTCTAAAAACCTAAAAACGCATTTCCTTCATTCTCCATGCATTAATAGTAATACTATATATATTATATGTTATACTTCATATCACAAAATAAGCTTGACTTAGTGGCAAACACATTTTTCTTTCCACCAATGGAGTCTTGGTTTGAATTCTTTCAGCTCCAATTTTATTACTTAATTTTTTCAGTCATTAATAACAATGATAAACAAATATTATATGTAGTACTTCATATCACAAAAGTAAGCTTGGCTTAGTGGTAAGCCTAGCTTCTTTCCACTAATCTAACCCTAGTTTGAATCCCTCTGCCCTAATTCTTTGTTTTTAATTTTCCTTCTCCAATCATGTGACACGTGTCACGACCTAATTGGAGGGAAAAATTTAATTAATTAAATTAAATAAAAAATAATTAAAATCCTCAAATAAGGTGGTAACACATGCCACCAAATAATTAAATAATTTATTTATTTTATTAAATTAAATTAAAATTAAAATCAAATTAATAGAATGTATAAGTAACGAGGACCAAATGTATAATTACACCTTTATTTTTTTAACTGTCACATCATCCTTCCGTTAACCTCTAACAACTGATAGTCATCCTTTCACTAACCTCTAACAGCTGATAGTCAAATTGCATCCAACTTAATAGTATAATGGTATAATTGCTTCGGATAAAAATAAGGTAATCAAATCGTAACTTTTCTAATAGTATAGTAGTCATTTATGTAGTTTACCTTGATTATATAACTTTATATCCGAAGCAGGGTTAATTATCACCAACTATTGAGACTTCTTGCTTAGAATTTGGGGTTCAATAATCCCATACCTTAACTAGCTACCAGCACTAAAGACATTTCATCAATGAGGAATAATATTATCTTTGTCGAATCAAATTTTTCGATACACAAACCAATAGCAATTTGTCTACATTAATGCAAAAAGGGATCAAACTTCGTTAACTTGTAAAGAAAAGCTTTGTCAACCTCCACGAGCTTCTCTTCTTGTGGCATCATGAAGTAATTCAATGTCGACACCATCCGGAGGTAGCTGAACATATCTCACAACCGAGCCTCTGATGAAACAGTTCCTTACTGAAAGCTGTAACCAGACAAAAGCTTCTCAATTCAGCTGGGGAATAGAATTGAAACGAGAAAAAACAAAGACGGTTTTGTCGAGACTGTGATAGCCAATGTACGAGAAAACTAAACAAGACATGTTTTATGGGCTGGGGCAACAGAATATTACAACCTTGTGATATACTTTCAGGATAAGTTCAACAACCCGTAATGAAATTGCAAGGCTTGGCACCGAAGGATGAACTCAAAGTTGAAAGAAAAACACAAGAGGAAAACTGATAGCCTATTAGAACAGAATGAAGGAACCAACTATATACAAAGTATAGAAATACAACTCAGCAGTAATAAAGTGCTTCAAACGTATAGCAGTCTCAAAATCAAATCACTGAAAGCACGGAAGTAATTTTGTTTCTCATAAATCATAAAAGGTGATCGAATATGATACACACTAAAACTGGGATTTCCATGCACAAGTATATCATACATCTACAAGTCCATTAGCCAAAGCACATTCAAAGCAAGCAAGCAATACTCAACATGAAATGACTTGACACATTCTTAAGGCAGAACAAATGTATTTTGGAAAGAAAAGTGGCAAAATGCAAAATCTAAAATCAAAAATTGATCAGCATCAGCAGATATTGACATCCAATTTGACAAACTCCAACATCACTGCACTTGTGGCACAGTTTAATGAAGTAAAAGGTGACAAGTGGTTGGATCCAACATCAACATGTCCTTTATATCACCAAACAAGTTGAATTAGTTTTTTTGTTTTTGGACACTAGCAAGTTAGATTGTGTTGCTACTCTTTTCTTAAGGTGCTTAAAATGTATTTTGGCTGTTTGAATAGGCTCTCTAGCCAGCCTCTTCCAGTCAACATCAATTACTATACTGATTTTACACTTAGCTAAATCCAACGCCAATGAATAAGATGACATTCTTTCAGGTGGAGCATAATATGGAGAATGTTTATCCTGCGTCAACAACCCTGCGTTGCAAATGCAAGCCCATCTATTATCATGATAACACTAACAAGGCACATTCAATGCTACAAAACACAATGTTCCTGAATCCAATTTTCTGACGGTTGCTCTATAACCATTGGTGCAAAATAGGAATTTTATTTTGAAATCGAATTGATAAACGACTGTCGAAAGAGAGAGTTTAAGTTTTGATCATGTTTTATTAAGTTAAATTTTGACAATTATGATAGGTTTGCAGTTCTGTGCTCATTTAGTCACTATATGGTCAATGTAGATATTATCTATCCAATCCATCATAAATTTCGAAGGAAAATTGAACACAATCAAGTTCTAAGAGGGGATCATGTTCAACCAAGGTTTCTTGTTTCTCTTTACCCTTTTTGGCTTTATTTCGACCACCTTCAACAGGCTACAACGGACAAGCTCCTAAATTAAACCTTGATCAAATGCCCTATCAGGTTGACAAGGGACTCCCATCTTCAGACACACCCTACCTTAGCTAGCTAATCTAAGAACGACAAATCCAACTTAAGAGTTTTGGATTAATTTTTTTTCTTCTTATTGATAAATCAGATCATCTAAATGTTGAATTTCAAACATTCACTTTTTGGTAAAGTAAACTACTTGAAATTTTCATATACACAGAAACCCCAGAAGTAAACTTTCATTGGAATAGCACAGGGCAGAGAATTACTATTCATGCAAAGCAGAATAGAAAAGGAAAGAATGCTGATAAAAGAAGAAAATTTGACCACAGATAATACAAAAGCAAGCATTCGAATAAAAAAACACTGAATAACAATATCTAAATCAATATAAGAAGCTTCAAGAAAAGAGGCATTGTACTTTGTAGAACCGAAAGCTTTGTTGGGCTCATCACTTCACAATGTGGCTACATTGGAAGGAACACAGTGGTATACATTCAGTATAAAATCAGCTACAAAAGAAAATCTAAATAAACAATCAGCAAGGACAGGCAGCACATACAAGAAACCAGATAAGCCCTAAATTTAGCTTCGCTCATGCCATGTTCAATCAGGAAAAAGAAGAAAAAATACAGATTGGAACGAAAGAAAAATATGAACTTCAAAAGAGAAAAACCATAACTTTTTGAGACAACCAAAGTAACTCATTGATAAAGAACAATTATAAAAGAGAAAAAGGAGGGGAATACCATGTGAGGATACTTGTCTTGATCGACAACCCTAGTGTTCTCGAGCTTGATATTGAGGTATTGATCAACGGAGTGAAGGGTTCCTCTGATTGCCAAATCGTTCTTCAGCTCCACCGTCACTTCTCTTCCCACCAAATCTTTGAAATACGAAAAGAACAACTGCACCAATCAAAAGAAGAGGGAAACGTCGTTTCGAAACTCAATTGAATGAAAACATACCTATGTTATAAGGTTTTTGAACCCCCAGAAAACAAAAGAAGAGAAGGAAGAAGATTACCATGATTTCGATTCCTCTGCCTAGAGAGAGAGAGAGGGGGTTTTCTGGGTTTTGCTTATAGATGCGATGAAACTGAAAAATTGATGGCGCGGTCGGTCACTGTATGAGGGCGGAGGTGAGTTACTTTTCATTGGTTTGCCGGGGGAATTGGCCGCTTCCAAAGGCTTTGATTTTTGGGCCTTGAAGCACGGCACTATGTTACCGTGGTGCACCCTAGGGCCCAATCTGCCGCACACCTAGGGGCCATTTCCAGCACCCATGGGGCCTCAATCCGTTCAGCCCACTCTACCGCACCCATGGGGCTACAATCCAGCCGAGCCGTCCGCCCAAGGGGGCCTTGTCAAGCACCCTGGGCCTGTCCGTGCAGCCTTGTCCGCGCACACCGTAGGGCCTGTCCGACCAGCACCGAACAGGCCGCCCAGCAGCACCCGAGGGCCTGTCTGCGTAGCACCCAAGGGCCTGACCGAGCAGCCCGGCCAGCCACCCCTATGGGCCTATCCGGATTTTTACCATCCATGGCCATCCAAGCCCACTCCTTGGGGAATATCTATAATAATAAAGCATCCACTCATCCCTTGAATCAAGCATCCAATCATGCCTTGATTTATGGAGGACCAAAACCCATGTTTCATGGAAAGAGGACCCACCATGATTGAAGGAATCATGGATAATTATTTCTTGCTTTATTAGGTGGCTTAGGCCAATCTTGGCCATTGGATGTAATCATTAGTGACCGTTAGATCAGGAGGTGTTAGGCTATAAAAAGGGCCTCACCCCCTCATTTGTAATCATCCTGAATTCTCTTTGCTTTCATCTTTCTTTCATTAATAGAAGCTTAGCAACGTCGAGTACTCTTTTCCCCCTAACTAGGCTTAGAGGGGTTTTTTAACGAGGCTCTTCGTTTTGCAATTACTCGAGCCATCTCCTTTCTTTCTTTCTTCGCAACGCTTCCGCAACTCTAGCCAAGCCAAGACTTAGCTTCAAGGCTTACTTGGTCCCTTTCAAAGTTCCTTTCCCGACCAAGTGCCGCACGAGCTAGCCATATAAGTCTAGCCCCGTGACAAGTGGTATCAGAGCCCACGTTTTAGCGAAGAATTATTCGAGATGACGAACCCAAGTGATGTTGCCGCCGACGGCGCCTCAAAGCCTATGGAAACTCGTGGTGGAAAAGCCAAGAGGAGTAGTTCGAGAGATGCCATCTCAACCTTGCAAGACAAAGTTACCCGTTTGGAAGACAACGCGAATGAGTCGAGAGATAGACTCGATGTTGTCGAGAGCCGACTAGATACGTTGGAATCTCGGGGTGATGATTGCAAGGATGATTCCCAGGATCTCGAAGATAGACTCGAGACCGTGGAGTTGGAGAATCGTTCTCTTAAAGATGGGCTAACCGAACTAGAGAAGGCGATGAATGTGCTAAGGGCCGAGCTCAACATCTATAAGTCCGCCGTAGCCAACGGACTTGTTTCAAACCCGAGTAGAGTGCTAGCCGATGTGCCGAAACCAAAGGAATTCAAAGGATCGAGGGATGCTCAAGAAACCGACACTTTCTTGTGGAGCATGAACCAATATTTCCGCAACACCAACATCATGGACGAATCCACTAAGGTAAATATTGCTTCAAGTTATTTTACCCACAACGCTCTTTTATGGTGGAGACGTAGGTGTGCCGAGGAGTCCGATAAAGACGTCCCCGTAGAGACTTGGGAAGACCTTCAAGATGAGATTCATGAAGCGTTCTATCCCAAGAATGCTCAAAGAGAGTTGCGCTCAAAGCTACGCCAACTCAAACACGATAACAACATCCATGAGTACGTGAGAAAGTTCACCAAGTTAAAGCTTCAAATCACCAACTTAGGAGAAGATGAAGGCTTCTCGATTTTCATGGATGGGTTGAACCGATGGGCTAACATGGAGTTGGAAAGACGTGGTGTCAAAGACCTTTCTCATGCCCTTGATGAAGCCGAGGCGATAGCCAAGTTTGAAAAGCGAGACTCGCCCAAACCAAAACCGAAATCTAGGAATTGGGGAGACAAGAATGCCAAAGCCGGAGGTGAGAGAGTTAACCACGAAAAGATTTCCAACAACAATCGACAAAGCCGATTTACTAAGCCACATGAGAGACGAGGTTTGGAATGCTTCCATTGCAAAGGACCTCATCATATTCGAAATTGCCCACAAAAGACAAGCCTTTATACCGTCAAAGTCAACGATGAGCCCACAACCCAACTTGGAGCCATTGTAAGTAATCTCCAAGTAAATTCTTTATCTAACAAGCCCAAAAGTGGTCTTATGTTTGTAAAAGTCACGATTGCCGGAAAGCAATTGCGTGCACTTGTGGACACTGGAGCATCCGAGTTGTTCATTTCTGAAGGAGCCGCCCAAAAACTCAATCTCATTGTGTTGAAGACGAGTGGGTGGATTAAGACGGTCAACTCGAAAGAAGCGCCCATTGCCGGAGTTGCAAAGAGGGTCGAGATCCAACTTGGTAGTTGGAAAGGCCGCGAGGATATTAAGGTAATTCCTCTTGATGATTATGATCTTGTGGTTGGATTATCCTTTTTGGACAAGATTAATGCACTTCTCTTGCCATTTGCCGATGTATTGGTTGTGCTCGACCGCGCCCAACAATGTTTGGTCCCCGTGAGTCGAGATGTAGGTATCCAATCCAAGATGTTATCTTCCATCTAGTTCCGCAATGGTGTGCGAAAGGAGGAAGAGTCTTTCCTTGCCGTGCTCAAGGAAGACGAGGCGATAGAAGCCGAAGAAGTTCCCGAAGAAGTGGAACGTGTCCTCGTGGAATTCAAGGACACTATGCCTTCCGAATTGCCGAAGGCTTTGCCACCCAAGCGTGAGGTGGATCATCACATTGAGTTGGTACCAAATGCCGAGCCGCCGAGTAAAGCACCTTATCGAATGGCGCCACCGGAGTTAGAAGAACTCCGAAAGCAACTTAAAGAGCTCTTGGATGCCGGGTACATTCGCCCATCCAAGGGTCCGTTTGGAGCACCCATCCTCTTTCAAAAGAAGAAAGATGGTAGCTTGCGCATGTGTGTCGACTACCGCGTTCTAAACAAACTCACGGTAAAGAATAAATACCCTATTCCTTTAATTACCGATTTATTCGATCAACTTGGAAGTGCTAGATTCTTCACAAAGTTGGATCTACGTTCGGGGTATTACCAAGTTCGCATAGCCGAAGGTGACGAGCCCAAAACCGCGTGTATCACGAGGTATGGTTCTTTTGAGTTTCTTGTAATGCCATTTGGCCTTACAAACGCTCCCGCAACATTTTGCACTTTAATGAATAAGGTACTTTCACCTTTTCTTGATCGCTTTGTTGTTGTCTACTTAGATGACATTGTCATCTATAGTAAGACTTTCCATGAACACTTAATGCACTTGAGGAAGGTTTTGCAGGTTCTTCGTGAGAACGAACTCTACATCAAACGCGAGAAGTGTAGTTTCGCTCAACAAGAAGTTCCGTTCTTAGGCCACATCATTGGAGGTGGTAAGATCCGAATGGATCCAAGCAAAGTTCGAGCCATCAACGATTGGGAACCGCCGACTAAGGTAACCGAACTTCGTTCTTTTCTTGGTTTAGCTAACTATTATCGTAAGTTTGTGCAAGGTTACTCCGCCATAGCTACGCCTTTGACCGAACTCTTAAAGAAGGACAAAGCTTGGGAATGGAGTCCAAGTTGTCGACAAGCGTTCGAAAGGCTTAAACAAGCCATGGTAAGTGAGCCCGTTCTTGCCTTGCCCGACCATTCCAAGCAATTCATCATCCACACCGATGCATCCGATTATGCCATTGGTGGAGTTTTGATGCAAGAAGGCCATCCCATTGCCTTCGAAAGCCGAAAGTTGAACGACACCGAAAGGCGCTACACCGTTCAAGAGAAGGAGATGACAGCCGTCATCCATTGCCTTCGCACTTGGCGACATTATATATTGGGTTCCAGGTTTGTCGTCTTTACCGATAATTCTGCCATTTCTTATTTTCTAACCCAAAAGAAATTGTCTCCTAAGCAAGCTAGGTGGCAAGATTTCTTGGCAGAATTCGATTTTACAATGGAGCACAAGCCCGGAAAGACTAACACCGTGGCCGATGCGCTTAGCCGAAAAGCTAGCCTTGCCTCCATTAGCCAACCAAGTGGTGAGTTGTTAGAATCCATCAAGGAAGGCTTGACGCACGACCCCACCGCAAAGAATTTGATCACCTTTGCCAAAGAGGGTAAGTCACGCCGATTTTGGGTCGAAGATGATCTTCTATTCACAAGAGGCCAACGCATTTTCGTCCCCTACTTCAACAATTTGAGAAGGACATTGATGAAGGAATGTCACGATTCGAAGTGGGCCAGACACCCAGGTATGCATCGTACCTTAGCTTTGCTTAATGAGCGTTATTATTGGCCTCGTATGAATGAAGATATAGAAGCATATGTGAAGACTTGTCTTGTTTGCCAACAAGACAAGATCGAAGCAAACAAGCCGATGGGACTTCTCCAACCTTTGCCAATACCGGAAAGACCATGGGAAAGTATTTCTCTTGACTTTATAATTGGTTTTCCTTGTGTTAATAACTTTTCGAGTATCATGGTTGTAGTAGACAGATTTTCGAAGTATGCTACCTTCATTCCCGCCAACAAGACATGCCCCGCCGACGAAGCCGCTCGCCTTTTCTTAAAGCATGTCGTGAAGCTTTGGGGTATTCCAAAGTCAATAGTAAGCGATCGAGACGCTCGGTTCACAGGTAAGTTTTGGACCGAGTTGTTCAAGTTGATGGGTTCCTCCTTGAACCTTTCAACGAGTTTTCATCCACAATCCGATGGGCAAACTGAGAGGGCCAACGCATTATTGGAGATCTACTTGAGACATTTCGTCAGTGCATCTCAAAAGAATTGGCCCGACTTGTTAGACGTGGCCCAATTCTCCTACAACTTGCATAGGAGCGAAGCCACGAACCAAAGTCCGTTCGAGATAGTGATGGGCCAACAACCGCTCACACCCGATGCGATTGTAACCAAGTACCAAGGTCCGAATCCAGCCGCCTTCCATGTAGTGAAGGACTTGCAAGAGCAACGAGACTTAGCCAACGCTTGCCTCCACAAAGCAAGCAAACGTATGAAGAAGTGGGCCGACAAGAAGCGACGCGACGTCGAATTTCAGGTAAATGATTTAGTTTTGGCCAAACTTAATCTAACACTTCGAAATGCTTCTGTTCACAGGGCTCTTGTAAGAAAGTATGAAGGCCCATTTCGTGTGATCAAGAGAGTAGGAAAAGTGGCCTACAAACTAGACTTGCCGCCCAACATTCAAGTCCATCCTGTCTTCCATGTTAGTGTCCTTAAGCCATATCACAAGGACGAGGAAGATCCGGAGAGGAACACTTCCAAGCGAGCACCCGTTGGAGTTAGGGCCTCATTCGAGAGAGAAGTCGAAGCCATCGAAGCCGATCGAGTCATTCGACGCAAAGGCTACCAACCAAGGCACGAATACTTTGTGCTTTGGAAGGGACTAACCGAAGCCGAGGGTAGTTGGGAGCTAGACAAAGACTTGTGGCAATTTGAAGACAAGATTGCCGATTTTGAAGCCCAACGAGCGACGAGGGCGTCGCTCAATTCGGTGGAGGAGAATGTTACCGTGGTGCACCCTAGGGCCCAATCTGCCGCACACCTAGGGGCCATTTCCAGCACCCATGGGGCCTCAATCCGTTCAGCCCACTCTACCGCACCCATGGGGCTACAATCCAGCCGAGCCGTCCGCCCAAGGGGGCCTTGTCAAGCACCCTGGGCCTGTCCGTGCAGCCTTGTCCGCGCACACCGTAGGGCCTGTCCGACCAGCACCGAACAGGCCGCCCAGCAGCACCCGAGGGCCTGTCTGCGTAGCACCCAAGGGCCTGACCGAGCAGCCCGGCCAGCCACCCCTATGGGCCTATCCGGATTTTTACCATCCATGGCCATCCAAGCCCACTCCTTGGGGAATATCTATAATAATAAAGCATCCACTCATCCCTTGAATCAAGCATCCAATCATGCATTGATTTATGGAGGACCAAAACCCATGTTTCATGGAAAGAGGACCCACCATGATTGAAGGAATCATGGATAATTATTTCTTGCTTTATTAGGTGGCTTAGGCCAATCTTGGCCATTGGATGTAATCATTAGTGACCGTTAGATCAGGAGGTGCTAGGCTATAAAAAGGGCCTCACCCCCTCATTTGTAATCATCCTGAATTCTCTTTGCTTTCATCTTTCTTTCATTAATAGAAGCTTAGCAACGTCGAGTACTCTTTTCCCCCTAACTAGGCTTAGAGGGGGTTTTTAACGAGGCTCTTCGTTTTGCAATTACTCGAGCCATCTCCTTTCTTTCTTTCTTCGCAACGCTTCCGCAACTCTAGCCAAGCCAAGACTTAGCTTCAAGGCTTACTTGGTCCCTTTCAAAGTTCCTTTCCCGACCAAGTGCCGCACGAGCTAGCCATATAAGTCTAGCCCCGTGACAACTAGCTATCCATAAGGCATGGACTGTGTGGCCTCGTAATTTTAGTATTGGGTTCCAAACTCTGCTCCAATCCTCAAATAATTATTTTAAATCAAGTATAAAAATCAGGCCTTTAAGTTCAAACCAAATTAGAATTCTGCAGAGACCGAATTCGAGCAGTTTTGTCTACAAGATATGTAAAAAAAATATGAACAATAGATACTGACTATTCAAACTTAGAATGAATATTAACTGCTGGTACCATTTGTTTCAGTACTAAGGTTTGCATGAATTCCGAGGAAAACTCATGCTCATAACATTTTTAGCTGTTTCAAGAACATCTTGACTGGCTGATGTACTAATCGCAGATATCGTCGTCTCGAGTATATCATCTTTTGACGAGGATATCGGAATTGAGGGAGGGGGTGTTGAAGCACATATGCTTATTCCAAGAATATAACTTGACTTTTATACAATGCATATGGTCTTGAGATGTCTGCAAATAGAAAGTAAGGGTTATCACACTGGCTCACTGGTAAAGAAAAAGATACCTTTCATACATTGTATAAGAAATACAATTTTGGATTTTTGTCATTGTAGCTACTAGCTATTCCTAAACTACAAAACCATAGTATTTGTCTTCTGATATAATCAAATCGAGTCGAGTTCAAGCCATAAATATATTCAAGCTAAGCTAGTTTGCTTTAATTAAACAAGTAAAGTTCTGGACTTGGCTTACAATTTAGCTGGTGTTCTTTCTTTGAGGTAATCTTGCAAGAGCCAACTTTAAGGCTGAAAACTGTACTGCTTGCATGAAAAGTTTGAACAAAACGATGAATATATACTACTATATATAATAATATTTTCAAATTACCTCAGACCATTCATTGGAACTATATGTAATAATAAAAACATCAAGGAAGAGACAACCTAGAAAGTAGATTCCATGTCTTTTTTACTGTTTTGTTTTGTTTCAGAGTTCAATGGAGAAAACTATATGTCCACATCCTTTGTTTCACGAGATGCCCTGGAAATAGTTTTTTTTCCTCCAGTCACTGTCTTTTTCAATCTATTCCTTTTACCTTTGATCTTGGGACCCTTTATTTAATTTTTTCACCTTTCATTCAACTACAAGAAATCTACTTCCTACCAACTTTTTTTTTATCTTCACGTGTCCTGCCAATATAAGGTAATCTAATCCATTGTTTGCTTTAACCAAAGATTTGTTGTCACTTTTCTTCAAGCTTCCATTTCCATGGCTTCTCTGTACATTCATTCTCTTCTAAAACTAGCTTTCCTTTGTTCCTTTTGGCCTATTATTACCCCCTTGAGTTTGAATTATCCTGCGGTTTTCAACTTCGGGGACTCGAATTCGGACACGGGTGGATTAGTCGCCGGAAAAGCTTTTCCCCTGACACGGTTCAATGGCCAAACTTACTTCCATGAATTCTCTGGCAGATTCTGTGATGGTCGCTTAATCATTGATTTTCTAAGTACTAATTTTTATCTTCCTGTACTTTTCAGTACATTCATATGATCCGATGAACTCAGTAGTAATAACAAGTTTTCGATTTCGGTTTTTGTTTTTGCAGTGGAAGCAATGGAGCTTCCTTACATGAATCCTTATTTGGAATCTGTTGGTTCCCCCAGTTTCCAAACAGGGTGCAATTTTGCTACCGGAGGGGCCACTGTTCAACCTGCAAATGCAGCCTCAACCAACCCTTTTTCCTTTAATCTGCAGTTATCTCAATTCTTTAGATTCAAGAATCGAGCTCTTTCATTACTTTCGAAAGGTATTTCTTTTCGAACAAGCTTGTGATTTTGATAAAAATGGCAATGAAATGGTTGTTGTGTTTTTTGTTTTTTTCAGACAAGGAACTTGAGAAGTATCTCCCTGCGGAAGATTACTTCAGGAAGGCCCTTTACATGTTCGATATCGGCCAGAACGATCTCGACGGTGCGTTGTATTCGTCGGCATCGGAGAAACAAGTTCTCGATTTGGTTTCGAAGCTTATGTCGGATCTCACCTACGGAATGAAGGTTCCATCATGCTCTTATATTGGTTCCACCACAGATGAACTAACTATTACTGCTATTTTATGCTTCTTTTTTTTCCTATTTCCAGAGATTATATGATGCAGGTGCAAGGAATTTTTGGGTTCACAACACAGGTCCCCTAGGATGCTTGCCAAGAATCATCGCTACATTCGGTAAAAACCGATCGAACCTCGACGAACAAGGCTGCATCGTCTCGCACAACAGAGCTGCTACCGTTTTCAACCAGAAACTCCGGGATATCTGTCTACAGTTCCTGGCACAATCGCCCGAAGCCAACATCACCTACGTCGACATATACTCGATAAAGCTAAACCTTATTTCAAACTATTCGCTACATGGTAAGCAAGCCTAATACTCAAAATCATTTTTCTTTACATTCGTTCACTCAACTGGACTCGAATTTCATTCTCAGGATTCCAGCCACCATTAGCAGCATGCTGTGGTTACGGAGGGCCTCCATTGAATTTCGACACCCGGATTCCTTGTGGTGTAAGTAAGGATCTGAACGGGACCATCGCGGCGGCGAATCCGTGTAACAATACGGCCGAGTATATTAACTGGGACGGGAATCATTACACTGAAGCTGCAAATAGATTTGTTGTAGATCAAATACTAACAGGAAACTACTCTGATTCACCTCATTTGGTGACGTCACCATTTGTAAACTGACCAAAGATGAATGTTGTTGTTGTTGTATTCACTTTGTACTTTTTTTTATTGATTTATCACAGTTTTTTATATGATAATGGCAGAATGTAGAAAACCAGTAGGCAATAGGTTCGTGAAAAGTGTAGCTCGAATTCTGGTTTTGGTCCCTCTACTATGCCTAAATTAGAGATTTAGTCCTTTTAATTTGATTCGGCATGATCAAATTCTCATTTTTATAATATCATTCGTCCAAATAGTTAAAACGGGTTAACTATTTCAGTTAAAAAATCATGCTGACATGACACTTTTTTATGATGGAATGGGTATTTTTAAGGAAAAATCTAAATCGGCATTTTAGTCAAAATAGTTAATGGTGATAACTACTTGCATTAATTAAAGACTTTATAAAAGTAGAGGACCATTGAATCAAAAAAAAAAGAGAGTAGAGGACCAAATTTTGCCAAATGAAAATACAATGACTAAATACCAAATTCGAGTATAATAAGGGATCAAAACTATAATTTAACCAATATTGTATAATGAAAATCAAACTTCGAGTTTAGTCGATTAATTGAACTTTTTAGTGCAATGTCTAAACTATATTTATGCACTTGAACCTATGACTTCGAAGATACAACTGTACCAATTAAGTTATGGATCAGTCGGCTTAATTAAACTTAAGTAGGGAAATAAAAATATGTCAAACTTAAGTAGAAAATCAAATTTCAAATTCTAGCATAGTAAAAGAATGAAAAACTGAAATTCGACCAAAATAAAAAAGGTAGACAATGACCACAAATTTTAAAATTATTCTATGTTTACTGTAATAATCGAAATTTAACTATTGATTAAGGGAGATTGAATAATGTGATTAAAGTTGATGTTGCTGAGATCATGAATAAGCTATCTAATTTTCAGATAAACTTGTCACTTGTAGATATTTATCTAAGAGAAGCTCTAGAGTAATTATACTCTAATAGCACTATGTGTCTGTTATGTTAATCGAATTAAAAATATTATTGTCTATAAATTAATAAGATATGTCATGTCTTGTGATATATATTTTTTGACAAAGCTTAATTTTAATTCTAATTCTACCTAGATGGGAGGAGAATGGGATATTTTTAGTGGATCTAAAACTCGTGACCTAAAGAAATATGAGGGAACAAAAATGATCTGCTAGACCAATCAGTCAAATATACTTGGTCTGTCTTGTGATATTTTAGTCTGATTTTATTTTGAGCATCGTGATTGTATTATTGATGATGTATCGAATAACTGATGTTATTAACAATAGATAAATGAAAATCAACTTTTACTAAAAAAGAAGATATTAAACTCATGATTCTTGGACTCCCAAGGATATCTAATTGCACTATAAGAAGATACGATTTCCTTGTAAATTGTAATAACCACCATCCAAAGTCATGTTGCAATACTAATTTTAACGGTGTAACAAAGTTTCTTTGGTCAATATGACAATTCTTTCTCATATAATAAAGATTAAAGTAAATTGAAGGGAAAGGGAAAATTAATAAGGCTTTAATCTTCGTTTCCCACCAAACATTGATTAATTTTGTTTGTTAAATCGATTTGTGTGGATCTTTAATTTTGTTTCTCATCTCTTTAATTGGCATGCATGTTCAAGGTAGGTAAGCCATCGGTTTTGGTTTGATCCTAATTAAATACCCTACTTTTTTCCTATTATATATTTACACTACATTAAATTTGCTTCGCAGCAAATTCATATTATATTAAATTTAAAACTCCAATAAATGCCTTATTTATTGACCTGTTAAAAAGTTCAATCAACTAAAAATTCAATTTTTTTTTTGATAAAATAACAACTTCAATTTTAAAATGTGTTTGATAATCCGAAATGAAAAAATATGTGTTAGAATTTCTTAATGAAAAGTGTGGAGATTAGTAATTAGATAAGGACCGACTTATCATTTAGTTTACATAACTTAATTGAACTTAACAAGTGGTCCTAGTAGAAAAAGCGGATGATGTTTATTTTAGAAGATTTTGGGTTCAATTACAATATCAACAAGGTACGTGCATAGGGGTGCTTAACGAGTTGACCAACTCGTGAGCTGTTCGAACTCGACTCGGTCAAAATTCAGTAAACGCTCGACTCGGGTTGACTCGACTCGAGACCTTAACGAGTTGAGTCGAGCAAAGTCTAACTCAACTCAATAAGTTCGCGAGCAGCTCGTTAATTTTTTTTAAAATATTTTTTAGCGATTACTTTAGTTTGATGTACTTGTGGATTGTTACTTTAATTTTAATATAATTGTTTTGTGAATTTGTGGATTTTTATTTTAGTTTTAAAATGCTAGTTTGGTGTATTTTTGGATTTTTAGTTTGGATTTAGACTTTAAAAGTGTTTTATACACTCTTTTTGATATCGTTTTGTTAAATATGTTAATTTAAGTTAGTATTAAGCCTCATATAATATTATTAAATTTTATTTTTATTTAAAAAAATAATGTAATTTTTTAGTGAGCTTAACGAGCAATGAGTCGAGTTGAGCAGTCGAGCACGGCCCAACTCGCAGCCGACTCGCTCGATAAGCACCCCTGTGTGTGCATGTCAAACAGTTAAATATATCTATAAATAAATACTACCTTTTAACCAACTTTAGACTATTCAAATTTTTTTATATAACCTAATATATTTAACGTTTTTATTTAACTTCAACACTTATTTTTCGGTATTTAATTTTTTAGCACTTCATTTTTTTTTAGTTTATCAAACAACATGCAGCTTTAAAGAAAGGGTAAATATTTTTTTTTTGGTATCTAACTTTGGCATTTACGTGCAATGTGGTACCCAATTTTTTTAGGTGCAATCAGGCACCTAACTTTTCTTAATGGTGCAATTAGGTACTTAGCTTTTTCTTGGTGCATACCGTTCATACTTAAAATTTTAACGTCTAACTTTTGACTGTAACACATATTATCATTTTAACTAAACAACATTAAAAACTACAAGTATGAATTAATGAGAATTGAACCTGTACAATTAAAAATCCCAAAAAAAAAACTCAAGTACCTAATTTCACCAAAAATGTTGGGTACCATATTACACATAAATACCAAAGTTGGGTAGCAGAAACTATATTTACCCATAAAGAAATGATATTTTGAAGATTGATTAATGGAATAGAATATCATGCATGATGCATGTAATATGATATTTTAAAACACCCAGGAATTCTTATTGCTGGGAAGAAATATCAATGGAATCTCGTAAAGCATTACGTTGATTAATTTTCTAAAGTGCTTTACTTAAATAATAGTCAAGCAACAAAACGTGATCATATTATATTAATATAGTTCAAACGAGTTGATCTTTAACGAAACTTCAATACACATGCAAAGTTCCCGTGGCTTATTTGTGAAACGAATATCGAGGGAAACTAAAAACTGTAAACAAAACCAAAGGCTGTCCTTGTCTGGAATCCAACAGCAACATATCCCAAATTCAATCAATTAACGTTTAAGACATGAAAGATTATGGAGATTTCCAAGTTCATCGTAGGTAACTTCGCATATTCACTTTTCAAAGACCAAAACTTTTACCAGAAAAATGACTGGTTTTTGTTTCACATGGTTCATGATTTTCAAAACTCAGATTGGCAGATACTGAATCTGATACCCACATTTAATTGTCTCGTCACAAAGTCATCATGCTTTTGATTTCTTTTACTCAGTTCTTTTCATCATGAAAAACAGCTAATGAGTATATGTTTCTTTATTGCCCTCCGGGTTCTCAAAGCTTTGTTGATTAATTTGAATTGACTCACATCGCACACTTGATTTTGATGGTTGGGTCTTTAAGTTGAGATTTTCTATATGCACAAAGTATCGAAGTTAAAATCTATTTAAGCGATACTAAACTGTTTACCACTTGAACTAATCTCGTTAATAATTTGCATTCTTTTTAAGCTGTACTTTTGGTTAGATTCTGGTTTATGGAGATGGGAAAAGGGAAGGGAATTTGATCCTGAATTCCTTCTTCCATCACATCAATTTGAAAAATATGGCAAAAGTAATCAATCCCCTTTTAACTTCAGCCATTGTTAATTAGGAATCTTAACCTAAAATTGCCTTCCAAGCTCTTCAAATTATTAGTATTAAGTTATAGCTTTGTTTTACACATGGTACACGACAAACAAATCATTCAAACAAGGGTTAATTGCATGAACCGTCTCAAATTATTGTCTATATTTTAAATTGGTCCTAATATGAAGTGATCCTCCAACTTAATTTTTTACTTTCATAATTTTAAATTTCAAACTTATAACTTTATTTAATAACGTCTTATTCTGCTAGACCAATTGGAAGTTTGTGTAATTATTTTTTTTCTTAGATAAATATTAGAATAATATGATATGTTTCCCACTCCCCTAAGTGATTCTAAAGCTCCATATGCTACGTATAAAACTGGTGTGTTTGCTCAACCATCTTAAACAAGCATCTTCTCCGGTTTCTACTTGTCCTTCGACCACCCAAAAACCTACCAAAAAGAATTTATCCAATTCCCTTCCTTTCATACATCAATGGAAAAGAATCAAACTAGTTGCCCTAGGCTTGTGTGTGAGAAGATATTTAGGGCAATCACTTTGAGTCCTGCTTTCACTACGATTCGTCGCGTCTCGAACCGCCAACAAACACCGTCTTCGGCAGCTGCCAAACATACTCGGAATCCACCGTCGGAAGTTCCCATCAAGTTCGACTATTCAACCGGGCGCTTGCCTAATCCTTCACCAACCGAGAAACCGAAGCCGAAAACAATATCCCTCAATGGGTCAACCTACACCAATGGCACAGCTTCTGTGCCATTGGTGGCTCAACAGGCGAAAACACCGAAGCCGATTGTCCCGGGTTATGTTCAGCCAGCGGGAAGTAGTAAGTTGAAGCAACATCAGGGCAAGAAGGAGGAAGCTTGTAAGAAACCAACACAACAACATTATGATGCTAAATTTGATGCATTTATCTATCAAACAAGGGAGAAGTTGAGGTCGGATGATCATCAAGACAATGGAGGGAATTCCCAGAATGTGGTCGGGCATGGTCATGCTACTGTTCGCAAGGATCATCACTTCTCGGATTTTATCAACCAGACTAAAAGGAAGATCAGAAGTACCTTGAGCTTGAAGGATCGAAGCGAGTCGTTCAAGTAATCGAGAATCAAGTGATATGAAATTCGATGAATAAATTGAAGATTATCTACTAAAAGGTTGGATGAATAATCATTGATTTTGTTGTTTATACGTTTATTGGTGTTTATGTTGTTATTGTGTTGTAAATGTTTTGATCCAAGCTATGAGGCTATGAGCATATGGCTGTTGGGATCAAATCCAAACCATTTCCTATGTGGTTATTTTTTTATACATGTCATCTCCTTTTGTATTCGGTTTAAATCTTAATACTTATATGCACTCGTCTTTTATTGTTGTTTTACTTTTTAGGTTTGAGGCTCCCAATTATTATTTCTGATAAATTCTTATTTTAAATTTTGGATTTAATCTCTGTAATTAAATTTTGAAATAATTTGATTTCTACATTTTGATAAAACCATTAGTTAGTCCAAACAGTTAAAATTGTTCCCTATTTTAATTAAAGTGCTAATGAAATTACAAGAGTAGGGGACTAAGTTAAAAGTATAGGAACAAAACTCCAGATTTGATATAATAGATAGATTCAGACAAAAACGTACGAAGTACGAATTGTTAAGGAGATATATTAAAAATGTAGGGATCTAATTCTATCCTTGGATTAAGACCAACAGCATAGTTTGACCAATACAATGAAGATAAGTTGAATGCAGGATGAATACTAATAGATTGGGCAAAAGGGTATATAAACTCTTTATTGGCCCGTACTGCATGGTTTTGGGCTTAACCTTAGTCTTTATCTTCATGTGGACTTTGACCATCGGAGTTTGCAAGTTTCAAGGCTAATGTTGTCATTTCGTCATTTTTCTTTCTCTAGGAATTTATTAAAACGAGCTCAATATTTATAGCAAGGATCAAACCCTCAATCATTGCTTAAGGTAAAAAAAGACTCTTAATATCTCATTTATGCTCTGTGGTTGTCGTCATTTTGTCTTTGATAAGCTTATAATGTAATATATAAGGTAATATCAAGTATAAAAAAATGTTTAGATTGATTTTGGACTATTAGATGAGTGTAAGCCATAAATTTACACTCATTCAATGGTTTAAAATTAGTGCAAAACTAAGAAGTTTTACATATGTATAAAACTTAATTATCTATATAATCTTTAAATTTTCTGAAACTTATCAATTTAAGCACATTCAAACACATTTTCTCAAGATGTTACAATTATAACGATGGCGATTTAACTAAGATTCAATCTACACTCAAGTCTTGTAATGTTTTACCAACTTGCATCGAGATATACCATATGCATGTAGGGCATTAGACAAGAACCATTAATCAAAGCTCTTGGTTTTTTGCTTTTCTTTCGATTGTTAAAAGGTTTATTTGTTTCACGGACATTGTCGTTTCCATGCTACTATTACGGATACGAACCAGCCATTGTCTTGTATATTTTTTTTTTTTTTTATGTTCGTTTGTTTGTTTTGTTTTTTTTATCCTATTGGCCATCCAACTATACCAGCTTGAGAGTTGGGTTTTGTGTTAAAAAAAACAATTTGGGTTTTAAGCCCACGTTTTCTTTTGCTTGATTTTGGTTCTTCATAATTTTGTAATAAATAAAACAATGTTGTATCTGGCATGTGAATCTCAACACTAGCTTACTAGATAACAAAGGAAACCCGTGAATATTTCAACAATAACCTAATAACATCAATGTCTAATCATATTTTGTCCCTAAAACTTGTTAAAAAATAATGTTTAACTTGTAATTTATTTTTTTTAGCTTTTGATTTTTTTTTAAATTTAACTATCTATTAAAAAATAATAAACCCGTTATGTTAAGGTTAATTGTTTTACCTTTTTGTCAATATTGGAATTAGTTATTTTTTATTTTGTACAAAAAATAAAAAAGTAAAAAAAACATTCAAAAAACAAATAAAAAGATATTAAAAATGTAAAAATTATTATAAAAAAGTATAAAAAATTTAAAAACATATATTTAAATGTTGAAAATATGCTATTTTTCTTTCAATTGGTTTAATTTGTCAAAAAAATCATAAACTAAAAGAGACGAAAAATTGTACGGCTAAACTAACATTTTTTTGACAAAGACTATCTACTTCTACCTAGTTAGAAGGGGGAGGGAGAGACTTTAAGGAAATAAAATGCTTCTAATGGGTCTTGAACCCGTGATCTAAGAAGAAAGGAAATAGAGCGGTGAGCAACTCTAACCAACCAGCCATTAACACTTACTCAACCAGACATCAACGTTTGCTCAATAGTTAATGTTTGAGAATAAAAAATAACATTATACCTAACATAAATAATGAAAACATAAGAATTATGAGTGTTTGTATGAATTATTAGTATTTTTTCCTCGAGTTTAGAGCTAAGTTTTTTTAGATAATTAAGTAAATTAAAAGAGTCAACCTAAAATATACTTTCGCAATACTTAAATCTTAATCAGCCAGTCAACAAAGTAAATATTATTTGATTATTTTAAAAATATATATAAATTGTTGGGGAGAATTACCCCTTACAATGGTAGTCAACAAAGTAAGGACCTTTGGGTTGTTTGAAAAGTGGCACGAGTCCATGCCTTGTTCTTAGTATTAAATTAAGCTTTACCTAATTTAAAACATGATGCATATATGCACGCACGATTTCTGCTCTCTTACCCTACGCAGAAACCTGAAAAAAAATATAAAACCCCAACTAAATCAAATAGTTTTATATTTAAACTCATTAATGCGAACGGCGAGCGTCAACTGGAGGGAGAAATTAAAAGTATAGTGTATTTTATAATATTTATATTATTTTACTTTATAATATATATCAGAGCGTATTTACCAATAAATGTTAGGTATAATGATAATACACATTATATTGTCAAGGAAAAAATTCAAGTTCAAACCTTAGAAAAGACATTATTAAGAGAAAGAATCATGAATTTCAGACATAGACTATAACATCAACATGAGGTAAACAAAAAAAGTAATAAATTAAAGATTTGAATTATGATTTAAGATTGAAATAGACTAAATTTAAAAAATTATTTTGAAATAAACTTATGCATGACGTGTGTATATTTTTAAAAGATTAAAAATAAAGAATATATACTAACACTAAACTAAATCAAAATATTAAAAAAACTAATAAATTAATTACAAGCGGTTATAAAAAATAATTAAGAAAAGTACATACGCAGGTGATGTCAAGTAATAAATTACAAACTTCACGAGGTAAGTCAGAGATTTTTTATTTATATATTATGATGGTCAATTTACTTTTTAGTCCTTCTAGGGCTGCTATTAACCTTTACAAATTTGAATTTTCTCCACTAATGAACCGGATTATGGTTTTCTCAGGGGCTGCTATCGACCTTTACAAACTTGAATTTTTTCCTATATCGTCTATGATGACAAGATCCTCACCCCTAATAGGTGAGAGAGCCTACCTCCGAAAGGAACTCTCGCATGAGCGTAGTTTAAGATTTTCAGCACAGTGCTTTGTTACGGTCCCTTCCCTTTCAGTTTTATGGTTTTTCACTTTGTTCTCCCAGTTTATGTTTTCGGTGGTTTGATTGCCCCCCGCTGCGGGTTTTACGTTTTGCTTAGTCTTCTGTGGCGTTTTCTTAAAGGTTTGCTTGTTCTTGCTAACTCTCCTTTCGCTTCGTGTTTGTACGACTTTTTCATGGGATTGAGCTCATAATTGTATTTTTTTCAGTTATAATGAAGGTTGCGAAGGTGTTCTGGATAAAAAATTTACTTTTTAGTCATTCACAAATATTAATAATATTATTTAAATCTTTTAGCTTTTTTACTAATTGAGAAAATTACAATCTTAACCATCTTAAAATTTATTTTGTCCTTATAAGGTCCTCTAAAAATTTATAATTTTATATTGGCCATCTACATGAAGTTTATGTCTTCATTCTTGATTGTAGATTTATTTCATGTTCTCCGATATGATCATTTTAAGTTATTGTAATTTAGTTACGTTATCTTTACATCATTCAGACAAAGATCAATATTTGATCAAATTATAGTACACTAACCAAGGATGGAATACCCTAAAGTTATTGATATAATCACATTTAGGTTCTTTTAATTTAAATATTAATAAATTAAATCTCATTAATTTTTTATTTTATTAATATTTTTAATATTTAAATTTCAGTAAATCAAACTCTTTTAATATTTAATCAAAATCAACAATTATTATTGTAGAAACCACCACTTTCTTGATATCATCAGCAATCATACGACTTTTAACTAAAGGGGTGGACGTTGCCTGCCTTGTCACATAACAATCACAGGTGTTTTGTCTGTTTTATCGATTGATTTTTTTAATAATTTAATTTAAATGATTAGTTGACATTAAATTTTGCGTTTAGTTTCAAATATTTTTTTCCTTTTGCACTTAGCATTTGATTTAACTAACTAATTGGTTTATGTTTATATAAATTTTTTTATAATAAATATATATTAATAACTTAAATCATTTGAAATAAAACAAAAACGTAAAATGAAATGAAGATAATTAAAATATTTTTGTAAAGCAACTCATCTCCCAACCAATATAAAGTAAAAAAAACTATGAAGATGATGTTGATGCCTATCAAAATACAATCGATGCAACCAGGGTGGTTCTGGACATATACATAAGTGCAATAACACAGGTTGTAAAATATATGAGAAAAATTTTCTTCATTGTATTTAGTAGATTTTGAGTCATATCATATTTATTTTTTATTCAAAAGTTAGACTATCACGCACACAACAAATCAACAAATGTTTATTTATTTATAAATTAAAAGTTACATTTTAGTAAATTATACATGGCCCTTAAATCTTTGAGCACTTTTAGATGCAATATAAATGCTTTGAAATTTGGACACCTAAGATTTGATGAGGTCCAATATGCACACAATGGAACTTCAAGACCACTCATCCCCAGATTTAAAACCAAAATCAGCCACCTTCCCAACCCTGTTTGTAGCAAGATAGAAGATCCTGGGAAACAAAACCTGTAAAGGCGCCGGGAAAAGCCACACATCGGACCAAAACATTATTCTTTGACCATCTCCGATTTGAAGCTTCAAGCAATTTCGGATCGTTATCCCTCTATCATCCGGGTTATAGAATGTAGAGGAAATACCTTTCCACACCCACGAGCTGTTACGATTGTGATTATCAGAAGGGATGATAACGTCTGAGTCCCAATTGAGTTTACCACATAAACATCTTCTCCATTCACTGCCAATCTGGTTAGCAAATCTCCAAAACCATTTAATTAATAAAGCTCGATTCTGTACCGCCAAATCACGTATCCCCAGCCCGCCATGCTCCACAGGTTTACAAACATTTTGCCAGCTCACCCAGTGTAACCTTTTTTATCACTCGAATCCCCCCACAGAAAACTCGCCATAATACTATTTAATTTTTTGTACACAACAGTGGGAAGCCTAAATATCGATAAGTAATAAGATGGCAGTGAAGATAGTGTTGCTTTGATGAGCACGATTCTCCCACTAATGGATAAAGAGTTACCTTTCCAACTCGCCAATTGCTTATGGAACCTAGCGATGACCGGTTCCCACAACGCTACCGAATTCTTCTTCACTCCCAGAGGCAAGCCGAGGTATTCCGATGGAAAATGGCCCACCGTGCAACCCACTTGTTTAGCCCAGATCTTTAAGGAACACTCATCCACATTAACGCCAAAAAGCCGGCTTTTACTTAAGTTAAGATGAAGCCCCGAAGCAACTTCGAACACACGTAAAACCCTCTTCACATTTAAAATTTCCCGCGCTTAGGCACCACAGAAGACCACCAGGTCGTCAGCAAATTGCAGATGGGATAGCGAAAAAGCGTTCTCACCTCTCCCAATCAAAAAACCTTGGAATAAACCAGCACCTGTAGCCTTCTCAAACATAAGATGCAGCACTTCCCCTACGAGATTAAATAGTAGCGGGGAAAGCGAGCATCCTTGTCTAAGTCCTTTCGCTAGCCCAAAACTGGACGTAGGAACCCCATTAATCAGAATAGAAATAGCTGCTGACGAGATGCAACGAGAAATCCATTGACACCACCGGTCACCAAAGCCCATACACTTCATCACATGTAATAGAAAGGACCAATCTACCGAGTCGTAGGCCCTTTTGAAGTCTATTTTAAACACAGCCCCTTGTCTTGCGGATTTCAGCAAATAATCAATACCCTCATTTGCAATAAGCGAACAGTCCAAGATTTGCCGACCTTTAATGAAGGCAAATTGAGAATGACTCACAATCTCCTCAATGCACAACTTCAACCGATTTGATAGAACTTAGGATAACAGTTTATAGACGCCATTGACAAGACTGATCGGACGGAAATCTTCTATTGTTTCAGCTCCATTTTTCTTAGGGATTAAAGTGATGAAAGAATGGTTAATACCATTTTCCCATTTTTTCCCTTTGTGAAAATCACTAAAAAATTTCATAATATCCGGCTTGAGGACAGGCCAATATTTCTTGAAGAACCCCGGATTAAATCCATCGGGACCCGGAGCACTCGAACTGTTGAACAACGAAAGGGCAGCCCAAACTTCCTCCTCCGCAAACGACCGCTCGAGAACCTCTACCTGGCTTTCCGAAATCTGTTTGAAATCGAGGTCCAATTTCTCTATTTCCAGAGTACTTTTCGAATTGTATGCATTAGAAAAGTAATCCAGAACATGCTCCCTGATTACCTCTGGTTCAGTCGACAATCTACCGTTAATCAGGAGCGAATGAATGGAGTTGTGCCTCCGAAGATTAGAGGCCACCAGGTGGAAGAAGCGCGTGTTCTTATCACCTTCGGCAAACCATTTAATGCGCGAATTTTTCCTCCAAATACCTTCTTCTCTGCGAGTTAGCACCCATAACTCATTTCTTAGGGTCCTTAATGCAGCCCCTGCATCGACCCCCGTTGTACCAAGTCGCATACTATCTTCCAATAGACTGATCTTATGTTCCACAGCCTGCAAAGGCCCCTTACTACCAATCTGATTGCGCAAAGACCAGCTTTTGATGTTCGATTTACATTGCTTCAAAATACTGAGAATTCACAGTCTGTTGTTCACCTCTTTCGCCATTTTTACGGAATCCGAAATAACATCATCAAAACCCTGAATCTCCATAAGGTAATTGAAAAACCTAAAAGGTCTCGCACCCCCTTGTACTCGAAATTACTCAACAAAATAGCATTGTGGTCGGACAGTGCCTTTGGTAATAAACTTTGAATAATACCTTGAAAAATGATCAGGAAATTCGATCCCACTAAGAACCTATCAAGACGAACAAAAGTAGGGACCTCACGGTTACTCGACCAGGTGAATATTCCACCATTCAAAGGAAGATCAACTAGGTTAGCTTCTTGTATAAAAGATCTGAATATTTCCATCGAATTAAAACTAATACCAGCCCCCGACTTTTCTTCTCTACTCACATATGCGTTGAAATCTCCCCCTAAGCACCACGTTACCTGATGAAGAATCATGAAATCCAGCAATTCTCTAAAAAAGGCTCCTTTCTCGGCCTCCACCGAGGGACCGTAAATGTTCAAGAAACCAAAGAAACCTTCCCTGCCACTTATATGCCCAAACAAAGCGATGAACCTCTGGTGAATATGAGCGTTGGTAACCGAGAAAAACGACGGGTCCCAGAAACTAATCAGTCCCCATGCTGAACCACAAGCAGGGGAAAAAACATTCTCAAATTGATCCTTACAACCCAGCCTTCTCAGTAATGTCGGACTCAAAACAGAAATTTTCGATTCTTGTAACATCAGAATTTTCGGTTTCTTGCTAATAACTAAATCCCCCACTCCCCTGAATTCATAAAGAAAAGGCTATAAACAAAGGATAAATGAAGAACGAAGCTTACTAGGTAGCCGTTTCCAACTTCATTACCTTCTCAACAAATACCTCCTTGCCCCCTTTGAAGACAATACCCAGAACTTGGCTTACCCCCCAGACCGCCAGAGCCTCTTCGATTTGGTTCAAATGGATTGAAGCATTCGAATTGTCTGACCTGCCTGAACCTTCGCCTTGCTCACCATTATCAATTGCCTCGCGAATTTGACTCCTAAGCATCCTGCGGTTACTAGCGAGGAAGAAATTTCCATGCGAACCCAAAGAGGACAAACTACACTGTTGCTTCGAGAGACCGTTTCGAACCTCTGCCTGACTGCCTGCATGCCCCTTCCCACGCGAATAGACGCTGTCGAAGCTATCCGGGACAACCTCCAACACCGGAGGATTATCAGAAGAATCACCCTTAGACAATATCGGATTATCAATGACTTGATTGGGACCCCCCGGCTCAACCCCCAGATTTGGGTTGATGTCACTACAGCCTAGACTATTAGCCAAAGGAATGAGCCCATTGACCGAAAGCCCCACTCCCGGAATAATGTCGATGCCCGCCTCATTAAAAGAGACATTTTCCACGTGAACAATATTATTTATAGGTGAATCCACTTCACCCGGAGCCCTATCAACAACATTAGGATGAACCTCGGGACCCGCATCCTGCACGTTTATTGAGTGTTCATTATTTACGTTGTTATTGCATGGTACATGACGAGGCTCCGAGTTATTCGAAGGGTCACCACCAAGGGTGGAAGACACCCTTCCGGCTTCCTGCAAATCCGGCCAGCCGTCGTCAATATCCTCCGACTCACCAGAAAATTCCAGCGGGCGAGCGTCCGGCAAATCTTCTCCGACTTTCATCTTCAGCCTATACGACTTTCCCCTGCAAGAAACTTGAAACTCCTCTGGAATATTGAACTGACTATCCAACCTCATTAGAATTTTTGCCACTGAACAATCAAACTTATTGATTGTATCCCCATGAATTTTCACTACTTTACCCCATCTTCCGGCGAGCTCAGAAAAGAATTTTTCAGACCAGCATAATAACGGCACCCCATAGATTGAAATAGACGCAAAGAAACAAGGAGACTCATCCACCCAGATAGAGTCCTCCAGACAATCAAACCAAAATGCTAGCTCTTCTTTCTGTTTCTCCCACGCAGCCCTTTTCTCAATTTCCGATCTAAATAAAATGAGGCAAGCATTATGAGCCGCACCCCATTTCACGATTTGCACCTTCATACCGTCGCTGGCTAAGGCTTTTTCCACAAACTCAAACTCAAACCACGCCTGATTATCCCCACCATGGCTAACTTCAACCAGCCCACCTCCCCCACCGGAAACACCATACCTTCACTGCCCTTGTTATCTTCTCCAACATTGACACCATCAAAAGCCTTCGGATAATCAATGGGAACAGTAGTAGATTTGTTTAGCAACGCATCCAGATAAGATCTACCATCCCTCACCCCCGCCGGATGACGAATAGGAGCCTGCAACTTCGATGGATCTTTCGGTTTCCATTGCTTCGAACCAAACTGAAACCTCTCTGGGCCCCTACGAAATTTGGCTTGAGATACCACTACCAGACGACCATCAATAGGAGTATTGTTAACATGATGAATTGCCCTCTCTAAATCTTCCTTGCAACCAAAGTGAACAAAAGCAAAAGTTCGATCCCTGTAATTAGGTTTTCTATTTGTAAACGGTATGAATACCTTTTTTACTCTCCCAAAATGGCCAAACAACTCCCAGAGGGCACTACAAGGTACTTTTTTACTGAGGTTATCAATAAAGATGACCCAGTCACTGTTCCTCGTAGAAGACGGAAGCCCATAACCGCGGCGACCACTGAAGAACGCACCATCACCTCTACGCTCCCGGCTCACCCCGCTCCTTTTTCGCTCTCCCTCTCTCTCTACCCTACGCTCCATCATGAAATTTGTTGGTTCATTTATATAATTTTTTTTATAATAAATATATATTAATAACTTAAATCATTTGAAATAAAACAAAAACGTAAAATGAAATGAAGATAATTAAAATATTTTTGTAAAGCAACTCATCTCCCAACCAATATAAAGTAAAAAAAACTATGAAGATGATGTCGATGCCTATCAAAATACAATCGATGCAACCAAGGTGGTTCTGGACATATACATAAGTGCAATAACACAGGTTGTAAAATATATGAGAAAAATTTTCTTCATTGTATTTAGTAGATTTTGAGTCATATCATATTTATTTTTTATTCAAAAGTTAGACTATCACGCACACAACAAATCAACAAATGTTTATTTATTTATAAATTAAAAGTTACATTTTAGTAAATTATACATGGCCCTTAAATCTTTGAACACTTTTAGATGCAATATAAATGCTTTGAAATTTGGACACCTAAGATTTGATGAGGTCCAATATGCACACAATGGAAAAGTAGTTCAAATTTCAGAAACATGAGATTTTGTCAATTGGTGACCTTTTGCATGGAATTATTAAATACACCGATAAATGAAGTGATAAACAATAATATGGTTTAATGGACGAGGTATATTAAATAACGACATAAGTTTAAATCTTGATATTGTGAACGAAACATATTATATTAAAATAATTATTCTCATAATAGACCTTTATAATACTCGATCTGAATTATAATAAGTCAATAAAATATTTTTTTCTACCCATCAAACCAATAAATGAAGTGAGCAAACGATGGCATTAAAAAATATCAGCAAATGCCTTAATCCTTATTGCTTGCTTTTTCTACCCATCAAAACCTAACCTATCTTGCACGCCCATTCCTAAAAGATTAAACAAAGTTGTATAGAAAATGAGAATATATTTTGTTTGTATATTGTGATATCGAAATAAGCATCACAAATTCCACAATCACTTTTTAATCAAAAAAATTCAAAAATATAGGCAACAAACCAGACACATAATACCTAAATCCTAAATTCATAAACACACTACACCAGACTTGTTCTATGGCGGCGCTATTCGTGGCGTTTTTGAAACAAACGCCGCCAAAATTTCACTTATAACGACGTTTATGAAACAAACGCCATAAAATGAGAACATTGGCGGCGTTTTTGTAACAAACACCGCGATAGGGTGACATATAGTGGCATTTTCTATAATAAACGCCGCAATTAGTTTCATGTTAGTGGCGTTTTCTACAGTAAACGCCGGTAAAGGTTTCATGTTAGTGGCGTTTGTTAGAGTAAATGCCGCTATAGGTGCGTGGTTAGTGGCGTTTGTCTAATAAACGCCGCCATATGTGTATGGTTAGTGGCGTTTTTTAGAATAAACGCCGCCATAGATTTCTTAAAACAACATTTTTTTCAGTCGCATAACGGATGTAATCACGGATAAATAACTAATGAGATTAAAGGTTGAATATAGGGATTTGTATTTTCGGTCGCATAACGAATGTAATCATGACCATTGTTACGTATTGCGATCGTGAATTTTTCAAAAAACAAAAATATCATAGTTTTAGAGTGACGAAACCTCTATATAACAACTGTTATAACAAACGTAGACTGTTATTTAAATTATCACCTTTATAAAAATAAATTCGGATTAGCTGATCAAATTATCAATAATAGGTCAGATATCGTATAAAAATATTAAAATGTAAATTTTGACTTGAAATTTAGTTTATTTTCCCTATCAATCATGTACGTGGAATATAGAAACACTCATAGATGTTAGAAAAATGATATGGTACATGGACATTTTTGAGCTTGAATTTGAGTAGGTTTCATTAGTTAAATTATTTGGGACTAAGTGGATTATTAATCTACTACAAGAGTAGTTTTTCATGTTATTGTTGGAAACAATATAAAGGCTTGGACTAGATACTTTGGGCTAGTCATAGTTTAATTTTATAAAAATCAAAGATGGGCCTTGGGCCTTGGGGACTTGGACTTGGATTTCAAAATAATAATTTTATTTTATTTTTTAATAATGGAAGGGTTAGTGCCGTTTTTCTTAAAAACGTCGGCACGTGTTAAGGGTTAGTGGCGTTTAGTGTGCCAAACGCCGTTTGTTTTTGTTTTTGTTTTTTAATAATAGAAGGGTTAGTGGCGTTTTTAAGACAAACGTCGGCATGGGTTAAGGGTTGTGGCGTTTAGTATGACAAACGCCACCACAGGTTAAGGGTTAGTTACTAAAATGTCTTTTGTTTATTGTAGATACTATGCCTAGGAGGAAATTAAGTGATCTGCGGATAGTTTAAGCACCGAGAGAGGGGGAAGAAACAAATGATGATGATTTGTCTGGTGTTGGATCCTCGCAAGTTCCGGAGACAGTTGAAAATATAGAGATTGATGGTGATGTTCAACACTTTATTTAAATGCTAGTTGTTTGTTATTATTGACTTTATTTTAAAAATTGAATATAAACAATTATTTCTTATATAGTTGGAAATGGTCGAACTCGTAAGAGTAGAGAGCGCACGACGTTGAATGAATTATACAATCTTCCCGCTGGTGAACGCGTGAAAGTTTCAAGAAACGATGTCGGCCAACCCATTGGGGCAGAAGCAAGTGTTCTGGGCAGTTACTTAGGCATTGTTGCACGCAATCATGCGATTTTGCTGATTAATTATGAGTCATGGCATCAGATGTCGAATGGTAACAAAAATCAAGCTCTGGAACTTGTTAAGGTAATAATGTCATTGTAATAATAATCTATTACAATTCAAAATAATATTTATATTTGCTTTGATTGTATCATTTGTAGGATAAATTTTCTTTAGAAGTCTCAGATGATTATCTGAAGCATGCATTAGGGAAAAAATGGAGAGACAGTAAGAGTTTCTTGAAGAAGACATATTTCAAGAAGGATCTCACTCTTCAAGAGAAGCTGCAAAATATCCCGCCGGGAATTATGCGACATCAATGGGAAGATGCAGTCAGGTTTTGGAGTTCAACAAAAGGAGAGGTATGATCGATGCACTTTAAAAAATTGTCATTATAATATTGACTTTATATATAATGCAAATTTTAAATTGTAGGATCGAGAGCGCGTTGGAGTTACTAGCAGACAAAAACAGAAGTTTACTCACACCGCTGGATCGAAGAGTTTTGCTCGTTTAGCTAATGAGGAGGTATTATTATTTTTAATTATTGATTAATTTTTAATGAATTACTTTATTGGTTTAGTATTAATTTTTATTATACGTTGTAACAAAATAAAACTGGCACTAGCATTGGACGGATAAAGCTCTTCGACATTACGCATACAAAAAAGGATGGCTCTCCTATAACTCCCGAAGCTGCAGAAATTATGGTATGTTAATTAGACAGAAAATTTTGATTATATTATAATTAATATCAATTGTATAAAATTTTAATTTGATTGTCAGGAGAAATTGAGGGAAAAGAAGACCGAGTATGAAGCTACAACTTCAACTAATGGTTCTGTTAATATGGAAGAGATCGAGAATCAAGTTATTGTTGACGTCTTGGGTCCTGAAAGATATGGTCGGGTTCGCTGTCAAGGATCATTCGTTACCCCGACAAAATATTTTGGGGCTAACTCGTCTCAGTACATGCCATCACAGAGCCAATCTTCTCAAGCAGAAGTTTATCGGTTAAAACAACAGTTATCTCAATTTCAAGCCGAGGTAGCAGCGAGAGAAGCTGAAAGAGAAAGAAAAGAAGCTGAGAGAGAAGCTGAGAGAGAAGCTGAAAGAGAAAGAAAAGAAGCTGAGAGAGATGCTGAGATAACAAGAAAGGAAGCCGAGAGAGAAGCAAGAGAAGCTGAGAGAGAAGCAGCACACCAAAAGCTTCAAGAAAAATTTGAAGAAATGATGGCGATGTTGCAGAACCAACCAAAGAAATGATGGCGATGTGTGAATTTAAATGAAAATGTCGGACTATATTTTATGAACATCGTTTGAACTATATTTCACTTTAATGCTGTAGACTTTGAATTTGTTATTGTTGTGTTTACTTAATTGTTGGAGTTTTATGGATTTGATGCTGTAGACTTTGAATTTGATGTTATTATGGATTTATTTTACAGGTTATTTGGGTATTTACATTTTTAAAATTTATTTTTATAGAAGCAGTGAGTTTAGCGGCGTTTTCAAGGAATAAACGCCGCTAAAAATCCATAACGTACTGTGGCGTTTCTAAAAAAAACGCCTCCATAGAGCAGCCAATGCCGGCGTTTATGAACACAAATGCTGCTACTGAAGCATCAGTCCCGACGTTTTATTTCACAAACGTCGCTATAGACCATTCACCTTTTGCGGCGTTTGTATATTGAAACGCCGCTATAGAATTGCATTACCGGCGTTTTGAAATACAAACGCCACTAAAGACATTGACTGTTGCGGCGTTTGTATATACAAACGCCACTATAGATCAAAACCTTTAGCGGTGTTTATGCGATAAAAACGCCGCTACATATTGCGACGCTACTTCTTGCGGCGTTTTTGGCGGCGCTTTTCTTAACGCCGGGAGTGTTTTTAGCGGCGCTAAAAAACGCCGCTATAGGGTTATAAAAACGCCGCGAAAAGCCTGTTTTGCTGTAGTGACAGTTATTCTTTAAAAAAATATTCAAACATACATATTTACTCATCAGAAAACTAAAATCTAAATCTATAAACCTAAATTCATGAATCATAAACCCTAGATTCTAAACCTTAAACATTAGACGCACAAACCCTAAATTAAATTCATAACCATTGTATAGTACACAACATATGTATTAAATAATTTTCTTTACATTACATTATACAACACCTAATTAAACCTACCAACCAATCCAAGATAAGGAAATAAATAAGAGAGTTCAATTCAATGATACCTCCCGTCCATTAAATGCAATCACAAGAAAGTGTATTTTTCATTATTGAGTTTTTAGCTCCACTCTACCAAAATTGGAAGTGCAAACAAGTACAATTAGTTATGAATACTATCATTTTCGTATTATGTTTTAATTATTTATAAATATTGTACAATAATAACTAAAAATATGGGAAATAAAATAGTTATACTTATCTTTTGATCAAGTTGATGAAGTAGGTTTCTATTTATATATAAAACATGAAAATCATGGAAAAGAATATGTTCCCTTCTTTTAAAAAGTAGGAAATCCATGTACTCTTATCTCATATTTTCTCCTTTTCCTTTTTGCCACAATGGTGGGAGGAAATCTCATTTGCTTATATTGTGGATGGTCCATAACAGGACATGTGTCTGAGTTGTCCACACGATTCTCTAATCTCTTTACAATCCAAAAAGTAAAACCCCAAAGCACTTCATAAGTGTGAAGAGAGAGAATACAAGAGGATGGTCCTTCATATTTTCTTTTTGTGTAAAACTTTGGTTGGTTTGGTTCTATGATATTTTTTTAATAAATATCTATAAATGCCAATTAAATATTTGATCTTGTCCATGAGTCTTGGATTTAAGAATTATATTTTGATATACAAACTGTGTAAAAAATTCGCGCAGTCTTTCATATTTAAGCTATAAAATCTAAATTTTAAACCTTTAACCCTAGCACCCTAAACTTTAAACTCTAAATTCTAACCATAAACCGTAAATTTTCACCCAACACGCTAAACTTATAACCTAAATTTCTAAACCCTAAAATTGAAAGGCTTGTTTAAACTAAAGTTTACACAAGCTTATGTGTCAAAATATTTTCCTTGATTTAATACCAAGAAAGAAAATTTAATTTTTTTAAAGAACATGTCCATTTTATGATCTATGTGTCAGTGTATATAAATTTATTATGATTGGTATGAGTGAGGAAAGGATTAAACAATTTACGCATTGTATTAACACATATTATGATTGAAGTGTTTTTTAATATACTGGTGTGATTTTGTTCATACTTTTTCTTAATCTTTTGGCAACACATCTTGTACACATGTACTCAACTTGAATTTCTTAAGATGAATGTCATCCTCCTTTTCACTTGAGCCACTCGTTGAATTCATGTTTGAAGTGTTAACAACATATATATTATCTGATCATGTCTTTTGTCTTTTTGAAAATTTAGAAATAAATTATTGATTATGATTTTATTTTTATACCATCTTAATATGTATTATTAAAAATGTGGGGTTTTTTTCTTTGAAAATTATGAGATAATTTTTCCAAGGTTGAAATTTGGAATCTTCTTTCCTTTTCTTTTTCCACTAGAATGTTATCTCTAGAAGCTAACCATGAATATAAGTTCTAAATTAAATATGTTAGTAGAAGATTTGTTAAGGTTTAAATTTCTAAAATTTAGGATTTGATTTGCATCATCAATGACATGAAGAGTAATAATTTAATTAATGTTTAAATAATGAAGAAAGCATATGTGCCTATAATTTGATGTGGAAAATACTTGGTAGAGTTCTACTTACAAACAAATTTGAATGAAAAAGGAGATATGGGTGGGCAAAGAGGGATGACATGATCAATTATGTCCATCCCATTTTACTTGGGGCACCACCATTTGAAATGACTTTGAACATGGACCTCTCATTCTTCGCCCTTGACTTTTGTCTGGGAAAAAAGGTAATAGGGAATTGAGTCACTTTGTTGGTGGGAAAATGGGAACCCACTTTTTTGTGTTAGTTTTCATTAGAGTGGGCAATTTTGTGTTGATATATTTAGCCCTTGATTTCTTAGGATTGTGGATGATGTTTCACTATAAATATTTAACAAAAGGCTAGTGCCAATGTCATTTGATGTAAAAGTGAAGGTTTTGGTGGATGGAGTTAATGTAGAGATGAAAATAAGGTGAGAGCATATAGGATGGGGGTTTGGTTTCTAAGATTAATTTTTAGGGTGTTATTTGATGTTTTAGGTTGATAAAGATATTGAAAAGAGGAAGATAATGCGAGAGTAGAATATTTAGCTTATCCAATTCTGATTAATCTTTAAAGAATAATTTCATGGGTATTATGTCTTTTCTTTGTATAGAGTTGATGATAAAAGCAGTCGTGGTTGATAATGGACTATAGGTGCTTTAACCCCTAAAATTTTGAGTATTGAACCTTATAAAAAATTGTTTGTTCCCTTCAAAATATTTAGAATTTATCATTATGTTTCAAAAAAAATTTTAAAAATTAATTAAATCCCCTCCTGAAAATTTAAAAGTTCTCGTTAACTCTCTAAATTTTTAAAAATTTTAGTTTAGACATCCACAATTTTTCTTTAAAAAAATTTAGTGGACTCTCTTAAACTCTTTTACCAAAATTGGTTTATGAGTAAGAGACACAAGTATTTATATTATTGTACTTGGAGTGTCACGTAGACTTTTCAGTTTCGATCTAAACTTGAAAGCTCGATCCAATTAATTCAAAATAGATCATATTTAGTGTTAAAAGTAAATAAATTGAATCCAGATTTATCAAAATTTGAAGCTTACTCAAACTCAACTTAACGATCCGAAACAATCAAAACAAGTTATCTAAAATAACTAGATTTCTAAGTGATCAGAACTTGAATGATTTAAATCTAAAATTGATCCAAAAACAAATGACTTGAACTTTTAATTATCCCGGAATGAAATTACTCAAAAACTTTAGAATCGAAAATGACTCGGTCCAAAACCAACCTAATGCACTAATTGAAAGATGAGTCTAATCTCATCTCTAAATATACTAGGTGAAGTGATTCATGACTTTGAAATTTTTTATATATTTTTTAATAAAAAATTATTTTTAATCCCTTAAAACGTTATAAATTTACCTTATAAAATTTTATAGGTTCGTCTTTTAACATAAAATAATCCTCCGCCCATGAGATAAAGCACTGTTGTTTTACTTTGCATCCTCAACATGGCTTAGCATCTTGCCTGCAAATTTGGCCACATCTTTTTATTTTTTGATTCTTAAATATCCAAAAACAAAAGAGTTGAGAATCGTAGAAAGTTATAAAGTCTGAGTTTAGCTAATGAAGAAGGAAGCTCCATAGCATAAAAAAACAGATGGATCGGTTATCTTTTTATCACCACCCTTTTATTCATTCTTATAAAAAGATGAGAGTAAAGCCACACAATTTCAACTTTTAAAGCTAGACAGCTTCTTGGTCACACTAATATATTTAGATAGTTAGCTATAGTATATATCCTCTTCTACCATGTAAATTTTAAAAGTTTTATATCATTTTTGAACCGTTAAATGAAGGTAAATGAATAATTGAGATTAATGGTAGGAAATGAAAATATTAAGAAAATAATTTTAGCCATTTATTTACCCTCATCCAACAGTTCAAAAGAGGAGTAAAACTAATTGAATTTTAAATAGTGTAAGTGAATCCTAACTCATATATATATATGATTCACTTAGACATTGTAAAACTCATTTTACATCTTTTTTGGCCGGTTGGATGTAATTGAACTAATGGTTTAGATTATTTACTTGCCTTTTTCATAAAAATCTCCTTTCTCATCCATCAATTTAACCCCATCTGACCGTCTAAAAAAGATGTAAAACTAAAAGAATTTTATAAAGTGTAAAAGAATCCTATCTAAACCGTTCATGATTATTTCTTCCGACCATATTATAATTAAAAATGACAAAATATAAACCGTTCAATAGATTATGCATCGATCGACTCTAAATGAGAAGTTTTTTCCCCAAGAAGTAGAGGTGGACCGGGGTTAAATAATTTTTTTCCGTACAATTGATATGAAACGGTTATGATAACCGTTTCGTCCCGTCCTGCCTGTTATATAAAATTAACATTTACTTTATACATATATAACTATTAAAATGTAATTTTGTATTATACAAAAACACTATAATTTTTATGTTTTATATTTTATTTTTAGACAAATAATGAAAATGTTTTATTTTATGTTCAAATATTTAGTTTGAAGAATTATTTTATATATTTATTTTTAAAAAGTGACAATATTAGAAATAATAAGTAAAAAATAAATAGAGAAAGGACAGAGTGGAGATAGATGTATCCAACATCTATTTAGGTGGTAATAAATTTTAAGATTACACATCTATAGTGGAGCTCAAAAATGGTGAAACATATATAGCATACAAATTATAAACTGGCGGTGAATTAGAGTATATTTAACCTCATAATGAAAATTTAAAGTATTCGATACAGATTAATCAACTAATCAACCGAATACTTATAATTATAAAAAAGTATCCAATGCTAAAAATAAACAAATTAAAACCAACTAACCATCAAAGCGAATGCAGAAGGCATGATATTTTGAACTTTAATAATCATTATCTAATAAAATAAAATAAAATAAAATAAAAAGAGAGAAAGAGAAAGGAAAACCTAACTGATGTTGTCCAAGAAGCTTAATCCATGTCATTCCAAAAAAAAATAATCAAGGAAACTTCTTTACTTTAGAGTTTTGATTTGGATTCGGGAATAAGACAGCACAGCTCATTTGCCTTTCTATATATACACAAAAAATGTTAGTTAAATTCTATAAAGGGTGCTCATACTATGAGTTTTTTTACAGATTTAGTTCCTCTACTGTAATTTGATAATCTCTAATCTCTGTCATTTTAAATGTATATTCAAATCAAATAATTTGATATGATCTATATTTTAAGATGAGGTGACACCTTACGGCGTCGGGGAGAAGAAGAACAAATTCCATTCATCAATTAGAGTTGGATGGCAGATTGGTCTCGGATAAAATTGAAATAAAGAGGGCTGTTAAGTCTTATTTTGCAAAACAGTATAATGCAACTTGTGCGCTACTGGTAGAAGAGATAAATCTGGACTTTCAAACACTAGATGAAGATCAGGCAGCTTTTTTGGAAGGTAAATTTTCCGAGAACGAGATTTGGGAGGCTATAAATAGTTCGGATGGCAACAAGGCACCGGGGCCGGATGGTTTCAATTTAAATTTTTTCAAGAAATTTTGGAATTCTCTGAAAAGCGATATTGTAGCTTTCTTTGAGGACTTTTTCGAAGAAGGCAAGATGGAAAGAGGATGTAATCACTCGTTCTTGACTCTAATTCCGAAGGTATTGAATCCTATAGCACTTGAGGATTTTCGCCCCATTAGTTTGGTTAGCAGTATGTATAAGATTGTATCGAAAGTCTTGGCGAGAAGAATGGGCTTAGTGATGGATACTGTGGTGGGAGAATCTCAATTTGCCTTCATTCAAGGAAGGCAAATTTTGGACTGTTCCCTTGCGGCGAATGAGGCTATCGATGCAAGAAGGAAATCGGGGGAGGGTGGAGTTGCTTTTAAAATTGATTTTCAAAAAGCTTATGACACGATAAGCTGAGATTTCTTGTTGATTGTTCTTAGGCAGTGCGGCTTCCCGGAGAGATGGTGTAAATGGATATACGGATGCATCTCAACGGCTTCGATCTCGGTTCTGGTTAACGAAACCCCAACAGAAGCGTTTAGCATTTTGAGAGGCTTGAGACAGGGGTGTTCACTCTCCCCTTTGTTGTTCAATTTGGTAGGGGAAGCGTTGAATCTAATGCTTAAGAAGGCGGTTAGCAGGAATTTATTTGAGGGTTTTAGTTTAGGCAATCAACCCCAAGAAATGTCGGTGACACACTTACAGTTCGCTGACGATTTGCTGATATTCTGTGGCGGGTCTGAGTTACAAGTCAGAAATGTTAAAAGAGTATTAAGAGTGTTTGAATTGGCAGCGGGACTCAAATTAAATATGAAGAAAAGTAAAGTCTATGGGATTAATGTGGGAGAGGAGGAGGTAAGAGGATGGGCGAACGCTGTGGGATGTAAGGTGGGCATTTTTCCAACTCAATACTTGGGGTTACCTCTCGGCGCAACTAAGAATTCAATTAAGCTATGGGATCCCGTGTTGAAAAAAGTTGGGGATCGTTTGTCAGGTTGGAAACCCAAATTTTTGTCGATTGGGGGCAGATTAACATTGATTAAATCCGTACTATCTAGTTTACCGATATATTACTTGTCCATTTTCAAAATTTCTGAGGCGGTGGTCAAAAAATTAAATAGCCTTGTGGCGAAGTTCCTGTGGGGTGATGTTGATACTCATCGCAGGATACATTGGGTCAGATGGGAGGAGGTTTGCGCTCCGAAAACTGCAGGCGGCCTTGGTGTGGTAGACTTTAAGCTACTTAATCGGTCGCTATTAAGTAAGTGGAGTTGGCGATATGGGAATGAGTTGCAAAGCTTGTGGAGGAAGGTGATTGCCGCTAAAGTCCCCGGTAGCATTAACGCGCTACTGTTGATCAAGTCTGCAAGAAAAGATTCATCTTGGATTTGGTTTGATATATCTAATTCACTGTATTATAATGATCTTTTAGGGGAATTAGTTAGGAAGAATTTGAAGATAGAGGTTGGTAATGAAGTGAATATTAAATTCTGGGATGACGATTGGTTGGGAATCAGACCTTTGCGTACTCAATTCCCGCGGATTTTTGCTCTTTGTTTGGTGAAATCAGCGTTCGTGGGAGATGTTGGGAGGGTGGAGAATGGGGTTTGGTCGTGGGATATACCGTTGAGAAGAGGGTGTTTCGATTGGGAAAAATCCCAGTGGAATGATTTACTAGCTGTTTTAGGTAATTTTAAAGCCAGTGGGGCGGAAGGTGACTGGATTGGATGGTTAGGAACAAGCGATAGAAGGTTCTCGGTTAAGTCTGTAAGGGAGTTAATAGGCACGTCCCTGGTCAAGAAGAAACTGTGGAAACAGGTGGTGTGGGTGGGTATCGCGCCACCGAAAGTTGAAATATTTATGTGGAAACTAGTGAGGGGAAGAATTCCGGTTAAGGTAGAACTTGCGAAAAGAGAGGTACAGATAATTAACAATCTGCTATGCCCATTCTGTCTTAAAGAACCGGAAACGATTAATCATTTATTTTTTTCTTGTGCGACAGCATGGAAAATATGGAATGCAGTGTGTAGATGGATTGGGGTTTCTGTTGTTTTGCAGGAGGTTCCCGAGTTGTTCTTGGATGAATGGATTGGTTTGACTGCAAGTCAAGACGTTGTATGGTGGTCCGCTATTCCGAGTGTGGTCATTTGGTCACTATGGCTTTTTCGGAACGATATTCTTTTTAACAGTAAAGTGGTCGATGAACTGCAGTTGGAGTTGATTATCAAACATAGATTGGCATTTTGGCTGCTTGCAAAATATCCGGATAGTAAAACGGGGATTAAGGCTCTTTGTTGCGGATCCTTATTTGGGTTCGACAGTCACAAAAAAAGGGAAACCATCGAAGTGTAGTAAAAAGGAGAGAACAATTTTAGAAGGATTTCTAAGACTCAACGTGGATGGGGCTTACTCGAGGTTGACGGGAAGAGGTGGAATCGGAGGAGTCCTCTGGGACTCGAACAAGAAGGTGCTTTTGCAATTTTCCGAATCTGCTGGGAACAATCCCCCTGCCATTACGGAATTATTGGCAGCGATAAAAGGGGTGCAGTTGTATCTGGAGTCGCCATGGGCTAAGTCGTCAAGACTCGCAATTGAAACGGACTCTATGATTTTGGTGGATTGGATCAAAGGAAAAAGGCCGCCTCCTCCGATGGTGAGTAACCGGGTTAAGGAATTGGTAATGGCGATGGAAAGATTTGGTAAGACAATATACCATATTCCTAGATACCTTAATTGTAACCCCCTCGTCCCGGTCTGGCCGAATGACCGGTCCAAGTGGGCCACACGGGGAAAACCGAGCGAAAACCAATTAAGGTTCCCCCTCGGTTAACAACCCTATATATTTTTTTTCTTTTCTAGATGCATGTATTAAAACCTATGTGAGGGAACACGCAGCGAACAAACACGGATACAAAACCCACAAGACCTGCAATTAAACAAACCATTTTTTCCATTTTAAGTAAGCCGTATCGATACACCTACAGAGGGTATCGATACGCCTTGACCAAAGTCAACCCTCCCAATCAACTCAGGGAAGACCGTATCGATACACCCTTGAGCGTATCGATACGCCCCTCTCGGTCAACATCACTTGGTCAACTAGGTTGAACCGTATCGATACGCTTGACCCCGTATCGATACGCCCTGCACTCCACAACTCCACAGGATTCCAGAGTGCTGGGACCGTATCGATACACTCTTGTGTATCGATACGCTCAGCCTGATTTGAATTTCAGAAAGTTGAGACCGTATCGATACACAGGGGTGTATCGATACGCCCTGCTTTACAATACTCTGTTTTCAGCAAAAACACATAAGACTCACACTCTAGATGCATAACAAAACCTCCCTAGACACAAACAACACACAAACAACCTTTAACAATCAAGATGTTAACTCACATGGCATTCAAACGCACAAGTATCATGCATCTCAAGAATTTATACATCAAGGCAACCTAAGCATTCAAAACATACCATCCCACCCTAACAATTATCATTGTAATTCATGCTTTACAATCCAAACATCATATATAACAAAGAGTTATAAAAAGCTCATACAACAACCCTTTTGCCACATTGCTAACTAGTACAAAATCACCACCGTACTTGAGCTACAAAACTTGGAAGCCCTTCTTGCCTTGCTCCGAGCTAACGCCACGCTAATGATCTGCATTGTTGAACATTGAGAGCGTAAGCTATAAGCTTAGTGAGGGTGCTCTAAAACGAAAAACAACAACAATGCAGGGTTCAAGCATGTACTCCCTAAACCTCATATCTAACATGCATAGGTAACATCACAAGTAGTCCTAGCTAGTCCATCAAGTGGCATAATATGGCATATTACTTCATACTAAGCACCAAGCATCAATATCAATAATCATGTTTCAACACCATATATCACAATATATGAACAAGTTAATTGGCCACTTTGAATTACCCCGATTGTGCGGATTTGAAACTCAACAACACTTTACCTCGGTGGGATTTCACTCATCACCGGCCTTGCATGGACGGGATTCCACTCATCGCCACATGCCCTACGGATGGGATTCCACTCATCATCACGTAGAAATGAATAAATTTCCGGTGGAATATTACTTCACCGTACTCCTCCTTGGTGCCTTAACGCCACCAAGGCCACGTACGTTTTGACTCAATTTGTGTGCACACTAATCCTAATGATCGATCATTTACAACCGGTAATTATTTAGTGTCAATTATCATTTACCACATCACGTTTTTCATAAATCATAACTCATGCTCATCACATATATATGCACCTCATGAATATACATGTACAAAACAACCAAGATCACAAGAGCATAGTTAAGTAAGCACAATAGCATATATGGTATTAACGGCTAACTAACAACTCGAATTAACTAAAAGTGGCCTACCAAGCACACTTTACACACGCACACTACACATACTCTAACCAAACTTTAAGACAAGTTTGAAACCACTCACCGCCCTTCCTTAGCCAATCGAAACAATCCTCCTACAAACTCGGATTCTGTTCCAAAGCTCCTTCAACGTTTCCTCTTGCTTCTATCCAAACAAAACACACTTATTACACCACAATTCAATGCTAAAACTCAACTAACAACTCACTTCACAAACATAAGCCATAATCTACAATTTCTCAATCCACAAATCATCCAAAAACTCAATTTTCGTACTCCCCAAACACCTTGTTGAAAACTCCACTTTCAAACACCCAAATGACCTCTAACACATCCCAAATCACCCTCATATCATACCCTAACAATCAGCCCTTAGTTTTCAACATAAACTCCACCAAAAACCAAGTTTTAACACCTTAAAATTTACCCTATGAGCATAATACGAATTTTCATCCAAAATTAACCAAATTGACATATAATGTGTATTTCATCATGATTAAGCTAAATCCCAACTCAAAACATTAAAACCATTTGGAAAACCACCTAAAATCCAAACTTTGATATAAAACCATAATTTTTCAAAATCCTATATCTTTGAATTTTAAGACCATAGATAGATAGAGAATAAGGAGGAGAGTCGGAAAACATAATTTACCTTTCAAAACGGTGTTGAAATCGAGTAGTATGATCAATTGAATAGTGATAAGCTTGAGAGGTTTTTGAGAATGGTTTTAACGTTGGATGAGGAAGAAATGAGGAAGAAGAAGATAACTTTGAATTTATAAAGTTATCTTACTTTATTTAAAAGTTTTGGGTAAAATCGCAACATAGGTCCCTCCCCTTTTATTAAAGCTCAATTACACCACAACTTAAGTTGAGTTGATTCTATTTAAATTTTATTGACTCGACTATAAACCCGGTTAACTCCTAGGCCCAAAACACGGGTGTTACATTAACGTAGAAGCCGACACACTTGCGAAACAGGGAGTTGGATAATGGTTGATGACGGGGGGTAGGCAGGTTCGTTATAGTCTAATTCGAACTTGTAGGAGTCTTTTGTTTGTAATATTGCGGTCTCAAACGTTGTAATTGGTATTGAATTTGAATAAAACTGTAGTGGGGCACTCTTTTCCCTCTTCACTAGGAATAGGGTTTTTAATGAGGCCTGATATACTTTTCAAAAAAAAAGATGAGGTGACATGGCATATACATATATGACATTTTTTTACAATTTGAAAAATCTTTTGCATATTTGAAAAAAAAGTAATATCGGTATAATTAGGGGTGACATCAACTTTTTTGGGCGTTCTGAAATAAACTATAAAATTTTAAAAATTAAAATATAATTTATCATTGTTTTAGTTTTATATAACTCTATAGTTTTTAAAAGGAAATAAATGTAAATTGTTATCATTTATGGGTCAAGATACAATTTTAGCATTGACAAAATTTAAAACTTTAAAATTTAAAGGAATTAAAATTAAAATTTTACAGCTTTTGTTGCTGTCTTTCTAACCAATTTTTATTTTACCATTTATGATGAAAACCCCATGTCAACTCTCTGGTTCAGTTATGTGTCTAATTACAAAAAAAAAAAAAAATTGATAAGATATATTGATCCCCTCTCATTTCAAGTTTCGTCGCTGAATATAATAAAAGGATTAAATCCATCAAAATACATAATATTAAACCCTTTTTACACAATTTGACCCAATAAAAAATACTTTTTTTTCTTCAATATATCTACTATAATAAGTCCAATGACTAATCATTCATGTTCTGTTTACTCGTACAGAGGTAAACGCCAGTAAATTTTTTTAAAGTTACTCAATACTTAAGACGAAAAACGAACCATTAACTACTAATTAAGATAGAAAATACATCTACTATCTTACCTACACCCGTGGTTGAAAAAAAACATTTTAATAGACAGCAAAGCTTTGTAATCTATTGTAGAAAGCTCGGCGATGGCATAGCAGCGGACAGCGGTCGTAAAGAGTGTCCTATGCGATGGTGGTGGGGGGCCAATGTCCTTTACTAAATGATGGGAACGTGGACGCTCCGTCCCACCACGGCTTCGCAGCCTTGTTTGTCGTCAATACCGATCATTTTTGTTTGCCCCCTTCGCCAACTTGCTTCCGTTACTAGGATTGATTGATTGTTTTGGTATTTATGTTAATTTAATAATATCAAACATGATACAATTATATTATAAATTAATAATTAAAATATAATATATAAAACGATCATAAATAAGATATCAATATATTAAAATATGAAATTTTTAGAAATCTATATTAAAATAAAAATATCTTAAACATTATTAAAACACGGGAAAATAAATAAATAGGACATTATTGCACATTTCCCTTTTTGTTGAATTATTGCAACTTTTATTTCTACGCTTCTTAATTCTTATACATATTGGATTTTATTACATTAATATTGTGAGGGAAGGTGGAAATATTTTTATAAAATTATATTTGTCCAACTTTATTTAAGATATAAATTTATTAGTCTCTTGTTTGATTCTTAGGGGGTGACTTTTAATTTTTTTATTTAAAGATGATATAGAAAATGAAAAGATAAGAATATCATTAAAAATATGTATTATATCTTTAAATAAAAGTAATTTGTTAATTTACAACTGAATTTGTGTAATTAAACGGTGGCACAAATCTAGAATTTGATGGTGTGAATTTAAAAGTAAAATTATATTTTATTATTATTTTGATTTTTGATATGTTTATTAAATTAATGTTGTTGGAGTGTTGGACTCATTATACAAAACGCATAAGCAAATGAAGCATAAATATATTTAATTAGAGTTGAATAAACATGGGCAACCTAAGGATGATTGATTTAAGCTTAAAGAAGGATGGTTGGTTTATATTAATTTATAAAAGAATAATAAAGACAGAGTAAGATAAACGTGTTTGATTAATTAATGTTTTCAGATATTAATAAATTTTTAATTTCAAAATGAAAAAAATATTAGTATATTTCAAAAGTGACATGAAATTAGATTTAAATGTAACTATACAATTGTTACGTGTTAGGATCACGAAAAAAGTTAAAAAAAATATTATGGTGTAAAAATTTAAAAATTATTGCACGATAATCTTTAAGGTGATGTTAACATTTATTTAAAGTGGTTTTAATTTATTTTGCATGATTTTATATATAATTTATATTTTTTTTAAATATTGGGTATCAATTATACTTTTCATATAATTATATTATGGTGTTTAAACACGCTTAAACTTTAAGCCATCAATTTTTTTATGACGATGGCATTTTTAGTGCATTTTGTTGCCCTCCTAGTTTTCTAAAATTTTGTCCTGACTATTTCAGAATGATTTGCGTTGTACACATAATTTTGGTGGGTGAGTCTCTCTATAAGGATTTTTTTGCATATATAAGACTTCAAACACGAGACTTATTTAAGCGATACCAAGTTGATTAACACTTAGATTAACTATGTTGGTGTTTTTAACACATTTTTTAATCAAGCTAATAATAACATTAACCGTCCAGTCCACTCTAACTTACGATCTTTAAAAGTCTATTATAATATCAATATCGAAATAATTAATATTTAATCAGCATAATGTTTGTCTCTTCCCTCAATTATTACTATTGATATTGGCTTTCAATTTCCATTTTGAGGTCTGGATTTTTATCCCAAAAAACTCACAACATTTGATATTCGTATAGCATAGGTTCATGCATCCAAATGATAATGTTTTCAATCATATATGGTAAACAATCACAAGAGAATTCAAATTTGAGTTTTGTGAGGTTTGCTAGAAAATTCTAAATTAAATTGAATTTCTTCATGCAATGCAAAGTGTTTTAATAAATTTGGAATATTAACATTTTTAATTATTTAATTTATTCTAATTATATACAGATACATTAATTGTATTTATAATTTGATTTGTACATCGAACAAATTTATTCTGCTTGTAATCATATGAATTTATTATTTTAAATTATTATCCTATAATTTCAAAAGGTAGAACCAATTTGTCAAAGAGTGGACCGTAATTTTTTCTTCCTAGACCATAAGATTTTTTTTTTTTTTGAAATTGAATCCACTAATTTTATTAATCGAAAAAATATCCGAAATTAAAATGAAAGTTATTACTGAGTAATCAAATACTTAAATCTAAACACAAATCTAAAAAATCAAATTAGTGACTTTTAGATCGTAAAAGGGCCATACAAGGAATAAGTAAAAACAATGAAAATTAAATTACATTTATTATGCCATTTTCAATTAATATTTGAAATAAATGTCACCATTTTGATTCTTCAAATGTGATATTCTTTACGTGATATACATTAAAACACACGCCATGTTCATCAAATCTCTCATCATTTATTCAAATTAACTCCCAATCCAACTCTATTGATTGAGATCAGATTTCGAATTAATTTCAACCCATTTATTTTTTTTAAAAATAAATTAATTATTATAAAGAATATATAAACATAAAATAAATTTACAAGTCAACATACCTTAAATTAATGTAAATAAAATTTTTATTTCGACCCATCCAATAAGCACATAAATAAGGAACCACTTTTCCGTTGTAAAGTCATGTGAAATGTTCCATGTCCATGTGCCAGGGCACTTCATTTTTGGCTTTGTTTTTGTCTCAAGTGGTTGGTTTGGCCATGGGAAAATATAGAAAATAATGATGATTTTACAAATAATAATTGAAACAGAAAACAATAAAAAAAAGCATAGTCAAAACTCATAACTCTCAACACCACCATACATCTTTTATTATATATTTTTAATTTATTATTTTAAAATAAAACATATTAATTTGTGAATATTTTTAATACATATAATGGGTAAAAAAACTACACAAACCTACATATTTAATTTTTAAAAATTAAAATGTAAATTTATAACTTAAACCTTAAATCTTACATTATAAGCCATACAAATTAAATTTCTAAACTTTAAATCTTAAATTAACTTTTTAACTTCTAAAATATAAATGATTGTCTAATTTAAAAACCACGAATGTATATTAAATAATTTTCTTTGATTTTTTAACACTGATTTTACGAGCTCGAGTTATAGAAGAAGGAACCCATAACAAGGTATCAGCAACAACTAGGTTTATTGCAGGACAGTTCATGATGTTCATATCAATTTACTATGTACCTCTGCATTTAGCATTGGGTAGACCTCATACAATAACTGCCCTAGCTCTGCCGTATCTTTTGTTTCATTTCTTCTGAAACAATCACAAAAACTTTTTTGATTATGGACGTACTACCAAAAATTCAATGCGTAATCTTAGCATTCAATATGTATTCCTGAATAATTTAATTATTCAGTTATTCAACCATTTCATTTTACCAAGTTCAATGTTATCCTGATTATTAAGAATACTTGTTGCCATGGTATAATCCTAATACATTTAATTTAAATTAATTGATTAACGAATCGAATATAAATGATTATAAAAAGAATATTTAAAAGGATGTGGGGGTAATTTCAGTTCTTGATGCCATGTCACCATCCCAGAGAACGCCATGTCAGCACGTTCCTGTGCTCACCGGTACGGACAAATACCACTCCTCAAAAGCTCCCAAATATATTAACCCTCTCTTCCCCCTTTCCGCTAAAAAAATACAAAAGCCATCTCTCCACCATTTGCTTTAAGCCTTTCTTCACTTTCTTTTCTCAACGAAATCTGCCGAAATATCGGCCGACAGGTAACTCTCCGAATACCCAATAGTTCGGAGTTTCTGGCTTCCTAATATTTGGTCAAATTAGTAAATAGTTCAGGGTAGAGTTATTGTAGAGATGCCAATGGCGGCGGGTGCAGCATCGCCGAGGGAGCGGGCTCAAGCTATGGGGCCAGCGGTGTTACCCATGATGCAAGCCGTTCCGGCGGTTGCTGACGTTTTGGCCAAGGACACCATCATTTCTTGGTTCCGAGGGGAATTCGCTGCTGCCAATGCCATCATCGATGCTCTTTGCGGTCATTTGGCGCAGCTCCAAGGAAGCGAGGGAGGAGGATCGGAGTACGAGGCGGTGTTCGCGGCGATACACAGGAGGAGGCTGAATTGGATCCCGGTGTTGCAGATGCAGAAGTACCACTCCATTGCCGATGTGACTGCGGAGCTGAAAAAGGTGGCAGCCAAGAACACCGAAGGAGGGGAGGGGGTTGTCAAGGATGAAGTGAAAGGTGGTTGCGGCGAAGGGTACGGCGGTTGTTTGGATGATGAGAAAGAGAAAGCCGCGGAGAAAGTGGTGGAAAATGAAGCGAACGGGGAAGTTGGTGGAGATGAAGAAGAAGATTCCCCTGATAGTGACATTACCGATTCAGGTAATTTCATAATTAAAAGAAAAAAGTGATATTGGATTATAAAGTTTGATTCTTTTCTACATTCATATAATTTATACATGTAAATATACATTGATTTTGATTTGTTCCCCTGTTTAACACATTTCAGTCTCTGGAAAATCTTTTTCTCTTGCCTTGTTTTTCGGCTCTGTTTTTTCCCCATTAATTCCACCCGATCAGTTGATGAATCAACCTTTTCTGTTCCATTACTTGAATTCATCTAATTTTCTATGTTTATTGCTCAATCAATAAAAAAGACAACAGAAAATTGTCGTCTTTTTCTAATGACAGTGTGAAAGGCAGAGAGGCGTTAAGCATTGAATCTCTAAATTTCCCTGTGTTTTGGTCGAGCGAGAAAGTGAAAGCGTTCCTTGAAACAAAGCAAACGCATTATTATAATTTTCCTTCATTTTCTATGGGACCAAACAAAATGATGTATTTCTCCAGGTGATCAGAATTCAGATAGTAAACGTTTCCAACTCCTTTTCAAACTTTTCTCTGACTTTGAATTCAACGTGGGGTTAGATGATGATGCTGGGTTTTCATAAATTTCCCCCCTTTTCTATATGATTCTTCAAACTCACGCTTTCCTGGTAAAGAAAAAAAGGCGTACTTTTTTCTTTCACGAAATCAAAATTTCCATTTTTTATTATTTATTTCTTTTAAAAAAGTGTTTTCAGATGTGTAATAGTAGTACTGTATTAATATACGGTAGGCATGTTCCCGAGATTTAAGCGAGGGTTTTGAGAATTTCGAGGTCAAGTCTTAAAGAGAGTAGGGTTTGGTTGATTCAGTTTTACAGTTAGTTTGAGCCGGCCGGATGATCTTAATGGTAAGGCAGCTTCTTATCACAACCGTCTGATCTAATCGTTTGACATCACGGCGGCCGTTTGATGATTTCACGTGGGCCTTTTGAGTGCATCCGAGTCGACTCATTTGACTGAACTCACCCTCCCCGGTCAAGTCTGGCTACCCTTTTGAGCGAGCGAGCGATCCAATGAAGATTGAATTGAATTCTACAACGAAAAAGAAAAAAGTGAACTTGTAGTGTTTGGAAAGCCGGTTGTGGTATCCGACAGTTAAGACAAGCTGCAGTCTTATTCTGTCCTTACATTGTAAATAGCTTTACCGTATAGCCAACTTCTTGCTCCAGCTAGCAAAGGAGGCTTTTTGCTGAGCTTTGAAAATGGTGTTCTCATTAAGTAGTTAATTTAATTAACAGGATTACCAGCTAAGTCCCAGCTTTAAACTTTGTCTTTTTTCCTGGCAATGCAGGATCTCAGGAAGCTCAACATGTCGAGGAAAATATCGAGATCTGTTCGAACCATGAAGAATGTGATGCACGTCCTTCTCAAATCAAGTTGACCAAAGGTTTCTCTGCCAAGGAACATGTGAAGGGCCACATGGTGAGTTCTTTCCTTCACAAAGTAACACGAAAAGATGGATTGCGGTAGTCTTTAGTTAATGTCTTATTCTTATCGACATTGCATCTCAAAAGATATTATTTACTGTAATGCAGGTGAATGTTGTGAAAGGATTGAAGTTGTATGAGGATGTGTTCACCGATTCAGAGCTGGCTAAGCTTAGTGACTTCATGAGTAAACTTCGATCCGCCGGCCAGAATGGAGAACTGTCAGGTGCCATCCCACTTTAAAGCCGAAATTGAGCCTGTTTTAGAATATTAAGATGAAGATTTGAAATAGTTATCCCTTCTGTTGTAGCTTTGTTTGAACAGGTAGGTATAGTTAATTCATGTTTCTGCTTGATCAATTTAATGATTATTGCAACTTATACTGGGAGTAGTTAGGGATATATACTCTCACTTCAAAGACAACTTTATGTGAAGAACCTCAAGAATTTAGGGGTTTAGACTTTGAAGGAGAAGGTTTGTTTCGAACACATGAATTGACAGTTCGGATCGCAATACGTGTTTATACATAGGTTTTACAAAGTTCTTTTAATTGGTAGATACAAATGAAATGGTTGGTTGTCTTTTCTTTCTCTTGTTTGATGTTTTATATGAATTCTTCTAATTCGACTTATGCAAAAAAAATTTGCCAAGACTTTGTTTAATGGACTTCTTACTGACCCTTTTGCTTTTTTTTTTGGATAACTAAGGTGAGACTTTTATTTTGTTCAACAAACAAATTAAGGGAAATAAGCGAGAGCTGATTCAGTTTGGTGTTCCGATTTTCGGACACATTAAAGACGAGCCGACAAGTAACAACCAAACAAGTATGAATCAGTGGTTATGTTAGGTTTTGTTAGTTTCTGAATGTTTTCTTGATCCGTTATAAATTCTTTAAACGTTTTACAGTTAATATAGAACCGATTCCAGCGCTGCTCGAAGGTGTCATAGAACACTTGATCCAATGGCAACTTATACCTGTATATAAGAAACCAAATGGCTGCATCATTAACTTCTTTGATGAGGTATACTTTTTTGCTGCACTGTTGTATTGTCATCTTCCCGGTTATTTGTTCGAGTACAATATTAAGTGTAGTTATGTTTCCTTAATGCAGGGTGAATATTCTCAACCCTTTCTTAAACCACCACATTTGGAACAACCTATCTCCACACTTCTACTATCCGAATCAACAATGGCTTTCGGCCGAACTCTTGTGAGTGACAGTGAAGGGAACTATAGAGGGCCACTCCAACTTTCATTGAAAGAAGGGTATGTTCACAGTTCACTGCTTCTATTGATAGCATGAGAGGGATGCTTTGGGTGATGGGTGCATTGTATTAATTTGTTTATAGTGGCTTGCATCATACTTCGAAAAGGCTAACGTTAAATATATGTTATTCTCCGGCATTGCCATGGTGTTTTCGTTGCGAAAAACTGCAGAATAATCATACTTATCTTCACAGTGTATTAGTGTATAAAGGTGAATGCTAGCAATCTTCTTGGCACATTTGCACTTACACTAATTTCTCCACTTTTCGACCGTCCTACTTTCTTTTCTCCTCCTCCAAGTTGTGTCAGAATTTGTGGTGTAAATGCTGGAAACTTATTTTAAAAGACGACAGAATTGTGTCTCTAAACTGTATTTTACTGCTATTCTGCAGGTCTCTTTTAGTCATGAGGGGAAATAGTTCTGAGACGGCAAGGCATGTAATGTGCCCATCTCCGAACAAGAGGATCAGCATTACATTCTTCCGAGTTAGACCTGATACCAACCAAGGTCAGTCACCACCAACTACTCCCCAATCTGGTGCCATGACCCTATGGCAACCATCTGTCCCTGGTCCATATCCAATGTCAAATGGAGCTCTTAATGGCTACGAAGCACCAGATACGATGCCAAAATGGGGAGTCCTTCATGCTCCTGTTGTCATGCTAGCGCCTGTGCGTCCAGTGGTGGTGAGCCCCAGAAAACTTCCTTCCGGTGGCACCGGGGTCTTCCTGCCCTGGACTGTGGGATCAAAAAAACACACCAAACAACTCCCACCGCGTGCCCAGAAAGGAAGAATGCTCGCATTACCTTCTCCTGTTGAGTCAACTTCTGAACCAGGAAACAATGTTGAAGGGACGTCGGTATAAGTTAAGCTCGAGACATTGTTCGATGCATGCCATTTACTTACTGTACAAAAGCGGCTCAAGTGCTGTAATGTTTGTTTTTTCGCCTTCTAGCCATTATCACAACACTTGTTGAACATCATGGTAGGGCTTTAGAGGTAGTTGAGCTTTCAAGTATGAGTGTGAATTAGCTCTACTGACGACCAACGGGATTTTGTATCAACTTATTTATATTAAGGGAAAACTACACCAGTGACCACCGAAGATATTGGGGATATCTATTTGAACCACCGAACTAAAAAAAACGTCAATCACACCACCAAACTTATTAAATCAACCTATTTTGACCACCGCCGTTAAAAAATTAACGGAGGGGTGACGGAAGTGCCACGTGGCAGTTAACAGGACTTTTTTAAAATTACATGTTTAGTCCATGTTATTTACTTATTAAATCAATTTGATCCTAATTTTATTTTAATTAAATAAAAATTAATCAACCAATCAAATTATGACACGTGTCATCACCCAATTTGATTAATTTAATTTATTTTATTTAATATTTAATATATATTTTTCCTCTGTTAAAGGAAATTTAAAGAAGAAAATAAAGATGGCGTTATGGTGATTTGAACTTGGGACCAAGGGAATAAAACCCCAAGCTTTAACCATTGAACCAAACTGCTCTTAGTGCTATAGTTTGCACCTTTTATATACATGTCTTATAGTTTAGCTCCATTTTCCAGCACTGAAAGCAGCTTAGTTTTTCTTTTCTGTAACTCCATGAAATCAAGGAAATGTTCGATTGAAGAGCTAGCTCCATTTTCACCATCCCATTGTTTGTTGTTGTTCTGGGTCAACATCTTCTGTTTCGAGGCATCGATTTGTTTAGTTCCCAGGCTGCAAAACTCATTCAAAAGTTCTTGCGCAGGTCCCAAGTAGTTTGAATTCCTCAGTTGGAACTGCCCTTGATGATGTAAATTTGCAGGCTTTACAAAGAACCCATCTCTAGAACTTGATGAACCAATGAAACTGATATCATCATGCTGATTGAAAGACTGCAGCTCAATACCAGCGGGATTGCTGGATGAAAGAGAGAGTGAAAGACCTTGACTTGGCCTCTCGTTTCCCTCGCCCGGGAAAACACACCTCAAAGAAGAATCATCAACCAGCAACCTGTTTTCTTGCCAAGCACCAGACTCGGTTCCAACTATTAGATTCTCGGTACTGGTTTGAGATAACCCAGTTGTGAACTCGGGTTTGTGGAACTCACCATGTTGATAGAACTCGGTGGTTGACTCATTCACTGCCTTGGAAGAAGGACCTGCAGTGCTGTTGCTTCCGTTTTTGTTGAAGAACCCTACCATCTCCATGTCTGTTGTCAAGTTGAAGATCTCAGGGTTGGATGCAAAGCCTTGGATCTGATTCACGAGATGGGTTGAGTTACCGGATAAAACATCTGAGTAACAAAAACCAGCTGACGACACAATATTATTCCTTGATTTATCATCACAGATTTCTCTATCCATTTTCCTTCTTTTTTAATGTTTATGCTTCTTCACTTTGCCCACAATAGCTTCTGAGATACTGATCAAAAAGTTGATGCTGATTCTGCAACGAAAACAATATTCACTCCAAAAATAAAGGGAACCCATAATGATTAAAGCACAGTTATGAAATATAGTTAGTATACAAAGATCAATTGTTGGAAGAAGATTTATGAGTTTTTAAAAACTTTGATTTTGATTTCTTCAATTGGAACAGACTTAATGAAGAGAGAAACGGGATGCCTTACCGGATATGGAACAAGAAATTTTGTTGCTAAAGAATAAACAGATATGGATGATGAAGGAGGAGGGAGAAATAATAACAGCATCAACTTTTACTAAACTATCAGATATGTATATAAAAGGTGCAAATAATAACACTAAGAGCAGTTTGGTTCAATGGTTAAAGCTTGGGAGTTTTATCCCCTTGGTCCCAAGTTTGAACCATCATATCGCCATCTTCATTTTCTTCTTTAAATTTCCTTTAACTAGGTGGTGACACCACCTAATTGGAGGAAAAAATATATTAAATATTAAACAAAATAAATTAAATTAATCCAATTGGGTGATGACACGTGTCATAATTTGATTGGTTGATTAATTTTTATTTAATTAAAATAAAATTAGGATCAAATTGATTTAATAAGTAAATAACAGGGACTAAACATGTAATTTTAAAAAAGTCCTGTTAACTGCCACGTGGCACTTCCGTCACCCCTCCGTTAATTTTTTAACGGCGGTGGTCAAAATAGGTTGATTTAATAAGTTTGATGGTGTGATTGACGTTTTTTTTAGTTCGGTGATTCAAATAGGTATCCCCAATATCTTCGGTGGTCACTGGTGTAGTTTTCCCTTATATTAATCCTCTTTTACAGACATATGCTATTAGCAAATGCAAATATACCAACAAGCAACAGCAGAGTCATTCTCAGTCATCACATTGCCTTATTCAACTTGTTCACCGGAAAATCACCTTTAGATACCAAATTCACCGTTATATAATATCTATGTATCCTCAATTAATATTTTTAATAAAAAAATTATCATTTTGCACTTTAGTCCCTTAATTTTTCTTTTTTATTTAATTTGGTCCTTCAACTGTAATTTTTTTTGTAAATTATTTATTCCCATCAATTCATTACTCCTTTATACTCTCATCAATACTTTGTCCTCAAAAAATTCCTTCTTTAAATTTAACATTGTTAATATATTTTATAATTTTAGATAATATTTGACAAAAATTTACATCAACAATACATCAAATATGTTTTCCATCTTTAATCTTATAATATTGTTAGTGTATTCATATTAATAACATTGTTAACGATACAATTATTTTTATTTGACTATACAATCAAATTAATAACATTGTTAACGATCTTTCCTATTTTGGATCTTCGAGCTGGATTTAGATACGCGTTTAGTTTACGCTTATGATTATAAGTTTCTCGTTCGTGATTGAGTTGTGATAATGATTGTTTTATCAACATGCCATTAGGGTTATATGCATTTTTAATGTTAGTGTTGATTGTTTTTATCACTCATTGGTCGATTTCTAGTGTTGTTCGTATCTATATTTTATTTAAGTCTTTTGGTTGAGTTTTTAACTTTTTCATTGCATGGTCATTATACGATCTCAAGTGACTAGTTTTTGTTTCAGTACTTATATAAGATATCGAAATTATACGTTTAGTTTACGCTTATGATTATAAACACTCATTATAATTTTAAATATATTTTTTTTAATAAAACTAGATGTTTATATATATAATTTAAAGGTACCGATAATAAATGATGAAATTATGAGAGGAAACCGAAAGGTAAAGAAACTAATAGTAGTTGAAATGACATGCAAAGATGCTTAATATCCATGGAAAAGAAAAGGACAATCAAAGTCTTAATCAGAGCTTTATTCCAACACAGTGTCAAGTGAAATATCTTAAATTTAATTCCCGTTGGTTGCATAATCCATGCAAATTCACCATTGCTTCATTCTTATTGGTGATTGCCTGTTCCACAAATCCATTTGCTTCAAGCAAAGTAGAATTCCACTAATCTTTAATAAAACAGAATCAACCGTGGGATTTTTAAAATCACACCCTTCTTTTTTTGTTACCCCAAATCCCAAGAATAGAATCATTCAGACAGGGTTAAAGACCAAGACAAACACAACGTTTTGTTCAAACACAAGCTTTCTCTCACTTCATGTCTTCCCATGCCATGCAGAACAAAGAAAACCATTTCCAGGGTGTCGGCATTTGCCATAGAATCTTCAATTTCATCCTCAACAGCCTTGTTGGCGTAGGCCTCAAACGCGTCACCTTGGGGCACCCTATGCCCCGAGGCTCAACTGAAGGCCAAGCCGAACTCATCGGAGACGAAAGGGAGAACTCGAAACCGAAGGATGTTTCAGATTCTGTGGTTCGGATCAACTTCAAGCAAACCGAAGAAGAGCCGGACTATTGGAATTGGACTCATGTGGACGAACCTGAGAAAGTCGACGACGGAGCGATGGAGAGAAGGAACGAATTCATCGAGGATGATAAACCTGAAGTCCATGGGAAAACAGGCAAACGTATCGTTATTCCTATAACAGACAGTTCGAAATCGGCAAAACCGGTGCTGACAGGCCTGGGGTTGAACATTAATGAAATTTCTGAAACGTTCATTCAAAATACGAAGGAAAGATTGAGCAGAAACGTCAGCTTGATGGAGCCTGAAGAATCTTAGCTCACAAGATGGGAGGCAGAGTCTCTGGTTTTGTATTGTTTTCAACTTGCTGAAATTTGTAATAGATTATAGACTTGGTTTGCAGTGCTTGTTGTCGTCAACAAATGATTAGAATAAGAGTTCCTCTATCAACTTATTGTACATAATAATGAAGAAAAAAATCGACATCCCATATAGTTAACAAAACCAGAGCTTTGATTGTCACAAATGGTCATTAAATTAGGTTGGCATGATATTTTAGAATGTTCGAAGGGTACAAAATAATTATTAAACTTTTGGTTCAGTTACGTGATTGTCATTATAATTTTTCAAATGATCATTCAAACTTATCAAATTATTATAAAATATCCTTAAACTTGTCGAAAAATTATCACTAACAAAAATTAATTTGTAGTTAAAATTATGACCAAATCAATAATATGTGTAAATAACGAAGATTAAATATGTTATTATGTAAATTTACTTAATTGAAACATCAATATTTTTGTTTAGTGATGAAAATAGAATTGACATAATAGTTTAGAGGTCTCCATGTAGTTTACCCAAGTTATTTTATCCCAAAATTTTCTTAGAAGAAAGCAAATATAATTTAATAGAGGAAAACTCTACTGGTAGCACTTACCTTACTTCCAGGTTCGCAACCCAGGGATTTGCTTTAAGCTGCAGACACTCGGTTCCACCCTTCTCCGGCCACCGCCAGCCAAAAACTGTTGTCTCCGTCGGAAATTCTGAGTAGGTTAATCTTCCTTTAATATCTCTTTTTGCTTTAGCGTTCCTCCATTCTTCGGATAATATTAATAACAAAACCTAAATCCCTCTTTATTCTTCGTTTTCTGTTTGGCTTTCAAACCCTAAAAGAGTTGTTTTCAGGCCGTCGTCATCAGACCAGCATCTAGAGCCGCGCGATTTCACCTCTTGTCGTCGGCACGCCGTCAATCCCCTCTCCTCAACGTCGACCAATCCTCTCCCTGTAAGTCTCATCAGCTCGCCTCCCTTTACACTCTTACGCTCATCCATATCCCCCACCCATGGAATTTTTCATATTTTACAGTAACGGGAGAAAACAGGGATAGCGGCCGGTTACTACCGTTATTTACCGCTATCCGTTAAATTGCGACCGCAATCCACCGCTACTAGTGTGATTCCGCGTCCCACCGTTGTTTTCGCCGATAATGGTTTCGGCCGGCGGAATTACCGCTAAATAGCGGCCGCTATAGCGGTCGCGGGCCGTTTTTTGAAACCCTGATATAAGGTCATTTTTCAGAAAGATTGCTTCTTACAAACTTTAATTTCTTTGGTAGAATGTTTCGTACCAGTGTGAACTGTGAGATTATGAAGATCAGAAGCTGTGCTGGAATTACAAAACCAAGTCTTTTGCTTGTACATTCCGAGTTACCTGCTCTTACCTTCCATAAAGCCAAGTTAACATGGACACCAACTCTTAAAATCCCGGGTAACTGTGAGAGGACTTCTGGATCAGTTACTAGGTTCCGTTGTAGTGTTTCGGGTAGAACCTTTTCTTCCAAACCTGTGAGTTCGTCTTCTTCGAAGCCAAATACTGTTCATCTGAATCGGAAGCAAGTCAATCCCTCATCATTGTATAGTCGTCCTAGTTTGTCAAACATGAAGAAAGAGAGGATAGCGAATCGTGCTAAGGTTTATGAGTTTTTGAGGGTACTTGGTATTATTCCTGATGAGCTAGATGGACTAGAGCTTCCTGTGACAGTTGAGGTTATGCAAGAACGTATCGATTTTCTTCATAAATTGGGGCTTACTATTGAAGACATCAACAATTATCCGCTGGTTCTCGGTTGTAGTGTGAAAAAGAACATGATTCCAGTGCTTGATTATTTGGGGAAATTGGGTGTTAGAAAATCCACTTTCACAGAGTTTTTGAGAAGATATCCACAAGTTCTCCATGCAAGTGTTGTGGTTGACCTTGCCCCAGTAGTCAAGTATCTTCAAGGGTTGGATATCAAGCTTAATGATATACCTCGGGTGCTTGAGAGATATCCAGAGGTCTTGGGATTCAAGCTTGAGGGGACAATGAGCACATCAGTGGCTTATTTAGTTGGCATTGGAGTGTCTAGAAGGGAAGTTGGAGGGGTCTTAACAAGATACCCTGAGATTCTTGGGATGCGAGTTGGCCGCGTGATCAAGCCATTTGTGGAGTATCTTGAAGGTTTGGGTATTCCAAGGTTAGCTATAGCTAGATTGATAGAGAAAGGACCTCACATCCTTGGGTTTGGATTAGAGGAGAGGGTCAAACCGAATGTCGCATCCCTTCTAGAGTTCAATGTTAGAAAAGAATCACTTCCATCTATAATAGCACAATATCCTGAAATCATGGGAATTGATCTTCAGCCAAAGCTTCTTGGTCAAAGGAGTTTGATTCAATCAATCATTGATTTGGAACCTAAGGATTTTGGGACCGTTGTGGAGAAAATGCCTCAGATTGTGAGCCTTAGTAGGACTTCTATGGTGAAACATGCAGATTTCCTAAAGGGTTGTGGATTTTCCTTGCCACAAGTGAGGTGCATGGTTGTAGAATGTCCTCAGATTCTTGCTTTGAATCTTGACATCATGAAACTTAGCTTCGATTACTTTCAAATGGAGATGCAGAGGCCTCTTGATGATTTGGTTGCCTTCCCAGCATTCTTTACTTATGGTCTCGAATCCACTATAAAGCCTAGAGACAAGATTGTAAGAAAGAAGGGTTTTCAATGTTCTCTCTCGTGGCTTCTTAACTGCTCTGATGAGAAATTTAAGGAACGGTTGAACTACGACACAATTGAGATGGAGGAAATGGAAACAATGCCTTCATTTGACATGAATTCACTGATGGAACCAAGGAGCGACGAGTCTGACTCCGAGTATGAGGAGGATAGTGATGATGAGTACATATAAAACCATTAGAAATTCTTGGCTTTTATCAAATCAGATCATATTTTTTGCGGGGAGCACGATGTGAACTTTGAAAAGGTAAACTCTATTTAGTTGAAACACGTTGATGAACTATCTTTGCAGTTCTTAAATGAACATCACAGACTGACTGAATCAAGTTGCCTCGTATTTTATGTAGCCATACATGACAAACTGTCATGGCTTCTGTAAGTCCCAGTATTTGTATTAGGAGAATGTGACAAATTCCATTTCATTTTTGTAATACATAAACATACAATTAGAATTCTGCCAGTCTATGAGCATTGTTGCCAATTTGCCCCAATTAGTCATCGTTGCTAGATCACTTAAACCCTTTGCAGCAAATGATATCTCTATCTGTTGTCTTTATTATGATGTGCATTACTGCCATAGTTGCATTTTCTCCTTCCTCTTCTATCTTATCTTATGATGTGTTCTATATTTTTTAATGTTAAGTTTATAATAAGTTGTATGTGTATCATTTACCATCATTTTTCAGCCATTCCTGACTGGAGACTGATGCTCCTTCCGCTGTAGTGCACAACCGGGCATCAGAGTTTGGCATCCGACTTTTTAATGTGCTAACTAGACACCATGGTTTCAACGTATGATGTTTCTATTCTCCAATGCGTTACCAATTTTCTTTTCAAGTTGGTGATTTTGACCAAATTAGGAACACTAGGCGCTTGTTTAGCTCAGCTTCTGCTGTCAAAATTTTCATGGAAATCATTTGTAGCAGAAATTACATTCGTTTCATCCTCTTCTTCTGATGTTTTTCACGACTCGTTGAGAACGAATGCTTGGTAATTCTTTCTTCCTTGAATTCACCAGGTTTAAAATTTCGTCCACCGTGGATGCCTTAGTGTAGGTTCGGATAATCCTTTCTTCCCATAGTCCATGAAACTCATAGCAAGTCTTTTAACTTTTGGCTTATAGTTATGGTAAAAGGTCTCCCCCCATTTGTCTGTTGCAGCCAATGCAAAAACCATTATCCCACTTACCATTGCTAAGCTATCAAATTACAACGTTCCTGTTGCAGAACTGCCGCCGCTGAGCCGGTATTTGTTCCATGCCGCTATCAAATAAATTAGCTAAAAACACACCATGCTAATTTCAGGGATTCATCAATTTTGCATGACAAAAGAATAAAAAAAGGGGGTCCGAAGAGATTCAGAAATTTCAATCGTTAGATTCTCCAAAAGGACTTTTGAGTGTACACATATATCCTGAGAAACAACTTACAAGCTCGGAATTCATATGAAATAAGAGAAATAGCACTGAGGCCAGATTCCAAGAGTATACATTAATTGATACGAGTTTGTAAGTACATTTCCAAGAGTTTTCCATGTCTTCCTCAGATCAAACAACCACACTCCGCCTCTTTAAAACTGTGGGAATCAATCAAGTATGAGAGCAGCAATGAACCAAGTGAAGGGCAGTGTACACAATTCCTACTCTGTTTTCTGTAGCCATCCAAGCTGTAGAAAGCTCATACATATTCAGTAAGCGAAATGATCACAGAAAGAAATATTAGTGATGGAAGGGTAAATAAAAGTACCTTCCAGGCATACATGGCAAAGAAGGCTACAGTGTCTGCAGACCAGACAACTGCAAAAGACTTCAAAAAGAAAGGGATTATGACATTGATCAAAGGGATGATGAGAAAAAGATAATTAAGAGCTTCCTTTTCGTTCTTCGAACAGTCCCGAGCTCGAAGCGAAGGAATGGCTGCAAGGAAACAGGCATTAGCATGTTAATTATGCTGTTTGTAGAACAAGCAACAAGTTGAAACCAGATAAGGTAATAAACTCACTGAACATCCAAATGGACCACATCCCCATCAATCTCCAAATATCAGGCTCATTAGATGGAAATATGAGATTGAAAGACAAAGCTCCACCCAGCAGCAACGACACATAGCCTTGAACTTCGAAAACACTGTACAAGGCAGTTCCCGGAACAGCAGGGTTTTTAGTAGCAGTTGAAGCCCTGGGTGCAAAGGTTGCAGCAGTCTTTTGAACCACCTGTGTTCAGCCATATCACAAGGAAACACCCTCAAAACCAGCCATTCCTCCATGTAAAAGAAAGAAATAAAGATCGTACCTTTTTGAGGTCCTTGTCAAGGGGTTTAGAGGAACTAGAGATGCTTTTGCTTTCGTTTCTGGGTTCAGATTCTAAATTTTCTTGCTTGGGTTCTTCCTCAACCGTTCCAGTCTGAGAATCGACCTCGTTTGTTGCATTGGCATGGATTTGCAAGGCTTTTCTAAAGCTGAGAAGCTTGGGGGTGTTGTATTTGAGATTGAAAGAAGGGAACTTTGAAACGCCATAGTTGCAGAGAGGCGTTGGCATCAACGCGTACATGTTGAATGTTGAACACACTCTCAAACAATTCTCATTGAAATCCAGAAATGCTTGGGAGTTGGAGGGAAAGAGATAAGGAACACTAGGCTTATCTTTGCTGTTAATGCCGGTTCTGTTGTACTCAAACCCGGACCGACCCGAGTTCCTTTCACAGCAATATCTTTTGACCATAATAGCCTCACACATCCACAGCAATTCCTCGATCTTTTTTATGTAGTTGAAATATGGTCGATTTGGTCTAAAATCAATATCAAGCGGTTTAAATTTTATCAAATGATTTTACTCTAACTCTTATAAATTTGTGTAATTTATATAGCTTGTGCATTAAAGTTTTTTTTCATAATAATTTCTTATGTTCGATTAAAAGTTTGTTTTAAAAAATTGAATTGGATTTTTATAAATAATATAGTGATAAAATGTTTTTTTATTATATGTAATTAACTTTTTTTGGTAAATAAAGAAAGCATTAAAGAAACTAATAATCCACGACTAATAAAAATATTGATATCGACAGGATGATGTAATTAACTATTTTTTGGTAAAGAGAATATTATATATTGTTTTAATAAATAGATGACGGAAAACATGTGTAGGTTAAAACACTTGTTTTAATATCCCACATCATAAGGGAAAGACCAGAACCAATGTTATTTAAGTTAGGACCAGGACCTCAATGGACACGACCTTACTTGAACAGGATCTGTTCTATAGGCTCGTACCTCTGTATCCTTGAGTTCTAAGGAGACAGGATTCTAAATCTGGTTGATGAACCGAGGCTGTGTGATCAGAGCGTGATTACTGGTCTGGTGTTTCATAGATGATCCACCTTGGCCGCAGAGGATCGTTCTCAGCTTGCCTTGTCTGGCTGGGATGGTCACGCAGCTGTCTGACAGACTTCCTCCCCTTTTTTTTTTCCTTTTTTTCTGGAATTATTACAAGATTTGATGCAATAATTTTTGGGGGATTTTGCCATAACTGTCTCTGGGATTATAGAAGACAACCAGCAAAGAGCCTGCAACACCAACAGTTCAATCTCCCTATGTCTTGTGTTTCTGTCAAAATAGAATTAGAGGTCCTGAGTCTAAACTCATTTCACAAGATCTTACAAGTTGCTTGCTAGTGGCTTTTAACAACCCTAAAAGTAAAACAACTCATTGGTTTGCGTGGCATTAAACATTGTCTGTTGTCCTCAAATCATGAAGCATATGCCTCTTCCCTTCAACTTTGTCATATTCACTTTTGTTCTTCTTTTTCTAGATTTGGTCGAATCAAAATGTACAATCTCTTACCAGTTTGGCTGTACATGTTTTCTTTTCTTTTTTTTGAAAAAAGATGGCAGCTACTAGGATACCTCTTTAGCACTTGTTTTGCGCCAACTGCCATGCACTTCACTTTTACTGTTTCACGCCATCGTTTGTTTCTCTCATCTTGGAGATTACAGATAATGGGGGTGTAGCTCATATGGTAGAGCGCTCGCTTCACATGCGAGAGGCACGCGGTTTGATTCCTTGCAACTCCATATCAGGGTTCAAATGATCTGATGACTTATAAAGGTGGTTATCTGATTTGAAGATGACAAAGTTCAAGGGAAGAGTCACTGGCAAACAACAAAAGAAACGAAAACAGTCTTAAAAAAAAAGGGGCGGGAGTCTGTCAGACAGCTGCGTGTCCATCCCAGCCAGACAAGGCAAGCTGAGAACGATCCTCTGCGGTCAAGGGTGGATCAACTCTGAAACACCAGACCAGTAATCACGCTCTGATCACAAAGCCTCGGTTCATCAACCAGACTTGGAATCCTGTCTCCTTAGAACTCAAGGATACAGAGGTACAATCCTATAGAAAAGATCCTGTTCAAGTAAGGTCGTGCTCCTATTGCCTCCCGGTTCAAGCTTAAATATCATTCACTTTCATCTTTGCTCTTCAGTGTGGGGGTTTTGTTCAACTTCCGACAAAACATTCAGCGTTTAAACATCGGGTGCAGAATTTATATAATTATTCTTTTTTTTTAAAAAACAACACATAGATAGAGTATTTTTACAGATTATCCGGATTGAGTAACAATCTTCAATTATGTAAGGATTTTGCTTAGATCTGTATCGAAAGCATTGTTTGGTAGATTAATTCATTTGTATTCATGACTGCAAATAGCTGATGTTTGGGGTTACTATCTATTATTATCTTGCTCTAAAAAATTTAAGATAATTAAACATATATATGACCGAGTAATATTAAGCATACTCATATCCTGGTCATGGTGGAAATGAGCAAACTCATATCCTCAGACATGACAACCCAAGGAACTGCTACCTTCAGTTGCAAGAAAAGGGTATTAGAGCACATCCGAATCTTTCAAAATATGTCTGATTTTACCAAATATACAAATGAAACCTAATCGTATGTATTCTCCAATTATATCTTTCAAATGGTCCACACTAACAATCCATTCTTCGCCCACATCCGAATCTGCATTGCTAGAGACTTCTAAAGTAAGCAATTGAACGGTTAAGTCCATCAGTTTGCATCATTGGGCTTTCTTCACCTCCTCAGTTGTCAGTTCCCATGTCCTCGTCAAACTCCAAATTCATAAATTTAAGCTACTTATACCGTTTTTCAAATTTATAATTTATGAAAATTTTACATGTTTAAAATTTTAACAATTTATTTTTTATAATATAAGAAAATAAATTATGAATACTCAAGACTTTCATTTTTTTATTGGAATGAAAGTTAAAATTAATAAAAAATTGTACCAAACTGATATTTTAAATGTAGATCATGGATTAATTTAGATATTAATAATTGTACTAGTGTTACGCTATTAATGAACGATTACAATGTAATTTTTTCAACCGACTCTTATCGCCAAATGTTTATGTCCTTTCTCTATTTTCTTTAGGATTGTTTGGTTAATTTTTTAAATAGTCTAGATGTGATTCTAAGGTATTTTTTGTTCATATATATTTTAACTCTTTAAAATTACATCCACACTTTACAAACAAAGCGATTGAACCTATATCTCCTAAGTTAAACATCATCTGTATTTTCACTAGACCACCTGTTGAGTTCGGGATTGTTTGGTCAGTTTTTTGTTCTTGTTTTTGATTTGTTTGATATTTTTCCCCCCTGGGTTGGTATGTTTGTCCAATATTTAGTAGTATGTATGTTTTAATTTTCGTTGAATGAAGATGCTTAATGTTCAAGAAAGTAGCTAACACTGTGAGTAAGTATTAAATCAATAGATGAAAATTTAAAGGCATTTTAACAACACACAGAATAATAATTCAAATATCATAATGAATATTCTAAAAAGTACACGTACCACGTAGAATATTTGAAAAGCACAACTTCAACATTAGATATTTTTATCAAAATAAATATATTACATTAAACATCTTTCTGTACATCATCTCATTTAATAATTATATGATAATTTTTAATAGTTCAATAACAAAATAATAAAATTTAAAGTAATTACATTTGATTAGTTGACTTAACTAATTATCTTACTATATATTATCATAATATATTTGTTAAAAATAAAATAAAATAAAATTAGTCGTAGTTTAATAATTATTATCTGAAACAAATTAAATATTTTTATAATAATTAATTATGCACTAATTTTTTAATAAAGTAACACACAAATTTTAATATTGTGAATAAAAAGTTACATTAATATGAAGAATATATTTTTAGAATGAATTCATTTAATATTTTATTTAAATTAATCAACTAAATTTTTAAATATTAATGAATATCCAACCATCCAGAACCTTCCCCGACTCAGGGACAAAGAAACTTTATAGAATAAATTTTAAAAATATTTTTCATTTCTTTAATAAATGGGAATAAATCACAATTTCCTCTTCTCCCCTTCAACAACAAAACGAAAAGTCCAGAATTAGGGTTTCGATAACCCTAACCCCACCGTAGCCTCGCCATATCCGACAGCTTTTTGATTAATCCGTCCTTCAATTAGATCAAAGCTTTTGGTAGAAATTATCTTCACCAGTTTCCTGCTCTTGATTTGAAGCAACAATGGCAGAGCACTTGGCATCGATCTTTGGTACCGAGAAAGACCGTGTGAATTGCCCCTTCTATTTCAAGATTGGAGCATGCCGGCACGGTGACAGGTGCTCAAGGTTACACAACCGCCCGACGATCTCCCCGACGCTCCTCCTTTCCAACATGTACCAGCGCCCGGACATGATCACCCCCGGCGTCGATGCCCAGGGCCAGCCCATCGACCCCCAAAAGATCCAGGAACACTTTGAGGACTTTTACGAGGACATCTTCGAGGAGCTCAGCAAGTTCGGTGAGATCGAGAGCCTCAACGTCTGTGACAACCTCGCCGACCACATGATCGGAAACGTGTATGTTCAGTTCAGGGAGGAAGATCAGGCGGCAGCCGCCCTCCAGGCACTTCAAGGAAGGTTCTACTCCGGTCGTCCTATCATTGCCGATTTTTCCCCGGTCACCGATTTCCGCGAAGCGACTTGTCGGCAATACGAGGAGAATAACTGTAACCGTGGGGGTTACTGTAATTTTATGCACGTCAAGGTAATTGGAAGGGAGCTGAGAAGGAAATTGTTTGGGAGGAATCGAAGGCATAGAGCTAGTCGAAGCAGGAGTAGGAGTGGCAGTCCTCGCCACCGGCGCGAGAAGGATTATAGGTCTCGGTCCTATGACAAAGAGCGTGACCGCGACCGTGATGATTATCGCGATAGGAACGGACGAAGACCGGATAGGCACGACCGTGACGGCGGCGGCAGACGAAAACATGGGAGTCCTAAGCGAAGCAGAAGCCCTCCAACTGGTAGGGAAGGAAGTGAGGAGAGAAGAGCTAGGATCGAGCAATGGAACCGAGAGAGGGAAGATAAAGAGTAAGAAAAGATTGTTGGGTCATGTTTCTATATCCATATACTTCTTCCTTTTTGGTGACTATATCTAATTCTAGATTCTGATCATGTTTTTGTTATGCTTCTGCAATTTGGGTTGAACTTAAGTATTCATTTAGACGGATGAGTTGGAACAATCTTAGCTGTATCAATGGTCTTTTTTCTTCCTAGTGTCTGCTTTAAAGGCAGTGCTTGTTGTGTCTCTGTTGAATAGTTAGACTTTCAACTTTCAAGCTACTTTCTTAGATTTGCCCACTCCTGTTTTAGTGAGATTTTTATGCTTTTGCTTTATGTTCAACTTGTAAACCTTGCCTTAGGCTGATTTTATGTTAGTGCTTATGGTCGGAATGAGCTATTACTCTGCTTGTCTCATAATAAATCAATTCTTCTGAAGAACTCCTGTCGTTTGCCGAATAGAGTTGTTATTAATTATGAGTTATAATTAAGCGCTTTGCTTTGCTTTGCTTTCCTTTATGTATTTTAACTTGTGAATCAGCCTGTCTTGATGCGGAAGGTGAAGGCTTGCTTTTTGCACTCGCTCAGTCATTCACTAATATTGCTGTTCATTTGTTTTTCTATGAATTTCATCATTGCAATGGAATATCCAGAGAAGAGACCTTCTTTAGCCAAATTCTAAAAATATTTTCTTTTGTTTGAAACAAAAATCCCCTAGAGGATCACCGTGATTATGAAATTCATGACCTGCAGCTCTCTCCTATATGTGTTTTAGGGGGAAGGTCCCCTTTTCTGGAAATTGCTTTGTTTTTGCTCTTATTTCCTTCTCATGTAGGCTTTCCCTTGGTTCTTTTAACTAGTCAAGATTCAATGGGATGTCTTTTCAGATTTGTTGCATGAGAATGAGTTAGAGCTTGTCAAGATCACCATGTAAAATGCCTTTTAAAGCTTCTTGTTGTTTAAAGCTCGCACTAGAATGAGATAATGTGTTTGTTGGACTGGTACTTTTGTTTCTGGTAACAATACTATACAGTTGTTCTTAATAGAGATCAAGAGCACGAGTGTTTCGTATTAGGGGTGTAAATGAACCGAGCATGAATGAATAAGGTTGTGTTTGTGTTCGTTCGTTTATTTTTGAAGGTGTTCATGTTTGGTTCGTGTTCATTTAAATTTTTAATATTGTGTTCGTGTTCGTTTGTTTAGCATTCGTGAATGTGTTCGTGTTTGTTTGTTTAGCATTCGTGAATGTGTTCGTGTTTGTTTGTTTGGCATTCGTGAATATGTTCGTGTTCGTTTGTTTAGCATTCGTGAATGTGTTCGTGTTTGTTTGTTTAGCATTCGTGAATATGTTCGTGTTCGTTTGTTTAGCATTCGAGAATATGTTCGTGTTCGTTTGTTTAGCATTCGAGAATATGTTCGTGTTCGTTTGTTTAGCATTCATGGATATGTTCGTGTTCATTTGTTTAGCATCTGTGGATATGTTCGTGTTCATTTGTTTAGCATCTGTGGATATGTTCGTGTTCATTTGTTTAGCATCTGTGGATATGTTCGTGTTTGTCTGTTAATTGTTTGCGAACATGTTTGTTTATATGTTCGCAAACATGTTCTTTTAGCGTTTGTGAACGTTTTTTTTACCCTTTTCTTTGCAAGCCAAAGAAAAATGGTAAAATTATGCCACTAGTCTTTATTCTTTAAGTTCCCTAGTCTTCACACTTTGTATTTCAAAGTTCATACTATGTTCAATTTAGCCCCTTACTTTCTCCAAATTTTAAACTGTAAAAAAATGAAATTGGGTAAACAAGTTGATAAACAAGCGTGCTTGTGAACATGAACGAATTGAACACATCTCTATTTGCACTTATTTTTGTTCATTTATTAAGTGATTAAATATTATTTACCTGTTGAATTCACGTTACCAGGTCTTCATAGCCTGCATGATTCCCTTTGTCTTTGCCATCCGAAACATGCAAATTAATAAACAAAAAATATATATTTAAGATTTTTTTTGAATATGCTAGTGTGATTATAAGGTAATATTTATTTAATTATATTTAAAATTTAAAATTTTGATGTTTAGAAATTTACTATACATATATGTTTTTATACAGTTGATATAAATGAAATATTTTGTGGATTCTCAATTTGGTCGGTAATGGAGATGTACAAGCTATATATGTATTTATACATATATGTATAAATGAAATATTTATACAGGTACGATCAGTACATCTCTGCTTATGAAGCAGCTGATTATAAAGAATAATGGTTCTCTTTATGGAAAAAAAATAAACGGACATATTCTGTCATGCAATGCAAAAAAATTCCGCTAATAAAGAAAAGAAATTATATCATTTCTATGTGTTTAATTTACAAAATGTAATATTATTTTTTAAAATATGATTGTCAGAATGTAAGATTATTTTGTTATTAGTTGTGTAATTACCTTGTAATACTATTCAAAAAAGTTATTAGTTGTATAATTTTAATTTTAAATAATTTTCTATTTAAAAATAATAGTCATGTTTGGTAAAGACGGTTTAGGCAAAAAAATTAGATGTTTTACGTATAATTAGAGGTTTGACTAGTTAAATTCGTTAATATTATTGTTTGGTAAACAACAGATTAAAAAAGTGGATTAGAATGAAACCGTTAATTTTAAAAAAAGTTCTTAATGAGGCTTTTGAGATTAGAGATTTAATATTAGAGTTGTAAAACTCTTTTACTCTTACCAATTACCAAAAATCTTTAGATAACCTAAATTAAATATTTTCTTACCCTATTTAGAAGCTAATCTAATTTATTTATTTCTATTATCACATATTTATATGTGTATTTAGATTTATTTATTAATCAAATTATATTAAAATAATTATATGAATAATAAATTAATATATAAATCATTCAAATATGTTTAAAAAATTGGAAAATTCTACAACGTGCGACGAACACCGATGAACACCACTAATGATGAACACCGATGAATATTATTAAATTAATTAATAAAGATTTAAAATTTCAAGGACCAATCAAATAATTAATAATTATTTTAAAAATTCAATTAAATTATTTTTTTATATATTAAAATTTTATTTTTTAATAAGGGTAAACTATATATTTAGTACTTCACCTATTTCGTATTTCTATTGAACCCTCATTATTTAAATATTATTTCAATTAGACATTATTTTTTATAAAAAAATAATTTAACCCTTAACCCTCAACCTAATACCCTAAACTATTTTTTTTTTAAAATAATACCCTAAACTATTAAATCTTAAACACTTAAACCTATACTCTAAACCCTATATAAATAGAAGAGTTAAAGGTATATGATTGTGAAGGGGATTATCCTCCTAGCATTAAGCAGCAACACCTAAATTCAAGATATAATTTAAAAGTAGCTTTTCGAGTTCCCTGAAACGTATGCAAATATCAGCTCCTGATTCACCTTCGAAAATCTCTGTAAATTCGAGTTTCAGCTTTTCTAAGGAGTCAAACATTTCCAAGAGCTTGAACAGTTTCTAGGGCTCTCTGTTACTCCTTGCAACACCTTCTCCAAAGCGGAAAAATACCGCCATGATTTTATCTGCAATTTTGACAAAACACTCTAACCAGATAAGCACTTCGGAAAGACCTCCCAAAACTTGTTTGCATAGTTTCTTTTCTGATACAAAGACTGTTTTGACCGCAAGCTCGAAATGCTGGATCCAAAGAGAAATTGTTGTCTCCAGACTCTCCCACTCCATTCCATCAATTTCTTCTGGAGTGTATGTTCTTAAGTAATCAGGGTTTAATCGCATCAGCGCTTTCGCTGCTCTTCTGTATCTCACCTGTTAATCAACCAAAAGTGTGACAAATTGTAGGATCTAAAATGGATGAGACATTCAAAAGCAAAGCTTAGTTTTTTAGAATATGCCGGCACGGATGCCGATCATGTTGTCTGCTCGAGACTGGGATCGTAGACACCTGAATACCAATAGCAAAGAAAGGATCAACATTTCTGAAGAACCTCGTTGGGAATCAAGAGCCATCATTGTTCTTCAATATCTCCACAATGGTAACAGCAGTAGCAATAGCTATCATGAAGAATTTAAAGCGAGTTATAATGGAAAGCAAATAGTTGCACAATATGCTTTTCACAACATTCAAAACCAAGAAGAGAGCCGCATTGCAACACAATCATAAATGATGTACACATAACATGATTTTGCTTCTGATCCATTCGCCTCTGTTTCCATTGCAGCAGCATGGTTTAGAAACCTGCATTGCTCGATCGGTTCAGCATCGAAATCACGAAATAACGACGACGACAAATTGAACATTTTATACCTGAAGCTTTTAGAAGGCAATGAAGCTGATTTCTCCGTGGCTCCATCGTCTCGATGGTAGTAATCTTCAGCTCTGGATGAAAGAGGGACTTTCCTCTCAGCAATGGTGGCAATCACAACATGAGCAAAGCTAGTAAAAGGGCTCCCTTTAGGCTTCAAATGTCGAAAATAACGTCTTCCCCACACAAAAACGGCTAGTCCGACGACATTCACCGCGGCACATAGCCAGTATCCGAATACCCAACTTACGTTTTCCTCAATGTAAACAATCACCGTGGCACCTAACACCATTGATGTATACAATGTGATAGCAAAGCAGTTGAAGAAAGCCCTCTGGTCCTTCGAATCATCGAATTGATTAGCTCCGATGGCGGCAATGGTGAAACGAGTGCCGGCCACACCAATAGATGCTAAAGCTATGCCGGAGTAAAGTATGCAGAATTGAAGTTTTGATAGCCTTGGACACATTGTTGATCCGTTTGGACATGGTTGTGGCCTTAAGGGATCAAGCATGGCTGTTAATGCTAGGAGGATAATCCCCTGCACAAGCAGCGACAAATGATAGTAAGAATGTTTCTTTAGATGGTTCGCTCAAACTGTATATGGTTTAGGGTATAGGTTTAAGAGTTTAAGGGTTTAAGATTTAATAGTTTAGGGTATTAGGTTGAGGGTTAAGGGTTAAATTACTTTTTTATAAAGAATAGTGTCTAATTAAAATAATATTTAAATAATGAGGGTTCAATAGAAATACGAAATAAGTGAGGTACTAAATATATAGTTTACCCTTATTAAAAAAATAAAATTTTAATATATAAAAAAATAATTTAATTGAATTTTTAAAATAATTATTAATTATTTGATGGGTCCTTGAAATTTTAAATCTTTATTAATTAATTTAATAATGTTCATCGGTGTTCATCGTTAGTGGTGTTCGTCGCACGTTGTAGACTCATCCATATTAAAAATAATTTTTATAAATCTAATTAATATTAATTAGATACAAAATATTTATAACTAATAAATATTTTATTAACTATTAACTACATATATCACATAAATTTTTTGAAAAGTACAAATATAATATCAGATATTTTTATCAAAATAGATATATAACATTAAACATCTTGTTACACTTTTAATAATTATATGATAATTTTTTTATAGTTCAACAATAAAAAATAAAATTTAGTCGTAGTTTGATAATCACTCTTAAACAAAGTAAATTTTTGTCTATAATAATGTTGTGAATAAACAAATAGATTAAGAATATAATTTTAGAATGAATTTACGTGATATCTGATTGAAATTAATTAATTTAAAATTATATATTAATTATCAAAATAAAATATCCAATCATCCAGAACCTTCCCCGATCTCAGGGCAAAAGAAACTTTATAGAATAAAATTTAAAAATATTTTTATTTTTTTTTAAACAATGGGAATAAATCACAATTTCCTCATCTTCCCTTCATCAACAAAACGGAAAGCCCAGAATTAGGGTTTCGATAACCCTAACCCCACCGTAGCCTCTCCATATCCGACACATTTTTGATTAATCCGTCCTTCAATTAGATCAAAGCTTTTGGTAGAAATTATCTTCACCAGTTTCTTGCTCTTGATTTCAAGCAACAATGGCAGAGCACTTGGCATCGATCTTTGGTACCGAGAAAGACCGCGTGAATTGCCCCTTCTATTTCAAGATTGGAGCATGCCGGCACGGTGACAGGTGCTCAAGGTTACACAACCGCCCGACGATCTCCCCGACGCTCCTCCTTTCCAACATGTACCAGCGCCCGGACATGATCACCCCCGGCGTCGATGCCCAGGGCCAGCCCATCGACCCCCAAAAGATCCAGGAACACTTCGAGGACTTTTACGAGGACATCTTCGAGGAGCTCAGCAAGTTCGGTGAGATCGAGAGCCTCAACGTCTGTGACAACCTCGCCGACCACATGATCGGAAACGTGTATGTTCAGTTCAGGGAGGAAGATCAGGCGGCAGCCGCTCTCCAGGCACTTCAAGGAAGGTTCTACTCCGGTCGTCCTATCATTGCCGATTTTTCCCCGGTCACAGATTTCCGCGAAGCGACTTGTCGGCAATACGAGGAGAATAACTGTAACCGTGGGGGTTACTGTAATTTTATGCACGTCAAGGTAATTGGGAGGGAGCTGAGAAGGAAATTGTTTGGGAGGCATCGAAGTTTTAGAGCTAGTCGAAGCAGGAGTAGGAGTGGGAGTCCTCGCCACCGGCGCGAGAGGGATTATAGGTCTCGGTCCCATGACAAAGAGCGTGACCGCGACCGTGATGATTATCGCGATAGGAATGGACGAAGACCGGATAGGCACGACCGTGACGGCGGCAGCAGACGAAAACATGGGAGTCCTAAGCGAAGCAGAAGCCCTCCACCTGGTAGGGAAGGAAGTGAGGAGAGAAGAGCTAGGATCGAGCAATGGAACCGAGAGAGGGAAGATAAAGAGTAAGAAAAGATTGTTGGGTTATGTTTCTATATCCATATATCTTCCTTTTTGGTGATTAATATCTAATTCTAGATTCGGATCATGTTTTTGTTATGCTTCTGCAATTTGGGTTGAACTTAAGTATTCATTTAGACGGATTATTGGAACAATCTTAGCTGTAACGATGGTCTTTTTTCTTCCTAGTGTCTGCTTTAAAGGCAGTACTTGTGTCTCTGTTGAATAGTTAGACTTTCAACTTTCAATCTACTTTCTTAGATTTACCCACCCCTGTTTTAGTGAGATTCTTATGCATTTTGCTTTATGTTCAACTTGTATACCTTGCCTTGGCTGATTGTATGTTAGTGCTTATTGGTAGGAATGAGCTATTACTCTGTTCTTCTGAAGAACTCGTGTCGTTTGCCAATAGAGCTTCTTTGGCCAAATTCTAGACCTATTTTCATTTCATTTGTTCGAAACAAAAATCCCCTAGAGGATCACCTTGATTATGAAATTCATGGCCTGCAGCTCTCTCCTATATGTGTTATAGGGGGAAGCTCCCCTTTTCTGGAAATTGCTTTGTTTTCGCTCATGTTTCCTTCTTGTGTAGGCTTTCCCTTGGTTCTTTTAACTAGTCAAGATTCAATAGGATGGCTTTTCAGATTTGTTGTATGAGAACGAGTTAGAGCTTGTCAAGACCACCATGTAAAATGTCTTTTAAAGCTTCTTGTCATTTTAAGCTTGCACTAGAATGAGATATGGTATTACAGAATGTGTTTGTTAAGGTTGTTCTTAATACTTGATAGAGATAGAGAGCACGAGTGATTTGTTATTAGGGGTGTAAATGAATCGAGATTGAACGAATAAGGTTGTGTTTATGCTCCTTTGTTTATTTTTAAAAGTGTTCATATTCGGTTTGTGTTCAGTTGTTTATTGTTGAAGGTGTTCACGTATGTTTGTTTAGCATCCGTAAATATATTTGTTTAATGTTTGCGAACATGTTCGTTTAGCGCTAGGAAACATGTTGGACATCCAAATTTTAATCAAAATTTATACTTGCTGTCGGTATTTTATTAAAGTATAAATTTTATGTTGGACATTAAAAATATCAAGGGATTAAATATTATTTACCTGCTGAACTCACATTACCAGGCCTTCATAGCCTGCTTGATTCCCTTTGTCTTTGCCATCCGAAACATGCAAATTATAAAAGCCCGCCTCCAAATACATACGTGCGCATCGGCCCTTGTTCTTACAATCGGTATCATCAAAATTTAAGGCTTTAAATTTTAATGTTTAGAAATTTACTACTCCCTCCGTCCCACTAAAACTGTCACATGTTGACATTTTTCTGTTCAAATTTTTTCAACTTTAACTATAATTTATTTAAATATTTTAATTAATTAAAAATTATAAAAAAATATATTTAAAAATTAGTTGATTCAAGGTTTTTAAAATATATTTTTCATATTTTTATCAATAATAAGTTTTAAATTATAAGAGGTCAAAGTTGAAAAAGTTTGACCCAAAAAAAGTCAACATGTGACAGTTTTAGTAGGACAGAGGAGTATATATATATATATATATTTGTACAGTTGATATAAATGAAATATTTATTGGATTCTGAATTTGGACGGTAATGGAGATGTACAAGCTAAATATTCAGTTGATAAAAACAGGTACAATCAGTACATTTCTCTACTCAGATTCAGAAAGCAGCTGATTAGAAAGATTAATTGTTCCTTTTTTGGGGAAAAAAATAAAGGAACATATTTTGACATGCAATGCAAAGAAATTCCGCAAATAAAGAATAAAATAAATTCTATGGCAATTTGTAGGGTGCTTAACTTACAAAATGCAACGGTGGATCAGAAAATATATTTGAGGGTGAGTATAAATAAAATCTCAAATTTTTAGGGTGGGAGTATTACAAAATTTTAAAGATTACTTCATAGAAATTTAAAAAAACTGAGGGTAAATGTGTGAACTTTAAAAAAATTTAGGGTGAGTGCGGATTCACCTTAGATTATACTTGGATCCGTCATTGACAAAATGTGATATTATTTTTAAAATTATGGTTAGATTATTTGGTTATTAGGTATGTTATTTTAATATTAAATAATTTCATTTTTTTTCAAAAAACAATATGTTTTTATATTTATGATAAAAAAAACAATATAACCAAACAATATGTTAGGTTGTTTAAACAATTATTCATTTGGTAGAATAGAAGAATGATGTTAATTTTGTCATTATGATCTAATCTTATCTAAAGTATTTTAATTACCGTAAAATTTAAAATTCCACCTCGACAAAATGGTATGTCACGTAATTTTAATAAAACCCAGACCCGTTTTACAAAAAAATGTTACATTTTCTCGTAAATGTATAATAAAAACCTCTCTTTTTGGTTCCCTCTTTTTCCTTTGTATATATTTGTCTTTTTCTGATTCTCTCTCAGAGCTGAAGAAAAAGGAAAAGAAAAGCAAACCCAAAACTCTAAAACTTTCTAATTTCCTTTTTATATCAATTTGTTTGTTTCAATTCTGTTTCGCCATTTCCTTGCATGTAGATGCTCCTTGTTAGTCCCCTAACTCAGTAACGCTATACTCCGACTCACTTCAGCTACTATCTTTTCGACTTCTCTCATGGCTAATAACACCAGCGAGGCTCCCGCCGGCGATGATTTCCTCGAGCAAATCCTGGGTCTCCCCAACTTCGCGCCATCTGAAACGGGCTTAACTGGATCCGACGGTGGGTTTGCTGGAACCGGTGCGGGAGCTGGAGCTCCAATGTTTTTGCAGCTCAGCTCCGGTGATAGTGCAGGACATGTCGGCGGGATCGGCGGCGGAGGCGGTGGTGCGTTTCATGGACAGGTGTTCCCCTTGGGGCTGAGCTTGGAGCAAGGTAAAGGCGGGTTTTTGAAGCCCGAGGAAGCTTCCGGTAGCGGCAAGCGGTTTCGCAACGGTGTCGTTGATGACAGAGCTTCTTCTGTAAAAAATGTAAGGAAAAAAACAGTAATTTGTCATTTCTGTTGATTAAAAAAAACTTTTTTGCTCCTGTGTTTGTTTGGTTCCCCACAAGGATAAAAAACATTTCTTTGGGATAGGAATTCCTTTGGGTGCTTCACTAAGAAGCTACTAGTTTTTATGGTGCTGCTAATGATGATTTTCTTGATAATTACAGTTCCTTTTTTCCAGAAAATGGAGTATATTCATTTGTCCTTGTCGGATTACTTTAAGCTTTAGATTGTCAAATATGGGTGACAGCGAATTCGTCTGCATGTTTTTTTATCATGTTTTTTTTTTCCTGTCTGATAGCAGAGAAGACAAGGGAAAACATTACAGGGTTGGGTGAGAGTTACTATTGTAAGATTCCAAATTTTGGTTTTTGACAAGGGAAACATTACATCAATGTCCTTCTAGCTCTAGGGTTTTTTAGTGTCTAAGTCATAAACTAGCTGGAAGTGTAGGATTATTCAATCAATTTTCACTTCAAAAATGAAAACTTGACTTTTCAACTATTATATGACTACTAGTTGATTACTTGGCTTGTAGTAAACTCTTGTTTTTCTCGGTTGATTTTGGAACCGGGTTTGGTTAATGGTCCATCTCCCAGGAGATAGCTGCCGAAAATTGTCAAATATCGTGTTAGAGTTGAGTTATTTGTGGAAGATGTCGAATTTCAGAACCATCTCTTATCGGTTGTTATTTTAAAGATGTATGAAAGTTAAACTATTACTGAAGAATCATGGATCTCGGGTTTTCTTTCGCCGATTTAATATAGATTTAATGTATCGGTCATGGTCGAGACATTCTATCATCCCGACTTGAGTAATTGCTTTTGTATTTGGTTATTTAGATCGTCAGCTCCTTCTCTGAATTGTGTAGAAGTATTTTGCAAGACATCAGATTATACTGTCCTAAGCCAAGTATGGACTATAGTGGTTTTCTCCTTCTACTGTATTTTCCTTCTTTGTCGAGAGGAGATGGGTGGGTGGGCGAGAAAAAATGGTATCGATGTTAGTTTTATATTATTCTATAAGTTCTATCGTTGATCATATAACTTGTATAACTTTCCAGGTTTTCCCCGGCCAATCAATGCAAGCAACTGTTACTGCTGCACCACATCCACCAGCAATGCGTCCAAGGGTACGTGCTAGACGAGGACAGGCCACAGATCCTCACAGCATTGCTGAACGGGTAAGATCAACTTATTATAAATAACCATGCCAAATTTGGGAATAACTAAATATACTGAATGGAAGTAGTTCAGATTTATGTTTCTGGTCTAGAATCAAAAGTCCCGAGTAAGTTTATTAGCAAGGGAATTTGTAAAGATAGAAATTAGATAAATTGATTTGATTGTGACTAGTTCCATCAGGTGTTTCTGTTGTTCGGTCAATATGCACAATGTAGAAGGTCATCTCATCGAGGAAACATATCCTTTTTTTTTCAAGAAAAATTATGTAAACCATAAGAACCAATCAACTAAGTACTATACTGTCTCTTTTACATATCTAGCAAAGACAAGTAATATATATACTAAATACAAAGATATGTAAAGCCCATATAATAATCTTTTAGGAGCGAATCTAGTAGCTCATAAAGCTGCACTTGATTGCCACCTCTGATACTTGCAATCTTCATATGTGGACATGATCCTCAACACAATATGGAATCTGTGTCAAATACTCAAATATGACAAATAACTCGGAATCTTTTGCAACACATGTAGCTCAGTGCTAGTTTCGATTATTTCTTCTCAAATCTTGTTCTTTGGCCAGATGCTAGAAATAGAAAAAGGATAATAAAGACAAAAGTCTAAGGCTGTAAATCTAGAAAGAAAGAGAAGATAACAAAGAAAGAATATGAGAAAAGAGAGAACATAGATGAAAAGGAAGATAAGTGTGTGAAGTTTGGGTGTTCTTGTAAGGAGTAGGATAAGGGAGTAGCTGTTGAATGATGTTGGAATTGTGATTAACTACACTGAACCATTACATTTTCTCCTTTGTACAGTTGCGTAGGGAGAGAATTACGGAAAGAATCAGGGCATTGCAGGAACTTGTTCCTAGTGTTAACAAGGTCAGTTCTCGGTCCTTTTCTTTATCACTTCATTTCCTTGTCAATTGAATTGCATATTACCAATGCTTTTTTTGGGAATGATCAGATCTTACAATTTACTGGTTTTTATTTAAATCAATATATTAAGGTGCATGCTCCTATTGTCAGTAGGGATGATTGATTAATGCTGTGAAATAGTAAAAGGAATGTTCTCAACATCAGTGAACCGTAAGCTTTTAATGTTGTCTGTCTCTGATCTTATGAGCCCATAACTGCTTATCTGCGTCATCTCGTTGTATAACCTTGCAATAGTTTTATGACTAACCTTTTAATGTGAAGGCTTTGAAATTAGTTAACATTATTGTTGTTTGACGGTGTTTCTACTTCCTTGGGCTCATTTCCAAGCCAAATTTATTTTCTATTAAATAGCATACGCATAACGTTGCAGCGGTCTCATTGAGATGTGTGGCTTTATGGTAGATTTGTATGTGTTGGGATGTAAACCATGGCAAATTCTAACCTATAATACATGTGTTAGTAGTGACGAATGCTTTTTTTGCACAGACTGATAGAGCAGTCATGCTTGATGAAATCGTAGATTATGTGAAGTTCCTGAGACTCCAGGTTAAGGTATCAATCACTCTTTTTATCTGTTTGATTCTCATAATTTACTGCATATCATAGCGCTGCTCATGCCCATAAAATCGGTCTGCTCTAACTTATTGATGAATGCGCCATATAATATTGCAAGTTTTCCTGCCAATGTCTGGGCGTGTTCCATTTGAAAAGATTCTCCTCGTAATAAATTTGATTGTTTAACAGGTTTTGAGCATGAGTAGGCTGGGCGGAGCCGGTGCAGTGGCACCGCTTGTAACGGACATCCCGATATCATCACTAGAGGTAATGAAATAAGTAACCATGCACATGTTGGGAACTTTTATCTATCTTTTTATCCATTAAGATAACCGAGCTTCCTTCATTATACATCAGTATGAAAGCGGTGAGGGTGGGAGAAGCCAACCAGCATGGGAGAAGTGGTCCAACGACGGCACAGAGCAACAAGTAGCCAAGCTCATGGAAGAAAACGTCGGAGCCGCCATGCAATTCCTCCAATCAAAATCTCTTTGCATTATGCCCATCTCACTCGCCACCGCGATCTACCACACACAAGTACAAGATACCTCCTCCGTTGTCAAGCCGGAAACAAATCCTCCTTCATAGACCCGAGGGTAAAAAGGAATCCCACAGTCCATCCATCCTTCATCAAACCCTTTATTGTCCTATTCTAACACCCCCCAACGAGGAAAAACAACTTGTTTTACTGGCCTTGTAAATTGCAATCAAAGTCAGATGCCATAGCTGTAGCTGTTTTCTTTGCCTTTGTTTTTCCAGCTTTTGTTAAAACAGGGACATGAGAGGCATGCAATTGATAGGTTGACAAAGTTCGAGTGAAGGGGAAGGATTGTCAAAGTTTCAATTGATGTGCTCTTCTTTTTTGTAGCAAAGGTGGGGGATAGTGGACATTACAATGATGGTAGCACTTTTGTAGTGGAAATCTGATATATTTTTTTGGGGTTAGTGGATTGTGGGACCTGCAAAAAAGGATAGCTGATGATCATAACTATGTATTTCTCAGAGGAAATGGAATGCACAAGTATTAGAAGAATTGATATTATATTGTTATATAGATGTGCGTGTGTGTGTGTAGATATCCTGCTTACTTTGTTTAAAGGGGAGCTTGGGTTATAGTTCGAAAGGTAACTCGGACTTTCTTTTTAGAACCTTATTGATGTTGAAGTCATTTGGACGATGGGAAAAAAAGATGGTGGGCGGGCTGGCGTGCATAGTGGTGTAAATGAGCCGAGTAGTGCTGAGTTCCACTTAGCACATTAAGATTTCGAGTCGAGTTTGAGTAATTTTTAACGAGCTTGAGAAATTTGTGCTCAACTCGGCTTGTTAAGAATTCGAGTCTAGTTCGAGCTTGATTCGAGCCTAAACGAGTCAAATATTGATCGATTTTTGACTTTGTCAGACTCGAGTAGCTCACGATTTGTTACGTTTCATTTAAAGTTATATTAAGAAAAAAAAACTTTGATACACAAGTTGTGTAAACTCAAATTTGTTAATTTTAGGGTTTATTGTGTTAGTTTAGGGTTTATTGAGCTTGAGTCCAACCGAGTCGAGTTTTGATCGAGTCGGCCTCGAGTAACTCGCAATCTGTCTCGTTTTATTTCCATCCTTACGCGTGCATAAGTTAGTGAGATTAGGTATAAATTTTTTTAAGCAAGGTCAATAGCTCGGATATGAATATTTTGAATGGAGTAAAATAAATTTGAAAGTTTGTCTCATAATAAACTTACACAGCATTCAAGTTGGATTAGTCCATCAATGGATATAATGAATTTTGTATAGATGATTATATAAAAAAAGCATAGGTATATTGCAACATAGGAGAGTAAGGTTTGAACAAAAAAAACATAGGAGAGTAAGGAGATACTGTAATAGATGCATAAAAGTGGAGGTGATTATAAGAAGATAATATTTGAATATCACATAACCACAACTGAATGAAAATTTTATTAAAATTAATTTCTTAAGTCGAATTTTATTCACTCTTAATCTTTATATATCTTTTAGAGTAAATATAAGATACGGATCGAACCTTTGCTTATGATCCAACAAAATAATTATTTTATCAGTTCAAATTAGCCTACAATTATAATGGGATAAAATATCACTATCAACACTAAAATTACATGAACCAACATTTGATATATCAAGATTATATAATTTTATGCATTTTTATGTTGAATCGATGTGTCATCGTTTAATTTACTAACCGTGCATAAATTTATACTGTCAGAATGCAAAAACTTAGACACGAAACATATAGTTTGTCTTTCATTCAATCTTCGTACGTATATGCTTATCCTGGAAAAATGGTAAAGCAGTAGTATAACGTATTGTACAGTTGGATTCGATCTTTTTAAGTATTCTCTGTTCTTTTGAATCAAAAAACAAAGAGATAACAACAATGGCTGAAAAGGTTTCGATTTTGTTAGAATTTGGAAAGCAAAAGAACATTTCCATGTCGTTATACACAGGCCAACCCTCTAGCTTCTGATCCCTTCATGATTCTGAGTCTCTTGCAGGAGCAAATGAACATTCTGCAGACAAAACAAATTAAGACAACAAAAATGAGTTTCCTGGTAATAAAAACGACAAGGAACTGAAAAAAAATTCCAAATGAAGTTAGATTGTAATGGACAGACACTTACTCCCAGGGAACATCTCCAACAAGCATCCAATCACCATCTTTGTCTTCATAAGTAGGAGCATAGTCAGATCCATTGTAACCTATTCAAATATTGCAGAACCAAAGAACATATCAGAAACTATATAATATTAATAGGATTAATATCCTATACACCGGGCGGTGGAAATTAAAAGTTTCCACAAGCGCCTTAGTTTTAGGGTATAGAAAGTTAGTTTAGGGTATAGGGTTGTTTTAAGTTCTAAACCTTAAATTGAAACAACTATCTGTAAATTTTAATCACCTGCACCTAAACCAACCCTATACCCTAAACTAACTCCATGTACACTAAAACTAAGGCGCTTGTAGAAACTGAAAGTTTCCACCGCCGGTGTATAGAATATTTATCCATGTTAATATACCGTTTCTTTTTTCTTCTTTCAAAACAAATGATTAATGCTTACCAATGGTGAGCTTGAACATTTTTTCCAATGCCTCTAGTAGTTGAGGATAGCTTTTGTAAACCTTGAGATCAATCTTCCTGAGATAAGGAGCTCCGTCCACGCTTACTTTCACATACATCCATGTCCCTTCGTCTTCGGGCTTTTTCGTATTTTGTAAACAATTTCTCCGGTAGGATCGAATCGGCGGCCACCCGACGACTTGCTCCCTGCATTGATTGATTCATGATCATCAGCCAAACTCTATAGGGTCTTATATTCTAATGTGTGTATGTATGTACGTATGTATGTGTACTTACTTGGTAGGAGGGGTACTGTCCTGATCAGCATTTTCAGTAATGGTAGAACTGCTCTTAGAATTCGAGTACTCCGAAATCTCAGGTGAATTTCTCTTGTTGTTTCTGATACTAGGCTTATCGGCAGAACCGGGCAGGCCTAGTCTGAGCTCGGTTGCAATGAGATTCAGATCATTCTTGTAATTCACTCTCGTTTCCATTGCTACCAATGTATGCATATAATTCCTTGAGATATGAGTGATTTCACAACCTGAAGAGCAAAATTGCTTCAAATCTTGTGCGGGGAGTCAGAACCTGGGGAATATTGTTTTGCTGGCTAACTAGTTTTATAGTGGGAGGATTTCATTTGGTTCGTGGGACAATATCTGGTCTCCTGTATCCCACGAACGCGGTGTCTCACGCGCTTCCTCGACGATATAATGACTCTATGATTCAGGGGACACGTCGAGGAAGCGCGTGAGTTTGGATACTAGACAGCTAAAAAGATATGGTGGTGGCTGCCTGTTTACATGTAGGGCAGCGTTGAGTTTGGGTGAACCGAGTGGAGGAGACAATGGAGGGACAAGCACAACCCATGATATTGAAGAATGTGGAGAGTGAATCAAGGAGCGTTGGATCACCAACAGCCCCATGTGAAAAGGGGGTCCCATGTGTATGTCATTGATTGGTGAAGACGACAAGTGGGGTCGACAATGAAAATTATAGACTTAATATCCAAATAGGTGCCCAAACTATGTTTGTAGATCACTTTTGATGCCTAAACTATTTTTAGCTCTAAATAGGTGTCTAAAGTTTTAATTTTGGTTATTTTAGGTGCCTACCCGTTAACTACCGTTATTTTTATTAAAAAAAATATTTTTTTAATTTAATTTTTTTAACTTAATTTAAAAAAAACCCCTAAATTTCCCAAAACTCACAAAATGGCCCCAAATTCAAAATCCCTAACTTCCCCGGCCTAACCCGCCGCCAATGGTTTCGTCGCCGCCTCCATATCTGCCGCCGGACTACCAAGATCGTTTCTTCAACCACCCATCGCTGGTAAACGGCGGTAGGTGTGTCGATCGGCTTCCTAACGTCGAAAGAAGCCAAAATCGCGAAAGGAAGTCGTCGGCACACCTACCATCGGTTATCAGCGATAGGTGGTTGGGGGAAACGGTCATGGTGGTCCGACGGCGATAGTGGTGGCCTCCAGTGAGGTAGTAAACGGCGATAGCGACAACGACGGTAATTTGGGGATTTTGGGTTTTAAGTTTAGGATTTGGGACTGTTTTGTAAAGATTTAAAACTGATAATTTTTTAAAAAAAATTGAACTTTGAACTTAATTTAAAAATTGATTAAAAGCAATTAAAAATTAAAAACATGTCACTTGTCACAATTTAATTGGCTAACGATTTTTTATTAACGGTTAGACACTTAAAATGACCAAAATTAAAACTTTAGGCACTTATTTAGAGCTAAAAATAGTTTAGGCACCAAAAGTGATCCACAAGCATAGTTTGGGCACCTATTTGGGTATTAAGCCAAAATTATATTATGGCCTCTTCAACACATAAATCGGTCATAGTTTTACTCAATAAAAATTATTCACCTATATCGTTTGAGTAAGTTGATGACATAAAAAATGATGAAATGAGTAATTTTTATTAGTTAAAACTATAATTAATGTGATAAAGAGAGTTTATAATATAATTTTTCGGTCGATCACGGTCAGATATTTGTTTTAAATTGATGACTTGTAATTTGTAACATGAGATGTTGAATGTCACGTGGGATTTGCCGTTGCTGCTATTCCTTGTTCACAAAATCTGAGGTTGAACAATTAATGTTGGAAATATCTTCTAAAAACTCAGTGAGTGATTGGGAATCGAAGGAGATCCCCCCAAATCTGATCTTCTTGTCTGAAGCGATGTAAAGTTCATAAAATGAATTCATTTGATTTGTTCAATAAAAAATTTATCTATAGATATAAAATAGATAGTTATATAAAAAATATGAACTTTTAATTCTAAAATAAATAAAAAATAATAGTCACAATTTATTCGAATATATCAAATCTTAAAGCCAATCTTTTTTTTTCTAGTCCGAGAAGGCACAAACTACTTTAAAGCAAGCAAGCCAGCCCAAATTTTGAAATTTTCTCAAACAGCTTTATTGGCTAACGGGGCAGCTTTGTTTGCCATGTGCTCAAGCACCAACCAGTTTCTTTAGCCTACCATACATATCACGAAGTTTTATTGTCTTGTCTATCATGATAAGGCTAGGTCCTTTAAACAAGGTTAAAGACTCGGATTTTGATGTTATGAATGAAAAAAATGAGTTGAGAGAGTCGCCCTTATATTAGACTTCTGCAAAATTTAATTCAAATTAGTCGGCCAATGAGTCGGATAATAGTGGTTAACTAAAAAATAAAATACAACTCAGTTCGAAGAGAAAAAGAACAATGGGGCACCATCTTGGAATTGCATTGTAATGAAAAGGGGTTACTAACTTTCCATCCCATCCAATTAGACCCCACAATCTAACAATTATGTAGTTGTATGTACCCTTTAATTGCTCCTTGAGGTTGTTGCCAATATGAAGTTTCCAATATTGTTTTTCCTCTTAATTTTGCACCTTTGGTGTCACGATCCGACCAAATTACATGAATTATTTAGACAAATTACATGAATTTTGGTTTACATATAGATGCATTAACTATTTATAAATGAAAAACAACTATTAATTTGAATGGATCAAATCTGTCGATTGGGCAAGATATTTATTTGATACTCTAAAAATCTAGCATAGCCAATACCTAAACATTCCTTCTTGTTTCATTTCTTAAGAACTTTGCAGCCCATTTACTTTAAATGGGCCGTACACCAAAGGGATCTCAAAACACAAGTATTAAATTTAGATGGAAACATTCACATATATATGAATTAGTACTTGATATATTAAAATTGGAAAAATTCTAATTCTACAAACAATATTTAAATATTGTTACATGTCCTACAAAATAAACCCTAAATGGATTGACCGAGACTAAAACTATATCTATTCTTAACGTTTGTTATATCAAGGGCACCTTGGGTCATGTCTTAGTAGGAGAGGGAGGGAAACGAATATTCAATTTAAAATAAATAAAAATGCATAATTAATTTTATAGATACATATAAAATTATGTGAAAAATCGTATTCGATGAAAATTGTATGTATGATTTGAAGAGAGATCTTTCATATTTTTCAAAATTCATCCTATAATATGGGATAAAAATTCAAAAAAAATGATTTAGTCCTTATAAAATGAATACGAACCAAAGACAGTTTCAATGGGGCATAGACCTCTCAAAAGGTAACGGACACGTACAAAGATTTCAAACCTTGCGAAGATTGGCCCTTGAGTACAGAGGCGGAAGGGAGCTCGACTACGAGGCCCACCCGTTGAGCTCCAGATATTTGATATCTTTCTCTTTGAACGATATCTCAATTCCTCCAAAACCTTAAAATCTTATAGCTTAAGCTCCAAATTTTAAATACCAAATCTTAAACCTTAAATATCACATGTCATCTATTCAACTATACTTATGAATTGTTTAACTTCACCGGCAAATGCAATGTATGAATTAATTTTCGTGTGTGTATATATATATATATTAAAATTTTGTAAATGAAATTAATAATTATAATATATTTTTAATTAACATATTATAAACAAAAAAAAATAATTTAGACCATGACATTTTTTACGATGTTAAACTTCAACCACTAAATAATATTTACTTTTCTTTTTTGTTTCGGATTTGGGCGAGAAAGTGGTAAGTGACGTTGAATCATGAATGGACATCCACATTACTTTGAACTTCGTAAAGACAATTAGTGTTGATTAGGATAGAGATTGGTGTTGATTAGGATTGGGGTTGTCTTTTATTACATCGATTAGGACAGACTTGAATCTCTCTTTCTTTATTACTACTTTCATAATGGTAATTATAATTGGGTTTTATTTTGATGCACAAGCTGTGTAAATTTTTTTTACACAATCCTTTTATAAAATTTAAAATCTAAATCACAAACCCTAGCAACCTAAACCCTAAACCCTAAACTCTAAATTCTAACCATAAACCTTAAATTATATACCATACATACTAAACCCCTAAACCCTAACATAAAACCCTAAACCCTAAACCCTAAAATTAAAGGGCTTGTGTAAACTAAAGTTTACACAGCTTGTGCATCAAAGTATTTTCCATTATAATTTATAAGTGGACAGTCGCATTATAATAACTTAAAAAAAAACAAAACAGAACCGAGAATGGACATAAATATTGTCTTTTATTTTTTTTCTCCCAAAATATGGTAGAACCCAGTTTGTTTCCCAAAATATTGAACTTTCTACAGTAATTTTGAAAATAACACCATTTGTCACCGTTTATGAACAATAATTAGATAAAATCAAATAAAAAATTTAAAAACATGAGCAAAAGACGCCGTCTTTAAACGGTGCACCAATTAAAAATGGTACCAGTCGTTTTCATCTTCAAACAGTGCAATAATTAAAAATTAATTTATTGTTTAAAGATGCTATATAATGCTATCATCTTTATTTTCACTGTAAAAAATACTATATATCTAAAAATAATTTCACTGTGACATATTTGTGGGGGGGGGGGGGGGGGGAATTGGGAGCATTAGAAAACTTGCGAGACAGAACATCATGCATGGAAAACACGAGGTGCATATATATAAAGGTGTTCTGTCCAACTCAGTTCACTTAAGTTAGGTACAATGTTAATCGTATTCGTATACATTTTTAAATAATATAATATTTCAATTCAAATCACATGTTTTTCTCTTCTTCTTTTTTTTAAATTATAAATATAAATATAAATAGGCTAAAGGGTCAAATTTGCCCCTGTAGTAATCCGAAATCAGCAATGTTGCCCCTAATTTTTTTCCCGTAATTTTGCCCTCAAAGTCAGTCAATTGTAGCAATGTTGCCCTTTGACCGATTTTGACCGTTAAATGCTGATGTGGCAGTTAACGGTGTTGACGGGGCAAGTTTACCCTCGAAGTCATTCATGCAATTTTGCCCTCGAAGTCATTAATTGCAGCACTTTTACCCTTGGTTTATTTAGTTTTTGAATAAAGTTGGATAAATAATTTAGTTTTTTCGAGTTGAACTTTAACAAACAGAATATATGAAAAATCGATTGACAAATTGATGTAAATATCCTTTGAGTCCATAGTAATTTTAAAAATAAGCAAAATGAGAACTCTCACAAAAAATCAAAATATTATTCATTTTTTTAAATCTATAAACTTAATAAAAATAAATACGATATTTAAAAAAATTATTGAAAATAAACCAACGAGAAGCGTGTTAATTGAGCGGTGAACGTGAAATAAACCACTAATGTCGTTTTCTGAGATCATCGTACATTTTTTCCTAACAACTCATCGTCGGTAAGTGTGTCAATCGAACGTCGTTCGAATAGAATAGTTCGCGTTCACCGTTCAATTAACACGCTTCTCGTTGGTTTATTTTCAATAATTTTTTTTGAATATCGTATTTAGTTTTATTAAGTTTATAGATTTTTTTTTAAAAAAATTGAATAATATTTTGATTTTTTGTGAGAGTTCTCATTTTGCTTATTTTTAAAATTACTAGGGACTCAAAGGATATTTACATCAATTTGTTAATCGATTTTTCATATATTCTGTTTGTTAAAGTTCAACTCGAAAAAACCAAATTATTTATCCAATTTTATTCAAAAACTAAATAAACCAAGGGTAAAAGTGTTGCAATTAATGACTTCGAGGGCAAAATTGCATGAATGACTTCGAGGGTAAAATTGCCCCGTCAGCACCGTTAACTGCCACGTCAGCATTTAACGGTCAAAATCGGTCAAAGGGCAACATTGCTACAATTGACTGACTTTGAGGGCAAAATTACGGAAAAAAAAAGTTAGGGGCAACATTGCTGATTTCGGATTACTACAGGGGCAAATTTGGCCCTTTAGCCATATAAATAATATGTATAGTTATAATCAAAATCTCGCGTGAGTAAAATTCGACTCGATTAAAAAATTAATTTTTTACTCGACTTTATTTGAATCATAATTTTATAAACCTGATTGAAACAAAATTCAATTAAAATTTTAATTATCAAATGAGACTCGAATAACTCGATTTTTTAATAATCACTAGACTAGTTTTCAAGTTTTAGTCGAGTCCCTCAACTGTACTTGATATATGTATATTGCATATGAAAATATTTATGAATATCATATATAGTTATAGAAAGTCGTTCAAATTGAAATCAATTAGTATCAGAATAGGCTTAATACAACTTTTCCCCCTAAAGTATACCCGATTTCCAAACTTGTCCCCTAAACTTCATTTTGCCCACTTTTTCCCCTTAAACAATTCGCCGTTACCCATTTTCCCCCATTCTGTTACCATATTCCGTTAAAAAAATTTTGGGCAATAACATCCTGCCACGTCATCAACGGATTGACTAAGTCAATCCGTCTGGTTTTATTTAAAGGGTAAATTACATGTCAAGTCTGTCAGGTTTGTTTTTTTGTTCAATTTAGTCACTGAAAAGTCTATTTTTACCTTAAATTGACCCCTATTTGTTTCTAATTTTTATAATTTAGTCCATTACTTATTATTCTTAAAATATTATTTTATTAAAATGTTAATATTTAATAAAAATAAATAAAAACAAATATTTTAATACTAAATTAGTAATTTTTTAGATCCGAATTAAATTAAATTCTAATTATTAATTCTAATTTCACTATATTTGAATTATAGTTTCTGAGTAAAATTTAAATTATATTCGAATAATGTTCGTATTATATTCGAATAATATTCAAATTATATTAGAATTATTAATTTGAATTTTGATATATTCGAAATATATTTTTTGAGCAAAATTCAAATTATATTAAAATTATATTTGAACCATGTCTATATTATATTCAAATCATATTCAAATTATTTTCGAATATGATTCGAATATAATATGAACACGATTCGAATATAATTCTAATATAATTACATGTTTTTTCAACTATTATATTCGAATCATGTTCATAGTATATTCGAATCATGTTTAACATGTAATTATATTCGAATCATGTTTAACAGGTAATTATATTCGTATTATGTTCATATTATATTCGAATCATATTAAAATTATTTTCGAAATATAATTTGAATATGATATTTCGAATGTAATTTGAATATGATTCGAATATAATATGAACATGATTCCAATATAATTCTAATATAATTACATGTTTTTTGAACTATTATATTCGAATCATGTTTAACAGGCGAATCATGTTTGACAGGTAATTATATTCGAATCGTGTTTAACAAGTAATTATATTCGTATCATGTTTAACGGGTAATTATATTCGTATCATGTTCGTATTATATTTGAATCATATTCAAATTATATTCTAAATATGATTGGAATATAATACGAACATGATACGAATATAATTACTTGTTAAACATGATTCGAATATAATTTGAATATGATTCGAATATAATAGTTGAAAAAACATGTAATTATATTAGAATTATATTCGAATCATGTTCATATTATATTCGAATCATATTCAAATTTCATTTGAAATATCATATTCAAATTATATTTCGAAAATAATTTTAATATGATTCGAATATAATATAGACATGGTTCAAATATAATTCTAATATAATTTGAATTTTGCTCAAAAAATATATTTCGAATATAGAAAAATTCGAATTAATAATTCGAATATAATTAGAAGATGATTCGAATATAATACAAACATGATTCGAATATAATACGAACATGATTCGAATATAATTTGAATTTTACTCAAAAACTATAATTCAAATATAGTGAAATTAGAATTAATAATTAGAATTTGATTGGAATTCGAATCTAAAAAATTACTAATTTAGTATTAAAATATTTGTTTTTATTTATTTTTATTAAATATTAACATTTTAATAAAATAATATTATTAATAATAACAGATAATGGACTAAATTATAAAAATTAGAAATAAATAGGAGTCAATTTAAGGTAAAAATAGACTTTTCAGTGACTAAATTGAACAAAAAAACAAACCTGACAGACTTGACATGTCATTTACCCTTTAAATAAAACCAGACGAATTGACTTAGTCAACCCGTTGATGACGTGGCATGATGTTATTGGCCGAATTTTTTTTAACGGAAAAGGGTAACGGAATGGGGTAAAATGGGTAACGGCGAATTGTTTAAGGGGAAAAAGTGGGCAAAATGAAGTTTAGGGGGCAAGTTGGGAAATCGGGTATACTTTAGGGGGAAAAGTTGTATTAAGCCTATCAGAATATTATAAGTATTTGCAATTAAATTTGAAAACTTCATAAACTTAGCTCGGCTCGAAAAATTTAAATAAAATTTTAGCTATAAAATATGACTCATTAATTCGACTAACTCAAACTTTTTTACTCGACTAAACTCGATACTCACCCTATATGAATCTATACATTCATATAACTATAAACATAATCAATTATTCCAATTCACGAACGAATGGGTGAATGTGAAAGTTTGATTGGATCATATCTTCATTGGATCAAGTTGTATGATATTTGGGCAGCATATCTTCAAAGAAATCTCTATAAAAATAATAATGTAAGTGATAATTTAGTTAGATGATTCGGACAAGAACATGTTTCTAATTTTTAAATGCATGCCTTTGTCATTTTCAATGATTCTAATTTAGGGTCAGCTGTCTTGTGAGGACGAAAATATGTTACATTTTTTAGGTTTCAATCTCAACATATTTTATATTATTTTTCAAATATATTTGCATAGATTGAATAAAATTTTAATGAACCGAACAAATATTTCAGTAGAAATTGTGGATGATATTTATTTTAAGAAACACGAGTTCAAATCACCTTGTTTACAAGGTCTGAAGGCACGACATGCTTCGTATCGTAGGGATTAGCTCCACACCCCCGACCGACATCTGTGGTGAATGTAAAGGAAGTGGGCCAGAGTAGGTCGTATCGTGAACTTTTACGTTGGAACAATGCAAAATTTGAATCACAAACTGTAATATTGTGTTTGATCTTTTAAATTGTAATTCATAATTATTTTATTTAAAGATAAATTAAAAATATGAAACATAAAAAATAATATCCATTAGGATGAGTCTACCACGTACGACGAACACCGATAAATACTACTAACGATGAACACTGCTGAACACCATTAAATTAAGTAATAAAAATTTAAAATTTTAAAGACCCATCAAATAATTAATAATTACTTTAAAAAATTCAATTAAATTATTTTTTATATATATTAAAATTTATTTTTTTAATAAGGATAAACTATATATCTAGTGCCTCACCTATTTCTGTATTTCTATTGAACCCCCATTATTTAAATATTATTTTAATTTGACCCTATTCTTTATAAAAATAATTTAACCCTTAACCCTCAACCTAAAACCCTAAACTATTAAACCTTAAACCCTTAAACTCTTAAACATATACCCTAAATCATGGATTGACCCTAAAAATTAACGCAATAGGCTAGACCGAGTAACCAGAATAACAAGTAATTAGAATTAGATTGCATCCATTATCGATTTAGAAAAGAGTAATGGGATGTGGTCTGAAACATTGCGATTAAGCCCCAATAACAAGTAATCAGAATTAGATTGCATCCAAGTATCAATCACAAGGACTCGGTCTAGCCTACTGCGTTAATTTTTAGGGCCAATTCATGATTTAGGGTATATGTTTAAGAGTTTAAGGGTTTAAGGTTTAATAGTTTAGGGTTTTAGGTTGAGGGTTAAGGGTTAAATTATTTTTTATAAAGAATAGGGTCAAATTGAAATAATATTTAAATAATGAGGGTTCAATAGAAATACGGAAATAGGTGAGGTACTAAATATATAGTTTACTCTTATTAAAAAATAAAATTTTAATATATATATAAAATAATTTAATTAAAATTTTAAAGTAATTATTAATTATTTGATGGATCATTGAAATTTGAAATTTTTATTAATTAATTTAATAGTGTTCAGCAGTGTTTATAGTTAGTGGTGTTCATCGGTATTCGTCGCACGTTGTAGAATTTTCCTATTCATTATACTTTAAAAATAACTCTTTACTCATTTTCTATTGAATTGATATCAACTAATATCGATCCGTAAATTGTATTTTTAATTGTTTTATTACGAGATTATATAAAAATCAATAAACATAAAAATTTCATTATAATAATGCTGAATATCTTTAAAATTAAACATTTTAATAATGTATTAATTGAATTAATATTATATTTCAAATAAATTATTATCGTATTTTAAATTCGATTTTAATTTATCGAATTTTTTAAAGCTCATACGTGCGTGTACATACACATCATTGGTGGAGATCTAGATTCTGATACGGCACCAAAGTTCTTGAGCTGTAAGGTTGCTAGCTGCCTTTATAATTTGGTCAATCATGCCATAAAAATACCACATTTTTTAGATTAAAAATAGTAACGTAACAATCAAGATTTTAAAGGTTGTTAGTTGTTACTCTAAGCACGGACGAAACTAGAATTCGGAGATTAAAAGTAAAATATAAATATTTGAAAATGACGAGTAAATTTATAAATAATTCAAAAAATTTAAAAAAAGTTATAGGAGACCAAAGGTATTTTTATTTGAGAGACTGAGGGGCAATTGCCGCTCCTACTGCTCCTAAATCAATAAGTTTTTTTTTTTGTTAAAAAAAGTCAATAAGTTTATTTAATATATTTACATTTAAATTTTTGTGAGAATCAATAATTTTTTTTGAATATGCTGGTGCGATGCAAGAGTAGCATCTGTTCAACTTTCTTATTCTTTTCAAAGATGGCACACAACATGCATTACTGGTGCTCGAACCCGGGTCCCAAGTGATGATGAACATCTACCTTTGCCACCAGGACACAAGGGGATGAGCTAATATTTTTAAGTGATTGTCATCATTAAGTATAATCAAAATATTTTATAAATAACATTTCAATTAAAACAATTTGTTCGAAATAAGATTTACTCCAGCAAGATAATAAATCGTCATATTAACATCTCATTGGATCTAACAAAAATAGATATTTTGAAAAATAAAAATAAAAATGTGTCAACAAGAGATCAAGCCCGAAAGAAAAACAAGAAATTTGTAAACCAAGACCAAAATACGGGAAAAAAAATAAACTCTCATTAATTTCGTAAAAAATGGAAAGACTTCTTAAACAAAGAAAATCAAAATCCTAAATCTGTAAAATAAAATCATGGATCTAAAAATAGATATGCAAGATAAAAGTCATTGATGATCGAATTATTTATCAACGTTGATCAAATCGACATGATATGTCTGTAAGCGTAAATAAAAAAGTGGGAAAAAAAGAAAAATGAAGCAAGATTAGAGAAAAGTCTAAAGAAACCGCCTAAAATACAGCTAACATAAATTTTTATAAAAAAATAATAAAAATTTATGTAGCATTGGTAAGAATTTCGGTAGAAACGAAATTTTTACTAACTCGGTAAGAATTTGTGTAACTACATAAATTTTGTGTAGATTGTACCTTAGATAAAAATTTGTGTAGCTAATAAATTCTTATATTATAACTTATATTTTTACTATTTGGATAAAAATTTGTATAAAATCACATCATTTTAATCGCACTGTAAGATTACCTCGCCCTAAAACTACCCATTTACGATTAGAGGATTGACGAAGACTTTCAGACTATTTACGGTAACAATCAGCTAGAACCCCCTATCTAAAAAATTATAATATAAAAATAAAAATACTAACCTAACTAATTAATTAATAATAATAATAACTTTTCTGATTTATATTGCTTACAATATACATATACCATATGTTTGTTTTGACAACTATTAAATATTACATAGTAAGGTTTAGATCACGTTGTCTCCCTTGAAAATACAATAAAAATTTACTAGCATCCGCCTCCTTTTTTTGTTCTCTTTACCATCCGTAAACTTTTTTAAATTTTTTTTAAATGATCAGCAATGATACTTAATGTTAGTTGTCGACCGACTATAATTTTTTTTCGTTATTTATTTTTTAATTTTTAAATTTAATAACTTTATTTTTGTTACGTATTCTCTGCTTTTTGGCATGCTTTTATTCTCTTAATCGGTCGTTTGGCCTTTTTTTCATTTATTTTTCTAGCAGGGCTGGATTTAGCATCGCCACGCTTAATCAAGATAACTCTCTTTTAATTATCTTGTTGATCTCCCTGTTTTGGACCCTTGAACTGAATTGAATACAAGTTCACAGTCACCGTTTTTGTTCACAATTGAGTTATGATAATAACCGTGTTATCAACGTGCCTTATTATTGTAATATGTATTTTTTAATGTTGTTTGTTGTTGGTTTTTACATTTCATCGTCAAATTTTAGTGATGTTTGTATCTTTTTTGTTTTGAACCTTTGAGTTATAGTTTTTATCTTTTCTTTGTATGGTCATGTTTATGATCTAAAGACATTAATTTTTATATTTTTAGAAATATGTCCAGGTCAAATTTATTTATATGAATTATAAACTCTCATTGTATTTTGAGATTTTTATCATTTTAATAAAACTTATTCATATTAAAAATTTACATCTCTCACGATTAAAAGAAAAGGAATATATCTTTCACAACATTCTGCGAGTTATATTTAAAGTTTATGATTATATCACTTAACAATGTGTTATTATTACACTAAATACTTATTAAGATAATTAACTAGTTGATAAAAAAAACTGAGATAATTGATGAATGTATAATTCCAACAACCTTCTAGGAAAGCGTAAAACTTATTGACCAAGATTTTTGGAATCCTAAACCACATGCACTGCCAAATCTCTCTTCATATTACAACACCGAGGAGTTGATTCGGACCACCGAGCTAGTGTTCGGAACCTTTGTTCTATATATTTCCACCACCTCGATCCAGTTTCACCAAGTCTTGCCAGTTTCAATGGCCGTTTCTCTATCCAAAACCTTTCTTTCCATCAACCGCCAGCTCCATGATCAGCACGTTGTGTCGTTTTCAGGCCAGAAATCTTACATCGGAGGACGTTCCAAAAGCATTGAGTTTCCGACAAGATCGCCTACGGTTCCGAGAGTTATGTCCAAAACGAGTGAGTCTTTGTCCTCTATAATCCATGAACTCCAACTGGAAAGAAGAGCAAAACTAGAAGAAGAATACGTTGAAGCCGGTAAACAGCAACAAGAAAGACGGTTAGCCGATGTATGGAGAGAGATCCACGGCCAGGACGATTGGGTCGGGATGTTGGATCCGATGGACCCTTTACTACGGTCCGAACTGATCCGATACGGCGAGATGGCGCAAGCCACTTATGACGCTTTCGATTTCGACCCGTTTTCGAAGTACTGCGGGAGCTGCCGGTTCACCCGACGTGAGTTCTTTGATGCTCTAGGCATGGCACAACATGGCTACCACATCTCTAGATACCTCTTCGCCACGTCCAACATTAACCTCCCGAATTTCTTCAAGAAATCACGGTGGCCCAAAGTGTGGAGCAAGAACGCGAATTGGATCGGATACGTTGCCGTTTCCGACGACGAAACATCGAGACGTTTAGGCCGTCGGGACATCACCATTGCTTGGAGGGGCACCGTGACACGCCTAGAGTGGATCGCTGATTTGATGGATTATTTGAAACCGATTTCTTCCAACAAAATCCCATGTCCCGAATCGACTGTAAAAGTCGAATCGGGTTTCCTCGATCTCTATACCGACAAGGATGTGAATTGCCGGTATTGCAAGTTTTCTGCCCGGGAACAGATTTTAACTGAAGTGAAAAGGTTGCTTGAATTGTACCAAGATGAAGAGATAAACATTACCATAACCGGTCACAGTTTAGGAAGTGCCCTTGCAATTCTCAGCGCCTATGACATTGTTGAAACAGGACTAAATGTGTCACACGACTGCAGAGCCGTCCCTGTTTCCGTGTTCTCGTTTTCGGGTCCTAGAGTTGGAAACGTGAGGTTCAAGGAACGACTCGAGTCGCTCGGGGTTAAGGTGTTGAGGGTGGTGAACGTGCATGACATAGTCCCTAAATCCCCAGGGCTGTTTTTCAACGAACACGCGTCGCCGATGGTGATGAAGCTGGCCGAGGGATTGCCTTGGAGTTACTGTCATGTCGGAGTCGAATTGGCTTTAGATCACACACACTCGCCGTTCTTGAAGCAGACCGGTGATCTGAGTTGTGCACATAACTTGGAAGCTCACTTGCATTTACTTGACGGGTTAGTTTCTTATGTTAAAACCATAGGTTAACATGAACCTGGCTAATTCACCACCCTGCTTATTCGAGTCAATTCGAGTTCGAACTAAATCAGATTTGTATTTTTTACTAACCACCACGTTGAATATGGTGCTGTCTGACCAAACTGTGAGATGCAAACATGATATTCATTATTAATGGTAGGTATGATTAGAAAGTATTATAAAATAGGAAGCAACTTGATGATGATGATGATGATGATGTAAGTGAAGATTTATCAAATTAATTGGATTTGTTTTGTTATTCTCCTGGTTTTTTAGTGATTAGTCTTGACTAATTCAGACCGATCCGTGTTGCACACTTAATTTTTATATGTGAGTCTCTGAGTGGGGTTTTCTGCACACACAGGTCTCGAACTCAAAGCCTGTTTAAGCAAATATAAAACTGCTTACCATTTAGACGGTAACCCCGTTTGTTAAATTAATTGGATTTTGATTTGATTTGGCAGATACCACGGGAAAGGGCAGAGATTTGTGCTGGCAAGTGGGAGGGACCCTGCATTGGTGAACAAGGCCTGTGATTTCTTGAAAGATCATTACTTGGTTCCACCATATTGGAGGCAAGATGAGAACAAGGGCATGGTGAGGAGCAAAGACGGCCGGTGGATGCAACCGGAACGTCGGATACTCGACGAACATCATCACCCGGAAGATACCCACCACCATCTCAACCAATTAGGTCTGGCGTCCGATCCGGATATTCGAATCAAAACTCAAAGCTAATCTAAGGCATCACAGGAAGCTGTATAAAATAGGTAGAAGTTTCATAGATGACATGGTTTATGGACAAAAGTACATATTTTGTACAATGTATCTCTGTTTCCTTGAGCTATTAATCGAATTATTCACCAAGCAAGTTTTCCATCTCTGTACAATATATGATTAAAGACTTCTTTTAGGTGAAAAAGAGATTATTACTACGTGCTTTGTTAAAAACCCGTAAACCTAGTCGAGAATAAAGAGTACACGTGATAATAATTACATGTACACTCTAAATTAAATATCTAAATTCAGGTATTATTCAAATTCAAAATACCTAAATCTGTTAAAAAAAAAGAAAATAAAGTATCTACCAACATCTAAATTTCCTCCATCCATTAATTCATAAAACAATTTTGAGAAATTTTAAGATTTTTTACCTAAGTTTTGAGATTTTCTTACCTTATATTTCTAAAACTTTCAACTTTAAATAGTCTTTTTTACATCCACCTTTCACCTTAAGTCTTAACAATACCTCATAAATCAAAGCCAAAAACATAATATGGAAAGACCAAGTCCTTTGAATATGAAAATGTTCATCCTTGTGCTAGTTGCATCATGTAAGTTCTTTATCATACTCTTACCCACTATTATTTAATCAATGCTTAAATAATCGTTGTTCGATTCATGCTAATTACTTAAACTCGTATTCTCGTGTTTCTTTTCTGGGCAGCGATGATGTTTTCAGTGATACCAAGAGCTCGAGGGCAGCCACCGGTGCGGTGCAGCAACGATATTATCTGCCGAGCAATCGAGTGTGATGCTGAAGGGGACAAGGCACATTGTGTCAAAAACATATGCCAATGCGATGGTTTTCAAATCAAAACAATTACTTGTTCCAATAACTCTGATTGCCTCCAGAAATGTAAATCTAAAACCAGTCTCCATGCCTGTGTTAATGGACAATGCGTTTGTGACTAAAGTAGGCAAAAATGGAGGATGTGATGTTTCAATATTTTATAGCATGAAATAATGTAATTTGATTTCTGTTCATCTCTTTTCTGTTGAAATCTTGATATTTTACGCGGATTGAGTTTAAATCGGCTTGTGTGTCGCTGGAATAATGTATAGGAGGACATGCGAACGAGTATACTTAAACACTCGATTAGGGATGAGAGTTCGATTGAGTCGAGATTACGAATCTTATTTGAACATAATATTTGCAAAAGGAAATAACAACACCCAAAGAGGAAGTAAAAAGTTTAGGGTTTAAAGAGACAGTCCAGATTCCTCATCTTCCTCAAGGCTGGCAGTGTAAACAAAGTAAAGTGCCCAAATCAAACCGAACACACCAAACAGGATCCACCCCAGAAGGTTGTTGCTCAAACCAAAGGGAAGTCCAGTTCCTTCCGTAGACATTCTATCGTCCACCAGAGCCATGGCCGGGCTCGACACGGCAGCCGCACACACCGCTGCCAACATCGAACCACTCATGCCGATTTTCGTCGAGCCACTCTCCTCTACAACATCAACATGCTTCTTCTCCTGCATGGAACACATCACCTTCCCTTTCTTCAACCCTGAGAAGTAAAATTTGTAAATATTCGTGTTCGATACATACTCAGACACTAACATTCGAACTTGTAATAAGAAAGTAAGTGACATTTTTTTACTTACCGATGGCGACCGGAGATGCGAGCCTTGGTGATGGCTTGTGTGAAAGAATTGGAGGGGTGAGTGAGGTGGCGGCCGCGGCGGTGGCTGAGATGGTTGCCATATTCATCGGCTACTACAGCAAGGGGAGTTGGTTTTTTGATACAATGGTTGTCTTAGATCCAAAGGGTGTACCAGTTTATTTCATATGATTTTGTATGGTATTTTACATGTTAATACTGGTGGTCCACAACCAGACCAGATTGATAGGTAGCCATTAGTTTGATATCCCATATCCACATTGGCCCAATCTATTTCATCCACGTGGCACGTTATCTGTTTATAATAAACAAAGACTTGGCTAAACTTAAGAGTACAATTGTTATCCTTTAGAAAAACTAGGGAGAGAATGTGAGCCATTGGATGGGATAACCTATTCTAACAGGTAAATTGGTTAGGGGAAAAAATGCCAAAGTAATATTCCGAAATGTTTTTCGAGTCAAAAATATCGTGACGATCAAAAGTAATATAAAATATGTAGTTTTTCGAGTCAAAAATGTGTTTCAACTTAAATCGAATAATGTCTACTTTAATGTATGTCTAACTTTATCCAGTAATTATGTCAACTTTTTTTCGTAGCTTCATCAACATTTCACGTAGTCTGACCAAATACTTGCTCAATTGTTTTTTTTACTCGGATTAAATTCCTCTCCCTAGAACATCTCATATATTATAGTTAAATTATTAATTTAAAACATGTACTTTTTTATCAGTTTGGTTTTATACCATCATTTTTTGTATGCTCGTTACTGTATTCTTCATTGAAAAACTCATTACTTGACATGACCCAATAACATAGTGGCACGTGTAATGAAAAATAACAATAAACATTTTTAAAAAGTAAAAAAAAACATATAAAATTATAAAGAATGCAAAAAAAACTAAAAATTCAAAATTTCTTTTTGAAAATATCAAAAAATAGTTCGAATTTCTTGAAAATTCTCAAACGAAAATTTTCAATATTTAAAAAAAATCTAAAAACATTTACATTTTCAAAAGATATAAATTCAAAACATAGATTCTGGAATTTTCAGTTTTTTTTTTTAATATTGTTATAGGATTTTAACTTTTTATTACATGTGACCGTTTCTAATTGGGTCGCTCCATCTTTTTTAACAGAAAAGAATGACGACGTAAAGTGATAGACAGAAAGATATTACAAGGGTCAAACTGATAAAAAAAAATATTCAGGCACCAAACTGATACTTTTGCTATAGTACAGGGACCAAGACAGATATTAAACTTTTTTTTTCTTTCTAGAATATAACAACTTTGTAAAAAAATAGAATGTACAATGTATATAATTAGAAAATCTTTAAAAGATGTTTCAAGTATATAATTATAAGAGAATGTATAATGTATACCTGCAAATGGAGCCTCCCTGCATGGTGGTGATTGCCATAAATTGATCTAGCCCTTATCCGATTATGGCCGGAAACATAATCGGATGAAAATGAGTTGTGATTTACATGAAATGTTGTTAAAGAATGAGATCAATTAGAGCAGATTGAATCAAAGAATTCCACCTGTATGCTGTGATCTTCAATTACTCATGGATATTGCACTGTTGTAAGTAAGGATGGTCATACTGCAAATGTTTGCTCCAATAGCCTTTATATCCAGCAATTCCTATTTCCAACCAGGGTTTCCTGATTCCATCATAGTGTATAACTGCAGCATTTTCGATATCGGCTTGCTTAAGACGGGGGTTATGACCTAGCCCGAGTGCATGCCATCTCTTATCTAAAGCCACAGTTTGGTTGTAGAAGGTAATCCAACCTAAGGGCAATCTCCCTGCTGCCTCCGACAATGGCCTATTAAGTCCCTGAAACAAGACACCGGACGAACAAGCTTGACAAACCAGTATGTAATGTATATGTTTAAAGAAGGGCATTTACACCTCCTACAAGATGATTTATAGAGTTGAATACGTTCCGGTTAACCTGTAAAACTATTTGTGTACCGCTCATAGGTCAAACAAATACAAAGCTATTGGTATAGACGAAGAGAAGGAAGTATATGCGCTTACCAGTTGCAAGTAATCATGGTAGAGCAAGGTTAAATTTTGTCTTCTCCATTCTTTGAGATCAAACAAATTCATACCAAATGCCCACGTGCAAACACTGGAATTAAACCTCTTTGCGGAAAATGGGTCTGAAATGTTCATAACCAAATGCATGGAACGATATGAAGCTGCACTTTTCTTACAAGTCTTCACTGCTGCGTGTACTTTTCTCTTCATGTCAACAGTCCAAAGTCCAGTTAAATCCCTTTGCACTACCACATCATGATCGAAGAGCACAATCTTATCCAGTGAAGGGAAGATGTCTGCCAGATAGAACTGCAGATGATTAAGGGCAGAAGTATATCTAGGATTACCGGACTTGTTTTCCTTCAATTTTGAATAATATTCTGTTGACAACCAATCAAATTTTTCTATGCTCTGAACATGAATCGTAGCTCCGCCAGGAGGATTTAATAAAAACCACATCGAAATTGCTGGGAGGTTGAGAGAATCAGTCAGTACGTGAAAAACAATTTTCTCCGGCTCCTGCATAACCAATAGTATTCATCAGGTATATCACATCACTAACAGAAATCTTGTCCAAATCCTGAACTAACTGTGGCTAACTCGTCAAAGATAAGGAGAGCAATGACGGAAGAGTATCATCTCTCTAAATGGAACCTGATCTAATGGCTGCAATGTGATACCACAAAGCATCCTGGCATGTTATAAGTATAACATAAACAATTTGCTATGTGACTGTTTATAATGACAAATTGACAATCATTTCCAATAAGCAAAACCCTGTTTAAGTTTAGCATCGCGAAATAAGCAGATATTGAAAGTTACTGAAAATGATTAAAAAAACAGCGTACAAGTGACAAAGATGGTTTACCTTTGCAGAGGCAGTTGTGGAGTTAACAACAACTGCACAAGCCAGAATTTCGTCAGAGAATACTGCGTAGTGATAAAGGTCTAGATCATGCAATTTGTGCTGGTTAGGAAACTGTCTTTCCTCAGGTTGAAGTAAAAAATATTCAGCTGTCAACCGCATGGAGAGGCAGTGAAGGCCTTTAGGGGTGGTCCTTCCAGCAACCTGAATGAGATATGATTCTTGATTCTTCTCTGCCTGAACCTGCTCTTTAGTGTCATTAGCCATAGCACGAAGTGTTTTGGCCATTTCGAAGCAGTCAGCAAGTGCATGATTCATTTTCACCAACCAAACCTCCATAGATCTCATTATGTGCAATGCACTGAAAATTCATGTGTTCATATATAAAGTTGCATAGAAGCAATTCAAGCCTAAATGAATTCAAGTTTCTTACAGGATATAAAATGCACTGGTAAAATCATTACATAGCAAAAATAGTCTTACCTCCTTGGCAAATCTGAATCCTTGCTGGCTTTACGAACTGCTCGTTCCACCTCTTTGATTTTCCTTCTCAACTTTCTCTCCAATTCAGGGTAACTACCTGGTCGTGCAAGACTTAAATATGCTTTTGCTCTAAGGAGCTGCTCATTCATCTGCTTCAGCTTCTTATCTGTTACCCTATGTGATTGGGTCCTTGAGTGCTGATGGTGTGTACCTGCTTCTTGATTGAATTGCTCCTGCAACCAATAAATTAGTGCTAACTGCTAACTATATTAAACTAACACGACTTGCTCTAGCACTGACCATTCTGGCAAACAACCACACCACACGGCAGCCCCACCCCAATATATAAGAATACGTACATACTTGTACATAATAAACCTTCAGGCTGATGTCAATATTACTAAATGTCAAAAACTTTGCGCTAAAAAACAGACGTGTAGCTTTATTCTCATACCATATTCTGGTATTGTTCTGATTTTTTAGAGATGAGCTATTGCCTCAGAGTTCAGACAAACAGAAGCACTAAGTCTGAGAACTAAAATTTAATTGGAAGCAAACTAAAATATCATGAAAAGGGACTTGTCGCACGAATGGATAGAAGGATTATCATCTGCTGAAATTTTCAATACCAACTCCGTTTTACCAAACCCCTTCATATAGATTTCAAAACAGACAAGAGAACAACAATTCCAACATCTGTTTTCCCTCACCAAGATTAAAAGTAGACGCCACAGCAACCATCTACAATCTAAACTTCCATTCAATCATATAGCATCTTGTAATACTTCAGACATTTACACACCTGTTTCCTGGACCTTCTCGGCACATTCGTTTGCTGAATTTGAAGCCTATCTTCGCCTTTATCGTCAATTTCTGAATCTAGAAAGTGGAGCAACTCAGAGTCACTAATGAATCGATAACCGAATGTAAGTGATATAAGACACCACATGCAACCAAGGAATAAACTATACAGACCATTTGTTTCTGACATCTTGGACGCATGTTGAACATCCCTAGATTGATTTGAATCACGATTATCATCAGAACTGTGACTAACCCCGGAACTAAGATCCTTCTCGTTCAAGACAATAATTTTTCGCCCTTTTAACTCCGGTGAAGCTTTCTAAGTAACAAAGCAAAAAATATCAACCGTCAAAAACACTTTGAGATACAAACGTCCAAAGCAAAATACAGCAAACTTGTAAATCTTAAAGCTACCTGTTCAATTGCATTCAGTCTTAAATCATCTGCCCTATACTTCTGCACCAAACAAAGCAAAACCGCATTATAAATCTAACAAAAAAAAGAGAAACACAGCAGATTCAAGGTAGAGAGATCCATACAACACTGGCCAAATCCTCATTAAATTCGTCCTGTCCTGCCGTTATAGAATCACAAATGCAAACAAAAAACCGATCAGTATGCCTCTAAAAAATTTAATCAACAAAATAAATGGAAATCAAAACATAAAAAAGGCTAAAGTTTCATTTTGAGAAAGGCGAAAACAGCCAATTCGACATCTTAGCTTAACTTTATAAACACTGCTGAATAATTCTCATTGGCTTTCTTGTCTGATCAACGAATCCATCAACAATAAAAGCATTTGCCTTTTCAGCAAAGATATTTGACGGATTACCTATGGAATTGAGGGTTTTGAGTTTCTGAGAAAGCAACACCATTGGAGAAAATAAAGAGAAAGATAGCAAAGAGAGGATCAAAATCCTCTGCCGCCGACAACGCTTCCTCTTCATCAATCGATAAAAAAGAGAAAAAATCAATTTAAAAAGATTCTTCGCTTGAGTTTCCATTCCTTCTCTAAATCGTTCTCCAAAAGCCACATTTCACATACTCAAATCCGCAGTGATCCGATGCTTGGGTTACAAGGAACAGGAGACGAAGAAGAAATTAAAAAGATTTATACTTTTTCCCCCTCTGATATTGGATTCTGGATTTATATAGCTTACCCGCCATTGGGGTTTGCATATGATAATTTGAATCTCGAGAAAGGCGAGAGGGTAATGGAAACAGTGGTGGCTCGTATTGGTTATTGATGAGGACGAGGGATATTGGCCGTTGATTTCATTGAAAATTGTTCTATCAATCATGGTTAAATTGATATTAGTCTTTTAGGGCTTGTGTGATGATCTTCAAAAGATTTTTTTTTTTGGAAAATCAATAAATTTAGTGGTTTAAATTTTGTTTTATTTATATATTTGTTTTTATCGAACTTTTATATATTTATTTTAAAAGTATATCTATTAAATAATTTAATTATATTCAATATTTAATTTTGGAATTAAATATTTTCAATGTATAAACATTACCTTGATTAGGACTATACTTTTTATCTTTGAAAAAATCTATAATATGTTCATACATATTTAAAACCCTTTGACAATGGGTATACTTTGTAGACAAATTAATTTTTAAGATGTCTGTGTTCAGTTCATTTAACGTTCACGAATATGTTCGTTGAAAAAAATATAAAATCATGCCACTATTCCTTAAGCTCCTCATGATTCATAATTTAAACTCTAACTTAGAATTTACCAATTGTTCAATTTAGTCCATACATTCACCAATCTTTAAAATGTAAAAAAAGAAAATGAAAAATCACGTAAACAAGCCAATAGACGAGTCAATAAAAAACAAATAAATAATATTGTTCTTGAACATAAACATACCAAACACACTTTTGTTTGTGTTTGTTCGTTTATTAAATGTACATAAAAATTATTTTTTGGATAAATGGAACTTTATTCATCCAAAGAACGTTCCAAAGAACAAATACAAAATCAACCACACTGTACAAACCGAAAGAAAAAAAAAACAACCTATACCATCAAGTAAGTCTCCATTCAGTGACTAAGTAAGAGCTTTTAGTAAATTTATCCCTACCCAAAAATCTCATACGGATATCATATTTAATTAACAAAAATAAATCAGCAGCTTGCCTCAACCTTGCACCATGCAACCGCATATTCCTCTCCTGCCAAATGTAATAAGTCATCCCACTCCATGCTAACCTAATTATCAAAGCCAACAATGTTTTCCTCCGACCATGTTGTTGCACCCAATCTAACATTTTCTCCCATGAATTGAAAATAGAAGCCATTCGACAAGCTTGCAATATAAATTTTCAAATTTGAGATGCAAAACTACACTCCCAAAATAAATGGTCACGCGTCTCAAGCCCATTACCACATATCAAACAAACAGGATCAATTTGACATCTCCAAAATATCAGCCGACTCTTGGTTGGCAACCTATCTTGGACCATTAACCATGTAATGAAAGCATGACGAAGGATAGAAAGGCTACCCCAAATCACACGAGCCCATTGCACCTTCTCAAGTTTGTGCCGAAGGACCTCCCAAACGGCTCTCGCCTAGTAAACGTCATCCACAACTCCAATCCGAGTCATGTCATCCCTAAGCTTTAACATTTTCTTCCAAGCCCAACTATATCCTTGCTTTATAGACAATTGCCAAATAGAAAGCCCCTTTAACAAATAAGCTTCCACCCAAGCCACCCAAAGAGAACCCGCTTTTGTTATCAAGAGCCATAAACAATTCAAAATGCAAGCTCTGTTCCAAATAACCAAGTCCTTAACTCCAAGCCAACTCTCGCTTTTAGGATGACATATTCGCGCCCAACTGACACGAGCACCTCGAGCCGAGTCATCCACCCCATTTCAAAGAAAAGCTGAGCACATCTTATTTATATGCTTAATGACTTTTGAGGGCAACACAAAAATTTTACACCAGAAGCTTTGAACACTAAATAACACCGACTGAACAAGCTGTAGCCGTCCAGCAAATGAGAGACTGTTCACCGCCCACCCCTTAATTTTCTTTTCAAAATTCCTTACTAAACTTTCACAATCCAACCAAGTAAGGTTTTTTGTAACCAAAGAAACCCCTAAATACCTTATTGGTAAGTAGCCCACTCTAAATTTAGAATGGCTTACCATCTCTTGCAAGCAAACATCATCCACCCCTGCACAAAACAGCTCACTCTTCGAGTGCATGCCATCTCTTATCTAAAGCTACAATTTGGTTGTTGAAGGTAATCCAACCTAAGGGCAATCTCCCTGCCTTCGACAATGGCCTATTAAGTCCCTAAAACAAGACACCGGACGAACAAGCTTGACAAACCTGTATATGTTTGTTTTTTTTATCGAACTTATTCATTTTAATTATATTATTTTTAAAATATCACAATATTTATAATTTAAATCTAACACTTATTTGTTTATTTAATTTTTTCACTTAATTTTCTAATTTTTCAATTTAAATCATTTTGTCTAATGGTGAATGTGCATTGTCAAATGGTTAAGAATATATATGAACATATACTATCATACTAATTTTTAAAACATTCTATAATAAAGTATTCACATAAAAAAAAAAGAAAAATTCTATAATAAATTGTTTATTTTTTAATTTAAAATGTAAATATTTTAAATTGATGTAAAAATATGTTTTTTAATAGAGAAAGTATTCTAAATTAATAACACTAGCACTAAAAAACAAACTTTAAATCATATACTTTAAATTCTAAATTCCACAACTCGAACCCTAAACTTTTAGTCTTAACTTCTTAAATTATATTTTAAACAATTTTTTTTAAGTCTAGTTTTTGGTCTAATAATTTTCACTTATATCCTCCTCAATTTAGGATGAACATTTAGCTTAGGCGAGTAATTCGAATTTTGAACGTATCTAATTCATTTCTAAATATTTTACATTTTTTTAAAATTATATTTAAGATAATATTTGATGCACATGTACGGTAGTTTTTTTATACAAAGCATGCATATTTTAACTTTGCGGTATAGAATTTAAATCTCTAATTTCAAACTCTAAAATTCCTAAATACTAAATTATAATCTTTAAATCTCAAAATCTAAAACCTTAAACTAAACCTCTAAATTCTAAAATAAAATCGTTTGCGGAAAATAAATTTCCACCACCGGTTTATGAAATAATTTTTCAATATATTTTTTATTATTATTTCATGTACTTGTAATGTGAAAAAAGTCCCACACACATGTCTAATTTCATTCTAAAAATTAAAATTATTAACATTAAATTTTAAATCCTAAATCATATCTTCTGAATTATAGGACTTAAATTCTAACAGAAAAAACCTAAATCATAAAATTCCAAGAAAAAGAATTCCACTGAATATTTTCTCATGTTTTTAAGGTAAAATGGTTTATACGTGTGAACAAAATTAGTGACGAAAAAAGAGAGGAAGGAGCATAGAGAAAACAAAGACCGTTGAGCACGCGCCAAATGCTGAGAGTAAAAAGCAAGTAAACTCCATCAGTTTAAAAACCTTACGCCCTCCATTTTTTACTCCCCCACGGCACTGAAACATTTTCACCACCGGCAATCGCCAGCCAGTCCCATGCAGCCACTCTATCTCTAATTTCCCAATCATATAAACCCTAACACTCCCCTTTTCAATCTCATATTTGCTCTGTTTCAAATCTCTGTTTTACTCTCTTTTTTCTGGTCTTCTTTTTAATGGCTCGAGAAGTGAATTCGGTTCCGCTGAAGAAGAAAACCGCGGTCATAACGAGCTGGATTTCGATAGACGCGAAGGGACAAGGCTTGATTCTCGACGTCGACAAGTATGCTATAATGCGCCGCGTTAAGATTCATGCCAGAGATCTTCGTATTCTTGACCCCATGTTATCTTATCCTTCCACCATTTTAGGGAGAGAGAAAGTCATTGTTCTCAATTTAGAGGTAAATTTTGTTTTGTTTTTTTTTCTCTCGTTTTTGTTATTTTCTTTAGATGTGTCATAAAGCTGTTTTTAATTATTGGATTGAATTTGCAGCACATTAAAGCTATAATCACAGCAGAAGAGGTTAGTTTATAGAATTTGAACTTTTTATTCAACTTTGAGATAGTTTAAATTTTGTTGTCTGTTTCAATTTAGGAGGTTTTAGTTTTGTAGGTGAGTTGTGTTGTGTTTTGTGATAGATATTGCTTAGAGATCCATATGATGAGAACGTGACCCCCCTTGTTGGTGAACTTAAAAGGCGATTGCCTCAAGATAATCTCACATGTCAAGGCCAAGGAGAAGAAGAAGAAGAAAAACCCGGTGCACACAACGATATCGATACCGAGGAAGAAAATGGTACCCATTAACTTTTGGATGGAACTCTTTTGGGTGGTTTTATTGTTTATGTCAATGCCATTGATATATAGCCGGGTTGTTTTGGAATGTTTCATGCAGAGTTTCCATTTGAATTCCGGGCATTAGAAGTTGCATTAGAAGCAATTTGTAGCTTTCTTGATGCGCGTACTATGGAACTGGAGATTGATGCTTATCCAGCATTAGATGAGCTGACCTCCAAGGTAATTTAACTTTGAATTGTATGTCCTTCATTTTATAGCCTAAGTCATTTAGTTACTGGTGAGATTTGTTGCTGGAGTGGCTCTTTCGGGATATTTCGTTCGAAGCTAATAGTTGGCTTTAGCTGCGACCGTTGTTATGTCTATTCTATACTTTCTTATTTCAGCAAATTTAATCTTTTTTTAAGAGATGAATGGTATACATTAACATCATTAGACTCACAAAGGCAAAAATATATTAATTGCATACAACTATAAGAAATCTTCTTTCCTTCTGGTTGTTGAAAGCGATGAATGGTATACATCATTACACTCACGAAGGCAGAAATATATTAATTGCATACAACTATAAGAAATCTTCTTTCCTTCTGGTTGTTGAAAGCGATGAATGGTATACATCATTACACTCACGAAGGCAGAAATACATTAATTGCATACAACTATAAGAAATATACATTAACTTTTTTGAAACCCCATTTGAAGTCTGGTTTTTTAGCCAAAGAATTCATCAGCTACTTAGATATATATATCTATGATGTTTCTACTGCAAATTCTGCCAATTTTATTACATGTGTTCTTTAATAATTGCAATTGCTCTATTGCTTCATCTGCCAGACTTGACTCAGTAATGGCAATGATTACTTTCCACGGTGGTACCTAAGTGGTTTGCATTGAAATTATGAGGCAAAATAAAAGAGAAATTTTGGTAAAAAACGGGGAAGATATCAATGTTTGGCTCTAGTGTCAAGAATGACCTTTATTTATAGTTGTTTATATGACTGGTAGCCTAGTACCTACTGCAAGGACCGACATGTCCAGAAGCCACGAGACAAACTGTTCTTTGAGGGGTCATAAAATGGTTTAATGTTGTCGACATCATTTTCTCTTCTTTGTTTTGAATTAGTTCATATGAAGTCTGCTTTCTGAATTCCCGAGTTTTTGATGAAATCCATTTTGGGATCAGTAAGCCTTGTCATAGCACTTTTCAGCATACAAGATATGATGGATCGCTGTCCACTTATATTCAGTTTTTTAATTGTCATTTATCATGGAAATATAACGATCTATGTTATAGTTTTTCATCTGATTTGCCTTTGTGATGTTTAATATTCATTAGTACTGAAGAGTTCGAGAAATTCAATTTCATAGTTTTCTCAGTTTGTTTGTAAGAGAAGTTCAGTTACATGCAACAATTGTGATTGTGTGGTCAGATAAGCAGTCGCAACTTGGATCGGGTGCGTAAACTGAAAAGTGCTATGACAAGGCTGACAAACCGCGTTCAAAAGGTATGTACTATGTTATTTTTCTTGAATCCAAACATTTCAGGTGAAAGTTTGGTTCCGGTGTCAGGTGATTTCTTTCTTTCTCAGTTTCATTTTGGCCAATACTAGAAAATCTGCTTTCATCTTTTCAGTGATCAGATGATTCTTGATATATATCATAACCACAATACCAAGCACAAATCTTGAACAAGTTTCCTTTTTAAAGCTAGATTTTTCTTATTGGTCTATCATGTAGAATGGTCATGCTAATTTCTTAAATGAAAACTTAAATTTAGAACACTCTTGTAAACTACAACTAATTATTGTTATTGATATATACTGATACAAAATCCAACACTGTTTTAGTTCACTTTTGTTTAGTAGAGTTGTAAGTGTGATAACAATTTCAGATATTTTTCCTAAAAATTGGAAAGCCTAGGCGAGCATCACTTGAAGGGGTGTTTTGCAGATAATAGACTATTACATACAAATATATGTTCTTTAAGCTTAAAAGGAAAATGCAAAGAATAGACAAGAGAAGAAAGAACAACCAGCAGCATGCTAACGGAAATATCATTATATCTTCTTTGGTAATAACATAATTGATACTACAAAATAAACTGATGGAACATCTACCGGACTAGGATAATTCATAGTTTGAATCTGCATTTTTTTCATTCCTTGGCTCATTCATAGTATGATTCATGTAACCTGAGTTCCGAAATTCAGTTTTACAGCTGATATGATTCCTAGTAGGCATCATACACTGTCAATCATGAGTTCAGACTTATCATGTATCAACATTTTTATTTTTTAGGTAAGGGATGAACTCGAACAACTTTTAGACGACGATGATGATATGGCTGACCTCTATTTATCAAGAAAGTTGGCTGGGGCTTGTTCCCCTGTCAGCAGTTCTGGTGTTCCAGATTGGTATCCTCCCTCACCAACTATAGTTTCAAAGATATCAAGAACCAGTCGGGCAAGTGCAGTAACAGTTCATGAGGACAACGATGTCGAGGAGCTTGAAATGTTGCTCGAGGTTATTGATTTCATTACCTGTGGTGGGTTCCCATTAGTTAATGCAAAATCAAAAGTTGATCTTTGCTTCTGGATTCTGCAGGCTTACTTTATGCAAATTGATAGTACGCTGAACAAATTGACTACGGTATGTCCCTTACTTTCTTACATCAACTTCTGCTTTAATTCCATAATTATTGTTGCATGACTATCCTTTTTCCCACCAGCTCCGTGAATACATCGATGACACAGAGGATTATATCAATATTCAGGTGATCAGCTAAAGGAATTTATATTGAAAACAAAAACTATGGTGAAAATTTGCTGAAGGATGGATTTGATTGTTCAGGGATATCTATGAAATATGAATGTCCCATAGTACTTGACAATCTTGCTTTAATATTGGTGCTTGGAAGTTTACTGTAGTGATCTTGAATCTTGATAATCTAAATGCATTCTCTTGCAGCTCGATAATCATCGAAACCAGCTAATTCAGGTACTTCACTCAAATTAGCCCCCAAAGTCCAAACCCCTTTCTCTGCTGTTCAGTGGCCTGACATTAATTGGTTTTCACTGTATGTGGCAGTTAGAGCTCTTAGTAAGTTCTGGGACTGTTTGTTTGTCTGTATATTCTTTGGTTGCTGCAATCTTTGGAATGAATATTCCTTATACGTGGAACGACGGCCATGGATACATGTTTAAATGGGTACGTATCTCTCGTGATCACCGTATTACATTACTGAGATATCATTGATATCTGTTGAATCTAATGATAAAGAGATTTAAGTAATCTCTCAAGTTCAAGTTTTGTCTATGTAAAAAAAAACAGTTCTGGGAGAGCTTGCCTCTACTTTCGGAGCTAACCTGGTTCAACCCTTGATTTAACTTAAGTACTTAACCCAGTTTGCTTCATCCACAGTATTCGAACTTTTGATCCAGAAAATATGTTTTTCTTTTTTACTCAGGTGATCATCCTCACTGGATTGCTATGCATGTCGATTTTCACATCGATAATTTCGTATGCGAGGCACCAGGGTCTTATTGGATCTTGAAGTCCATAGAACCAAAGTTAAAGACTCAGGTGCCGATGCCAGGTGATCTTCCTGTAACTTGGCATAAAAAGGTCATATAAAGTCTACACTTATGTAGTTATGTTGGCATGTATTCATGTAAGTAGGTGGCAAGGTAGGTGACACTTGAGGTCTCAATTTAAGTAAGCTGGTTCATATACTTCAAAAAATAATATTTAATAAGTTCTAAAGTTTCTAAAAATCATTTTCTCAATTCTCGAATTGTTAACCTACTTTACAGACAATAAAAAGGAAGTGTTAACTATACCTATATAAGCCGGGTCATCTCGGAGGGATGAATTGAATGATGTTAAGATGTAGTTGTGCTTTCTGAAATTTTCAATTTTCTTTGTAGTTTAATGTATTTTTTTATATTTTTATTGATGATCTAATTTTATTTCCTTAAAATTTTGTACACCTTAAATTTTTAATATAATTTTTTTAAAAGTTCGCACTAATATAAAATTTTGTGTAGATCCCTGGTTTCAAAGTTGTAAAATAGCACTTGGAGAGGGATTATTGTATCTCATTATCCGTGCCATTTTTTTTACATTTCTTAATTATATTTGTTCAAAAGATATTGATCGATTTGTAAAATCATTAAAAAAGATTGTGGTACACTGAAAGAAAATAAAAATCAAGATAATGTTACAACGGTTTGATTATAAGTTATATCGAAAAACATCTTTAAAGATCACTTGTGGCAATGAAATTATTTATCGTTACAGATGATGGTTAGTATGATTTCGATATATGAAATTTGATTTAATGCAATTATTTTTTGAGTATTTTAATTCAATTGCAAGATGGTATTTTAGATGAATTTTAAATTCGAATAAACTCATATAGAAAAAAAAATTTGCATTCTCCTTTTTGGTGCCTTTTTATACCCAATAGTAAAAAAATTAAACCCTATACTCTAGCTTTAATTTCTAAATTATAAATCTTAAATCTTAAACTATAAACCCTAAACTCTAACATTAAATCATAAACCCTATTTTTAATGTGAGACATAAATAAAGACACTAAAAAGATAAATAATTTCTATTCAGTCATACACATCGACAAACTACATTGTCCGAACCCATATCACCTATTATCCCTTATCATTAAAATCCCTCAATGAGCTTTTTAACTAATATTTAAATAAATAAAAAACTTAAAATTTTATTATATAAAAATAATAAATCGGGACATTATCCGTTCGTGAATGCATCCTCCCCGAAATAATAAATGTTATTATATTTTTAATGGTCTTGATGCAGTCTATGCCGATGAGATTTATTATGCAGCCGATGCTACTTAACACATGACCAATAGATAATGAAAACTATATGTTTTTTTAATATAATGAAAACTATATGTTTAATGTTAGAAATGGAATAATCAAAGAAATTCATAATGTTAGAGTAATTATATAAAATTGTACTAGAAATCCACTAATTGATCTATTGGTTATGAATGTTCATCTATTTTATTTTTTATGTAGATTTAAACATCGACATTTGTATTAGAAATATTATTGTAACACAAATTAATAAAAAATAAATAAAATTTCTTGAAAGGTTTATATTTTTTATTTTTTGTAATTTTATTTTTTATTACAATTTGAATATTTAGAGAATGTTTTTTCTTTTTTATAATAGTATTATTTCAAAATTTAAACTTAATTATGTAGTTATAATTTATACTATAATTACACTCTAGCGTCTAACAAATTGGAATTTTTTATAATCACATTGTGGTATCTAAACGGAAAATTCTACAACGGGCGTCGAACACCGCTGAATACCACTAATGTTGAATACAATTGAACACCATTAAATTGAATAATAAGAATTAAAAATCTCAAGAACTCAACATACAATTATAAATTATTTAAAATAAAATTTCAATTAATTTATTTTTCATATATATTATATTTTTAATTTATTTTTTAAATAATTGGATCAAATATCAACCATAATCAATCTCTAAATTAAAAACTCTAAATCTTTTCCCTAAATTAGAACCCTAATTCTCAAATTAAAACCTAAATTCCCAAATTAACACCCTAAATAATTGATTTTAATTTGAGAATTAAGGTTCTAATTTGAAAAAAAATGGCCGACATATTCCCCCAGGTTAAAAATCGAGATGGTTATCTTGTCAAAACTTAACACCTTAAATAATTAGTTCTAATTTGAAGAAAAAAAAGTCGACATATTTTCCCTCAAACGTTGAAAATCGAGATGGTTATATTGTCAAAACATTTCATTTATCTTATGAAAACCTTTTTAGTTTGGGAATTAGGGTTTTAATTTGGGGAAAAGATTTGAGGTTTTTTAATTTAGGAATTGACTATGATTGATATTTGATCTAATTATTTAAAAAATAAATTAAAAGAATATAATATATATAAAAATAATTTAATTAAAATTTATTTTAAATAATTTATAATTATACGTTAAATCTTTGATATTTTTAATCTTTATTAATCAATTTAACGGTGTTCAACAGTATTTATCGTTAGTGATATTCAATGGTGTTCGACGCACGTGATAGACCCATCCTATCTAAACAGACTTTTCTTCTTTTCCATTTGTTTCCTTTTGCTCTCAAGTTAAAGATAAAAGATTAGGTTAGTATTTAATGCTGAATAAAACTACGACGTATCACGTATGTAATACAAAATGCCTAAATAGCCTTCTCCATGGTATAAATTTATATAAAAGGGGTAAATACAACAAAGCCACTTAATTATAAATTTAGTAATATCAAGTCATTTTTCTTTTGAAAGTGATAATTTAGTCATTCAATCAAAATTTTATAACAAATAAGTCATTCTTTACTAAATCTAAACAAATGAGTTAGTATAGTAACAAATTTAGTCTAAAAATTATACATTTTATTATTTCGATCCCAAATCAAATTAATTAAATAAATTTAATCATTCATATTTATAAAAAAATATTAATAAAGCGATTGTGTAAGGTTATAATGGATATATTTCATTAGTTTGTTAGTTGTCCAGTAGTAAAGTGGTTGTGTATTTCAAGCTATCACATACGTCGATTAACAAGTTAAGGTACGATAGGCAATGAATGCATCAAGTGGTCGTACTCGTAGGGTGTGTTAGAAGGATGTGGTGCCGGAAAATTTAAATATAAAATGTTAAATCTATTAAAATATTTTTGAATAGAACCAAATTGATAAAAATATATACTTTGTCACAAAAATTAAGTGACTAAATTATTATTTTCAGAAGAAAAGTAACTTGTGTATTACAAAATTTATAATTAAATTACTTGTGTTGTATTTTACCCTATAAAAAATACATTAAAAAAAGCAACCGAAAACTCTTGTGTTGTTTTTGTTTTGTTTTTAAGTGTTTAGATTTCAGATCCTCGTTGTGCTCTCTCTTCCTCTCCGTTTGTAAAATCAACGTCGAAACTTCACCCTTTTTGTCTCAAATCTCCGCTTTACGCCGCCGTACTCTCTTCCCCTTTCTTTTCAAATCAGAAAACATTCCCCATCTCCGCTTTACGCCGCCGTACTCTCTTCCCTTTTCGCCGTTCTCTATCGAGCTCTCTGTTAATCAATTACCCTTCTTCTTGTTAATATTCCCATCACGGGTTTTAATGCAGGTTTTTATCAACATACGCACGTAAAAAATCCCCCTTTCGCCTTTCGCTTGTCGTTGTTCACATGCAGTGAGAAAAGCGAGCTTTAACGTGCAAAGGGGTGGTTTGTTCTTAGTTATTGAGTTTTCAGAAAACGAAACAGAGAAGGTAAAAGGAGTCGGATATGGCGAATCAAGTCGTGAAAGTGAGGAGAGAAGCGATTGCGGCATGCATGACTTGTCCTCTTTGCAATAGGCTCGTTAGAGATGCCACCACCATATCCGAATGTCTTCACACGTGTGAGATTTCTCTTTCTTTTTTTTATTGGGTTTCTGCTCTTCATCGAACAAGGGTTTCTCTTGTTTTCCCCGTTTTATTATCTGGGTTTCTCTTATTGACTTCTCTATGTTGACTTCTTCGCTTAACGTTTCATTACTATTCAATTTACTGTTTTTGTTTCTAGCTGCTTTAGGGAGAATAGCAAAATTGATGTAAGATTTTGAATTGGTTTTGTTTCTAAAGAGCTCTATAAGGATTGTTAGTAAATCCCCAAAATTTATTGTGCACAGTTTCTATTTCACACATTCAGCTAAGGGTTCTTCCTATCATATATACTTTACTTCCAATTCAAGGGTCTTTTCAAGATTGGAGCTTTCTCTTTTTTGGTTTTGCAAGTCCATAAAGATTCAAACTTTAAGATGATTTTTCCTGTTTTTGAAATGGAACCAACGTATTATGCAAGTTAAAGTGGTGTCTTCAGTTGCTTTAATTTCTACACTTTCTCGGCTTGTTTCCATTGAACTTTTTGTTGCAAGATTGATGCGTGTGATCTTTTGTTTCTGTGCCTTGCAGGTTTGTTGAGTCGATAAATAGAAATATATGATTGATTTTTGTTTTTGAGTTTTATGTAGTTTGTAGAAAGTGCATATATGACAAGATAGAAGACGAAGATTTAGAATGCTGTCCAATATGCAACATTGATTTGGGTTCTGTTCCGCTGGAGAAATTAAGGTATGCTTGTAGTTGTTCCTTCATTTACTGATATTCTCGTATGCCACCTTCTCTCTGTCTGATATGTTAGTTGCTTCCTTTACGACCAATGTTTTTGACATGTAAAGCAATTACTTCTAGTTCTAACTTCTAATCTTGTCGAATACTCGAAAAGGTTTATTCAAGGGAATACTAGAAAAGTTGCTAATTTGTTATGCCTTAGGATCATTAATCTTTTAGAATTAGGAGTCATTCCATCATTTTGAGGTTTGGAGTGGCTTCTACACTCCATTAGTGGAGTTAATTGTTACAGGTTCTTAAAGAACATTGATAAAGTACGGATCTCTTTACAAGAAGCCGATTTGCTTAAACTCTCTTCCATTTCCTGAGATTTCTTGCCCCCCCCCCCCCCCCCCCCCGACTGATTTGAGTATGTGCAACTTAACCCAACTTCAAGTGAAATATCTAGCCAGAATCTAGCAGTGTTATGTATGTAAATGTAAGAACTCAATGCTTTTTTGGATTGGGAATCTCTCGATGCTAAAATCAAGGTGAAAAAATATGTTGAAGTGGAAAGAAAGACCTTCTACTGGGTGCATTATAGTGGTTAATCGAAATTTTGGAAAAATTAATGGGTATCGAGATGCATCTCTGCTTTTGATAATCAGGCCAGACCATACTTTGCAAGATGTGAGGGCCAAAATCTTCCCTCTTAAGAGAAGAAAAGTGAAGGCACCTGAAGTTCTGCCTCCGGTTATGTTGCCAACTAGAAGAAAAGAGAGATCACTATCTTCGTTGGTGGTTAATGCCCCCAAAGTATCAACACAAACTACCATGACTGCGAGGAGAACAAAAGCTGTTGCCAAAAAGGCTGGCGCATTACGAGGTTCTGGTTTTTCTGTAGAAAAGCCTCTTAAAAGAGAGAGAGATTCCGTGGAGGATCACCAGGAGAGTGCAAGCTCACCTGAAACACTAAATAAATTCACCCAGAATAAAAGACAGGTACATTGAATCCTACATGTTTTAAGTATCTTGTAGTGTCTGATATTGTTTAATACTTCTGTTTTTTCTCAAACATCCATTTACTTGAAAAGACATAGTGTTTTGATAAGACTGATAATATCTGTTGTCTTTGTAAAATTGAGCAATACAGTGTACTTCTGCCGAACCTGGCCAACACACAGATAAAGAAGTAGAGAATAGTGGCAAATCATGGGATGGAAAATCGGATCTCTGGAAGCCTTTGGATTGTTTGGTGGAGGCTGCAAATAGGACCAAGTCCTTCAAGTCTAATTCACAAGTCTCTGATTCTAAATTAGAACCTACCCGTACCCCCAACCCCGAAGCTCAAACGTGCAAAAACAAACTTAGGAAAGACAACTGCAAAACAAAAGTCGAGGATGAAAAGAATAATGTTGGTTCTGCAAATTCAGAAACTGTGACGCCTAAAAAGTTACGTAGGATCCGTCAAAAAAATGGTTCAGGATTTGGGGATTATTGCATATCTCCTCAAGCTGTGCTAGATGCTGCTGGTGCAAAGCATCAAAAACGAATCGGACCTGTTTGGTTCTCATTAGTGGCCTCCGAAGACCAGTAAGAACTTATTTCAGCCTTCAAAGCTAAAATGGATAGTTCTTTTAAGATTATCTTGTCTTGCTAACTAACTGACTCAAATGTCAATGCTTTTAGGGAAGGTGATGCACCCCTCCCTCAAATTCCTGCAAATTTCCTAAGGATAAAGTGAGTTCCTTTTGCTTGAGTCTTAGAATAGCCATATACAAGATATTAGTATCTTGTCGGTCTTCCGCAAAACTCTGAAACCCGGAGTTCCACTTATGAAAATTTGGGTTTTGATAGCTTCTGAATTTTCTAATGATACATGGTTAAAAAAGTTCTTTCATTATAGGAGATAATAGCTTTCATTATTCTTTTATTCTGTGACAGGGATGGAAATATACCTGTTTCCTTTATTCAAAAATACCTGATGAAGAAATTGCACCTCGCCGATGAATCCGAGGTGAGTTAACCTCTCCTTAAATGCTCTCTCTAAAAGATACACAAAGAAGAAAATCTGCTTAGAAAACAGAATTCCTACTGATTCTGCTTAGGTAATAGGTAAAATGTAGGCAAAGCATATTGCACTAAAGAAGCACAATAGTTTCAGCCATTGTTATTGATGATAAGCAAGGTGTACAATTTGTCTTCATTTACAATTTGATCAGGTCGAGATCAAATTTATGGGGCAACCGGTGGTTCCGACATTGCAGTTGTATAATTTAGTCCATTGGTGGCTACAAAGAGAATCGACATCACGGAGAGTTGCAGCATCTGTTGGTTCTTCTGCAAAGGATTTTATCATGGTGTTGGCATATGCTCGAAGAGCCCCGCAGCAACAGTAATGCTTTCTTTCATTCTTACCCCATCGCATCAACGACATATATATACATACATACATATATCTATATATACCATTATTAGAATCTTGTTGGTGATAAGAGTAGCACATTCGAATACGGTACGGTATTCTATAATAGAGCAGTAGCAGTATGTATGCGGCTAAGTAATGGTTTAGCTATCCTTGTTGCTGGAAATCATGTCGTTCAACCAGTAGGATCTTCGATTAAATGAAGCCTGTTGTTTTGGTTGGCTGGATTCCAGTCACCCTCTTGAAATGAAACTTGTTAATAGAGCTGAGTAAAGAATCCAAGGGAATCGAAAATTGAACCGACTCGGTTTATGGCTCGCAAGTTTAAAAACCGACGTAATCCAAATCGATTCGATCTTTTTTTATTATTATTATAAATTATTAGACACTAGTTGGTTTAACGGGCTGAAACATTTGATTTCTTAAGCAATGTTAGAAGTTTGAATCTTGATATTGTAAATAGAACAAGTTAAATTAGGATGATCGTTCTTGTAATAGGCTTTGCAATACTTAATTCGAATAAGTTGGTCAATAAATTAAATACTATCAATTATAAAAAGAAATTCTTTCAAATTTTAAATCGGCGAAATGTAGATTCTGATTTGCTGTTGTAACTTAATTTCACAATTAAAACTGTAATTTTATGGGCTAAACCTTTAACGGCTATTTTGACGGAAACTAGACTTTAAAATGTAAAAAGGAAAAAAAAAAGCTTTAGTTTTATTGAAAATGAAAAGAGGGAGAGGTAAGATAGTGTTAATATTAAGGCTGAGAAAAAAAGGTCAAAAATTTATCTCAATTGCAACGTTAGTCAGCTTATTTTGATTTATAATCATAAAATAACTATTATATGTTTAAAATAATAATAAAAGTAACTTTTAAGATTTTATTTTAAATATATTATATTAAATATATTATAACTTTTGGTGTTTATAAGTTTATGTTTAGAATTTAGAGTTTAAGATTTAAAGGGCTAAGGAATTTAAATTTTAGATCTTATAATTTAAATATGAAGAGTTATATAATTTTTTATACGGCTTGTGTATCGAAATATAATTTAAAAAAAATTTAAAAAAATCGATCAAATGCAATTGATCAAATCCTATTTTATATTAACAAGAAAAATAAAAATCGCAAAAGCGTCTAACAAATAGCAATGAGAATTACTTTTTCATAGGATTCCATGTGTTATAATAATAGCAATGAAAAAGGTAAGTTTACAATGAACATTATCTTTCATTTTATTTTCTGTTTGCTTTATTGTATTAATTATTTAAAAAAATGGATGAACATGAAGAGCTGCAAAGTCAAAAAAGTCCCCAACTCTTGTTAAGCAGCTTCCCAACAACTCTTGCAATATTTACACTGTACAGTACAAGCCAAAGCAAAGCACATCTGGTTGTTGTTGAAGAAGCAAAGACTGAAGGAAAAAAAATCACTAATTTCTTTAAACAATGTCAAAATAAATAAATTAAATTAATAAGATGTGTTTTTTATAATAAATCTGTATTATTTAATCTGAATCCGTCAACTAATAAATAAAATAATAAAGCAAGGTCTTTGCTTGGGACCCACCTTCAATACCTTGACTGTGACAGAGACGGCTGTTTCATTTCTTCAGCTCCTGTTCTGCCTGCTCAAAAGAACAAAAACCTCCCCTTTTTTTTCTCATTTCAAAAAAAAAAGTCTGAAATTTTCTTTCTTTGTTGGGTTTCTCTCTCTACAATTTCTTTTTTACTTTTTAAAATATTAATATTTATTAGTAGTGGTAATATAATAGTAGATGGGGAGAAAAATGTGAGCTTTGTATTCTTATAGCCGTTTCTGAATTCTCCCCCACAGGCAAAACAAAGTCTCCTCTTTCACACCTTTCAATCCCCAAACAAAAAAACAAAGGAAGAAGAATCTAGGGTTTGACAACACCAAGTCCAACAAGGTCTGTTTTTTGGTACCTTTCCCTTTGTTTTTTTTTAATGAAAGACCTGTTTTCTGCTTTGATCCTTGTCTGCTTTCTCTTTTCTTTCTTTCCTGTGTTTTTGGTGCTTTTAAGCTAAATTTGAAGTCATTTGGATACCTGAAAATTGAATTTTGGTTGATGGGTTTTTGTTTTTTTGTTTAAAAATCTAATCTTTAGTGTGAACTTTGCTGTTTTTGTGGTATGTTTTTGGTTTAGGTAAATTGGGTTTGAGGAATTAGGATTTTGTGTGTTTTTTCTGGGGTTTGGTAATATGGAGGAGGTTGAAGAAGCTAACAAGGCAGCCGTGAAGAGCTGCCATAGGGTTTTGAGTATTTTGTCTCAGCCTAAAGATCAAGTTCCCTACAGAAATTTAATGGCTGAAACTGGTGAGGCTGTTTCTAGGTTCAAAAGAGTGGTTTCTCTTTTAAATTCTGGTTTAGGACATGCAAGGGTGAGGAAGGTAAGGAAATTAGAAACCCCTTTGCCTCAAAGTATCCTTTTGGATAATCCACACCATGGAAACCCGTCTTCGGAATTGGGTTCGAATCGTAAAAACCCTCTTCCACTCGCCCAACAGGCACCGTCCGGACACTACCATTTCCTTCACCAACAACAGCAACAGCTGCAACAAAGGTTACAGCTCCAACAGCAACAGCAAATGAAGCATTATCAAGCTGAAATGTTGTTTGGGAAGTGTAATACTAGTGGCGGTAACTTGAATTTCGATAGCTCTAGCTGCACACCTACCGTGTCATCGACTAGGTCTTTCATTTCTTCGTTGAGTATAGATGGCAGTGTAGCTAACTTGGATGGTGGGAGTGCCTTCCATGTAATCGGGGTGCCTCGTTCTTCCCATCTGGTTTCCCAACAGAAAAAGAAGTGTTCTCGTAGCGGAGAAGATGGGAGTGTCAAATGTGGTAATAGTAGCAGTAGATGCCACTGCTCCAAAAAGAGGTTAGATTATGTTCTTCCCATAACTGCTTCTGTTTCCTTTTATATGGACGGGGTTTGATGTTGTTTTTATTTATTTTTTACTTTTTCCTTAATTGGTTGTGCTCCATCGACAGGAAACATAGAGTAAAGAGATCGATCAAGGTGCCTGCAATCAGTAACAAGCTTGCCGATATTCCTCCCGATGATTACTCGTGGAGAAAATACGGGCAGAAGCCAATCAAGGGTTCTCCTCACCCTAGGTAATGATCATCATCTTTTATATGCATCACAATGAGATCTGATCTTTTTGTCTGAGTTCTGGTATTGTTGTAACCCGGTTTAGCTCATGACATTACAAATTTAAGTGCATAGAGGAACTTCTAGATTGGAACGGACGATGTTAGTTTAATGTCTGTATTTTTCTAATTCTCTCTTCCGTCCGGAGGAAGTGTTAAGGACTTGAAATGGAGAAATGAAGAGCATTTCTTCCTCGCTCGTTTTATGGAACACTTTTGCATAAACTTGTAGAGAAAGGCTAGTAGTACCAAATATCAGCTACTTTCAGCTCGATAGTATTAGTTCAGAGTCATGCTTTTAGTGCATTGTTGAGAGAGTATTACAGTGTTTTAAGATTTCGGTTCTGTTTTCATGTTTACATTAAGGCCAAGCCGAATGGAGATTCGTTTTTAAATCTTCGCGTATTTAAGATGGTGATTAAGCATTTTCTTTTCTGGTGCAGGGGATATTATAAATGTAGCAGTATAAGAGGTTGCCCTGCAAGGAAGCATGTAGAGAGGTGCTTGGAAGAGCCATCTATGCTTATTGTTACTTATGAAGGTGAACATAACCATCAAAGGTTACCCTCGCAATCGGTGACAACTTAGTCTTCAAGCCTTCGATGTTCAATCCGGTAAAGGCATGCTCCGTTACGCATTCTGCATGTTTTCGGCATGGAATATACCGGGACAGTTCCATTTTCTTTTTTTCATTTTGGGGAGCCTTGACAATTTGGCTGTGCCTTCATTGCAGTAAGGCTAAGGAATTGTAGAATTGTGAGTTTGGCTATTATAATGAAATGGTTTCCGAGCTTGCTGAACAAACCAACCAACCCCTTTCCATTTCTTGTTTGTTTGGGTTAAATGAAGACTTAATATATCTCAAATTAACTCCTAATAATACCTGCAAACCTTAGGTAGCAAGTAAAATGGCTAAAAGGGTAAATGAGTTGGGACGAGCTAGCTAACCCTAGGCTGGTTTTCCAATCAGAACACTCAATCTGCTTAACTACCATAAGGAATAAGAAAATGAAGGGCAAGTAGCCTTTCCTAGTCTTCTAATTTGGTTAAAGATTACAATGACTCGGTTCAACAGTTAACGTTTTACAACTGAAAAGAATTTACCATAATAGTTAGCACCTAAACAATTCCCCAAGTTTCTAATAACCAACACAGGCGGTGGAAACTTAGTTTCCACAAGCGACTTAGTTTAGGTGTAAGAGTTTAGAATTTAGGGATAATTGTTCAATTTAAAGTTTAGGGTTATAATTTAAGGTTTATAGGTTAGGGTTTAGTTTTTAAGGTAATATAGTGAGGGTTCGGGTTTTAACTTGCAAAAACTAAATTATAACCCTAAACCTTAAATTGAAACAACTATCCCTAAATTATAAACCCCTGCACCTAAACCCCTAAACTCTATACCTTAAACTAACTCCCTATACCCTACAACTAAGGCGCTTGTAGAGTTTTAGGGTATAGGGAGTTAGTTTAGGGCATAGGATTTAGGGGTTTAGGTGTATGGGTTTAGAATTTAAGGATAATTATTTCAATTTAAGGGTTATGGTTATAATTTATGGTTTAGTTTTTAGGGTAATATGGTGTGGGTTCTAGTTTTAACCTATAAACCCTAAATTATAACCCTAAACCTTAAATTGAAATAACTATCCCTAAATTCTAAACCTATAACCATAAACTCTATACTCTAAACTAACTCCCTATACCCTAAAATTAAGGTGCTTGTAGAAACTCCTGTGTATAGAATATTTATCCTAATAACAAATGCAACACCGAAGATGCAATTAGGATTTATAGTAGATTTAAGATTAAAATATTCTAATGTAGACCAGCCCAGAGGCCAACTACCCTCCCAAGCAAGAAGATTTGCCCAATATTTGAGAGAGCTGAAGCAAATATACTAGGCCTAAAACAGGCTTGGAGAAAAAATTAAATGAGTCAAAAGTTGGCTATAATGTTCAAGAAGAAACCCAAACCGACCAAAACCCATTTTCAATCGTATAAGATATTTTATTTAAAAATTTAAACATTATGTATTTTACATCATATAAAGAAGTAAATACATGCAATACATCAAAATGAAAAAAAAGGGTAGCTAACAATAGCAAAATTGATAGTTTGCCTATATGAGAAAAATAAATGTAGGGTGGGAAAAAATATGTCAAACAAACAAATCAATAATACTTGAGTAAAGAGAAGAATTGACCCTTCAATGGTGTTTGATATTTAGCTTATAATAATAATTTGGAAAAACAGAGTTTACAACAATGATAAAAATGAATGTGATGTTTCATCCTACACTCTCTGCTGAGCATTAAAATATCATCACTGTGTAGCTTTCTTCGTATGTAATAAGTGTATAGTTTGGGCACCTATTTCTGAGTTAAGCCAAATAATTACTTATGGAAAGAGGATATTATCAGTTTCCCAAAGAAACTATAACAAAATGATAACACATCAAATAAGCGTAAATATTAACGAACATTTTGAGCTTCTAATCGTAAATATTAACGAACAGAAAGAACAAAACAAATGTAAAACCACGCAACCAAAAACAGAAGAAGCTAAAAGTTGATTTAATTTCTCGTAAATAAAAAAAACTATCTTATTTTACAAATTACAGGGCATAAAAACAAGCTTAAAAAGGGAAACAAATCAACTAATGACAATAGCGAGTGGCAACCTTCGAACCTCTGAAACTGAACTTCTTGAATGTTCTCTTCTTCGGCACCCCTGCTGTACCGACATCGGCTTCCACATCCGCCTAAACAAAAAAAGAAAACAGAAAAAAGCGTTTGGATTCCGAGAAAATTGAAGGAAACATTATGCACGTGAAGCAAAATTGAAAGCAGTTAAAGATAAGTAAAGGGAATAACGATGTCGAGACCATGGTTGGAGACGAAGCAAAAAAACAGCACCGAAAGTTCTTAATCCGCGAGACAGTGAGAGTCTGTTGTATCTAGGTAGGCCCGTAAACGAACACGAACGAGGGTATGTTCATGTTTGTTCGTTTAATTTTAACCGAACAAATGAACGAACATGAACATAAACATAAACGAACACAAAATTTCTTGTTCTTGTTCGTGTTCGTTCATTAAGGAATGTAGCTTGTTCGTGTTCGTTCGTTTAAATGGTAAACGAACACTAAAGAACACAAACGAACATGAACGAACATACATAATTTGTAAAATATTTAATATTTTTTTGTTAGTTTGATTAATTCAGTTAATTAACCGATTTTAAACCGAATTAATCGATAATTAAAATTTGAAAAAACTCTTAATCATTAGTCGAAATATAAAATTATCTAATAGATTAACCAATTTTGTTTTGGTTCGGTCGGTAAGTTCGGTTTAACCGAATAATGAACACCCCTAGACATATGTAAATAAATTTAAATGAACATAAACGAACATAAATGAACGAACATAAACGAACGAACATAAATGAACATAAACGAACATAAACGAACAAACATAAACGAACGGATTACCGAACGTTCACGAACATAAATGAACGAACAAGCCTTTTGTTCGTGTTCGTTCATTTAATCAGACGAACAAAAAGTCTTGTTCATGTTCGTTCTTTTAATAAATAAACGAACATAATCGAACTTTCCGCTGAACGTTCGGTTCGTTTACTGCCCTATATCTAGGCTAGGGTTTGAGGAATGCAGTCCAAAAATATTAGATGGACCCGGCTCAGTAGTACTTAGGGGTGTGCATTCGGTTAATTCGGTTAACTGACAGAACTGAATTATTCAAAATCTATTAACTACTTTTTTTAAAAAGATTTAACCGAATCGAAAAAAATTCGACTAATTCGGCCGGCGAAATTTGTTATAAAATTTTGGCTAAATTACACAAGTTGTCACTATATTATGCTAAAATGATCTTTTTAGTCATTAAACTTTCATTTATACTAATTTGATAAGTATTTAATGATCATTTTATAATATATCAAAAAATTTAATGATTGTTTTATAGTTTTTAAAAGTTCAATGACAAAAAATAATATATATGTAATATATATAATATTTAATATATAATAATTCCGGTTAATTCGGTTTCGAATCGAATTAACTAATAACCAAATTTCCTGAAACAATAACTGTTAACCGAACCTACCTAAAATTAACGATCGAATTAACCAAAAAAATTTCGGTTCGATCGGTTAATTCGGTTAAACCGAATAATGTACACCCCTATCAGTACCATCAGGGTCCATCTAATTAGGGATGACAACGGGTTGGGGCAGATTTTTTGTCACCCCGAACTCGACCCGAAAATGTAAAGTTTTGATATGACCCGATTCGACTAGAGTTTAATATATTTTTATTCTTGACCTAATAAAAGTATAATCTGACACCAAAATTTTAATTTAAACCCGACCCGCCTCAAAGAAAATTAATAAATATATAATAAATATAAATATATATTTATAAATAAACCATATCAGAGCAAGTCGGGAAATTTCTACCCTAAACCCGACCCGACTCGAAAATCAAAAAATTAAAAAATAATATGACCATGCCGGATTGGATCGGGTTAGAACCCACCAAATTTGAGTTATTTTGTCATCCCTACATCTAATATGTTATTTATACAATCCGGATTTGGTACCTATTTTCTCTTTGGCTAAACTACTTGTTTAGTCATCCAATTATCAGAGTATTTCTATTGTAGTCACTTAACTACAATTCATTTTTAATTTAATCACCACTATTTTTTAATTTGATTTTTATTTATGTGTCGTTAAGTCTTAAACACATTGATGACATGGATTTAATTCATCAACCTGAAGGTCAAAAAATATATTATTATTATTATTATTATTATTATTATTATTTTGAGTCACTTTGAAATACATCTTTAAAATTATTGTCTACGTTGAAACTGTCTCATCATGTCATATTGCCTGCTCATCTTACAACGAGCTACGGAGTTAACTCACTAAATCTACCTTCGTAGTGTATGAGTATGATAACAGAAAATATCTACTCATCGTCGTTAACATCATCACTCTATGGTGTCACATCAAACAGTGTGGTATACATTTTGCTATCACTTTGTTGTCCCACATAATGTGAAAACATAGGATTGAGAGTGGTCGTACTAGACATCAACGGTATCTTTTATTAATATAAATTTTTACCTAATCAAAATATTTTTTCAAAATTTTAGTTAATTTTAAGGTGTCAAATGCGATACTTCCAATTTAAAATCACTATGAGAGCATCAATGGACGATGCCCATTTTGTAAGAAAACCAAAGCATGAGTGGTCCTTTTGAATCATTTTAAAGTATGTGACCAAAGTTTAAATGTTTCCCAGAATTTTTTAAAAACCCTATACCGTTGAACATTTGAATTCCAATATGGGGAATGGATTTGGGAAGACGTTTTTCAACTAAGAGTGTATTTCTTAAAATAAATATTATTCGTTCTTTCACTAAGATTATATTGTTAGGTTTACAACTATCATGATTGATAAACTTTTTAAATAAACAAAGGATTAATATCTTATACACTGGCGGTGGAAACTGAAGGTTTCCACAAGCGCTTTAGTTTTAGGGTATAGGGAGTTAGTTTAGGGTATAGAGTTTAGGGGTTTATGTGTAGGGGTTTAGAATTTAGGGATAGTTGTTTCAATTTAAGGTTTAGAGTTATAATTTAGGGTTTATAGGTTAGAGTTTAGTTTTTATGGTAATATGGTGAGGATTTAGGTTTTAACCTATAAACCCTAAATTATAACCCTAAACCTTAAATTGAAACAATTGTCCCTAAATTCTAACCCCCTATACTTAAACCCTATACCCTAAACTAACTCCATATACCCTAAAATTAAAGCGCTTGTGGAAACTTTCAGTTTCCACCGCCTGTGTATAGAATATTTATCCATAAACAAATTTAAATGACATAAAGATATCTATATAGTTTCTTTAAAAAATTACGTTAAACATTTATCTTTTTAGGTATAATCTATAGTATTTGATCGACAAATCTAAATCATATACTGTAGAGACTTATAATGTGAACGACATTCACAATTCAATTTTTTTCATTTATAATGTCACGATTCATACATTTAACATTGTTCAAGAGACTTAATGTCTCATCCCGTTAAAACTAACTAATAATTGATTGAATAACTACTTTTTAAGTAGACGATATATCGAATTTCAATAGTAAATGACATATGGAGTAAACAAGTCAACACTAAATAGTTCAAACATGTATTTTGTATTTTATAATTTAATATATAGTTGTGGAATACATGAACGGGTGTATATATAATTTTGATGATACAATTGACCACACTAAAATATCTCTCAAACCTATTACAAAGTATAATAAACTAATATTTTTCATATGAAATATTATAACTAATACACTTAATTTTTTGGGTATGTGATCAACAATACTCTGTCAATATATAATAACTATAATGTAAAATGCGGTCTTAAATTAACCTCATTATATGAAAGTCTAGGAAATGAAATTAGACTACAATTAGTAGAACATACATGCGAGGCAAATGTTCACAATATAAAGAAATGATGATTTAAATTGTGGCCATTGATGGATGAATGTGCAACATTTGTTTGATGCTCATAAATAACATATCCCATGAATAATAATCACATACAAACATAAAATAACAAATTTTATTTCGAGTTATAGTGTTTTTAATTTTGATTTGCTATGAACCGAATGATATAATGTGTTATGACACATATTAAACATCAATAGGTCATGTGCAACTTCGACAACATTCCAAGTGGAAAATTTCCATTCAATTCTTAACCATTTTTCATGATTCTTGAAGCATTAGCTTCCTTTGCTAGTCTATTATCAAATGGGATTTAAAAATTTGGAATTCATACCAAACATTTTCCTAAATTCATCGCAAACCACAATAATATCATGGTGAACCAAAATTTTGACCAATGTAGATTCAAAATCGAATTTCTCAAAAATGGAATCATCAAAAAACACGTGTAAATATTCATTAGAAAGATTGTATAATAAACTAAACAATGGAAAAAGAATCAATTATTTTCATCAAATATAACTCGAGATATGATCAAATCAATCAAGACCAAAAGCACACATAAAATGTCCAAAACATCAAATTCTCACTAATTCATCCCCACTCCATTCCTTTCCGCCCCTCAAATCTTGAACCGTAGATAGCGCCTTATCCAACGGTTCTTATTTAAACTTAAAGCCACATAGAGATCCGTGTGATAGTCATATCCACCAATCAAATTTCACAGTGTCGATACCGTCTCTCTCACGAAAGACTATTTAAATCAATTCATTTCCACCACCTTCCTCACGCGAACAAAATTGCCGGTAAATCTCCACCTTCAGATCAGATCATAAAATCGCCGATTTCCCGATTTCTCCCGAAACCCTAATTGATCAGCAAATGGCCACCGAGGAACCGACGGTTGAGGTAGACGCAGCGCCGGAGACGGCCGAGGAGAAGCCCGAGGAGACCAAAGCCGGTACGAAGTCCGGCCGGGCAAGGAAAGCTAAAGAACCCAAACCCAAGAAAGCTGCAGCTCCGAAGAAGCCACGTGCACCATCTACTCATCCTCCTTGGGAAGAGGTATTTGATAATTCATGTTGTGCTCTTATTGTTTTGGGGGGTTTTGATTTTGTGTTTTGACATCTGATTGGCTTTGTTACAGATGATCAAAGATGCGATCGTTAGTTTGAAAGAGAGGACGGGTTCAAGCCAGTACGCCATTGCTAAATTCATTGAAGAGAAACATAAGCAGCTTCCTGGGAACTTTAAGAAGCTTTTGCTTTTCCATTTGAAGCGGTTTGTGGCTTCTGGGAAGTTGATTAAGCTTAAGAATTCTTATAAGCTTCCTCCGGTGAGGTCTTCGAAGCCGGTTGCTACCGCTTCTGCTCCGGCCAAGAAGAAGCCGGCTGCTGCTAAGGTGAAGTCCAAGCCTGCTTCGAAGGCTAAAGAAGGGAAGAGTGCAAAATCAGGTTCTAAAGCTCTGGCTAAGACGAAAACTGCTTCTAAGCCCAAGAGCAAGCCGGCGGCTAAACCAAAGGCAGCTCCTAAAGCCAAGTCAGCTCCTACAAAAACAAAGGCGGTGGCTTCTGTAAAACCGAAGACCACTGCAGCCAAGCCGGCTAAGGCCACGAGGACTTCAACAAGGACGTCTCCCGGGAAGAAGGCGGTGGCTGCTCCTAAGCCTGCTGTTAAAAAGGCTCCCGCTGCTAAAAAGGCTCCGGCTAAGAGTGTAAAGCCGAAGACTAAGTCACCGGCGAAGAAAGCCACGCCGAAGAGAGGAAGGAAATGAGAGAAAGTGAGGCTTGTGAACGTAGGGTTAATTTTGTAAATTCGAGTTGAGCAGAGCTTAGTGGGTGTATTTGGGTCCATGTATACCCGAGAAAACAAATTCCTTTACACTTTTCATTGAGTTATTTGTTTTTGAATGTTAAATTTCTAATCCCCTTTTAAAGCAGATTTAGATTCAATTTTCCGTTGAATATATTATAATCTGAAACTAGAGCTCTGATCTTTATCTCTTCCTCCTACATTTCTGCTTGTTGAAATGATTAGGGTTTTGTATTTACGGCTGCTTGTTAAAGAAGTTACACGAAACACCGTTGGGTTAAGCTCTCTCTGCAGCTGCACTGATTTGAAACATGGAAGCTAAGGTTCAAGGTTTGTTCTTTTCCGAATTCGTATAATTATGTGAAAAAATGGTGTGATATAACTGCCATTGCTGTTTGCTGATCAAATTCATCATGCTTGGCTTGAATTACTAGTTACTACTGCATTTTTATTTTCGATCTTGATTCCTAACCTATTTTTCAAGTAATTTTAAAGCTGCATTGATTTGGAATGAATTACTAGTTACTACTGCATTTTTATTTTCGATCTTGATTCCTAACCTATAAGCTTCACCTAATTTGCTAGACAATTTAAACATTGAATTGTTTAAGCTTTAAAGTGGTTGGTTGGTTCTAGATTTGAATTGATTTCCATTTTTGTGAAAAACTATCTAATCATGTATTTGGGATACCTTTAGGCTTCAAGTAGAAGGGAAGATGTAGGGCAAAATGAATGAATAAAGGTGAGGAGTAGATACTGTATTTAATATAATTGAAGTTGTGCATGTCTTTGAATTTGATGGTAATAGAATTTATCTTGGTTATGTTGCTGCTGTAATTTCTCTTTTAAATTCCCTTTTGCTACTGATACTAGCCAGATTATTCGAAACAATTAATCGGAATATTCTATTTTCAGTTCCAAAGCCTGAACTGAGCTTTAGCAAGTGACAAAAATTGTACACATAAGCTTCATGATATCAATACAACCTTGGTAGACATTCTTGGTTATAACCATAGAAAAAGGTTTGAGACACCTCCTGCAGGATGTACTCACATTAGAGCTGTGCCTGTGCCATTCTTTCCACTTTCTGGATGGCAAACTTCAGCTCCTTTTGAATATTTAATCTAGAAGGTGATAGTACAATGTCTTTCCAAATTGAACCATCTTCACAAGCCGGGTTCGGGTTCTTGTAAAGTTCATAGATGGACTCGGCGTTTTCATTCAGCCTGCCCACCTGCTTTAAACAGTCAATCTCATCTGGATCAACTAGCAATGTTCTTTCTCTGTCTTTCCATCCTATCAACTTCACAAAGATTGTTATGTTAATGTTACATATTTGGTTGTATGGAGTAATTTTGCTACCAATGAAAGTTCCTGCTCATTTTTTTTTGTTTATTCCTACATGCTGCAGCTATCTGTGACCGTATCTGACATGGCTATTTTATCTTGCTCCTAGATTTTAGTTTTAGGGCTGTCATGGAGTTAGAATTGTGTAGTGAACTTTCAGTTTTATGTTGCCTGATAAAGTGCCTGAGGAAACTAGAGAAATTAAGATCGAAAATGTGGGATAGTCAATTCACCTTAGGTGGACCTTCCAAAGCATTGGTGGAATATAGCCTAGCATTGTCAACCAGTTGGCAGTATGTTGGAAATGCATTTGCAAATCTCTTGTGGGATTTCAATTGTGATTTCACCCTTACAGCTCGTCTACACATTATAGCTCTCCTGTAAATATCGAATTCCTTGATAAAATCAGCATCTCAGGAGGGAAAAAGACTAATTACTAGGTAGTTGAAGAATGAAAATTAAGAACCGTACCTTATGCCTCTAATAACTGCTAAATAGGCATCACAAACAACCCCAACCAGCTCTATTCTGTATGGCTTCCTCCTTTTCCCTCCTTTTGGTGATTGATTATCTTCTTCAATTTGTTCCCAGTAATTCTCAATTATGGTCCCATCAGGTTCTTGCCTGTAACCAACCCCCATACGGTATCGCCGGCGATGGACACATCTGGCCATGGTTATTGTTTGCAAAACAAATGGTATCCAGGAGAGTGTTCCATCCATGATCACGTCACGCCCTTCATTGAGTGCTGTCACAAGTAGGGATGAAGCTGCATCTGTAGATGATTGATGCACCTGTTTGGAATAATTGTTAAAACCAATAGATCAATTACAAGAGTTAAATAAAACCCAAGTTCCAGGTTGATGGTACCATAATAAGCATTCATTTACCTGTGTGAAGTGTTTTTTTGTTGTTGTTGATTTGTACATTTAACACGGAGTTGTTTTTTTTGCGTACTATGAGTCTATGATGACCTAGTGGAGATCAGAAAAATGAAAGATTCTAACTGCATGTAGAATCTAAAGATACATATTCGGGAAACGACTGCTACTAAAGATTGATGGATATTACAGGATATGGTTTACTGGGATGACGTTAATTGATTAACAATTGATGGAAGAATCCCAAACCTCAGAGTAGCTCACAAAGCAATTACAGAGGCTCTTGCATTATGGAAAAGGCAGGAAAATGACTTGTATTAGATGCTATTCAGGTATACATTTTCTGTTGAATGATACAACTCAATCATTTTCCTTCAAGATGCATGGATTTTATGTTTTAGTTCAGAGTCCAGTTAATTACTAAAACATACACAGATAAAACAGAAAGGCAAACTGGTGTTACTAATAGAAACAATGGAAGTTTAATCTGTGAGATATTTGTGACTTTGTTCTCAGAATTTTGGCCAAAAGTGCGACCAGGTTGGGTGATAGAGATGCCAATCATAGGATCCTAGTGGGTGAATGAAACGGGGAAATGCATCGACTCCTAACATATCAGGTGAAAACTTAGTTATGCTAGTCACTGTATTCAGTCATTAAACCTACGCAATTGAATTCAGTCAGTTTGCTAAAGAAAGGATGGAGAACTACTTGTTCCTAAAGTCGACGAGGCTGAGAAAGTGAGTCTTACTAGTTCAGCTGTATGAACCATGTCTGCATGACCTTTGGAACTGAGGGCTCTGTATATGACATCTGATTCTTTGAATGCATCTGCCTCGATCACAACTGCATTCGCTGCTGCCTCTGCCCAGAATGGCCTGCCAATATTTTATGGACAACACTTTATACAAGTTTCTTGTAAATTTCTCATAGTTACTAATAATTTCAAAGAAAAGTTTCTAGAAGCTCTACTTGACTGAAATAGAATCATTCATACCAATAGTTACTCATGTTACCCTCTAGTGACTTGGGGATGAGTGTCAGATCTAAGTATGCGTTCGACATTGTTATGTTCAATTTTTTTCTTTTAAGTTTCTTCATGTATTTGGTGGATTATACTTCCATACCTTTGTCTGAATATGTGCCAGATGCAGGTTTCAGAAACTAGTACTTAGAAAATGAAAAGTCCAAGTAACATAGATTGTGTATAGTCACGTATCATTGGTGGTACTGAAGTATGTTTTGATCTTGAATACAGGTTTTGGACATGGGCTTACTCTTTGAGAATGTCCTTAAGGACTGTACTCTTGCCGGCTCCCATCCCACCTCCCATGAATAGCAGCACCGGACTTCTATTACTGTGAGCCACCGGAGCCATCACCTCCGTACATTGAGAATCATGCCCCATTGCTTTCATCTCTTCCACCAATGTATTGAAAACTCTAGCCACCTTCAGGTTTTTTGTCACCCTCTCAAATCTTTGTTCCCTATATTAGAAAAACCAAAGTTTCTTTTGTAGAAATCAATACTACTAGTCAGAAATGACAACAATGGTTGGAGATTATATCTAGGCTACTTTTGTTTAAGAATCCCAAGTTTCTTGCTGTGGAAGAATATAGCTATAATGTTAATAACATTTCTTATAGTTATCGTTCTCATCTGGAAATAACATTAATTAATAAATAGAACATGCCCAACCTAGTTGCTGCCATGAAAATCTGCTTGAGCTTTCTCTTTGGTGCTGCATCCTCACTTAATACCTGGAACAATGCAGCATAAAACAAGTCACTTGCCATATGTTCCCATTCGAATTCGTGTGTGTCGGATGTAGTTACCTTTATTTTCTTAACCCATAGGAGCAACATAGTTCCAATGTGTGTGTACATATTTATTTTGATTACCTGACTAATCATGATATCTGCATGGCTCCAATGAAATGCAAAATAGCTAAGAATGCATCTCTCAAATTCTTCCACGAGCTTAACATACAGCGAGTCCACATCGAGCTCATTCGAGAAATATGCATAAATATCGTCTTCGCAACTTTCACATTTCCTGATGTATTCTGCTGCTAGTTTGCAGAGCACTGGACAAGCTCTTCTATCTTTAAATCCCATCTGCCTAGCTGAAACAGAGCTTCAAAGATGCACATGTAAATGGATAATGAAGCCAGGACAAGGTATGGTATATATCAACCCTATATATACAGCTTATTATCATATTACCTACGTATTGAGGGAAGGCTTCGAGCTTTTCGAGCCGACCCCAGCTCGTGTTCCTTGATCGTAGGCTTGGAATGATCCTTTGATCCCTCAGCTTCTTTACATGATACCCGACCGCCGCTGCAACGACGATACCCACCGATGAAGCCACCAGGATCTGTGTCAACAAACATGGAATGTATGATTTGCATGCATAAACAGATGGATCAATGTGTAAATAAAAGAATGGTAAGCTTTATTACTCTATCTCTCGACATGTCTTAACATTCATGAAATTACAACTGTGTTGGAGGTCTGAATTTGAGGATAATCCTAATACCAGAAACAAAACAAATTTGGCATTACTCTTGGCCATGAAGATGTGCATGTTAATCGTTATATTTGTTTGGAGGATAGATTATTTCATGGATTCAAGAACCAGCAGACACATGTAATGGCCTTATTTCTTGCTATACTTAAATGCATGGCAAGTGGCAACAGTACCTACATTAATTTCCCATATTGTTTTTTTGGGAAAAAAAGTAATGCATTAAAAAATTATAAAAATAGTTGGACAAAAATGTATAAGTATATGGTAATTAATACGATTGAAAATAGTATTTATCCACTTTGTTAGATTGTGGTGTGATATTAAAATATAATTTCATTATATATTAACATATAAATGTAATCCGGGCGAGGTACAAAGATTTATTATGAGAATATTTTTTAATTTAATTTGCTCCATTTACAATGTTAGATTTACATCTTTAATTTTATTTTAAAACTTTACTTTGGAGAGGGAAAAATAACCCATGATGGCTTTTTTTTTAATAAGAAGAGAGGTATTTTCATACGCCTCATTAAATTTTTTTTCTAAACTTAAATGGAGGAAAACGAGTGCACATGGTAATACTTACAAAAACCAATAAGAAACATAAGGCAAAATGACACAACCAACAAATAACCAAAGAGACAAAAGAAACCTACTCATCAAGACTTAAACTAAGTAACACCTTAGCTGGAGGTTCATCAAAAACTACCACATCAAAACTTGCGTCGGACGCAAATTTCGCTAATAGATCCGCTACCCCATTACATCAACGTGTAATTTGGGAGAAAGTAATATGTCATTCTCGAAGACAAAATTCCTGAAGATAAAAAACAATAACAATCGAACCACATTTACTATTCATTTGCTTGATCATTTTCAGCGCATCAGCACTATCTGACTCCACAATCAAACAACAACGAAAGCCCAACGTCCAAGCAATCTCCAAACCCGAGACAAAAACCCAGGATAGCTTTTTGAGCTTCAATAAATTCGAATTAAAAACATAACACAAATGAGTACATTTTTAAATTGATGCCAATTCATCTATTACATTAATTCTTATCCATTTTAGAAAGTGTATACTCATAAATGATCAAGAGATACCATTTCAGATTATACATTCATGATACAGTTTTATCAGTTAGTTTCAACCGTATAGCATATTCGTTTCAAGTTATTTGGCGCATCCGTTTCTTATTCAACACCATTACACTAATAATGAATAGAATTCAATCGTTTGCCTTTTTATATGTCCTATTGGTGATTTTATGTCACGTGCATTATCAATAAAACAGTAAAAAATTTTATTAATACACGTGACATAAATTTATTGGCAGAGAATATGAAAGGAGAGATGAATTTTGTCCCACTATAACATGCAAAGGTAGCAAATTGGAGGGTTTCCATGAAACAAGTTGGATGCCAAAAAAATGTGGTAATTGTAAAACTTCAATGATTGCAGCCCTTGTCATCGTGGGAAGTGGGGAGAACTATTCTCACAGATTCGGATGGCATCATAATCAGACAGACAATAATCTTCAAAAGAATCTAAAGTCCAACACCTACCCTAATCACCTAACATCCTACAAATCCATTCAAGTTTGGATCCAAAACTTTTTTCCTTATCATTCACCACTTCTGTCTTCCAAGTAATGAAATGTTATCAAAGTCCTCAGATGCCGGACCCACCACCGGAGACGACAACCCATGGCCGTGGCCAGTGATGGAACTCAATGTTATTTATTGAAGAAATTATTTAAAAATATTTAAATTTAATTAAATTTTGAGGGGCGGTTGCCCCTGCCGGTCCCTATTAGGTACCGGTGCCTTCAAAACCCTATCGAATTCAAAGGTTTGTTGCCTGTTGCCATCTGAGGTTTGGCTTGTAGTTAAGTCCTAGGGGCCGGGGGGTCTGGCCTTGGCTCTTAAACAGTTAAACTAGCTAGGTCTATGTTCAGTGTTGGGCTGCATGTTGTTCATAATAGAGGGGGTGCACTGTTGATTATATTGATTCATTTTTTCAACGGGTTGTTACTCATCTTTCTGGACAATAATTTAGAGATTCCTAGGGTTTCTGGCTCAAATTATTGCACTTCGATCTGTTAGTATATTTTTACCAGAATTTTTTCCGCTCACAATGGTAGAATTCAAACTACTGAACTTGCTTAAAAGACTTTAACGCCCCATCCCGTTAGACCAACTGGTTGTTGGTCGACAAATGTCCTCTAATGATCAATCATATATACCTTTATGAATTACAATCTCTCCATCCATGATTTTCATGTTCAAGCCCTCATGGCTAATTAAGCTTACTGCTGAGGCAGATGTAATAATAAAGCACGAGTTATTTCCCAGTATTATGCAGCATGTGATTCTTTGTTAACTTTATACCATGGAAAAAGCTTAATTGGGGTCACTCTAGCTACTTGCTTCTTATAACAATGCCCTTCATGTGATTCTGGTGTGGTGTCCAACAAAATCTGTCTTTTGAATGGAGTTATATATATATATATATATGGGTTAGGATCAACTTACACTGTGTAAAATTCTTTAAGTTTTATACGTTTTTTGGATCGTTGGATGGAGAAATGGATGGCTGAGATTAACTCTTTACTTTTTTTTCAAGTGATAATCTTTACATATTCTACTATTAATCTTAACCATCAGTTTCACCCATCCAACGATCCAAAAAACGTGTAAAACTTAATTTTACATTGTGTAACTGGATCCTATATATATATATATATTATTTGAATATTACTTTTTTTCCTAATAGTCTTAAGTTGATTACAAAGTAATATATATTCATGGGACAAAGTTAGGATCACGATATTTTTCCTTTGCGCTTGATCGAGAAACTGTTCTTTGTTTCTTGCTACTCCATAAGATAAGTGAACTAGCAAAGAAGACACAAAAACCGAGTATATATTGGAGAGGCAAAAATCTTATTTAATTAATATTTAAACTAAACTAAAAGATCTCAAATGCTATTATACCGAAATATTTTTGGAGGACAACAATCCCTCCCAGCCAATACATTGCTTTGTCCCTGTTTGTTCATACTTTTTCTTAATCATGTGATAAAACATTTGTCAAACCTGGATCTCCTAGGATGAACATTATTTTTTTTTCATTGGAATCACTCATTGGGTTCGAATATTACTTTTTTTCAAAATACAGTAAAAAAAAGTTAGATAGATTAAATTAGAGAGAACCCTTTTCGTTTTTCACCTGCATGATATGTAAACACTTTAATTTATAGCCCTAGCGGCCTAGCCTTTGATGGTGCATGGGAAAAGTGATCACAACATGCATATAAGCAGACAAGTTCCAATGGTGGCTCCCCCTCCTCCTCTCCTTTTTCATTTTCACTTTGTAATCTTTGATCTCCAATCTCATTTCTCAAGCAACTCCTATCAAATCCAACAAAATATCAACTTTGATTCCCAATTTTTCAAAAATATAATACTAGAGTTTCTTTGTTTGACATGAATGGTCTTTTCATTATCTCATCTTTTACAAAATGCTGCAAACAGTTCATGTTTCTCCTCAGATCAGCTTCAGCCATGGAGTTATTACAGTCGTTGATGAAAACACATTTGACAACCTACGGCAGATCTGAGTTCTGTCCCACATAGAATTATGAGCTTCACATGGAAAACTTTTGGGGTTTCCGACAAGAGTTCATATCAGCCCCACCATAGCTTGAATGGAACAAAAGGACCGTAGACGACAACGACGACGATCCAACTTTTGCAGTCAGATGTTCACATTGAGACACAAACATAGTACATAACTGTTACACGACAACATATTAACTAGAAAGAGGGAAAAGAAGAAGAAAAAACATGGAAAATAGGATGTAGGATTCTTGTACCTTTAATTTCACTGGTTCCAATGTTGGAACTTGGATCGATCGATCCATAAAACCAAGTTGGGGGGAATGAAGCCTGGTCCGAAATCATTCAAAAGACAGAACACAAGTTAGATCTCATTCGAATGACTTCGAACCAGACAACATTCCCCGCAACAGTTCATGTTACAGATGCCTGCAGATCATAACAAAGATGGTGTAATGAAAAAGAATGGGGGAGATGTGGCAATTTCTCTTAGAGAGAGAGAGAGAGATGGGATATATTATTGATAATTTGTGTTTCTGGTTTGGCCATGCATTACATTTGCCCCCCATGGGGTCCTTATATATACGTAGTGATGAAGGGAGATTCTTTCAAGGCCGGTTCACATGATTGATAGAACTCAACCTAACATCCCTTGTTTTCACACACAAAGTTAATTGTTTTAGTGATTATGTTCGGGAATCATGATTGTCATCTGAATAATATTGTCTTTAAGATTCGAATATGAATTCTTTAATTACAAATACGAGTATATAACTTAGGTACTTTCCCTGTTGGGAACATATGTAAATGTCTATATTTTTTTTTTCATTAATGATTTTTAGGTCAACTGAAAGCAGTCACTTGTACTGGTAAAAAAGAGAGAGAAAGCAGTCACTTTTAGACTCTTAGGCACCGCCATTAGTGTAGTGTCAACTACTTGCTTTTTTAGTAAAGAAATTTCCATGGTTTAACTTTATATTGAAGACTGAAGAACATGATCAGCTTAATTTCACAGTGCCATTAAATACTTATTTTTTAATAGAAATAACGATACTCGATCTAGATTAGTTAAATTGAATAAACTCATTATATATTATATTTTCAGTGTCATTAAATAGTTCATTCTTTATATTGGATTGAGAAGATTACTTTTACAATAGACCTATGCAATACTCAATCCCGATTATCAATTAATGAATTAGATATAAGTGGTCGAGTAAAAATTCATATGTATATAACTTTTTGTTTGTCAGGCAAAATAACAGTGGAAACTGGTGAAGAACCTTCATAAAAATGGTGGCATATGCAGCTAGTGTGATAGCCAAGCTTGAGGCTAATAAAGATGAGAGAATAAATTCCTCTAATTTCAAAATTAACAGGAATCTATTAAATATTTAATTTAAAATATTATAGAAAAACAAGATTTAATTTGAAGAAAAAAAAACTAAAATTATACTTAGATGCAACAAGTCAAATAATTAAAAAGAAGAAAGGGAAATGGAAAAGAAGTAAAAAAAAGTAAAGTGGAATACAAAGTCACCAAAGCTAATTTATATTAATTAATGAATTATTTTCATTCAATTTCCTTTGCTTTCTTTTCTTGGAAACCAGTTGGTAACATGAATTTTTGATAAATATAGACTATGAAATGAAAAAGAAAAAGGTATAAAGATCTTTTAGGTCTTTTAAAATTGAACAGATTGGTTCCTCTCAAATCCCTATCAATTTTAAAATTAGTGAGCAATCAATAACAATTAATCACCTTATTAGTGTTTTTCATCAAATTTATATAATTTAATTGATACTATAATACATTTAACCTTCGATGTTTATATATTATGTTAATTTGGTCCACATTCTATAAAACAATAAATTTAGCCTTCAACATTTACATAATACATAAATTATGTGTTAGAATTTTTAGAATCGGAATTAAATTGGCATATTATGTAAACATCGAAGTTTTGCTTGATATAAAGAATGAAAACGAAGAATGATGGAAAATTTGTAATCAAATGGTAGAGATTTATAACTACAATCTTACTTTGTATTTTAACCATTTGATTAATAATTTTTCATCTTTCTACATTTTCATCATTCGTACCAAGCAAAGCCTGAAGGCTGAACTCATTATTTATATCAATTAAAATTATATAAATCTGACGAAAAACATAAAAACTACGAACAATTTTTTTTAATTGCTCGGTTTAAAAATTTACAGAAGACATCAAAAATAATTTAAAAAAAAGGAAATGTTAAACATGTAGTTTGAATTAATTATCAATAAAGTTACTTTTTATAAAGCAAAAAATGAAAGATCAACCGACAGCTTGAATTTTATGGAAACAAAAGTGTATATACATATATAGTAGTAGACTATTAGGAATATGAACAACATTAATGGCAGATCTGCCTACACATATGTAAACGATATTGCACTGCAATTAGACATCTGATAAATTTAGAAACTACTTGTTAATGGTTATTAATATTATAATAGCAAAGGAAAAGAAAGACCCTAAAAATACTTTTTAATATGTCTTATTAGAGCTTTTTTTAATCTAAATTTTGCATTGTTTCGGTTCTGAATACTCCCGTTTTTTTCCATTTAAATGCTTAAATTTTTTGCCCCTTTTAAGTGCCCTAACTATCATTTTTGTCTCTTTTAAGGTTAAACCGAGAAACCTACTTTGGCAAAAAAAACGATAGTTTGGGCACTTAAAAGAGGTAAAAAAAAATTTAGACACCTAAAAGAGAAAAGTGAGATAATTTGAGCACATAAAAAGAGTAAAATAAAGTGTAGACGCCTAAAAAATTGTAATAATTTAAGCATTTATTTTAGTGTTAAGCCTACATTATTATCCTATAACATTTATGATGCAGGACTAAAATTCTGTATACATATGGCCAACTATCATGATAATGTGCTCATCCCCTTGTGTTCTGGTGGATGTTGTGTGTGCCGTCTTTGAAAAAATTAAGAAAATTGAACAGATGCTACCCTTGCATCACACCAGCATATTAAAAAAAACTATCATGATAATGTCTGCTTCTTTTTGAAGCTTTTAGCTTATGATTGCATGCATGAAAACCAAGGTGAAGTAGCCAATATCTGTCCCAAAAACAAAGTCAAATGCCCCCCAAAAAAACATTGCTATCATGAAACCTAAACAACAGTGAATTATATGTGGAAATCTCAAAACTTTCTTCACTGATATTAAATTGCAGATGTTTTCTGTGCAAGAAGATAGACCTTTTTTCTCCTTAATAACTCACACACACCTCGCAAATCGCTACCTCACTCACTCACAGATCACAAGTAAATAAATTTTACGATTCGAACTTACAACGCGAGATGATTAATCACTGGACCGAACATGGGGAATAAAAAAAGATAAGACTTTTTTTAGCTGCAAATAGTTGTGAATCACAATAATGTCAAAAGGGAGTCTGTTGCAGCTTTGAATTAAACGATGTACTAAAAGATCTGAACGTCCTACACCTAAATCTGTTGATTAAAACCATTTTTGGCTGAAGAAACATACATAATTTCTTGGATGCCGACTGTTGGCCAAACTTTGATTGAATTTACAGATAAGAAAGGCAATGCCAATTTAGACAAGTATGAGTTACAGCTAAGGAAACTCTGTGTATCATATATGATATATCACTGTGGAATTCCACCATAATATATATATATTACATCAAAGAAAAGGTGAAGAATCTGTTGCTATGAAAAGCACTGTAAATACGTCCAAAAGTTTGCTTGGCCCAGAAATCTGCATTTTCTGTGAAGAAAAACTTGCATGATGCTTTTAGTAGGGTCTGAAATGGACTCTGTTAGAGTTTTGTGACCCAAATTCTACTTTGGTCCGGTTCTTATTTTCCTGCTTTTACTTCACGGTTATTTTCTTTTTTGTTGTTATAGTCTGTTTGATTACAGACTCGAAATTTGAGCATGTAATCATCTTTAAGAAAAGATAGTAGTCTTGAATTTGCTACCTCGCATCTTTTAAAAAAAATGAATACATTTAAAATGAAAGGAAAGGAAATCATTATGAGCTATATGGAGATTAGATTTATCATGCATCCCCAAAGTATATATATATAAAAATAGCCTTAAAAGTCAAACCAATAATTTGTATTATCATTCTGTTTCCACATTTCAAGCAAGTTCTATATATATAGAGTTTGTAACAAGAGCTGATATGATTAGACATTGGAAGATTTGCAGATTTACTTTAAACAAAAGAAAGCATTTCCATGACTTCCAGCCTATCTTCCCTGAAATTTGGTGATGTGAAATGCTATACAGAGAATCGTGACAACATAAATTGAAATTGTTGTACATAGATTTTGTTACATGTTTCTCAAGATTTTATCATATTTAGATGTGTTTTTATAGATTCTATTCGAGATCACATTACACATACGAAAGAACTCTTCGAAGAAAAACCAAATCGTGACACTAAAAAAAGTTTGATATATTTCTTATAGATGAAGCATCATGTCTTGTATTTTGTTCGTTTATGAAAGATCCAAGGCATGGGCGACAATGTCATAAGCTTCCGTGAATTCAGATTAGGTCTTTAGGACCCAAATTTCCGGAAACAAATCGTATACGACTAAAAATATTTTTGGGTTTCATCAAATTCTTATATTATATTTATGATGTATATTTAATCTATGCACTTTAATTTGATAATTTTAGGCTATTTAATCTATGCACTTTAATTTGATAATTTTAGGCTCTAATGTAATATATTTAGTCCACTTTTAAAATTTTAAAATTTTAATCTTGATAGAGATTCACTAATTGGTTTAGTGGCTAAAGATACTCATCTTGCTTTATTTTATATAAGTTTAAATTCCGACAAAAGAATGTAAAATTCTATTATAGTCATAAGCAGTTTGTATCTTTCTCTTATGTTGGGTTTTACGACATAATTTAACATCAATTGATATTAGCCCTATTAGTTACTATACGAAGACTAAATCAAATTAATTTAACAGATTAGGTGTTTCTCCCTTCTCCACTTTTTCCCCCACCCGCTACAACTTAATTTTTTTGTTTTCATACTTACATAGCCGGTGTCAATAGTCTTAATGTTGGTTGTCGATTTTTGGTAATTTATTTTATAAATTTTTGTTTTGTTTTTTATTTTTTTAATTTTTAAATTCAATAATTTTGTATTTGTGACATACTTTTCTCTACCTTTTGGTATGTATCTTCTGCCTTTTTGTATGTTTTTTTTCTTCTCTTAATCAATTGCTCGACCGTTTCTTTTTTCTTTTGATTTTTTTATCAATGTTAGATTTGACAACACCACGATTGATCAAGATGACGCTCTTTTGATTATCTATTGATCTTCATGTTTTGGACCCTCAAACTGGATTTAGAAACGAGCTCACAGTCACCGTTCTTGTTCGCGATTGAATTTTGGTAATGATCATATTATCAACGTACCTTATTATTGTAACATGCATTTTTTTTAATGTTGTTTGTTGGTGTTTTTTACCTTTCATCATCGAGCTTTTGTGATGTATGTATCTATTTTATTTTAAGCCTTTTAAGTTAAAGTTTTTCCTTTTCTTTGTATGGTTATGTTTATGATCTAGAAACGTTAATTTTCGTATTATTAAGAATATATTCAGATTAAATTTATTTACTATAATTATAAACTCTTATTGTATGTTTAGATTTTTTCTCTTTTAATAAAATTAAGGTACTCATATTAAAAAAAATAACAGATGAGGTGTTTCTCTTATTAAAATAAATTCTATTAACATCAAATCATTTGATGTTAATAAATTAATTTAACAAATTTTACTATTAGTTTCTATATTATTTTAAGTTGTAATTTTAGTTTCTATTTCACAATTTTATATTAGAAATAGGGACTATAAAGAAAAGCAAAGCAAATGTTAAAAATCGAATTTTACCTTTTTGTTTATACAAATGAAGGGCGGTCTTGGATGGGACTAGTTGCTTATAGTTTCAAGTTTCATTTTCAACATCAACCCCCCACATTTTTTGACTTTGTACACTTAATTTACATCTCCATTTTCTATACATTTGACTTTACAACCATATAAACTGTATATGTTCTAATTTAAGCAATTTCAAATCACATGGAATGTTGGGGTGGTATACTCTAAATAAGCAGGCATTTTTAATTAGTCTAATTTTTTTAATATGCTGGTGTAATTACAATGTAGTATCTGTTCAATTTTTTAACCCTTTAATAAAGCATATGCATACATAGTGCTCGAAATCGAGTTATTCAGATGAAATACATCATCTTTTACCACTGGGACCACTCTACGGGTTCAATTAATCTAGTTCTAATATATAATGAAAAATTATTTCATATGTTGTTATTAAAAAATATTAGTCAAATATACTAATTCATGTACAATTTAATACACTTTTTTTATAGCAAGAAATGTAGGTCAGATCATAAAAGTAATGATGGTTCAGTCAAATAAAATGATTTCACTTCTTTCCTACTTAGAGGCTTTATAATCTCAATTCATAGGTCATGATTGGTGTAAAAGATGTTAAAGTTTTCTTTTTTTTTCTTACGGCCGGGCAAAATTAAGAATTAAAACTTAATGAGGTTAAAATATTTAAATTAAAAAAACAAAAGATTAAATAATGTTTCTAATAAAATTCAAATCGTTGAATTCAAGTAAAACTTACTTAACAATTGGTCTAGTGAAAAAATAAATGATGTTCATCTTAAGAGATTTGAGTTTGATCGTTTTATCTACAAAGTGTGTAAGCATTGTCAAAAGATTAAAAATATATATGAACATATACTACCTTATAATCACCTTTAAACTATTTAAAAAAAATTACCCACTTAATTATTAAGACAAAAATCATTTTATAATGTCAAAAAAAAAAAAATAGAGTGTAACTTAAAGTTCTACAGGATCGTGGTGGGCCTTAGGGCCAGACCCCGGCTAGCCCTTTGTAATTTGAGTCAAAATTCGGGTCAGGAGAAACCTCATAACCCAGTTCAAGTCGAATGTCCGGTTCAACTCGAATGTCGGGTATGTCGGGTTCGGGTCAAAAAATTGAATGCAGAACAAATATAAGAAACATAATTTCCCTTGTTGTCTTAAAAGCAATTCTCGTTCATTCAAATGCATTGATCGAAACTCAGTTTTTGAACAACTAAGCAATGGGGTAAGCAAAAATGCTCAAAAACAGCAAATTGATGCACTGTCCTTTCGTTTCTCACTTGAAATATGTTCTTCTACGAACCACTTAGTTCGGATCCCGGTCACGAACTTGCTATGTATTCGACAAACAAATCGAACCCACAATGGTTCCATACAAAGAATTTGCTTTGTAACTCTGTATTGTTGCCTGAGAATTTAATTTTCATTTTGCAATCCCATCAAGATGACAGTGTGCCCTCTAGTTGATTAGATTTAAGCTTAGGCAGCAATTCGGAAACCACGTTTTGCAATGTAACGTGGTTCACCCTTCCGTTGCTTCCGTTTAAGACCATTTTCGACAGAAGCGTGACCTCCTGCGAGTTGAGATGATCACTCAGTAGAACGTTCCAGAACTTATTGTCCTCATTCAGGTCGGGTGTTTCTATCAGCTCCACCACTTTCTTCAACGTTGCTACGTTCCTACCAGCACCGCAACCCATGGCGGTAGCGGCACCCACGGCATTTGCGAATGCTAATGTAGTAACCAACGGAATGTTATGTATAAAACCGAATGCAATAGCAGCAACAAAACTATCTCCGCACCCGACAGTGTCCATGATTTTCACCTAATCAAGCATATGAAAGAATCCATGACCAATAGCTCTAAAAAATACATTTTCACCTAATCAAAACTTAAACCGAATAACATTCACATTTTAACTACGACCTTCTATGTTTTCGGATACACAATGAAGCTATAACTCACCTTAAATGCAGGCGCACAAGTAATACTTGACTTGGTTATCAGAATCGAACCCTTAGGGCCCATCTTCACAACCACCCATTTGGCACGGTTTCCTTCCTTCAATAACTCCTGCCCTGCTAGAATCGGGTCCGCTAGGCCGGTTAAAGATTCAGCCTGGAAGAAGTTCACGAATGCAAGTAACAAGGTAAACAGCCAAAAAAAAAAAACTATCAGATAGGAAGACATATTAAGTTTCACATCAAATACCATAAAAGTTCACATACTTCCTACTCGAATCCAAATCTCCATAGTTGCAGGCATACCTAATCTATTCATGATATTAATGAATTAAGTATAGACTTCAGTATTTCATCTTTAGACAGACTATAAATATTTCTTAGATCGATGGTTCAGCTAAAGAACTAACCAATAAAGGAATAAGCATTCCCAGCGGTTAGACAAAACTAGGGATGATTCTCTAATAGGAGATTGCACCATCAGATTCCGAAAGTTGAAACGATTACAATGTGACATAAAAATGGGATATGAAAGCATTGCAAACAGATATAGAAGCACAACACAAGCAGATAAAAAAGAAATAGAACACCGATGCACCTCGTCAGCTGTTAGAAGGAGGACATCACTCATCCTCAAGAGATGCCTAATTGCTTTTTGCTCTTCCACGGTTCCACTTAGAAGACTCTTACCTCGTGGCCCCGGATCAAAGAACACCGATGTACCAACTTCAACCGCATACTCCACTGCCGAGATCATCACATTGGGGGACAATTCATCAAAGTCATAACCATTACAAAACAGGATTCTCGAACGTTTAATCGCTCTCTTCACTTCTTCGGACAGTGTATTTATCCAGCTAAAAGCAGGTTCCTTACTGAAATCCGCCCGACTATCGGAACATAAACAACACATAAGACTTCAGCAACAGCAACCATTTTCTCATAATTGAAAACAGAGAAAAGAACAAGTTTCTTTTTTTACCTGCAAAAGCCATGTTTTTGTGAAGGGTCAACAAGCACCCAGCACAAGAGGGTTTCATAAGGAGAACTAGGAGCGTTGAGAACATCAGTTTCTTCACTCATTTCAACCAAATCAATTCCTTCATCACCAAGCACATCTAGAAGAAACTTGCCATAAATTTCATTACCAACATGACCTATTGTAATACACTTAAGTCCCAGCCTTGCAGCTGCTATAGCCATATTACAGTTCCCGCCAGCTTCCCAGTGTCGCTGGGATCAAAAGCCATAAATCAAAACTCAATAAATTCGAAAACCCCATTTTTTTTATTAAAAAAAGTAACCTTTTTTTACCTTATCGGGAGGAGAGGAGGATAACTGCTCCATGAAGGCTTTGCGAGCGTCAGGGGAAGGCGGGGGTAATTTGGGAACATTGAGTACAATATCGACGCAGAGGTTGCCGAGGGTGGCGACATCGACGGTTTTGACAGAGGCGGCGGCGGCGGGAGGTTTGGTGGCGTTGGAGGTGTGGAGAGGGCGAGAGGGGTGATTGAGAAGTGGGGTATGGAGAACGCGGCAGGTGAAGGAAGAGCGGGGAGATTTGGTGACGGTGGTGCTTGGGTGGAGGGAGCAGAAGGCGGAGGGGAGGAGGAGGCGAGAATGGATAGGGTTGCAGTGGTGGTGGTGGTGGTGGGGCGGGGAAGGGAAATGGGTGTTTTTAAAGGCTACTGATTGGTGATTCATTCAGGATATGCAAGTGAAAATGAGTTAAAACAAGAAGAAGACGACGATGGAGAATAAGAAGAAATGGAAATGGAGGCTGTTGGGATTTGATTTTGGAATTGTAATTTCGAAATAAATTTTTGTTTACACAGTTAAGGTGACGGAATATAAGAATGTGTGGCGATTGTCAAAAGAAAATTTTCCCTTTTTTTGCCCGGAAGTCCTGAGTCAAGGACTCAAGTTGATGGGCAGAAATTATCAGTTTTTTTTTTGTTCTTTTTTACATTTTTATCATTAAAAAATTAAGTTTAAAATTTATAATCAATGTTTAAAGTTATATAATTTAGGGTTAAAATTTAAAGTATTAAATGTAGAGTGTATTTTATCAGAGTTAAATTCTGGATTTATAAATTAAGATCGGGTTAGAGAAGTTCATTTATCTTTAAAATTTTAAAATAATTTTTAGTATCTGAATTGTTGTATGTAAAAATTTAGATTTTAGATTTATAAATTTTTAGTTTTTATTTTTTGATGATGTAATTTTTAAAAGTGTGTCGTAAAATTATAAAAAACAAAAATAATACAAATCTTAGTTCAATACTTAATATGAACCAAAGAAAAATAATTAAAGACTGAAGTTGAAAAAAATTATCAAAGTTTAAGACAGTTGAATAAGAAAGAAGAAGTCCGATATTCAATATTATGCAAATTCTAATTGGATTATTATCTTATGTATTGTTGTTTAGCTTTTTAAGATTTAAAAATTAGGGTTGATTATAATTTTTATTGTTTGTGGTAAGTTTTCAAGGTTTGAGAATAAAATTTATGAATTAAAGTTTAAAGTTAAAATTTAGAGTCTCTAAAAATGATTCATAACACCTTTAGAAGTTGATTTGACGGTGTATCAAATAAGTACTCATTTTAATTTTGTAGTTTAAAATCCTTTTTCTATAATCACTTATTACCCGTTTATGTTTTGTTTATATCTATTTAAAAATACTATTTAAGTCAATCATCTCTGGAGCATCCATGTAAAGAAAGTAGCCATACCAAGGTGTTAAAAAGTAAACTGAACTAACCATGAGATGTGCTGCGATGCTCACTTCATCCTTAACTATGAGATAAAAGAGTTTGATTACTACCAACAGGAATGGAGTATATTTTATGGTCAGTCGTTTATCTCTTAATGAGAGCACCCGCAACGAGAGAATTAGTCACTGTTATCGACAGTGGATACTTTTAGCTCAAACCAAAAAAAAGCAGACTGATCTGAGTGTGTAATTCATTGTATACGTTTTCTAATCGGTATGCTCCTGGATGCTTGATAGTGTCGTCGCATGGCCGAAAATGCTCAAAAACTCCTCTACGAGCATCGATCGGTGCAACGGCTTGAAGCCCGCGTTGAAGCCCGCAGTTAGTATATGTGTATAATTTCAAATCTGAATAAATTCACGTACACCTACGACGTAAATTCGTCCACGTTCCCACTTTTTATGACTGTCAATGGTTAAACTTAAAAGTGCCGTGTTGTTCATAAGTTCCACCTCGTTTCAACCTTCAAACCACGGCTTAATTAGTCAAATTCAGACATAGGATAGCCATTGAACGCCGCTGTCTCTCTCTCTATATATATACACACAGACAAACACCAATCTCAGAAAGAAGGGGAAAAATAATTTTCCGGCGCCCATTCAAAGAAGATGGTTTCCGAAAACCTGTTTAGAGCTTCATTGGTTATCTCCTTATTAGTAGCTTCGCTTCAACTTGGAGCGACGAGGCCATTGGCTAAAGATGAGCTTTTGTTTCAATCGCTACAGAAAGGACCGGTGACGGGTTCCGGTCACAATCCGTGCACGGAAATCCCTGGAAGAGAAACCGGCGTTTGCAAGTTGGGTGGCATGAACGTGGCCGGCTATGTTATGCACGCGCCTCCGGCGTTTCCCGGGTTTGTTGCAGAGTTTGGGGTGGCTTCCATTGCCAAGGGGACTTCATCTTGATCAAGACGAATTCTTAATTAATAGCAGTCCAAAATTCAAAATACATCAATTTTGTTTTTGTTCTGGTATGTTTAACATGCTTGTAATAACTTATTTTTCTTTGTTAGTTCTTGGTTAATGTTTGGTCGGAAATGGAACTGCTGTTGGCTGACAATTTATTCAACAAGCATATATGGTTGATTACTTAATATATTCAAAAATATTGAATGCTGCCATGGATCAATTAGTACGAGACTATTCGGATTTTGCTCAGACTAGTTCAGATTAACCCGTGTTACATGTCTGGTTAGAATGATAGGCATGCAAAATTATCCTTAATGCAGAGTCTAGAACCAGGATAATGTGTTACTGCCTAGTAAATTCTGACCTTTATTCAGAACCTTGACCCTATAAATCCGAATGTAGAAACTCAACGATTCGAATTTAAGTTATAAAACTTACAAAATGATTCAAACTTAAAAAGAATGATAAAAAACCAACGTTTAAACTTAAAACAATTGATTTTTGAAATGAATCGAACTTAATATTGATATGAACTAAAATATTTCGATTCAAATCGACTTCATTCAAAATTAACCCGATCCGTCTACTAAAGAGATATATATGTCTCAGTTTGTTGGACAAAAAGAGGAAGAATTATTTACTATTTTCTATTGAACTTTGTTGAAGTATTTGACTTCTGAGCACGATAATAAAGAAATTGAAAAAGTCAAATGATAAAGAAGAGTCCTGAAAATGTAAATTTGCGTGCATGGACTTGCTAACATTCTCTTAATTAAGCTGTAATCATATAATTACAAGATTATTTTTTTGATGATTATTATTGAAATTAATTATTATAAAATATAACTGAAATTGGTAAACGGAATAATGTTTAGACATAAATAAAAACAAATTTAGAAAGCATACACAAATGATCATAGGCAGAATCAACATTATTTTTTAATGAAGTCATTTAAAAATAATTTAATTTAAGGGGTTAATAATAAATCGTATTTTAGGGTTATAGAGTAATTTTATTATTTTTAAAAAAAATTAATCCCTGTTTGGTAAAGAGAGGTTTGAGCAAAAATTAGAGGTTTGAGGCATAATTAGAGGTTTGACCAGTCAAATCCGCTAATATTGTTGTTTGGTAAAGAGCAGATTGGGGTGAAACCGCTAATTTTGAAAAAGCTCATAATAGGAGCTTTTTGAGATTAGAGGTTTGATATTAGAGTTGTAAATACTCTTTTACCCTTACCAGTTACCAAAAATCTCAAAATAACCTAAATTAAATATTTTCTCACCCTATTTATAAGCTAATCCTATTTACTTTTTTATTATCACATATTTATATGTGTATTTAAATTTATTAATTAATTATATTATATTAAAATAATTATATAAATAATAAATTCATATATAAATAATTTGAATATGTTTAGAAAAGTTATATTAAAAATAATTTTATAGATCTAATTAATAATAATTAGATACAAAATATTGATAACTAATAAATTATTCAAACAAGTATTGAATACAATCATGTCTTTATATGTCATTTTGCTTGTTTAAATAATCTAACAGCTATCAGCTATCGGTTAATTTTACCAAACATTTTTATACAATCAGCTAATACAATCCGCTTGTAACCCCCTAGACCCGCCTATGCGTTACGACGGATCCTAGGAAGTCACATTAGGGTCACAAGAGCGACCCATGATAAGATTTCAAATAAACATATGGTTAAACCTTTAAAATCATAAATCAAATGAAATCGCGTGGCCCACTTATGTGTTTAACCAAATTCCAGGCAGTCATAACCTAAGATCAAACCTTTGAGACTTATCATAGTCAAAATAGCAAAACATAAATATAAGTCACCCAAAATACAGACAGTTTGAAAGATAAGTTTATTACAATAGTTCAAAGCTAAATGTGCCGATTCTCCAGTTGTCGGGTCTGAAAGGAGTGGACTATCAAGAATCTGAAAGGGGAGGAGGGAATAAAAACATAAGCTAGGGAGCTCAGTGTGTTCCAAAAGTGCAAGAAAATATTTATAGTTATATATTCAGTTCAGATGTGCATTGGACAATACCATCATACTATAAGTTCAACCAAGGTTCAATTTTAACTTATTTACCCTCCAACCGAACACCAAAATACAATTCCTCATGAATTGCATACTGAAGGACTTATCCTAGACCTGAAATCATAGGAGCCTATCCAGAAAGTCTTACCCTAGGCCCATTGGGCGTAGGAGCTCAACCGAAGGTTTTACCAGCTGGATCAGAGCTGTTCCTGCAGACACTTCGATAACATCCCGAAAATATACCCCAAACAGTACAATTCAGTTTGATATATCATCAACAGAGTTCAGACAATTTTCAGATAACAGTTTATCATTTAATGTTCAGATATTTCTAGTTCAGATCAGACATGAGGTATACCTTTTTAATTTATCAAAATAAACAGACATTTATCACATTATAAATACGCTTTTCAGTAGTCATGCTTTACAATTACCAGTGCAATCTATAATGTTCAGAGAATTGTAACATGACCCACGCATATATATATATATATATATGTAGATATATATATATATATATATATATATATATATATATATATATATATATATATATATATATATAACAGATATAACAGAATGTAGCACATATGGAAACACACCTCAAACTGGTCGGATAAGGGTCTAACAGACAACTGCCTCAGTACGCTCAGATGCGGGGGTCAGATCCTAGATTCAGATAGAATAATGGTCATAAAGTGGAATAAGAGTTAAACTTATTCTTATACACAGGATTTATATTCATACTGATATACCCTGAAGTGTGAGGATGAGCGGGTCGAGAGGAACTAGGTTGAGCTGGTGAGTGGTTATACGAGTCTCGGGCACCTATACAGAATTAAAATACTGGTTTAGGTATTTATTTAATTTACTGATATCTGAATGGAAAATTAAGTACTTAAGCATGATTTGGGTTTAAGGTCAGATTCGGAGGCCTTCGGGTCAGAATTTTGCAAAACGGGCTTCAAAATCGGACTCAGGACGTCGAAAAACATAAAATAGGGCTTTTCGGAAAATTTGACTTTTTGGTCAACGGTCAACGGTCAAAGTCAACGGTCAAAGTCAACACTGACGTCATGCTGACGTCACTGTTGTCCGAGTCGGGTCAACGGGTCAGTCAACGAGTCGGGTCGGGTCGGTCAACGGGTCGGGTCACTGACATCATGCTGACGTCACTGTTGACCGGGTCGGGTCAACGGGTCGGGTCAACGAGTCGGGTCGGGTCGGGTTGCTGACGTCATGCTGACTGGGTCGGTCCGGTTCGGGCAGCTCGGTTCGAGACCAGACCGGTCTGAACTGGCCGGTCCACTGCCACCATCTAGGGTGGCCGGGAACGGCGCGTGAAGCCCACGCGCGGCTCCGAACGGCGCGTGGGGCCCACGCGCCGCCGTGGACGGCGGAGCAAAAATCAGAAATTTTCCAGAATTCTCCAAATTTGAAAATATATCACCTCATGCTCGAATTTAGTTCGAAAACTTACCCGATTATCACCGATTTGAGAAAAACCTCGATTTGTTCGAAACCTTCAACGTCAAATTAACGACAAACGGAGCGGCAGTTTGACGAGTGGATAGGGGCGTTTTGACCGGAACGTCGAGACGGTTCGTATGGTGGTCGTGGTGAACGAAACGGAACAACGATCGACGTTTGTGGATGAAACTTGATTTGGTTGATGTTTGAGAGAGTTGAGAGAACAAAGAAAAAATGCTAATATGATGGGAGGGATGATCTGCCGTGAATGAGAGAAGAAAAATGAGTGAAATAATTGAGAGGGGGAGGATAATATAATTAAGGTAAGTGGAGGAGTGGTTGGAGATAAGGTGGGGTGTGGTTGGAAAAGAAATAATAATAATAATAATAATAATAATATTATTATTATTATTATTATTTATATATTTTTATATTTTTATATTTTTTTTTTGTGTGTTACAATTCTCCCACCCTTAAGAAAAATTTCGTCCTCGAAATTTACCTTAATCAAACAGATGCGGAAATTGTTTTCTCATGAATCCTTCAATCTCCCAAGTAGCCTGAGTAGGACTCCGATTTCTCCACTGAACTTTAACCATTGGAATGCGTCGGTTTCTCAGAACTCTCTCATCAAAGTCCAAGATTTGAATCGGTTCCTCCTCGTAGGACAGATCTGATCTCAACTCTACATCCTGAGCTTGAATGACATGACTAGGATCTGGATGGTATCTCCTCAACATGGACACGTGGAAGACATCATGAATACAGTTAAGCTGGGATGGCAACTCGAGCTGATAGGCAACTGGCCCAACTCTCTTCACAATACGATACGGTCCAATAAATCTCGGACTCAACTTGCCCTTTTTCCCAAACCTCAAAACTTTCTTCCATGGTGATACCTTTAGAAAAACCTGATCACCAACCTCAAACTCTATATCCCTTCTCCTCCGGTCAGCATAAGACTTCTGTCTGTCAAAAGCCTCTTTCAGACGATTTCGAATCAGTTTGACAGTCTCTTCAGTCTCTTGAACCAACTCAGGACCCAGAGTCTTCTTATCATACAACTCGGTCCAACAGATAGGAGTTCGGCATTTACGACCATACAAAGCTTCATAAGGGGCCATGCGAATACTAGCCTGATAGCTATTATTATAAGCAAACTCGGCCAAGGGCAAGAAATCTTCCCAACTACCGCGGAAGTCTATCACGCATCCTCTCAACATATCTTCAAGAACCTGAATTACTCTTTCTGACTGTCCGTCTGTCTGCGGATGGAAGGATGTACTGAAATTCAGACGGGTACCTAAAGCATTGTGCAAAGCCAACCAGAATCGAGAAGTGAACCTAGGATCCCGATCAGATATTATAGATAAAGGCACCCCATGTAGTCTGACGATTTCAGAGATGTACGTTTTTGCCAGCTTCTCCAAAGAGTAAGTGACTCGAACTGGGATAAAATGAGCTGACTTGGTGAGTCGGTCAACAATAACCCAGACAGAATCCTTTTTAGAAGGAGTTAGAGGCAACCAGGTAACGAAATCCATCGTGATACGCTCCCATTTCCACTCAGGAATCTTAATGGGCTGCAACATACCAGAAGGATGCTGGTGCTCTGCCTTAACCTGTTGGCAAGTCAAACACCGCGATACATAATCTGAAATGTCCTTCTTCATACCTTTCCAACGATATCTCTGCCTCAGGTTTTGATACATTTTGTCCCCACCGGGATGCATAGCATAAGGGCTGTTATGAGCCTCGCTGAGAATAGCCCGCTTCAGGTCAGCATCATTGGGAACACAATATCGACCCTTGAAGCACAAAACGCCATCCTGATCAAAGGCATAAGTAGAAGTAGATCCTTGTTCAACCTGCTGCATGACAGGAAGTAAGGAACTGTCTAGAAGCTGTTTGGCCCTAATTTGTTTGGTTAATGTCGGTTTAACCTGTAGCTCAGCTAGTAGACTGCCATCCCTGTATACACTCATTCTGGCAAATAAGGATCTCAAATCTGTTATAGCCTTACGACTCAAAGCATCAGCCACCACATTCGCCTTTCCTGGGTGATACTCAATCACACAGTCATAGTCTTTAAGAAGCTCAATCCAACGACGTTGTCTAAGATTGAGCTCTTTCTGAGTGAGGATGTACTTTAGACTCTTGTGATCTGTGTAAATATAGCACTTTTCTCCGTAAAGATAGTGCCTCCAAATTTTCAAGGCAAAGATCACAGCAGCTAACTCGAGGTCATGGGTTGGATAATTACACTCATGAGGTCGTAATTGACGCGATGCATAAGCGATAACCTTCCCTTCCTGCATCAGTACACAACCGAGCCCGAAATGTGAAGCATCACTATATACTGAGAAGTCCTTTCCAGACTCAGGTTGTATAAGAACCGGGGCTTGGGTCAGAGCTGCTTTGAGTTTCTCAAAACTAGCTTGCTGGGCATCAGACCAAACATAAGGGACATTCTTCCTTAATAGCTTCGTCAGAGGAGTGGCAATGATGGAGAAGCCCTCGACAAAGCGTCGATAGTAACCAGCTAAACCCAAAAAGCTACGGATCTCAGAGACATTTTTAGGTTGCTTCCAATCGGTGATGGCTTCGATTTTACTTGGATCAACCTGTATGCCTCGAGCAGATACAACATGACCCAGAAATGTCACTTCTTTGAGCCAAAATTCACACTTGCTCAGCTTAGCATACAAACGATTTTGTCTCAGGGTTTGTAGCACAATCCTCAAGTGCTCGACATGCTCTGCTTCTGTCCGTGAATAGACCAAAATATCGTCGATGAAAACCACAACAAACTGGTCTATAAAGGGCCGGAACACACGATTCATCATGTCCATAAAAGCTGCAGGAGCATTTGTCAGACCAAACGGCATCACCAAAAACTCGTAATGCCCGTATCTGGTACGGATGGCTGTCTTAGCAACATCAGAATCTTTTATTTTCAATTGATAATACCCAGATCGAAGATCAATCTTCGAGAAAACAGTTGCTCCCCGAAATTGATCAAATAGGTCATCAATCTTGGGTAATGGGTATTTGTTCTTCACAGTCAACTTATTCAGCTTTCTGTAATCAATACACAAACGAAGTGTACCATCCTTCTTCTTCACGAAGAGAACAGGAGCTCCCCAAGGTGAAGAGCTGGGTCGGATAAAGCCTCGGTCAAGAAGCTCTTGTAACTGAATTTTTAATTCTTTAAGCTCTTTAGGGGCCATACGATAGGGACTCATGGACACAGGCGCAGACCCTGGATAAGTCTCGATTTCAAACTCAACATCCCTGTCTGGTGGTAGCCCGGGCAATTCTTCTGGGAAAACATCAGGAAACTCGCTAACAGTGCGAATGTCCTCGATCTTAGATAAAGAGCCCTTCGTGTTCAAGAAGCAAGCGATGAAAGTCTGGTATCCTTTTCGGATCATTCTGTCGGCAGCTAAAGCGGATATCACATTTGACAGATACCCACGACGCTCACCGATGAGAACTACAGTACGATCATCAGAAGTTTTTATGAATGCTCTTTTGGACTCACAATCCAGGTTAACTCGGTGTTCAGTCAACCAATCCATGCCAAGAATTATATCGAACTCTTCTAAAGGCAACTCCATAAGATCGGCTAAAAAGATTTCCCCTTGCACTTCTAGGGGACATCGCCTGAAAACCTTATTTACAACTACAGACTGACCCACTGGGCTCATAACGGTAATTGTATTCTCAGTAGTCTCATCAGGAATTTGGAGGTCTCGGGACACGGATCTTGCTACATATGAATGGGTAGAACCATTGTCTAGCAATGCAAAATATGGAACAGATAACATAGTAAATGTACCTGCAATGACGTTTGGCTCATCTCTGTCATCTCGACGTCTAGAGGCATACACTAGTGGCGGCTGTCTAGCCTCAGATAAAACTGGTCCTCCTCTCTGGTTAGATCGAGCTCTAGTATCAGTCCTGGCAGCAGATGCAGAAGGTCTTCCCTGACTACGACCCCTAGATGGAGTCTGAACAGAAGCTTGTGATCGGGCAGGAGTCCGAGGAGATTCTCGATAAGAAGGTGGGGGAACAGGGCAATTCTTCAAGAAATGATCTCCAGAACCACAACGGAAACATGTGGCCGCCTTCTTCCTACACTCTCCAAAATGCCATTTGCCGCAATGCTCACAAAGAGGTGCCTTCGAATAACTTGATGAACCACCTCGACTAGTGGTCGAGGGCTTAGGGGCTGGAGGCCTAGAACCGGTGTCAGTCCTCAGAGGTGTAGTAGTGTGAACCTTCTTATTCACCCGTGCTGAATACTCAGTGTTAGAAGGCCTCCTAGGTCGGTCTCGATCTATTTTATCGCTCTCTGTGGCCATTAATTCTACTTCCTCCAAATCTTTTGCCAACTCGGTTACTTTATCAAAATCCTTTTCAAGGTGGCCGATAACCTGTATACACAACTCACGACGGAGTCCAAGTGCAAACCTGCGGCATTTCTCTTTTTCAGTGGGCACCAAACTGGATCCAAATCTCAGGAGGTCTAAAAACCTCGTCTCATACTCAGATACAGTCATATCTCCCTGTGTCAGAGTCCTGAACTGCTCTTGCATCTGTCTCATATAACGATCTCCAATAAAACGGCTCCTGAAGCGTTCTTTGAAGAAGTCCCATGTCAGACGGGTAGCAGAGACACTACTCACAATAGACTCCCACCAAGTCCGGGCACTCCCATAAAGCAGGGAAACAACTCCCAAATATTTCTTGGGCGGCTCAAGACTCAACGAATCCATGCGTCTCTCAAGATCGTGAAGCCATTCTTCTGCCTCAGTCGGGGCTCCATCAGTAGGGCCATCAAATGTCTTAGCCCCGTTAATGATCAGGGTCTGAGAAATAGGAACTTCAGGGACAATACCAGCTGCTCTAACCGCACCAGAAATCAACTGCAAAAATTGCCTACTAAGGGCTTCGTCAGTAATAGATGTGGGAGGCTCAGAAGAAGACGGTGCTCCTCTAACCGGAGTAGACATATCAATCTCAGGGGCAGACTGAGGAGCAGTCACTACAGTAGGGCCAGATGGTATGGAAGACTCAGTAGGACCAGGGACAGAAGTTGTAGTAGTTGGCTCGACCACCGGATCATCTATCGTGTCGGCAAACCGGACAGGTCTACCGCGTCTCCGAATGGGTCGACGTCCTCTTTCAGTACTCATAGCAGAAGGCTTCTACAAGGATTAAACTTAGGGTCAGTTTATAGCAATGGAGAATCGAACACAATTAAGCAGACAAAATTTGGGTGACTTAACTCATTTCAAAACACCTTTTTGTAAAACTTCTTCAAATATTGCGTAAAATGAACTCATTCACAGTCCGAGGTTTTTGAAACCAAAGGCTCTGATACCACTAAATGTAACCCCCTAGACCCGCCTATGCGTTACGACGGATCCTAGGAAGTCACATTAGGGTCACAAGAGCGACCCATGATAAGATTTCAAATAAACATATGGTTAAACCTTTAAAATCATAAATCAAATGAAATCGCGTGGCCCACTTATGTGTTTAACCAAATTCCAGGCAGTCATAACCTAAGATCAAACCTTTGAGACTTATCATAGTCAAAATAGCAAAACATAAATATAAGTCACCCAAAATACAGACAGTTTGAAAGATAAGTTTATTACAATAGTTCAAAGCTAAATGTGCCGATTCTCCAGTTGTCGGGTCTGAAAGGAGTGGACTATCAAGAATCTGAAAGGGGAGGAGGGAATAAAAACATAAGCTAGGGAGCTCAGTGTGTTCCAAAAGTGCAAGAAAATATTTATAGTTATATATTCAGTTCAGATGTGCATTGGACAATACCATCATACTATAAGTTCAACCAAGGTTCAATTTTAACTTATTTACCCTCCAACCGAACACCAAAATACAATTCCTCATGAATTGCATACTGAAGGACTTATCCTAGACCTGAAATCATAGGAGCCTATCCAGAAAGTCTTACCCTAGGCCCATTGGGCGTAGGAGCTCAACCGAAGGTTTTACCAGCTGGATCAGAGCTGTTCCTGCAGACACTTCGATAACATCCCGAAAATATACCCCAAACAGTACAATTCAGTTTGATATATCATCAACAGAGTTCAGACAATTTTCAGATAACAGTTTATCATTTAATGTTCAGATATTTCTAGTTCAGATCAGACATGAGGTATACCTTTTTAATTTATCAAAATAAACAGACATTTATCACATTATAAATACGCTTTTCAGTAGTCATGCTTTACAATTACCAGTGCAATCTATAATGTTCAGAGAATTGTAACATGACCCACGCATATATATATATATATATATATATATGTAGATATATATATATATATATATATATATATATATAACAGATATAACAGAATGTAGCACATATGGAAACACACCTCAAACTGGTCGGATAAGGGTCTAACAGACAACTGCCTCAGTACGCTCAGATGCGGGGGTCAGATCCTAGATTCAGATAGAATAATGGTCATAAAGTGGAATAAGAGTTAAACTTATTCTTATACACAGGATTTATATTCATACTGATATACCCTGAAGTGTGAGGATGAGCGGGTCGAGAGGAACTAGGTTGAGCTGGTGAGTGGTTATACGAGTCTCGGGCACCTATACAGAATTAAAATACTGGTTTAGGTATTTATTTAATTTACTGATATCTAAATGGAAAATTAAGTACTTAAGCATGATTTGGGTTTAAGGTCAGATTCGGAGGCCTCCGGGTCAGAATTTTGCAAAACGGGCTTCAAAATCGGACTCAGGACGTCGAAAAACATAAAATAGGGCTTTTCGGAAAATTTGACTTTTTGGTCAACGGTCAACGGTCAAAGTCAACGGTCAAAGTCAACACTGACGTCATGCTGACGTCATGCTGACGTCACTGTTGTCCGGGTCGGGTCAACGGGTCGGGTCAACGGGTCAGTCAACGAGTCGGGTCGGGTCGGTCAACGGGTCGGGTCACTGACATCATGCTGACGTCACTGTTGACCGTGTCGGGTCAACGGGTCGGGTCAACGGGTCGGGTCGGGTCGGGTTGCTGACGTCATGCTGACTGGGTCGGTCCGGTTCGGGCAGCTCGGTTCGAGACCAGACCGGTCTGAACTGGCCGGTCCACTGCCACCATCTAGGGTGGCCGGGAACGGCGCGTGAAGCCCACGCGCGGCTCCGAACGGCGCGTGGGGCCCACGCGCCGCCGTGGACGGCGGAGCAAAAATCAGAAATTTTCCAGAATTCTCCAAATTTGAAAATATATCACCTCATGCTCGAATTTAGTTCGAAAACTTACCCGATTATCACCGATTTGAGAAAAACCTCGATTTGTTCGAAACCTTCAACGTCAAATTAACGACAAACGGAGTGGCAGTTTGACGAGTGGATAGGGGCGTTTTGACCGGAACGTCGAGACGGTTCGTATGGTGGTCGTGGTGAACGAAACGGAACAACGATCGACGTTTGTGGATGAAACTTGATTTGGTTGATGTTTGAGAGAGTTGAGAGAACAAAGAAAAAATGCTAATATGATGGGAGGGATGATCTGCCGTGAATGAGAGAAGAAAAATGAGTGAAATAATTGAGAGGGGGAGGATAATATAATTAAGGTAAGTGGAGGAGTGGTTGGAGATAAGGTGGGGTGTGGTTGGAAAAGAAATAATAATAATAATAATAATAATAATAATAATAATATTATTATTATTATTATTATTATTATTTATATATTTTTTTATTTTTATATTTTTTTTTTGTGTGTTACACCGCTAGTCAAATCAGCTAATGCATTCAGCTATCAGCTATCCGTTAATTGCCAAACATGACCAATATTTTTGTAGGGGCTGTAACCATGTTTGTCTCCATTATCTTTCGTTCTTGCATATGTTACTTAAACTAAAATATATTTAAACGAAACAATTAATAAAAACTCAAATATAAACATTTAACATTATCAAAAATTCAATATCATTATTAAAGAAAAAAATTATTTTATAGAGATCTGTTAATTGAATGAATAATAAAGATATTCGTGTTATAGACATTAATTTTAAAAATATAATTATCTCTTATAAAAAAAAACTTCATGTTAATAGACTTGAACAAGACATCTTAACATTTTTTTTTTGGAGGGAAATTCAATTCAGATTAGGTCAACGGATTGATAATAAGCCAACATCGGGCATTGACTTCTATTTTGAACTTGGGAAGAGAATATTAAATTCAACCATTTTGAAAATGTGGATATTCAATGTTAATTCCATCATTACGTTGACTCCATGTAATGGTCGGGCCACGGTAGGTGTGTAGAGTAAAACCATATGTATACAAACATATCCCTTTGTTCTAGGTAAAGAATACGGCAACGTTTTATTAACACAAAATTATTTTTTATTAATTTCATTAATTTTCAAAAAAATAAAATTGAATAAATACAAAAGATTTTGGATTCACTCGTCGAACCATTTGGAAACTAAAACATTGGGGTAGCTTTATGTGTATTATGACATATAAACCTACATTAAAACTTGGTTTAAGAGATGAGAGTGCACAATTTCAATTTGAGTGCTCTTGGTTTAAATAAATAAGTTTGATTATTAGAAGAGTTGAATGGACTATTTAAGGTGTCCGATTATGTTTTAAATGAAGGAAAGATTAATTAGAGAACTATTATGAGAGATAGTGTAGCGACTGTTCACCTTATTTTTTTAAGTATGAAGTTAAAAATTCGATCTCTATTCATGAAAATAGAGTATATTTTATAATCAGTATAACTTAATTTTATTCAAAAAAAATAGAGAAAAAAATATATAGTATATAGTGGTGTTTTTAAAAATAAAAAGTATGATTGGAATATTGCAAATTTATATATTTTTACACTTTAATATATATATATATATATATATGGGAATAAAAATCATACACCAAAGTTATTATCACGAATATTGACACGTTGATTTAAATGTATTGCATTATCATTTCTTTTCATTTTATTGTGTTTGTGTTGAATTCCAACTTATCTAATATTATGTATAGTTTATCACAATGATTTAATTTAGATAAAATTTTGTATGTCCATGTTGTGTTTGTATTAATATTTAATTATATATAAATATTAACATATTCGTACACTTTTGTCATATTCATGTTATTTTTATATCATAATATGTTTTAATTATTTTTTATATTTGAGCAAATACATTTTGCCGGTTGGTCAAGCTGCTCATATTTGTTCCCTCGTATTTTTTTAGGTCATGAGTTCTAGACCCACTAAGAACACTCTCCTTTCTTCTTCTAGAATCTACATTTCCTTCTCTTATAGGTAATATTAGAATTAGATTTAAGATTTATCAAAAAAATTATTTTTCATATCTTAACTATAATAATTAATGACAAAAATCAACCTCAATTGACATTTATTGTGGGGTTCCTTTTAAAAATTTTAAATTTATTGAAGGATTTAAAAAGTTTAAACGTATGAGGGACTATATATTCCTAAGAATATTTTTAATACTTTTAGTAGGGGCAAGGCTCCTATCGGTCCCTTTTTAATATCACTACCGATAATAATAATAATAATAATAGTTCAGTTTCCTTAAAAATTAAATAACAATGCGAGGTATAATATTAGGTTCAAAACATTAACCTAATTTTTCTATGCATAACGAGAGATATTATAATTTTATTTTTAAGTAAAACTATAATTTAAAATTTTTTAACTAAGCAATTTTTAAATATGTATTTTATAAAATTTAACTATTTAAATATTTAATATCATTATAGTTAAAGTTTAAAAATTTTAACTTTTAAAAAATCATGGGCCCAAGAAAGTATTATAAATTTGAGGAAGGGGGCGAGATTGTCAAAATTTGAACTTTAAATATTAATATTAGCATATAATAATTTATTCCTTTAATTGTGGTTATATCAATTATTTTAGCGTTGATTAGGGACGAAAGGAAGAAGAGATCGATGGGAGAAATTGTATCATAGATTCTCCTCAGCACCTTATCCATATTCTAACCAATAAAAATCACTAAGATTATTAATTTTTTTATGTCATTCTTTTACCGAATAAATCTTGATTCAAATTTACTATAACTCGTACGAATCTACTTGCCTTAGTGGTTAAGAGGACGGTTGTTGTTCTTAGAGGACACGGGTTCAAGCACTAGTAGCTGCAGCAGGTTGATTGAACAAATGATTGAGAGTATATTTAGGACAGATACTACTTGTAATCACCTTAGCTTTTAAAAAAATTATTATAACTTAATTAAAAAAAACAATTTTTACCACGTAAAGATTCACTTGGTAAAAAGATAACATGAAAAAGAATTAATGAAATTCTATTGATTGACATCATAGACAACGTGACGAGGAGAGCCCATGATATAGATTTTTAATCGGTGGGGTTATGTCCCCTAAAGTATTAAAATTTTGAGAAATTTTAAGTTGAAATAATAATAATATTATTTATTTATCAAAAAATATATTAATTTATTGTTAAATGACCCCTAACAAGTAATATTGAATTCTACCCCTCAAAAAACCTATTGAAATATATATCTAAACAAAGATTAAAAATTAATACATAAAAAGGGATATTAATGGGAATGCTCCCATTTCATCATACACAATATCCAAGCAACTAACTAATCAATAGCTGCAAGCCTGCAACTACCACAACAAGAACAGCTAGATTCATTTGAGATTAGCTGACACCGGAACAATCGGATCCGGTAGCAACCGCCTAGGAGGAGCCATAACACGGTCCACAAACGCTCCCTCGCCGCCGCTGACGCAAGGTGCGCCACCGCGGTTAGGAATGTAAGTGCATCCATTGTGTCCCGAAGGAGGGACGTTGAGATCCTTTCGAAGAGTCTGTGATACAGTGGCTCTTCCGTTTAGAACCCGAGAAGACTCGCATTGGTTGGTTAAGATAAAAATCAAGACAGCCGCAACGACAAGAAAAGCATGTACTAAACACCTCATTGCAATGTATGAAGATGTAGATTGTTAAGGTTGGTGCGTATTTATATATGCGTTTGTGTGACAAGTTGAAGGGATATGAAAAGGACCTTTGTTTAAAACAACCTCGGGAACATTGGTCACGGGCTCTGGCGGCTGACGGCTGACGGCTATGCCATTTTGGGAAGCTTTTATTACAGCAAAACACCAACATGAACGCCGTTTTATTTGTCGGCAGTTGCATGCCACCAATCCTTTTCATGTTTGTTTACGTATGTATACAATTGCATCAGCAAAGGGGTTTGTTTTTAGGTCACTGCATCTGCATGCAACCACGTGAAATTAGAAAGAGACGTCCTGGCTCTAGGGATGGCAAACGGGCGGGGCGAGGATACCTGCTCCCCATCTTCATACCCACCTAAAATTTTCATATCCACCACCTACCAACCACCTACGACGGGTACAATTTTTAAATTCACATCTGCCCACACGAGTATATTCTCAAATTCATAACCACATTCACCTCCCAATTGGATACTCATTATCCATCTCGTACCTGTCTGTGCACGCCTATTAACCCACCTGGCAGCAATCATACACATAAAACATAAATTCAAGAACAACCACAAAATATAAATTACAAGCAATATCCTATAAAATTTTAAGATTTATAGAATGGCTTGTGAAATTACATCTAAATTCATAATAGTCCAAATTTATATGGTGGGTAAGATGCAGGGCGGGTAAAGTCTTAAATCCACCATCTACCCACTACCCATGGCGGATATGACTTTTTACATCCACAACTACCCACTACCCACCAAACTTATACCCATCTCAGCCCTAATTGGGACGGGTGCGGTACGGAATCCACGAAATTGTACCCGTCTGCCATCCCTACCTGGCTCCCATTTTGTTGGGAAATTTTAGCAAATATAATACAATTGGGGTGCAGATATTTCTTCTTCTTATTTTTCTGCATTTGATTTCATGGAATAAAAGTTTTAAATGCCTGCTTGCTGCAACTTGTGAAAGTGGAGCTTTCACTTTGTTTGTGCATGAGTCCTTTTAACTAAATGATCTTGTGAACGAACCCATGATCAGAAATCGAAAGCACTCATGTGTCATGAAGGAAAATAACATGAGCACGAGCTTGGGATTTTTTTAAAAGAGAAATAGATTGTCTGAAATCGAATAAAAATTTAATATCAATCAGGATCAAGACAAATTTTTTTCTCATTACACTACAAGCTTTTGGTGGAGGCAAATCTCTTAGAAATAGTATTTTTCATGCGAAATATACTAAAAATGAGTAGCAGTCGGAGCAGAAGCTGTGCCCTGGCAAAGGCATGGGAAGCTTCTAGAAAATATATTGGCAGATTTGGATGGGAATTGGGGTAGGTACTACATGCATGTATGTATGTATGAGATGCAAGAGCAGGATTGTAGTTCAATTGCATACGCTATTGTTTCTTTTATCAACAAGCATTTACATCTAGATAACCATATATATATATATCATACATACATGCTGCACAACGCAAATACAGAACCAGAAATATCAACAGAAATAATATACTCAAGATTATTTACGTATGATTATCGGCACTAACCAGCACATGTTCTTGCATCTACAGTCGAATCGGGCACATAACTGTGGTACTTAAATCCAAAGGCTGTCGGAATGGCAGCTTCGTTACAAGGAATCTCCAGGTCTTCTTCCTAGGATGATATATTTGCATGAACAATGTCCCCGCCCTCTTCTGCTGTCGTGACCATCGAGTTTCAGTTGAATCAATTCCATTTACAATCGTCATTACGTGTAACTCCCCGTTCAGAACAATAAAACCGAATGAAGTCTTACAAGCAGCTTTCCTTGGTACACCACACTCCTTTTGCCAACGATTTGAATCCATGTTGTATCTGCAGATAGATAAAGCGAAGATGAGTGTGCCATCATGACTAAGACCTAGAATAAGAATTCAGAATAAACAGAAACGCAAATAACTTCAAATTCGGGCTTTTCTTCACTGTAGAAGGAATCATGCAGTTTAATACAAGCATCCGAGTAAAAGGAACCAATAATTAAGTAACCGGCCCATATGTGTCGGAGTCCAGGAGATGCTGAAATGTAAGCTTATTCTCTTAAAAAACCAAGACTTGGCAAACATTATTGAGGAAAGACATAGATAAAATCTGTGAAGAATGCAGGGTGCAGGATTCCAGGGTATCAAATGATGAACCTGTCAAGTTGGCAAGAAAGTTTTTGTTTTTGTTTTTGCATGATACTATCACTAAATAATGGCACAAGCACCACAATTCTAAATTATAGTTTGTACAGTCATTCGAAAACTAGAAGAATTTCAAAACCCAGAAGCATACAGCTTGCAGTTTATTCTCACAACACAATAAAGTTGAGCATCTTTGCTATCAAAATATAGTAAAGTATTGCCGAATTAGAATCGAATAGGACACTCCAAAATATTTGACTAATCAGATTTTAACTACCGACTAATACAAATGAATTTACAACCTCAAATCTTGCAAACCGATAGTCGTATCCTCACTCAAGTGGTTCAGTACACGAATCAAATTCAAAACTCAATAAGAGCTAGTAACTAATCAAACAAGTACAATGAGTTGTAATAGATATTTCTGATAATATAAGGAAACACAATGTTCGATCTGTTTCGATATTTGAATTCGGTTGATAAATATGCTTTTACTAATGGTAAATTTATAATGTACTAAACTTGGATCCTAGCAAAACTATCAACTCATTGAAGCAGATGGCAACATTCCAGCTCTATCTCTAATATCCTCAAGAGAAAAGCAAATTTCTCCAAGAAGGCAATAAATTCAATGATACCAACATAAATGTAGTTATCTATCAAAAAGAAGAGCATGAATACCTGAGGATGTCATCATCATCGAGCATGAAAATAGCAGGCGGATTACCGCCTTCCTCCTCCTCGAGCACAACGATTTTCCCGAACCGAGGCGCCTCCCCTGCTCCCCACATATCCCCAAGTTCCCTCCACTTCCCCACCCCATTTTCCTTCAACTCCATCACCAAAGCATCCTTATAGTACTCGTCGACCGGGAACACACCCGAGACGGTTCTCGAATCTCCATACCCACCCATCACCCAAAATTCGCTCTCTTCCTCGTATCCTTTAACCGTAAACCCCACACAACCAGCTCGAAACCGAGGCAAACCGTCCAACGCTTCCCATTGATCTTTCTCCACGTCATACCTCTCCACCGAACATATCCTACTCCCGGCAGCCCTAAACACGGTGTGCCGGGACCCACCCCCGGCGACTATGATTTGATCGGCGCTGGGAATTGCGGCACAAGCGAAACTCCCGCGCGGGGAAATCATGGGCGCGAGGCGATCCCAGGAGGAAGTGACAAAGTTATAGCTGAAAGCCGAGGAAGAAGGGGAAGGACGGTCTAAGGGGAAAGTGCGGGTGTCGAAGAGGGAACCGCCGAGAACGTAGATGTGTGGGCCGAGAGAGACGGAAGTGAAATTGCAGAGGCCGTACTCGTGAGGATTGCAAGGCATGGGGGGTAAGGGACACCAGGCGAGGTGTTCGGGGTCGAAGAGGAAAGGGGAAGAGATGTGGGGATCTTCCGGGAAGATGCAGAGGAGGTGGGAGCGGCGGTTGTGACGGCGGAACGAAAGGAGCGTCTTGGATGAGAGGAAGAAGTGCCAGGGCTTGCAGGTGGGCTTGAGGCGGCAGTGGTGGGAGTACGGGAGGAAGGAAAGGATGAGGGCGGCGACGTCGTTTGGGAGGCCGGGGATTAGGGTTTGGGCTTCGTCGATTTCGTGAAGATTCGTCGATGGCGATGATGTTAGAATTGACATTTCCTTCTCTCTTTTCCCCCTCTTTCCTCTGCCAAAAAAAAATCCAATTAATTTCCCAGCAGCTGAATATTTGATCCGGGAAATCAAGGATTGGAAATGATTTTCCAGAAACGCAGGAAAGTAAAAGGATCTAAGCTCTAATGCTACACTTTGATGATACGTGTGTTGAATATTATAATTTTAGGTAAACTACACTGGTAGTCACTGAGTTTTTATGGTGCTTTAAATATGGTCACATAACTTTTAAAACAGTCAATCAAATTTTAATTCGTTTTGATTACGGTCACTCGTCAACTACAGTTAAAAAAATTGACGTGTTAACTTTAAAGGTAAACTACATTGGTAGTGACTGAACTTTTAGGTCACTTTTAATATGGTCACCGAATTTTTAAAATTTTTATTACAATCACTCAACTTTTAATTCGTTTTAATTATCGTTAAAAGAAATTGATGTGACACGTTAAGTCTAAAAATAAATGTTTTTACACCATATTGTCTCTCCCTCTTTTATTTTCTTCCACTAAACATGTTTATCTTCCTTTTCCATCATCCTCTATTTCTCCACTATAATCTTATAGTCTTTGTGAGGTAAATTTGTTCTACTACCTGTACCATTAAAAAACCTCTCAAGGCTATAGCTAGGGGTGATAACGAGCCGAGTTGAGCCCAAGCCTGATCAAGCTCGGCTCGAGGCTCATCGAGCTCTAAATTTTAGGCTCGAGCTCTGCTCGAAAATAACACTATTGGGCTCAGCTCGGAGCTTGTCGAATTCGACTTGGGCTCAGGCTCAACTCGAAATGAACAATTTTGCTATAGTTTTTTCTTTGGTTGGCTGTTGTTTGATTTTTTATTATATTTGGTGTGGTATCCATGTGATATTGACGTGTTGAACTATTTTCCTCCAATCTAGGTTTGGGGGGTTTAATGAGGCACACGTTAATATTTATATGTATGATTTCTTTCGCTAATAAAATCATACAGTTCAGATAAAAAAAACAACTAAGGAAAATGCCCAATCTATTTTCTCTAATTTATTTTATTGTTTTTCTTTTGTTAAACAGATTACTTTTAGTGCATATGTAGCATATATATATAATATATTATTATTCCGAGCATGTACGAGCTTTTCGAGCCGAGTCCGAGCCCTAGTTGAACTCATTCGAGCTGAGCTTTGACCGAACTTTGACCAAGCGAAGTCAAGTAGCTTGCGAGCCGGTCAAGCTCATTATCATCTCTAGCTATAGCCATCCTAATTTTTTTTACTGTAACAATCACTTAACCTAATTTTAGTGTTAGCAAAAACATTCCTTCCCACCTTTAGAGTATCCAAATTGCTTATATTTTTGGTAAAATGACAAAAGATGCCCCCAACGTTTGCATGTTTTGTCATTTGGCCCCCTATTCTTTTTTTTGGTCCAAATATGCCCTCAACGTTTGCTTGTTTTGTCATTTGGCCCCCTATTCTTTCTTTTGGTCCAAATATGCCCCCCAACGTTTCATTTATAGTCCAAATATGCCCCTGTTGGATGTAAACTGTCAATCAACTAACGGTCAACGGTTTATAAAAAAATTTTGACGTGGCATCAGCAGATCTTAATACGTGGCAAGTCCAGTCAGCATCAGCTGTTGAACGTCAGTTGACTGACAGTTTCCATCTAACGGGGGCATATTTGGACCAAATTGAAACGTTGGGGGGCATATTTGGACTACGAATGAAACGTTGGGGGCATATTTGGACCAAAAGAAAGAATAGGGGGCCAAATGACAAAACAAGCAAACGTTGGGGGCATATTTGGACCAAAAAAAAGAATAGGGGGTCAAATGACAAAACATGCAAACGTTGGGGGCATCTTTTGTCATTTTGCCTATATTTTTCTATTTTTTGAGAGTATACCTGTTTGAAAAATATTTTAACAAGACATAAAAATATGGTTATCTAAAATCCTTCCATGCATTAAAAAAGTGACATGTCAATATTATATATACCCATATCTAATTTTACTCCTCAATTTTAAATACCTTAACTACAAGGATAATAGCATAAAATATCATCTTTATTTTTGTATTATTTTCCCCAAAGTTTTCAATTAATTTTGAAAGTTGTTGAAAAATTAGAATGCAAAGGTGTGGAATGTTATACCCTGCCACCATACTATTATGTTTATGAGAAAGATTGTTCTCCAAAGAATGAACCAACCTACAACTATAAATAATATTTGGCTTTACAATAACGAATCTAATATGAGTTAAAATAACACTCAAAATTGGTCTGCATTTACTTTGTAAACTCTTAGAACTTTGTTGCATGGATCTTCTAGGAAGGACCTTCTTAGTCAAATGCTTTGTGTTTCCTAAAATTTTAGTATTAAGCATGCTACAATTATTTTAATTCCCAGTATATGTCCTCTTTTTACCGAGTTCATTATATTAAACATTATCATGTTCTCTATAATTATTTTCATAATCAGTATATGCCATTTTTCTAATGTTGCAGACAGTAGGACAATTTCATCTCACATAAGTTAAAAGATTATAAAGAAAAAATGAAAGAGGGAAAGAAAAGAGAGAGAGAAAAATATTTAGATGAAAAAAAAGAGGGGGCGAAAAAATAGGGTGGGAAAACACAATTTTCCGACATGCCCTATACCTCTAATACTATTATATTTAATTGCATTATTTTTCTACCGATAATGTATTAAATATTAACTTAATTTATACTATTTTAAATACATAAAATAATATAACTGAATATATTTTAAATATATCATAAATTAACATGAAAAATCATATAAACTATTAAATAATTGCAATACGATATAAACTGAATAGGAATAATCCAAAAATCACAGTCCTTAACTCCATAAGAACCAGATCTCTTATAATTAACATCATCTTCTTTTTGACTAGAACCACTTATTGAATTCTAAACTAACAAAAATTATAATTATATTTAACCAAAAAAACACAAACCTCTCTCAATTCTCTTAGTAGATCCTATTTTACTAGTTTATGTTTTTACCACGACTGATTTCATATACCACATTTACTTTGAACTTATAATAATTTAGGGTAAACTACATAAATGACCATTATACTATTAGAAAAGTCGCGATTTGACCACCTTACTTTTTTTCGAAGCAATTAAACCATCAAAATATTTAAATGGTATCAATGCGACCACCAACCGTTAAAAATAACAAAAAAGTAGACGGGACTGTTAATAAAATTGGTATAATTACACATTTGGTCCTTATTATTTACACATTCTATCAATTTAGTCCTAATTTATATTAATAAAATAAATTAATTGTTTAATTAGGTAGTGACACGTGTCAACACCTTATTGGAGGACTTAAATTATTTATATTTGATTTAATAAATTTATTTCTCTCCTCCAATCAGGTGGTGACATGTGTCACCACCTGTTTAAAGGAGAAAAAATGACTTCAAGCTATATGCTTGACAGGGGAATCAAATCCAGGCATCCAAGTGTAACTAGTAACAACATAACCACTGCACCAAACTCAATCTTATGCTTAAATTTACTCAATTAGATATATATGTCTTATGTTTCTACATTTATTCTTTTAATTCAACGTATATAATCATCGAATTAATTTCACATATATAATATTAAATGCTAAACCATAAATCCTAAAGTCCAGAAACTAATCCAGAAATTAGTATTATATATGTGAAATTAATCCAGAAACTATTTGAAGCATTCCAAGCTTATGTGATTGACACCCGAAAGTCTTATTTTATTTTATTTTATTTTTTGAAAGAACACCCGAAAGTCCAATTTGAAGCTAAAATATATACCAATTATTAGAGTGTCCAGATATGTTCGCAGAAAAATTTGGGATTACCTCATGATCGAGAAGAAGAATTTGGAATTGAGGTGCAATCGAAGATTACTTAGGTCTCGATTGTTTCTTATCATATATCTTAGGTGGAATTAAAAATTCACTTTCCAATACACTTTCCATATATATGAACATGTTTAATTCAACATATATAATCATCGAATTAATTTCATATATATATCTCAAGTGTAACAAACCATAAGTGTTTATGGTTTTAGTATTTAGTGTTTGGGGTTTAGTATTTAGCATTTAAGGTTTAGGGTTATTATGTGAAATAAATTCGATGATCGTGAAATTAAAGTTTAGAGTTTATGGTTTGGGGTTTGAAGTTTATATTTTAGTATTTAGTTTTTTGGGATTATGGTTTAGCATTTAGTTTTGGGGTTTAAGGTTTATGGTTTAGTAATTAGTTTTGGGGTTTAGGGTTTATAGTTTAGCATTTAGTATTATATATGTGAAATTAGTTCGATGATTATATATGTTGAATTAAAAGAATAAATGTAAAAACATAAGACATATATATCTAATTGAGTAAATTTAAACATAAGATTGGGTTTGGTGCAGTGGTTATGCTGTTGCTAGTTACACTTGGTTGCCTGGCTTCAAATCCCCAATTTAGTATATTGCTTGAAGTCATTTTTTCTCCTTTAAACAGGTGGTGACACGTGTCACCACATGATTGAAGGAGGGAAATAAATTTATTAAATCAAATATAAATAATTAAAGTCCTCCAATAAGGTGTTGACACGTGTCACTTCCTAATTAAATAATTTATTTATTTTATTAATATAAATTAGAACTAAATTGAAAGAATGTGTAAATAATAAGAACCAAATGTGTAATTATACCAATTTTATTTAACAACCCCATCAATTTTTCTGTTATTTTTAACAGCTGGTGGTCACATTGATACCATTTAAATAGTTTGATGGTTTAATTTGTAACACCCGGGTTCGGGGGTCGGGTGGAAATAATAATTTAAAAATAATTCGGGTTTCGGTTCTTAATTTTTAAATAACAAAATAATGGTTTGGGCCTCGGGTTTTAAGACAAATAAAATTTAGTTGGACCATTTTCAAAACCAGCCCAAATTTACCATGGTGTCATCCATTGTAGTTCCCTTAATTCATTAGGGGCATTTGGGTCTTTAGCCTTTTAATTTCAAATAAACCTAAAATAATACTTTGAGTCATCTTCTTCCCCTCTCTCTACTATTCACTCCAACGTCAAACCCCCCCCTCTCCTTAGGTTACTATTTCATCCAATGTCTTACTCGTTTTGAAGAATTTCGCAAAGGTAAACACGTATTTGACTTACCCTTGTTATTCCCTACAAGTTAATACCATTTGTTTTCATTTTTGGACATGTTTTGAGATTTGAAGTTTGGAGGATTTTAGATTAAAAATGTTGTCTTTGGGGTCTTTAACTTAAGCTTTCTATTTGTTTAAGTTATATGAGTTGCCAACAACCAAAAGGGGTCCAACAAAACCGATTTTTACAATGTTTTATTAAATTTCCGGATTTGGGTGAAAATGAGGTTTTTGAGAGGTTTTAGGTTGAGTTTTGGGGGTGTTTTAGGTGGAATCTTGAGGGCTGATGGTTAGGGTATATGTAAGTATTGTTTAGAAGGCTTTAGGGAGTAATTTGAGGGTTGAAATCAATGGTTTTGAGGGGTGCTTAAGGGCTACTCGGATTTTAGAATTTTGAGCTTGTTTTCAATGAAAAAATTGAAGTCTTGTGCTTGGTGTGTAATCCGGGTTGATTATTTTAGAACATGGACTGATTTGGGATTTGTTTGCTTGGTGTTGGAATGTTTAAAAACGAGAAATTTGGTTGGTGGAGCTTCGGGGACAAATCCGGGGATTTCGGAGTCTTGAGCTTGGTCTTCGATCTTCTCTTGGGTAGCAACGGTGAGTAGAATTATTGGTTTTTACATTGTGCTCGATATGGATTCCTTTGGGGTTTGGGTGGAACCTTGGGAGGTCACCTAAACCCGTGTGTAAGCTTCTCTACTCTCATGTTGTTGTGATATGTTGGTTGTGTATACGTTGTGATTATTGAATGCATCTTAAGTTGTTAATGTTGTAGTCGTGTTGAGTTCGTGCCTCACGTGATGGTGGTCTAAACTACGGTGATGTGTAGTCCCACCGGTAGTGACTAGTAGGGTAGTACTTTGATGTGTAGTCCCATTGGAAATCCACTAGTCGAAACGGTGATGTGTAGTCCCACCGTAAGTGTATGTTGGTTGTGCTTGTGCAAACCAAGTGTTGTGGTTGAGATAGACCCTTGTGCATTCCATTGCTTTCTTGCATATAAATCGTGTTTTGGAAAACCTGCATGTTGTGAATTGTAGAGCCCCTCTCACTAAGCTAGTTGGCTTATGCTCTTTTTGTTTCCAACGTGCAGATCGTTAGAGTTCGGGAGGCGAGCGGGCGAGGGAGGAGCTTTTGGAGTTCTCAAGCAAGTTTAAGTATGGTTTACTTTTGTAATAATGCCTAGACAATGGGGTATAGAGTTTTAGGAGTTGGGGTCAAACTCCTTAGGAGATTATGTTTGAGCATGTTAAACTCATGTTGTGTTATGCTTTTGCTTCTTGGATTGTGGCCTATGATTCTCATGTCGTTTATTTGTATATGCCTAAACATGTATGTTGTTGGCTTATGTATGCTTATGCTTGACTACCATGTGCATGATGCCTTATGCTTGCTAAGTATGCTTCTTTGTGAAATTGCATGAAGTCTTGATATGTATGATCCTTGCTTGATTTAATGCCTTGTAAGCTAAATCCCAATTGTGATTTGTTGTATGTATGATTGTGTGTGCTTAGGAGCGTCCATATATGCATCTAGAGTCGTGGCTGGGGTTGCCAAGTTCGGAATCGAGGAATTGCAGAGCAGGGGTATCGATACGGCTAGTCCCGTATCGATACGACCTTCTTGTTTCAGGCCTCGTGTTTCGATACGCGAGGGGGCGTATCGATACTATTTTGGTCACTGGAGCTACTGTCCATCTCGGTATCAATACGGGCCTTTAGAGTATCGATACGGTCATCTTAGCGTTGACCGTGGGAAGTCAACCGTTCAAGAGGGTATCGATACACTCATTGGGCGTATCGATACGGTCTCCACGGGTTGACTCTGACCATTTGACCTGGTCAAGGTGTATCGATACCGCCTGCAGTTAAGTTTAAAATTGGGCTGTTAAATGTAGTTTTAGGTTCGTTTGATTGTCTCGTGTATGTTGTTCCGTTGTTTGATCACTTAGGACTTTAATACTCCTCTAGACAAGATTAAAATGGAAGAAAAAAATAGAGTTGCTAACCGAAGGGGAGCCTTAATGGGTTTCACTTCGGTTTTCCCCGTGTAGCCCATTCGGACCGGTCATCCGGCCAGACCGGGACGAGGGGGTTACATAATTGCTTCGAAAAAAAAGTAAAGTGATCAAATCACAACTTTTTTAATAGTATAGTGGTCATTTATGTAGTTTACCCAATAATTTAAAACCTAAAAAAGTTTACGAAATTGTATTTATAAATATTATATAATTATATTAAAATTTTGTTATCAATAATAATAAATAAATATTTATTTGTTTTAAATTATGGATAGAAATATATTTAAAAATTAAATATAAACATAAAAATATAAATTATATTTTTAATTGGATTTGTGTTAATTTTATAAATTTAATTATTTAATGTTTTTGGATTTGGGGTGGGGTAAGATTATATTTTGGGTTTGAATTTTGATTTGAATAATGGGTATGGTATTTGTTTTGGTTTGGGCTTTAATTAGTGAACTTGTGCTTTAGATAATATTTTTGGATTTAGGTTTTAGTACAGATATTTTGAAAATATATAAATTTAGGGTCTGTTGGTCGGAGAAATTCTGCATTATCGCGTGTAATATAAAATTCTGGAATAGTATAACCATGTTTAGTTTACAAATATTATCGTCATGGGATAATATAACATTACCAACATTTTGAATGTTTTTACCCCTAAAATTACTTGATTTTCCAACTGAATCCTTTTTTTAAAACTTTGTTTATTCGCTAACAGAATCAAAATTAATTGGATAAATGGTTTCAATCGTTCCATGGCCGTTTATGACGGGTTCGGGTTGCATCTTGCTTGAAGACACGATTTCTATTTTTTTACATTCAAATTATCAGTGTATGCTAATCATATCCCATGTTAATAAAATTGTTATAAATTTATTAATTCTCATATAAACACTGATGCGACATAAACTATAATTTGAGGATGAAATTTGAATACTCAAAAGTTTAGGGACCAATTTACAGCAAAGGTCATAATTTGGGGATGAAATTGAAATATTCAAAAGTTTGAGGGTCAATTTAGACTAAAAATCATAGTTTAGGAACGAAATTGAACCATTAAAAATTTAAAACTAATTTAAAATGAATGTCATAATTTAGGAAGGTGTGATACAACTAACTTCAATATTCGTCCAAAATAACCTACTCTTTAATATAAAAATGTTGGCCTGCAAATACAAATAACATATGATAAAATGCATGCGCACGCAACACATTTTGATAATATAATTAGTACAGTTGTTATTACAAGTTCTTATATTTTAATTTTTAATACAATTATAGGTGTTTTCATCTATTTATTTGCAGTTTAAATATTTTTTTTAAATATGTTGGTGTGATGCAATGGTAACATCTGTTCAAATTTTCTTAGTTTTTTTTTAAAAAAAGGCATACACAATATGACAACACTGGTGCTCGAACTCAGATCACTAAAATAATAAACATCATCTTTTACCACTGGAACACAAGGAGTTGAGCAAAGTTTAAATTTCTAAATTTCTTTAACTAAAGCCATTGGGTTAAGATATTCCATTAATGTGACAAAATAATCAGAACCATGATAGTAAATTATGAATCTGATTGTGACACAAAGATGATGTGTTTCCATTAATTATGGTGGGAAAAAGGTTTCACCTGAGGACAAATACAAAGTACAAAAATACACATTTTCCCTGTCATTATTAAAATATTAAAACAGTATAAAAATATAAAGATCTTGTGGTCATAGATGTTCATTTGTTTTACCCCTTTTGTAGGTTCGAACCTTGGCATTTTATCCTTTTTGTCGATTCGAGCGGAGATTTAAAAATCGGACCGCGACCGTGATATTGGGCGCCGTGATATAGCGGTCGCATCGCCGTCCAAAATCTCAATTGGGGTAAAAAACGGTCCGCGATCGCTGCAATTCAGTTGTTTTTGTCCGAAACCGCGATATAAGGCTGCAACCGCGATTTAAAACCGATTTGAGTTAATTGAATACTCATAAACATTCAAATAGGGTTTGTGATATGCTCTAACCCTAGATTGGAGTATTCTCAATCTCACATAAATGGTTTATGAAAGGAAAAAAGAAACAATGGATGAAAAGGGGAAGGGAGGTGACAAAAGGGAGACTGCTTTTAAGGAAAAAGGTTAGATGAAAGCAACAAGAAATAGGTTAAAAATGGCAGACAAATACCACATAAAAATATCAATTACTGCCAGCTAAAGATGGATCCACCACCTCAGCCGGCTAGCTAACAACAAAACCTAAGACTTTTGTACTCACTTACCCAATGCCTATGTCTTTTATTTGTCCCTTGTCTATTCTAATAATACCCACCTTAATCTCCAACAAGCTAAACTTCCCTGGTGAGAATTTGAGTGTCCTAGTTAACAATTTCCATGGAAGCCAACCATCTACGAGACTCGACCGATAAATCCGAGCAAAGCATCGACGACACACACACCGGTAGTCGCTCCTACGGGTGCCTGTTTTGCAAGAGAGGGTTCACTACAGCACAAGCCTTAGGAGGGCATATGAACATCCATAGGAAAGACAGAGCCAAGATCAGGCCTAGTTCAGTTCCCATTCTACTTTCAGGCAATAAAGTTGATGAGAATTACTCAACCCTTAAGTCCTATTCTTATCAGCCACATTACTCCATAGCTCCTGAGGTACATGTAAGTTACCAAGCTATTTTTCCAGTTTCAGGTTGGGGTTTTAGGCCCCCACACACGGCTGAATTGTTTGTAGACAATTCACAGCATCTGAATCGGAGTCTTAGCTTGCGAATCGGCCCGTCCCGTGTAGACGACGGACATCGGAACAAGAAGGCCGATGGAAGTATTGAAGAAGATGAATTAGACTTGGAGCTTCGATTAGGTCATGATCCATAGTACACATATATATGTATAAAGTACCAATAATTAGCTTGCTCTATGTACAGTAGTTGTGGACATATATTCTTTATAAAGCACAGGGAATAAGAAGAATAAATTACATGCAGAATGAAGATGGAAGGCTGCGAGACGGATTCTGTAAGATGTTCTTTTTTATGTGCTCTTCTTATTGAGTACTTAAAATTCTCAGTTTTTTCATGTTTTAGTGAAGTTTTGAACTTGAAATATTGAAATTATTCTATAATTGTCAGCTATTTTCTTATATTTGTAAAGTTTTTGAATTTACAGAAAACCCTAATTTGTTTTGCAGAAGAATGAAGGAAAGAACAAAAAAAAAACTTGTTTGGTAGGGTTTGGGGTGTACTATATAGTTTAAACCTAATTGCAAACCCTAATATATATATATATATATATATATATATTAAGCTTGTTTCTGTTTCACTGAATTAAAACCTAGTTTGGCGTCCGGGAAAATGCCCTTTCATTTCAGAACTTTTTGATATTTTCTGCAATGGGTTCTATTGTTCATTAAAGGAAATTATTGATGTAAGCGCACTGAATGTCAAATGTTTGGGTTCTTAAGTTTTCTGGTTCAAGTTTTTCAATAACTTTCAACACTATCATATTTTCGTTTACATGAGCATAATTAAGTAATATCAAAATCATTCTTTCTTTTAAATGAACATGTTGGGATCTTGTGATTTTTTCAGAAAATGTTTACAAATTGTTGTTCATCAGACTATTAGTTGAACATCAGCCTAAAACGGAGTACATACACCCAAAATATACAAATTAATATTAATTATTGAGAGTTTTAAACTTTCTAATAAATGACACTTCACATACTCTTTCAAAAAAATATTTAAATCCCTCAATATAACCGATTTTCAAACTTATTTTTTTCCTTTTTCAACAAAGTTTTTGTAATTTGATCCTATATCGTTCGCTAATTGGATTAATTGAATACTTCAGGCTCTAGTAGATCATCATGTATTATATATGGTATATTTTATACATAATGGTAGAGGTGCAAAATAAGTTTGAGTATGGACGTGTCAAGTCGAGTTTAAAAAGCTCGAGTAAGAAAATATTTAGATCCAAAAATATTTGAGTTTGAAAAAGTTCATACTTGATCTCGTCCGTTTACATCAATTGAGAATACTAATTAAATCTTAATTTGATTTCCATTTATATTTAAAAAGACGTGAGTTTGAATGCAATTTTTTTATGTATTTCAATGTAATAAATGTTGAGAAATGAAGGCGTTGATATGTTGTCAATGGAGGTGTTGTGGTTTTTTTTAATATGCTGGTGTGATATAAGGGTAATATTTGTTTAATTTCCTTAGTCTTTTTTAATAAGGCGCACACACTGTGCAGAATTAGTGCTCGAACCCGAGTCATTTAGATGAATTACATCATCATTTTTCACTGGGACAACAAGAGGTGAGCGGTGTTGTCGTTTTTTATTATTGGGTGACTTTTGAGTTTTGATTTAGAAGTCTATGTCTTTCAAGGATGGAAATCGTCTACCCCTAACTATGCTTCCATTGGTGCCTTTATTTTAAAATAGAGGTTTTAGGGTTTGGGGTTTAAGGTTGGGATTAGGATTAGGGTGTAGCAAATTAGGGTTATGATGTATTTTTTAGGATTTAGAGTTTAAGATATGAAAATTAGGGTTAAGGCTTAGAATTTAATTTTTAGGTGTTTTTTAGTAGGGGACATATAAATAGGCATGGTTAGAGGCAGAAAATTTTTACTCCTTCAATGTATTATAACACATTATGCCACTTGCAATGCATACATGTATGTATGTAATTCTAGTACACAACAAAGCATACATACGTGTGTTGTAATCTGCTAAAAACAGAAGCATTATTCAAATATGTGTGGGGTACTAATTACTAAATCAAATCCAGTAAATAAAGCAGAATTGAGATGTGGGTTGCTCGGTTAACACCCATCGTGTCTTCCACGACAAATTCTCAGACCAATTCTTTTTAGACACTGCTTTCCCCTCATAATTCTGTCACATTTCAAACCAGAAATGCTCACCACCACCATTTCTTGTCAGCTTATGCACATTCAGGGAATGTCTCCTTTTACTTTGTTTGGAATTGCATTAGCATTTAGCACTGTTTGATCTGTGAAGTGATATGATTCATGAATCATGAAGCTAAGTGTGATAGAACAGCACTATTACTATAAAGCTGACAGCTGCAATTCATTTCCATTTGCATGCACTGTGTATGCATGATGTATGAAAAGTTCACACAATTTCAACCCATTTCTTATCAGAATATCCAAATATTTGTCTGTTTTATCTTTCCTCAATCATTCAAAATCCTTACTTCTTGAATGTGACTCCATGTTCTTTCTATGGTGGATTGAGATTTAGGACAACTAGTAAGGCCTGGTTTCTGTAAGATAAACCTAAGTTCTGCGTGTCCAAGATTATTCTCCGAGACACAATTTGATGTTTAGGTCAACATAGAAGAAAGATTATTCTTTATTTCACAAACTAGAAGTAATAGTGGAAGACGCTAAGAAATATGGATGGATATCCTCTGCCCTTTTCGGTGCCTCTACTTATGCTCTCATGCTTCAAATTAGGTTTAGGGTTTAAGAAATTTAAAGTATTGTGTATTTTTTAGGGTATAGAATGTAGGGTTTATGATTTAGAATTTAGGGTTAGGACTTAAAATTTAATTTTATAGTATTTTTTAGTGTTGGGGCATAAGCAGGGACAAAAATTTTATACGAGAAATATAAGTGACTTTGTGGGAAAAAAATTAATTTAAAAATGACTGTATAAAGTTGTCGAATGTGCAGACAACTTTCCTTTTCATGATGTCGAAATTTTTTAACGACATGTAAAAATACTTTTCAAAACCAACAAGCAGACCCGTTTTTGAGATTTTAGTGGCCCATGGGCAAACTTAAAAAATAGGATCCTAATTAAGGGTGAACGCTCAATCGAGTTAAATTGAGTAAAAAAATTTCAAGTTATGCGAGTTTACGAGTCCTTACGACTCGAACTTAAAAATTTATCTACTAAATACTAAAATTTTGAGTTATTAGAATTTTTAATTTACAACTCAAACTTTATTTGAATTTTTTTTTAAGTCAAGACGAGTCGAGTCGGAAAAAATCAATTTTTTCGAGTCGAGTGAAGTTTTGCTCACCCTTTCCCCTAATAACGAGTATTGGAATTTTTTTTTGAAATTAGACCCTTAGTAACAAATGATATATAAAAAAATGGGTCCCTATTAACAAAATTTGAAAAAATGAATTTTAAGAGTATTCTTGTAATAACAAATATAGGGAAAATAGAAACCTAATAACAAGTATTGAAAAATTAAAATTTAAGAGTATGCATCTAATAATAAATATTAGGGAAAATAGACCATAAATAATAAGTATTGAAAAAAAATTGGACTCGTAATAACAAGTATCGGAAAAAATAAAATTTAAGAGTAGGGCCCTAATAACAAATATTAGAAAAGATTGGCCTCATAATAACAAGTATTGAAAAATTGGCCTCATAATAACAAGTATTAAAAAATTTGTACCCTAATAACAAGTATTGATTTTAACAATAAATAATAAAAAAATGGGCCCCTAATTACAAGTATTCAAAAAATGAGCTTATAATAACAAGTATTGGAAAAAAATTATACCGCTAATAAAAATATCGAAAAAAAATAAAATTTAAGAATAGAACTCTAATAACAATTATTAAAAAATTAAATTTTAAATAATAAATATTAAAAAATATTAAACCTTAATTATAAATTTTCGAAAAAAATGGGCCCTGGGCGGGCGCCCCTATTGCCCATGCACAGGGACGGCTCTGCCAACAAGGGTGCACATTGCACTCTTAAGGAGAGAACGTGAGTTCGAACTTTAGAAACGACTTTGTTAAAAGGGACAATCACGCACTCCGAACATGAACCGTAAAACGAACATATATATATATATATTTCACCAGCTTAAATGTGCAAAATACCGGAAAACAAGGCTTGAGGTAAGAAAGTGTGCTAGCACCGGCCAATTCAGGGCACTTAAAAATAATTATTCTTACTTTTATATTTTAATTTTCTTTAATTTATCAAGTGAATAAATTAATCTAATAATAAAAAAATAGTTATTTTTAAAATCTCAAAATTTATTTTTTTAAAATTTAATTCTCCTTTTATTCTTCTCCAATCTAACGATAAAAAATAAATAATACAATATTCTTCAAATATTTTTGTATTTATTATTCAAAATTAAGCTCCATATCATTCTTAATCGCTCACAATTCAATTCTTTCTAATTTTTCTTAATAAAACATTAAAAAAATGTGTTTGACAAATTTTAATCATGATTCTATATTTCATTAATGAAATATTAAATTAATTGTTTAATGAAACGAGACATATTTTTTTATATAGGCAAAATGACAAAAGATGCCCCCAACGTTTGCATGTTTTGTCATTTAGCCCCCTATTCTTTTTTTTTATCTAAATATGCCCCCAATGTTTGCTTGTTTTGTCATTTGGCCCCATATTCTTTCTTTTGGTCCAAATATGCCCCCCACGTTTCATTCGTAGTCCAAATATGCCCCCAACGTTTCAATTTGGTCCAAATATGCCCCCGTTAGATGGAAACTGTCAGACAACTAATGTTCAACAACTGATGCTGACTGGACTTACCACGTATTAAGATCTGCTGATGCCACGTCAAAATCTTTTTATAAGCCATTGAACGTAAGTTGATTGACAGTTTACATCCAACAGGGGCATATTTGGACTATGAATGAAACGTTGGGGGCATATTTGGACCAAAAGAAAGAATAGGGGGCCAAATGACAAAACAAGCAAACGTTGGGGGCATATTTGGACCAAAAAAAAGAATAGGGGGCTAAATGACAAAATATGCAAACGTTGGGGGCATCTTTTGTCATTTTGCCTTTTATATAATAGTTTGTATTTTAATTTTTCGTTCGGAACTCTAAAAATATTTGAGACGGTTTTGAGAATAAATACGAATTTCGAGCATAAATGACAAAACACACATAAATAAGAAAAAATGAGAATGGGTTGAAGGGTAACTGAAAGTGAAATAAAATCAGATATGAGAGAGAATACAAAGACAAAGAGAATGTGGGGGAAACTGTTACCTTTGCAGGGAAAAATGATGATGGGGTTGATTGATTACTTGATTTGATATACCTTGTAGAATTATCAGATAAAACCAGCTAAATCAATTGGGCCAAAAAGCCCAATAAAATGTCGTTCAGCTCAAGGCATGGTTGGTAGATTTAAGGAATCCAAATATGGTTAACTTATTGGTTATTTTATAGTTAGGATTGATTGAGACCATGTTAAGATCATAAATTAGGGGCGAGTATTTGATTAAGTTAAAAAAATAAGTTATTCGAGTTGATGAGTTACATTTTAGAACTTAAGTTTTACTTGAAATTTTTCGAGTTGAGTTTATGAAATTCGAGCTAAGTTTTTGTTCAAATTTAATTGTAAATATTTATAAAGTTCGACTAAATGATTTCCTATGACCATATACGATACACATATATATTTCTTCGTACTTTTTTTAATTCGAATCGAGTTTTGCTCACCCCTATTGTGAATTACAGCTGAGATTATATCATAATCAGGCTAAATGTTTTAACATCGGCGAGAAGGGATTCTTATGATGTGAGATCAGACCATGTGCTTGGATGAGGCTGCAACTTAGACTTGCATGCACCCAACTATAAATGCTGAGTGGCTACAAATTATTTGCGTAATTTCAATTCCCCATATCAGCTTTCAGTATTGAAAATCTGGTTTGGTTTCTTTCTTGCAAACCGCCATTTTCCTCTATCAGGGAGTGACGTGAACCTTATTCGCTCTGCTATTTCCAGCTGTTTCTGGATTTCTGTGTTATTATAATGCCTTAACATCCTCATGAATTGCTCTTTTTAAGTTTCCGTTTTATGAGGAAGACATACGCATATGATCTTGGTACGTATTAGTGGAGACACGAGGGCAGTAAGCGTGCGCAATGGCGGCAAGGAACATTGAACTTTCCGACAACCAGGGGACAGCAAAGGAAAAGGCAAAAGGGGTGTGGAAATTAGATCGAGTTTACAACAAATGCCAAAGGAATCTGCCTCAAAACATCCATCTTATGCTCCACGTGTTTACTTTCACCAAGGGGATGTAATGATCGTCCCAAAAATATATATATAATACACGGTGAAAACCTAAGCGTCTTAGTTTTAAGGTTTATTGACTTTAGGGTTTAGAATTTAAGAGCAATTGTTAAAATTTAGGGGGTTTGGATTTATGGTTTAAAGTTTAGGGTTTAGAGTAATATGTTTTAGGGCTTAAGATTTAAAGTATAAATCCTAAATTTTAACCATAGACCCTAAATTATATTCACAAACACTAAATTCTAAACTACTAAACCCTACACCCTAAACCCTACACCCTAAACACTAAAACTAAGGCGCTTGTGAAAAGTAAAAGTTTCCACCGTCGGTGCATCAAATAATTATTTTAAGGGTTTAAGGTTTAGATGTTTAGTTTAAGGTTTTACGGTTCAGAGTTATAGATTTTGGGGTTCTTAATTTAAGGTTTAATGTTAGAATTTATAATACAAAGTTTAGAGTTAGGGTCATGTTTTAGAATTTTAAATTTAGAATTTAAGGTATAGAGTTAGAAATTTAGATTTTATATTATAAAGTTTAAATGAGAATGCTGGTGAAAAAAGTTTGCACACACAAGGATGGATCGGGAGGAGTACTGAGGGGCAGCGGAATCTCCTAAAAATTTCAAATTCTTATATAATTCATGTATTTTCTATTGATGATTTAAGTTCGTACTCACTAAAATTACAAATTTAATATCTCTACATTTTTAATACAATTTATTAACCGTTTACATATTCTAACATAAAATCTCATGTGTATGTACTTATACTATACACACGTAATACCAAGGAAGATTCTTCAGGTTAAAACTCATAACAATCTTAAAGCAAGCACACCGATGCTCATGTTTCAAAAAAGTCAGAATCTAAACTTAACTTCATCAATATAGATACCAGAGTTTATTATTACAAAATTTAATTAGATTTATAATTAAAATATATACATAAACTTAAACTAAACTAAGTATAAATATAAATAACCTCATACATAATAAAACTTAATCAACCTAAAAATTAAATTCGAACTCGCGTATAATATCCATATACGACAAACTCAAAGTTAAAACAAGTATATCAATGTTCTAAAAGAGTAAGTACATTTAGTTTAATGATTAAAGTAAATGCAGTTAGTCGGTTGATTAAGCTGTTCTTTTTTTTAATTTTTTTTAAATAAGATTAAAATTATAATTAAGATATGTCAAAAAAGAACAACAACATTAGCCAAATGCACTAAAAAGGCGTTGTAAATCACTCGAGTGGTTGTCGGTAGGCATGAACGGCAGGTGAAACAAAAAGTAGCGGTTTCAAGGTGCGGCGGTCGGCGGAAAAAACAGATAAAAATTCATACAAATCAAACTTTGTAATAAAAAGGAATTTCTATTAAAAAAATTAAATAAAAAGGAATTCAAATAACATAATCCCAAAGTCCAAAAAATCATATAGTAATTTGGTCTATACCCATTACAAAAACAATCCCCATATTGCATGAAAACCATTATTAAATGTTTCCTTAGGACCCTACATAAAGGCCCTTCACACTTCTTATAACCCTACACCCTTTTGTTTGTGCCCCTTGGTACCCTTCCAATAGCCCCATTTCCTAGTGTACTCGTGTGCTTTCAAATTCTTCTATGATTGCTATATTCTCCACATTCTTTGTTTTCTAACTTATCTTTCTCTTTTCCTTTTTTGGTTTCACCATGGCTTCACCATCCGGCACTGCCACTGGAACCGGCTCGCATTGCGGTGCATGCAAGTTCCTGCGACGGAAATGCCCCTCCGACTGTGTCTTCGCTCCTTACTTTTGCTCGGAACAAGGCCCCGCAAGGTTCGCAGCCATTCACAAAGTGTTTGGGGCGAGCAATGTGTCGAAATTGTTGCAGAATATCCCGGCTCACGATCGTTGCGAGGCAATCATCACCGTCGCTTACGAAGCTGAAGCGAGAATTAGGGATCCCGTTTACGGTTGCGTTGCTCAGATTTTCGCCTTACAACAACAGGTTTCAATGATCTTTCCCCCCTTTTTTCCCATGCTAAATTCATATTCTGATATTGTATTGATTTTCACAGGTTGCATGCCTGCAAGCTCAGTTGATGCAACTGAAAGGCCAAGTAGCTCAAAACAATGCTGTGAACTCATCGCATAACACAGAAGAAAGTCAGCGGCAAGGAAATTACCTTTATGGTGTGCCTTGCATTCCAAGTTACCACATGAACCCTATCTCCCCACAAAGCTCACTTGAGTCTGTTGAACTCAACAGTGGTGAGAGTATGAATCTTCAAGAAACACAGAGCAGAGATGAGGAGTTTTGTAATCTGAATTTTCCTGAGAAGATGATATCATACAATAATGGTGATTTGGGTGAGCTTCAAGCACTTGCCCTTAGAATGATGAGGAACTAAACTCTTCATCCTTTTAGGATTTTTTTCTGAACATCTTTTTTTCAAACAATTTTTCCCTTTTCTTAACCAGATTACCTTCACCTAACAAGGGATTTGGCCTAAGATTCACAAAAACAATCCACAGCAAATGATATTGTTCTTTAAAATCATCAAAAAGACAACAACATAAAAAACACTCTCAACTCATAAATAAGAAACTTGAGTTTTATAATTTCAACAATTTGAACTCAAACCAATATGCAAATGCAATCACTTCTCTAGTAGAAAATCTCCAGACATCAATGCTAAATTGGGTTTGTACTTAGTAGCATTTCTGCTACTCAAAATGCTTTGTCCTCCATGTAAACAATTTATTTTACATGCTAGCTCTGTTTCAAATCTCATAAATGAAACTTCACAAGGAAATTTTATATGTTAATTAGATAAAATTTGCATGCTTACCAGTCTGTTAGAAGAATTTCGTTCCTCAGCTTTGATAGAGATGCTGCACTTAGTCATCCTGTATGCCATGGAAAACAAAAGGCTATAAGTCAACAAAAAGGGAATAATCTTATTACAAGTTTCAAGAGTTTACCATTGCCCAAGCCTTCCAACTACATCTAATTCTTGTTTTTGTTTCACTAGAGCTCTTTGCAGAGACTTTCCTTGCAAAGGGATCAATCATATGCCCCGGACGCGTGAAATTTCAGGATCCGTGGTTGGTTTTAGATGTCATGTCCTCTTATGAAGACTAAACTTCTATATCAAAGACCCAAGTTGGTACATAGCTGGCTAGCTTCAGTTGCACGTCTAATTCGGCCAGAATCGAGTAGATCTCAACTTCGGCATACATGTTAACTAAAAGAATGTAATAGCCACTATTGTATGGCTCTAAAACCATCAGTTCATCCAGAGCAACCTGAGCAATTTCCAAATTCTTATGAAGCTTACACCCACCTAACAATGCACCCCAAATAACAGAATTCGGTTCCAACTTCATGCTCCTTATCAAAAAGAGAGCATCTTCGAGCAACCCGACTTTGCTCAATAGATCAACCATACATCCAAAGTGTTCGACTCCAGGGGGATCGAATAATCACCACTCATGCTTAAAAACATCTGACGGCCTACTTCGACTAATCCTGCATGAGTGCAGGCACTAAGAACACTAACGAAAGTAACCCCATTTGGTTCAACATGCTGCCTCTCCATCCTGTCGAACATTGCCAGTGCTTCTACTGCATGACCGTGAACTGCGAGCCCATCGATTACTGAATTCCAACAAAACAGGTTTCTCTCTCTTAATTTAAAGAACACGAAAAGAGACCTCTCTAAACTCCCGCATTTAGCATACATATCAATTAATGCAGATCCTATATAGACATCGAGATCAAATGAGTTTTGCATTAAATAATTATGTATTTCTTTTCCCGTCTCGAGTGCCCCAAGATGAGCACAAGCTGAAATAACACTTGCCATGGTCACTTCATCTGGACTGACCTTATATCTCCTCATTTCCTCGAAAAGAGCTAATGCTTCTCCGAACTGCTTGTTCCGAGAATAACAGTTGATCATCGTTGTCCAAGAAACCGTATCCTTTACAGGCATTTGATTGAATAATATCTCAGCTGACACTACATCCCCTACTCTCGCATACCCATCGATCATAGCATTCCATGTGGCGGTACTCCACTCGGGAGTTTCATCAAACAATCTCCTCGTAGAACCCAAATCCCCAGCCTTCAAGAAACCCAAGATCATCGCTGTCCATGCAAAAACATCTCTTTCAGGCATTTCATCAAACACCCTTCTCGATTCAAAAATTTTCCCAACACTCGCGTAAAAATCAATCAAAGCAGTTTGAACAAAGACATGTGACGTAAACCCATGTTTCCAAACATGGCCAACACTTTCTCCGAACCCAAATTCAGAAACCAAACAACAAGCCTTAACTAATGAAGAAAAGGTTAAACTCGTGGGCCAAACTCCAGCTCGGAGCATATGTCTGTAACAATCAGAAGCTGCCAAAGGATCATGACAATGAGCAAGACCTTTGATCAATGCATTGTAAACAAAAACATTGGGGTTTTGCATTTGGGTAAAGGCCAAGACTGCGTAATCCATGCGGCGAAAAGAGGAGCATGCGCTGACAAATTGGTTCGACAAGAAACAGTCTTGGTTTGCATTTGTTTTGATCACGGTTGAGGTTAGTTATGGTCTTGAGGGACATTGGTCTGTTTCTAAAGGCAAAAGACCAGTTCGATCGAGGGACATAGTCATCGACCCCGAACATACCCTTTAAAATGGTATTCAAGAAGAGATATATAATTTGTTACATAAATACAGTTAGATTGATACAAGAAGTGTTAAGAGTGCTATGTGAGTAAAATCTTGCCATATTACCTCTAATTTTAAAATATAAATGCTCTCATTCCTAATATCAATCAAAATGTCATAACCTGTTCGGGTATTTCTGCAATGGAGGTCTTGTATTTCAGAAGCAAACTTAGAAAATTTCGATTAATTTCATCAGGTAAGCTACTGTATGTGTGAATATTAAAACACATGATCAAGCAAATTTCAACCATAAGATGCAGCAATTGAAGAGCTCTGATTAAAGCAGAAACACAAGGAAAATATCCAACTAAGGAGGGAAGAAAATGACATATGGCGTTTCCCACAAACTATGAAGAACAGAAGCAAAAAAAAAAAACTCTCCTTTTCCCTTTATATATATTTCTTATGGGATGGGGAGGCAAACACCATAGACCAATCCAAAATCACAAACCACTCACAATATTTTACAAGAGGTGACAAGCCATTGCTGCTAGCTTGTAGCCTTGGATTGCAGAACTTGCACAAGAGACCATAAGATATCCATTCGGTGAAAAACTCTGTTCTGTCCCTGCAATGTGTTCAGAAAAGGGAAGCAAAGTTAATAGTTGAATTGCCAGGCACTTCCGAATGCAATTCATACATGCAATGGAGTTGAGGAAGCACGTCCCGTGTGTATGTTTTGGGCTGCAACATAACTGACGGGAAACACATACCACAGCCTCAAATAAGAAGGCAACAAGGACACATTACAAGATGTTGATTGTGTCCTCTTGTTTACATTCCTTTTTTTTTGTCTGACACAATTGCTTATGAAAGATTCAGTGCATGTAGAAGAGGGAACTTTGAACTTTACGAAATAGCAAGTATACTAAAAACTATTAAAGATGTACATTAAGATGCCCAGATGATCCTACAGAAGGGAAATAAACTTCATGTGCAAGCCCTAACATGCCAGAAAATTCATCCCGGAGAATAAACCCTACCTCAACCACAAAACATATCCAAGTCTTCTCACCATGCGCTTCTGTAAATCCTTTTAATATCGTCAGGCCCAAGCTTCTGATTACCTCGGCTAACTCAAGAAAATGACTACATTCCTCACACAACAGCTGCATGAATCAAATAAATTAATTAGAAAAGTGATAATAAACAAAAGAAAAATGAGTAAAAAGTATATAAAACCATGGTGTTACATTCTCAGATTATGACCCTTTGTTCTTTACTTGGTTCTTCTTGGTTTTCTAACATAATTCTGATAGATAGACTGATACCAGTCAAATAATTAAGAAAAATTCTTAAATAACATAGACCATAGACTTAGCAGACAATAACTACAACCACTGAAATAATGGACAAATTTTCCTAAACTTACACTAAGCAGTGAACACACAAATTTAATGATAAACTTAACAAACAATAACTACAAGAATGTCAAAACCTACACAGATGAAAGACCCTGTACATACCTTTACACGCATCTGCCCATTTTTGTTTATATTCTCCACTACTATTGAGCAAACTTTTAGATGGCTTCCGACTTCCACTACCCAGCTTGAACCTTGTTCATAATTGGACGATCCAAGAATGCCAGCTCCCTCTTGATGCATCTACAAAACCAAAATAAGATACTCACCAACAGGACAAACACAGTATGCTCCTCTTGATGATAAGTATTTCCACCAAATCTTACTTATTTTATACAAACAAGTTGAAACAAGTTTTGGAATTGACAGGAACTTGAAAAATCACGACAGAACTTGATTTCAGCTGCTGATCAGTAATTATGTTACCATTGCATGAAAAAGGACAATAATCTATAAATATGTCTACAAGCACGAAAAAGAAAATTCCTAGAAAACTGAAATGGTTCATTTAAATCATATGCCGCATTACTTGACAACAGCATAGAGATATGCCCAGTTTCTAATTTACGGAGCCCCAAAGACCATTAACCAGTAAATTGCATGGACCCTTTACCTTTGAATCAGCACATTTACCAAGCTTGTCAGCATGCTTAGTGATACCTTGCAGAAAGACCATGTGCTTGATTGTGCGCTCCAGCAATGAATCAATACTGCACTGCAGTTTTTTCTTGAAATGTTAGCTGACACATTTATAAGGCGGAAACAGCAACCATCAGAATCCAACACTCATCTGAACAGCAAGAAAAATACCTTTGCTCCATTAGGCACAAGCTCTCTCAGCTCCTTGAGTCGATCTTGAATGAGTTGTCTGTCCCTTGGCCTAGGCCTGGGATTTTCACCAGGTCTGGCCCTCTTTTTGTTATTCTTAGCCGGCTCTGAAGACCTCTCAAGCTGCTCGCAATTGCTAAGGCAAGTAGAAGAATGTGCTTTTGAAGACATTGTTCCACATAGTTCTGATGAATTCAGACAGTTCTGTTTGTTATCCTCCACAAGAGAGGACTTGTTAATTGAATAACCAGCTGAAGTAATAGTACACTTTGTTACGCTAGAAGGCTCCGGTGTATTTCCAGTTGTCAGTGACGACGGCGCTGATCTGCAAAACGATCTCCCGCTTTTCATATCACTGCCAATATGGTAAACATTTGCCACTACTGCTTCTAGGAGATTTTCTGAGCCAGATTCGAAAGTCAACTGGCTGCAGCTCATCCCCTCTTGCATTTCAATATTAGCTCCAGCTTCTGTATTATCTACCTGATTATCAGCATGGATACTCTTCCCCAAAAAAGCTGGTCCAAGTACTTCATAGAGCTCGCAACCAGCAGAAAATTTAAAGGAAGTATTAATTGAGTCCATGTCAACTAAATCATTTTGATTCCTCGACTTCAAATTATTTTGAAATTTTATGTCTGAAGATTTGGATATGTCCAGCACCTCATTTGGATAAGAACTCAAACCACTTGGCTTAACCATATCACTAAGCGCAGAGCTAAGTAAGTTTGAGGAGTAGTATGCATGACCGGCTCCATACTGTTCAGCTTGAACTGGAACATTATGCAAATTTATACTACCAACAGCAGGACTGTTTGCATAGACATTTTCTGGTTCCGAACTCGAATCTTTCCATCCATCAGTCTCCCCTTTACATACTGCATTGTTTATCAAATGCCTCCCCAACTGATTTTGATGCTCCAAGTTGGAATCACTTGCTGCTGTGGATAGCTGAAGCCCTTCATGCTTATTTTCCACTTGAGTTTCCCCTTTGGGATGATTACTGGACAGTGGAACAAATGAACTATCACTGTACTTTTGGGGATATGCAAACTCAGGTAACAACCCATCTGGCCATTCTTTTTGTACAGCTTTATCTAAAGGAATAACTTCAGAATCTAACAGCTTTGTTGGAAAATCTTGCTGCAAAATAAAGAACAAAAACTATGATTACCGTATAATATGTTTTTAGCTTAACAAGAGGGCAATTACAAAAAAGCTTCATATACATATGCACATGTAATTATATACAAGGTCATATGTATATACTCAAGTATACACGATAACACAAAGGAAGCAGAAAGAGAACAGTAATCATACCTTAAATAACAAACTCTTCCTACTACATTCTATTGAGCTGGATATATGTCCTACAGAAGACTCTTGAAGAGCAAAAAATACATTTCTGATGTGACTCACCAGCTTCACATCCTCATATACCTGCTCCACTCAAATAAATAAAACTAGAATAAAAATACAGTCTAAACAATAAGCTTGAAAAAGTTAGAGCATGTACATCACACTAGCAACAATGACAATAACTGTCAAACTCAAATCTGGAGAAGGCTTCGTATTTGAAGCACTTACATAATCAAGTAGAAAATTTACTAGAACCTAACTAAAAACCTGAAGCACATGAAAAGTCGCACACCAAATAATTGGAACTGAATACTAAAGAAAGTTAAGGTTTCGTCATATAAGACATATTTATCAGGTAAAAATGACTTTAATAACAAGTCCTGAATGTATTTTACCATAATATTCAGTTTATTTCATCTAAAATAAACAAAATGTACAGAGTTGAGAGTTCTAAGGGGGAAAATAAAAATAGACCAGTAATAGACATGAAGCAAAAAGTGCATGAAAAATACAAGGATCTCAAAAGATAACTACTTAATTGACACTGCCTCAAAAGTAATGACATCTTTCAAGCCATCAAGATACATTTGTATAAAACAAAATTCTTAGAAGGTTAAAGATATCCATCCCAAACACCCAAAGTTGCACCAAGCCACCAACATGAACTTAAATATATATATTGATACATGACAAGAATTGATAAAGTAGAAAACTAGAAATACACCAAAACAATTGGAAGTTATCTTACTTTATTTAAGGAGCCAAGCTGCACAACTCCATGAGGAACAACAGAAACAACAACAATGGTCTACAAAAAGTTGAAAATATTTCTATTAATAGAGTAACCATACGTATAGCAAGGGGGAAAATCTAGCTAAAAGGCAATTTTACTACATTTTGAAGTGTATATACTTCCAAAGTCTCCATAGTCATAGACAAATTACGAGAGTTAAAACTTATATTCTCTTTGCACTGACGTCAAAGAAACAAAGCTCAGGAAATTGTAAAATTCAGGTGATATAAAATGCCTTCGCTAAAATTATAATTTATAAACTACCAAAAAGGTTTTGACCTTTTGCCAAGAAACATAATTAGTTGTTGACTTCCTGTATTAACCCATCCTAATATTCAACTAAAACAAACTGCACTGCAATATTATTAAGTGGAAAGAAAATGCATCCATACCCTGATCCCTGCCACAAATTGACTTTGCCAACCATAGCAGAACTGAAATTCAAACCCAATAAGGCAGGAAAAAAATAGCATGAGAGTGATGAAAAAAATATCAAAAGCAACTATGAAACAGATGTTTGATATCATTTCTCATAGAGTTCATCACCTCGAACAATGAGCAGTAGCTGTTAGCATGCTTATCTGCAAATATCCACTGATGCTTTCCAGAAACAGCAACTTGACCAACAATCCTGTAAAACAAGAGATGAATACTAACCAGTGTTGTTGCATAAGCAACATGTATTTATTAATTACCCGCTTCTTTTCCAATTTTGAAAATTGATTCTTATCATAATTAAAATTAAAATAGAGCTTTCAAAACTGAGATTGTTTGATCAACGTGCACTTAAGAAAAACAGTGCACAAGGATTGATGAGGCACAAGACCCTTATCTTTGACCTGTTGCAGGTTGATATCCTTTTTAAGTATAGCATTAAAAATGCCAAAATCATACCAAACACTGGACAACATACTTATCAGTGGATGGAGCCATACCCTTCCCCTAGAGAATATACATGATAAGACATTTTTGCCAAAGCTAAACCAAGGGCTTCACGTGAATGGTATCCGTTGTGCATGCTTTCTATTGTATTAGGGAAACAATGATTCGCCAAAGGATCATGTTGGTCAAGGTTATCATAATAAGCATCCTCGCAAGTCAGTACCCTGCAAGAAGTATACACAATTAAAGAAAGAACGGTTTAACCATTAATTTACTCTCTTATGATAATCTGTCTGATATTCCAAAAACCAACACCATTGGGGAAAACATTAAAAGAATAACTAATCAATTGGTATTGACCAATTTTTTGTCTCTCTCTATAAAAAGGGAATTAAAGAGAAACTAAAAAAACAAGTATGCTAATCTGAGTAACTTCTACAACGTTGGCAGAGTGCAATTAAATAAAACAAATAGGGGGTAAATGGGAAGAAAACATAGATGTGTGAATTATATCCTATGCCAATTTCTGGGGTCAAATCCATTCCAACATAACTTACGAACACGCCAACTTACAGCGAACTAAAAATAACCAATACCTCAATTCATCTTAGATAAAGAAAACTACAAATAATTAGATGCAGATGCACATAAACTCCAAATTTGCTGACCTCGAGGAACGTGACAATATGTTCATACTTTTTCCTTTTTGTAATCTATGCTAAAAAATAGAAGAATACTGCAAATTAATCAATTAAACAAGTATGATGATCAACTTAAAAGAAAGAACGGGGAAAAAGAGATTGAAGTGTACTGACATTCGAGCACGATGCTTAAGCTTCCAAAAGACGGCGTACTTCCACTCAGTATTGAGGCAGAGACTTCTCAGTATCTGGTGCAACCCACAGCCACTTGAACTGCTAGCCATCTCTCCCTCTCAACAAAGAATCCAACTTTTTTTATTCTGTTCAAAAGCGCCCTTCAATCTAAAAAACAGCAAAATTTTAAACCGAAATAAACTCCCCACAACCTAAGTTTCTCTTCGTTTGCAATAAAATCCCCTAACTTCCTCTATAAGAGCCTCTTCCAGCCTGTTTCCTCCTCAACCCCGCTCGCGGTTTAATCGACGGTCTCAACGTTGCCAACAGCAAACTATCTGTCCCCATTCCCTCTCCCGCAAAGAAAAAAAGAGAAAAAAAAAAAACAGCAACAATCCACTAATGACTTTCGTCGCAGATGCCGATTACAAGATCAAACTTGCGAGATCAATCACGAGACTCTTTGAAGCTGCTGTATTTGGCCATCTTTTTTTGCTAGAGGTAGAATATTTTTCCCCAGTAATTTAATAGAAAATGAGAAACTATAGAGAGTTAAAAGAAGAAGAAGAATCTAGCAGAAAGGTTTAGCTTATATCCGACGACATGGATCGATTAAACTAGTTGAAGATCAATTTTCTCCCCTTTTTTCAAAAAAAAAAATAGCGACGGAAAAAAAATAACGCGAGATTCAGCAAACATTCGAACTAGCAGAGGGGGAAAAGCAAGAGCAAGGAAGAAGAAGAAAGATACGATTTTTAAGCTTAAAGAACTCTTCGATTGCAGCTTTCAACAAAAAATCGAATTTAAGGTCTTCGTCACATTTGTCGCCATTTTTATTTGTTGAGCTTTGCTTTCTTTTTAATAAATCAGCAACTTTTTTGACGAAACTGGGCGCGGCGTAACTTTATTATACCTGCGCATCATTGAGGGCTCCCTGCCTACGCATGAGGCGCATTTTAGTGACTTCCATCAAGAGAACTTTATAATTTTTGGGTAAAAAACAAAGTAGGCCACTCAATTATAAGTAAGGTTACATTTGGGTCACTCAATTATTAAAATTTACATTTGGGTCACTCAATTATAGAAGTTACATTTCTGTAACCCTTCACATTTAAAAAATATATATCCATTTGTGTATTAGATTAATTAATAATTTAAAATAAAGTACTATAGTGTTTATGAGGGTATACAAGTGATTTGGAAGAAAACATGACTAAATTGATGCATTTTTTAAATACGAAGGGTGATCAAAATGTAACTTTACCCATAATTGAATGACTCAAATATAACTTTTAATAATAGAGTTACCTAAATGTAATCTTACCCATAACTAAGTGACCTATGTTGTAGTTTACTCATAATTTTTTAACTTTTTTATCCAATTATTTGGTGTATTGTCTGTAGAGAAAAATAATTTCAAAAACACAAATTAAGAAAATAAAGAGAAAATATTTAATGACTGGTTTTAATTTAGGACTTAAAGTTTAAAGATTTAGATTTTAGGGATTAGAATTTTTGATTTATGGTCGGAATTTAAATTTTAAAACATAAAGATTATAGTTTAGAATTTACGGTTAAAGATTTAGATTTTAATTTTTAAAGTAGGATGGACATACTTTATTTTTTTAACATGAAAATGAGACATACTTATAAAGTATTTTTTATTATCGGTATATAGAATAATAACATATAAAATTATGTTTAATAAACAATACACTTGTTATTATCTTAACGATACTTCAACAAATATTTTAAAGTGGTAATAAAATAGTGGATTTTCTATTAAAATTTAGTGAATATTTGATGTTATTTTTAATGATATGTTATATCATTCACAGTAAAATTGGATGTAAGTTTTTCAATATTTTTATTTAAATTCACTTAATTTTTTTATATAAAATTCACTTTAACCTTGAGTAACGGTTGCATAAGTCAAAGTTCATTTATATATTTGATTTTTAAAAAAATGTAATGAACTATGGCTTGATATATTCAAAATTTCAAAATTTTATGTTTAGGTCTCATTTTAATATAAATTATGTTTTAATTTTACAAATCTAAAATTATGTGTAAAATTATTTGGTATATAGATTGTGTAAAATTATTTGTATGTTTGAATGTTATTGCTCTATTTTATGATTTAATGGTTAAAAATTTAAAGTTTAAAGTTTTAAATTTTAAGGTTTATAATTCAAATAGATAATATCATAAAATCTAAATTTAAAACCGCGTGTATATCAAATAATTTTTTAAATTAAATATTAAAAAATTATATGCAATATGTAATGAGAAAAATATGCCATAAAATTTGGGGGGTAATTGGGTAAACTTTATAACCAAAATGTTATTTTGTGGCCAACAAAATGATTTCACAATTGAGAAATTTTTATCTTATCTTTTCATTTTCCATACCAATTTCCCCTCCTTTATGTTCCCATCAACTCTTCAACCCATTTGGTGCTTATCCTCATTTCTTATTCCTTTTCTTTTTCTTTTTCTCTTAGTGAAATATTAAATATTATTTTTACGGTATCTAATTACAAAATATTTTGATACATAGGTCAAGTTTAGAATTTAGTGTCACGGTTTTAGATTTCATTGATTATAGTTTATAATTTAGGGTTTAAGATTAAAAATTTAAATAAAAAAATTTATATTTTTTTTACACAGCTTAGGTATTAAAATACTATTCATTTAATAAAGATTTATTGTTTGATTTTTAGATATATAAACTTTTTTCCAATGAAAATTTGATTTAAACTAAAAGTTTATTTGGATACAAATTATGTAATAGTATATAGGTGATTTAATTAAACATTGTTTAGTTTATGTGAGTTTATAATTCGATTATAATGTAGTATTTTAATGTGATTTTAAATTTGAATAATCACATATACATGTAGATTATGTTGCTCGAATCTGAATGACTTAAAAAGAATATTTTATTTTTTATTATTAGAACGACTCAATGGATCGGTAAAATAATTATTCTAGTTGTTTGTATTTTTCATATAATATTTTATATTCCAAAATGACATATTGATGAGTTATTTAGCTTATTGCACCATACCAACTCAACATCATATTTCCAAATTCCAATCCCATCATGTGTTTTTGCAATGCCCATCTTTGGTGATTATTGCTTGCCATTGATTCCTAATCATTTTCTTCCTTTTCTTTATTAACCTCATTATTATTCCCCATTTTTTAAATTAAATAAAAGAGTCGGTCCAAAATTTACTCAATATAAATTATTAGAGACTCATAACCCTAGTCGCTCTCCACTGCCAAAATTTCTTAAACCCTAGCCGTTCTCTATTTTGATCAATTTTCTTGATCAGTGGTCGGCAATTAATTTTAATATTAGTTATCGACCACTGGATCTATTAGTTTTTCTTGATTTTATTTTAATAAGAATCTATTTCTCTGTTCTTGTGACACGTTTTTTCCTATATTCTTGTGACATGTCTTTGTTTTTGTTTTGTGGTTTGGTTCATCTGTCTTTGTGGCATGTTTTGGCATACCCTAGCGATCGATTGTTGTTCGCACAAAGATTCAATTGGCGCTAGTTTCTGATTTATGTTTTTGTCGGTGGTCACTTGAAAAGTTATATCCCCACTCGGTTGATGGTTGTTTGCCGATGAAATCAGTCCTAGGTAGCAGTACTTTTTGCTTGACAGTTTGGATCGCGCACCACTTCTTCTTCTTTCTTTATACGTCTCGTTTGAACATAGACAATGAGATTCAGGAGGCTGCTAAATTTTGTTGGTATGCTTATCTCTATAGAAATTTTTATTTTTCTTTGTTTTTGGGTTGTAAGAATTTTTTAGGTTGTTTAATTCAAATATTTTTTTCTTGGATGCATTGTAATTTTAGTTTTTCTATGGATTTAATAAAAATTTAGTAGCTTTTATAAAAAAAATACAAATTATTAGAGAAAAAAAACACTAAACATTGTTGCTTTAGGCTAAAAGATTAAAAATTGTCTGAAGTAATTAATCAACATTAACGACCAGGCGTAATCATTATTTATTCATGTTTTTATATTGTTTCTACGTGCATGGCAGTATAAAAACCAAATAAATAAATAAAAAGTTATCTTTTCACAATAAGTAGAATGATTTCCCCACTTTGCATGAGATTATTTTAAAAAAATAATATTATAATTTACAAAGAATACGAATAAAACATATATTATTGAAAATACTTTTATTTCTATGTAAACAGATATGTATTTATTAATAAATTATATGTAAATAAAGATGAAATCTAAATCTAAATATAAATATATATATATATATATATATATTATCTTAGAAATTGTTGTACCTCGTAAAGATGAAATCTAAATATAAATACTTCTAATTTTAATTAATTGTTTTGATTTATTTTCTTTTTAATCGTTGAGAAACAATAATAATCACAATTAGATATTGTGGCCTGACTTTTTTCTAACATCTGATGTATGAGAATGACTCGGTAGTCACCTGAGTGATCACAAATAATTTCTTTGCGACCCTAGAGACCATTATTGTCTAATGTCAATTATTCGAATATCTGTAATTTTGTGATATCTGAATTCGAATTTGTAGATTTATTTCAAAAATTTAATTTGTTTATCATCAACAGTAAATTAAGGGTATCATTATTTTATTTTTTGAATACTTTTTTGGATCTTAATTAAATAAATTATCCGTCATATATCTAAATATATATGGGGTATATGAATTTAAAAATAAACATAATATGTAGAATAAAATTTTATAAATCAGAACGAATTTCGACAATAAATATTTGAATATAAATTTGTTGTCCACATAAATAAATCAAATTTATATTACGAGCATTTTTTTGAATACAAAATAACGGAATATTTATATTACGAATATCAAGAGATAACATTTGGTGGAGAATAAGCAATAAATTGAGGTTTATCCGGCCCAATGCTACGAGCATCAGAAATCAAATGGGATGCATCAAAATCAGTATATCATATTTTTTGAGATTTTTTTTACAGTAAAGTCGTTTGAGAGACGTAAGGATTCAAACCTCCGGATAGCGGGGTCAAAATTGATATTTAATAAAAATATGTGACATGAACTTAGTTAATGGGTGGTGGTGGTACCCCAATAGATCTATGGGTAGGGTAGTGGGAATCTAATGATGATTATTGATTAGCATGTGTAATTAAGATTTCTATTTTTTATAAATGAAGATTACTTTTGGTATTTAGTAAAAATATAATGAAGACTTGTTAGGTACCCACGACCAATTGATCTAGTAAGATAAAATGTTAAATCTTTTAAGCAAAGTTAAAAATTTAAATTATAATGTTGTGAATGGAAAAAAAATGGATTGAAATGGTCACTCTCATATTGGGCCCTACAAAACTGGATCCGGGTTAATCGGTTAATGAGTCGAATACTAATGGTTAAATAAAAAATAAGACCTATGATTAATATGATTGAAACCAAATTTTACAATCAAAATTACGTAATAATTTGTTTTTAAAATAATTATAATAAAATATTTTTACTTAGACTACTCATTGAGTTCATGAGCAACTTATATTAAAAACAAATTTCAAATTTTATTTCATGAAATGAACTTTTTTATAAAATAAAGTTGATGGTGAGTTGAGATGAAATGTTTTTTTTTTCCTCACGAATAGTGATATGCAAAAGTTACCGTTATGCTAAATGTTTATTTTTCTTCGTTCCATTTGTTAAATAAAATTCTTATTTTAGCCTTACACATATATAACAATCAAAAGATTTAAAAGGTAAGCCGATTGGATTTAAATTAATTAAAATTAGGGGCGAAGTTAAAAATTAAAAAAGTAAAAGAGTCGAGAATAAAATGTTATGGTATGAGTTATATAAAAACTCGAAGAAAAAAAATAAGACTAGAAATGTCAATAGTAGGATTTCATCTGTTGACTTCAAGTAAAACAAATTTACTTTCACTTACACAATATACTACTAAGGTAAGAACAATTTAGTGATAGCAGAGTAAATAAAATAAATTACTATAATTTAAAATTTTACATGGGCTAAATTAAAATAAATTAGATTGTAAAAGTAAAAATATAGACCGTAAGGGTAGAGCGCGGGGGCCAGGCCTCTGCCAGCCCCTGTTGGTTACGCCCATGATTGAAATTGTCATTGGTATACTATACATAATGATATGAGATTAAGCATGTTTAAATATTTAATTTTATCCGAATAGTCCTCTATGAAAAAGGAAAAAGTAACTTTTTAGTCCTCTATGTTCACAATTTTAACAAATTGACCCTTAATCTTTAAAATTTTTAAAAATATCATTAATTGAACGATACAATTTTCCAATTATCTATGTTTATGAACTGTGAGGTTCAAATTGATAAATAAATGTAAACATAAAGACTAAAAAAAAATATTTTCCTTCCCTTATAGTTGTCAGGTTAGTAATTAACGATACAATTGAACACAACACAAGTTAGAGGGAGACTAAAAGTTTCAAATAAAAGATAATATAATGACTCAATTTCATAAGAATACCGTATAGAGATTAAATTTTGAAATATTACAATGATATTTGGTATACTCAAACTATAGAAAAAAGAAAGTAAAAAGAAAAAACTATAGGTGAAACTTTGAGGGAAGGAAAGTAAAGTAAAGCAAAAGCAAAAAGGGAATCCTTTTTGAGCACTTATCAGTATATAACCCATAATGTGATACAGAATTATAGGATTACATTTGCCAAGAGGAAAGTCAAATATGATTTTGTTTTCAGATTAATTTATGGATTACATATTTTTTTTAATATTTTAGTGTGATTTTATGGTAGTATATATTATTTATTTTTATCCTTTTAAAAACATGAACATGTTGTACAGATAAACTACTAAAACTCGAGTCTTCTAAGAAAAATAATACTTTTTTTTATTTGGACCGCTCAATGAATTTTGAATTTTTTTTTTTTAAATTATTTATATTTGAAAAAAAGTAATGATCTCCTACCTACCACCATGGAAGGTAGAGGATGCATGGAGACCAATTTGGTAAGATTATGGTGCTTTAATCCCATGTGAAAGTGCACTCGTGGAAGACAACTTTGCATTTTACTCCTCATGTCACTTTCAAAAAGATTAACAAAAATGAAATTCCAACTTCAAATATGTTACTTTATGAATGGAATTTAGTATACCGGTTAGAAAAAATAATTTAAAAAATGGATTGAAAAGGTATTTTAAAAAGTACGGTAAAAAATGTACGAGTATTTGATATTGTTATGGATGTTAAGTTGATAGCCGGTTGGTTAGAGCTGGGTCACGGGTTCAAGACCAACAGAAGCATTCCTTTCTCTAGAGTCTTTCCCACCCCTTCTAGGTAGAAATAGAAGTAAGATTTTTTCAAAAGAAAAAAAAGAGAACATAACTTTTAACACGCTTAAACGCATATTACCCTTTAACTTATAGGTAGAATAAGACCCAAGTTACAATAAAAAAACAGTTTTCTTAATTTTTGCTAGGGTTGTCTAACTATACATGTTCAACATTTTAGCTCAACCCGCTATTTACTAAACATAGCCTCTCTCTCTCTCTCTATTAGGGATAAAAATTATCGGGTATCCGAGTTTCGGGTACCCAATTTATTCAGATACCTTAATCTTCGGCTCGTGTCCTAGCTCATCTCATCCGAAAATGTCAAAGTAAAACTATAATGTCTTATCATCCTCCAAACCATTATGACCAAGTTTTGGTGCACACGAGTCACGACAACAATAAAAAGAGTGTCCTAATCCTAAAGGGACCATTCATTTCGCAGCAACAACTAAATTGTGTCAAAACTTAATGAATGTTCCTCCTTGAGACAAAAACGGCTCCAATAGCCTACCACATTTGCTGATTTCTGCCCAACAAACTCTTTCTCCTTTGTCAAAACTTGTTTTATAATCTAAACTATGGGTTGTGTAAATTGTGATTGCATTGATTTCAACTTGTTTCTTTTTACCATTGTTTGTGATAATTTTTTATAATAAAAATAATTGAAATTATGAATTTCGATAAAAGTTTCATATACTAAAATCTCCGTTGTTACGAGATTTTGTTATATTCATAATACAAGTAAAAATAAAATTGTTATGGGTAAACTACTTATTTAGTATCTAATTTTTATCTGTGTTTTTGTTTTTGTATCCCACATTTTTTGGTAAAATGGTACCTAACGTTACGTTTTATTTTTATTTTGATACCACGCCGTTAAAAAATTAACATCATGTTGACTAGGAGAGAGAAAACCACACATGACAAACTGACTAGGAGAGAGAAAATTACACATATCAAACTGTCACATATTTTCTCTATCATAGATTCATAATCAGTTGGTTATATGTGTTTTTTAATGATTTTATTCGACGTGGCATGCTGATTAGGATAGAAAAAATGACGTGGTAGTATGTCACATTTGATTTTCTCTCTTTACGCAATTTTCAATTTATACCCTACTTTTTTCTTTTGAGAAATTGACCTACCTTTTTCTTCAAATCAAATTAGACAAACTTTGTTACAATTTAATATCCCATTAGAAATTACATCATACGTTGACGAGATTTTTTGTTCTATAAAAACTCATTTTTAAGTTTTCGTTCAACGCTTAGAAAATGCTCGAGACGACTTTATGTTAAAGTCAACAAATAATTTAAGAATTAGAGTTTCACCAGAGTGAAATTAAGAAGTTGAAGCCCAAATTCAAGCATTAACCAAATGATCTGGTGAGTGGTGAGGGAACCCTTTTTAAAAAGGTTAGAAAAATGCACTTTTGCACAATTCCATTTTCAGTTCACATTTTAGTCATCAAATTTACAAAAGTCCACTATTTGATTCCTTTCCCATCATCTTTGAGTACAAATCATTATCTTCATTGACTTTCTTTCTCTTTTTCCCACTTATAATATCAAGTTTGTGTTATGATTTTGTGGGACATCAATTTATTATCGAAATAGATACAAATTAAAATTATAAAAACAAGAGTAAATTATGTTAGTAGTTCCTAAACTTTTAGGATGATTTTACTTTGATCATCGAACTTTTAAAACTTGCATTACAATAACTGAACTTTTAATTTGTTTTAATTAAATTATTAAAAAATGCCATTAAAGTCTTCTTTCTCCCAAAACCCTTAACGTTAAGAATTTAAAGTTGATCTGACAGTTGGAAGTGAAAGTTTTAATTTTAGTTTTAATTGAGATCTGATTGATATTTGAGGAGATTACGAGGTTTTTGATGTGTTTGAATAGATGGAAAAGAAGAGATAAGTGGATCAAAGAAATAACTAAATAGAGGCAAAACTAAAATGAAAGAGAAAACAGTCCAATAAAAATTAAAACCTAAAACTTTATTATTTGCCACTATTAGCTATTAGATCAACTTAAAATATTAAGTTTCTGTCCAAACAGAACATTTCCACCATTGATATTAACCGATAGTCGTTTCGTTCATCGAAAAACTACCCTTTTATGACAATTGTCAATTTTCAAAATTATTTTTTTTAAAGAAGACTTTAACAGTAATGATCGTAATCAAGAATACTTGACCCTGCTTGTAGAGTTAAGAAACTCCCCCACCAATGTACAAAATAAATTATAAAATTTTAACGTAATAGTTATACATATATTTATTCATCGTCACGTATTTGTGCCTGATTTGAGTTTGAAAAAAAAAACTACTTTATACCAAACTATATCAACTCAATAGATTGAATAATATTTTTTTCTTAAATTTAAATACAAAATATTAATTTCAAAATATATGTTTTCAATATTTTATACATATATTAACAATAAACGTGCCAAAAATTAGACCAAACCAAATTCGGACATGAACTTTATGTGACCCAACAATTTAATGGAGAGGATACATAAAGAAATTAAATAAACTATTAACCCAATAAGATATTGTCAAAAGCCCAACGGAACATAAGTTAGTTCCAAATTTGTTGGGGGAAGAGGCCCGTTTTTTTTGTGAATCATTCGACATCTGTCTGGTCTGGTTTTTGCTTTTTCGGTCGGTATCTGACATCTGGTTTTCACCGGTCGTTTAATTTACAAAACTCAATAATGAACCGAAAAAGAAATTACAACTCCAATTTCATACACTCCTTGTGCCATTAAAAGTTATATATTTATATTTTATATTAAGAATATTATATGTTTGTTTTAGAAAAAATATTTATTTTATTTTTGTAATTAGTATAGATAATTCAAAAGATCTTAAAGGTGAAGTTTTTCATTAGAATAAAAACCCTGCCATTGCCAAAATAATATCAAAAGTCACTCCTTTTCTTCGGCTGCTCAACCAAGGCTTTGGGCACTTAATCTACTGATTGGTTCTGGCGATATTGTTCTTAATGGGTATAGGCTAATTCGCCGTTTTTTTACCATTCGTTCATTCTTTTGGGTGATATTGGAGCTGCTCGTTGGTGGGTCGGAGGTAAATTCGAAAACTTTTTCCTTTTTCTTGTTCATTGTATTAACTGAATACTCTTGGCATGCTATTTGTTTCAGCTATTTTTTATTTTTCTTTCTTTTTTGGATTATTTATATGGATAATATTTGGGTTAATGTTTGTTTTTAGATAGCTTGTTTTAATTTTAATTGACATTGGCGTCATTGGTTAACTTAAAATTCGCTAAGTCCTTCTGTCAGGTGTAATTCTAGTTGAACTATGAATTGGCAACTACTTATCCGCTTAAATTTAATCTCGTTTGATGCTATTTCTGTTGAAATAATCTGCAATTTAAGTTTTCAGGTTCAAATTGTTGTAGTTTGTTGCCTGCTGGTTCATTGAGGAGCAGGTTGTGGTTTTGCAGCTTGTTTCCTGCTGGTTCATTGAGTAAAAGGTTGTGGTTTTGTTCGAGTTACTGTTCACCGGTATTTGAACTTAATTATTAGTGTAAGGATATAGGATGATTTTTTTGATGATGCGCTTATTTCATGTCTTGTTTTATTCGATGTTTTGAAACGATATCCATGTCATGTTATGTGCAGTCCGGATTGTTGCTTAGTTTCTGTTTTGCTTCTATTTTGACATGTTTCAGTTCCTGCGAGCTTGTGCATACATTCATCGTCTATAAGGAATTTGTCTAATTTTCTTCTTATTGGCGGAACCGTGCCTAAACTTGTGCATATTTTGGGGAATGGACCAGCATTTTTTCCCTGCTATCAAGATTTACAAATGATGTTCAGGGGACTAAAGCCTGCAAATGATCTCGGCATATTTAAGTGGAGATGGGGTGGTGAATCCTCTTTGACGACAGGCTTACTAGGTGATGTACCTCCTGAGATTGAGTTGTCTGATTATGGAAGAGTTCCGCCGAGTCCAGGTAGTGATAGCCCTTCGGGGCTTCTGAATGGTGAAACTCAGAATGGGGAACCAATCGCTGATTTGGACTTGTTCTTCGAACGACTCTATAGCTACTACTGTGAGAAAGGGCTTTGGTGCATGATTTTTAAATGGATTGTTGAACTTCTGAGCCTGGGATTTACTATATGCTTCTCGGGGTTCTTCCTATTATTTGTTGATTGGAATGGTCTCCGCAATGCTAAGTGTGGGATGGATGCAGTCGAGTCTGGAATTAAGCCGTGTGATCTTGCCAAGGAAGCCCTTCATCAGCATCCATTAACCCCTTTAACACTTTCGAAGGCTATAATTGTTGGTTATTTGGGGCTATTTTCCATCTATTGGATATTCTGTTTTTTGAGGTTTTTTGCACAATTAAAGGATACCCTTCAAACACGCCATTTCTATTATAACAGGCAAGTTACAAGATTCAGTGTGGAAGCTTTAACTTTGCATTGAGACAGAGCATTTACGGTATCTGTATCTCTTAAATGTTTAATGATCTTATTGCTGTTGTTTGTATTTTATTTTATTTTACAGTCTCCATCTTACTGATAATGAGATTCAGACCATGCCATGGGCAACAATCCTTGAAAAGGTTGTCCGGTTACAAAGTACACAGCAACTCTGTGTGGTCAAGGATCTTTCTGAGCATGATGTGGTTATGCGATTGATGCGGAAAGAGAACTACTTGATTGGAATGCTTAATAAAGGAGTGCTATCTTTTCCTTTACCAGCTTGGGTCCCTGGTGCTGGTCCAACTGTCAAATTTGGCCCTTATGGAACACGGCATCGTCTAATGCTAACAAAGACGCTTGAATGGACCTTAAATTGGTGCATACTGCAGAGCATGTTTGACCGGTATGTTTTTAACTTTACATCAACATTGGACTTTCAGCTGTACGCACAGTACTTTCTTAGATAATCAGTCATTGATATGGTTTAGCAAAAGAATCAATAGAACTACAGAAGCAAGTTTCACGACTCTCCACTTTCCGACTAATGATAAAATTATTTATTTCTTCATTTTTTTGGGTGGGGGGGTGGGTGGGAAGGCAACTTTTGTGTGTCTTCTTGACAACTATTTGAACTATATCAAAATGCTTAAAAGGTTTTACTCCATTGTTTGTTCTATGTTTAGGGAGAAAAATATTGTGTGAAGTATTTCAAGTTTCCAATGATACTTGCTATTATTATTATTATTTGCAAAAAAGGGAAAAAACAACTAAATTCTAAGGGTTTATTTTCATCTTCTTTTTGGGATGCAGAAACTTCTGTGTTAGAAGGGACTTCATTTATAATCCTAGAACATTGAAGAAGAGACTCATGGTTGTTGGGCTTGTGATGCTTCTTCTCTCTCCGTTCCTTGTTATATTCATGCTTGTTTATCTCTTCTTAAGGCATGCTGAACAATTCTATAATCATCCAAGCACAGCTTCATCTCGCAGATGGTCAAATTTGTCGAAGTGGATGTTTAGGGAATTCAATGAGGTATTTCTCATTCCCCCTTCTCACCGCTTCAGTTGTAAGTTAAATCTTTTTTTATTTGTTTTTGGTGCTGTATCGAGAAGGATTAATCCACCATCTATCCTCACAAGCTTGTGTTATTACTTTTATGTAGTAATCATAAGCGTAGTTGTTTCTTTGAAGTTGCATATGTTTTCAGAACCTATGGTGAAATTAAAATGACACAATTGTTTTTTGAGACCGGTATTTATACTTAAAGATTCTATTTTTACATACTGTAATGCTCTATTTGTTCATGTATTGTTTTGTTTGTCTTACAGGTTGACCATTTATTCAAGCATCGGATTAATAGCAGTGTAATGCATTCTTCTGAGTACTTAAAGCGATTCCCCTCACCGATTATTTCTATCATAGCAAAGTTTATCTCATTTGTATCCGGTGGCTTTGCTGCTATCTTGATCATCATTGCCTTTCTGGAGGAATCCTTGCTAGAGGGTCATGTAATATTTTTGAGCTTCCACTGTTACAGTTTTCCTATTCTCTTTTCAACTCTTCTATGTGTCAATTTTGTTAATTGCATTTCTTTATTCCAAACTTGTAGATATTTGGTCGGAATTTATTTTGGTATGCAGCTGTTTTTGGAACCATAACAGCTATTAGCCGGGCTGCTATTACAGATGAACTTCTGGTACTTGATCATGAAGGAGCAATGTCTATGGTGGTCCAACACACACATTACATGCCAAAGAGATGGCGTGGTAAAGAAAACACCGAAACCATCCGGATAGAGTTCGAAACTCTATTTCAGGTAAGCCCCTTAGTTCCTTTTTTTTTTGTTTTACCTATAATCTTCAAGTTGCATTCATATTCAATTTTGAAAATTTCGGAGGATAAGATGTCTGAACTGCCATATGGCCATTTGGGTGGTTTGCATTTGTTGCATGCTTATGATTTTAAATATTTAGGTATACAGCTGGCAGAAGTGTACGGATTTCAATGTAACAAAATATTGTTTGAGAAATGTTTTTTTTCTTTCTCTTTAAACTTCTTCATTTTCAAAATTTGCTGATGCAGTACACTGGAATGATGTTGCTAGAGGAGATGGCCTCGATATTCCTCACCCCATTCTTGCTTTTATTTGTAGTCCCAAAGGTTTCTCTTTTTCTCTTTTTTTTTCGGAAAACTTTTTATTATCAGTTTGTCAATTTCTTATGCCATAAATCTTAGCTTTTGAGCTAAAATTTTTAATGTTTGTTTTGCAGCGGGTGGATGACATTTTAAAGTTCATTGCAGACTTTACTGTGGATATTGAAGGTGTTGGTCATGTTTGCAGGTAGAGTGTTCTTTTGATTTCTGTTAGAGCGGTGTATTTTTTTTGGGTATAACCACCGGCATCCAACTCATTGGCTAAATAATCCGGATCGGGTACCGCATAAGCCCATTATGGGGGCGTTAGACTGGTTTATTGCTAACTGTATCATGTACCGTCAAATGACTTATGTGTTTGATTGTTCCCTTTCCATTTTGCAGTTTTAGTGCCTTTGATTTCAAAAACCATGGCAATGGCAATTACGGCTCTCCAGACAATGCACCTCGTGCTATGAGGAGTTCCCAAGGGAAAATGGAGAAATCATTCTTGAGGTATGATCATCGGAACAGTTAATTCAATTTATATACTTCCTCTATCCTAGTGCTGCACATATCATCTTGCAATATTCCTGGTGAAAATAGTTTCAGAAATCTGAAACCTTCAAGAACTCTTATAGTAGAGTTCTCTGCGAGTTTCATTTAAAAATGCATCTAATGGAACACATTATGCTATTGCTTTGTACAGGATATAATTATCTACAACCTACAATTGTTTCCTCGAACTCTAATAATTTCTTTTTTAAAGTTATGTTTGTGATAAATCTTGGTTTTGGTGCTTCGTCTACCCTTTATTGTGTCGAATATCCTTTCCTACTTTTTTTCCCCTCTAAGCATAATTCCTTCTTAAATAATTTTATTCCGGTTGCAGTTTCCAAAGTAGCTATCCTTCATGGGAACCGGATGCTCAGGGTAAGCAGTTCCTCTCGAATATTAGAACTTTCAGGGAGCAGAAGTTGCAAACGCAGGGAACTAGACATGCATATTCTCCGGGTAGATTGTGGCAAGCTAGCCCTCCGAGAGCATATGGAGATAGAAACGGACTTTTATCAAGGGAAACACAACATGATATTCCGGACACCCGCCACAATTTGGGTTCTTTATGGATAATTGATGCTGAACAAAAGAATCACCCGTATCTTCTTGATTGGTATTATACCACCTCTCGAACTCGTTGTGCAACCGGTTATAGGAGAGACACTGCCGCGCCTGCAACGAGGCCATCTGAACCAGGTGACCAACAGTATGGAGATTATTGGGTGCCAACCGGTTATAGGAGAGACACTACTGGAACGAGGTCATCTGAACCAGGTGACCAACGGTATGGAGATTATTGTGTGCCAACCAACATGACACATAATGAAGCAAGAGATGACGACTACTGGCCACACCGTTACGATGACCCGTCACGGTTGCAGTCACATCTCGAAGCTTCAACATCGGCTTCTTTCTTCCACGAGAGTGTTCTCCAACATCATGATACAAATGAACTACCGCACGATGGAAGGAGCCATTGGTGGGCTAGAAGTAGTTCACATAGTATACAGCCTGAAACAAGCTTTCTCGAGCCTCCTGATTTCAACCGTTATTCTTCAGATCATCGGTATGATATCTTATCCGAGAGAAGTGTAGAAGAGGAAGATCAATTCCTTGATTTGAGGGCTTCTCAGAGGTTATCCCGGACAACGTACTTGGACGATCTCGAAGCCGGAGGGGATGTAAGTCTCCATTTCGATGATATATATAGCAGACCTCCCGAAACTCCCACCGTAAATTTGAGGCCCCCGAGCTTCAATCAATCAAAATGAATGGAATGCAAATGGGTTTCCATTGTTGGACTAGGGTTTAGGTTTATGAAGGAAACTCTGTATTCTTTAGGTGCACATATAGATTCATCATGAGGATAGATTCTAGTTTGCCACAACTCAGATTTTAGATTGGTTATAACATGCTCCAACGAGCCATTGTTAGCGTTGTGACAGTGTATAAACAAACAATTACAAGCATATCGATGATCATTTTAAAATTTTATGTATCCGATTATTGGTTGATTCGGATCGGATTTTATAAAGTTTTATAATGGGTCATTTTCTCAATTTAATTTTCCCTTTTACAGTGTCAAGTTTGAATTTCATGATCTTGCTTAAAGGATGTAACACCTCATCCTACTAGATTAATATAATAATAATTTATTAATTTATCAAGATTTATACTTTAACATATTTAAACTTACTATCTCTTATATTATAAGAATGACAAAAAATTAAGGGAAAATATTCCATCCAATTAGGGCGAAAATCTTTTGCTTCTATAGGTGTCTTAATTATAAGATTTAGGTTAGAATTTAAATTTTAAGTTAACATATTAGGAATTTATATTTTAATCTATAAACACTAAATTCTGACCTTAAATCCTAAATTTTAATTGCAACCCATAAATTCTAAGAACATAAACTTAACCCTTAAAGCATAAATCTTAAATTAAATCTTTAAACTTTAAAATTAACATAATTGAGTCTTAAATAAATTAATAAATTGTTGTTGAATTGAACCGTAATGATTATAACAAAGAAAATATACCCTATATATCTTTGAATGGGTTTGACAATAATCTATCATGTATAATTGTCTAAGTCATGAATTTCTTAATATCTTAATTACTTGGAATATTTTGACGAATCCGGCACGCCATTGAAGTTATTACCTTCCGTCGTTGTCCGTTATATTACATTGGTTATGTTTAATAATTAACAGATAGTTGATAATAAATTATATTAGTTGATAGCTGATAATTGATTGTATTAACTGATTTGATTTGCAGATTGTATTAAAATGTTTGGTAAAATTAACTGATACCTGATAGCTGTTTGATTATTTAAACAAACAAAATGACATATACGGACATGATTATATTCGATATTTGTTTCAATAGTTTATTAGTTATTAATATTTTGTATATTAATTAGATTATGAAAAATAATTTTTTAATATAACATTACTAAGCATATTTGAAAGATCTATATATTGATTTATTATTTATATAATTATTTTTAATATAATATAATTAATTATTAAGTTTAAAAACAATTATAAATGTGTGAGAATAAAAAGAAAAAAAATATTAGTTTACAAATGTCACAATGTAAATAAGTTAGGGTGAATAATTAAAATAGAAAAAGTTAAATTTAAGTTATTTGGAGATTTTTAATAATTATTAAGGGTAAAAGAGTATTATAACTCTAATATCAAAACCTTTAATTTCAAAAAGCTCGGCCCCTTGGTGTGCGTCGTGATCGGGCCCTAAGGGCGGTCCGTGACAAACTCCTTAACCCCAAAGGAAGGACTAGGTCGGATTGACGCTAGGCCCAAGTCGGTATGGAGGGCTTGTCCAGCCCCTTGATGCGCTTCCTCGGTCCCATACTTTTTTAAAATTAGAGGTTTCACCCCAATTCGCTATTTACCAACATCTAAATTAGCGGATTTGACCGGTAAAATCTCTAATATTAGTTCAAACCTCTAATTTTGACTCAAACTGTTATTTACCAAACATGACCATTAATTACCTAATTAAATATTGAATCTGTTCCTGTTTTGGCTTAAACATGACCATTAATTACCTAATTAAACATTGAATCTGTTTCCATTTTATTATCCAATTTGAGGTCAAAAACATGTTCTGGATATGGGATTTTGATTTACTTGCAGATGTTGTAAGAATCAAACACAACCCTAAATATTTCGTGTCCCCCTCACCAATGAAAAGCATATATGTTCTTGCAAGACAAGCATATGTATATATATATTATAGGACAATATGTAATTTCTTCATAATTCTAATTCTCTTGTAAACTTTGGAAACCCTTTGGTTCCATAGTGTTAATTTCTGATGGAGGATAACTCCAAACAACTTGGTTTGCTTCTTTAGCTTTTTCTCCCCCGAAAATTAATTATTCATTTTAGATCTTTTTAATACAATCTTTATGATTTTATTTCAGACATTTTATAATTTTAATGCTATGTTTTGTAGGAATCAGACGGGGTACAAGAGATTTCCCACCAGCTCATTTCTTATTCAAAGTAGAGGCCTTCTCCTTGTTGGTCAAAACAGGTGTCGAAAAGTATGAATCCGATGTTTTCGAAGCTTCCGGTCGCAAATGGTACGTAGAAGTATCGTAAATGTTGATATTCAAATTTTAAATTTAATAAATACCCTTTTTAATAATGATTATAATGTAGTTTTTTATGTTCGTTCTTTAAATATTTCGTCGCTTTAAATTTAGGAAATTGTCACTATATCCAAACGGAGACAATAAAAGCAATGGAAGTGGATTCATCTCCCTTTACTTGGCAATTGAGGAAACAGAAAATTTACCTCTCACTTGGGAAGTCAATGTCAGCTTCAAGTTATTTGTGTTTGACCAGATTCGTGACAAGTACTTAACCATTGAAGGTCTCCTTTTTACGTATTATAATTCGTTGTTGTTGATTAAGTCATTGTTACAATGATAAAAGATTTATGTTGGTCCAAATTTAATCGACGTTAAGTTCGATTCCGATTGCAATGTGATTGCTTTGGTTAATTTCTTTGTAGATGCTGATGGGGCGGTGAAGAGATTTCATTGGATGAAGACGGAATGGGGTTTTGCTAAGTTAATCTCCATCGAGTCTTTTAGTGACACTTCCAACGGCTATCTCGTCGGTGATTGTTGCATATTTGGGGCCGAGGTGTTTGTAATGGAACGTAATTGTAAATGGGAGTGCCTTTCCATGGTTAAACAGCACGACGACAATTCCATCATCTTCAAAATGGAAGACTTCTCCAAATTAGACAAGAAGTATTACGAATCTTCCGTCCACACCATCGGAGGTTCGAAATGGTATACATTTTCACTATCAGTACCTCTAATGACAAAACATAGAATTATACATTGTAAATGCATCGAATATTAATCCAAATTTCTCGTAAAGCTACTAAATATATAAATACATACATACAGGAAATTGACAGTATATCCAAAGGGAAATGTGAAGTTCAAGGGCAAAGCTCTCTCTGTTTTCCTGGAGTTGGTTGAGGCTGATAAGCTTCCTCCTAAGAGGAAAGTATATGCAGAGTACAAGCTACGAGTAAGGAACCAAATCAGCGACAATCACATGGAATTTTCAGGTAAATCTTCCTTTTTTTGGTCCTTTTTTTATGTAATATATATAAAGGTCACAAGATGCAGCAGAACATATCATAACGACAGTTTAGTTTTTGTGACGTTAAATCGTCGGTATAACTTGTGCTGTGACATATAGTGACGTTTTTAGAAGAAAACATCGCTAAATTGGTTGTGTGTATCTGGTTATTTACGGGCATAGAAATTCCACTATTTTTAGGCTAAATACTCAAATAAGGACCTAATCTTTGAGGGAATCACACGATAGCTTAATCTTTCAAAACAATCAAATAAGGATCATAATATTTTTAATATGATTAAATAAGGATTTATCCTTTTAAAACAATCGAGTTAAGGCATAAGTTTTTTACATATATGCTCAATTAATGGCCTAAGGCTTACGAATATGAATTTACCTCGTAAAACAAATATTAATATAGAGTTCATAGTATTAAATTGTGTCCGCAACGCAACGTAACAGCCGCATCATAACAGTTTTGAAGGTTGTTACATTACCATAAATCATAACCACATTTAAAATCATAGTTATATTTGGAAGAAAAATCACTCTACAACGTTCACAATGTTCGCAACCGCAATTTCGGAACTATACACATATATTTCTGTAGTAGGAACTCGAATCCTAAACTTATTAGATATCATGCTGATGTTGTTATTGGTATTAGATTTTCATTTCCTTTTTTGTTAAACTTTTCCATTTGGATTGAATTGCAAATTGCAGTTGAACGTTGGTTTAGTGCAACAAGTGTTAACTGGGGCTACCCACAGTTCATGCTGCTCAAGGTTCTCCACGACCCGTCCAAGGGCTACATCCACCACGATAGCTTGATTGTTGAAGCAGAGATTACCCTCGTTTCTAAAGTCAAACGTTCCCCATAATTAGAGATTTAGATTTTAAGTTTTAAAGCTTAAATAGACGTGCTCGTAAAAATTCTTTGGTCATTGTTTAATAAGTAATTGTTCTTCAGATGTTAATTTCGAATATGATATCAACTCGATACACAATATTAAGATTTTTACGAGCCCAACACGACTTTGTTTTTCATTTTCGATCAAACTTTAGGTCGAAAATACAAAGCAAACTTGATATTTTGGAACCGTTGTGACCCTAAAGGGAAAAAACAACGCGTACCCTTAGCGGATAATTATGGATAGCACCTTACCTTTTAAAGCCAACCTGCCCGAACCATCGCCATTGCTCAATATATACCCACAGTTTCTCTCCATTTCCTCACTCCATTTCGATATACAACGACAGTCTCCATCGGTCCATCCCCCTTCACTTCTCCAAGTAATATATATATATATCCCCATGGATACATTGTCTTCCGGCGAAACAAAGCCTCCAAGCGGTGGCTGTGGCGGCGGCGGTGGTAAAAACAAACCACTGAATCCCAATGCAAAGGAGTGGTCACCAAAAACCGACGGCGCCCCCGAGGAAGATCGGTGCTTGTTTATAACATTCTCAAACGGACACCCGATACCCGAGGACCGAGTTCTCAGATTCTTTAAACTGTAAGTTTGTGTGTGTCACCGTTTTAACAGTTGTACATTGCATGTTTTTATTGTGTCTGAGCCCTGAGGGATGTTTTGTTTTTTTTTTTTGCAGAAAATATGGGGATTGTTTGGAGAGGGTGTACGTGCATTTGCCTGCACCCAAGGACATTAAAGAGAGGAATATCAAGACGCCGCAGTTCGGGAAGGTTGTTTTCAAGACGAGTCATGTCCCGTTGCTGGTGACCCTGGGCGGGAAACGGCAAATCAAGTTCACCGTCGACGGCAAGCCGCTGTGGTGTAAGAAGTATGATACCAGCAAAAGTCAGGCTTTTAAGAGGAACTTGACTCCATGATGATTGGCTTCCCTTTGCATTGGTTTTATTTTTGTTTTCGCATGTTGTTTTGTTTTTTTGGTTTTTTTTTTTGGGTTTGGTGGCCACTATTTTGGTCGGACTGTGTGATTCGATGTGTCCGATTTAGGGTTTCGAGTTTCTTATCAGTTTTCTAAACCCTAAAATGAGGTTGATGGACTGCGTTTTGACCTTATATGTGACATGTTTCTTCTAGATTTGGAACACCATTTTCTTTCGCTTTCTTAATCATTGTTGCCAAACATTAAAAAACAAATACAAATCAACCCCTAAACTATATCCTTTTCTATTTTTAGTCCTTAAAAAATAAGATGTTGACATGTCATAGACAATAATTTAAGTATTAGTTTTGCCCCAAAAAATAATTTAGGGACTAAAAGTAACATAATTTAAGGATTGATTTTTCATTTAAGCCAAAAATTAATTATTTTTACCAACAACTAATAGATATAATACAGTGATGCGTTCGATCCTTAAACAATATTTATAATTTAAATTTTAATATTATGGACGAAGTAAATTAAATTATGAATATAATAAACCAGTACTCGATCTGTTTTAATATATTAATATAAACATAAAATTACTTTTCAAAATCAATTTCATTTTGACAAGTTTCATGACCAGAAAAATCTTTCATTGATATTATACCAACTTCGGAACCAATTTATTTTTGACAGACAACATTTGTAAATGCACGAGATATTTCGTACATAATTTAAATTAAGATTTTGATCATTCTCCTTTATATCACAAGTAAAACCATAGTACTATTTTCAAAAGATTAATCAATAAAACTTTAAATAAAACATTTCTTTATAAATTTAAAGTAAATTTTTGTGGGTCAAAATTATCACTTATTTCTTATAAAAAGTTGTTGTATTTTTTCAAAAAATCAGTTATTAGTTTAGTGCGCGCGTAAAAAACTGTCACGTAAATTAAATATAATTTTTTTTTTCAAAAGTCAATTATTAGTTTGGCGCTCACGTAAAAAAAATGTCATCTAAATTAAATATCATTTTTTTTCAAAAGTCGATTATTAGTTTGACGCTCGTAAAAAAATGCCACGTAAATCAAATGATATTCTTTTTTCATAGTCAGTTATTAATTTGATGTGACATTTTCCCTCCAAAATAACAGTTATTAACCTTTTTCTCAAAGGTTGTTATTTGCCACTATTTTAGCATGAAACACATTGGTTTTTCTTTTCAAATATAAGTAATTAAATGAATCTAATTAGTGATTTCAGTGGAAAAGAGAATAATATTTTTTAAAGATTTAAGTTTAAACACATATGTGATATGTGTGCAAGGTGTGTGTCTTATCAAACGATTAAGGAAATGTATGAACATGGATGGACCAAGAGGGCGAAATTTGAAATTCGTATGAGTTAAAAAATATATTTTCGCTCTTCTAAAATTTTATAAGTTCTTTATAGACTCTCCCCCTAACATAAAGTCATACGTTCGTCCTTGAATATGAACAGATACTTTTCGTATAAATAGGGGTGAAATGCATTTGTTAGAACGGTTTTGTATAAATAATTTTTGATTATATGAAATGCATCGTTTTTTCTTTTCCGTCCTTGAGTATGAAATGCATTGTTTGTCTTCAAAATATCACAGTATTTACTAACACATTGAACCTAAAATCCTCCCACCTTATTATAGAACAAAAATTTTCTGCCCCTAAATATGTTTATTTTTATGTTTAAGACTAAAAAATATTAAAAAATTAAATTTTAAACTCTAACTCTAAGTTTCGCGTTCTAAACCTTACACCCTAAAAATACATTATAACTATAATTCTCTTACTCTCTGTTAGTTTTTCAGAAATTTTTTTAAGAGATAAAAATTATTTAGAGATTGAACTCGAAATGGATGTCAATTGAAGATGTAATATTAATTTTTTTTGCCACTCCAACATGATAGTTTGCTCTCTAGATATTCATTAGGCTTCGATTTAAATAATAATTTGTAGTTTATTTTTGAAAGTACAAATATCATTTTAATCACGCATCTACTATATATTAAATATATAATAAATAATTTTTTATGTATTTTTTTAAAAAATAATAAAAATATTATTTATAACTTCTTTTATAGACTTCAATAAAAAGACATTTCAATATTCATATGAAACTTTAGAAGGTTACTTCCTTGAAATTGTTCCTACATTTAGTACCATTTTCAAATCATGTATTGAATTAAAATATTCCATGACAATGTTTTGTAAATACACGAGACATTTCGTACATAATTTATATTGAAATTTGGGTCAAATTCAATCATTAGTCCATATGCTATGTAAAAATTATAGATCTAATCTTTATATTTTTAATTTGATTAATTTTAATCATTGTTACCTTTTAACTTCGAAATTTCAAATCATATTCAGATGATGCAAGCAACCATAACTAAATCACATGGACTTAAAATGATTAAATTGGAGAATGAAAATTAGTTTTACAACTTATGTATAATACATAATTTAACGTTATTGTTTGTATCATGAACTAAAAATGAAAAAATTAAAGTATAAAAATTAAATCTACGACTTATGTATATATTATAAGGACTAATAGAAAAACTGACCTAAAATGTATTATTAACATTCAATATAATTTGAATTATTATTTCATACACTAATAACAAAAAATAAATACTCTACAAACAGTTGGATTCATGTGGTGTGTCCTTTAATTATTATAAAAAATAATCGCACATGAAAGATTACAATCATGTTTGCTAAAGAGATGTTTGAGAAAAAAAATAGAAGTTTAAGGCATAATTAGAGGGTTGACCAGTCAAATCTGCTAATATGATTGTTTGGTGAACAGTGGATTGAAAGAGCGGATTGGGGTGAAACCGCTAATTTTGAAAAAGCTCATAATAGGAACTTTTTGAGACTAAAGGTTTGATCTTAGAGTTGTAAAGTCTCTTTTACCCTTACCAGTTACCAAAACTCTCAAAATACCCTAAATTAAATATTTTCTCACTCTATTTATAAATTAATCCTATTTACTCCTTTTTATTATCACATATTTTGATATTTATATGTGTATTTAAATTTATTAATTAATTAAGTTATATTAAAATAATTATATAAATAATAAATTAATATATAAATCATGTCCTTATATGTCATTTTGCTTGTTTAAATAATCTAACAGCTATCAACTATCAGTTAATTTTACTAAACATTTTTATACAATCAGCTAATACAATCCGCTAGTCAAATCAACTAATGTAATCTGCTATCAATTATCCGCTAATTGTCAAACAAGTCAGTATCGTTTGTGATTTTTTACATGCCAGCATACACCATATTAAATAAATTTATATATTATAAATAAATCAATCAATCAATAAATAAAATGTTATATTATGGTTTTGGTACTTCTGCTATATTAAAATTTAGAATTTAATAACTAAAGTTCTAATCTCTAATTTGTTAATATCATTAACTATTTCCATTAAGCTGAAGATATAGATTAAAAAACACCCTTAATAAGAAAATTGTTTCGTTTTTATGGTACTATCCAGTTTGATGGGATGAGTCTACAACATAAAAAAGGACTAAATCGCAAGTCTTGACATAATAGAAGGATTAAAACAATAATATATCCTAAATTAAATGTAGTGGAACCTGGGCACTTGGAATGCAATTTCCTCGAACACCTGTACTTCTGAAAATTTTAAGTAATATATATGGGGAGAGATTGGTGCATTGCGTAACTGTTTCATTGGTGCTTTGCATTCGCATTGAAAAAAAGAACTTTGATTTGCCTGGAGAAATCGGAATCGTAAATAAACTACGATGGCTTCCTCCGAGCCGGAGACGGCGACGTATATCCAGAACGTCGTCGTAATGAGACACGGTGACCGTATGGACAACTTCAATCCCATGTGGATCAGAACGGCGGAGAGGCCGTGGGACCCTCCGCTCGTAGAAAACGGCTTGGCCAGGGCTTTCAAGGCGGGCCGCATTTTTCGGACCCTCCTTCCGTTCAGGATCCACCGAGTCTTCGTCTCCCCTTTCCTCCGCTGCGTCCAGACAGCCTCCGAGGTCGTCGCCGGCCTTTGCGCCGTCGATGTCGACGCCAATGGCAAGTCATCTAAAGACGTCATAAAACTCGATCCATCGAAAGTCAAGGTTCAGATCAATATGCATCAAGAAAATATTTCTTTATTAAAAAATAAGCTTCTTTTTTTTTATTTGAGCCCATTTTTGTTTGTGTTTTACAGGTTTCTATTGAGTATGGATTGTGTGAGATGTTGAACAAAGAAGCAATTAGGGTTGATGTAGCGCCTAAAGATGGAATCTTTCGTTTCGATTTTCCACAGCTCGAGTCTATGCTACCAAGTGGCACGTTGGATCCTAGTGTTGAACGAGTTTACAAAGAGGTAATATCTTTCATATCCGATGATTGATAAGTTACTATCACTTTTTTAGATCGTGTTTGTTAACTTCGGAAATAAAATTTAGTATTGTTCGGTTTATGTTTGACACCTTAAGGCGATCAAGAAAGTGATAGTATCTTATCGATAGTCGCCATAGTATTCAATATATTCAATTTCTAAACAATTTAAGAAAGTGATAGTATTTTATCGCCATAGTATTCAATATATTCAATTTCTAAACAATTTAAGAAATTGTCTCGAAAAAATTACAGTTGCCGCAATGGGAAGAGACAGTGACTGGTTCTAGAAGTAGATATGGACAAGTTATCAAGGCATTAGCTGATAAATACCCCTCTGAAAACTTGCTATTAGTCACACATGGTAAGTAAGCTTCTAGCAAACAAGAATTATAGTGATTTCATCTGCTTTTGCTTGCATATTTAGCCATTTGTTCTTTGCTTCATATGTATGCCAGGGGAAGGAGTTGGGGTTTCGATTTCCGGGTTCTTGGAGCATACGACGGTGGTCGAGGTAGAATATTGTGCTTATTCGGAATTAAGAAGATCGATCTCATCCAAAAACGGGTTAATCACTGCTGGAAACTTTGAGGTGCTTACAAAAAGTGGTCAGACTGGGATTACTTACTTTAGCTGAATAATGTTTCAACTTTCAATGGTAATGGTATAGATTCTTTGCCTTAAAACCATGAAAGAAGATGACTTTAGTTTCTTCTCAAGCATGTTGCAGCTTTCTTCATGATGCGTTTACTATTTGTTTACATCAGAACTTTTGTATCAGTTCTTAAAGTCATTGTTTTGATCAAAAATAATCTTTTTTACTTCATGAATCTGTGTTTGTTCTTTCCAGTGTATGAAGATGAACCAATGCTGTATTTTCTTTGGATAATGACATTGATGCTATTGGTTCATAGTGAAAGTTGGTGTCTTTGATTTAAATTTGTATCCTTTATCACATAACTTTAAAGTATATATCCAAATCAATCTCTTTTTTTCCCTAAAAAAGTCATTATGATGAATGGTATTTTGGGAAGAGTTATTTTTTCCCTATTTAATCATGAACTTGATGAATTGCTATAAAAAGTTCAAACTTTGGAGCAAGAGTGACCCTCCTTCCTGCATCTATGAAAACATTGACAAAAATATCAACTTTATCATGACAAGAAAAATGTGTACCAAGAAAAACAAGAATTTCTGATTGATACTAAAATTTAAAGCAACAAGCTCAATCACAAAATTACAAATAAATTTATTCTGCATGTACAAAGAAAGAAATAAGAAATTGATGAACAATGAAAATATGTCTACTGTTTGTCAGGGCCAGCACTGATTTCAGGGACAATTTCCATATCAACAGCACCATTCTGACCATCAGTCACCTGTTCACAAATTTCCTTATTACCACATTTTCCATCTTCGACACTCTTTTGAAGTTCAGATTTAGTTGTAGAGGGTTCGTCGTTGCTAAGAAGTTCCTTTTCACCTGAATCATCTGTTTCTCGAGCTGCAACTTCATTACTTGGTTGAGTGTCAACATTATGCATCATTGTTGGATGATTTTGGGATGTTTCAGTTCGTTCAGCCATACTGTTGTCGACTGCCTTTGCATCATAACCAAGATCAGCAACAATTGCTGAATTAACATGATCTCCATCTGAACGGAAACCAGTATCAGTGGAACGAGTCTTACTTCCGTTTTCATTCTCACTTTCTGATGCCACTGATATATTCAGAGCACCTGAAGGTTCAGCAATATCAAACATTTGTATCTCCACAGTAGAGCACAAGGATGGGGAGGCTTTCCTGGGAGCAGGCATGGATGGCACTGAAGGTTCACTACTCTTGCTGCCGAAATCATCTTGATGAGTCGCTGTGCATGGCTTTGAAAGCTGTTCTGTTTGGGGAGCCTCATCTGGTTGTGGATCCACGGCCATCTCACTTTCATGACAGTTTTTGTTCAAGTTTTCTTCACATCCAACTTTAGCTCCTAAAGCATCATCGTTGCAAGGTGAACTCATATTAGGGCCCTCGTCGATAAAACCACCGTCTCCATGCTCCAGGAAGGCATTGCCAGCTACAATTTCCTCAGTAAGAGATGGCAACTCAGGAGGACGAATAGTGGAGGGCGGGTCAACATCCATCTCAGAACCGGATATTCCTTCTCCAGCAGCCTCACCATTTATACCAACTACCCGATCAACCGATTCATTGCCGAGATCACTTGCAATACCAGCAGGAGACTCGGAGCAATCTGCGGAACCATTTTCATGATTAAACAATATGTTCCCGTTTATGCAATGACCCTCATCAGCTAATCCTCTGTTTTCTCTAGCAGTGCCCACCAATGCACTTCCTTGCTCAATGGTATCCTTGGTTTGCTTCTGAACTTCACCAACTAGTGAATTTAACTGTTTCTGCACATATATTGCTAAAGAAACGGCATGATCACGGATCAAAGAATCATGAGGTGGGCAATGTAGCATGTCAATCAAAGCCTTGTGGTACTGAAGTATGCTGACAGAAGGCAAAATAGATCCATTTTCACGACAGACCTTTATGACCTTTAAGACATGCTCACAAAGGTAGCCCATCTCTGCCCAAGAACAATCACAGATCCCGAACTGAGATCCCAGGTTCCAAACAACATAAACAGTCTCTCGATCAAGCTCATCGGTCACCTTTGCAAATCTCCCTTCAATGGTAACATCAGAATCAGGAATCTTCAATGCCTTCCGCCAAGATGTCAAACCACTTACCCACTCATCCTTCCGATATCGTGAAAAATCATCTTTCCCCGAATATTCATCCAGCCAAAAGTAGGAATGCACTTTTGTACCCAACTTATCAACCAACCAATCAGTGCGTTGGTACGCAGCAGGATCCTTCTCATTCAACAACCGGAGCTTCAGTTGATTGTGGTAAAATTCCATTGCTGCACAGGTCTCCAGGCTAGCAAGTGGAAGAGTTTTAAGTGAAGAGACCCAAGCCCCTGAAACAAGGAGAAGGTTGTCATTTCCTTTTCCACAAGTTAAAAGGGTTTCACAAAGGTGAAAGATGCCTTCATCTGTTAGTGAAATATTTAAATCAAGAATTTGGGAACGGGGTAAAGTAGTTGATAAGAAAAGGTCAAGTAGCAACTAACCTATTCTAGGATACCAGACTGCTTTGAAGTAATCCATAAAATCCGAGCAATCGACAAAATCCTCCATGAATTTCTCAAACAAATCCACATTTCCACATCCTCTGCAAATATCATCAATGGCCAGCCCAAGTCGTCTTGAGATCTCAACATGCATCTCTGTCTCTGCACATCTCTTCACTAAGTTTTTATGCCATGCGTGGCGGACCCGCCAAAAGGATATCAATACGGAGCACTCAAAAACATCCCTGAATACAATGCAAAGAAATGTTGTGTGACACGGAGCACATTCCATCTATTGATAAAAGAGAGCAAATATAATTACCCTTCATCGTGCTTGAATGACATAACCATTTCAATATGTCACTAAAGAGCTCACTTAATCAAGCTAAACTAGGCTCTTCCTAGTTTAAATCAAAAGAAAGTGAAAAAAATGCAATCCCTGAAGTTTGTTCCGCATTTATTAGAATTATATCAGCAGAGGAACCCCAAGGCTAGGGAACACACGAGAGATAAAACCAAGCAAGGAGCAGATGCACAAAATAAACAATCTTGAAACAAAAGGCATCTGATCAGAGGCCTTGCTTTAACAGAGACAAGGAGGTTGCCATTCTAATGCTACAAACCAGTGGACCCTGACTCTAATAACTAACGAAGGGCAATTGAAGAAATCACATGAGCTCGCGCTCCTCAGTCCTTACCGTACACAATACACAATGGAACAATATTCTTCCACCACAATTTTAAAGCGTATTAGTAAATAGTAATGTAAATTCAACTCAGATAAAGTACCCAACACCATACCTAATTGTATGAACATCAATTGAAGGATCATCGACAATAAACCCAGCCAACTTCCAAGTAGGATCTTTCGTGCGAACCCTGTTGTATAGAGCCCTCATCCATCTATGAGCATCTATGCTAGCAAACCTTGGTGTTATTATCCAAGCTACCGGGATTGCTTTCTTGTCTGAATTGAAAACAACGAGACTGTGTATAGGATACTGAAAATAATTCATAAAGAGCACAGTTAGATTCAAAGACATTAGAAGAACTCATGGACTCACAGTAATAGCTACAGTTAGAGGAGTGAGTCACATAACTTAAAGAGGTAAGTGGTTGGGGGAAGGTAAAGAAAGGGAAAAGAGACAAACCTTAAGTTTGTTTGTTCCAAACCTTGAATCAGAGGCAAGGAGGCTGTGATTTCCAAATCGAATCATTTGTTGCAACTGCCACTCAGTTTGAATGCCCAAGATAAAAGGGTCTGAATCAGTGAAATCCTCGTAAAAGAATACATAATTCTGGTGGCTTTCAACCCACATGCTTACACTGACTGCATCATCTGCATCGAACTCATATGTAGAGCGTCTAATGCTCCTCTCCTGTCTTCGAACATACCTGTGGGTCAGAAGGTCATCTCGGTTATATGGACCGCCCTGTTTCTCTACAGATTCATTGTGCCGCTGCATTATGGTCTCCACAGAAACCCCAACATGCAATAAAGATATAACACGGAGGCGCAGATCCTCTGAGATGTACGGTGCAAACATAGCACGTGTGCCAGCTGCCTTTTTGTCCTGTGGCCCATGACATGGCAACCCTTTCTTATCCACATGTTTATCCTGGTTATATATTATCAATGCTACTGACGGTTCAGCAATTAAGCGTTTTACAATAAAGTGACAGGTGCATCCTCTTTTCGTATTAGGTCGGCCAGCATTTGTCTTCTTAGGAATGTATGTATTCCGGCTGGGTCGTACAAGACCCCCTTTCCTATGGTCATCTGGGCCAAATGAACACCAATACCTACAAGTTCAACAGTATAAATTTAAACACAATCAAATCGTAGTGCAAAACCATTGAGCACAAACTATCAAAAGATGTTTAAAAAAGATTAAAAATAAAACATGGAAGAAAAGAAGCAGAACCTACAGAATATATTCAAGAATACCATCAACCTTTGGCTTGTAAGGCGCCTTTGATGTTCTCCGCCTTCTTGCTTCAACATGAAATCTAGTTGGACAATCTTTGTTAGAGGATTCACCCCTAACAAAGTCATCAACTCTAGCGTAAGGGATCAAAGCAACTCTATCTATATTGTCACGCCAACCTTCCACCTTCGACCATACAAGATCATGAGCAGAGAACTCCAAGGTCGGTGGATTTTGTACCGGAAGAGACAGAATCTGATCCCATCTAGCCATCTACAATAGAAGAATCAGTGATTTACACTACTTATCAGCAAAGATATTGCAATATTTTAACCATGGAAAAATCCCATCAATAATAAACCCAAGTTACAACAACCCCATTTCCCCAACGTTCAAAACAACGCCATTCAAATCAAGACCTCAGTTTATGGATATAAGTTGTGTCATATTCTTGGCCAAAATGGAAGAGAGAAAAAAAAAAGAAACAGAAAAGGCAAGAATAATACTTAACTCAGGCAGCTTAAACCAAATTTCAGTGAACTTGTGGCATAATAAAAAAAATTACAAAACAAAAAACAAACAAGTGGGCTAGACGGGATTAAAACAAACAAACAAATTTCAGTGAACTTGGGGGATAATAGAAAAACCATTCAATTAGCCTCCTCAAGAGCAAAAGGTTTTAAGTTTTCAATGTCCCAAGACTCAAAAACTTTCCATTCCTTCATTCCACCTCTACCATTAAACCAAGGAAACCTTAAAAGCTCCAGCTTACGCTCAACTAAAAGTACAATTACATGTTAAAACCATATCTTTGTACACTAATAAGCTTATATAAGTCATGGTAGATAAATAAAGATATAGAAATGAAGCTAAAGGATTACCTGGTAAAGGCAGCTCAAACAAGCTCCTTTATTTCTTCCCGGCCTTTCTTTACTCAGACAAACAGAAGAGGAGTGAGGAAAAGTGAAATACCCATTTGTGCGCCGTGATTAATATTTCATATTTTGCAATAGAGAAAACCCTTTTTGTCTCTCATAATTACTCTTTGACCCCCTCTATGTTGGAGACGTTTGCCATTATATCCTTGAGGTTGAGGATACTGGGCCTTGAGGATGGTTCTATGTATTTGTAGGCAAGTATTGGGCTCAGGTTAGACCCAAGCACGAGCCTTGGGGGTGCAATTTCTCTTCAATAAAACCTCTACTGCTGGGGTTTCTCGTTTCCCCAATTTCATCCCGTCTTTCTTCACTGGTTTATGTGTTTTGAATTGAATTTTTCGGGTTTGGGTTTTTTCTCCTTGTTTTGGTTTGTTGTTCGTTGGTAATCCAACGAGAAAGATTGTATTTTTTTAGAGTTGTAGAAGAAAAGGTTTAAGCTTTGTATAGTTTGAAGATGCAGAACATTAGGAGGTCTGTAATATCTAGTAAGAGCATATGGCGTTGTTCCTTCAGATCACTGGTGGAATCTAAGCTTTTTTTGAATGATTTTGCATCAGCTGCTAAAAGGGTATGTTGGTGTATTCCACCATTCCTTGATTTCTATGGCTAGTTTCTATTTGGACATTACTGTTCTTTCATTATTCCATTTGCTTTGTTTGGTGTCTTCTTTTTGCTTGCCTACAGAATATGTTTCTATTTTTGTTTGTGTTTTTAGCTGACAAAGTAGTTGACAATGGTGAGTTTTTATGTCAAATGTAGGGATACGGTAGCATAAATTATATACTAGTTAGTACTTATTAGTAAAAGCAAAATGCGTATCAATTTTATTGGAGCTTCTTCTGCTTTTATGAGTTAGGACTAAACCCTTTTTTTTACTTGATCAATATGATTTCATTGTAGTTTTTGTAATTCTTCTAAGAGTGTTTCTTAGATATGTTCATTATGTGTCAGTTGCTGAATCATTTTTCTGATGACATACTGATTACTGCAGTCTCCAGCAAATCAGAATTCTAGTTTTGCAAGACAGTATGTGACAGGTGTCAACAATATGTCAAAGGTGAGGCTGTAGTTCTCTTTCTATTAACATTTTTTTGTTCTCTAAATGGCTGCAGTGCAGACTAAGTGCTTTCTATTTGTACTTTTTTTTCCTCTCTACATAGCAGCAAAGTGCGAACTAAATGCTTTCTTCTTTCATTCTGCAGGGTGTACTTGGAGCTAATGGTTAGTAAAATCTAACTTTATGGTCAATTATTAAGGTTTTAGCCAATCCACAATCTAGATTAGATCAGTAGATTAGATCAGGAAAGAATAATTTTTTCCCTAGATTTTACATTTACTTTATAATGATTGTTTTGACATCTTTTGGAACACCCCATCCAATCCAAATTCCTCAAGGTTATGGCCTTATGGGATTCTTGTATCGTTGTTGTTACTAAAATCTAACTTTACAGTTATTATCATTCCCCATTTAGCTATCCAGTATGGAGAAGTTCCATGCTCGCCTACCCTGTCTTTTCATTACTTCCTTGCATAGAATATTGCTTCATGCATAAGTGACCTACTCTTTGAAGTGCATAACAGTTAATTTCAAGTTGGATTAGGATAAGGATAATTGTTATCTACTTTTCTCCATTTTTTTCACTAATTGATCTGCCAATTATGTCCAGCAGGCATTCCTCTTCCATTTAGAGGACAGTGTGGCAGAGATTGTGTAGTTAGGTTTCAAGCTTCGGTCCCTCACATAGAAAATCGTGGATTGAAGCTCATGTCTCCTTATTTTGCTAGATCCTTTGCATCAAGAACTTCAAAGAAATCGAAAGAAACATCTGAGGTAAATTTTTTGGCCTTTTGTGTTCTCATCTCTGTTGGCTTTAAATAAAAATACTTCTCATGTTGCTTGTTTAGTTTGTAGTTCTGATCTGTAAGTGAGTGCATGTTTTATCCACTTCTGTGTGAGGCAATCTATGCCTAAATGCTGAAAGGATGCTAAAAAGGGATCTCTCCACAAGCGTTGGGGATTTATCATCGTCTTTCTTTCCTAATTGAGCATGGAATTACTGACATAATTTCACCCTACTTTTGTTGTTGCATAGCAATAAAGATGAAAGAAAACATAAGCACTACTGAAGTTTATTTCATACCAAGCAAATTCCATCTATGTATGTGGGAGCACAAGGGTAATTGTGTACAACAAGGGAAAGAACAATTAAATTCGGATTTTTCTGAGCTGTACTTATCAAATGCTATACTGGTTGACATATAATTGCCTGCATTTCCTAGTTCTGTGGGCTTCATGGTTACTTTAAGCTTCACATCAGTCGCACTGAGTTGTCTTTATCCCTTTGGCAGACAAGAAAAGAATTATCTAATGTTGAGGATCCATTTGATGCTCCTACATACAATATCCCAGAAAAGCCTGTGACATTTACAGAGGGTGCCAGCTACAGTCTCATAATCCTTGTTGGGCTCGGGATTGCAGCTGCTGCAGGATATGCTGTCTTCAAGGAGTTGATATTTCAACCAAAAGAGTAAGCTTCAAATGCCTCGTTGGCGATTGGGGTACTAAGCTTTTCCCTTTTTTTACTTGCACCCTAATTCGAAACCATGGTTTTATAGGTATAAGGTATTCAACCAGGCACTGGAAAGGATTCAGAACGAAAGCCAGGTTTGTAAAAATAGCTTTCTTGTCCTTGAACCAACACTCTGAAACAGTGCATTGGAGTTTATCTCTGCTAATCAGTTCTCAATGGAAACTGGAAATGTCAACAGTGCAACATGTATTATAAGTTATACTGTGGATCTTCAGGCGGAAGCCTGTCAATATGCATCTGCATTCTGCAGCATGAGCATCGAAATAATATCTTAGAATCCCTATTTTGCCTTGAATAAGAACAACTGATAAATTATAACAACGAGCACTCCCATTATTTGCACTTTATTAGGTCAGATTTCGGATGAATCTGGCATATACTATCGTGATAAATTATAAGTATGTTTCTGTTTTGCTTGCATGTATATATGATTCTAAGCATATATTCGACAGACGGCCAAGTTATATGTAATTTCTAAGCATTTTTTATGTACCAGTTAAGGGCTGTCATTCTAATTCTATGCCACATGGTATTACATTTGTTTCTGTCAGGTTAGGGTGAGGATTGGACAACCTATTACCGGCTATGGTCAAGAAACTAGAAATCGTGCTGCCCGCCAACGTATTCCAAACAGGATATACACGGACGAAAATGGCATAGAGCATGTAGAGGTGACTCTCTAGTATTTACAAGATTGTTAGGGAAAAAAAAATCTTTATTTGTTTAGATGTTTGTAAGCAACTTTTTACTATTGCAATTTTCTAGTGTGTACTAGATCTCTCATATGCAATTTATTGATTTGGTGATTGCCTCTTAACCATTTCAAACAGGTTAATTTCTATATTCGTGGACCCCATGGAGCCGGGAAAGTTTTTGCCGAAATGTTCAAGGACAAAACAGACAATAAATGGAAGTATACCTACTTGATCGTTCAGATCAATTCACCTTCCCGGGCGGAATTAATGCTGGAGTCGTATTTACCAGCAGCGGAGATAAGGCACTCTGCTGCAAACTAACATGGGGGTAAACTCATTTTTGCAGAGAATTAAAATGTTTCTGGATGATGAGCTTTGTTTTCAGTGTCCCTAATTTGATCAGTCACCGGTTGAATTCTAGTGCCCCTCTAGGGAAAATGTTTGGGATGTTATAGATTTTATTGAGAATTGTTCATTCATTAACTTTTACCCCTTGGTACTGGTGGATGCATGGATTGAAATCTTAATTCTACCAGCATATGCTGGGCAAGATTACACAAGTTGCAGTCAATAATATTCCAGCATTGCAGTTGTTTTTTCCCATCCCCTCCACATGTTCAATGTGCCTTGAATGTTATTGGACCGATACATCGTGCTCTTACCGGATTCACAGGCTCGTAATTTGTTGTATTGAACTTTAAATTCGAATTGGAACGATCAATGTTAAAGATGGTAAAGATTTTTTTAACACAATACTTAATTCAATCCAATTAAGTTATACAAATGACAGATTTGAAACTTAACATTTGCAACTTCTGGATGCTCAAACTCCCATTGTGTGTGTCCTTAAAAGGTAAATGACCTTAATCCAAGCTAAAGTTCATTCATCTTACAATCTTTTGATTGCCGGGAAGCGACGGTGCTTCGGTAACCGAAGGGAATCAAACAATGATCACCAGCATGAATCCAGCACTCCCATAATTTGAAAACAGAATGGTTCATACAAGGTCATAAATAATTTTAAAAGCAAACAAATGAAAATGAACCAAAGTTCTTTGTGATGTTTGATAACTAATACATGATAAAAGCAACAAAGCCTGGAAACAAAACCAATATATGATAAAAATATGTTACACTGGCGGCGCCGACTACCGTTTACTACAAAGATAGTGACTGGGAACTTCCGGCCACAAAATTCTGTGATTTACAAAGAAAAATACAACAGTAAAAGTTGAAAGCTGGACCACTTTTTCAGTAGGAATTACATGATTACTAGGCACACTTCTGGTTCTGTAATGGGAAATATAGTATCACTGCACTAGACAGATGAGATCTTATACCAGAATCCAGCACTGCAAGAGCTCACTACAAAATCCAGGATAGTTGGTCCTTTGCTGGGAACCAGCCGGGAAGCTAAGAACAGCATCGAGCAGTTTCGAGTTTGAATCACATCTCGTTGCAAATCTTTATCCATTTCATAATCTGATGGAAACTGAAATTTTGACACAATCAAGTGGAATAAACACAATAAATATTACCTACCAAAACAGGAAGGAAACAGAACAGGGCATGTTACCTGCCATGTTGTCAAAACGCGCATGCTCGTGGAACATTTTCAAGATGGCGACAACAAGGGGGGGGAGATGACATGGCCTTTCAGTTAGGCTGAAGCTTTAAACAGTAACAACCCAGCATTTTCTTTGGAACACTGAATTAGAAATCAAAACAAAGTAAAAAAAACACATGAATATTATGGCACTAACCACAAATTCAATGTTTCCAACCAGATGCATATAGTGTCATAGCTCACCAGAGACTTCCAGTAGAAATATCAAAATAACAGATGTAATCATCATTTATCTCAGAAAAAACATCCTAACAAATTCAACGCCTTTGCTCTAGCATGTGTGTGTGAGCGTGTGCATGTACATGTAGGTTGGGAAGGAACCAATAGCTGATACAGCAAGCAAGTACACAACAAATCAGATAAATTTAAAAATAACAAACCTCATTATATCCCTAATTAATATGTTTCTATACTAGGACTTGGCATATATAGAGTTTCCATATGAAGCTTGTCATGAGGTTACCAAAAGCAGTTTTCTTTCTTTAGAGGGAAAACATACACACTCTCAGACACACATATGAAGCATGGAGGTAAATCATAATAGTGTAACCAAACTCTTTAGTTTCCAATACTGATATTTTCCCTGAAATTGCAAAGCCTAATCAGTCATTCACATCTTGCCATTACATGCAAACAAATTTTCCACACATTTCAAATCGGCAGTTACGGAATGCCATATTTTCACAAGAGCATCAAGCTGTTGCTTGACTTGTGGGCTTCCATACAGACAAACAAACATCTGAGCATAAACAACTGTTACTGCATCCATTCACTCGAACACTTCCAACTAGGGGAGATGAACAAGTAAACTAATTGAGAATGGCATGCTTCTTGTATCAAGTCAATAGAGACAAACCGATCACTTTTACTTTTCACGAAAACAATTCCAAAGAAGATTTGAACTCAGTGATTAAAGATTTAAATCACACTATGCATGACTTCTATGACAAGTAAGTTATACTCGAATGGTGTTATACTCGAATGTCTCAACCTATACACAGGCACACATGATGCCTTGAATGGCCACTAAAGCCTGTGTGTCACTTGTGCTATCTAGAGATAAAACAGGGGGACTGGTTTTAACATTCACAGGCACACATCTTGCCTTGAATGGCAAGCAACGCGTGTTTGTCACTCGCGCTATCTAGAGATAAAACAGAAAGAATAAACAGAACTAATTACTTTTACTAAATAATGGAAGTTTCTTAAATAAATTGAAGCCGGTAGGCTAACCATTTTTGCTTCAAGAAATGTGCATTAAGAAGCAAGAAGAAAATATAGATCCAATGTTGCAAATGAATCATAAAGATGCATTCCTACCATATATGTTTCCATTATATTCTCCTCGATCATTCTGTATTCTTAACATAAGATACAGTAGCTCAAGCATGCTCTCGTGCTATAAACTACTTAACCCATCGATAACTACCACGAGCTCAGAACTACTCAAACTGTTGATTGCAGACACATGCTCAATACTCAATCTTCATTTCTAAAATGTGCTCAGAGCCACTGAATGGGTCGATTACTCATACGTGTTCATATTGACTTAATTGTTTGATTACTAACATGTGGTCATATCTACTTAATCCGTCAATAACTAACAAAGCTCATAACCCGTGCTCAGAACTACTCGAACTGTCGATTGCTTACACGTGCTCGGTACTCAATCGTTGATTTCTAGAACGTGCTTAGAACCACTCAATCCTTTAATTATAGCATGTGCTCAGAGCTACTGCATCGGTTGATTACTAACACGTTTTCAGTATCTTTTTAATTGTTTGATTACTAACACGTGGTCATATCTACTTGATCCGTCAATAACTAACAAAGCTTATAACTACTATCCAAAAATTACTAATACGTTTCTCCAATCAATCAATTGTGAGCATGCTAAGAACATTTTATCTGACCGATGCATATTAGAAAGAACAAAATAAGAAAGAAACACATGCACATCAAAACAAACATGCATCCCGAACTTTCTTGATTGATAAACAGTTATCATGCTCTAAAATGTGTTCATATCTACGTAATCGTTTGATTACTAACATGTGGCCTTATCTACTTTATCCATCAATAACTAACAAAACGCACAACTACTATCCAATAATTGCTAATGCGTTTCTCCAATCGATCAACTGTCGACAAACTGAGAACATTTCATGCTCTAACACGTGGCCTTATCTACTTTATCCATCAATAACTAACAAAACGCACTAGTTACTAATGCATTTCTCCAATAAGTCAACTGTCGGTATCGACAAACAGTTATTATGCTCTAACACGTGTTCATATCTGCTTAATCGATTGGTTACTAACACATGGTCATATCTACATAATCCATCAATAACAAACAAAGCTCGTAACTACTAACGTGTTCTCCAAGCAATCAACTGTCAGCAAACTAAGAACATTCTATCTGACTCATGCAGGTTGGAAAGAACAAAATGAGAAAGGAACACATGCACACCAAAACTAGTATGCATCCCTGACTTTCTGGACCGGTAAGCAGTCACTATGCTCTAAAACGTGTTCATATCTACTTAATCGTTTGATTACTAGCACGTGGTCATATCTTCCTAATCCATCGATAACTAACAAAGCTCATAACTCCTATCCAATAATTACTAATGTGTTTATCCAAATCAATCAACTGTCGGCAAACTAAGAACATTTTAGCAGACCGATGCATATTGAAAAGAACAAAATGAGAAAGAAACACAAGCACTTCAAAACAAGTATGCAACCCGAACTTTCCAGATCGATACAGTCAGTCTGCTCTGATATTTAACCAGTTCCATGAACAACTAACAAGCACAGAAGTCTAAGGGATCTAAACGATCTACCTTAAAAACGATTTCCTTTTACATAAACTGAAAGGTTAAAACCCTATTTATGCGTCTGAGAAGTCGTATTTACAATCTGTAGGCTGTAGCTATTCATAACAAGTTTCATAATATAGTGTCTCCCGCCATCCCTCTAACCTTGTCACGGATTAGGCAAAAAGGCACTAGAGCAAGACACATTTGTTACCCTTCTGAATCTTCAACTGCAAGAAAGATGTTTAGCAGTTATTCTTATTCCCACCCTTCAAAATCACAGTTTTAGCAGCACTCCCATCTAACCCTGCAATCACAAAAGATCAAACCTTTACTCGAAATAACTTGAGCAGCAATTAAAAGGACTAAACTTTTCGAATAAGCTAAATTATCAAACCTTTAAAGGAGGGTCAGGGACTTTGTAGGTTTCAGGTGTTATTGAAGATAACCACATCCCAGGAAACAAGCACTGCAAAAGATTATAATTAGAAGAAAAAACATCCAAATTTCAGATGATAGATTATTAAGTAAATCAAAAGGCTTACATCAAGCTGTTTCTGAACATTCTTGGCTCGCTTTTTCGGCTTTCTGGTCGGCTTCGAACCGGTCAAAGCAAAGATATCTTCCTCGATCTCTTCTCTAGTAAGCGAAATCGAGAACTTCGGTTTCTTGAATGCAGCTGCATTCCTAGACCGGCTCGTCTCCGGCCTCTGAGTTTTGTTCTCCTGAGCAGAAGCTACTGTCTTTGTCCCTCCCACATTTTGATTCTGCGGCTTAGGAATCGGCTTCCTAGGCCTCAGATTCCATGACTTGGGAATAAACTCCTCAACTTCTTCCACATTCAAGCTCTGATCTCCAGTTGCCGGAACCTCAGCAACAGGTTTCGGACTCTTCGTTCGCAGGCGTATGTAGATCTTCGATTTAACCTCAGTCGACTCTTTCTTCTCTGAAGCAACCGATACATCAGAATCGTTGATGACTTTCTTCTCTGAAGCAACCGATACACCAGAATCGTTGATTACTTTCTTCTCTGAAGCAACCGATACACCAGAACCGTTGATTACTTTCTTCTCTGAAGCAACCGATCCATCAGAACCGTTGATGACTTTCTTCTCCGAAGTAAACGAAGCACTAGAACTGTTGATGACTTTCTTCTCCGGAGGAAAGGAAGCACCAGAACCGTTGATGACTTTCTTCTCCGAAGTAAACGAAGCACTAGAACCGTTGATGACTTTCTTCTCCGAAGGAAAGGAAGAACCGGAACCAGTGATGACTTTCTTTTCCGAAGGAAATGAAGAACCAGGAGCGTTGATGACTCTCTTCTCCGAAGGAAACGAAGCACCAGAACCGTTGATGGTTTTCTTCTCCGAAGTAAACAAAGCACCAGAACCGTTGATGGTTTTCTTCTCCGAAGTAAACAAAGCACCAGAACCGTTGATGGTTTTCTTCTCCGAAGTAAACAAAGCACCGGAACCGTTGATGGTTTTCTTCTCCGAAGTGACTTTCTTCTCTGAAGTAACCGAAACACCAGAGCCGTTGATGGTTTTCTTCGGAGAAGAAAACGAAGCACCAGAACCATTGATGACTTTCTTCTCCGAAGTAACCGAACCACCAGAGCCGTTGAAGGCTCTCTTAACGTACGAAACACCAGAACCACTAAACACTCTCTTCTCCGCCCTCTTCTCCGAAGCAACGGAAGCACCAGAGTCTTTGATGATTCTCTTCTCCGAATTAAACGAAACACCAGAACCGATTGCTTTCTTATCTGAAGTAACCGAAACGCCAGAGCCGTTGATGGCTTTCTTCTCAGAAGTAAACGAAACACCAAAACCATTGATGACTCTCTTCTCCGGAGTGACTTTCTTCTCGGAAGTAACCGAAACACCAGAGCCGTTGCTGGCTCTCTTCTCGGAAGTAACCGAAACACCAGAGCCATTAAACGGTTTCCTCTCCGAAGCAAACGAAACACCAGAACCATTCAAGATTCTCTTCTCCGGAGAGACCAAAACACCAGAACCAGAACCGAGGATAATTTTCCTCACCGGTTTTCCAGTCTTATGATCAAGAGAAGAGCCATAAGAACCAGCTCCTTCATTCGTAGGAGCTTCAGCTTCCCGCACTGCCATCCTCTTCCGAATAACATCGGAGTCGGAATCGGATACGATACGGCGAGGAGATTTCTGAGCAGAATCGCCGAGTTTCCGGAGGCGCAGATTGTTGGTGTGGTTCATAGCCCATTTGAGGTCATGCAATTGGAAGTTGTGCAGCGGGTGAGGTTTCAAAGCAGCAGAAACAGCCGCAGAAGATGATGATGAAGAAGAAGAAGAAGAAGAAGCCATACCCAGAGCTGGATTCTCCCTTTCGTTTCTGTTTGAGTTGCTTCTTCTTTCCGACAGTGAATATTGAGACATCATTATTCTACAAAAACCAGAGAAAAACACAAACAATGAGAATGAAAAGGATTGCGAATGAGAAACAATGAGAGCAAAATTTGAGTTTATAAAGACGAGAGGAATCTGGGTTTATGAGAGAAAAGACAAATGTGAAGGCTGTTTGTTTGTTTGTTTTTTGAGGTTTTTAAGAAGAAGAAGAATGGAAGAAGAAACAGCAGTTATGTTTACACTCTCAAACTACGAACAACAGAAAGGAAAACAACAAAGGTTTTTCTTTTTTCTCTTTTTTTCTTCCGGTTTTGCCCTTTCATTTTTTGCTTATTTACTTTAAACGTATGAAAAGCCATTTCGAGTCCGTGTGTGCGCTGTTCTGTCGTTTGCTCACAACCTCGTGGGTTGAGGACTTGAAGTGGTATTGACTGGGGGTTGAAATGAAATTATTTAACTTTGAGGGGTATCTTTGAAACGTTACTATGAAATTGGACTCCGGTTGTAATTAACCCATATTTGGGTAAATATTATAATTAGTAAGTTTTAGTATAGTCTTAGATTGAGTGTATGCTCTTTGTTTCCTAGATAAACTACACTTTTTCTCAAACTTTTTTAACTCATTTTTTTAATTAGTTGAAGAAATTATAGGCATAATTAGTTATTATATTTTTTTTAATTTCTTTAATTCATTATTAATTAGTGGATTCTACCCAATTATGTGCAATTACTTACACTTTATTTATCAAATGTCTAAAAATTAAAATTATTTGTAATTATATGAAAGTGTAATTACTAGTTCGATATTCCATCTCTTCGTCTAGCGACACAATGCTTTTATTGATCATTTTACAATCTAAATTTTATGGTTTAGACTCTTATTTCTCTCGGTATTACTACGAGAATAATTTTTGTTCTCTTTTCTTCTAACTGGTAATATATTTCAACTCGTCATAATATCTGTTTATAGATTTAGTAACCGTTTGAAAGGTTAATATGTTCTGAATCTCGAATCTACATTTATTTTCAATTTCTTGAAGTATTTCGTCGTTTACTATATTTTTTCTCGTTGCTGACACTACCTTGTGTAATTATATAATCTTATAATTACTTTACAGAGATACTAAAAATAATTACTATATAATAATATCTAAATACACCTTAAAAATTAAATTTGATTTTGTTATTTCTAGATCGAGGTATTCGAGTCTAAATTTCTTTAATTAAGTTGTGAATTTAGCTAAAAAAATTCTCAACTTGAACTCAAAAGACAAATATGTTCGTTTTTCATTGAATGAGCGAATTAATCGAATAAAACTTAATCTTAAATTTAATTCGTGTTTTAAAGCAAATTCAATTAATTTTGAGTTAAACTTCAAAATCTAGATTAAACCCCAACTTCTTGCAATTTAAAGTTCAATGATTATCTCCCTATCCCTTATCATAACTCAATGCATATATGCAATTTCTAAATCATTTTGTTCATAAATTTTCCGTCTCTTTTATATCTCATGATCATATAAATTTGAGGATTTAGTTTAAGATTTGCTAAGAGTGGTTAAAATGTTATTTAGAGAAAAATATTAAATATCAGATTTTTGTTATATTTGTGATACTGGTGAAATAACATGTTTTATATAAAAATATAGTTATAAAAACTTAAATAGTAACTGAGGATTTGTATACAAATTCATTAATCTTGTGTTCGATCCTTAAATAGTAATTTTTTAGCTGGTATTCGATTAATTTATGATACAAATTTAATCCAAAATTTAAAATAAGTAAAGATGTGGTTTTTATGAACTCGTTGTTTGCCCACGAAACCGTATGCTTTGACCCGCATTGGATGTTGGGCCAATCGTAAAAGATAAAAGTACACCGAGCTCATATGAAATTTTAACATAAACAGATCGGATTCGTTAGAAGAAAAAAATATGGGTTCGATCGAAATTTATTTTTTCGTTTCCAAAAACAACATAACATTGAATAATGGGCCATTCGTTGAAGGTAGAAATGCGTCGAGTCCATATACATAATATATATGTCGGATAAATGTGGGTTTAATCAAGATTTGTTTCTTCAGCCCAAAAGCAAGCATGACGTCATATTTTATTAGGGAACGATAACGATAATGAATGTTAAAGGTAACCTGACTCGGGTGAGGCGACATGTTCCCTAATCAATGTCAGAAGTTCAAACTATGACGTTGTTAATGGAAAAAAAAAATTAAATTAAGAGGATCGTCCCCATATTGAATCTCTGCAAAATTCAATCTGAAATAGTCAATTAACGAATCAAATACCAATATATAAACATATTCATGACATAACAACTTTCTATAAGGATTAAAGCATCACTCAAACATAAAAGAGTGTTTATAACTATAACTAGAATAAAAGTGCAAAGAATAATGGATTATTGTTTTCATTAATATCAATTAACTAGTCATTGGAACAATGTGAAAGGTAAGCTAAGGGCGGAGATGTTGGGCTAAGTGTGAGAATGGTTGAGTCAGATGTCGAAAAAATTTAAGATGTATTTTGTCGGTTTATTTCAGGCGTATTTAAGGAGGAGCGAAAGATATCTTTCAGATAAATGCCAAGGCCAAGTCTGACTGATTGATACCTATTAACATGCTAGACATACAAAATAAACGCGACTTATGAGACAAATGGACTTGACGTTGGCCTTATCATGGTATTGATTGTTTTAAGAAAACATAAGATCGTCTTCAGGATGATACTCTGAATGTAGATAGATTTTAAAAATTTAAATTGAGCGAATTTTAATTCTTTTAACTAGAATTTCTGAAAAATCTTTTTAATAGATATGATTGAAAGAGAATACAAAATATGAATTAAATCATTATTTTTCTATTTCAAAAGAAAACAGGACATCATAACTTGTTAAGGAACGATGTTGATAGTAACTATTAATAGTAACCTTAATCACACAAACCATCAAGAGTCTTCACCTCTCTCACCCTTATTCTCGACCCATATATCGAATTCATGTCATGGGAAAGTGAACATGTGTTTTATATTTTGCATAGGAAATTTTATGTAACGGAATCGAGATGAAATTAATAATTATCAAGGTCAAATTAAAAAATGGTTTAATAATTGTTTTCACCCTTATAATATATTAAATTATCAACTTGATACTTATATATATATTATCAATTTGGCCCTTGTACTATAATTTCATTTATAATAGTTTATCCTATCACCCATTTTCGTTAAAAAATATTATTGCCCCAAGAAACTATCTCGTGTAATAAAAGTTGAAAACTAAATTAAAATTAAAAAAACAGAAATTCATATAGTATATTTTAATTTTTAGTTATGCTTATTTTATTTTTAAAATAAAAAATCATGAAATCGTTAAAATATAAAAAAAATCATTAAAAAACTATGACCTTTTTTCCCAATAAATTTTGGATCTTTAAAGAAATTTAAGGATATTTTATTTGTAATGTATATTATATTGTTGATTTTTTTTGGGTTTTTATTATATGTGAAACCATGTCATTGATTAACATCATTTTTTTTAACAAAAAAAAAAGTGATGGGGTAAAGGGTATACCAAATAATTGTACAAGATTAAATTGATTAAAAAAAACTGTACATGTACCAAACTGATTATCCAGCTATAGTACAAGGGCCAGAAGAGTAGATAAACCTAAAAGATTATGTGTTATAGAGAGTTAACCATCTCTAATCAATTCTAAAGGTTAATGAAGGGGTTAAAATGTAATTTTACTATATATCCGAAACAGCTAATTTTGTCTTACCTTGAATCCGCCCCTGGTTTTGTACATACCAAAGAAAACCATCTAATAATTTAATAAATTACCAATATTATTTTTCCTCAATATTTTGAATTTGAAAAATTGGAGTTTTTTTTTAGTTATTAATTTGGCTTTTTTAGTATGTTGGCATAAATTATCACATCTGTCATTATTTATTGGAAATCCAGCTCTGTTTTATCTCAAGTTCATTGTTCTTTAGTACATGGCCAATTATTATATATAAATATAATTTTCATAAGCAATAAGTAAATTACTATATAAATATATAATAATAAATATACAAATATATATAATAATAATTGTAACGCTCACTTCAAATTTATACTTAGAATGGAGAGTGGGAAGATTAGCACAAATTTAATATAAAGGGTCCACAAAAACAACCCAGTGTACCTACTCAGCATCTACATGGCAATCTTGTGCATGAAGCACACTTGTCCCTTTTCTAAGATTCTTTTAATATATTTATTATATTTTTGTCAGGTAATGAATTCGAATCATATATTACAATTTGTTGTAATGAGATAATACTCTCAATTCAGTTTGTTCATTCACATCGTCACAATTTAAATTTTGACAAGAAATATAATATATTATCCTACTAAACCGATTAATAGTCAATTATATTTTGTGTTTAGAGTGATTATACAAATAAAATGAGTTCTTAAACACAAAATTTCACTAGTTTTCTAATGTATTTAGGACTATTATTTATATATAGCATGAACTTGTTAAATTTGAAACTCTTGATTTATGTGTAAAATAATAATAATAAATTAAAATGTATTTAAGGAAAGTAATTTCCCCATCCCTATAAGGCAATGCAAAGAAATAACCCATATTTTCACCATAGATTTAGAAAGAAAGAAAAAACACCTGAATTCTCATAGGTATAAATTATAATCAAATAAGCACAACTTTACATCTTTGGGTATTCATTTTCCCCATTTTTTTTATATATACACAGTTTGGCAATTAGCGAATAGCATATTACATTAGCTAATAGTTGATTGCATTAGCTGATTTGACTAGCGGATTGTAATAGCTGATTGTATAAAAGTGTTTGATAAAATTAACTGATAGTTGTTCGATTATTTAAACAAGAAAAATGACATATAAGGACATGATTATATTCAATACTTGTTTGAATAGTTTATTAGTTATTAATATTTTGTATCCAATTATTATTAATTAGATCTATACAATTATTTTTAATATAACTTTTCTAAACATATTCGAATAATTTATATATTAATTTATTATGTATATAATTATTTCAATATAATTTAATTAATTAATAAATTTAAATACACATAAATGTGTGATAATAAAAAGAAAAAAGTAAATAGGATTAGCTTATAAATAGAGTGAGAAAATTTTTAATTTAGGTTATTTTGAGATTTTTGGTAACTGGTAAGGGTAAAAAAGTATTTACAACTCTATTATGAGCTTGTTCAAAATTAGTGATTTCACCTCAATCCGCTCTTTCAATCCGTTGTTTACCAAACAACAATATTAACGAATTTGACTGGTCAAACCTCTAATTATGCCTAAAACCTCAAATTTTTGCTCAAACATTTCTTTACCAAACATGATCATAGTAATATAATCAATGCTTCCATATTTAACATATTTTATGAATGTATAGAATAAAAATTAAACATATTATATTCAACGTTTATTTTTAAATTCAATGAAAAATTTAAATTGTTGGGAGGATAATCGTTTAGGGCTTGTATCCAAAATTAGTATCCATACAAATTTAGTTCACACAAAAAAATATTTTGAGTTATAATTTGTATCCAAATAGTGCTTGACGTCTTAAGATTTTACTTGGTTGAGTGAAAATTTTGAAGGATGCGAGGAAATAATGAAAATGGAAAAAAATAAAATAAAAAATTGAAGGTTTGTATATCTATTAGTTTCGGCCTACATATACTAATGTAGTGGGCCTCAAACAACACACTTGTATTATCTTTGATTAATTAATGAAAATTATCGTATTACATTTAAAATATGTTTTAGTTTAAGGATTAATATCCTATACATTGGCTTGGAAACTGAAAGTTTCCACAAGCACTTTAATTTTAGGGTATAAGAGTTAGTTTAGAATATATGTTTTGGGGTTTATGTGTAGGGGTTAGAATTTAGGGATAATTGTTTTAATGTAAGGTTCATGGATATAATTTAAGGTTTATAGCTTAGGGTTTAGTCTTCATCATATTACCCTAAAAACTAAACTCTAACATATAAACCCTAAATTATAACATAAACGTTAAATTGAAACAATTATCCTTAAATTCTAAGCCACTATACCTAAACCCCTAAACCCTATATCCTAAACTAACTCCATATGCCCTAAAATTAAGGCGTTCGGGGAAAGTTTCAGTTTCTACCGCCAGTGTATAGGATATTAATCCTAATAAAATATGGTTTTTATTTCTCTTAAACTTTAAATTTAAAGGCTGAAAATTCAGATATGGAGAAATGATCGTGCGGTGGGATGTGGCTCGTGACTTGTTTACTTTATGATCCGAGCCTGAAGTTCCAAATGCCCTTCAAGCAGGGTATAAAGGTAAATCCACACTCTGAGACAAGTTAAAGCTCTTGACTCTCGGATTACCCTGCGGATTCGTTTCTCTTTTCTTCTCTGGTTTTTCCCGAACCACCGGCGATGGCTCAGCCTGGTGAAATTCCTATAAGCCCCTCACTGCCACCCGCCTCTCAAGTCGAAGCTCAACCACCGTACCCTGTCCAATCTCAGCATCCGCCTCAAAAAGGCCTTTTTTCAACCGCCAAGCGCCACCGCGAGGAAGAAGACCCCACGGCGGCATACGATACGGGAGAATCGGCCCCAAAACGACAGACGAAAGCCCAGGACGTCATTTTCCGTATAATCGTTCCTTCAAAGCAGATCGGTAAAGTAATCGGCAAAGGAGGTCATAGAATCCAAAAGATTCGTGAAGACACCAAAGCCAACATCAAAATCGCCGATGCAATAATCGTAAGTTCAGAAATATCACGAATTTCCTTTTTACTTTTCCTCTTCCATTTAATTATTTGTCAATGTTTCGCAGCGACATGAGGAACGTGTCATAATTATAAGCTCTAAAGATAACGAGGACATGGTTTCTGATGCGGAAAACGCACTTCAGCAAATAGCTACCTTAATCCTAGTGGTAAACCCCTTTTTTCTGCTAGTGTAACTGAAGCAAAAAGGATGAATTTCAAAGCATAAGAGCACGCAAAAATCTGTATTTTTGTTACTTTTTAGGGGTTTATTGTTGTTCTTGAACCGTGGGTGTTTTTTTATTTGTATTTATTAATAGGAAGATGATGGTAGTATGGAAGAAGCAAAGGTCGGTGCAGGGCATGTTGCAGCAAATACTATAAGACTTTTGATTGCTGGGTCGCAAGCAGGCTCCCTAATTGGGATGTCTGGTCAAAACATTGGGAAACTGAGGTCTTCCTCGGGAGCCTCTATCGCTATTCTTGCTCCGAATCAGCTGCCTTTGTGCGCCTCTGCTTATGAATCGGATCGAGTTGTTCAGGTTGGATTTTAACATGGTTAAAGCTTGATGAGACGAGATCGTCTTTCAAAGTTGTTCACCTGTTTTGAGTCTTAGCTGTGTCTTGTTTTGTACCGTTTGGTTGTTCTGATATCACTGAATGATTAAATTCTTACTGAACACAGATATCAGGTGATTTTCCAGCAGTGCTGAAGGCTCTGGCTGAGGTTGGTTGTCAACTCAGGTATAATAAGTGGAGTTTTTCTCGAGTTTAGTTCCTAAATATGATTAGCTATTTACTTAAAATGAAATATATTTAACTTTTATGTTGGATCCATGTTTAGGGAAAACCCACCGCGGCAAGTGATTTCTATTAGTCCAGCATACAATTTTAACTTGCTTCGCCCTGCTCCGCCCCAGCCATTTGTAGACCCTACTTCAGGTTAATCAATAACTTTCACGAGTTATTTTTAGCTTCCAACTGCTACATTCCGTGGCTATCAAGTTTTAATATTTTCTTATAACCACATCATCTTTAGGACAACCACTCTTGCAGCTGATTATGTAACTTTCGAGATGGTAGTTTCGGAGACATATATTGGTGGATTGATCGGTAGATGTGGCTCCAATATTTCAAGGATCAGAATTGAGTCCGGAGCAACTATAAAGGTAGACAGATTTGTTGGTTCTTACTTGCTCTATGGATCCAATCTTTAGCTATTTTGGATTAGTTTTCAGGTTTTTTAAGTCAATTATCCATGTTTACAAATTAGGTGTGACCTTCTCAACGTCTAAAATATATTGGTTTTACTGTTGCAGGTTTATGGTGGGAAAGGAGAACAAAACATCAGGCACATTCAGTTCAGTGGTAGTTCTCAGCAGGTAATATTTTTCATTAAAGGCTGGGAGTTTCTGTATTTTTTAGCTCAAAGATTTATTGACGTAGACCAATTTTACACTTTCGAGCACTATGTTTGAGAATGGCATATTGTTGGTTTGCTCAGATTAGGGATGGGCATTTCACCCGGACCCGACGGGTTCCGACCCGGCCCGATCGGGTCGGGTTCGGGTTTTAGGGTGAAAAAATCCGACCCGACCCGACCCGGGACTAATAGTGTAATTTTCTCCTAAATTTTTTAGGGATATTTGTAATAATACTCCCTCTTTAAATATTTCTTTTATAATTAGGTCTTTAAAATTAATTTTTTATTTACATTTTAGTCCTTAAATTTATTATTTTTTATAATTATGCCTCTTAAAATTATTTTTTTACAATTAGGTCCCTAAAATTATTATTTTTCTATAGGTCGGGTCGGGGTCGGGTTTAGTATATTTATTTTCGGGTCGGGTCGGGTCGGGTTTTTTTTAAAAAATAGATCGGGTCGGGTTCGGTTTTAGGATACTTAGTTTCGGGTCGGGTTCGGGTGGGCCAAAAACCCGACCCGACCCGTGCCCATCCCTAGCTCAGATTGCATAGTAAAACCAGCTAGTGAAAGTTTTACTTAGAAAAAAATGCTTTGGCTCAGCTGGATTCTTTGCCAGGTTTCTTATTTTTCTTCTTGTTTCAATTATGGATTCTTCTTAGGTCGCCTTAGCAAAGCAGAGGGTTGATGAATGCATATATTCTCAGATGATACAACAAGCTGGTACTCAACCACCAGGGTAATTTTTCCTACCATATTTATCTTTCCATCTTGCCATTGGTTTGGAATTGGAAATATTCTGCAACACTGACATTCTCTGACATGATAATCTTTAAAACTCTGTTTCTGCACATCCTTGCTTGTGTATAGATTTAGTGTACTGTATCCATGCATACTATAACGAAAATTGAGCATTTATGATGATCACACTAATGCTCGCGACGGGGTTTTAGGCTTTTAGCACCTAAGTGCTACATTATTGTCTAATAATTCTTCTCAACGTGATTTTGAGTGGGGCCTATATCTAAGACAAGTTACTTAGTATCCTTGCTAAATAACTGCTTGTATGAATATTAACCTGATGTGCCATCTTATTCTTCATCATGCTTTACTACAAGATGTCTCCTTTGATGACATGAATCTTATCATGTAGAAGTTTTAAGATTGGGTGATTTGTGTCGCTTGTTCTAGTTCTTAACTAAGCTAAACATATATGTATTTTTCTCAGTTTGCAGATGTAATGAAGCGGCAACGAAATATCCTTCTGAATATCAACAGTTGGAGACCTCTATCGGCTCAATGTGGTGTTGCGCCTTCTGGCGTTTGTAGCTAAGACTCCAAGTCATTATAATCAGGTTTGCATTCGTCTCTCCATGGATAAACAAGTGAATTGCTAGGTTTATAGTTTGTTGTTTACTTGTATGGAGCAGGCTTGTATTCTACTAATGTTTGAAAATAGAAGTGGTGCTCGAAGGTTGAGAAAGATGATGATAACTAAATTGACATAACATGATTAGAAAACTGGAATGGCTCATCATTTCATATTAAATTATTTAAAAGAGATCTTAGATCATTTTAAAATAATAAATAAATAAAATTTAAAATTTTATATTCTATAATAAATAGATATTAATTTAGTTTAATTTTTAATTTTAATTATAATATAATTTAAGTTAAAAGTATTACAACTTTTTAGTTTAATTTAGTGTTTAAATATTTAAAATTTTATCAATAAAGTTTTGTGTTCGAATCACTCTCCTAATTTTAATATTTTATTTTGTGTTGTTGGTAACTTAATATAAATTTTGGTTAAAATAAATCAAACTTGTTGCTTAGCACATTTGGTTTATGCCTGGCCTTTTCATGATATGGGATGTGGATTTGAATTCTAGCTATTGCAAGTCACTTGTTTAATTAGTTCTTTGGTTTTTGAAGGTTCGTTTAATTAATTTAAAGTTAATTTGTGATAAAATATAACTATATTTAGGTTTTAGCCCCGAGGGTAACACACTTGGTTTTGTGCTTTGGGGATGCACGTCAGCAATTTTGTTAGATTTTTAATAGAGGTGACCAAAATAAGAAAAGTATTTAATGAGAGGTACAATTTTGACGAAAAAATAAGTTAGGGACCAAAACAAAAAAAATGATGATAGTTAGATGATCACCAATGTAGTTTTCCCTTAATTATTCTACTTCAAGTCCATCCCATGCTTGATGGGTGGATGGGTGCAGGGTGCAATTTTTGATGGGTGGATGGGTGCAATTTTTTAATAGAAGTTATAAAACGAGAAAGTACCTAAAATTACAATAAGGGTTTATAATTATTATCGTAAATTAAATAGTTAATTTAGACAATTTTTTAATACGAAAAGTTAAAATTCATCTAAGAGATTCGAATGAAAAATATATAGAAATAAATTTGACTTTACCGAAAAGTGAATCATAAAAGAGGATTAAGCTATTGAAAGATCACCGAAAACTGCAAATTAGAACCGAGCGTCGTGAGAAACTATCCACGAGTGCAAACAGCGTATCTAAATTTATTCTGAGGGTCCAGAGCAGGAAAGATCAACAGAATTACGTGCCATAAACGCAAAGTTTTTTATTAAAAAATTTAAAAAGAAATAAAGAAAAACAGATTATAGGGTCAACAACCAACATCAAAATCAGTGTCACCCCTGCTAAATAGAATAAAAAAAATAAAACTTGCGGCGATCGATAGACGAAAAAGACTGCGGCAAAATAATAATAATAATAACGACCAACGCTATTGTTAGTAATAACGAGTTATAAATTCATACAAACTATCCTCTAAATACAAGTGGACTAGTTGACTCGAAAAATTGTATTTTTGATTTGTCGCGAATAAACTTAATTTTATTCGAATTGTAATTTTATATATTGGCTCAACTAAAAAATTTTAAACAAAGTTTGGCTCAACTAAATTATACTTTCATTTCGTCCATTAAATGTGTATCTCTCAAATACCAAGTCATAGCTCATAGGTGACAACCATACATCCACTACGTATATCCATACTACTTTATAAAGTTTAAGTTTTCAACAATTTGACAAGTCCGTTATTCAATTATTTTCTTTTTGTTAGAGTTTTCGACAATTGGAGGCGCATTAAGAAATTTATTTGTTTTAAAAAAGTAAAATTGAACAAGATAAACTCTAATACTAACCAAGTCGCTATTGTTTTAAAAATATAGCAGCACATAATTTGTAAATATTATTAAAAGCATACACATTTAAACATACCGATCACTGTTCATAACAGCCGTTGCTCACCGTCCGTGTTGCTTGCAGCACCAACTGGCAACTGGAAGTACTCTCTCTCGGATTAGATTGCTAAAAAATCTTGTTGAGATCCCCAAAAACCTCTCTAAATATTTATGAAAAGAGAAGACGAAGACAGCAAACAATAAATATTTATAGAATTACCTGAGAATTTCAAAAATAAAAGGCGAAAGGGGAGAGTAGAGGAAACCTAGACTTTTATAATAGGGTGAAGTTTGGAAATAGTCCCTAAATTATCTCAAAATATTTTCTCAGTACATTAATTAATATTTTAAAAGATAAAAAATATTTATATTTTGAGTTTTCTTTTAAATAATTATATTTTGAGTTAAAAGAACCATTTGTAATTGTTTATGACACTACTCCAAGAAAGTTTATTTCATTCTACACTATTTATATGTATCTACCTGTTAATATAATAAAGACGACTCATATTTGTGAGACTTGGTACGAAACCGTTAAACTCTTCTAAGTTTTTAACTATATCATCAAAGTGAACAATACTTGACCATATTGTCATGGACAGTCAGTTCCAGTTCGAGTCACATGCACGCATAATTGCCCAAAAGGTTACAACGGAGATTTTGGGACTAAAGAGACCATCAGACTTAGCTCGAATTGTGGAGGATTTTAAAAAACAACCACTTTGACCTATATAAATTTTCCATGTAAATATATGATTTGTTTTATTAGATAAAAAATATATTCTAAGGAATATTTCATTGTGGTTGGTGGGCTTCGATCATTGTAATCGATGTAAATCATTAGAGACCGTCGGATATAAGGGTACTCAATTATAAATAGAGACATTCCTCACCTCATTTGTATCACTCATCTTTTAAGTAATCAATATATTAACTTTAAAATTCTCTGTGTTGTTCTTGAGTTATCTTATATATAGTTTGCTTCTCGAAGAATTAGGGGTAAAGGAAATGGATTGATCGAGAAAGATCTCTTGTTCTTATTATAAGATCGTGAGATTGGATCCGCAGATGTTTGGTAAAAAAAAAATTTCTCCTTTGAGAATAACCAAAAATAGAAAGTGTTCAATTGGAACATGAAAACGTGACTGAATTTGTCCTAGTTACTCTCAGAGACAGAGTGGAAGAATGGATGAGATTCTCGAACGAGAAAAAAGACCCAATGACTTCGAAAGAATAGAACGAGGAGCCGTATCTTCTGTTTAGAACGATTCAACGTTTTTAGTGCCTTAAAAGAATTTGATATTACTGAGTGAGAATTCAGTCTAACTTTGTCGTTTGTTTATATTTATATTTATAATTATTATATTTTACAATAAGATGTGCAAATTTTAAAAAAAGTTCACAACTGCGACACTCGCAGTAAACATAATAGCATTCGTTATGTCCGCAACCGCGATAAACGTGACGCGACCGAATGCGCAGTCGCAAACGCTTTTTAAATCCCTGTGTACGACTGACATCTCACTGGGCGTGACTTCCGAAAGTTAAAAGTTCACGCTTCTCGTCTCGGCGGGAAGCTCGAACGATGAGGAGAAATATTTTGTTTCGTCAATGGAACCTTTGATTTGGGCGACGAGATTCTCCAAGTTACGTGGGAAATGGGGTACATGGAGCAACATTCGCCAATTAACTTCCTACACTCTTTGCCGACCTCAGTCTGGACGATGAGGCCGAGACGCCTCAAAAACTTGACCATAAAATCAAGATTTTGGAAAAGATTGGTTGCCATTGGAGAATGTAGTTTACGCAATAGGAACAAGGGTAAGAAAAAAATAAATCTTTCTGTAATCTTGAATGCAGTCGATTTCTTGATAGATGCAAGCGAAAAAATAGTCAAATCTTTTAGAATAAAATACTTAAATAATCACTCAATTTTGCTCTAAGACTTATTTTGGTCACTGAACTTTCAAAAAGTTTAACTTACTCATTAAACTCGTATAAAGTTCTACTATAAACTAAATTATATCACAATAAAATATAACATAAAACTGAAATTGTGGACTAAATTGACAATTTGGAAGTGGAGAAATTTGAGAGTCCAATGATCAATTTCATAATTATACCATATAAATAAATAGGGGTCAATTTTAGCTAAAAATTAAATCTTAAAAATTAAAATGAATAAAAATATCATTATATTAAATTAATAGACTAAATTAAAAAGATTAGTTAATTTCGACTAAAAGTAAATTTTTAGAGACTAAATATTACTACGGGAAGATGATTTCTATATCCAAAATTTAAACCGTGGGGATACTTGTGACTAAATTAAATTAAACTAAAACTTAAAGTTAAATATTAGTACTAAAATGTAATATTTTAAATGCAATATGACCTAAAAAGTAATTAATCTCTAGTTTAAAAAATTGGTGGCTTATTTCCCTCTAAAATTTTGTCTTTTTCCTCTCTATTTTTACCAATTATTTTTTTCTTTTCTCAATCTATTTTAAAAAAATTGGTGGCTTATTTTTCTCAAAAATTTTGTAATTTTCCTCTTTATTTTTACCAATTGTCTTTCTCTTTTTCTTTTTTCTTAATTTAATTGAGTTTCAATTTAGATTAATTTAATTGAAAATTCACATTTAGTTTTAAAATTAACTGTCTGTGATTTATGCTTCTAGATTTTAGTTAGCTCAATTAAATCCTAAATTTAATAAATTAATTCATTTCAAACATTATTATTATTATTATAAACTTTGATTTAATATAATTATACACAAAATTTTGATATAGATACATGAAGCTTTGATTTAAATATTTAATCAAATTCAAATGCATAGATTAACAAGTTGAATCAGAATTAATTTCATACACCAATAACTCTAAATTAAACTATAAATACTAAACCTCAAACCCTAAACCCAACTCAAACCGAATTGACCCAAAAATTCAAATGTTGACCCGACCCGAACAACCCGATTTTGACACGAATCGAAAGCGGCTCGAACAACCCGATTTTGACCTGAACTGAAAGCGGCCGATCCGATTTTGACCCGACCCGAAAACAACCGATCCAATACCTGAACCGGATCTGACTCATCACAGACCCGAATTAAACCCGAACCATACCCAAATTGAATCAAAATCGATTCTAAATAGACCCAAAACGACCCGATCCGAACCCAATCCAAACGACCCGATTGCCACCTCTAGTAGACCTTCAACATTTTTCAGCTCGAAACAGTCGTAAGTTTTTGATATAGAATTACTCGGCATACAAAACTATCAATCTTTTTTTCTGTGCAAGAACCACATCCTTTTTTGTCATAAGAACCATCAATCTCTCCATTCTAGCTTAACGCCATTCCCTGCATCACTCGACTGCAGCTTCCATGTCTGATTGTCCCCCGTGTGCATCAACAACTGCAGCAACACTGACTGTATGAATTCCCATTTAGGATGTTGTTTATCTCCGGATACAAACTCCGAAACCAGACTGTTAACCTCAATAACACTACAGCCAGCCTCTTTTCGAGCCCCATTCCTTCTCATTTCTCTCCTAATTCCTTCCACATCTTCCCATCGTTTCTCGGCGGCGTACAAACTCCTTAACATCACATAACTCCCATGATTGGTTGGCTCCATACGGACCAACTTATTCAGCACTCTCTCAGCTTTTAAAACATTATTCAAGGACCAATATGCAAATAGAAGTGAAGTGAGAATTATTACATTGGCCTCATAGGGCATACTTTCTATCAACTTCTCAGCTTCATCCACACATCCTGCCCTCCCTAACATATCAACCATACAACCGTAATGCTCGATTTTCGGGGTGAGCCTGAATTGTGCCATTGCTTTAAACCAGCTCTTACCCTCCTTCACCAGACCGGCATGGTTACAAGCAGACAAAACACCGATCATGGTCACGTCATTTGGCAAAACTCTTTGATTCTGCATTTCCAGAAATACTTCCAATGCTTCTTTGGCACATCCGTTGACCGCATATCCGTTTATTAAAGCATTCCATGAAGCTATTTCCTTTTCTGGCATCTCATCAAAAACCTTTTTTGCTCTATTCATCTCTCCACATTTTGCATACATATCAACAAGAGCAGTGCATACATTGGTTGCTCTATCAAGTTTCTTCCTTCGGACAAAACGGTGAACCCACTCACCCAACTCAAGAGCACCCAAATCAGCTATAGGTGGAAGAATGCTCACAATGGTTACTCTATCTGGCTCAACCGATGTCGTCGATTGCATTTCGTGAAACAATTTCAATGCTTCATGAGGTTGCCTATTCCGACAGTACCCAGCTATCATTGCATTCCAGGATACTAGATTTTTCTCAGGCATGGAATCAAATAAGACCCTAGCAGATACAACATCACCACTGTTGCAATATCCATTGATCATACTAGTCCATGAAATCACATTCCTATCCGGCATTCGATCAAACAAACCTCGAGCCGAATCCAAATCACCCGACTTAACATATCCATCAATCATAGCATTGTACAGGGCAGAATCCTCCTCCTCCGGCATTTCATCCAAAAGCTTCTTTGCTCTCTCCATATCCCCAGCTTTTGCATAGCCACAAATCAGAGCTGTCCACGAAACAACACTTCTCTCAGGCATTTCTTCAAAAACCTTTCTTGCTAAACCCATGATTCCAAGCTTTGCATACATATCAAGCAAAGCTGTCGAGACATACAAATCCAAGCAAAACCCAAATTTCAAAACGTGATTATGTATCTGTAAACTCTCAGAGATTGCCACATTTAAACCACAAGACTTCGCGAGGGTCAAAAACGTGAACTTGTTGGGAACAAAACCCTCCTCATCTTTCCTAAGATCTCTGTAGAGAGTGAAAGATTGGGAAAACTGGTTGACACCCAGATAAGCTTTGATCATAGAGTTGCAAAGGAGCGTGTCGTTTCGCTGAGGCCTAACATCGAACAGGCGGCGGGCGTGATTAATGGCGGAAAGAGAAGCACAGGCCGTGATGAACTTAGTGAAGATATTAAGGTTGGTTTCCACAGAGTGACGGAGCATGAAAGCGTGGATTTGGAGGAGAGTAGCGTTTGTGTTCTTTTGTTGGAGAAGAAACATGCATTTTCTCTCTGCCGGACGCCATAATGAGTGCAACTGCGAGCGTTGCTCTTCTTTATCTCTCATCTATATAAGCCTTGAACACAAAAACCATTGGAATTTTGTTCCAACCTCAAAGGAATTGCCTTAAATGCTATATTCCCTTTATTTTATTCCAGATTACTATCATTTTAGGTTAGAATTTAGGCATTAAATTTAAATTTTTAAGATTAATATATAAGATTTTATGTTTTATGACTTAAACTTGAAATAAACAAATTACATAAAATAGATTTTGATGTATAAAAGATTTACCCCTAAAACTAACAAGTTTGAAATATATATAAAAGTGATATTTATAAATTAATTCAAATAAGAGCATTTTCTCGGCAATAAAATTTTTAAGTCATCAATTTTAATAGCATATTGTCTTTCATAAAAGTAGATAAAATAATATATAAATTATATTTTGATATGCATAAATCCTAAATATTTAAATTTTAAACTACATAACTTAAACCTTACAATTTACAAATTTATATAAAATAAATTTTACACAAGTTTGTGTATCAAAATATTTTTTATAATAAATTTAATTATTAATTTTTATTAATTTTATCATTTTATTTTTTTTTGGATCATTTGACTCTTAATCTTACAGGAAAAATAATTAGGTGACATGACAATCCACATATATTCAAAATAAAAATACATAAAATTATTTTGAATTTAAACTACATTATATTATTTTTTCACATCAAATTCAAAATAATTAGATCGATTTTAGATTCGGGTCCATATAAATTCTGTTTGTACATAATCAATTTTTTGGTATTTTATTGTTAAATTTAATTAAATTAGATCTGAATTTAAAGTAATCAGAACAAATCTTCAGGTTGGGATCAGAATTGTCCAATTACGATTTCATTACCCGTTTCCTTCCCACTTATTCCGACCATAATTCTCTAAATATGGCTGGCTGCCTCTCTGCTCGTGTTTCTAAACTTCAAGGGTTTGCTCTTGTTGTAGTGTGCTTTGCTCGAAGCTTTGGCTCCCTCATCTTCCTCGACGAAACACAAAAACGCCGACAAAATCCAGGCAGCATCGGCAATGGTGTCGCAAAGGAGAAACAAACATGAAGAGTATACTATGCAATCAACTAACATCCATCTTCTCTATGACTTCAAAATGCATCTGCATATCAGGAGTCCTATCAGCAAAATAAAACCTCTCACAAACCTTCAACTTGCCACCACTTCTCTGAGCTTCAGATTCGAGCAAACGACACAATCTGTCCTTCTCATCTCGTATCCAACTCCGCCTGCTGTCGCACCATTGCCTCGGAGTTCCATGCAGCACAAAACGAATCCCCGAAGCTCGACCCACGACGCGCTTCGATATACTTTTGATCACTTTCTGGTCGGTCATGTATGCACCGGAAGAGTTTAAGCCCACATCCACATAATGAATCTCGGTGATGCTGTTTAATAAGCTTTCACTTGTCGTCGGAATCATCTGAATCTCGTCTTCGACTCCAGATGATTCATTAACCCCAGGCTGCTTTCTTACATGGCCAGGATTTACCGGGGATTTGTCCTCCAAAGAACCGAGTTCGGTAACAAGCTGGTTAACTACAGTACCGCCCTTGCTAAAACCAAGAATTAAGGTTTTGGGTGACTGTGATGAAGATAAACTAATGGAGCATGGTTTCTTCAGTTCACTTGAAATTGCATTTTTAGCCTGCAATAATGATATAAGCTTTTAGTGCATGGGAACTAGCTAGAATTCCACAAGTGCTTGTGAAATTTATGAACAATCCAAGCAAAAAATACATACTCGCAAGCAAGTACGAAGCTAGGATTAAACATCAGAGGTGTTAAGTTGTTTTATAAAGTACTTAAGTTTAAAAATTGAAAGGGATAAAAACCTCATTTGACTAATATTTAAAGTAAAAAGGACCTAAAATACTATTATACCGAAAAATGTAGGGGCTGTGGCTCCATCCCTGCTCCCAAGCTTGTGCCTATTCATCAAATTTGTCTGTGTAAATTATTTTTTTGGTCCCTATATTATACTCAAACTTTAGATTTCGTCATTGCACTTTAACTTGGTACAATTTTTTGATTTCCATCTACGTATTTAACTAGAATAGTTAAAATTTTGGGCGAATTGCACTAGACACCAAATTATTTGGACTAAACCAAATTATTCTAAATTGGAGTACAAGGACTAAGGCCCCGTTTGTGGTTGGGTTTGGCAACCCAAACGGGCTTTTTTAAGTGCTTTCACTTGTCTTTTAGTGTTTTTAGTTGCTTTTAAAACTAGTTTTTCTACCCAAACCTAAAAGCTAGATTTTATAACTTCTTGGTTGGAAAAGCTAGTTTGAAAATTAAATTACTTTTTTACCTTTATTATTTAATTATAATTTATTGTACATTATGCATACATAATTGTAAAATAATATATATTTTATAATATTTATATTGAGAATAAAATTATTTTATTTTATATTTATTATTAATTTGTAAGTGATATGTTTGTATATAATCTAGAATGTAGTTTATATTTTTAAATTAAATTTTATAAAATTATAATTAAAATTGACTTATTTCATATATCATAAAATTAACTATTTGAACATCACCCAAGTTTATTTTTACTTTTCAATATCATGTTTAAAATAGACATTTTATCTCCTCAAAATTACTTTTTGACATCGATGGCAAACACTAACCAGCTTTTCAAAACTAATTTTCAACAGCTAGTTTGAAAATCACTTTTTCACCGCACTTTATAAAAACAACCGCAAACTAAGCCTAAATTCCAAATATGAGCATAGAAAAAGGACCAAACCTACAATTTCACTAATTTGCTTTTCATCGTTCACAAATGTTAAGGCAATTTGACAGGACAGAGACAGCATTCAAAATGGATGTTCAAAGACTAAATTCCAAATTCGAGGACCAAAACTACAATTTCACCAATCAGATTGTCATCGAAAAACATACCTGTAGAAGGCAATTGGACAAGAGCGAGAGAGTCGATGTAGAAGACGGGAATCCAACAGGAGAATAGGATTTAGGCTCCCCATATCTGTTGACCGACGGTATTAAATCCTTATAAACAGCAAAAGGTCCATTGAAAATGGAAGCCTCGATCACCCAAGCATTAACAGACCCACCGAATTTAGAAACCAAAACCCCAGCTATGTTCTGCAAATCCGACAGTCTCTCCACAACTGGGTTCCTTGTCCCTTCAACTCTGTCGCCGTTGAAGAATATTGCGTTCGCTGAAGGCACCTAATAATCACGACGATATTGTAATTTCGAGAGAAGGAAAACAATTATAAAAAAGTATGTTCGTAATCTACTTACGATTAGGGTTTTGGAGGCAGATGAAAAGCAGAGAGATGCGGCGATTCTGTAGAAATTTCTACTGTTTGGGTCTAATTGAACCTTGAAAACACCGCTCCAGCGATCCATGGAAACGAACAAAAGTAGGAACGTAGAGAAAGTAAAGTAAATATCTTTACTCCATTTTATTAGGTTTTGTAGGCCGACATTGATTAATGTTGGGCTAAGCTGCAAATTCAGACTTAGCTCAGTATGCCCGATATGACCCGTTTTAGCGTCAACGAAAAAGTTTTACCGACGGATCAAAATTACGTTTTTTCCAATTAGCTTCGGCGCTTGATTTGATCTCTAAACCAAATTTTTAGAAACTCTGAAATTTTAAGCTTCTCCTCAAACTTTTACTTTTACTATTTTTTTTTATCTAAAATCTCGTTCAAAAATTATTTTTGAACAGATTAATTGTCCAAAAGCCATTTGAGAAGGTATAACTAGGGGCGTAAATGAATATAATGTTCGACGAATTATTTTTAAATCATTCATATAATTTATTTCGGTAAAAAATGCATACCTAATTTTTATAATGATGTATAGCGGTGTGTATCGCACGTTGTAGACTCGTCCTAATTTATATCGTATTTTAAAATTGATTGAGCTTGATGCTATTAGTTAACCGGGCATTAATTTAGCTGAAAATTAATTGTTTTATTTAAAGGTATATTGTATATTATTTTAAGGGTGTTTTAATGTTGAAAAAAATATTCGATATACATGTTGTGTAGTATTTAGACTCGTCCTATGCCCTAAATTTTAAATACTAACCTTAAATTCTAAATCCTAGAACCTAAAGCCTAAACTTTAAACCATAAACTAAAATTCTAACCCTTTAAATTAAAAGGCACCCCTAAACTAATTTTACGCGGCTTGTATACCAAAGTTTTTTTATAAATTAAATTTAAAGTTTAAGAGTATAACTATAGTACATGATTAGATTTGGGGTTTAGATTTAAAATTTTTAAAGAGTAAACATTAATGTTTGTGTATTTTTAAACAACACGTATATAAAAAATTAAACTTTAATCATTTTCATTATTTTATATAGTATTTAAATAAACAAATTACAAATCAATACTTACAGATCAAACATGAGATTAATAAATTTAAGGATAAATATTCTATACGCAGGTGTAGGGGTTAGAATTTAGGGATACTTTTTTCAATTTAAGGTTTAGAATTATAATTTAAGGCTTATAGGTTAAAATCTAAATCCTCACTATAGTACCCTAAAAACTAAACCATAACATATAAACCCTAAACTTTAAATTGAAACAAATATTCCTAAATTCTAAACTCCTACACCTAAACCCCTAAACTATATACCCTAAACTAACTCTCTATACCCTAAAACTAAGGCGCTTGTGGAAACTTTTAGTTTCCACCGCCGGTGTATAGCATATTAATCCTAAATTTAAATGCAAATAATTTCCTACTATATACCTAAGATTATTTGTTGAATAGTTTTTATATAATCTTTTTCCATGGGTATTTATAAAGTCTCTATTTTCAGTTTAATGTCACTTAATTTAATAATATTTAATCGGTTCGAAACGTAGACTTGAACCAAAGAATAAAATAATTATTCATATACATATATAAACATTAACGTGCCCACAGGGACGGATGTACATGCCTCCCCACCTTCGAATATTTTTTTTTTCACTTTTGTTCCTTTATTTAAATTTTTTAAATTTTAGTTTATTTATAAATTTGCCCCCTCACTTTTAAATATTTATAGTTTACCTTTCTCAATCCCAAATTTTAGCTCCATAATAAATATAAAGTTGGTGGAGTTGGAGGCAAGAGGAATCTGGCAAAATTAGGGAAATATGATAGTTTGAATTTTTATTTAAGAGATAGGGGTTGTTCGGAGGAAATTTTGAAAAATAGGCCAGTTTCTACAGTACCACGCTGTGTGGAGGTGGCAAGGTTGGACCTCGCCATGTGCAGGTGGCGAGGTGCAGGTAAAATTAAAAAAAAAACTCATCTTTTGCAAAGTTGGCAGGCGTGCAATACACAGGACCTCGCCACCTCCACATGGCGAAGTCCCCAAATACTGTAGTTTTTTACCTAGATTCTAAAATTTCCCCCAAGCAACCCCTATCCCTTAAATAAAAATATAAACCGCCCTATTTCCCCAAATTTGCCCTGCAGTTCTCCACAAAAGTTGAAAGAGATGAATGGTATTGGTTATTTTATTTCCTCTCGCATCTGTTTCTTCGAAATTTCATTTACCCTATACTTTAGTGATAACCAAACACGTGTACATACAAAAAATGAACTACCATCAATTGAAAGGATCAATGATTTTGGTTATTTCATTCTCATTTATCTACTAATTCAAAATTAAATATTATATAGATTTATTAATATATTTATTTTGGTTATTCATCTATTACTATAGTTGATTAATAGTTTTTTATTTATAGTGCGACAAGTTTTTCTTATAACCTTTCTGCTTAATCGGTAGCGGCAATTAATTTTAGTATTGGTTGTCGATCATCGGTGTTTATTATTATTTTTGTTCTTTCATGTTTTATTTTCTTAATTTTAATAAAAATCTATGCTCTTATAGCATGTGTTTCCTCTGCTTTTGTGGCATGTTTTTTGTTGATTTTTGTGGTTTGTATAGAGATCCTCACAACGCTAGCTTTCTGATCTAATTTTATCAGTAGTCATAGAAAAGATTGATCCCCGCTCGTTTGATGGTTTGTTAGCCAATGTAATTAGAACTGTGTAGCGAAGCAATCTGCCTGATAGTTTGGTTCGTTCATTACTCCTTTTTCATCCCGTAAAACGTCTCGTTTGACTAAAGGAAAGGAGATTCATGAAAAATTTTAAGTTTTGATGGTATGCTAATCTTTATGAAAGATTTTGTTTTTCTTTGCACCTTTATATGAGAATTTAGTAGACTAGTCTTTTTTTTCTCTCTTTTTGATGCATTGTATTTGTAATATCTTTCACAGTGATTAATAAATTCAGATGTCATTGTTAAAAAAATAGTTAATTAAAGATAATTTAAATTCTACCAATTACCCCTTGGTCCATCGAGAGAATAGAAATCTCTATCTTTTTTAGTATCCCTGTGTATGCCTTAATAATAAAATAATTGAGTTTAAGGTTTAAGGTGTGTCATGTGTGTGGTTTAATTTCTAGGATTTTAAGGTTATAGTGTAAAATTTAATTCTTTAGTGTTGGACATATATAGGGTGTCAAAAAAGAGCATATGATTTTATTCACATCCAGATGAGGTCTTAAGTCTCTTGAGTAAGGTCCAAAATCTAAATTCTGACATTGTGAATAAACAAACTGAATTATGAGCATCGTTCTCATAATAAATCTATGTAATACCAATCCGAATTGATCGACTAACGAATAAAATACTGTGATCATAAAACAATTAATAATGCCATATATATATATATATATATATATATATATATATATATATATATATATTAAAAAAACTATGGTATGGACTATCAAATTTTTCGTAAATCGAAATATGGATACGCACGTGGACTTTTCTTTCTTTATATTTTTTCTTTGAATAATTGGGATGGTTGTGATAATAATTGTTTATGCAAATGCTTAAAGACAAAAGAGAACCAATTCCATGTACAAAATTAGGTTTTGTATAAATGTTTTAAGTAACATGGCATGGGTCCCCAAAAAAGCATAAGCAAATATAAGAAATAATATAAATATTGTTTTTTCTATAACCACCTATTTTCGATCTAAATTAAATTTTAATCACATATACAGATGCTACCCTTGCATCACACCAGCCTATTCTAAAAAAAATCGATGTCAATTGACATTTAACATGACTTTTGAAAGAAAAAAAAGAATTAGGGTAGATTATACTCTCTTAACCACTAAACTTTCAATGAATTCTTATTTTGGTGACCAAAGTTTTAAAAGTTATGTTATGATCATTAAAGTTATCGATAAATCACAAAATGAGCACTCAATCGTTGACTCCCATTAGGTTGATGGCATGACACGTTAGCAAGGACTAATATCCAGTTTGTCCCCTAAACCATAACTAAAACTTCAATATATTCCTTTAACATTTTTAACTATAATTTTTAAAAACTAAAAAAAAAAACTTTCATAATTGATGATTTGATATAATAAGTTAGTAACATATTCATAATGCTCAAAAATTATAGTTAAAAAACATGTTCAAGGATTAAATTGAAGTTTTAGTTATAGTTCAGGGGTCAAATTAAATATTAGCCCTTCTTATTAATGTGTCACGCCATCAGCCCAAAACAAGAGTTAACGACAAAGTGATCATTTTATGATTTATCGATAACTTTATTAATCATAAAGTAAATTATGCAAGTTTACTTTAGTGACTAAAATAAGATCTCACTAAAACTGTAGTGACCATAGAATGTAGTTTACCCTAAAAGCTAGATAAGTTAGTTTAAGTGTATTCAATGGAATCAAAATGGCCAATTATGGAATATATGAAATCATGGACCTTTCGTCACCATTAATGAATAAATTATGTAAAAGTATAAATAAACTTAATAAAATGAACAGTTCAAGCACTTCAAAAACGTGGTGAAATTTTTTTCCAGATCTCAACATCAGCAACTTCCAGGAAATATATTCTAAGGATTATATATATAATCAAACAGCAAATAGGAGGAACTCAACCAAACAATTCGATTCAAATTCTGTGTAGAAACAAAGCAAGCTTGAATAATTGATTACCTTTTTCTGGGTTCAATCTCCAAGAACAACGCCCAAATATGTACTGTGATCATACTAATGCCTCTGAATTTGATCTCAGCCTCTTGGATTCCATTCGTCAGTATCTTCTCGAAGATGATTTCGATACGATTCCAGGTGATGATGCGATTAATGTTGATCAATGGATGAACTTTGATCACTTGTTTGATGCGGCGGAGGAGAAACCGGTTGCTGTTGATAATGTTTCGTTTCCCAGCTTCGGAGTGGCTTCTGAGATTGAGACTACCGCGGCCGTTCCTAAACCCCGGCCGCCGCCGAGTAAGGTGCATTATAAGGGAGTTAGGAGAAGGCCATGGGGGACATACGCGGCGGAGATAAGGGATCCGAAGCGAAACGGATCCAGGATCTGGCTTGGTACTTACGAGACTCCCGAAGATGCTGCGCTGGCTTATGATAGAGCGGCGTTTAAAATGCGAGGCGCGAAAGCGAAGCTGAATTTCCCCCACCTCATCGGCTCGGATCAGGTGGAGCCGGTGAGAGTGAGTAATAACAAGCGAAGATCTCCCGAGCCGTCTACCTCTTATTCATTGGCTCAGTCACCGTCATCTCCGTCGTCCACGGTGACATCGGATGACGGAACTCCAAAATCAAAACGGAGGAGGAGTGAGATTAATTGTTCGATTAAAACTGAGTTTGAACTAGATGTGTATCAATTAATGCCAGCTAAACTTTGACAAATCATTATCTAAATTGTACATATTCTCTTAATAATTTCTGTTTTAATTAGTAATTTTAGTTATCTTTTAGCAATTTTTTTTGGGTACTTTATATTTAGGGAATGTATTGTCTGTCGGTTGAGTTTAAAAAATGAAAACTAATTTTTAAATAATTTTTTTAGTTTGAGCCCTCGATAGCAGTGACTAATCCTTTCGCTCGGGTGCTCTCATTAAGAGGTAAACAGTTGGCCATAAAATATATTTCATTCTTATTGATAAGAATCGAACTCTTAACCTCATGATAAAAGGATGAAATGAGTAACCACCACACCATATCTCATAGTTAATGATTTTTAAAAATTAAAATCAATAAGTTAAATTATAAGAAATTATTTAATCCAAATTAATTAAATTGAATTGAATCGAAACAATTAATTGTCTCTATTTAGTTTAACGATTGAAGAAAAAACCCTAAAGTATAATTGAATTTTACTCATCCTATTTAATTTAGGTGTATTCAAACGATTAGTTTGATTAATAAAACTGAACTACTCAAAATCGAATTAATCAAACTTTTAAAATTTTTAATCATTTATCAAATTATTTTTTTAAAAAATTATTAACCGAACTGAATTTAGTTAGGTTAATACGATAGGTTCACATTAACCGAAATTTTTAATAAGTTTATTTAATTTTAATTAAAAAAACAATTTAAGTAGCAATAATTTGAAAAATATATTTTGTATTTGTATACTTCATTTTCTCTCTTTAGGTTGTACTTAAAATTTATATTAAAATACAATTATTTGGTTTTAAATATTATGGGATTTAGTCTTAAATTAAAAACATATTAAAATTTCAGTTAATTTTATTAATTCTGTTAATTGATCGGTTTCAAATCAATTAATAATAACCGAAATTTAAAAAAAATGTTGAACCATTAATCGATCAAATATTTAATTAAATGACTAACTAACTAAAATAAATTTTAATTCAATCGATTAATTCGATTTAATTGACCATTTAAACACCCCTAATCCTATTCATGTCATGTTCCTATAGGTGTACTTGACTGACCATCTTCCGTTACTTACTTTCGCTAAAAAGATATTCAAAACTACCTTGTCAAAAAAATATTCAAAATTAAGAAATATTATATTGGATGGTAATGGTAGTAATTATATATAATTGCTGATTAGATGCTGACATTGACAAGGACACTTGTCTTTACAACATAACAATGTTATTGTCTCATGTTCCAACAACCATAAACAAACACATAACACTTACTATATATTCTCAGCACATGCCACCAAATGAAAGTTCTTAGAAATGATGATAATTTATAATAATGGCAGTGGTGGTGGTGGGTTGGGCAGATATAGCTTTATTGTATTATGTAATTGTAAAAATTGAATTGAAAATTAAAAATAAAAGTAAAGAAAATTATATATATGAATTGATAATGAAATAAAAAAGACGATAATGTCTTGCCAAATGTTGATATTTATCGTTTAGTCTTCGTTCAGCAACGAGTTGTAAACGTTCGTTGAGGGTCAAACGTTTGATTATAGAGAAGTTGGAACATTTAACCGTAGTGGAACATTTGTTTAGATGCGAATTTTAGTGAAAAAATGTAGACAAACGCTCGTTCAGCAAGCAGGGGATACATGTTCGACATTACTTCTTCATTTGACACTCTAGCACCCGTGAGAGAAGTATTATTGAACAAACACTTAATTTTTAAAAAATTTGATTTGAACTATTCAAAAATTTTAAAATATTATTATATTTTAAATATTTTTAATTCAGTCATTTTCTTAAATTTTTAGGATTTTTCATTAAGTTTCAATTTTTAAAAAAAAAATTAAAATAGACATCTAAAATTTTTAAATAAGACCTCTAAACTCGGGTTGTCAAGATCCGCCCCTAATAAGTACATGTCCTATGATAAAGATGGATGCCGGAACTCCTAGAGATATTGACATCCAAATGCACACTCAAACCTACTAACATGGGGATGAGAAATCCGACATGAGTGAATTTAACACATGAAGTAAATCTGGATAAGTACAACATGATCTAAATTCCAGGATTAAAAGTGATATATCATACACCTTTGAAACACAATACCTTTCGATTGTTGGGGTTTAACCGACTGCGCATATGGAAGATCCCTCGATAATAGGATTAAAATCATGTCATTTCAGTTTTTCTATCACTTCAAATTAAAATTATTTTAAATTCAGATAGTTCGAAGTTCATATTATTAATTTTTTTATGTTTAATTAAGTTGAATTTACTATTCTTATGTAATAAAGTCATACTTTTGAATGGGATAAAACTAGGTAAGCATAAAGCAAGGGGCCTATTTTCAACATCAGCTGCTTGTGGTCCACTTCTCTCATCTCTAGTCGTTCTCTCTAAGATCTCCCCCTGCTTTTACTCCATGTCCTGTTCGACGAAATGCTCCACTCACTTTCATCCACTTCTGATTTATCAAATTATCTAATTGCCTCCTTTGCCTCGTTAAAGCATGCGTGGCAATTACGAGCCACGCTCAAAAAGAATATTGGATCGCGGTTCTGTTGTTTCTCTTTTGTTCCTATTCATTTTAACTTGTTTGGGTTGGATTTTTGTTGCATAATTTCTAAGGTTTGGGGTTTTTTTTTTATGGATCTTGATATTTGTGTTATTGACTTCATTGATTTTTGTTTTGTTATTTTATTTTAATACGCATGCTGTGTAAAAAAAATTATACAAATACGTATATTTATTCGAGTTTGAGCATTTTCCACCAAAATTTGATAATTTAGCATGTAGCATGCTGAAATATAAACATTTGTTTGCAGCTTTTGTGATTCTCTGTGTTTATAGTTTAGAAGGAAGCTTCGGCTCTGTTGTACTTTAGAACCAGTTTTCTAAATTCTGGAAAATCTGTCAAGCTACTTGCCCTTTGTCTCTGGTCATAGGCTGCTAGTTGTAGTCGTAGGGCTGAGTAAATGTTCGGACAGTTTATGAATATAATTCTAAAAATAGGTAAATTATCTTCTCAGTCACTTAATTGTGCACATATTCTATTTTAATCATTGATCTTTTAATTTTGTTAATTATACCATTTAATTATTTAAATAAATTTGTATAATCACAGACACACACAAATTTTTTATAGTAAAAAGTATAATGATATTTCTAATTATTTGGATCTCATTTTTTAAATTATTTGAATTTTATTTACTTATTTTTTTTTATAATAAATTATACATTTTCTTTCATTTTTATTCATAACTTCATCATCGGAAAGGGTGATCATCTTCCTTGGCAACGCCCCATATTACAAAGAGACGGAGAAACAGATGGATGTGGATTTGAGCATGGGCGGAGCTATCTTAGCACAATTAGGGGCATGTATTCGATTAACCGATCGAACCGAATTATTTAAAATTCATTTAGTCGAATTTTTTTTAACCGTTAACCGAACTGAAAAAAATTTGGTTAACTCGGTCGGTTTTCGAATTAACCGAAATTTGTTATAAAATTTTGGGTAAATTACATATTGGTCACTAAATTGTGCTAAAATATCTTTTTAGTCACTAAACTTTCATTTTATGCTAATTTGATAAAAGTTTAATGACCATTTTATAATATATGAAAAAAAATTTGAAAAATTTCTCAAAAATTCGATTATGTCAGTTAATTCGGTTAAAACCGAATAATATACACCCCTAAGAACAATGGGTATTCACATGACACCCTCAAATTTTTTTGAGAAATCCCCCTATTATAATATTAAAAATAAAATTAACACAACATTAAATAAATATCAACACCCGTTAAAAAAATTGACACCCATTATTTATTATTACCTACTTAAAAAAAATTCATTCATAAAAATTTTAAATTCTTGCTCACCAAATTATATTTCTTGACTCCACCCCTGGATTTGAGCATTGTCCAATGGCATCTTCATGGCTTAGATGGAATTAGAAAGACTTTAGCCTTCAACCAAGAAAGTCTTGTGCAAAAGTTTTTCACTCGAAATGGCAAAGCAAAACAGAAGAATAAGAAAAGGGTTGGGATCCGGTGAGTGAGAAAGAGAGTATTTAGGAGGGAAAACAAACCCCCTTTCACCATTTTTGATCTCTACCTTTAACCTCCCCGCCCAATGGCAGATGCAAAGGTTGGCTTGGGTGGGCAAAAGCCCACCTTAAACTTTTTAAAATTTATACATTTGCTTTCAATCTTTTAAAATTTTATGATTTAGTCCTTAATTTTTATGCTTTATGCTCACCCTAAAATTTTGAAATTTTTATTATTGTGTCCACCCTCAAAATATTTTTAACTTGTGCCCACCCTGAAAAATATCACCCTGAAAAATATTTCTGAATCCGCAGTGTCCTCTTTCTTTGTGTTGGCTTGCCACTCTACTTTGTGCATGTTCCTACTCTCTCTTTCACCAACTTTTGGTTTGACCAGTGTGTCTCTTCTTGAATCTTGGGTTCACATTTGTGGATTCAATTTGTTTCGTACATAAAACAAGATTCGAATCATTAACTTTATTTAAGAGATTTAACGCCTTATTTTGTGAGACCTATCTAATAATACAGATTTAAAAGATTAGATAAAGTTTAGGGTTATCTACATACTATAAATTGTTTAGGTTTAGGGTTATCCACATACCAAAAGGGCATCCATCTTTACCCTACACACAAAGGGCACCAAATCTGGCTTTATGCTTTCCCATTGCCCTATCAAGACTCAATAATCAAAGACTGAAAGACCCACACCCCCAAAAATACAATTTTAAACCCCCTTTTGTTTTATATAAAAATGTTTGTGGAGGATCAATGTCTCCACTTTATCCCCTACCTCCCCCACCGCCCCCCTTGTAAAGCACAATGTGAATACAAAAGGCACTCCTAAAACACCCACTAATTAATCATATTTAATTACCCAACCAACCAACTTTAAACATGATTAAACGAGGTAATAATATTGAACCAAAGTATAGGTACTTAATGTGATATTATTCCTAATTAAATTACTAATTTTCCCTCCTTCCACTAATCACTCATCACTGAGCTTGACCCGCCACAACACCAAAAAGCAACAGTTCAAATACTCCATTATTTTACCTTTGCTTCTATTTTTTTTATCTGTGCTTTGTTTTTGCTCAGCATAGATTTACTGTTTTTTTCCTTCATGTTTTGATCGGAGAGTGTGGCAGAGACTAATGGGTTGTGCGGCGTCGAAGCTGGACAATGAAGAAATCGTACGGCGTTGCAAGGAGCGGCGTCGCCTGATGAAGGAAGCCGTCCTAGCTCGACACCACTTAGCCTCCGCTCACGCCGACTACTGCCGCTCTCTTCGTGTCACCGGCTCAGCTCTCGCTTCATTCGCAGCCGGTGAGCCTCTTTCCGTCTCCGACGAAACACCAGCCGTTCTTCTTCACCCATCTCCTCCAGTTCCGCCAACCAATCCCACACCTCCACGTGTCCCTCCTTCTCCCTCCCCTTCCCTCCACCCTCCTCCTCCTCCTCCTCCCCCTTTCTCTCCTTCCCTTTCCCCTTCTGTCGCACCCAATCGTCGCCGGCCACGTAAGTTACCTCCGAAGCTCCCTCACATTTTGTCGGAATCGAGTATTTCTTCTTCTCCCCGAAGCTCCAAATCCGGCTTTTCGAACAATTTTTTCCCGACGGCCTATCAAGCCAATTCAACGTACTCAGCCACTCCTTCTCAAGCTTCTTCTGTTTGGAACTGGGAAAATTTCTACCCTCCTTCGCCGCCGGAATCCGAATTCTTTGAACAAAAAGCAAAACAACGAAAGCAACAACAACTACTCCAACAGCGTCCTCGCAATCTACATTCTAACTACCCTGAGGATGCGGAAGATACCGAAACGGAGAAATCAGAATACGATTTCTTCCGTCCAGAAAAACCGATCCGCCGTTACAATATCAATGCCGGTACAAATGGAAATAGTAATTTCGATGAGGAAACGGAAAGAGAAGAAGTGGAATGCAGTGAATGGGGAGACCACGATCATGATCGTTTCACTACAACGAGTTCATCGGAGCAAGAAGGGGGAGATGATGACGTGGCCTCCAGATCCGAGATCGGGACCCGCGACTCGGAGAAGTTGCATCATCTACATCGTACTCCTCCAGTGCAGCCGCCGCCGCCGCGGCAGCCGATGTACGGGGCTGCTGCGGGGAATAAAAGGGATAAGAAGTCAGAGGATGCGGGTACCATGATGGATGTGATGATGGTTGTTAGGCATAAGGATTTGAAAGAGATTGTCGATGCGATCAAGGAGAATTTCGATAAAGCCGCCGCCGCCGGAGATCAAGTTTCCGAGATGCTCGAAATCAGTAGAGCTCAGCTTGACAAAAGTTTCAGTCAGTTGAAAAGTAAGTTTCATATATAGAATTTTAAGATAATTTTATTTGATTCACAGTTCAAATTTATTTGTTTGATTCACAGAGACAGTGTATCATTCAAGTAGCATGTTCAGTAACTTGAGCTCAAGCTGGACTTCAAAGCCGCCGTTGGCGGTGAAATACCGACTTGACGCCACCGCGCTCAATGAACCGGGCGGTTCAAAGAGCCTTTGTTCTACTTTGGACCGGCTCCTGGCTTGGGAGAAGAAGCTCTACGAGGACGTTAAGGTAAACTAAAAGCCTTCTCTCTAATTTTTTTTAAACTGTATTCATCATAAAAAAAACTATTCGAATTTGAGTCATCTAAAAATAAAAATATATTTTTTTCTACTACCAACAATTCCGGTTTGGTTCTTACAACCATGGCTGGTAGTATAAAGTCTGGTACAGGAGAAATTATATTATGGGTGATTCTCACCACGTCATCCATGGGACAACCAATGGGAAACCACCCACTTCATCATTATTTAAATTTTAGTGAAGATTCATTGGTTGGAAAAAATGACATAGAAAAATCATGGTGAAGTGGGTGGTTTTCATTGGTTGGTCCCATGGATGACGTGGTAGGAATCACCCATGATATAATTTTTCCTGGTACAGGGACGGATCTATATATAATGTGGAAGGGGCAATTGCCCCCCCTAAATTTTATGGATTAATTATATTTTAGTCCCTAATAATTTTAAAACTATTGCAATTAAGTTTTTTTCCTTCTTTGTCCTTCTCAAAATTTTTATGGTTTATTATTTTTAGGACCCTGTAATCTAAAATTAATAATATTAAACTTTAACCCCTCTTTTTCTAGTTTAATTATTTTTTGAGACCTTTCAAATTTAAAATTTATAAAATTAAACCTAAAATCCCTTAATTTTTACTATTTAATTACTTTTTAAGACTATTATTTTAAAATTAATTGGTCTGCCCCTTCGTAGTTCAATCCTGGCTCCGTCTAGTGCTGATTCTGGACTATTGTTGCTGAAACAACAAAATCCATATAAACCTATCAATCAAGAGGATCAATTTGAATTGGCAAGTCTAGTGCAGGGTAATCGCAGTGACAAACGTTATGCTGTTGTTTCTGATGAGTGCTAATACGGGTATAAGAATTTCAGGCTAGAGAAGGAGTAAAGATTGAGCACGAGAAGAAGTTATCAGCATTGCAAAGCCAAGAATACAAAGGGGAAGATGATGCTAAGATAAACAAGACCAAGGCATCGATAACGAGGCTGCAGTCGCTGATCATCGTCACATCTCAGGCCGTTTCCACCACTTCGATCGCGGTTATCGGCCTCCGAGACAGTAATCTTGTTCCCCAGCTCGTCGAAATCTGTCATGGGTAAGTCCTCTTCTTCGACTTTATATGAACCATTTTCATTTTAGAGTCAGACTGGAGAACTCGTCGTATGTTCCTGTCTTCCTGACGAGTTTTCCGGACAAAAATTTTCTGTCATTTTTATAATTTTTTTTATGTCACAATATTAAAAAATTTAAATTTAAATTTAAATTTTAACACTAAATTTTAAATTTTAAATTCTAAAAAAATATACCCTACTCATATTTTTTTAAACTCTAACCGACACCTAATTTCAAGTTTCCCCAAATATTATAGGACTAGTTTCCTTACCGTATTGAAAACAACAAATTTAGGAAACTCGCCAGGAACCTCCACTGCAGCAAATGCCCTAGTTTACTAGATATACTCCAACTGCAACATAACCTGTATCCCTAATAGTATATTTTAATTGCATTATTTCTCTTAAAAAAAGTCAAGTTTAACATTGCTTTTAGAAAATATAACTAGAAAGTGCGTTTAAAAAATATTTATATCTAATATACTGGCGGTAAAAATTAAAAGTTTCTAGAAACGCTTTACTTTTAAGGTTTAAGAACTTAGTTTAGGGTGTAGAGGTTTATGGATTTATGTGTAGGTGTTTAGAATTTAGGGGTGATGGTTAGAATTTAGAGTTTAGGGTAATATGTTGATGATTTAAGTTTTAACCTATAAACCTTAAATTTTAACCATAAACACTAATTTTTATTTACAATCCCTAAATTCTAAACTACTAAATCTAAACCCATAAACCTTACACCTTAGAACTAAATCCTTAGACCCTAAAATTAAGACGCTTGTGGAAACTAAAAGTTTTCCCGCTAGTATATCAAATAATTATCCTTTAAAAAAATACTTTTACATTATTTGATTTAAGTGTTTGAGATTATTATCAAAAAATATTTTAAGAAGATAAAATATCCATTTTAAATATTCTATTCGAAAATATAAAAAATGATAATATGAATAGGTTTTGCCTACAAATACTAAAAAAAAAAGTTAAAAACTAAAAATTTTAATTTTTGAAAAATGGTGTTCAAATCAAATTAAAAAACACTTTGACCTGAAAACAACTTTGAAAAGTATTCTAGAATAAATCAAAATTATTTAACTCTTTTTCATAATACAACTCAATCGATCGTTTTATAATAGAAAGATCAATTTGATCTTCCCCAATAATTCATGTGCTAGAAATAGTTTGCATATATATATATAGGATTAATATCCTATACACTGGCGGTGGAAACTAAAAGTTTTCACAAGTGTCTTAGTTTTAGGGTATAGGGAGTTAGTTTAGGGTATATGATTTAGGGGTTTAGGTGTAGGGGTTTAAAATTTAGGGATAGTTGTTTCAATTTAAGGTTTAGGGTTATAATTTAGGGTTTATATGTTAGGGTTTAGTTTTTAGGGTAATATGGTGAGGGTTTAGGTTTTAACCTATAAACACTAAATTATAACCCTAAACCTTAAATTGAAACAACTATTCCTAAATTCTAACCCCTACACCTAAACTCTATACCCTAAACTAACTCCCTGTACCCTAAAACTAAGGCGCTCTTGTGTATAGAATATTTATCCATATATATATATATATTGTCGTTGTTATCTTTGTTAATCTTAAGTATGTAAATGTAGCTTGAGGTACATGTGGGGGTCGATGCATCAATACCATGAAGCTCAGAACAGCATCGTGCAGCAAGTCCGCGGCCTTATAAACAGATCAGGGAACGGTGATTCAACTTCCGAACTGCATCGGCAAGCAACGCGTGATCTCGAGTCTGCTATCTCCGCATGGCACTCTAGTTTCTGCCGTTTAATAAAATTCCAACGGGATTTTATCACCTCCCTCCATGGCTGGTTCAAGCTCACCCTTCTTCCTCTCAGCAACGACAATGTCGATGGCAATGCAGACCCTTCTGGTGTATATGCTTTTTGCGACGAGTGGAAGCTTGCTCTCGACCGTGTTCCCGACACCGTAGCTTCCGAAGGTATCAAAAGTTTTATCAATGTCGTCCATGTGATATCTGCTAAACAAACCGAAGAGCTCAAGGTTAAAAAGCAAACCGAAACTGCATCAAAGGAGCTTGAGAAAAAGGCGTCGTCGCTCCGGAAAATAGAAAGGAAGTTCTACCACTCGTACTCTATGGTAGGTATAGGACCTCCTGATTCAGGACCACATCATGGTCCGGTTCTGGATGCTCGGGATCCCCTTGCCGAAAAGAAATCAGAGCTTGCAGCCTGCCAGAGGAGAGTGGAAGATGAGATGCTGAGGCATGCTAAAGCAGTAGAGGTGACTAGATCAATGACACTGAACAATCTGCAAACAGGCTTGCCAGGGGTTTTTCGAGCATTAACCAGCTTTTCCGCTGTATTTACGGAGGCCCTCGATCCGGTATGCTCACGTTCCTATCATATCATGTAGACGATGAATACATTGTTTTTCTGGGATGTGTGTATATGGTGGTTTTTCCCTTTTGCTAGAATTCTTGCAAGGAGAAAGAGGCAATTTCAGCACAGGTGAATTAACATGTTCTGTTTTGTTTATCTTCCTAATTCTGGAACTCATGCACACAGACACAGTAATTTGCTAGAATTCTTGCAAGGAGAATACATATACAGCACATATGTGAGTAGAACTATTAAAGAAAAGAACTTTTCACTTGGCATACTTTGCCCCATAACCCATACAAAGCAACAGCTTGGGTCTATATTGTATAAGCGTAGTCAGGGTCACTTCAGACACCTTCTTCTCCTCCTTGCTTGGGGTTATTCCCATGGCCTTCAAGCTGAATTTCCTTTTAAGTTTAGGCCTTGCTTCTGTTCCATTTCCACAACTTTTACCCTTGTCTTTATTGCTCATCGTCCTCATGGAACCACTCCTAAACAAAAGGTTCTTGATTTTCTGACCCTTACTTTGCTTTCCACTTTCTCCACCTTCCATTGCTGAATCCACCACATTCGGTTCCCCTGCTTCTTCATTGCCAACACCTTTGGGCTCCTCTGGTTCATTTCTCTTTGGCATCTTGTGTGAGTTCGGATCCGATTGTTTCATTGGTATTGGTAATATGAGACCCCTTTGATTGGTCTGCTGCTGGTTTGAGACTAACAAGTCATTGGTTTCTTTTGGTGTTGTTATCTCCCTTTCCCTAAACGGAGACATCGACCGAGATCGTCTATGGTTTTTGGCTTGGGGTTTGCCAGCTTCTTCTTCCTTGACGTTCTTCAGAGCCGCCATGAACGGATCAAAGTCGTCATTCCACAAGCTCCTACGTTGAAACGAAAGTCTTAGGCCACCACTAGGCGACCTAGGGGATGGTAAAACCGAGCTTTGTTTATGATATTGAAGTCTCGGCGGAGGCTTCAATGGCATCACTTTCCCATCGTAGAACAGCTCATCAGCATACGCCATGGCAGGGAGTGATTCCTTCGGTTCCCCCGGTTGGGACTCGGACTTTTGCTTCGACTCAACCTCGCGCTTACCAACATCAAAACGACGACTAGTTTCGAACTCGAACTCGTCATCGTCATTGTAGCTTGAATCTTCACAAGTTCTGGGAGTCCTATTGGGACTAGTTGGACTTGGGACACTAAAGATACACAAACCTCCCACTTCCAGGCTGATTCTCCTGGGGCTGGTAGGGGCACTCATATAGAAAGTATCATTTGGTGTTTGAGGTGTCATTTGGCTCAAATTCTGAAAAGTGAAACCCAGTCTTCTGCTTCTGATTTGAAGGAGGAACCCCACATTTACATGTATAAAAAAACTGGGTCAACAGCTTCCAAATTATACTTCAAAAGCTAGATATTGAAGAGAAATTCCGGGTTTATGTCCCCTCGAACAATGTCCAAAGATTACATTCAAAAGGGAAAAAGACTTGTTTATTGTGAAGATGTTGTCAGGTTTATCATTTTGTAAAGAACTATGCTTGAGCTTGTTGTGTTTGCGAATGATACAAGACCGGATATTTGTCTTGGACTGCATATACAGCAAAGATACCTGCCTTTGTACTTTGTAAACAATTTATGATACCTGGAACTCTCTGCCATACTGTTACTCTTGTATGCTACGGTCCGGTTCACAGTCCGTACCGTACTAGTCTATAAGACATTCTCCGCTTTGACCCTTTGCAATTTACGATTTCAGCACCTCTAGACTCTAGCAGAGTGTGATATCGGAGATGACTCCATCAAGGCTTCCGACCACAGACTGTGCCCCAGCTACTTCATTTATCAGCATACCATGCTGCATACACAATTCCAACATGATTGTGCTTTAAAAAATGTTGGATATGAAAGAAGAGTTCGGTCTGCAATCGCGTGACATGTGCGTGTAAAAATGGCACCGCACGTGCACCGTCAATATCCAATAAACCATAAGACGTACCTTTTGGCTCGGGATACATATGCTAGTGCCTAGTATGAATTTGCAATGTCCCCGTCCCCTGTTCTGCAGGGGAACACTCGACTGCTGGAAGCTTGGATAATGGCAAGGGCAAGGCTTATACATTTTAAGTTGTCAGGAGCAGTTACTAGAGATGAATGAGTGAACCGTGAAAGAAAGGAAATGCAGCTTTCCTACGACTATCGAGTTCGACGGCAATTCTTCGTGCAATTATAGATAATGGTCCAACCAAGTCGGCACATGACCAAACAGCATCTAAACTATATAGTCCACTTTTATGCCACAAAGCAGAACACACTTCTGCTAAGGTAGACAACATATAATACAAACTGACTGCAGAGCATGCCAGTAATCCCTATCTAGCAGATGACAGTAATCATACTATGTAATCAAGGTAAAACCGAGCATCGAAAATATAAACTGCGCAATGATTCGATGAACATAATGAAATCCAATGGAACAGAACCAAAAGACAAGCATAATGCATACATGCACACGAACAAAACTCCTTGGTCCGTTACACATGCACATGGAAGTTGGAACATTCAAGCTCCATATATAGTAAAGACTGCAAAAGTAGAGGGAAAGGAACTAACAGAATTCATGATATCACTTTCCATCGAAACTCCCTTCTTTTTTCTTTTGGGAGGGACCAATTTGAATCATTTCTAAATTGTTAGGGACCTAAGAGATCTTTTCACCAAAAGAAAGGGTGTGAAAACACTGTCATTGATGAAGGATTTGTCCATCCAAACTATATCTTCTTCTAAAATAAGCTTGCCCATCAGCTCCAATGTATTACATCCGTTGGATCGAAAGGAAAACGATCTAAGCCGTTGATAAGAAGAAAAAAAAAACCCTAAAGGAAGGGGTTTCTCCTATTCCCTTCAGGGAAGCTGAAAGGTTCAAGCTTTCTCCTCTTCAAACTAGAATTTTTCAACCATGTTTGTTAAAAATTCATTTTTAGTAAAAGGGTCTTTTTTGAGATACTTTTCATCTTCATCATCATCATGTGTGCTTAAAATTGGAGATGTTTTAAGACAAAGAAGAACATTTTCCAATGAAGATGTTAGTGAGTATTCTAAAGTGAGTCATGATATGAATCCTTTGCACTTTGATTCTGAATCTGCTCGAGCTGCTGGGTTTGAAGATCGGCTTGTTCATGGCTTGCTTGTTGCTTCATTGTTTCCCCGGATTATTTCCTCCCATTTTGTAAGTCGCTTTTACCTTTTTTAAATTTCTTAATTTTAGCATTGTTAGTGCTCGATAAAATGCTTCATCCAGAACCATAAAGACTTGCAACATTGGAGTACGTTAGTTTACCTATGGAAGTATCAAGCACTTATATTAATGGAGATGAATCAATATAGTAGAATAATGAAGATAAATCTAATAGATTTATGAAGAGAATACTCCATAAATTTGACTAACAATACTTGAAAAATCTTACATTATGACTTGGAATGCCTCACACTTGCCTCAAGATTGTGTCCTGGCAAAGTCACTGATTTCCTTGGCCTGGACCAATTAACTTCACAGTCCTAGACTGTGCACTTATAGAGTTTCCATCTCTTTGAGAGAAGTGGCTTTCACTCCTATGGTTGTTAATTGTTAATCCTTTCCACGACTCGGTCCGTCTCCGATAATCCCAATTTTCGATCACCTAACTCCAAGCAACACCCTAGCTGCTTGGCTTTCCCCTTTTCAAGAACCATGTATATCCCTCAACTGGCAGTCTTTGATATTTCAATCTCTTGGATTCTCTAGCTTTGATTTTTCAGTATCCTAAATTGTTCTGCTTTGATACTACTTTGTTGGAGATTAGTGAGAAAAAAATATTGTTTCTGTTGTATGTTTAGGAAGACCAATAAAACCATGCATTCATAAACATTCTTTTGGTTCCTTTTCCGTATTCTTCACTTCGGCTCTACTCTTGCATACACTTAGAGCTCATTCCTCAACGATTACTTCACTCTATACACAGCGTTCTAAAATGATTAGCTCTATTTATAGGTTCATATATCGATGTTGGAACCGGCTCAGGTCCACTCTACTAAGCACCACCTACTCATGTTACTCATAGTTAGAGCTCATTCCTCATTGATTACTTCACACGCACAGCACACTAAATTTATAGATTTTTAGATTGATGTTGTAATCGACGTAGATCATTCAATATGTCGGTTGAAGAGAATGGTAGGCGATTGAAACACCCCCTCAATAGCTACTCTCCTCATGTTGGGTTGGTAGTCATGTCAATCCGCCCTTTTAACTTGTCGAGTTTTGCATCATTAAGCCCATTTGGTGTACAAGTCAGTTACTTGTTCTTTGCCTCTTTGGTCTTGATATATTTAGTTCAGCTTCACGTTGAGTCACTTTTTTCTCGTTCAAAATGAGTGCATTTTTTTCGTGCTTGGTTCCGAATGAATTCTCGGCCCACCACATTTCTGACTTGTTATGGCATTTGAGTTGCACTGGAGAATCGATTAGTCGGTGTGAGATGTATCAACAGCGTGCTTTCTTATGTTGCCATGACCACTTCTCTATAGTTGACAACAATATTGTATGTTGTATCATCGACGTATCGAACTGGTTTTTGTCGCCGTCTGGAATCTCCATCCGGGCTCTCACTGCTCTACATCATGCTGCATTTTCCTTACTTCGTTCAGTAAAATGTTAAAACGTGAATGAAACTTAACTGTTTGAGTATCTGAAATTGTTTAGCCTGGAGCCATATATGTTTCACAAAGCTTGCACTTCAGGTCTCCAATTTACATTGGAGATGAAACTGTGGGTGAGGTAGAAGCTATCAGTATTAAACAAAGCAAGAAGAGATACGTGTAAGTGTTCGATCCGCTCGATTAATTCGAAATTTTGTAAACGAATTATAGTGTCCGACTCGATTCTTTTCGTGGTTGGTTCAGAGCAAAATTATCAACCAAGTGCTTCAAGAATGGCGGGCTTCTTGTTATTGATGGTGAGGCCATGGCTATTTTACCAACTCTAGCTATGGAACAAGTCAATACTCATTCAGGGACGGAATCACATTGATGGTGAAAGGCACCCTGCCCCCTCCAACTTTTATGGTGTAATTATTTTCAAGGTTCCTATTAGTTTTGAGATTATTCAAATAAAGCCCCGGTCCTCCCTAATTTTTTTGGTTTAATTTATTTTTAGGCCATGTCAGTTTTGAGACTAGTTAAATTGAGCATTGCCTCCAACTTTTATGGTTTACTTGTTTTTTAGGTCCCTATAGTTTTAAGATTAGTGAAATTAAGCTTTAATCTTTGTGTTTTTTATTATTAAGTGGAGAGGTATTACATTCTCATGGCAATTGTTGGGTTTCGAACCCACAAAATGTGGAACCAACATGAACATCTTTGATCATTCGCATATTACGGTTCTGTCTTGTAACAATATTAGAATAATAAAAAATGAATTGTATTAAATTAAACTATAAAAAGTAAAATTTCAGATTCGATATGATAAAATAATAAAAATCGACAAAAATATTTTTATAGTTAGGTGCGGAATTTTTTTGTTGTTGATAAAATGCATGTCCGTCTTATAGTGTATGTTCGGGGTGGTGCAAGACTAAAAAATCAATTAAAATACTAATATCTTTTTAAAAATATTTGACATTTTTGATACATTCTAATCCTATTCCTAACCCTACTTAGAGAGGAAGGGAAACTCCATAAAAAGGAAGAAGTATTTTTACTGGGTCTAAAACTCATGACTAAAAAGATGTGAAATAACAAAAATAAACAACTTAACTAACCGGCCAAATATATTTCAAAATTATTTGACATTTAAACCTAACGGAAGGTGTCACATAAATATAAAATGTATTCTACGAGTCATATTCTCTGGTCACGTATTGATAAAAAAATACTATTATCGTCTTTAATTCTTATAATCAGCATATATTTAATTTGTTTTACCTAAACTCTAAATGATTTATCTTAAAATTATAAATTATTTGTTTCTGGTGAAAATTCTGAAAATTTATTTAAAAATTCTAAAATATTAAAGAAGTATTTGAAAATTCATAAAGTTCTTTATGTTCATTTAAAATATAGATATTATTAAAACTCTAAAATATAATTAAAAATTATTATAAAATAATTTAATTGGAGTGTACATTTCTCATGATTGAGTCGATTATATGATTTAACATTGTTATATACGATACTATACGATCATTTGTAAGAGTGTCATATTTGAACTTTTTCACAGTGAATTATTATCCCACTACTTTTAGCATTTTTTTATATTAGAGTTGTGTGATCAAAATTCTAGTTGGTCATTCGTTGACTAATGCTCTCTGTTGGTTGAGATTTTCCGCTGATGCTCTTTCGACTGATATCTTATGCTGAAATTTTCATTAGTATCGTCTGCTGATATTCTCGCGGTACAAAAGAGTTTAAATTTAAGAAAAAATATATTTTTTTCTTTGTGTGTTCGATGAAAAGTAAAACCTAATATTATTTATAAATTATTTTCTATGCAAGTTTCTTTTGTAAATAAGTAACATTTTTAGACACTTAGGAATTAAGTTCTACACACATAAGTTGATAAGTAGCTCAAACCCTACATCAGGTTTAGACACACTATTGCAACCTTTTTTGTCTGGTATAGTGTAAATTTTCATCATCTTCTCGTGATTTTTCATGTTTGAGTTTTTCACATAAATTTCAATTTTTTTAATATATTTTTCTGCTTTTATCTTACGAACGTATTCTTGTTTCCGAGTTATTGTTCGTTTCAGTACAACAATTTCGTATATTTATTACAATTAACTAAAACTTTTGAAAAAGAAAGACAAAGACAATCGAGACTGAGTCCTATTATGCATGCTTTTTAATGTGCAAATTGTGCTCAATCCACTGCTTTTTAATATCAAGGAAAATTGCACTATAGCGCTTCAAATTGAGAACTATAAACACATGTATCATGTGACGTTTTTGATCTTGCTGGTCTATTTATGTGCGCACTGGAAACAAATTATCTACTTTTTTTCAACAAATATTGTAGGTTAGCCAAAGGTCTTCGGTTAAAAGCATGGCTGGTCCAAGTCCAATTAATGTGTCAAATTAAAACACGGCTGTTTGTCTTTGTTCTTTCAATTTTCTTAAGACATGAGTCTTAAACTCATTAGAAAGATCCTTTTTTCTCTTCAAAAGTCTTCACTCCCCTTCTTTTTAAGTGGGTTTAAAATTAAAATTAAAATTTGTAAAAAAAATAGTGTTACACCTTAGTAAATAAATAATAAACAACACTTGTGGGGCTTATCCAAATTTTCATCAACATTCAATTAGGTTTAATCTCAAATTAATAATGTTGTCTATTTTTTTAATTGCACCAATTTAGTTCTTATGGTCTTTCAAAATCATCAATCTTGTACCTCCTTTTTAATTTTATCAATTTAGCCCTCAAACTTTGAATTACATCAATCTCGCCGTTTGACTGTCGTTGACTAACAGAATTATTATCACCAATTTTGTTATGTCCATATATCATTTTTCTTTTTCGATCAAATATATATATATATATATAATATTTTTCTTTAGTAAATTAATGTCATCCAATAAGATAATGACAAGTCAATGTTGATGACGTGGTAGTACAATTGACCTGAATATTTTAAATATGTAATTTTAAAATAAATAATTCTAAAACTCTCCATGCGTACTATCATGCCATCAGAATTGACCCATCATCATTGATATAACAAGATAATTGGCGATAACTACTAATGTGAAAGTAGATCATGCACAATATTTAACGGCTCTATCAGTCAACAACATTTAAAGGTCAAAATTAATACAATTCAAGAGTTCAAGGACAAAATTAAAAAAGAAAAGAAAAAACAACATTAATACTTTTAAAAGGCTACGAGAATTAAATTAATACAATTTAAAAGAAAAATAATATTATTAATTTGAACCTCAACATATGCTAAAGAAATTATAATTTAATCATTTTCGGTCGATGATCTTCCGCTCAAATTAAGAGGGGTGAATCACCCATAATCGACCAACACCTTCTAAAGAATATAAACCATCAAAATCTACCAGCCATATATTAAGCGAATAATCGAATCGAGTCAAAAAATTATACAATCAATATTTGTTTCTTACATGTACTTGCTATTAGTAAGTGTGAACATTTAATCGAGTCGAGTCAAAATATTTCAACCACTCGAGTTGACGAATCTTATTTTATAACTCAAACTTTATTTGAGTTGTTTGAGTTTCTATTTAAATTTAATTGTAAACATTTATAATGTTATAATATTAAATAGTTCTAGTTTAAGCGACTTTTTATAACCATATATGATGTGCATACATATTTTTATATATTTTTTCATATCAAACAGAATCGAACGATTCAACTCAAACTTAAAATACCAATCTATTGATTACAGAATATTTTAATTATTCAAAGTTTCATATTATAACATAAATTTTATTTAAAAAAATTCGACTCGTGTCGAGAGGAGTTTGGCTCACCACAGTCAGTAATGACATTGGTCCATTATCCATAGAAAGCGAGGCAACTGTTTGAAAAGGAACCTTCAGAAATTAAGATCTCAGAACATTAAATATTTCATATGTTTGATTCTTTGGCTAGAAACTAGGAACCAACGGATTTGCAATGAACTTTTCTAAAGATCATAGGGACGTTCGAACAGCATCTGATAACGACTGTGTTATGTTGGGTTTTGGGATTCTGATTTTTTATACTGAATCCTTAATTAAAAACAAGCTCTAATATTAATGGTTTAAATTTTTAATTGTGAATAAAATAAATTGAGTTAGAAAATAATTATTTATATGTCTTTGTAGCATTTAAATAAGATTTATAGGTTAATAAATTGGATATTAATAATCATGAGCGGAGCCACCCATTAATATGGTTGGTCACCGTGTCAGATGACACCTAAAATTTTTGGGACAATTTTTTTATGTAATTTATATATAATTTTAAAAAAAATATATATATATGACCATATTTATAAATAAATGACACTCGTTAAATATAATTTAAGAAAAATAACACCCTTTAAATAATTTTTTAGCTCCACCTCCGTTAATGATTATATATCATCTCAATTGCAAATTACCGAGTTTTTAGTTTTAAATTATAATTAATATTATCTAATCAATGGTGGATTCATATTTTTTTTAAAGGTGTACACATATATATTAATAATACAATTTTATTGTATGGGAGGGCGTGTATAAAATTTTAGAGTAAACACACTTAAAAATTTGACGCGTGTCTTTTGTTTTTGTTTTTTTCTTCAAAATTTCGAAAAGCCCCAAAAAGCCTCGAACACTTAAATCCCCCAACCACTCAATCCGGCAACTTCCTGTGTTGTTGGCTATGCTGCCGACGACAAAATGAAGCTTCATCCTCCTGCGAGCGACCTAAGCACATCGTTCGTTGTCTGTTTGGTCGTTGATCGTCTTGAATCGTTCGAAATTTTTTTTTAATAATTTTGACCTTCGTCCGATATTTTGCACGAGATCAATCGATTTTTGGCGTTAAAGTGGTGAGTTAAATGGTCATTATGGTCTGACGACATATGTAGTGGGCAGCGGTGATATCGGCTCAAATCGATATATAGGTTTTGCGGAGTTATGGGTTTGAGGTTTTTTTTTTAATTTTCAAGATTTTCAAAAGACGTTTTGAAAATTTTGAATTTTTTTTTGAAAAAAATTAAACAAACTTAAAAAAGTGAAATGTCGAATTATAATAGAGTGATGCATTTTTAATGAATTTACTTTAAAATAGACCATAATAAAATTTGACGCACCTATTTCAGTCAAAAAAATTGTTTTAAGCCTTTTATCTCATAAAAATAATATAATTTAGGCATAATAATTTGTTCGAATAATTGACTAAGAATTTTGGGAAACATTTTATATAAGAATTAATTTAGATAAAAGTAAACCAATGTATTTTTGTCCACTAAAATTCTAATAATTTCTAATAGTTTTATTTTCTCTCAACGGTCATCAATTTTTCCCCGCAAATTCACTTATTATTATCTCACAAACCTTTTGGACTTTCAAGATCAGTGATTAATTTTTTTTTTACGATTCTTAATGTTAATTATAATCTTATCTAAAAAAAAGCGTAAGAAAAATTAGGGGAAGGAAGAAGGGTGCTCCTAGTAGGTTTAGAACTCATGACCTAAAAAATATGACGAAATAAAGATGAACTGTTTAACCAACCGATCAAATGTACTTGCGCATCGATTACTATATTAATAGTTTTGTGATAATTTTATATTTAACCATACTATCCATTAATTTTTTGAGGTTTAATGTTATACATTCGATTATGACTTTTTTATGTTTGATTTTTCAAAATTTGACCCCACAATCAAAATTTGTTGGTTTTGTCTTTACTTTTACATAAATGTTTTTTTTTCACAGGCTCTATTTCCCTATTTTTTTATATGCTTTTCCCCTAAATTTGCCATCAACAACAATATTATTACTCTAAAGAAATTTAGAATGTTAAAAAAGTTATTAAGGTATTGTAACTTTGAGTTTTTGGATTCATGTTTCCTTTAGTGTAGATTATATATAGGCTCAATGTAAATATTTAGCACTTTTACTCATTCTTTTACTCTATTTTTGCTCCTTTATGTTTTTTTTTTCTCGTTGGTCGTACAAGAATTATGGAGTCGTTAACTTTTGACCAAGCAGCTCTACCATCCATATGTAATCATAATATTTTTCGTTTTCTATTCTATTTTCTCTTTTTTATCTATTAAATTTTTTTTGCACATATGAGTTTTTATTGTTAGTTTATTTTAATAATTCTTCCTTTCTCTAATGAGAATGACAATTTTTTTGAAACTTAGAGGTGAATGGGTAACTGTTGGAAATTTGCAGGGGAACTTCAAAGCTCGGATAGTTTGGGAATCCCATAGGCACAAGAGTGATAAAGTCCCTTGGGCTCGTGTTGTTTGGGGCAGTTTGGCAATACCTAGGCAGTCTTTTCTTACATGGTTGCTTATATTAAACAGGTTGCCAACTGCAGATCGTTTGATTAGATGGGGAATTCAATCGAATCCTTCTTGTCTGCTGTGTGAAAATGGTGTTGAAACCAGGGATCACCTTTTTGGGGAGTGCCCTTATTTTTTGCAGGTTTGGACCTTATTGTTGCAAGAGTGTGATGTGCAAGTTCAGCAGAATGGATGGTCAAATATTTTAGGCTGGATGCAACGTGTGGGAAAAGGAAGATCTATGAAAGCTGTGATCATTAGGTTGGCTTGGTGCGGCATGAATTACCATGTTTGGCATGAGCGAAATTGAAGCTAAGCCTCGTACGGCTGTTACTATTTTTTTATTGGTGAAAAATGACGTTCGTTATAGATTACTTGGTTGTAGTCATTTAAGGAATTTTGACAATTCTTTAGCTGAAAAATGGGGTTTGTGTTAATAGGTATACTTGTATAGGGAGTTGACTGGTATAGGTGATTTGGTTGTAAATTTCCTTTGGATGGTTTCTTGGATGAATAAAGTTCAATTTATCCAAAAAAGAGAATGACAATTTTTTTCATATGCTATTGTATCATGTTTTCTCTTTTTTTTTTAAAGTTAAATTTAATGCCGTCTCTACAATTGACATTTATTTGATTATCTTACTAATATATCTTTGATTTGGACCCTTGCGTTGATTCTCTTATATCGATAGACACCCACAATCGCTAAAAATATGTCACAATTGAGTTGCAGTAAAGACAATTTGTCAACATCTCATCATTATTATATGTATTTATATTGATGTTAATGAAGTACTATTGTAGTCCGTTGTAGTTTACTCTAATTATAAAAGGTACGATGATGACAACGACAATAATAAACGTGTTTCGTCTTAAAATTTTGACTTTCCTACACCATGAGATACATGTGCATGTAGGTTGTGTGGTTCCACATTTCATATTTCCACAATTATTACATTATTTTGGTGTGCTTTTATCGCCATGGGACCTAATTCTTTAATTAATTAATGCTGATTTTTCTCTTTGGCTCCTAAGCAACCAAATGGATACATCTCAACTTCTTGTGAAGTTTTCGTTATGACAGAACTCGTTTCCAACACACATTTATTGTTGCATGGAGTTTTGTTGTACGATGTAAGACATGCGCATTAGACGTCTGGGAAACTTCATAAACTTTAGGCGGTAAATTATACCGTTAGTCATTGAGCTTTTAGGGTGATTCCATTTAGGTCATTGAAATCGAAAAATTTTCATTACAATTATTAAAATTTTAATTTACTTTTATTACAGTTACTAAATTTTTAATTCGTTTTCATTATGGTTATTGTCGTTAAAAAATGCCGACATGATACGTTAAAGTCTTCTTTCTTAAAAAGAACCCTAATTTCCCAATTTTACAATCGTCGTCAAGATCAAAATTCCAAGGATGGAGCCATAACCGATCTACTCTAATCGTGGGAAATATCTGCTTGGCTAAAAGATTAATATAGTTTGGTTTCAAGTTGATCTGATGGTTAACAATAACAAATCGAAGAGTTTTAATTTTTAGTTTCGATTGAGATTTTTAGTTCTAATTCACCATTGTTAACCATCCTCTAGCAAAATAGATCTTTTCCATCGTTAGGATTGACCGACGACCGTTCTGATTATCAAATTTTTAGCCCTGGCGGTGGATGTAAAATTGGAAAATTATAATTTTTTTAGAAGACTTTAAGGTGCCACACCAATATTTTTAAATGAGAACTAATGAAAATGACCGTGATGAAAACAAAATATAAGCTTAATGATTGTAATGAAAGTCTTTCGATTTCAGTGATTAAAGTGAACCTATCTTAACAATTTAGTGTCTACAAGAGTAATTTAGTCTAATTTTAACCATGATATTTTAAATTTAATATGGGGAGGGGAGGATTTGGCGGGCTTTGTCTCAAACAATTAATTGTTTTTGAACAACCAAACAACTAATTGTATTGCATTAATTGAATTTCATCTGATTATTGAAAAAAATAATATTTTATGTTAGAAAAATAAAAAATACAATAGTTTATATGAAAATTTATAAGATGAAGATTCGACAGAACCGATTTTAAATACCTAAAATCAATTCTACCCTACTCCCTAGACAGGATGGAGCCAAAATTTAGAATTAAGGGGAAAATATAAATGTTCGAAAGTAAAGAGGTTAAATTTATAAATATATTAATTTTTAAAAAATATATAGGTGGACAAAGGTGAAAAAAATTTGGGCCCTCACCCCCATATACTATGAAAAATACTTTGATACACAGCTTAATTTGTGTCCTATCAATTTTAGGGTTTAGATGTTTATGGTGTAGGGTTTAGTAGGGACAGAGCTAGAATTTAGGGTTGGGGAGGCAAACTATAAATGTTTGAAAGTGGGTGTAAATTCATAAATAAATTAAATTTTAAAAAAATTAATAGGATGACAAAGATGAAAAAAAATTCAGGGGTGATTGCCCTTCCCCCCATAATAGCTTCGTCTCCGGAGTTTAGAATTTAAAATTTAAAGTTTTATGATTAGATATTTAAATTTTAGATTTTATACTGCAAACAGTAATAGTGATGTAGTTTTTTTTTACATGGTTTTTACATGGTTTTTACTCTTTTTTTTACATATTTAGTATCCGACATTTTCGAAACATGTTACAACGTAACAGACATCGTTCAGGAAACTAGTCTCAATGGCTTTGTTTTCGTTTTAGCCTTTTAGGGTTAGGGCAGCAGATGAGGAATCAACAAAAAAGCATGGTTAATATGATTTTTAAGTACAATGTACAAACTATAATTAATAATATATATTTAAATAGATTAAAAGAAAAATTAAAAGTTACAAAATCTAATTAAATTAATAATCATAATAATATTGAAGGTCTTTCATTTGTATGGGTGATATATATTAAATAGCGTAATTGACTCTAGTTATTGAGTTAGATACCTCAATTTATCTGATCAATACTAGCTAAATGATTTTTTTATAATCACCTGTATCTGATCAGTTGGTTGATTAATTTAGATTCAATACTGTGAAAATTTATTATGAGAACGTCTCTTCCAACTTAAATTTGTTATGAGAACGTATCTTCCCATATATATATGAGATAGTATCCAGTTACACAATATAAAATTCTCTAAGTTTTACACGTTTTTGGATCGTTGAATGAGTGATGAATAAGCTTAACAGTAGAATATGTGAAGATTATCACTTGGAGAAAAAAAAGTAAAGAGTTAATCTCAGCCATTCATTTACCCCATTCAACGATCTAAAAAACGTGTAAAATTTAAAGAGTTTTACACGGTATAAGTTGATCCTAACCCTATATATATATATATAGATATAGATATATATATGCATGAATGTGATTGGTATATACAAAGAATCTAGTTTTCCCCAAAGGTGTTAGCATAAAACTCTTCTGTCAGTGGCCCGAAAGGGACAATTTGAACTAACGAAACCACTAACTAATTCCAGATACGTGCTGAGTTCGTGACATGCCGCCACGCCTCCTTTGCTCAAGTGCGGGCACTCCCTGCTGCTCAGTCTAAGTTCCTGCCCTACGTCGGCGTAACCTAGCTGCGCGTCTTCCACGCGCCTCTGAACCCAGCTCGGAACTCCCGCCGCATTGACCACCGTGTCATTGTTGTCGATTACAAAACCCGGTACTTTCGTGATAAGGTCATCGGAGTTTACTATACGTAGAATCTTGGTCCCGCTTTGCTCTAGCTGGCTTCTGAAGCTTTGGTTTCCGACCCGCGGTCCGCCGAACGATATGACGGTGACCGGCAGCGCATTGTTAAAGGTTGTGTTTATGTCGTACGCAGCGAGTATAGCTAGAGCCGCGCCGAGGCTATGGCCGGTGATGGTCAAGCTTAAGGGCTCGTCGCCGTACATTTCGAGTACTCTCCCGATCTCTTCCCTTACCATTTGCTGCAAGCTAGGACACGTGGCGTTCCCAGATGTGTAGAGGCTCAAGAACCCACTCTCCACCATGGCCCCACCGCCACGACTACCCACATCCGTCAACGTGGCGCGTAGATTCTCGAGCCACTCCAAGCACGTGGCGGTACCCCTAAAGGCGATCGCCACGTCACGCCTTCCGAGTCTATCGATTTCCTCTTTCTCCTGACACATCGCCACGTAACCGATCCAGCTCGACCGAGTCGACACCCAGCTCGGCCCCCGGTCAACCCAGTCCGGCAACTGAATCCCGCACGTCGCACGCAAGTTCTTGGTCGGTTTATAGCCGGTCTCCCTAATGCAAGTCCGAGTCAGCAACGAGTTCTTGGAGAACTTACAGGATCCGAAAGTCGGCGAAGAAGCGTCGAAATCGAAAGCACGATACGCCGCTTCAACGAACCGGCCGTACCTTAGAATCTCATTCCGTAGAATATCGTCGAGCGGGTCGAGCAAGCCTTCCCAATTATTGATCCCTTGATACTCCACCCAATTCTTGGCGAGTTGATCCGAGTTACAATGAGTCAAGTGATTCCATGAAAGCTCTTGATTCTCAAGCTTGAGAGGAGCAATGGCGGTAGAGGGAAAAGATGAGTGATTCTGAGTCTGAGTGAATTTTGGAGTAGCAGGCGAAGTGAATGGGTTGAAAGTAATAGCAATGGCAGAAACTCTCATATTGGAGAAAAAAGCTTAATGTTTCTGGTGGCTCTATGTAAATGGAGAAATAAAAACAATGGTGGGTTTTTATAGGAGGAGGAGAGGGTGGTGGACGGCGGAAGTTAAATTAAAGCATGAATTCTTTCATGGCCGTATAACGGACGGACGGAAAATGGGAAAAGTGAAGGTGGGGTCGGGGAGTTTACATGGGATAACCAATAGGCTGAAAAATACCAGGAAAAACGGCAGTGGGTCCAATTGATAGTAAAAATCCTCAGCTTTTTTTTCGATTTTTTTATTTAACTAAAAAATACTATAAAATTCCCTAAAAAATACCATCTACCTTAAATTCCCTAAACACTAATTATAAACCCATAACTTAATTTTGAGCGTGAGAGTATAAATAAAGACACTGGAAAGAGGTCGGAGATTTTCATCCCCAATTGATTGGAATTTGGAGAAGATATGGAACATCGATTCGAATCTGTAATAGTTTGAATTCAGTAGATGACAATGAAATAAATTGAGGTGAGAGAATCGCTTATAGGATGATTTTTAAACTTTAATTTTATTTTAAGATTATGATATTTAATTTATATGGGCTCTACATTTTTGAATGTTTCGGTTTCATTTCCAAATTATGGCTATTTTTTAAAATTGATCCCTAAACTTTTAAACATTCCAATTTTAATATCAAATTATTGTTATGTCATACCATATCATTATATAACAACATCAATGTTTATATGAAAATTAACAATTTTTATAACTAGATTAGCATATACTGATAATTTGTAATGAAATTATTATGTTTAAAAGTTTAAGGGTTAAATTAAAAAGAGAGTCATAGTTTTGGGATGGAATTAGAATGTTCAAAAGTTTAAAGATAACGAGGGTAATAATTTGATGATGAAATTAGAATGTCTGAAATTTTAGGGGACAATTTAAAATGAGGTCATAATTTGAGGATGTATAATGTAATTAATTCTATTTTTAATAAAATTATTGAATATTTGAATTGGGAGAGTCACCTCTATAATATTTTTTTAAAGGACCTCCATAATAAATCATAGCAATATATACTATGAATTAATTTTTTAATAAAAAGAAAATGGCCAACTAATAATATCAATAGTTACACAAATAATTACTTTAGTCATCTCAAGATTAAGAACAATGAATTAATCTCTTTTTTGTGGTAACAAGAAAGATAGTTTCATTGTCTTAATAGTAAAGTGGCATTGCATCATTCTGATTTCTGACACACTCCTTTGATTTCTTACCATATTTTATGCTATTGTTACCGGTCTAATAATTTTCAGATGTGATAGCTCGATAGACACAATCACTTCATTACTGGCCAACTGACAGACTCATAGAATAGACTCATTATGACTTTAACACCGCATACTATTAGACACAATCACTTCACTAATTAAATTTTTAAATATGAATGGTTAAATTTATTGAATTATTTCAAACTAAGACCAAATTAATAGAATGTATAAGTTTTGGGGACTAAACTTGTTATTATACCAACCACTTGTTTCAATTTTACTTGTTTGTCACAAATTTTTAATTAAGTGACATGTTGTTCTTAAACATATAATTGAATGACTAAATTATTATTTTTAGAAGAAAATGACATATTTGTTCCTAAACATATAATTGAGTGACTCAATTGTTACATTTAAAAGAAAAATGACATATTTATTACTAAATCTATAACGAAATGACTTGTGGTGTAATTTACCCTAAAGATTAAAGAGGTAGGAGTAGTTTAAACCTATATAAAAAAATCCTAAAAACTGAATAATTAAGTGATTTAGACTGCTAATGCACCTTTAATTGGGATAAAACCATAATCATTCATCACAAGGGGAAAATGAATCCACAAAATTGGGACAAAAGCATAGATAAAATGCATTGAATGATTGTATCATAGTGTTAAAAAAATACTAATTTATTCCAACAAAATTAAATAATGGCCAGTTGACATTTTGACAGAACTTGCAATTGAATATTACTATATATGTTTGCAAAGAGTTCGTGGCCTTCAATTCGCCGCCTCTAGGCGGCTTCCGAACCGCTTTGCAGCCTCTCACTTTAGTTTCACGGCCGGAAGCGGGAACCGAATGGCGCATGCGGTTGCGTCGGAAGGCAAATCATATACAGCGGACCGATTTTCCGATAGAAACTGCTCAGCAAATAGCTCTGTCTAGTGCGGCCACCGATAGAAGATTCCTTCAACCTTCTGGAGGGAATAAAATTAGATTCGAAAAAATTAAAAAAAAATTATTTCACGCGACACAATAAAATTGACTCGTAATTTCGTAAATTTGATTTGAATAAAACTTTAAATAAAGTTTGAGTTATAAAATAAAAATTTTAATAGCTCGAAAATTTTAGTAATTAATGGATCTGTTTTTTTAACCACCAGTATCTGACTCATTAATCGACTAATCCATATCGGGTTTTGCATAGATCTATTACGGGACGACCCTCCCGGCCCAATTTTATCCATTCACAATATTAGGATTCGAACATCTGACCTTACTTGAGAGACCTAATGTCCTATCCCATAGACTAACTGATTGTTGGTTTAGTGGATTGATATTTAAAATTTGCATGATATATATATCATATATGAAAAAATATATGAAATATATATAAGGGAAAAATATATATATAAAGGAAAACATAGGATATATATATATATATGCGTATTGTATATGGTTATAAAAAATTGTATAAATTTGAACTAATTTGTATCGTAACAGTATAAATGTTTATAATTAAAATTGAACATAAACACATTTATAATTGAATTTAAACAAAAGTTTGAACAACTCGACTTATTAAAAAAATTAAATTAAATTAAAATTTTATGCTCCTGACCTTCAAATCTAGTTCGTAACTTTAAAATATGTTTATATCTATTTATCTAACTATCATCACAAATATAGAACTAATTGGAAGCATTACTTTAAGCTTTTCAATAATTAAATTGGGTCTATTGAACTAATCGTCTTGTAGTTAGATAAGATCTATTCAAAGATTGTGCCAAATCCAAATAGTGAAGAGGAAAAAAAAAACATTACTTCTAAAAAGTGAAGTAATCAAGCTTATTATTTAATAATTGTTCGAACTCAAAAGATTGTGCCAACGAAGTTCTTTAACTCTACAATTAGATAGTTATCAAATTAGTTTAAAAAAATGGAATGGAATCTTTATTAAAATATTGACATTCACTAATTTTTTTTGTTTGAGTCACAAGCTAATTACCGCCGATAGCAGTAACTAATCCCTTCGCCGTATGTATTATTACTAAGAAGTAAACGTCTGGTCATGAAATGTGCTCCATTTTCATTGGTAGGAATCGAACTCTTAATCTCATGGTTAAAGGATGAGGTGAACAATCACCACACCACATCTCATGATTGACATTCACTAATTTTAAATATATTCGACAGTATCGTTAAATTAACATAAAATCTAAAGTATGTAATCAATATGATTGAATTGGAATAGAATTCATGGGACAAATGATAACCTTAATATTTTGATGGATATGGTTGCATGATCTTTCCCTCTTTATGAAAGGACATTTTGTACGTCGTCATCCAAATTAAAGCTACCAAAAAGGCAAAGCTTATCATTCATCATTTCTTTTCTTTTCTTTTCTTAATTGAACTACTTACATTACATGCAACGAATTGAGGAAGCCGTCACCAGCACAGAAAATAAATAAAATAAAAGGTAACGGACTCACCCATGATCAAGCTACGAATAAAAATCGTTTGTCTTTTTTACGTGTTTATTTATGTGTTTTATCAATAATTATATGTCATGTGTATTAATAATTTTTCATTGTTTATTGATTATTTTTGTTTTGTTAATAATACATGTAACATAAAACCATCGAAGAAATATACTACATAAAGAATTATGTGGCACCCAGTAAGGGCTGGCTGAAATTTTATGTCATGTGTTGTTATTGGTTTAACCTAAAGTTATTATAGTTCTTTAATTGGACTTACCCTCATCTAACTGTTCGAAAAAAATAAAAATACTTGAGTTTTACACAATGTAATTAAATCCCAACCCTATATATATATAGTTAATACTCATGTAAAAAAATCAGTCTACCTAGAAGGGCACTTCTCTACTTTTAGTGACGAACTAAATCAATAAAAAATTGAAAGTAACTTGTTGCACTAAAAATGACGTGATATTGAACTTTATAAAATATTTAATTACCCAAAAGTATAAAACATTTGATTATCCCAAAAAGAAATTTATAAAATATTTGATAATCATATTTTTAATGTCAAATCGTGGCCTTTTAAAGTAAAACAAAGGAGAGTGATTTAGTGACGGATAGGGCATGTGGTTGCCTTTTCCTCTCCAATAGAATTGCAATCTCACCCAAAGTATGGTATGAAGTAGCTAACTATGGAGATGACAAATCATAAATATGTATAAAAAAACAGGAAACTTACGTGTTGCATGTTAGGTATGAGTTACACATTGTCAGGTTGGCATTATTATCTCTTGGTGTGGCGCAAGGGCGGAACTTGAGATAAGAGTTTAGGCGTTAGTTTAAATTTTTGGCTTAATGCACAGAATAGCCCCTAAAGTTTACCACTTTTCCTAACTTGGTACTTAACGTTTCATTTGGGACGTTAAGCCCCCTAACGTTTTCACCGTTACCCATTTTGCCCGAAACCGTTACTTTTGCCGTTATAAAAAAGTTTTCAACCGTTAAAAAATTTTCAACCAATAAGATCGCGCCACGTCAACTCCTCTTTGATAGAGTAACCTGCCTGATTTTATTAAAAGGGTAAATGTCATGTCAAGTCTCCTATGTTTATTTTTTTATTCAATTTAGTCACTGAAAAATCTATTTTTACCTAAAATTGACCCCTATTTGTTTCTATTTTTTTAATTTAGCCCAATATTTGTTATTAATAATAATATTGTTTTATTTAAATGTTACTATTTAATAAAAAATAAATTAAATATTTTAATATTAAATTAGTAATTTTTGATAAATTAATCCTTACTAATTTAATATTATATTATTTTTTGCAATTTCAAAATAAATTAGATTTATAATTTAGACCCATCAAAATAAATTAAATGTTAATCTTAAATAGTTTCCAATTACGTCCCAAAATAAATTAATTTTATAATTTAGTCCCATTACATCTTAAATTAATAATTTGATATTAATTTAATATTAAATTAGTCTCTTAATTTATCTAATTTAACATTAAACAATTTTTTATATAACATCAGAGCTGTAGGGACTACACCGGTCGAGACACCTAGCTTTGACAAATGCAGCAGCCTGTAAAGTTAAACATCAGAGCTCGTATGAGTTACATTTATACAACCATAGGATCTGTCAAGTTTGATCACCAATTCATCCTGCGGCATACATAGGAATCATACTTTATACTCAGATTATCAATCATCAAGAACCCAAGAATAAACTAGTGTATCGGTTTATAAGCATGGGGTAGAAATTGGGTACCTCCAAAATGGTTTATAAGCATACATAGGAATCATACTTTATACTCAGATTATCAATCATCAATATATAAAAAAATTGTTTAATGTTAAATTAGATAAATTAAGAGACTAATTTAATATTAAATTAATATCAAATTATTAATTTAGGACGTAATGGGACTAAATTATAAAATTAATTTATTTTGGGACGTAATTGGAAACTATTTAAGATTAACATTTAATTTATTTTGATGGGTCTAAATTATAAATCTAATTTATTTTGGAATTGCAAAAAATAATATAATATTAAATTAGTAAGGATTAATTTATTAAAAATTACTAATTTAATATTAAAATATTTAATTTATTTTTTATTAAATAGTAACATTTAAATAAAACAATATTATTATTAATAACAAATATTGGGCTAAATTAAAAAAATAGAAACAAATAGGGGTCAATTTTAGGTAAAAATAAATTTTTCAGTGACTAAATTGAATAAAAAAATAAACATAGGAGACTTTACATGACATTTACCCTTTTAATAAAATCAGGCGGGTTATTCTATCAAAGAGGAGTTGACGTGGCGCAATCTTATTGGTTGAAAAAAATTTTAACGGTAGAAAACTTTTTTGTAACGGCAAAAGTAACGGTTTCGGGCAAAATGGGTAACGGTAAAAACGTTAGGGGGCTTAACGTCCCAAATGAAACATTAAGTACCAAGTTGGAAAAAGTGGTAAACTTTAGGGGCTATTCTGTGCATTAAGCCTAAATTTTTTAAAAACTTTGAAGCTTAAACTAAAATTTTAAAGTTTTTGAGGGTTTAATTAAATTTGTTAATAATTTTTAGAAATATAACAAAAACTTTTAAAAATAATGAGAGGAAAAATAATTAAAAACTTTAAAAAAAATAAGGGATCAAATTATTTATTTTTTAATTTAGTTCCGCCCCTGGAGTGGCGTCCTACATTGGTGCTAATGATGAAGATAGAGATGATAATCATTTTACCATTTGCCTAATTCCTTTTTTTTTCTTTCTAAATCACTAGAAAAGGGGTGCATATGTAATTCTATATACTTGTATCCTCTCTCTCTCTATATATATATTATTTAGCACATTATCATCAAAATTTTAGACACCATAAGAAAGATTACAAGAGTGACACATGCAGTGAGTGACCATGGGTGAGTATATGGTCGAGTTCACAGTGACTGAGTTAAGAATTAAGATTAAAGTGGTAAAATATAATTAATTATAAAAAAATGAAGAGAGTAAAGCTCAAATGAATTGAAAAATTTAGAGTCTAAACAAGTAAAAATCTTATTATACTTGTTACACTACAGTAAAACAGTTCTTTCGCGGCACTTTTTAGCGCCGCTAAAATTTTCTCGACGCTTAAAAAAGCGCCACAAGAAGTGCCGCTGAAACCTGCAACGCAACAGTTCGCGGCATTTTTGGATAAAAATGTCACAAAAGATCAAAATTTATGGCGGCATTTGTATTTACAATCGCCACTAATAATTATTTTATAGTAGCATTTGTAAAGTCAAACGCTGCGAAATATAGATGTTCCTTGGTGTATTGTTAGTATAAAAATTTTGGGGGCCCAACCCTAACAATAGCGGATCCAGAAATATTTTTCAGAGTGGGCTCAAGCTAAAAATATTTTGAGGGTGGACACAATAATAAAAATTTCAAAATTTCAGGGTGGGCACAAGTCATAAAAATTAAGGACTAATTTATAAAATTTTAAAAATTAAAGGCAAATGTGTAAACTTTAAAAAATTCAGGGTGGGTCGTGCCCACTCAAGCCAACCTTTGCATCCGCCACTGAGCCCTAATGTAGGTTCGCCCCTACGAGTCGAGTCAAATTCTTTTGAGTTAGTTAAATTTATGTATTTTATTTTATTTAAAATTTTTCGAATCGAGTTGTTCGAGTTTATGTAAGAAAAGAAATTGATTATATTACCTGCGTTACAAAGGGTTGATATACATACAATACAATGTTGGCTGCTAAAATAGGTTACTTTTACAACTGTTTTGATTTTTAAAGATTGGATAGATTACGACAACACAGCAACACATTGTCTAGTTTAAGTGAAACGAAATTAACACGTGGGATCAATTCATCATATCATTTCTTTGAATATTTCAGAAATGTTTTATATTACATTTCCATTGAATTGGGTCACGCAGGCAGATGTTCATGCATTCATGTGACTAATAATGATAGATATGAAATGTACCTTAAATAATATTTTATTATAAAAACAACTATTTAGATTTTCAAATGTGTATTATTAAAATAGTATTATATTTCAACCCAACAAATGTCTCGGTAAAAAAACGGATGATGTTCATCTTAGGAAATACGAGTTCAAATAAGTAAATCACTTTATCTACAAAGTATATGCGCATTGTGAAAGGGTTAAAAATAGTTAACAATACTTATCAGTTTCGACATACTACTAATACTATAAAAGTAAAAAGATCAAATTACATCAAATCAACTAATTTTTAAATTTCAGTATAATAGAGGGACTAAAATCATAATTAGACCATTGACAAAGCCCAAGCCCCAAACCGGAGTTTGATCAAATCCAATAACCGTCAATGGCCCAATTCAGATCGAAATTTCTTAAAACCAAACTGAGAATTGCCGTTAACTTCAATTCTATCATACTCTCTCTGGTTCAAAACTTGAGACTTCCTTGCGTTGCGTGTCATTTCATCTCTGCCTTTTTTTTCTCCTTTTTCTTCATCTTACCTCAGTCAGAACTTTCCGGCGATTCAGTCTGAGATCCCGGTGATCTGTCGCCGGAAAGTTTCATTTGGATTTCGGCCACCCCTAGCCTTCGATCTTTCTGCTTTCTGTTTTTCTTCACCCGACAATGAATCCCGAATAGTAAGTTTTCTCTTTTGTTTCGTATTTAATAGTAAATTTTACTTTTATTGCTATATTGTTCTAATAATCCCTTTTTTCTGATTTGGTGACTTAATTTCGAAAATTTCATAAAATTTTATTTGAACCCATGATTGTCGGTGTCAAAAGTCTTGAGATTTTGTTTTAGATCTGTCGATGGGAATTAGATGTTTTTCTTTTCTCTCTCTGGAACCCTTAATTATTTACGCCCTTTATGATGTCTACGTGATGTAAAAACTTAAATTGATTTTGGCTGGAAATGGGTTCTGAATTGTATAAAATATAATTTAGCAATATTTTCTCCCAAAATAATCATATATGTGATTTGTTTTAACATTTCTTGCCAAATCAATTATTTCTGAGGAAGAATCAAATTTAAATCGAGAAAGTGCCACTTGTTTTGCTTTTCTGGGGTGATGTAGGAAACATGTGCTCACTTGCTCTAATTTTGATGTTATTGAAATGCATTTTAATTTGATGCACCAACCAAAATTAAGAATTCAACTGATAATGGCTTGGAATTTTATGGGTTAATCTTTGGGAATCAATCTGGTGTTCTGAGTTTTTAGTGCTGACAAGATCAACTTCAGTTTTGGTTTTTGATAAAGTTTGTTGAATTGGGGGGGGGGGGGGGGTTAAGTGTTGATTATAGAAATCAACTTTATTGTTATGCAATAATTGAAGATGTTATGTGCTTACATCATCGAGAAGTATGTTAATGTTATCTGGTTGCACATTTTTGCAGCGATTATCTGTTCAAGCTACTGCTTATTGGAGATTCAGGTGTTGGAAAATCTTGTCTTCTTTTGAGATTTGCTGTAAGTTTCTTTACTTAAACTGGGCTAAAGTATTTCTCTTTGCTTCTTAGAGTTCTGTTGTGCATCCTAAATGTTTATATGATTACCTTTAATTGTTGTATTCACGCTTAAAAAGTCCCATTGCATATACCATGAATGGTGAGAGTGAAATTTGAATTTCATGGGGTGAACTATTTTTACGATTTGAGTGGAGTACGTTTTTGGTAGGCGAATAGGTTTAAACTGGAGATGTCAAACATCTACGGATGCTTTTGCCATGCAGGACTGAACCTTGGTACTGATCATTTTATAATTTCTTTAATGCAGGATGATTCGTACGTAGAAAGTTACATAAGCACGATTGGGGTTGATTTTGTGAGTAAACAGTCCCTAGTGTTAGCTTGGGCTTTTAAGTGCCAAAATTTATAGCAATTATTCTAATTTCTTGTCTTCTCATGTTCTTTTTTGGAAGAAAATACGCACTGTGGAGCAGGATGGGAAGACCATTAAACTTCAAATTGTATGTTTTTTCATGCTGTACTGCTTTTTCTTTTTTTCTTTTATTCATTTTTTGAATATTTTCTATCCTAGGACCTAGGTTCATCCAGGTAATCCCGGTAGGAGAATAAGTTTCCTGCTCAACTGCTACTCTTCTTTGGCTGCTATTTTCCCTTTTGTATATTATCATTTTATTAATATAGTCCTTCAAAGTTGCTCATAAATCTTGATGCTTAGCAATCTTGGCATTTTAGCTTCTTGGTTAGCTAGCTAATTTGCCCTCGATTCAATGTTCAGTGGGACACTGCTGGACAAGAACGATTTAGGACAATCACTAGCAGCTACTACCGTGGGGCTCATGGCATAATAGTGGGTGATCTTTTCCTTTCTAGATTTTCTCCTTTTGTTTCTCCACTTCTTATTTATGATTCTCATTTACTTTTAAAATTTTTAATATCTTTCCCCCCTTTTACCCGTGGCTCCGGTATTAGATTGTTTATGATGTGACAGACCAAGAAAGCTTCAATAATGTGAAGCAATGGCTGAGTGAAATTGATCGCTATGCTAGTGACAATGTTAACAAACTGTTGGTCGGAAACAAGTGTGATCTTACAGCAAATAAAGTTGTGTCATACGAAGCAGGCAAGGTATTGGCTAGTTCAAAAGTAAAGCATAAATTTGAAATTTATTTCTAGGAAGAGTTGTATGATTATCAAATGGTAATTATTGGTGTTATGTTCATTGCTCAATCACTTTCACCATATTGCTGCTTTTCTTCTTACAGGCACTTGCAGATGAAGTTGGCATACCTTTTATGGAAACTAGTGCAAAAGATTCTACTAATGTGGAACAGGCTTTCATGGCCATGGCTGCTTCCATCAAGGATAGGTATCCATATTCTTTTCCCGAAATAGTTTCGGTAATATCTGGACTGTCAATTTTGACCTGACCCTGAAAAGCTATCCCGATTAACCTGAATCTGAATCCGATCTATCCTGATTTGACTATAAGAAATCAGCAAACATGAAATAACCCAAGAATTTTAAAACACGAATCGAACTGACCTGAAACTAACCATACCACACGATTGGGAGGTCTAGTAATACTTGAGTACTAATATGATTAGGAACAATCCGCTGTTGAACGGTGTTTTCAGGTTGTATAAGTTTTTTGTTCACTCTTATGCAAGAAAGTTTAGATCAATGAACTCAGTTCTTTGAAATTTCAAAACTTCTATTCGGATACCTTTGTGTGTTTTAGTTGCTGATTAAAATTGCTCTAAATGCAGAATGGCTAGCCAACCGGCCATGAACAATGCAAGGCCTCCAACGGTACAGATCCGAGGACAGCCTGTTGAACAAAAGAGTGGCTGCTGCTCTTCATAAAATATCAAATGCTGAATTAGTGTTTCTTCAGTATGCTGGTGCCGCCCACCGGCGGCACAGTGTGTAAGATTCGAGTGTTTCTTAACTCAGTCAGTTTCAAACCTTATTTCATGTTGAACAAAACCTTAGAAGTAGAGGATATCATTCATTTCTAGTTTCTACACACTTGTTAATGTGAAGGGTTTGTACAATATATGATTGTTTGTTTGTTGATTAAATAACAACTAGTGTTCTTTCTCAAATTAAGATTAAATTAAAAGAATTTATAAATTTTAGAGATTAAAACTGTTATTATACCATACCACGTTACTATTTCGTCTAACTAATAATTTCTAATTGACTCGATTGTAACTTTTTTGAAATTGAATAATCCGTTTATGGTTTGATTAATAATCAAGTGATATGAGATTTAAATAATAAACCATAAAGTAATTCTAGTGAAAAAACACTAAATTTGTTTAGAAATAAGTTACATATGCATGCTTAAATTATTTAATATCAAATATATTGATGGAATTAGCACGAACCTTGACAAATATAAAAATATATTTTTAATGGAATTAACACAAATGATCTAACAATAAAATTACAATGATGACATGAGAGAGGTATTTGATAAGTTTTATGTTTCGGGTTTAAATTTGTCATGTATGGATTCGATCTATATTATTTTATTAAAGTATTATTAGTGTTTATAGTGATTTATATTTGGATTTAAGATGGAGTTTTTAGGGGGTTGAGAGGGGTTGTAGCCCATCAATTTTTTTGGTATAATGATATTTTAAATTCTATTTTTATTTTAAATTTAAATATTTAGTATATCATTATTGTTCTAATACAAAATAAATTATTTCTTCTTAATGATTGATTCTAGCTCTGTTTTTATTTAAAATTTATATAAAAATTGATATTAATTAAGGGAAAATATTTCATCTACCAGCGGTGAAAACAAAAAGGTTTTACAAGCACCTTAGTTTTAAGTTTAGAGATTTATTTTAGGGTTTAAGGTTTAGTGTTTAAGTTTATAGTTTTTTATCTTTCAAAAAATTATGGTTTTAGAATTTAGTGGTTATGTTAAAATTTATTTAAGGATTAAGTTTAGAGGTTAGTGTTTAAGTTTTAGAGTAATATGTTAGGGACGTAAGTTTTAAACTATAAACCTTAAATTCTAACCACAACCCTAAACTAACTCTCTAAACTCTAAAATTAATAGATTAGTAAAAACATTTTATTCTCAAGTACATCATGTAATTACCCTTTAACTTGAAGGACCCGAAATAGTTATTAGCCTTTTACTTATATTCAACCCGGCCTAAAATCCCATTGTGAACGAGATATACACTCATCTACCAACCCGATTACGTGTACACCTCAAATCTAATTCGTTACGCAAAAGTTGAAGAAATTGACTTTAGAACATAAATGTAAGTAAAATTTAATTCGATTAGAAAAAATCGTTTTTTATTTAATTCGGTTTAAATTGTAATTTATAAATTTAATTTGAAAATTTTAGATAAAATTTGAGTTATAGAATGAGATTCGAATGATTCGAAATATTTTAGTAGTAAGTGAATATGATTATATATGTACATCGTATATGAAAAATATAATTATATATGTATATCGCATATGATTATAGAAAGCCGTTTAAACTCGAACAACTCTACTAAAAAAAATTAAATAAAGTTTGAGGTATAAAATATGACTCGTTAACTCCACTAATTCAAAAAAAAAAAATAGTTCGACTCGATCGAATGCTCACCCCTAATAAGATCTATAAGTTTAATTTCAAATAAGGTTCTCTTAGGTGGCTTTGATGAGCTCACGTCTCCACCAACTCCATGAACCTTTCATCTTCAAGCTACATGGGTATGGTAATCATATAATTAAACACTATCCTGTCCATACCTAATACTCCGAAATTTCCAGAATATGATATTGCAGATATATGGTGAGTTCATCATGCTCTTGCCCAACCAATCCATTCAGCTATTAGCAAAGCAATGGCTAATGTATTTTAAAAAAACATTTAATGTTTGAATTGGTTGGCCTCATTAGGTTGGTGATGTAATGGCCAACGAGTTAGGTTCTGATTAAGATGCTGTTATGTCCGGAAGATTTGGGTTCGAATAATTTGTCTGTACGTTTTGTGAGTTATAAGAGTTACGATTAATAAACATGTACTATCATCAGCGAACCTACGTACAAGGTGGGAGGAGCAACCCCCTCCCAAAATATTTTGGTTTATTAGTTTTTTAGGGTTATAAGGTAATGGATTTAGATTTTATAGTTTAAATAGGAAGGATTATGCAAAAAAATTACACAATATGCGTATCAAAATATAACCCTCAAAGAAAACTTTAATACAAAAGATTGTTGATTTTAAGTTTAGGGTTTAGGAATTTAAGATTTGAGATTTAGAGTTTAGGGTTAATAATTTAAGTTTTAAATTCTATAATTTAAATAAAAAAGGTTGTGAAAAAATTATTTATACATCTTATGTATCAAAATATAACTCGTTATAAACTTATTGAACTATAAGTACAATAACAGAGAGATGCTTGTACAAAATCACTATTTATAAGGACAATAACTAGGGGTGTGAAAAACTGACCCGACCTGGTAACCTGCCTGAAACTCGATCGAGTCAGAACCTGGTTTAACCCGAGAATTCAAAGACCAAACCCGACCTGCACCCGACCGAAACGAACCCGAACCCGAATTTGACCTGTAACTGTAGAAATCGAACCCGAACTGCACCCGACCGAAGTGAACCCGAACCCGAATTTGACCTGTTACTGTAGTAACCGAACCCGACCTGCACCCGACCGAAACGAACCCGAACCCGAGACTAACCTGCCAGATAACCGATTTAACCCGACCTGTTTGGACACGACCTGAAATGAACCCGACCTGAAATGAACCCGACCTGTTTTGAACCCGACCTGTTTTTAACCCGACCTGTTTTGAACCCGACCTGTTTTGAACCTGAACTGTTCTTGACCTGAACTGTTATTGACCTGAACTGTTCTTGACCTGAACTGTTATTGACCTGAACTGTTATTGACCTGAACTGATATTGACCTGAACTGATATTGACCTGAACTGATATTAACCTGAACTAATACTATTATTTGATTTGCTAATAATGATAATTATCTGACATTTAAAGAAGTTATATTTAATTAATATAAAATAATGTCAAGTATTGAAAAATTTTAAAATTAATAATAATTTCAAGTATTAATAAATTAATTAACTTAACTTCAATTAAAAGATAAATTGAATTAATAATAATTTTAAGTATTAATAAATTGTATTTCTGATTAACTTGACTATTATTTTAAAATAACTTCAAAGATAAACTATTATACTTAATTAACTTAAGTGGAATGAATAACCATTATTAATTTAAAATTTTATACTTAATAAAATTAAGTTAAATGAGTAAAAATTATTAAATTAAATCTATATTCTTAATTAAAATAAGATGACTTAAATTTTTTATTATAGGAATAAATTAATGCTAAATAATTATTTTTGTATACATTCTTACTCTACAACAATGTCGGTTCGGTGCCCGGGCAATTCACATGGCCGGTAAAATTCCCAAAATACCTTTTTTCTCTCTATCTTGTTATTTATTACTTACTTATTTTATTATTAATATTTATGGTATATTATTAATATGGTCATTAAAATCTGACAATACTCTCTCTCCTATTTATAGTAGTTGACTGAGATGATGTAGAGCTGACATCAGTGTGCCAACTGGATCCAGCTAATGGGGAGAAGAAGAACATAATTTGTGGCAAAGCTTACGGACCAATGAATGAGCGCCACCTGTCATATTTGAGCGGGAAAAATGGGTTTTCAGCTTTAGTTGTGTTTGTTGGGCTATTGTTTACCAAATTTGGGCGGGAATAATCATTAGGAACTTAATTTGTGGTTTAGGGTTTAGGTTAAATGTTTAGGGTTTAGGGTATTAGGGTTTAGTGTTTATGAAGCCTTTAGGTTTAGGGTAATCCTAGATCGAGGGTTTAGTGGTTAGGGTTAATTACTCATGCTTTAGGGTTTAATGCTTAGGGTTTAGAATTAGACATTAGGGGTTTAAACCTTAAACCCTAATATTTAATCAATGAACCATAGTCCCTAACCCTAAACCCTAAACAATAACCACTACCCTCTAAACCATAAAACCCTAATGTTTAATCTATAGCTCATAGTCCGTAATCCTAGATCGAGGGTTTAGTGGTTAGGGTTAATTACTCATGCTTTAGGGTTTAATGCTTAGGGTTTAGAATTAGACATTAGGGGTTTAAACATTAAACCCTAATATTTAATCAATGAACCATAATCCCTAACCCTAAACCCTAAACAATAAACACTACCCTCTAAACCATAAAACCCTAATATTTAATCTATAGCTCATAGTCCGTAATCTTAGATCGAGGGTTTAGTGGTTAGGGTTAATTACTCATGCTTTAGGGTTTAATGCTTAGGGTTTAGAATTAGACATTAGGGGTTTAAACATTAAACCCTAATATTTAATCAATGAACCATAGTCTCTAACCCTAAACCCTAAACAATAACCACTACCCTCTAAACCATAAAACCCTAATATTTAATCTATAGCTCATAGTCCGTAATCCTAGATCGAGGGTTTAGTGGTTAGGGTTAATTACTTATGCTTTATGGTTTAATGCTTAGGGTTTAGAATTAGACATTAGGGGTTTAAACCCTAAACCCTAATATTTAATCAATGAACCATAGTCTCTAATCCTAAACCCTAAACCCTATACATTTAATTACAGATAATAATAATAATAATAGTAATAATAATAATAATAATAATAATAATAATAATAATCATAAAACTAATAATAATAATAAGCATAGTAAATATATAATAATAATAATAATTGTATTTAAGTATATAATAATAATAATAATTGTATTTAAGTATATAATAATAATAATAATACTAATCATAGTAATAATAATAATAATAATAATAATAATAATAATAACTAATAATAATAATAAGCATAGTAAATATATAATAATAATAATAATTGTATTTAAGTATATAATAATAATAATAATAATAATAAACCCTAAACCCTAACCACTAAACCCTAAAACCTAAACGCTAAAACCTAAACGCTGAAAACAAAAACTATTAATCCATCAATATATATATTACATGTACGTATGTACGTATCATTTTATGAACAGTAAACTATAAACGCTAAACCCTAAACCCTAAACCCTAAACCATAAACCCTAAAAACCATAATCCATCAATATATATATATAATACATGTAGGTATGTTTGTATTAATTTAAGATCAATAAACCCTAAACCCTAAATCCTAAAAACCATAATCCGTCAATATATATATAATTAATGTAGGCATGTTTGTATTAATTTAAGATCATTAAACCCTAAACACTAAACCCTTAAACCCTAAAAACCATAATCCATCAATATATATATATATATAATTAATGTAGGCATGTTTGTATTAATTTAAGATCATTAAACCCTAAACCCTAAACCCTAAAACCATAATCCATCAATATATATATATAATACATGTAGGTATGTTTGTATTAATTTAAGATCAATAAACCCAAAACCCTAAACCCTAAAAACCATAATCCATCAATATATATATAATTAATGTAGGCATGTTTGCATTAATTTAAGATTACTAAACCCTAAACACTAAACCCTTAAACCCTAAACCCTAAACCCTAAAAACCATAATCCATCAATATATATATATATATAATTAATGTAGGCATGTTTGTATTAATTTAAGATCATTAAACCCTAAACCCTAAACCCTAAACCCTAAAAACCATAATCCATCAATATATATATAATTAATGTAGGCATGTTTGCATTAATTTAAGATTACTAAACCCTAAACACTAAACCCTTAAACCCTAAACCCTAAACCCTAAAAATCATAATCCATCAATATATATATATATAATTAATGTAGGCATGTTTGTTTTAATTTAAGATCATTAAACCCTAAACCCTAAACCATAACCCATAAACCCTAAAAACCATAATCCATCAATATATATATAATTAATGTAGGCATGTTTGTATTAATTTAAGATCAGTAAACCCTAAACCCTAAACCCTAAACCCTAAACCCTAAACCCTAAAAACCATAATCCATCAATATATATATATATATATATAATTAATGTAGGCATGTTTGTATTAATTTAAGATCAGTAAACCCTAAACCCTGAAAACCATAATCCACCAATATATATAATTAATGTAGGTATGTTTGCATTAATTTAAGATCCCTAAACCCCAAACCCCAAACCCTAAACCCTAAAAATGAATCCAATGGTACCAACTATATATATATATATCACATATACGTAATCCCCTAACCCTAAACCCTAAACCATAAAAATAAAAATCATAATCCGTCAATATATATAATACACATAACACAATAAACCATAAACCCGAAGGAACCCGACCTGAAATGAACCCGACCTGAAACGAAACCGACTTGAAATGAACCCGACCTGAAACAAAACTGACCTGAAAAGAACCCGACCTGAAACGAAACCGACCTGAAACGAACCCGACCTGAAACGAAACCGACCTGAAACGAACCCGACCTGAAACGAAACCGACCTGAAATGAACCCGACCTGAAATGAACCCGACCTGAAACGAAACCGACCTGAAATCAGCCTGTCAATTAACCGTTTTGACCCGACCTGAAATGAACCGACCTGAAATGAACCCGACCTGAAATGAACCCGACCCGAAATGAACCCGACCCGAAATGAACCCGACCTGAAATGAACCCGACCCGAAATAAACCCGAACCCGAACCGAATCGAGTCAAAACAAAAAATGACCCGAAATGACCTGTAACCGATTTGACCCGACCTGACAGAGCCCGACCTGAAACCCAACTGTTGACCTGTTTTTACATCCCTAACAATAACCTTTGGAAACAAAGTAATGTATATGGAAGGTAAAAAGAGAAACCCTAAACCATTAAATATAGACTAAAATCTTGGGAAACAAGTAATATATACGTGAAGGGTAAAAGGAGAAACCCAAACTCATTGAATATAAAATATAATCTCGAGAAACAAGATAATGTATGTATGAAAGGTAAAAGGAGAAACCCTAACTCATTTTATATATATATGAAAGCTAAAAAGAGAAACCCTAAACCATTAAATATAGACTATAACTTAGAGAACAAGGTGATGTATATATGTAGGGGTGTGAAAAACTGACCCGACCTGGTAACTTGCCTGAAACCCGATCGAGTCAGAACCTGGTTTAACCCGAGAATTCAAAGACCGAACCCGACCTGCACCCGACCGAAACGAACCCGAACCCGAATTTGACCTGTAACTGTAGAAACCGAACCCGAACTGCACCCGACCAAAGTGAACCCGAACCCGAATTTGACCTGTTACTGTAGTAACCAAACCCGACCTGCACCCGATCGAAACGAACCCGAACCCGAGACTAACCTGCCAGATAACCGATTTAACCCGACCTGTTTGGACCCGACCTGAAATGAACCCGACCTGTTTTGAACCCGACCTGTTTTGAACCCGACCTGTTTTAAACCTGAACTGTTCTTGACCTGAACTGTTCTTGACCTGAACTGTTATTGACCTGAACTGATATTGACCTGAACTGATATTGACCTGAACTGATATTAACCTGAACTAATACTATTATTTGATTTGCTAATAATGATAATTATCTGACATTTAAAGAAGTTATATTTAATGAATATAAAATAATGTCAAGTATTGAAAATTTTTAAAATTAATAATAATTTCAAGTATTAATAAATTAATTAACTTAACTTCAATTAAAAGATAAATTGAATTAATAATAATTTTAAGTATTAATAAATTGTATTTCTAATTAACTTGACTATTATTTTAAAATAACTTCAAAGATAAACTTTTATACTTAATTAACTTAAGTGGAATGAATAACCATTATTAATTTAAAATTTTATACTTAATAAAATTAAGTTAAATGAGTAAAAATTATAAAATTAAATCTATATTCTTAATTAAAATAAGATGACTTAAATTTTTTATTATAGGAATAAATTAATGCTAAATAATTATTTTTTTATACATTCTGACTCTACAACAATGTCGGTTCGGTGCCCGGGCAATTCACATGGCCGGTAAAATTCCCAAAATACTTTTTTTCTCTCTATCTTGTTATTTATTACTTACTTATTTTATTATTAATATTTATGGTATATTATTAATATGGTTATTAAAATCTGACAATACTCTCTCTCCTATTTATAGTAGTTGACTGAGATGATGTAGAGCTGACATCAGTGTGCCAACTGGATCCAGCTAATGGGGAGAAGAAGAACATAATTTGTGGCAAAGCTTACGGACCAATGAATGAGCGCCACCTGTCATATTTGAGCGGGAAAAATGGGTTTTCAGCTTTAGATGTGTTTGTTGGGCTATTGTTTACCAAATTTGGGCGGGAATAATCATTAGGAACTTAATTTGTGGTTTAGGGTTTAGGTTAAATGTTTAGGGTTTAGGGTATTAGGGTTTAGTGTTTATGAAGCCTTTAGGTTTAGGGTAATCCTAGATCGAGGGTTTAGTGGTTAGGGTTAATTACTCATGCTTTAGGGTTTAATGCTTAGGGTTTAGAATTAGACATTAGGGGTTTAAACCTTGAACCCTAATATTTAATCAATGAACCATAGTCCCTAACCCTAAACCCTAAACAATAACCACTACCCTCTAAACCATAAAACCCTAATATTTAATCTATAGCTCATAGTCCGTAATCCTAGATCGAGGGTTTAGTGGTTAGGGTTAATTACTCATGCTTTAGGGTTTAATGCTTAGGGTTTAGAATTAGACATTAGGGGTTTAAACATTAAACCCTAATATTTAATCAATGAACCATAGTCCCTAACCCTAAACCCTAAACAATAACCACTACCCTCTAAACCATAAAACCCTAATATTTAATCTATAGCTCATAGTCCGTAATCCTAGATCGAGGGTTTAGTGGTTAGGGTTAATTACTCATGCTTTAGGGTTTAATGCTTAGGGTTTAGAATTAGACATTAGGGGTTTAAACATTAAACCCTAATATTTAATCAATGAACCATAGTCCCTAACCCTAAACCCTAAACAATAACCACTACCCTCTAAACCATAAAACCCTAATATTTAATATATAGCTCATAGTCCGTAATCCTAGATCGAGGGTTTAGTGGTTAGGGTTAATTACTTATGCTTTAGGGTTTAATGCTTATGGTTTAGAATTAGACATTAGGGGTTTAAACCCTAAACCCTAATATTTAATCAATGAACCATAGTCTCTAATCCTAAACCCTAAACCCTATACATTTAATTACAAATAATAATAATAATAGTAGTAATAATAATAATAATAATAATAATAATAATAATCATAATCATAAAACTAATAATAATAATAAGCATAGTAAATATATAATAATAATAATAATTGTATTTAAGTATATAATAATAATAATAATAATAATAATAGTAATAATAATAATAATACTAATCATAGTAATAATAATAATAATAATAATAACTAATAATAATAATAATAATAATAATAACTAATAATAATAATAAGCATAGTAAATATATAATAATAATAATAATTGTATTTAAGTATATAATAATAATAATAATAATAATAATAAACCCTAAACCCTAACCACTAAACCCTAAAACCTAAACGCTAAAACCTAAACGCTGAAAACAAAAACTATTAATCCATCAATATATATATTACATGTACGTATGTACGTATCATTTTGTGAACAGTAAACCATAAACGCTAAACCCTAAACCCTAAACTATAAACCCTAAAAACCATAATCCATCAATATATATAATACATGTAGGTATGTTTGTATTAATTTAAGATCAATAAACCCTAAACCCTAAACCTTAAAAACCATAATCCATCAATATATATATAATTAATGTAGGCATGTTTGTATTAATTTAAGATCACTAAACCCTAAACACTAAACCCTTAAACCCTAAAAACCATAATCCATCAATATATATATATAATTAATGTAGGAATGTTTGTATTAATTTAAGATCATTAAACCCTAAACCATAAACCCTAAACACTAAACCCTAAAACCATAATCCATCAATATATATATATAATACATGTAGGTATGTTTGTATTAATTTAAGATCAATAAACCCTAAACCCTAAACCCTAAAACCCATAATCCATCAATATATATATAATTAATGTAGGCATGTTTGTATTAATTTAAGATCACTAGACCCTAAACACTAAACCCTTAAACCCTAAACCCTAAACCCTAAAAACCATAATCCATCAATATATATATATAATTAATGTAGGCATGTTTGTATTAATTTAAGATCATTAAACCCTAAACCCTAAACCCTAAACCCTAAAAACCATAATCCATCAATATATATATAATTAATGTAGGCATGTTTGCATTAATTTAAGATTACTAAACCCTAAACACTAAACCCTTAAACCCTAAACCCTAAACCCTAAAAACCATAATCCATCAATATATATATATATATAATTAATGTAGGCATGTTTGTTTTAATTTAAGATCATTAAACCCTAAACCCTAAACCATAACCCATAAACCCTAAAAACCATAATCCATCAATATATAGATAATTAATGTAGGCATGTTTGTATTAATTTAAGATCAGTAAACCCTAAACCCTAAACCCTAAACCCTAAAAACCATAATCCATCAATATATATATATAATTAATGTAGGCATGTTTGTATTAATTTAAGATCAGTAAACCCTAAATCCTAAACCCTGAAAACCATAATCCATCAATATATATAATTAATATAGGTATGTTTGTATTAATTTAAGAACCCTAAACCCCAAACTCCAAACCCTAAACCATAAACCCTAAAAATAAATCCAATGGTACCAACTATATATATATATCACATATACGTAATCCCCTAACCCTAAACCATAAACCGTAAAAATAAAAATCATAATCTGTCAATATATATAATACACATAACACAATAAACCATAAACCCGAAGGAACCCGACCTGAAATGAACCAGACCTGAAACAAAACCGACCTGAAAAGAACCCGACCTGAAACAAAACCGACCTGAAACGAACCCGACCTGAAACGAAACCGACCTGAAACGAACCCGACCTGAAACGAAACCGACCTGAAACGAAACCGACCTAAAATGAACCCGACCTGAAACGAAACCGACCTGAAATGAACCCGACCTGAAACGAAACCGACCTGAAATGAACCCGACCTGAAACGAAACCGACCTGAAATCAGCCTGTCAATTAACCGTTTTGACCCGACCTAAAATGAACCGACCTGAAATGAACCGACCTGAAATGAACCCGACCCGAAATGAACCCGACCCGAAATGAACCCGACCTGAAATGAACCCGACCCGAAATGAACCCGAACCCGAACCGAATCGAGTCAAAACAAAAAATGACCCGAAATGACCTATAACCGATTTGACCCGACCTTACAGAGCCCGACCTGAAACCCAACTGTTGACCTGTTTTTACATCCCTATATATATGGAAGGCGGAAAGAGAAAAAGAACGTGGACATAAATGTTATTTATAACACATATATTATATTAATTTAAGCTAACTTTAATTATTGGTTTTAGTAAGGAGAGAGAAAGTGCTTGACTTTTGCTTCTATAAATTAAAGTCCATAATTTCCTTGAGTTAACTTGAGCCTTCTATATAAACAATATAACGTGCTAATACCCCCTTCACTGTCTTTGTTCCTTCTCTAAGCAATTAGGCTTTGAACTATAAACATGAGTTTAGCAGCAGCTCTCTTCTTCCTCCTCCTCGCGGCTCCGGCAGCTCTTGCCGTGCAGTATACCGTCGGAGACAGTGCTGGTTGGACCACCACCGGCGATTATCAGACTTGGGTTCAAGGCAAAACATTCAGAGTTGGCGACACACTTTGTAAGTTTCTTAAATATGGTTTCATCGAAACATGTAGAATTTAATCTACTGGTTTAATTGTGGGTTTAGTCCTTTAGTATTGTAAATTTTAGGGTTTAGTCCTTTAGTATGGTAAATATGGTTAACTAGACTTCTATTATAACTCTAATTGTATGACTCTTTTTATTGTAAGTGTTTAACTACGGAGGCAGTCACGCTGTGGACGTAGTATCTAAAAGTGACTACGACAATTGCAACAGCGCGGCAATGCTTTGAGCACCCACAACGATGGAAACACAGTCATTACATTGTCGAGTCCGGGGTCGATGTATTTCATATGCCCCACTATAGGACATTGTGCAGGCGGCATGAAGCTTGCAGTCAATGTTGTAGCAGCCGGTGGCAACTCACCGTCCACCCCATCTACTCCTGGAACAACACCAAGTGGCTCGACGCCATCACCGCCGTCACCGCGGCCTAGCGGAGCTCCTAGCATCATGAATTATGGTTTTATGCTGGCATTTTGGCCCTTGTTGGGAGCTGTTCTTGCGATTATGAGTTAGGGGAGAGGCAGTGCTGTTAGCTTATTTGCTTTTGTTTTCGATTCAATCCGTGTGAATTTCATTTTATTTTCCCTTTTATGAACCAGAGATGTTGATTTATTTTCTTATGATCTTCTATTACAATCTACCTTAATTATTATAAAAAGATGTTTCCCCCCTTATTTAGTTTAGAGAGGAGGAAGGATCCGTTTATACACGTTTTTTGGACCGTTGGATAAGTAAAACGAATGGATGAGATTAATAGAAGTTAATCTGAGCCATTTATTCCCCATCTAACGATTCAGAAAACATATAAAACTTAAGAAAATTTTACATTGTTTAAGTTGATATTCTCTCTCTCTATATATATATAGGATTACAAAAATAAAAAGAAAATTCTGGGCCAATTACCCCTCCCCGAGGTCATGCTCCAAATATTAAAACTTCGAAAGATTTAAAGTTAAGACTAGCGGTGTAAACGAGCCGAGTCGAGCTCGAGTAGTGCTAAGCTCGGCTCGACTCGTTAAGAATTCGAGTTGAGTTTGAGCTTGACTCGAGCTTGAGTATGTTGAGCTCAACTCGTTAAAAATTCGAGTCGAGTTTGAGCTTGACTCGAGCTTGAGTATGTTGAGCTCGACTCGGCTTGTTAAGAATTCGAGCCGAGCTCGAGTTCGAGTTGAGTCCAATCGAGTCGAGTATTGATCGAGCTTTGACCGAGTCGAGCTCGAGTAGCTCGCGATCTGTATCATTTTATTTACAACATTGTTCGTAATTATTATTATTATTATACAAAAGAAATATTTCTATGTGCCTCATTAAAAACTCCTAATCCTAGTAGGAGAAAAAAAGTACACATGAAAATATAAAGAAAGTTAAACTAAAAATTAAACTAACATAATATAACAACCAAAAGCATCAAACCTACATTTTAGTTCACTTTAATTTTAAAAATTTAAAAATAGTTTATTATACTTTCGAGTAGCTCGCGAGCTTTTCGAGTCGGGTATCAAGTAGCTCAGCTCGGCTCGTTAAGAACTCGAGCCGAGTTCGAGCTCGAGTCGAGCCTAATCGAGTCGAGTGTTGATCGAGCTTTGACCGAGTCGAGCTCGAGTAGCTCGCGATCTGTCTCGTCTCATTTACAGCCCTAGTTAAGTCCATAGTAAAATTGTTTTTTTAAATGGTCTTTTTACCAAAAATAAATAAAATTTTTAAATGGTCTAATTCAGTAAATAGTTTTGTGTTGCGTCTAATTTGTCAATCAAATGTGGTTGTAGTCCCTCCGCTATGCTCAAATTAAAATTAATCAACGTTGGTTTAATTTTACGTAATTTGATCCTTTAGCTTTATAATATCATTAGTTAGTCGAAATATTTAATTACCGACATTGATATTTGTTTCCCTAAAAACACTTCTTCATACTAACATTGATTGATTTTTTTTGTGTTTTGGAAGATGCGATTTTTAAAAATTTAATGTCATCATTTCAATCAAAATAATTACAATATTAATTATTTAGATTAACTAATAATTTCACCTTAATTTATTTCAAATAGTTGAGTCAGACATCATTATCAATCAGTATCTTTTATTAGTCAATAATACATTCACTAAAGTCCAAAGATAGTATTTAATAATTTTAGTAGTCAATAGAAAAAATATGTTTTTCCTTATGCATGTAAGGCAAGAGAGTTTAGGCCTATCTCATGCTGTTCTGTTATGTACAAAGCTATCTCTAAGATCCTGGTTGGGAGATTAACTACTGTTTTACCACATTAATTTTTAAAAACTAATCTGCTTTCATTAAGGGTAAGAGCATTACTGACAATACCCTCTTAGCACAAGAACTTGTAAAAGGTTATGGAAAAACTTTAATTTCTCCTAAATGTGCACTTAAGGTTGATTTGTAAAAAGCCTTTGACTCTTTAAGCTGGGATTTTTTGGACAAGATATTGACAGCTGTCAATTTACCTGGATTGTTTAGAGAATGGATAAAAGCTTGCTATTCTGGTAGTAGGTTTTCCATTAATGGCAGTTTAGTTGGCTTCTTTAAGGGTCGGAAAGAGGTGAGGTTGTGCTTGCTATGAATGTTTTATCTCATTTGCTGGATTTAGCTGCTGTGAACAAAGTTTTTCAATACCATTCTAAGTGTAAGAAAGTGGGGCTCACTCACCTTTGCTTTGCGGATAATCTTCTTATATTTTGTAAGGGAAACTTAGATTCCTTGATTGGCATTCAGTGTGTTCTTGAGAAGTTTTATGATTTGTCTGGGCTTCGTTCGAATGCTGCAAAGTCAAAACTTTTCACTGCATGTGTTACAAGTGACCAGCAACATGAAATGGGAATGATAACTGGGTCCAAAATAGGCCACTTACCAGTGAGGTATCTGGGTATACCCTTAGTAACTCGGAAGCTCTCGAAAAAAAGACTGTACTAGTCTCCTTGAGGGGATTAAGGCAAGACTTGGGCACTGGTAATGCAGAATGTTGAGTTTTGCTGGAAGTCTACAACTTATTCGCAGTGTTATTTTCAGTGTAGTCAATTACTAGTGCAGGCAAGTGTTGCTTCCAAAAAATATTATTCAAAAAAATGAGAAACTATGCATGAGATTCTTCTGAAAAAGGCAAGGATGTGGCTGCTGCAGGTGCTAGAGTTTGTTAGACAGCTATTTGCAAGCCAAAGAGTGAAGGTGGTTTGGGGATCAGGGATCTACATGGCTGGAACAAAGCTTGTTTTATTTTGCTTTTAAAAGACATGTTAACTGCTGATGGCTCTCTTTGGGTTGCCTGGGTCCATGAGTATGTCTTTAAAGGTAATGATTTGTGGTCAGCTGTGAGTAAACCACACTATAGTTGGTATCTGAGAAAAATACTTAAGCTTCAACCTATCCTCTTGAAATCTTTAAATGTTGATGCTATGAAAGCAAAAGTTATTTGGGATGTGATTTGTGAGGAAAATCCTAAGATGACATGGCACAGGTTAATATGGTTTGGGGGTCATATCCCAAAACATACGATAAGAGCATGGATGGCCATACTGGATCGATTGCCAACTTTGGATAGGTTGAAACATATGAGAATTGTTCCTATTGAGCAAGATGATCAGTGTGTGCTCTGCAGGGATGCTTGTGAGTCCAGAAATCGCTTGTTTGTTGATTGTCCATTCTCGAAAAGCATATGGAGCACAGTTCTTGAGAGATGTGGCGTGCATAGAATGATGCTGGATTGGGAAGGGGAACTCAGATGGTTGAGTACTCGACTGAAGGGTAAATCTCTGATTGTATATGTTTTTAAAGTTGCTTGGTGTTCATATATATACTGCATATGGGAAGAAAGAAATAAGAGACGGTTTCAAAGTGTAAGTAGAGAGGCTGATGTCTTGATTGATTGTATACGAGAAACATTGTGTATTAAAATTTAGAGTAAGGTAGTTCGAATGGATTCTGTAAATAGAAACCTTATTGCTGCTTGAAGAATTCCCTATGGGATGGATGCCTAAGGAGCAAGCATAGGATTCTGTATTGTTTTTTTCATGTCTTGGATAAATAAAAATACAACACTTATCCAAAAAAAAATTTACAAATTTGATTCTATTTATTATTAATATTAAAATCTGAATTCATATTGAATAAATTTTCAGTAGTATAATTGAAATATACTAAAATACCTATTTAATAAGTTTAACGAAAATTAAATAAAAGTTTAAAAAATAAGGAGAATAATACATCAAAATATTCGAACTCAATTTTGTTATCCGCAGGAATAAAACAGGTTAAGGTAATGGATATTCACATTTAAATTGGTTATCCACAAAAGTTGAGTGTCTTCAATATGTACAGTAAAATTACACGGACTTGTTCGGTGAAATTGATAGAATTTAGCACCTGATTTTTAAAAAAATAGGGTACATGTTTTTCTTTAATTTTTCAATCTATAATAAAAGTTACAGTAAAAGTAAAGTCGGGGTAAAAGAGTTCTGACTTAATTGTTCATTATTTATTTTTATTAAAATAATAGAAGACGATTGTCCTACAATCCGTCTTCAACAATAAAATCGGAACTCTTTCATACCAACTTTACTTTTACGGTAGCTTTTGTTATAGATTGAAAAATAAAAAAAGTACATACCTTATTTTGAAAAACAAAAAATTCAAGTGCTATATTCCATCAATTTCACAACTTCTTCTGGTATGATGTATGACCAGGGACGGACGTAAGATTTTAGGTTAAAGGAGCGAACCTATAAATTTTTAAGAGGGCAAAAATAGACTTTCAATAAAAAATACATAAAAAATTCTTAATTTTTTTAAGTCGTATAAAAATTTCAAATTTTTAGGGGGCGACCGCCCCCGCCAACTCTCTTTAGTCCATTTTTGTGTGTGACCCGTCTGATCTAAATTTGTCTTTTCTCTTAAATTTTAAGTTCAGAACAAGACTGGATAAATTTTGATAAATATTGGGCTGAGGTCGAAACAGATTCTGGTTTATGATGAAAATTTCTCGACCCGACCCAACCCGACCCTCCATCATCATCTCTATTGAATTATCATTATTAGGGCATCGTTAGTCAACTCAGATTAGGGAAGGAAGCCCAAACCAGACTAAACTTTGAAGGCCCAATCACTGTACTTGACCCATTTAGATATCCAGTAAAACCCCTTCCAATTCGATAGTTAGTAAGTGTTGTTTGCTTCATTGTTTACTCGAGTGTCCGAGAGCAAAAAAAGTGAGGTGAAAACAATGGCGGCCGAAGAGGACACCGGAGAGTTCTACCTCCGTTATTACGTAGGGCATAAAGGGAAGTTCGGGCACGAGTTTTTGGAGTTCGAGTTCAGGCCGGACGGGAAGCTCCGATATGCTAACAACTCCAACTACAAAAACGACACCATGATCCGCAAAGAGGTCTTCTTAACCCCTGCCGTTCTCAAGGAGTGCCGCCGCATCATCACAGAGAGCGAGGTCCCCTCTCGTTTTTTACCCTTTGCTTCCATTTTTTTCTTTGATTCAACTTTGCCTAGGGTTTGGGATTATTCATCTTATTTGTAGTGGAAAATTAGATTCAACTTTGCCTAGGGTTTGCCCAGGTAACTTGTGTCTTCTTTGATAGGTTAAAGGATTTAGTTTTTAGTTGATAATTGATTATTTCTGGGTCTTATGGTATAAAGTTGCAGTTTTTATCGATTATGGTTTCTGATATTGTTCAATTCTATTGTTTTGTCAATGTAGATCATGAGGGAAGATGATAACAACTGGCCGGAACCTGACCGTATCGGACGGCAGGAGCTCGAGATTGTGATGGGGAATGAGCATATCTCTTTCACTACTTCAAAGATTGGGTCCCTTGTTGATGTTCAGAGTAGTAAGGATCCTGAAGGGCTTCGCATATTTTATTATCTGGTTCAGGTCAGCTAATGTGCATTGTCAATCTGCTATTTTATTCTCTGCATTTGTGCTGTGATTGTGTGATTGCCTTCTTCCCTTTGTATTGTATCATCGAGTATAGGGATATGGTTTTAGTTTCCTATTTTCTACTTTATTTATGCTTTTGCACTCGATTTCTTTCTTGCTTTTAGATGCAATGCTGAAAGGCTAGAATTACCAAAATAGTTGGGATAGTTTGTGAATCAAAGTTAAGGGTGGTGAACAGATAAGCTTACCAAAGAAAATTAGATGCCTTGTCATGGTTGGAATCTGACCCGACTTATTTCAGAGCTTCATAAATGTTTTTCTCCTTTAGTTTTAGTAACTTCTGTTATGCTGTCTTCTGCTTATCTATCTCAGACCTGATTGGCATTTTATGTACTGCAGGACTTGAAGTGCTTCGTATTCTCTCTCATCTCACTCCACTTCAAGATCAAGCCTATTTGAAGAGCTCTAATCCGCTTCCATACGAGGCGTCACGAGGGATGTTTTCACTTCTGTTCTCGGTATAGCTAAGGGTATGCATGTAGTAGTTGGTTACAGTGATTTTGAACTTTGGGCGAGAATGAGATGTGCATCAGTATGACAGTTTTTTTATTATTTTTATTTGTGCACTTGTTTTCTTGTACTTCTCTACATTCCATTACATCAAAAATTTCTAGAGCTACCTTTGCTTCTACGGTTGAATCGATTATATCATGAAAATGGATGATCACTGGCCAGTGACGATATCTCTCCAAATTTGCTTTTTAGGATGCATACCTTTGCTTCTTAGTTGGTCCTTTCGATGTTTACAACATTGGCTTTTCAGCCAAATTTTTAGAACAGCTGTAGATCATTGATTGAACCATTGATATCAATACGAGCCAATAATTCTCAATACTCAGCTTTTCTTTCCAATGAAACGTATATAGACAAAAATCGGAAATCCTCAATTTCTGAAAAATCAAACCGGAACACCAATACCAGTTGTTCGAAGTAAGCACATATACATTTTATCCAATTCCATAGCCAGCGTGCATCTTAGCTCACTTGCCATCACAAAAACAGTTGATGAAAGCACATCCTCATTATCGTGCCATCATGTAAACAGTTGATGAAGCACATCCTCGTTATCGTGTAAGAAGGGTATACGAGGGCATATCCTCCAGCCGTGTTACATCTTCAAGTAGAAGCTCCCTTTCCAGTTGCCGACGTGTGGCCTTCATCACTGTCTGTAAAACATAATGCCAGAGAAAATAATTATCCGGAATAAGAGCGCATCCTTTTCAGCAAAAACCAGTAATGATAGACAGACGAGTCAAGGTAAAACATCCGAGGCCGTTCTGGTTGAAGAATACATACATTGAAGTCCATGTAGGATGCACGCATAGCAAGCCACTGGTGGTCCATTAGCTTGAACGTGATGCAATAGAGGAGGTCAAACGCTGATTCATTTTCTATCAAGACCAAAAATAAAAAAAAATGCACTCATGGTTTTCGTTCTTTTTAACAGCCAACTTTCATAAGAACTGTAAAGTTGGATTGTATGCTATACTACTTGATACAAACAACAGAAGTTCAAAAACTTTGTATAAACTGGCATTTACCTGAAAGGAACTTTAAGAAAACCGCTCCTACAATTGTCCTCGGTTTGACTGTAGAATTGAAGCACATTGTTAGCTGATGAAAGGAAGGCATCAAATAGCAATCTCAATGAGAATGCTCACAAAAGAAAGTGGGAGAATTGCTTAAATCGGTGCATGTCTACACACAGATAAGTTAGCTTTAATTCAACAAGTAAGATTGTGCTGGTGGAATATAATTATCCGTTAGGTCCATCTTTCAGAAAAAGAGTATTATTTGATTCAAGCATATCATCTCCCTAGTTTTAAGGATACATACCTGCTTCAAGATCAAGCATCTGAATGAGCATAAAGGTGATGTTCACACCAGCAACAGCAAATGGATATTCCCACACAGACCGATCACCCTCCAGCTTCCAAAGAAGGTCCTTGAAGGATTTCTGCATGGAGATGTTTAGAAGCACCTTAGGATCAGAGGACAGAGAAAGATCAAAAGATAAACCAAATCTAGATTTTAAGGAACGAAAATGCAGATGGAATGCTTTCCCAGACATGATGGCTATAGTTAAGGAAGATTTTGAAAGTGTTGTTTTGGTCTCATGTGGATCATCCCCCTGCCCCCTCCCCCCTTCTAATTTTTCCATTCACAAAATAGCATGAAATTACTGGAGAAAATTAAGGAAAGCAAAGCATCATGGGTCAGGCAACACAAGATAACTAAATGAACATACCGGGAAATTCCTAGCAAAGAATAACAGGTTCTCCAATGAGATAAAACCACCACCCCTGTGAGATAAATCCAATTAGGAAAAAGAATGCACAAATGAAAAAGGCAAATGGAAGTAGAAGGGAACTACAGTACCTAAAATCTGTAGATGGATCCTTCCCTTGCCACCCCATTTCCTTCCACTGCTCAGATATTAAACCGCGTAGTTCTTCTTCTGGAAATGCAGCATTCCACAAGGCCCTTAAAGCTTCCTGTAAAAAAAAAACATCAAGAATGAATTAGAGAATAACACTAGTAAGTCAGGGTTGATGATTATAGAATCCAGAATTGCACCCCAAGTGCAAGTAAAACATCATTTGGAACAGGCACCTGATGCTCATGAGTTGAACTATCATAAGCAATATCTATACGGTTCTGCAACCTCTGCAAGCATTCCTCCTGATAGCATGAATGCCAAGTTTATTTTTTATTCCAGCAAAGTAAAATAATAGAGTAAATTTTGAAACATTCTAAGAAAATCAATCAACATGATGCTAGAAAGATATGCCAGCTTTGGCAGAACTAGGCAAATACAAGGACAATGATACAACAAAATTAACTAACCAAATAAACTCAAACAGTAAAAGCCTAAAAGCATGCCACTTTTGCATACTTCAATAGTTCAACAATGTTTCTAAACAATCCCAAGAGTACGTACATGACATCTACAAAATAGTAGGGTTAAACACAAAACTAGGGTTCGGATGACAGCATTAAACAACAGGAGAGATAAAGTGATCAATCATCAATGGAATACCGAGTAGCAAGGAAAGTATATGAGAGATCCAACCATCAGATTTCTATTTCTTAGCAGATAGAAAATTACAAATTACATATGAAATGGGTAAATAACCATCGTAGTTGACAGTGGGAGAGATCCACAGGTTGACCAGATCATAAAAACATTACCTGGGAAGGAGTTAAATCAAATGATGGGCGAGCATCACTCTCTCTGCTCTGTGCGCATACACAAGAAAGACCTCGACCCAACCATGCTGTTGATCCTGCCACAACCTCAGCTGAAACAAAATAAAGAACTCTACTAATAAAAATGCATTCCTAAATCTTCATTTTAACTGCCTTAGAGTTAGAAATTGTACCTAAGACAACCACAGATTCAAATGGTTCACTACAGCAGCTAACAAAGGTAAAAGGAAAAGAGAGAAAGGTAGGAGAAAAATGCTAGTCGACTATCTCCAACCAAGATTAGAACAGTGAAAGCAACGGTACCCCAAAGTCATTAAACAAGAGATGCACATATGATGGAATGATGATTTTCTCTTAGTCCCAAACTTTTTTACAGGAGTGACAGATTTTGTGTCCTACAAACTGAAATACTAAGCAAGTTTTGAACCATGAACAAAAAGTTGGCAGTATACAATGTACTAATGAATTTGGAAGCCTTGAAATGTACTAATGAATGAGTGAAAATTAAGTTAGATTTCGTAGATCTTAGAACCTAAACAGAATAAAACGCCAAGAGTTTCTGTTTTTTTTTTCAATTCCACGCTAAAAGTTTGAACGGAATAACATTTAGTCATGCAATTATGCCCGCTAATCTAGGTTTGCCCGTAAACTCTTGCTATAAAAATTGGATAAATTACCTCAAATTGCCAACCTCTAGAGAAAAACAGTAATAAAGATTAAGTCATTAAACATAAAAAGGAAAAACCGAAAGATTGATCCATCATCAGAAACAAAATTTTCAAAAATTCTTTTACAAAAAATCCAAAAATCCAAAGTAAATCTCAGCAAAATAATCGTTATAACCAACAAACGCAGCAAAAGAAAATTGTGCATCAGCACACAAAACTTAGGAAACGTTTCCGGCAACAGTCAAAGCTCACTCGCCTATAAAGGAAAAGAGATTTTAAAAAGAAAGGACGTCTTCTAGCTTCACAGAGAGCAGATCGGTGAGACTTGTTCAGTGTGGAAGATAGAGGAAAAATATTTTCATAGAGCAAAAAAGGAAAACAAAAATAAAGTGAAACGCGGAAAATAAAAAAAAAAATGATCGAACGAACTAAGAGGTTAGTTACCAGAAGTAGAATGACATGTGTTGCCTCGCTCGAGGCCTTGAGAAATCCTCCTAACAGCGACAAAAGAACCTCCTCTATCGTCCATTTTATCACAACTCTCTCCTATATTCCTATTTTTCTTCCTGTAAGCCCTAACAAACAACTTCTCGGCTGCTCCACAATTTCAAAACTGTAATCGATGAGAAAAAGAGAAAGCGAATTAACTCCAATTAAGGAAAAAAACAAACTGAAACTAGAATCGAATTTAACTAAGATGGCAAGGATATGAGAGAATAAAAGCGAGACAGTACCAAAACAATCAGCTAAGCAATCGCAATGAACCGGAACGCGAAATGCAAGTAAAATCAGAAGGAAACCGGATCGAAACCTGCCAGAACTGAATAAAAAAGAACCGAAATGTTAAATTATTCGTTAGAAACAATGTTCAAATAAGTTGCGGAAAAATAAGCCAAAAAACTTTCCAAAAGTAAAGTACGGTGAAGCTCCGATCAGTGGCTACCTAGATTCTTGGAAAAGAAAATCAAAAGAATCTTGAGAGAAAAATCTAGGAAAAAGTAAAAAAACGAAAAATGCCACGGTTTAAAGATCTAAAAACCGACGGCATCCGTTCTTGAGAGAAAATCTAGAAAATCTTTAAATGATGAAAGAAAATACATTCCAATTTTACACAAGATGTAGAGGATGGGAAAGATTCAAAGTCGAACGGTACCGAGACAATCAGAAAAGCAACGGCGATGAACTAGAGCGTCAAATGCAGGTAAAATCAGAAGGAAACCGGATCGAAACCAGCCAGAACTGAAATCAAACAGAACCGAAATGTTGACGTGCTCGTCAGAAACAATTCTCAATTAAGCTGCTGCAAACAAAAAAAGAAAGCCAAACGAGTTTCGAAAAGTAAAGTACAGTGGAGCTCCGATCAACAGTTACCTTAGATTCTTGAAAAGGAAAATATGAAAGAATCTTGAGAGGAAGAAAAAATTCAGAGAATCCTTAAATGCAAAAAAGAAAAGAAAAATCGCTAGGGTTTAGAGATCTAAGAATCGACGGTATCCATTGCAAGCCACGGAGGCGAAGCTCTGTCTCCCCTTATTTTTCTCTTTCTCTGGCATCTGTTAGTTTTTTTTTTTTTTTTGGCGAGAGCCTGGGAGTAGGAGATACGGATATATATTTTATTTTCTCTATGTCAAATCTGATTGTGGTCCCTATATTATGCTCAAATTTATGGATTTAGTCCCCTAATTCTTTAATTTGGCACTACTTTGGCTCTTTCCTTTTATGATATCATTGATTACCCCAATTAAGTAACATCGTTAGTTACTTTGTTTAAAATACTAATGTGATTTTGAGATTTTTTTTGAAAGCTAAGACGATTATAAGTAGTATATGTTCTGAATATACTTTTAACTATTTGACAATGTATTCTCAATCACCTTGTGCAGTTGTTGGTGCTCGAACCCGTGACCTTTAAGAACAACAACCGTTCACTTAACTGCTGAAACAAGTTGGTTCATGCATTTATGTTTGAGATTTAAGATTGTCTATTCTTAAAATGTCGTATCAAAAGTTCGACTTAAATTCTAAGTTATGGGTAAAATAACATGCCGAAACCGAAATAATTTAACAATATTTATGAACTTAATTTTGATTTTCCAACAATGGGGGATTGAGGAGAAAGGAATAAAATTAGCAAGTGAAATGAAAAGAGAGGAATGGCACATGGTATGTTTTTTGAAATGTTGGGGGGTGAAATGGAACCGAGGCATGATGGCCGCATAGTTGTACTTTGCCTTTGCTTGTGAAAAATACTAGCTCCAAATCATGATCATGGTCCACACGCATGGCTCTCTCCCCTCTCCCAACAAAGTTGTGCACCTTTACGTGGCTCTCAAATTTGCATGAATGTTCCTTTTCCAAGCACAAATAAAAAAAAAAAAGGCGCGGCAAAGCAAACAGGGAAAGAAAAAGGGTCCATTTTAACGTAAAAATGCTCTGCAACGCGCCCCACGCGCTTTCAAAACCTTTCTCTTCTCCGACAACATCGTCCCTCAGGCGGTGCTTTGATCTGTCCACTCCGGTCTTCGTGCTCGGTGCCGCGCGAGGGTGCTCTGCTCCCTCCGAGGACCGACGGTCGCCGGCGGTATGGAAGACGACTCTGACTGGTGGTTTGGACCTGTTTTATGGAGCGGGGGTGGTTTGGAAAGTGTCGGGGTTAGGCGGTTCCAGGCGAGGATCAGATCTGTCAACGGCGCCGCGAACTGTTTCAAAACGGAGCTCTGGAAAAAACAACAAAGACCTCGTCCGACGGCGGCTCAGTTCCTTCAAGCTGGGGTTTTCCCTAATTTCTTTTGAGTCTCCTGTTTTCTGGTTATGGCAGGTTTGGGACTTTGGTTGCGCTCCGGGGGCTCCTCTAAAGAGCACAGTAACTAAGGAGGGGTCGACGAGATTAGGACAAGGCGAGCGGCCTCTTTGTCAGCTACCGGTTGAAGAGCCGAGGGACGTTGTCGTCCTACCCCTGCAGATTTATGTTGGTAGAGGAATCTCAGACAAAGGGCTTCAGAAGGGCAGCTTCGTTTGGGAGAGTGGATGGACTGACGCTCGGGCGACGATGATCGAGCTTATCCCCGGTCCCCGGAGCGGAGTCAGTCGCCATGCCGGAGTTGGTACTGAAACCTCTCAGAAGCTTTACGTCAAACCGGCAATGGAGGAAATTATGCAGCTATGGGCAAACCGATCTTTTCCCGTGGTGTTTTGTCTCTTTCCTTTTTTAGTATTAGTTGACTTCCCTTTATGGAATAGGCCTGATTTTTCTCTGTTGTTGAAGCGAGACTCAGGATTTGGTGGGATTTCACATTCCTTTTTTCAGCTTTCTCCAATTTTTCACGAGCCTGACGCCTACTCACCCTACAGTCCCCTAAATCGTGAATCCAACTTGGTGGCATCCAATCAGATTGTTGTCGCTGGGGGAAGGGTTAGGTTACTGGTTGTTCAATCCTCCTCTGATGGGCAAGCGGATAACTCCCCCGGGGGTTATCCGCATCAGAAATGATCCCCTTAGTCACCACCCGTTTCGATAGAGAGGATCGGAATGTGGTGGTTAGCTTGAATCCTCCTTTGATTGGGATTGGATCACCTGTGGTTTTGTGGTTCCCCTGTTGTTTAGTGCAGTCTTTTAGTTTCTGTTTTCCGGCTAGGTGTTTGTTTACGGTTGTTACAACTTGGAAGCAGCATGAGTCTTGGTTTTCTGGGTTGAGTTCGGTTGAGGACCTTTGTGCCGATTGCCTTGATAAGAATCGTTACCGCTGTAACGGAAGTCTGCCTCTGGATAGAGCTCTCAGGCGAAGACACGTTGGTATTAATCTGCCGGACTTTTTAGAAGACCCGTTTTGTCGCCTGCTTAAGGCTTCCAAGCCTGTTGAAGTTTGCCGAGGCTTCCCCACTGGTGTTGGTGGAAACGGTTGTGTGTTTTTGTGCCTTTGGTGGCTGGTTTCTGTTTGTTTGTTGCTTTTCGAGTTTAGTCGGATGGTCTGTCCAAACCCTAGCAAGACGGTGCGAGAATTCTCTGATTGTGTGTCTTTCCCGCTGATGTTGTCTACTGGTTCTTACCGTGATAAGGACCATCCATTCCTGGAAGGAAGCCTGCCTCTGGACAGAGCTCTCCGGTATCGACAGTGGACGGTGATCAACAGTAGGTGGCAGCGATCTGATTTTGGTTCTTGCCGGAGGAGTTTTGCTTGGTGGGTTTTTGCATTACTGCTCACTGTATCATGGTGGGTTGTTGCTTCTTGTTCGGTTTGTTACTGGGAGGTTTTCCCCGTTCACCGCGTTCGTAGGCCGCCGGTTGCGTGGTCTGTTGGTTTTTTCTCTTATTGGTCTTTTGTGCCTTGTCCGTTATGTGGGGCCTGTGTGCCACCTGTGTCCCCGTTTGGGTGTAGAAGAAATGAAACTGCTGGCAGTGGCTGCTGCAAGTTCCTTTCCTTTTTTAGGTTTTCGGATGTTTCCTCGTCGGTTGCTTTGTTTTGGGCCTTTTTCCCTGTTATTTTAATCTAATGAAAGTCTCTTTTGATCAAAAAAAAAACAAATAAAAAAAGGCAAGCTTTTTTGTAGGAAGCCTTTCTCTACCTTTTTATAATGGAATTTTTACCTAAATATTACTTTTAGGTTTTTTTATTCCTGAAATAGAGAACTTGGGATTTTATTTATTAATCTAGTGAATTTTACTGTTCACTTTTTGAAGACCAGTAGACCACGACTCGAATTTAAATAGTGTTTTTCTCATACCGATACTGTTCAAAGACGGGAGAAGGACAACCCGACTTTAAACAGTGCCAGACAGCCCCATTTTACGCCACGTGGCAGCGTAGTGTCTTTGAAAATGGGAGTTTATAATTCGACTTTGAACAGTACCTTGTTTATTACCAATCAAACTTAATAAAAATGAACCATAATTTCATCTGACCCCACATCGATGCAATGTTCAAAGACGGGGGAGGGCAGCCCGACTTTAAACAGTGCCAGACAGTCTCATCTTTTGCCACGTGACAGCGTAGTGTCTTTGAAAAAGGGAGTTTATAATCCGACATTAAACAGTACCTTGTATGGGAAAAACATTGTTCAAACTCAGGTTGTGGTCTACTGGTCTTCAAAAAGTGAACACTAAAATTCACTAGATTGGGAAATAAAATCCTAGGTTCCCTATTTTAGGAATAAAAAACCCAAAAGTAATATTTGGGTAAAAATTCCCTTTTATAATTGAAAAACTTTGGGGTCATGTGTTTTAATAATATTTCATATAAAAAACTTGAATTTTTATTAATAAAATTTAAAACTTAAATCTTTAACTCCTAAAATTTTGAACTCTAAATTTTGATCATAAACCTTAAATTCTACACCATAAACCCTTAAACTACAACCTAAATCTCTAAACCCTAAAATTAAAAGGCTTGTGTAAATCAAACTTATGTATCAAAGTAGTTTTTTTTCGGATATAATATTTTTATCCAAACTCTTTCAAAAATTAGATAAGATTTTAAACTTAAAACGATTAACATAACCCTTGAACAAGTCTATCATAAACTGTGATAGTAAATTTTTTGTGATAAAAAGAATCCCACATTTCAAATCTAATTAATCCTTTAATATATGATTGAGAATTTCATTAAAATGATGAATCAAACGTTCAACGTTTGAGAGCTCCTCTTCTAACATGTTTTTCATCCACTAGTAACAATCAAGCTTCTTTGCTTTTCTATAATGGACATCAAAATGAGTGATTTATGAGTGGAATGCACGGATGAACAATCATGATAGATACATTGAAACTTTATAATTGATAGAAAACGTAATAAGGACCAAATCAAAAACACCGTTAATCCTTAATATCTTAAATATGAAAGGGAAAAAGAAATCATAAACTAAATTTAACTAAATACATTCAACATATAATCAAAATCAAACCGAACATCACGGTTTGAATCAGCTTTTAATTGTCTTAGTCTTTCTGTTCGACCCTATTTAAAGATAGAGATTTAATTTTTTTTCCACCATCCATCCTAAGAGTAACCAATGTAAATACTAGCTAACCACATATATATGAGCCGGCAGAATACGGAAGAATTAGTCACTAAACTCGCTCTGGTAGATATATTAGGAAACAAAACATACGTAAATACTAGCTTGAAATGCATGTGACTTTGTGAAGAACATTGTACATTGTGACCAAAAGTTACCAAATTGAGTGGGAAAAAGGGGATTGGCATCTTGCTTGGCAAAAAGATTTTCCAAAGAACATTGTTAGGTAAAGCTATCCAAAAGTAATACAATTCTCCTTTTCCTCCAACTAAGTTCTAAGCATGTCACTATAATGGGTGAGGACCTATGGTTGGACAAGAAGCTTGTGGACAAAGCAATCGTTGTCACTACGACCAATCTTGTAGATGAGCCTTTGGGGTCTTGCCATTTGCCCATGCCTTCCCACACAAGCATTTTAAAAAGAAATTTTAAAGTTTTTGGAACTCAACCATTATGGGATATATTTTGGGTGAAATAATTAGGCCTTTCAACCTTAAAAGATTGTTCTAACTTCTAAGTTTGCTATCCATCCGTAACAAAGAAGGTTATCATTGATGCTAATGTTAACCTGAATTTAAGTGTTCTATAAGATGTTAGATTTGGCCGGTTGGCCAAGCTGCTCATTTTGTTCCCTCACATTCTCTTAGGTCATGGGTTTTAGACTCACTAGAAGCGCCATTTCCTTCACTTAGAGTCTCATTTCCCTCCCCTCTAGGTAAGATTAAGATTAAAATTTGTCAAAAAAATATATTTATGAAGATTGATTTAACAATTTATCAAGATAGAGCGGTAGATTTAAAGTTACATACAAATCTATTTATCTTATGTCTGATTCTTAAACAGTGTTTTTTAGTTGTTTTATTTAAAAGTTACATAAAAGTACAAAAACACAAGAACACTCTTATAGTTATATTAAGATTTTAATATGCCAAAGGTCCATGAACTTTTTCAAATTGATAAAAAAAATGTAGGATAAACTAAATCAGATATCCTGAACTATAGCCATTGTATCGTTTATACCGTTAAGCTTTGAATTGCGTCGAATTTAACACTAAATTTATGTTTTAAATTTAATTATATTATTATTTACTATTTACGGTAGGCGGTATGGACATCGTACCAAAACTACGTCGTTGTACATGTTTAAATGCCTAAAATAATTCTAAAACTACATCATTCGTTGGAGAAACTTGAGGATAAAAACACCAAATGCTCTCCAAAGGATTTGATCATGATTTTAACAAAACTAATATATATAGATAGATAGATATAATTGATTAATTTTATAAATAAATATTATGTTGCAACAAGTGGTGTAACAAAGTCCTTGATGACAGACAATCTCAGGTGAATTTGAAACCAAACGTTTGTAAAATTGCTTAATTTACAATTCCCTTGTCGAAATATAATATTAGACAAATCATTGAATTTCACAACAAAGAGGATCGGATGAGGTAATGATATATTAAACTTAAAATTTTTGCCATAAGACCGATGCAAAATTAATAAATTAAATAGGATCGGATCTCGCCACCACTACTAAGAATTTGAGGATCTTATATGAATTTTCTCGTTTAGATTATAATAGAGGTGGCGTGGGAATTCTTTTAGCTATGGGTACTTGGTACAATAATTAGTTTGAGTGATTACAATGTAATGTCTGTTTAAATTATCTTATTTATTAATAATGTACACACCCTATAGATGAAGTTGCTCGAATTCAGATACTCTAGGGAGATTAATATTACCTTTTACCGCTGAGGTCATTCAATAGGTGCACAATAACGAGTGTATTTCGATTAAAACAAGCCAACATAGGGTCGTGATTTGTGTTGAAAGAGTCAAATTTGGATGTGGGTGTCATGTTATGCCGGCCATTCGGTTCAAACCCAGCGTGGGAAACTTCTCTTCAATCAAGATCATTGTTGGATCAATCCTTTCCCCTCCCCTTGTATCTAATCAGATGTATATAGTGTTTGTTAAGCAATCAAATATTCAAAAATCTATACAAATTTAACTAAAAAATCACAATTGGTTGTATTTTTTTTATTTAAAAAAATTACAATCAGAATCGATCATTATAACGCACATGATAATCGAAATAGATTAAGATGCAAACTAAAACAAATTCAACAATAATCAATTATTACAATTTAGAGGGGGAAATGGAAGCAAATATTGTTTACATAGTAAACAAAACGGGTAAAAATCTCTTGCCCCCTAACCATGCCTTCTTCTATGCCCCCTGCCTAAAAATACTTAAAAATTAAATCTTGTCCCATAACCCTAATTTTCATATCCTAAACCCCAAACCCTAAACCCTAAAAAATATACCCTACCCCTAATTCCCTACACCCTAAGCCCCAACCTTAGACCCCAAACTCTAAACCCTAAATCCACTATTTTAAAGTGAGGGCACAAATGGGGCATACTTTGTGGGCAGATAATTTCCATCCCAACAAAACCACACCCATAAACCACCTGAAGGGGTCCAAGACCATGTATATAATGTACCCTTTTCTTTAAAGAGTTTGAACTCTATGTAAATTGAGAGACAATGGAATAGTGAAGAACTGGTGAAATATAATAATATATAGTACGAGAGAGAGGGAGGGGGGCAGCAGAGCCACGTGACATGGGGTCTGTTCTGTAAGAAATTTTGAACTTAAAAAAGCTTGAGAAAAGAAACAGAGGGAGTGGTGCAGGAGAAAGATGTCTCACTTTTTAGGTAACAATGGAAGCCTTAATCATGGAGGATGGAATGGGGATGCCGTTGCCGGAAACATGAACGGATTTAAAATTTGAAAGTAAAACATAGGAGTATTTATTTGAAAGTTAAAATAAATTCATAAATAATCCAACTTAAAAAGAATTATAGGCCTTGTTTGGTAAAGAGAAGTTTGAGACATAATTAGAGGTTTGAGACATAATTATAGGTTTGACCAGTCAAATCCGGTAATATTGTTGTTTGATGAACAACGGATTGAAAGAGCGGATTGGAGTGAAACCGCTAATTTTGAAAAAGCTCATAATAGGAGCTTTTTGAGATTAGAGGTTTGATATTAGAGCTGTAAAGATTATTTTACCCTTACTAGTTACCAAAAATCTCAAAATAACCTAAATTAAATATTTTCTTACCCTACTTATAAGCTAATCCTATTTACTTTTTTTTCTTTTTATTATCACATATTTATATGTGTATTTGAATTTATTAATTAATTAAATTATATTAAAATAATTATATAAATAATAAATTAATATATAAATCATTCAGATATGTTTAGAAAAGTTATATTAAAAATAATTTTATAGATCTAATTAATATTAATTAGATACAGAATATTGATAACTAATAAACTATTCAAGCAAATCAACTAATACAATCTAACAGCTATTAGCTATCAGTTAATTTTACCTAACACTTTTATACAACTAATACAATCTGCTAATCAAATCAACTAATACAATCATCTATCATTAGTAGTTTCGCCCATAACTGGAAACCAGCTTTCGTTTTTTTTACACAAATGGAGTTTGGTGGTCAAGCAGCCAAATGTTGTGTTCAGCAACATAACATCATGTCATGTGTAAGGGTCAAGGGATCAATTGGATTAGCGGACTGAAAAAAAGGGCTTTGTCAATCCGTTCATGTCGGTCTAAAATTGTTTTGGGTTTTGGACTAGCTGAAATTTTTAAATTGGGTTATGCAATTGTCTCTTGAGCATTGATTGATCTTTTAAAATATTACTCTATCATTTAGGGTCTGTTTTTGGTTGCATTTAACAACTTAAAAGTACTTAAAAAAGTGCTTTTAGTTAAAATAAGTTGTTTTTTGTTGCTTTTAAAATTAGATTTTCCACCCAAACCAAGAAGCTAGATTTTATAGCTTCTTGGGTGAAAAAGCTAGTTTGAAAATAAAATTATTTTTTTATCTTTATTATTTAATTATAATTTATTGTTAAAATAATGTTTATGCATACATAATTGTAAAATAATAAATATTTTATAATATTTATATTGAGAATAAAATTATTTTATTTGTAATTTATTTTATATTTATTATTAATTTGTAAGTGGTATGTTCGTATATAATCTAGAATGTAATTTATATTTAATATTTTTTTATTATAATTGAAATTGATTTATTTCATATATCATAACATTAATTAATTTGAACATTGCCTAAGTTTACTTTTACTTTTTAATATCATGTCTAAAATAGCACTAACAAGCTTTTCAAAACTATTTTTCAACAGCTAGTTTGAAAATTACTTTTTTCACCACACTTTTTAAAAGCAACCGCAAACTAAGCCTTTGTATCAACTATGGTTAAAGTCGTATCAATTAATAATTAATTGGTTCAGTGATACAAAATGTTAGATTTTTTAAAATTAATTGTTAAATTTTAAAGTTATGAACGAAACAAATTAGATTGAGAGAGTTATCTCGTAATAAATATTTACAATATATGATTCAAATTAGCCAGTCAATAAATTCGATACCAGTAGTTATACCAAAAGCTATAACGACTTTAATCTTGTGACCACAAGATGTATAAGTCTATAATTTAAGAAGCGTAGATGTTTAGAAAGACTATCTTTAATGCATCCTAGAAGGGATGAATTCACAATTTATTAAGGGTCTTGGAATGAAATTATGAATTTCAAAGGATTAAATTACTTGAATATTTATGAACTATAAGTTGAAGAGTAAACTAATCCTTCAACTATGTCGATTAAGTTTAATTCGATCAACATATCATTGATATAATATGCGAGAGGACTTGAGTTTTAATATACTTAAACGCTAAGTGGGCAAAACTTTTAATATAAATATTGTATCAAACTATATGTTAAAATCCAAATCCCTCGACTATAAAACTCTATAACTAAATTCATTAGTATTTAATTTTGAAGAAAACAAGGATACGGTTTTAACGTTAAAAATGCTAAGTTTGAACAGGCTTGGGCCAGAAAATAAGATGATCTGCTGTTTACACGTGACTTAAACCATGTTGTTTAGCTGCTGGGCCTCATTATTGCTAAAAAACACTCAAAAGTTTTGTTGCTTAATTATTTTGTACATGCACAATATAAATAAACAAAAAATATAAGTGTTTTAGTTTCAGGGCTTATAAATTTAATTTAAAATTTAGAGTTTAAAGGTTTAGGTTTAATGTTTTAGAGTTTAGGAGTTGTGAGTAGAATTTACGGTTTATAGGTTAAAACTTAAATCTCTAACCATATTACCCTAAATATAAACACTAACCTCTAAATCCAACAATCTAACCCTAAACTCTAAATTTTAAACACGTAAACCATAAACTAGAATTTAGGGTTTCCATCGCCAATGTATTGAATATATATATATATATATACATGGGATATGATCAAATTACACAATGTAAAACTGTTTAAGTTTTACACGTTTTTTGGATCGTTGGATGGGGTAAATGGATGACTGAGATTAACTCCTTACTTTTTTTTCCCACGTGATAATCTTCACATATTCTACTGTTAATCTCATCCATCCGTTTCACCCATCCAACGATCCAAAAAACGTGTAAAACTTAAAAAAATTTACACTGTGTAACTGGATCCTATCCCGTATATATATATATATAATATAGGGATAGGATCAAATTACACCTTGTAAAACTCTTTAAGTTTTACACTTTTTTTGGATCGTTGGATGAGTGAAACGGATGGATGAGATTAACAGTAAAATATGTGAAGATTATCACTTGGGAATTAAAAATACGGAGTTAATCTCAACCATCCATTTCCCCCATCCAACGATCCAAAAAAGGTGTAAAACTTAAAGAGTTTTACACAGTGTAAGTTGATCCTAACCCTATTATATATATATATATACCCTATTATATATATATATATATATAATTTAGTGTTTAATATAGGGACAATGTTGGGTTTCAAAGTTGGTGAGAATAGGTCAGTTTTATCTGTAGGGGACATTGGCATCAATCCCTTTAAAACCCATCTAAGAAGTGAACAAAATATGGACAAGTTATGAGACATAAAGAGGACCCACCAAATGTCTAATGCATCATGAAATTTTGGAAGGCTTTAGAAATTTGATTGAATATGCAATGATTGTTGCATGGAATTCAGTGTGTACACCGCCTTCAGCTACTTCATCCCTTATTGGCCATTGCTTCTAAATCTAATTTTTTATATATAATTATAAGTATTCAGTTTATTAGTTGATTAATTCAAATTTTATAAATAATTTTATTATTTTAATTTACACAATTTAATAGGTCATGTTTTAAATTTCTACTCGTACTTAAAACACTTAATATTTTATTTTACTGGATCAAATGATAATCGATAAATTTAATATTTCTTTTTATTATACTTTTGAATCTTAGATTTATAAATTATGGGGATGTCGGTTATCTTGGTATCCACTTTTTCTTTTTCCTTCTTTTGAAAATATATGCTTGGTACTCCTTCTAAGTAGAATATATATATATATTCCTTTTATTAATTTATACCTTTTTAACATGATTATTTATATTATTTTATTAGTTGGTTAATTAGAATTAGATATTGCATGATTTATTAAGAGACGACCTTCTTTATTTAATTTATTTAATTCGTAACATCTGGACTTAAATCTTTCACTTTTATTAATAAATATATTTAATGCTTTATTTTGTTAGGCCAATCAATCGTTGTTTGATTAATTTGATATTTCCTCAATTTAATCACTGGTTTAAGTGTTAACAGTTTGATCTTTTATCTCGTATGATTCAAACATTTTATGTAATAAACACAAAAAGATAAATGTTGATCTACATAGCTTATTATATTTTATATCGTATACAAATTGATATTTAATGTCAAAACTGAAGAAAGAACAATTTAGCATATATGGCCGAGTCATAGTATATAATGGCTGAACAATATCTGACAATTTCAGCAATCAACATCTACAGTAATTGCTTCTGTTGTTGTTGGCCACTCACTAGTCGATTGGAGAATGGAATTTGTATGTTGTTTTTCTGTAATTCTTTTATACGATTCGTCAATAATTTTATATTATGTGTGTATTAATATTTTTTTACTTGTTTATTAATTATTTATATTTTATCAATAATACATAAGATATAAAATTATTAGTAGAGTATATAAAAAATAAATAAAAAACAAATAAATTTTATTAGATGAGATTCGAAGAATCTCTATTCTAACATAATCATATAAATTTGTCAGCAACATATATGGTGGTATTTGTAAAGCATTTTGGCTCCATTTCCACTCACGTATTTGTTCTTTTTCCATCAGAATCTTGAATTATTTTTATTTACAATCCTTTGATAATACGGTATTTTAATATTGTGGTATGTGTCATAATTTTGGAGTGCCACATTATCAAAGTAATATATATATATATATATATGATTAGATCAATTTACACAGTGCAAAACTCTTTAAGTTTTACACGTTTTTTGGATCGTTGGATGAGGAAAATGGATGGCTGAGATTAACTCCATACTTTTTTTCCCAAGTGATAATCTTCACATATTCTACTCTTAATCTCAGCCTTTGTTTCACACATCCAACGATCCAAAAAAACGTGTAAAATTTAGAGAATTTTACACTGTATAACTGGATCCTAGAGAGAGTTTTGTCAAGATTGTAGTACGGGGAATAATGTTGACTAAAAAAGGACCAGGTTGGAAAATGGGATAAATACTAAAACTATACATTAACTTTCATTAAATGTGTAATGTTATACACAACGTAAGAATTTTTAACTTTACGTTTTTTGAATTGTTGGGTGAAACGGATGGCTAAGACTAACATTAGATATGTAAAAATTATCACTTGAAAAAAATAAAAATTTAATTTCAACTATCCATTTTTCTCATTTAACTATTAGAAAGACGTGTAAAACTTTATAGAGAAAAAGGGGTTAAAGAAATAGCTAGAAATGAATGCCCATTTATCTGTATAATGGAACTCATCGATCTTTCCACCTATAGGGCGTAACATTAGAATATGAATGTTGGTGTAAACCGTCACTTAGCTCATAAGAAATGTACATAGCAGTCCAAGAATGCTGCGGTACGCATGACACATGAATAAACCATTTTTTAAAGCACAAAGGTTTGCTTGAAAACCAAGAAAACTGGTGTTTTTCTTTGATCACCAACAAACCACTAGCTCCACTATATCACGGCCGCAATCTAAACCACTTCCTTCTTGGATCAACACTCTCTCCTTTGCAGATCACACAATCTCACTTTAAAAAAAAAAACAACGTTTCATTTATTTTGAAAGTGTTTAACAAGGAAAGAAGTCTTTAAACTATTGTTCGATGTAATCGTTCAAATCCCTAACAATCATTATCGTGTTTTTAGAGTGTCTGGACTCGGTTTTAGTCTTGGGACCCGTACACCTAAAGAGGGTGTAATTAGGAGCGTCTTGTAGTCTTCGTACTCGTAAAGTCCTAAGAGGGTGTTGGAAGGGTCTACCAAGAAAAAACTTCTTTTTGTTGATGGTGCGATTCGAACTCATATCGTAGAAGCATATCTTAATATCTACTATTAAGACGTCACCAATATCAAACAATTTAGTTTATTTTGGTAAGTTCTTTTAACACCCTACGTACGAGTACGAAAGACCGCGCATAAACATCCTGAGAACATAATATATATTATTGAAGTTAACATTTCGAAAGCCCGATTTTTTACAAGATCCCTCTCCTCTCCATATCCCTTGAGCTTTTTCCAAATCGTTATATGTTTATGTTCATAAGTTGGTACCATGAACAATTCAATGGGAGAGAGCGAGCAAGGTGAGAAATTGACCAAAATCCTTTGCACTACTCGGTGTCAAAATTGCATTCATTTTGTTCGTTATAACTTTTTGGACAAGATTTCCATATGTTCTAGTTTATGTTACCTTGGAAAATTGTCTTCTTAAAGTAGTTGGGTGATGTAATATGGAAAGACAGGAAGTTGGTGTTGGTGGTGGTGGTGTGGAGAGAGTTGAGAGGATGTTTTCATGGCGTGAATAAAGATAGAGAAGGAAGAGTTTTAAGAATCTTGAATTGAATCATATGCGCATTTGATTATCTATATATTCGAATGAAACTGTATGTACTCTCATTTTTACATTTTAACGGAAAGCGATTGTCCGAAGAAAAATACAGATGAAAATTGTCTGCCCCTTAGTATGGGATAGAAATTCTCTACTCTTTTCGGTGCCCCTATATATGCCCCCACGCTCAAAATTAACTTTAGGGTTTATGGTTTAGAATTTTAGGTTATGGGTTGTGGTTAGTGTCTAGGGAATTTAGGGTATAGGGTTTAGGATTTAGAATTTAGGGTTAAGGCTTAAAATTTAATTTTGTAGTGTTTTATCCTTAGTATGCCGGATAAAAATCTTTTGACCTTTTTCGGTGCTCCTACTTATGCCCCAACACTAAAAAAATACAACAAAATTAAATTTCAATCCCTTAGCATAAAAGGGCATGCTTAGGGGGCGAAAGATTTTTGTTCGAGGAATACAATCTAATTTTCAATTAGAATTTTGGGTGTACTATAAAAACTAGGTTAAAAGAGCCTTTTATAATGAAATTCTGTAGTATTTAATCTGAATCAATCGGTTAGAGTGCGGTTTATACCAATAAAAAAAATAGGTGAGAAAGTGGAAATGGGGAGAAATGGGCATAACAATGTGGGGGGTGAGAGTGAATGAGTGATCAATTTTTGTCTTGGTTTTTTGCAGGTAAGGGTGTAAATGTGGTTTTTGCACGATTTGAAAGGCTCTATCCTTTTCCATCTTTCAACTGCAATATTTGGACATGGATGGGAGCTTTGATGCAACCCACCACTCATTGCCTCCAAGACTCAGCACTCAGCTCTCCTTCAACGTACTCTACCTGCAGATTAATTCTATAATGTAAGAATATTTTGACAAATGAATTAAAAATAATATACATAATGGAAATATTGACTCGTTAGTAGAAGTTTTGAAAGTGTCGTCCGTCAGAAAGTCATTCGAATCATCAACAATCAATATTGTAGTCTTGAGATATTTGAAGTCGATTTTAAATTTAAAATTTCAGTCTCACGTGTTCCATTAGAGGATGTTAGCCTAATTTGTACAATGTCATCCAATAAATGTCCTATAAACTTTTGGGCATGAGTTTGCGTTTGAGCCTCATCATGAACGAGAATTTAAACTCTCTTGCACAAAGTCAATGAATGGTAGTAGAGAAAGAAAATCTTACGGCTATAATAGAAAATAAACTTTTCGGTCGTGACTGGCCGTTTGATGAACGACACTTTAAAAACTTTTTTCGAATGAGTCAGAAATTCCTTAACAATATTATAATAACAATTGCGAAACACATGACCTGATTTATACACCAGCTAATAAAATGGGAAAATGAAACGTTATGGTCTTGTGAAACATGTTGCCATCAAACAAACAACATATACAAAAAAAAACATTTTTCTTACTTATTAACATACACATGGGCACGGATAAAAACTCTTTACCCCTTTTCGGTACCCCTATTTATGTCACAACACTAAAAAACACAACAAAATTAAATTTCAAGCCCTAGCCTTAAATTCTAAATCTTAAACCCTACACCCTATACCCTAAAAAATACATCCTACCCTAAATTCTTTAAACCCTAACTATAACTCATAACCTAAAACCCTAAACCTCATTTTGAGTGTGGGGGCATAAGTAGGTGCACCGAAAAAGGTAGAGGATTTCCATCCCATGGGCACACACACAATAAATCTAAGTTTTTGAAATTCAAAGAATTCTAGGGTGTAGAGCTTAATATACCAATTTGATACCAATTGGTTGGTCATACATAGATCCTATGTACACCTAGCTAGAAAACATCATGACTTGAGACAAGATATGTGTATAAAGAACATGATAGTCAATACGACAATAATATATGTCCCCTTGAAACATCAATCCTCTACACATGGATGAGAAGAATTTCATAAACACCAACTATTCTCTTGTCCAAGATGGGATTGGAATATTTCCGAGTAGCTCAATTCCATCTAGCGTTTACTAGTTGACCCAAGACTGCGTCGACACTCGTGTGGAACACAAGTCCAAGACCGCTCTATATACTGTCTGAGCCAACAGAACCCTAACCGAGCAGCTACACAAGTTCCAAAACTTGCCTGTCTTTAGGTTTTTTTGGAAGAAATAATGGAAGGAGGAAGAGGAGTCCCGAATTATGAGATACAGATTTCATTCTCGACTCCACAGACCATCCACGAAATGGGGTTTCCACAGTATGAAGAAAACCAGATGATGAGTTTATTGGCCCCCGCGCAACCTTCTCAGCCTCTCGCCACCACGGCGTTTACTGGTCATAACAACCAGGTACATATGGGATTTTTGTATACTTTCTTGTGTAATTTTTGTATCTGAAATTGGCGCTTGGGAAAATTTTAGGTAGCTGTAGAGCAGCAGAACTGCGGCAGTAACAGCAACGATGGGAATAACAATTCATGGTATTCTTCAAATTCATAATCTTTGCTCTATTTATTTCTTTATTTATTCATATGGTTCAGGCTCTCTCTCAAGCGCACACGTACTGACAGAGACTCGTATACCCTAGAACAAGTCTTTCCACAATCCTTTTATGAAAGACTAGGAATAATGGAATGACAGCATATATCCATATTGGTCTAACTTTCTCTTTCTTCTTAGTGGGCATGAACAAGGCAAAGTCTTTATATATGTTGGATATATATCTCAGTTTTGTGCTAATTTCCACCACGAAAAGGTTGAGAAAATTTGGGGGTTTTGCAGGTGGAGGAGCTCGGCTGCGGAGAAGGGGAAAGTGAAGGCGAGGAGAAAGCTTAGAGAACCGAGGTTTTGTTTCCAAACGAGGAGCGATGTGGATGTGCTAGACGATGGTTACAAGTGGAGGAAATACGGGCAGAAGGTTGTCAAAAACAGTCTTCATCCGAGGTATATACTTTTGCATGGTTTGATTTATAACTATGTCTAGGTTTAAGAATTTAGAGGCAGACACATAATTTTACATAAAGGGTGTACTGTGAACTATTAGAAAATTATATTAGAAATGGATGGGGTGCAAAATTAGATGAGAAAATATTTAAACTACAGAATGATTTAAAACTTTTAGGGGTGTGACTGTCTCAGTACTTCTCGGTCCATTCTTAAATACATTTCGATTAAGCTTAACATACTACAATGTTTAAGGCTAGAAGTATGAATTGTAGTTGGATTTATCCATTTGTTGGTGCCTGCTTGGTGGTTTGCCTGGTTTTGAGTTGGTATATATATTCGTCTAAGTTTTGCAGTATTTGCATCATGAATTCATTTGACTTGTAGCAGCCAGCATAAGCCACTTGAAATGAATATTCCGTGGTAAAAAGATTTATTTTTCTTGAAAAATAAGTCTTATTTATAATAGCTTAAGAGCTTGCGCCCTAGTATTTACATACATGGAATATTTTTTTTTATATTAACCATGTGTTTTACCGGATTCTTTCTTGGAACCCTATAAAATATATTTCTCAAATGGATTACATCTCTCTTATTTGTAAAGATCAAAGGGTTTTTTTTTATATATTTATAGAGTATATTGCTTGATCACTGTAATTTCTTTACTTTCCAGGACTTTTCACCGGATTTAAATATGAGATTATATTTGATGCATTGTCAGTACATGAATCTTATGCATCATTAGTGAACCAAACAAAAACAACTCTTTTTTCTAATCCGTTATTTTGATTTAGGGTTAATATGATTTTATTTGAATTTTATACTTTTATTTTGTAGAATGTTTAATGTTTATATTACTACACGTGACACCATATCAGTCTTTTAAATACTAAAAACTTGATGGGAGTAATATTTGATGCCTTGTCAATTATAAATATCCGAGAATAAATTAAAATGTAATTTAACTGTATAATTAGAATAACCAAAGATTGCCCCTAAGGATTAAGCTACTTTGTATACGAAAGGGATACACCTAATGTGCTGGCAATGTAGATCATACATAATCTCTTATGTAAATTAGATCAGAAGAATCGTGGTATAATAAATTTTCATAATATTCGATTCAGATTAATCAATCAATGAACTGTATATCGATGATTATATGAAAAATATCTCGTGTATCTAATTAGGCTTTGTTTTGGAATTGGCAGAAGTTATTACCGATGTACGCACAACAATTGCAGAGTGAAGAAGAGGGTTGAACGATTGTCTGAGGACTGTCGAATGGTGATCACAACTTATGAAGGCAGGCACAACCACTCCCCGTCCGATGACTCGAATTCATCGGAGCACGAGGGCTTCACCTCCTTCTAAATAGAATTCCGATCGATTATCGTTTGATACTTTCATCTAAATAGTAAAAATTATCAAATGTTAGCTTTTGACTTAATATTATGGTTTAGTTCGGTTTGTTTATGCAACTAAATATATAATTCGAATTTTAACGATTATATATTTTTCAAAAAATTTAAGTTGTGGTCTTCTTATATGTGAGAGAAACATTGTAGATATGTATAAATTTTTCATCAATGACATATATTATTATTATTATTAATTCCGTCTAGAATTTGAAAACGATTTGAATAATTTGAACTTAAACAATCAAATTTAAACAAAAAATGTGATCAACCTGAATTTAAAGTGACTAGAATTCGAAGTAATATATTTCATTATCCATACATGTATAGCATATTAAAAAAATATTTTTATAATAAAACTAAAATAAAAAAAATATTTTTATCATTCGAATCAGATCAGATGAGACCGATTCGAAACAAAAATTTGTCCAAGCCCAATATATATTGGGCCGGCCGTATGAACATACGGCCCATAAACAGGTCCATGTAAAAGGGGCATAGAGATAATTTCATTCGAACTCTATCTTCAAGTAATAAAAAACTGCTACTTCACTCTCTTAAACCCTTAGCCAAACAAAAAGAGCTATGCTTCTCCAGCCTTCATCGTTGTACAACCACCGCGTTTCGCTCTCGTCAGCCTTTTCTTACTCCCGGCGGCCGCCATGCCAGATTCCCCGGTTCGTTCTTTCGAAAACCCGAACTTTCAAGAACCTCCCAATCGCATGTTCCATCTCGAAAGTCCATAGCTATGGAACCGTGGACTCCAAGAGAAGACCCTTGTTCAAATGGAACCCTTTGTACAAGAAAATATCTCTCATGGAAAACCCTGAATTGGGTTCCGCCTCTGTGTTGAATGACTGGGAAAAAGACGGCAGGAAGCTCACCAAGTGGGAGCTTTGTAGGATCGTCAGAAGTTTAAGGAAGTACAGGCGTTACAAGCAAGCCCTTGAGGTTGGTGTTCTCGATTTCTGGGTTTCTTTGCTATCTTTTGTAGATTCTATCAATTACTGGGCAATCGAGTTCTTCCCCAAATTTTGGTGCTTTGTTTTGATGCTTTGAATTTACATTTGATATGTGTTATTCTTAGTAATAGTTGATTAATTTATTGGTTGCTCCATGAATATATTTACATTTAGCAGAGCCTACTTTGTTGGAAAATGCTTAGTTGTTGTTGTTGTTGATCGGTATAGTTGATGAGCTCGAAAAAATGTCTAATTTTCTGCGGAAATTTAAATTATCACCGTTTAGCGTTGATGTTCTTGCAGGAGGCATCTTTTTAAAACTGTTTCCGACATTGTACAGGTTTGTGAGTGGATGAACAACAGAGGGGAGAGGTTTCGATTTTCTGCTAGTGATGCCGCGATTCAATTGGACCTTGTTTCTAAGGTGCGTGGAGTTTCAAGTGCTGAAGATTACTTCCTTCAACTCCCCGATACTTTGAAGGACAAAAGGATCTACGGGGCCCTTCTGAATGCCTATGTGCAGGCGAGAATGCAAGAAAAGGCGGAGTCTTTAATCGACGATATGAGGAACAAAGGTTATGCCTTGCATCCACTTCCTTATAATGTTATGATGACTCTATATATGAACCTTAAGGAGTACGGTAAAGTTGAGTCCATGGTTTCAGAAATGTTAGAAAAAAACGTAAGTCTAGATATATATTCCTACAACATCTGGTTGTCATCTCGTGGGTCCCAAGGATCTGTGGAAAGAATGGAACAAGCATATGAACAGATGAAAGAAGATCGAAGTGTCAATCCGAACTGGACTACATTTAGCACAATGGCGACTATGTATATCAAGATGGGACTGCCTGAAAAAGCCGAAGAATGCTTGAGAAATGTAGAGAGTAGGATCACTGGTCGGGATCGTATACCCTATCATTATCTTATTACTCTTTATGGTAATGTTGGTAATAAAGAGGAGGTTTATCGGGTATGGAAGGTTTACAAATCTATTTTCCCCAGTATTCCGAATTTGGGTTATCATGCCCTGGTCTCATCTCTGGTCCGGGTCAATGATATCGAAGGGGCAGAAAAGATTTACGAAGAGTGGCTATCTGTTAAAACATCGTATGACATTAGAGTAGCAAATCTTCTCTTGGGGTGGTATGTCAAAGATGGAAACATCGATAAAGCTGAGAGCTTTTTCAATCACATAGCTGATGTGGGAGGAAAGCCTAATTCAAGCTCATGGGAGACTCTTGCTGAAGGGCATATTGGAATGGCGAGAATCGATGAGGCTCTATCTTGCCTGAAGGAAGCTTTTGTAACCCAAGGCCGAAGTTGGAGGCCAAATCCCACAAATGTTTCTGCATTCTTTAATCTCTGTGAGGAAAAAGCAGACAAAGAAAGTAGGGATGTTTTGATGGGATTGATAGAGCAAGCAGGATATCTAAGAAGTGTAACTTATGCATCACAAATTGGATTATCCGAAGGTGCTGTTGAAGACCTAAGTAACCGTAATGGTTCTGAAGATGAGAATGAGGAAGATGATTCAGAGGTGCTTCTCAACCAACTGCAGGGCAGTGCGTGATAACCGTTATTTAAATCTTCGGTGCAGGGAAAGTTTTTATCTATCTTTTCATTGAAGTCGTGAGTTAGCATATCCGCTGATGTTGGCGAGGGAGATGAACTTATAGCTATTTGTGTATGCATTGTGCCAGGGGAAGCTTCGCTCGGCAGCCGAAAACCCCACCTAAGTGAAGTCTTGCTGGTGCTCCTTTTAACCATGTTCAAGATGCATGAGTTCGCAACTTAAGCCTGTGTAGCCGCTCAAGTGGCCGAGTTTTCTTCGTTAGTAGAAGGGATATGGATAATTTTCTGTTCTCATGACTCTCATTGATCAAATCTTCTAGCACCTTAGGAATTTTCATTGAACCTATATGTAAAGCTTCAAAATTTTAAAGTTGTTTTGGTTTTTGGCACATTCCATGCATTTTTTTCGTCATTTATCAACTATAATTTGTTTTGGGATCGTATACCATAAAACACTTGTTGGGTTCTAATCAGTAAGATCTTTTGTAATGGACCAAAGGTCAATTATGTGAAGGTGCATGATTGATGAGAAGTGGGGGCAAAGGACAAGAGTTAATGAGATTATAAACTGCATGTACCACGGATTCCGGAACCATTTACATTACATTTATTACTATTCCTCTAAAGTCAAGTATTCTACTCCTATTGCTCGAAATGGGTAGAAATTATCATTCTTTAAACTATGTCTTTTTTAGTGTCTTGTTTTAAAAAAAATGAGTTTAAAGTTTAAAGTTAGGCTTTAAAAATTAGGAGTGGAGTGTATTTTTAGAGTGTATGGTTTAGAACTTAAGGTTATAATTTAAAATTTATTTATTTTTTTGTATTTTTTAGTGTGGCACGTAAAATAGACATAATTAGGAGGGAGGATATTTTTGTTGGCTCAAAACTATCTTAATACCTGTCCTACCCTCTACTTCTTAATAGTAGGTTTAATTCTGATTTTGATCCCTATTCTTCATCATCATCATCAGACACAAGATGATCTTTCAGAAAGTCAAAAAATTGGCAAGCCCGTGAATCCAGACACATGCAGACAAATGAAGCAAAACCATGGGTGTCCTTGATCATGTTCAAAGTGATTGTTTGTTGTTGAGGTTTTTTGGACAAACCCCATGTATTTGCAAGATCCCTGATATAGATAATGGACCAACAGACCAAATACATGGTACCCATCCCAGAAAAAAAAAACATGACAAATCCAATTTGTTTTGTTTAGATTTACAACACATGGTGAAAGTGGTAGGATCTTTCGTTAAAGCAGGACCCTCACCATTCGAATCACATTTTCCCACATGTGATCACATGATGGGTGTTGCATGCCATGAGCACAACAACGTTCGCATCCAGTTTTAATCACCGAAATTTTCAATCTTTTTCTCAAGAATATGACTTTAATCCCCTGAATGAACCACCTTTCTTACATTTTTAAAGATATTTATATCTAATAATCAATTGCACGTAATGTTTAATCAGTGAAGAAATTGAGATCAAACATTAAAAAGAATAAAAATCTATTAAGTCTTTATATCCAATATGACTTTAATTTGCACGTAATCTTTTTTTTTTATCAGCGAAATTTTCTTAGTTTTTCTTTTCTCTCTAGCGTCGTTCTTTCATTTTGGTTGAACTTAGGCCGATGGTGGCAATAGCTTTAGGGCTGTTTGTCGACCGTCGGTCACTCATTTTTATTTGTTTGTTTTGTTCTTTTAATTTTCAGTCTTTTAATTCAATAAATATGTCTTCATGACCAGTGGCGAATCCAGATTTTTTTTAAAGGTGAGCACAAATCAAAATATTTTTAGGATGGGTACAAATCATAAAAATCTCAAAATTTCAAGGTGGACACAAGTCATAAAATTTAAAGACTAATTCATAAAAACTATAAAAATTGAAGCCAAATGTATATAAAGTTTAAAAAATTCAGGGTGGGCACAGGCCCACCCAAAGTACCATGTGGATCCGCCACTGTTCATGACAATTTTTCTTCTACTGTTTGGTACTTTTTTTTTAATTTTTAGCATGTTTTTTTTTACTCTTGACACGTTTTTTTGTTATTTATTTTCTATCAGAGTTGAATCTGACGTTGTCACGACTGATCAAGATGACGCTCATCTCATGCCGCTAAACTAACTAGTTGCGAATAAAACCCCGACCACCTTTACAAACCTGTGTTATAAATATATACCCCAACCCAACGAGAGAAACGAAACAACACAAATCAATTGCTCTGGTCCAGAAACATTATCAGCCATGACAGAGCTGGAGAACCCAAATGTGATGCAAAATCTCATAACTTTCTTATCTTCCCTTATCCAAAAGGTAGCCGAATCCAACGATGCAAACACCGGGTTCCAGCCCCAGAAGATGTCGGTCTTTCGCGGCCTGACGCGGCCAGCCATCTCGATCCAGAGCTACCTCCACAGGATTTACAAGTACGCAAACTGCAGCCCCTCTTGCTTCATCGTCGCCTATGTTTATCTCGATCGGTTTGCTCAAAGGCAACCCTCGTTGCCCGTCGATTCCTTCAACGTTCACCGGCTGCTCATCACCAGTGTCATGGTTGCTGCCAAGTTCATGGACGATATGTAAGTTTCTCAACTACACAATTCTGGGATTTGGGTCTTCTTTCTTTTATTGAAAAATCACTGAATTTTTCCCCAGCTTCATCAAACAAAGAATTCTCAGATTTCGGTTTTCTTTTTCTTACAAATTCTGAAGTCAAATGATTTAGTCCGGGAATTGTAAAGCCATTGAATTTGGCAGAAGAAATGTTTCATTGTAATTCCAACTTGTTGTAGGCATGTGAATCCCGGCTGTACTTCTGACAGTGAGAAAACAATATAGATATATAATAGGCTTAATACACCTTTTGCCGTATAAAAATCGTCTGTCCTTTTCAGTGTTCTTATTTATGCTCCCAATACAAAAAAATATGATAAAATTAAATTTTAAGCTCTATCCCTAACCATAAACTATAATCTAAAATTATAAACTTTATTTCGAGCGTAAGTCATAAGTAGCGGCACCGTTAAGGAGCAGAGGATTACCATACCCTTTTGCCCCATGATATTGATCTGTTTTTTTCAATTTGGTATTTATTATTTCTCGGTCGTTAGTGCCCACTAACGTTTACAATTGTTCCCATTTCACCCCAAAAAAATAAACTTTGTTAAAAAAATCAGTTAGTCCCTAAATGTTTTATTTAATCCTAAATTGAAATTATATTTATTTCTAAATTTTATAATTTAGCCCAATATTTTTAACATTAAGAGTTTATAAACAAACATATGTTAGTTTAGGAGTAAATAAAAAAATTAGAGATTAAATTTAATAAAAGAAATTAGAAGACTTGACGTGTCATTTATCATTTTCATTAAAATCATATATGATCTAATTAGGTACATGAAATTAGCCTCCAGGGGTGGATCCTTTAAGGGACTAGTAGAGGCGACGGCTCCCCAAATTTTGAAAAATTTAAATTTTTTTCTTAAAATTTTTGAAAATTTTATTTTAGCTCCCTCAATATTTTTAAAAATTCATATTATGCTTCAAAATTTTGAATTTTTTTATTTTTTTATTTTTTTATTTTTGCTAAACCTCATCTTTCAGGTATTACAACAATGCTTTCTATGCAAAAGTAGGAGGGATCAGCACAGCGGAAATGAACTTCCTGGAAGTGGATTTCCTATTCGGGTTAGGTTTCCACTTGAACGTCAACCCCAAAACTTTTCACACCTACTACTCCTACCTTCAAAGAGAGATGATGGTGGCGTTGCACCCTCCACCGCCGCCGCCACCAACTGCCGCAGAATCCTCCATGAGCCTCGGACTGCAAAGGTCGGCGACGTTGAAACTCCATTTGTGTTTCAACGATGAGGAATCCGCCACCTCTCATCCAAAGGAACAACTTGCTGTGTAAGAGTTGCTTGTGATTTCCACTTGTGCACTAAAAACCACATGTTCTCTCTCTTGTTTTGGTTTTCCTTTTTGGATCTCAAATTGTTTGTGTATGTACAGATAATGGGAGTTTCTTCTTTGCGGTATGCTTATTAGGGACAACATTTACTCGAGTTCATTCAAAAAAAAATTAGTCGAGTTGATAAGTTCTATACTATAACTTATATTTTATTTAAAAAAAATTTAAGTTGAAACAAATTCATCGGCCTATAAATGAAATACTGATGATTATACCATGGAAAATTATATATAAAAGTTCATAACCGACTTGACTATCTGAAAGTCACTGCCATTGATTAAGTTAGATTTTATTGGGGATGATCATTTGACCCAGATTTTACGGGTTCTGAATGATTTTGAGTTTGGGTCATCAAGTTTTTTAGGATAATTTTAAGTTCGAATTTATGGTGAAAAATATCTGATCTGACCCGACTCAAAAGAATAGTTTATTTTTATTTTAAATATTTAATTATAATTATTATAATGTCCTTCTTTATATATATTGCCTAATAAAATAGAATAATAATTATAATGTTTATTTTTTATCTGTAGGGCCTAGTGTAAGAAAATGATGAGTTAGATTTCTGGAAAAGATAGGCTCAAAGCCCACTCCGATCCCATCTCACTACCAATACTCAGAGAAATTATTACGTGAAGTCGGCTTATACGTTATTTACGATCTTAATAAATAAAATTTATTTATCTTAAAAAGTAATTTTTAAATAACTATCCACACTTTATTTTTATGCAGTAAAGAAGGAATGATTCACTTTAGAAAAAATGAGATGAATGAATTTTATTGGCTGGACCATGAATGATATGTTGAGTCAAGTTTATGTAATAATTTTTTCAATACTCGACATTTGATAATTATTGGAACGGATAGGCATTCTCTCAAGTCGAGTAAAAAAAATTCGAGTTTTGCTCACCCATACTTATTGGATCAATGTATTAACATAATTTATATCACATGCCATTTAATTATAGATTTGATAATATACATATCATCTTTCTTATAATAAAAAAATTAGAAATTTTTGAGCAAACACATTTGGCCGGTTAGTCAATCTGCTTATTTTTGTTCCCTCCATATTGTCATAGGTCATGAATTCTAGACCCACTAAGAGCATATCCTTTAGGAGAGTATTCTTCCCTCCCCTTTAAGTAGAATTGAGATTAAAATTAGAATTTATAAAAATAGAAATTCAATTAAAACTTTGTAATTCATTAAAATTGAAATTTGTCTTTGTATAATAATAATTTTAGTTTAAAACTTATGCATTTATCAATTTGGTTCAACTTTTTTTTTTTAAATTTCGACACCACACTCTCTTGGACACACCTTCTAACCACTTTGTCACACTACTTGTTATTGCCCATCAGCTCAATAATCAATAGATGTGATAACTCAACAGACACAATCACTTCATTATTGGATAAACATGCCCATGATGACCTTAACATCGTCTACTAGTAGACACAAACACTTCACTACTAAAATTTATATATGTGCAGAATTCAATCTAATTGAATTATTTCTAGTTAGAATAAAATTAAGATAATGTATACCTTTGGAGACCGAAATTATTCTCAATTTTAACAACAAAATAACAAATCACAAAATGTAATAGTTTGGACATATACAAATATACATTTCACAGATGATATAGTTTTGCAAAAACATTTGTATTAGAAAGACCAGTTAAATGTATTAGAACAACATTTCACATTTGCAAAAACATACAAAGATACATGACGCAGATGATACGCTTGAGGAGACTTTATGTCATTTCGAGCTTAATGCATAAACACCTCATGTGTACTTTGCTAATATTGGAATTAGGGCAGGAGAAACTCGACTTGACTCGAAAAAAAATTTAAATAAAATTTAAAATTGAAACAATTTGAAATTTTTAATAATTAATGGACGAATTTTTAAATTCGAGTCAGGTCCCTCAACTTTGCAACATAACATTATAAATTTTTAGTTAATTTAAAAATAAACTTAAACAACTCGACTCGAATTTCATAAACTTGAAATTTTCATAAAATTTAATTAGTATTTAACCCAACACATACCGAATGTCCACTTTAACACCCCACCGCCAACCAAGCCGCGCCCTATGCTGAGAATTGGGGTTGGTTTCTAAACCAATACCATTAAAATCAGAAGAGAAAAAACAGGGCGCAATTTATCCAACACCCACCTTCCCCGCCGCGCACGTTAGCCCCAACCCCACCTCACGCGCAACTAAGCGGTGGTCTCATCCACCTAGATCTCAAAATCAGCCGCACACCACCCTTAAAACATCCCTGTCCATATCAATATGGCCACTAACCCTATTTTCCCCTTTCTCTCTTCTTCTTCTCTCCTCCCGCCGCTGCCTTTGCTATCATACGCCTACCATCTCTCTGACCTGACATGTCGAACCCATCCGAGCATGACCCACCGCCGAACGAATCTCCACCTCCTCCGACGGAAAACCTGCTCGCCCTCTCGGCGCCGCCTTTATCCACGCTTATACCATCGGGAACCGCTACCGTGACTCCTAATCCACGGCGGCTCCCGCCGCCTTGCTGGTCGCATGATGAAACCGTCGCCTTAATCGATGCCTACCGCGACAAGTGGTACGCGCTTCGTCGAGGGAATCTAAAGGCGACCCATTGGCAAGAAGTGGCGGATGCGGTGGCTCAACGTTGTCCCATGGCGACGCCTCCCAAGACGGCCGTGCAGTGCCGTCATAAGATGGAGAAGCTCCGGAAGCGGTACCGGACAGAGATCCAGCGGGCTAGATCTATGCCCGTTTCGAGATTTGTTTCTTCTTGGGTCCATTTTAAGCGGATGGATGCTATGGAAAAAGGGCCTAATATGAAACCCGATTACAATTCGGATAGCCCGGATGATGAGAACGATGATGAAGACGATGAGGATGACCAAGATCGAGAGCTTTACGACTATGGGTACAAAAATGGAGGCGCTAATACGAAAAGTGTACACAAATTGTATAGAAACGGGATCGGAAACAGTGGTGGAAGTGTTGGCAGCAGTGGAGGGTTTCGGATTAAAATCCCCACTGGAGTTAGTATAGCTCAACCAGGGCCAAGATTATATGGTGCAAACCCCAATTCCAACGCCAGTCCTCACCATAGCAAGGATAATTTCGGTGGATCGGCATCGGGGTCTGCTTATGGGAATAGGGTTCTGAAAGGGTTTGAGGAGACACAGGGGAAAACTGCAGCAGCTGGATCGGGAAAGAGGGAGAGAGACGCAGTGGCGGAGATGGTTTCGGCGATAAAGGTACTGGGGGACGGGTTTGTAAGGATGGAGCAGATGAAGATGGAGATGGCGAGGGAGATAGAGACGATGAGAATGGAGATGGAGATGAAGAGAACTGAGATGATATTGGAGTCGCAGCAGAGGATTCTCGAGGCTTTCGCCAAGGCGGTTTCGGAGAGGAAGAAGAAGATCAAAAGAATGCCCTCACCAGAGTCCTGATGAAATGATCGGATGTTTAGAGGTTTATAGTATTAGTAAGTTGAGTTCTTATGTTTCTCTTTGTTGATCTTGCTCGTGTCTATGTTTCTGGACTAATCTTAGCTTTTGATTCTTCTATCTTTGCAACTAGTCTTAGGATAATTTGTAGTGTCTGTGATTCTAATCTTCACTTAGTCATGGTTTGATCATTAAATTCTCTCCTTCCTGCCCATGTGCTTGATGCTAAAGAATCTGTAGGTTGTTTTTATCATACTGAATAGCATCCGGTAACAACATCGACCAGTTAGTTTGATCGGAGCGATGTCTCGCTGTGAGCTTAATCCGATTCGACTGGAAACAATATACATGCATGAGATGCATCCGCCAGTTAGTTTGATCGGACCGTTGTCTCACTGCGAGCAGTCACTCGTTTAAGAGACTCGGGGCAAGCCTGGACCAGTTACATAACAATGTCGACCCGCCCTGTCTTTCAATTCCGCCCTATCATATCCAACTCTCATAAGCTCTCTTATTATTTCAATGTGCCCATTTGCTGAGGCAACATGCATGGGGCTGAAACCGTTTTCGTTTAGCGAATGCCGGTTTTCCGCTCACGATTTCCCGACAATGCAGACAAGTGATTTCCCGACAATGCGGACAAGTGTAGTGGGTTGTAGACGGAGTTCAAGGCGACTCGATTGAGCAGAAACAGATCTTCCTTCAGACCTCCAATAACGAGTGAAACGCATATATAGCTGTTTGGAACAATTTTGTTTCCATATCTACTTGAACCCTTGTCGTCTGGCAAACAAAAAAACATGCTGTATCAATTTTGTAGTGTTGGAGGGAACATTTCTATATAAATATTCTATACACATGCGGTAGAAACTGAAAGTTTCCACGAGCGTCTTAGTTTTAGGGTATAGGGAGTTAGTTTAGGGTATAGGGTTTAGGGGTTTAGGTGTAGAGGTAGAATTTAGGGATATTTGTTTCAATTTAAGATTTAGGGTTATAATTTAGGGTTTATAGGTTAAAACTTAAATCTTCACCATATTACTCTAAAAATTAAATTCTAACCTATAAACCCTAAATTATAAATTGAAACAAATATCCCTAAATTCTAAACTCTTACACCTAAACCATATACCCTAAAATTAAGGCGCGTGTAGTTTCCACCGCTTGTGTATAGAATATTAATCTATATATATATATATATATATATATTGTCCTGAGTATTCTGTACACAACTGAACTTAATTTTTCATGGAAGGAGTTCACCATCAAGCTTGTAGATGAACGAGATGACATCAATGTTCCCAACAAGGATTTAAATAGTGGTAAGGTAGCGAAATAGTAGTTGTTATATAGCGATTCTACACCATTCGAAATTGTTACCGTCGTAAATAGTGGTGTGGTACGGAGTCACACCAATAGTAGTAGTTCGAGTTCACAATTTATTGAGTAATGATCCATTACGAAAATAACATGATGCTATTTTGTTTGTTGATTCGTTACGAGAATATTTCAAAAAAAAAACATCTAATTATGATTGTAAAGATTACGCTCTTGTATTAATAAAAGTTCATAAGTTAAAAAAAAAGTGGTTTCTTTTATAATTATAATTAAGGTAAAATACACATATCATCACATAACTATTTTCACACTTTTATTTTAGTTATTCAACTTCTAAAATTTTTATTTACTAACTAAACCTCTAGATTATTCTTATTTTAGTCATTTTGAATAATTTTATTATTGTTCTACTATGACATGGCAATTATTATTACCATTAAATATAAAAATAATTTAAAATAAAAAAATAAAACCAAATTTTATATTATTACTAAAATAAAAAATCTAAAATAACATCCAAATACGACATGAAGGGTTTTTTTTTTGTTTTGATGAAAGCTAAAGTGATTACAAGTAGTATCTGTTCTAAATATACTCTCAACCATTTGACAATGAACGCTCAATCACCCTGCTGTAGCTGCTGGTGCTCGAACCCGTGACCTCTAGGAACAACAACCGTTCCCTTAACCACTGAGGCAAGTTGGTTCGTGACATGAAGAGGGGTTTTTAACGATACCTCAATTCCTATCAAAAAAATAACATCCAAATTTCAATCAATGTACCATCATATGTTTGATAGACACTTTACTATAAGGGTGTGAATTGGACAGAGAATATTCGAAAACCGCAGGATCCAAACCAATGGAATGAAAAATAACTGAAATTTTCACCCACGAAGACGGGAGAAGTTTTGTCACTGAAACTCAAATGGAGATGAGTACATCAATTGCTATATCGAGTCATTAGGATAACTGAACCATAACTATATCAATAACCGTGAGATCACAAAAAATATCCGCAAGAATCTCTGTACTTTACAAGATTTAAATATATATATATATACTTATTTATCTATATACCTTAATATATATTTTAATAAAAAAACTAACTATATATTTTTTTAAATTTATACACTCAAGTTTCTTAACATATTTTTATCTTAGTTCTTAGATATAAGCTAAAAGTCTCATCTAAATCTTCTCCAACACAATTTTCTTTCAATTTTCATCATCTCGTAACTGCTATGCTTCCAATCGAAATATCTATATTTTATATTTTAAAATGAATTAACCATTTATTTTGGTCGACAAAATAGTGATTTTGTTTAATTTTGTTGAGTATAAAATTTTCCCTGTGAGGAGGATATTAGGACAAAAAATTTTCAAAAACATTAAATGAAATACTCCAAAACCGTAAATACAAATTCTAAAGAGAGAATGCAAAATGGTCTCCGCCCACCCCTATTTCACCACCATCCATAATTTCCCCCCAAAAGCTCTCTGCACCAATCTTGTGTTACAATGAGAAACTATTGATTGCAGGCTCAACCAAGCTGAAAACTATTATTCGATCCAGGATCGCGGTTCAAACCCACTCGAGTAATCACTGACCGAACAGAATTATGAACATTTTTCTTTCTTGAAACAAACATCAGTCCATAAATAATAAATAACACTGCAAATCCTCACAAAAGCTCCAACTAATTCAACAATGGCAAAATCCAATAACTCTCGTCCGATAAAATGCAACGTTGCCGACGGAATCAGACAAAAAAATGAAATAAAATCAACGAAGTTTTAACAGATCCACAAATGAAATACGCAAAACTCGAATAATCTATGATAGCGACTTGCTCGAGCGCATAGGGCCGTGTCAACAGGTCCACCGCCCAAGCAAGCCGCGCCTTATGCGGTGAGGCTAACCAATGCTCGCAAAAAGCATGACCATTGTGGGTGGTTGGTCGGTTTCTAAACCAATTCCCATTAAAATCGGGAGACTTTTTCTTTTGTGGTAGAGGTTGATGCGCAACTTATCCATCACCACCTCGGCGCACGTTAGCCCCAACCCCACCTCACGCACACCTAAGCGGTGGCCTCATCCACCTAGATCTCAGAACCAGCCGCACACCCACCCCTACAACAACCCCGTTCACATCAAATATGGCCTCCACTCCTCTTTCTCTCCTCCCACCACCAATTCTCCACCGCCCATCATCTCTCTGTCTCTGACCTCACATGTCGAACACATCCGAACATGACCCACAACCACCTCCTATGGAACACCTGCTCGCCCTCCCGGCGCCGCCTTTATCCACAATTCTACCATCTGCCGTCACGCCTAACCCGAGGCGGCTCCCGCCGCCTTGTTGGTCTCATGACGAGACCGTTGCCTTAATCGATGCCTACCGCGACAGGTGGTACACACTTCGTCGAGGGAATCTAAAGGCGACCCATTGGCAAGAAGTGGCGGATGCGGTGGGTCAACGTTGTCCCATGGCGACGCCTCCCAAAACGGCCGTGCAGTGCCGTCATAAGATGGAGAAGCTCCGGAAGCGGTACCGGACCGAGATCCAGCGGGCTAGATCGATGCCCGTTTCGAGATTTGTTTCCTCTTGGGTTCATTTTAAGCGGATGGACGCTATGGAAAAAGGGCCTAATGTGAAACCCGATTACAAATCGGATAGCCCGGATGATGAGAACAATGAAGACGACGAGGATGACCAAGATCAAGATCAAGAGTTTTACGACTATGGGTACAAAAACGGTGGCGCTAATACGAAAAGTGCACACAAATTGTATAGAAATGGGATCGGAAACAGTGGCGGCAGTGGCAGCAGTGGAGGGTTTAGGATTAAAATCCCCACTGGAGTTAGTATAGCTCAACCAGGGCCGAGATTATATGGTGCAAATCCCAATTCCAACGCCAGCCCTCTCCATAGCAAGGATAATTTCGGTGGTTCGGCATATGGGACTAGTGTTCTGAAAGGGTTTGAGGAGACACAGGGGAAAACGGCAGCGGGTGGATCGGGGAAGAGGGAGAGAGAGTCGGTGGCGGAGATGGTTTCGGCGATAAAGGTACTGGGGGAGGGGTTCGTAAGGATGGAGCAGATGAAGATGGAGATGGCGAGGGAGATAGAGACGATGAGAATGGAGATGGAAATGAAGAGAACAGAGATGATATTGGAGTCGCAGCAGAGAATTCTCGAGGCTTTTGCCAAAGCGGTTTCGGAGAGGAAGAAGAAGATCAAAAGAATGCCCTCACCGGAGTCTTGATGAAATGATCGGATGTTTAGGGTTTATAGTGAGTTGAGTTCTTATGTTTCTGGACTAATTCTAGCTTTTGATTCTTCTAACTTTGCAATTTAGTCGCAGGAGAATTTGTAGTGTCTGATTCTAATCTTCATTTAGCCTTGGTTTGATTATTATATTCTCTCTTTCTCGGTAATATTTCCAACCCATGTAGAATTTGTAGGGTTTTTTCCCGTACTGAATAGGTTTTGTCATTCGAGTTCGAGCTCGATCCGATTCGATATTCGATTCGAATTATCAGTTCGGACATACTTACAAACAATGTTGTTCATACAGCATATTGTATTGATTTCCTCCGCTTCCTCTTCTTACCTCGTTTTGCCACGAGCTTCGGTGGTGGATTCATGGATTTCGACGCCCCTCTTAGTGGACCTCAGCGTTCTCCCGAGGCAAGCTGACTTAGACCTTCTCTTCGCTATTTTCGGTGGCATTGTTTAAAAGCCTACAACGAAAGATATCAGAAACTGATGATTAAAAGAGCGCTAACAGAATAGAAAATCCCAAATCTGATTAAAAAAAACCCTAGATTGGTCGAAAAAGATTCCAATTTGAAGATTAAAAAATCTAAAATTGCAGTTCAAACTCTAACCTTAATTATGAGAAAGAAAATCGAAAGGAGAGCAAGAATAATGATAACCAAAATAAAATTAATAATAGGTTAAAGTCTACAGCCGTGTTTGGTAAATAGAGGTTTAGACAAAAATTAGAGGTTTGACCAATCAAATATGCTAATATTGTTGTTTGGTAAACAGCGGATTGAAAGAGCAGATTGGAGTGAAACCGCTAATTTTAAAAAAGCTCGTAATAGAAGCTTTTTGAGATTAGAAGTTTGATATTAGAGTTGTAAAGATTCTTTTACCCTTATCAGTTACTAAAAATCTCAAAATAACTTAAATTAAATATTTTCTCACCCTATTTATAAGCTAATCCTATTTATTTTTTTATGCTCACATATTTATATATGTATTTAAATTTATTAATTAATTAAATTATATTAAAATAATTATATAAATAATAATTTAATATATAAATCGTTTAAAAAGGTTATATTAAAAATAATTTTATAGATCTAATTAATAATAATTAGATACAAAATATTGATAACTAATAAACTATTTAAATAAGTATTGAATATAATCATGTCCTTATATGTCATTTTGCTTGTTTAAATAATCTAACAGCTATCAGCTATCAGTTAATTTTACCAAACACTTTTATACAATCAGCTAATACAATCCGTTAGTCAAATTAACTAATGCAATCAGCTATCAGCTAATGTAATCTGCTATCCACTATCAACTATCCGCTAATTGTCAAACAAAACCTATATAATAATCACCTAACTATTGAAACTCTTCTACTTTAATCATCGAACTAATTTTTCTTCAATGATAATCACTAATATTACATTTTTTCCATACTGTTGACTTAACAGAAATAATAATATAACATATTATAGTAATATTTTTAGTTTTCTAAACTTATAAATTCATCAATTTGACAATATTATATATATAAATATATATGTTAAATTACAGTTAACAAATTATTAATATAATAAAATTAAGAATATATATTTTAATGGGTTGGGATCAACTTACACAGTGTAAAATTTTTTAAGTTTTACACGTTTTTTTTATCGTTGGATGGGGGAAATGGATGGCTGAGATTAACTCCTTACTTTTTTTCTCAAGCAATAATCTTCACATATTCTATTGTTAATCTCATACATCTGTTTCACTCATCCAACAACCTAAAAAACATGTAAAACTTAAATAATTTTACAAGGTGTAACTAGATCTTATCCCTATTTTAATAGTTTATTACTATATATTATTAAATTAATAATATATTATTATATTAACATAAGCTGTAACAAATAGGCCTCAACCAGTTATAGCCATAGGCTTCTCTTGGCCCATTATTTGAACGCATAAACTAGAATAACGGGGCAAAGATCAGCCCACAGCTACTACCGAAGACCTCCGCACCCTTATGCTCTGTTCGAGAGCCTAATAATGTTGTAAATTTTCAATTTTCGATTCAATCAATTCAGTGGAGTAAATCGTGATTTTAAATTGAACCTAATTTACTTATTTTCATTACTTATATAGTTAATCTTAACAATCGATTTTTATTAAATCAACATTAAAAAATCATTAAATTTTAGTCGTAATGTCAAAAATATGTCTCTAACGTTTGACTGGATAGTTATTTTGACACATATTCTTTTTTTTGAAGTATTTTAATCCTTGGGGGTGAATTATTAGGGTTAATTTTTTAGAATTATGGTCAAATTAAAATAAGTATAGAACTTAAGAGTGAATTATGTAATGATATCGATTTATATTAACTGCCACATCATTAACTGTTAAATTTTTAACGGCGTTAGATTAACTTATTACTTTTTTAAGTCAAGAGACTAATTTATAACTTTTAATAGTTAAAAGACACAGAAATAATTAGAGCATAATCGTGAAACCATTTATATAATTTGCCTTTAAAATGGTAAAAAAAGCAAGCGTTTTGGTAGCATTTAAGTGGGACGGTAAACGTAAAAATGGATGTTTCAATCCGACAAAACACAAGTGGAACGTACGAGAGAGAGTCCATTCAAACGGACAATTAATAAGTGTTTTTTTTTTTTTAAGTTTTAAGTCTGGTCCCGAATTTAGAGGAAATTGGTGACAAATTGTTTTCAATAATGAATACGCTGTTCATTCATGTCCACATATTCATTGCTTTTACCAAATACTAATAACTTGGTTTTTCGTCTTGTCCTTGTTTCCCATCTAATTACTTGTTTCCATTTTACTTTTTTTTCCTTGGTACAATTGGAGTTTTTAGTCCTTTAAAATATGCAAATAATAATTGATATAATTAGTGTAAATGTTGTTAAAACGGTATAATACTTTTTTACCAACGTTAAAATCTGCTAATAACATAAAAATAAACAAATTGAATCATATCAAATTGATTTAAAAGGATCAAATCATAAATTAGATACAATTGAACAAGTATATTTAATCAATTTTTTAAGCTATTCAACTTTATTTTCACATATAAGTCATGAATTCTAAATTCAGTAGGAGCACTTTATTCCTTTCGCTAGAGTTTTCCTTCCTCTATCTTTTTTTTCCTCTTCTAGAAAAGATTAAGAATATAATTTGTCAAAAAAATCAATACAGTTAAAAAGGACTAAAACCAACTCACATGAGTAATATTGTATTATTTAAATATTTCTCGAGTTTAAAATCTTGTGCATGCAAAAAAACTTTACATGCAAATTTACCACTAAAATCAAATATAAATCAAATATATAATATGAATACGTTTAAATTAGTCAAGACCAAAGTTTCACTTGCATGGCAAAACAAAACACCAAAAGGTGATATTTTGTGATTATTAAATAATTAGTTGATCTAATAAAATAAAAAACATTCGATTTTTAAAATAAAATTAGAAAGTTGAAATTTTAATATTGTGAATGGAACAAATTAAATTAGGAGGTACTGAATCTTACAACACTCAAATATAAATTAATCAAGTACGAAATCAGAACTAATTGAACAGTGGATCGAATGCTTCAAAATTCTCAGGAATACCAGAAAATTATATAAAATTTTTGAAGATTTCTCATTGATGAAAACCTGCACAATCCAATGCCACCTCTCTCCTTATAAACATCCACTCATCTCAACCATCAAATCCCAGAAAAAGAAGAAGAAAAATAATTAACAAAAAGAAAAACGAAAACACAGAATCCCATCGAAGTTTCATCTTCTTTACGATCATCTCCCTTTTCGTTTTTTCTTTCACTTTATCCACCACAAAATTGATTATCCCAAATCACTCCACTGATTAATCATCACGACACCGTAACGATCCCCGTCCGTACAGTTTTGTTGGGCGCGGAGCTCTTGGAATCCGATTTCCTCACAGATCTGCCGGATTTAAACTTGTTTTCCCTCGCTTCATCCAGCTCCATCTGCTCCTGTCTACACTCTTTGCTGCAAAACGGTGTGTTCCCTCTGAAAAACAATAAAAATAGCGAAATCTTTCATGATTTGAACACAACAAATCAAACGATTGAGATCGAAACTACAAAACGAAGAAACAACTGACCTGTACATGAAGATATCGGAATTGCGAAGCGATTTGCCGCAAACGGAGCAGGAATCGAGGTAATGGGCCTCGTAGTTATCTGGGCAACCGGAGTAATAGTAAGCCGACATGATTTCAACTGTTTAAATATAAAAGTAGAAGAAATTTGAAGAAGACGGTGGCCGGAAAGGAGATTACGGTTTGTTTTGAATGGGGGAGAGGGCAGGTTAAAGCTTGGAATGTATTTATAAAGCAAATGGTGCTTACAACTTAGAGCTTTTTTTAAAAGGGGGAAAAGCTTTCACTTGGTGCAATCAAGTGAGGCACGGTCTATTGTAAGAGTAAAGAATAGTAGGTAGAAGTATTGTATAAGTCCTCGTACTATATTATAACTTATATTTTGATCAATTTATTTTTAAAATAAGTAAAACGCAGTAGTTGCATCTAACTTACCTGATATCTGACTTATTAGTCGACTAAGCTGAATAAGGTAATATAGAAATTTATTGTGTGAGACGACTATTTCAATCCAGTTCGTTACATACACAACGCCAAGATTAAAAGACTCAGTCTTGCTTTAATTTTTGAGATCTAGTGTTCTATCCCACAATTACATTAGGTTGAATAAATATATGACATGATATTTTAAATGGTAAATATATATTGATACTTGAAATTTGATTTGGTACTTATATTTTTTCTTTCATGTCCAATTAGGTATATAAATAGGGGCGATACTATTAAGGGTCGGGGTTTAAGTTAAACTACCACGGGTCATTTAATTATGAGTAAAGTTACATTAGGTCATTTAATTTTTAAAAATTATATTTGAGTCACTTAAAAATGGGTAATGTCATATTTGGATCATTCAATTATGGGTAAAGTTACATTTGATTCACCCTTCATATTTAAAAAAAATGCATTTTGGTCAATCCTTAAATGTTCGAACTTTTGATAACCTTTGTCTTTAAAACTCGGAAGAACTTTCACGATATCACATTTACCTCTTTAAAACGTTATATTTGTAACACCCGGGTTTAGGGGTTAGGTGAAAATAATATTTTAATATTATTTGGGCTCGGTTTTATACTCTAAATAATATTTCGAGTTTGTTTTCAAAATTTATTAATTTTGAGTTGACCATGTTTTAAGATTAAACCCATTTAGCCATGGATTTTATACTATTGAAATTTTCCTTATTCATTAAGGGCAAAAGGGTCATTGGGCTTTTAAAATAAAACAAAACAAATAAAAACCCAAAATTTCACTCATCTTCTCCCTCCCTCCACAAAACTCACGACAAACTCTCCCCACCATTGAAGAACACTGTTCCATCACCTCTCTTCTTCATTTCAACTCCGTTTTGAAAGGTAATGGTATTTTTGACTTCCCCTCACCTCCCTCTCCATGAAAGTACCATTCATTTTCGTTTTCATGAAGTTTTTAGAAAATGGAAGTTTTAAATATTTTGATTAAAAATGAGATCTTTATGTGGATAAATGAAATGTTTGGATTTAATATGTTTAGTTATGATGTATATAGGTCAAATGGTATGTCATATGTGAATTTCAAATGATTTTAAGCAATTTTCGGATTTGGGTTTCTATGGGGGTTTTGGAGGGTTTTAAAGTGGTTTTTGGGGTTGGTTAATGTTGGATTTTGGGGGCTGTTGGTAGTATGATATGTGAGGGTTGCTTTGGGTGTGTTTGGTGGTTGTTTGGATGCTTGAAATGGAAGATTTCAGTGGGTTTTAGGGGCTGCTCGGAAATTCTGTTTTGGGGTTGATTTTAAGTGTTGAATGCTTGCTAATGTTAATCCGGGTTGGTTCCGATGATGAGTTATTGATTTCGGATGTTTTGTTTGTGTTTGAGATTGATTAGAATCGAGTTTGGGCATCGGTGAAGCATCGGAAGTGAATCCGGGAAGTTGAAGGTTGTTGCTTGCTTGGTCTTGAGCTTGGAAGCTTAGGTGAGTGGTTAATGATTTTAAATGGTTTAGAAATAGTTGGTTCGAGTATATGAACTAGGTTGGGCTTGGTAGACCCACCTAGAGTTAGGATCAGGGTGGTAGCCTAATCCTAAGCTTGATCTAGAGCCTTTGGATGAACTCATTTATATGGTTGTGTATGTCTCGTATGAAATGTGATATGAATGCTTATGTATATTGTGTTATACACGTGAGATGAGACATGAATAATGATGCTTGAGACATGCATGATGATGGTTGTTGGTGAGTACGTGCTAAGCACGGAATTGATTGAAATGAGTAAATGTTGGCACTAGTATACTTGAATACAAATGATCGATCATTAGGATGTTAGTGTGTACACATGAGTCAAAAGTCGCGCGTAGCCTTGGTGGCGTTGAGTCACCAAGGAGGAGTATGGGTACGCCCGGAAATTGTATTTAAATATAGTCGGTGATGAGTGGAATCCCATCGACGGGGCGTGAGGATGAGTGGAATCCCCTCCGCGAGACCGGTGATGAGTGTAATCCCACCGTCAGGTAATGGTTGTGTTCTTGGATGTGAGTTCCAACGGTTATCCGCGTATTTGAGTCATAGCTAGGTGCCAATGTTGATTGATAATTGTATCAATGTGTTGTGATAAATGATCCTTATTTGGATGTTTGATGTGGCTACTTATGTTGAGGAATTTAGAGCTTGATGATCATGACACTTACTTGTATATATTGCTCATGCATCTTATCTTGTGGCTCTTGTGGATCCTTGGTATGTTTGTAAAATGCCTTGGCTAGATCGTGCTCGGACCCTGCAATGTTGAGGTTTGTTTTTAGAGCTTTCCCTCACTAAGCATTATTGCTTACGCTCTCTTTGTTCAACATTGCAGATCCTTAGTTCGTGGGTTACTTGCGCAAGTGGAAGGCTCCAAGTGTGGTTGTTAGCCTTGAGTGCTTCAAGTATGGATTTTTAATGTTTGGATATGTAATAGTTTGAGCAATGGGACATGTATTGTTTTGTTGGATAGTTGTAGGTTGTTAGGAGCATGTTTAGACTCCTTGATGCCTTGCTTTTGTATGGTTTGTATTGCCATGATGAATGTTAACTCATGCCTAAATTTCTCTTTTGAATGTTGGCCTTATGCCTAAGAGGTTACCTTTATGCTTGAATGATGTTGTGTGAATGCATGCCTATGATGTCTTGCCTTAGTGTTTAGACTTGTTTTTGTCTTGTTGAAGCATGTTAAAATAGCTGGGTTGCCTTAAGTTTATATGTGATGGTGTTGTAGTGTGTTTTGGTGGTGTTTTGGGCACCCTAGTGCCTTAAAACAGCCAAAACGAGTCTGCAGACATGGGGCGTTTCGGAACGGGCCATCTTGTTTCGGAACGGTCCCTTTGCATTTGGCCTGCCGTTTCGAAACGGATGGGGGGTCGTTTCGGAACATTTTTGCTACTGGAATTTCGAGAAATTGATGAGATAAAGGCGTTCCGAAACGGGCCTCTGATGTTTCGAAACGGTCAAATCTCGTTGACCACGAGAAATTGACCGTCAAGGTCGTTCCGATACGGGTCACCCCTGTTTCGGAACGGTCACCTTATGGTTGACCCTGGCCTGTTGACTTAGTCAAGGCGTTTCGGAACACCCTAAGGGCGTTTCGAAACGGCCTGCTGTAAAGGGCTAAAATGAGCTGTTTGATGTGTTCGTTGGTCGGTGTATGCTTCAATGTTTGTATTTTCCCGCTGCTGTGCTTCACATAGGTTTTAATTGTGCCTATAGACAAGATATAATAAAAAGAAAATTTTAGGGTCGTTAACCGAGGGGAAACCTTCACGGGTTTCGCTTCGGTTTTCCCCGTGTGGCCCACTTGGACCGGTCATCCGACCAGCCCGGGACGAGGGGGTTACAATATTTAACAAGAAAAATGGTTGATCCCGAATTTCTTTACTCATCCCTTTATCAATTCAACTTTTTTTTTCATTTTTACCAATTGGGATTATTATTATTTTCTATTTTTTTTTCAAGTAAGAAGATTTCTTTAATAAAATAATTTTTTAATGCTATTTAGTTTATTGTAATCAAATTAATTGTCTAAAAATATATAAAGCCTTTAATCTCTAAATAAGGTAAATAGATGAACCACCAAATTTAAATTTATGGATCCGCCTTGTATATAAACTTATTTTTTATATATACAAATAGCACTTTAAAACCAACTTGATATATTCTTTTTTTTATTAATTTCACACAGTTTAATGAATTATACCTCACAAAATTAACAGTTCTTCTCTCAACTCAACTACTATAAAAATGATCAGTTTATTCGTTTTTCCAATATAGATGACCGATCTACTCATTTCAAAAATACACAGATAAAAAAATTGTAAATTTACAGGGACCTGTACTGTACTTTTACCAAACCCAAATTGACAATGACAGGTGTTGGACTCTGACTGATGATGTTGCGAAAGTAAGTGGTTTTAAGATACGCTTTCGCAAATCCGAGGGCGGTATTCGAGATCAAAAGCAGTATTATAAAATAGTTGATAATCGATACGCTGTATCTTCTACTTTCTGCCAAAGCTAATTATATTTATTTTTTTAATTAAAGTTGTGGTTTTAACGAGAATCGAATAATTCCCTTTTTCTAAAATATTTTATAAGATCAGTCAGTCCAATAATGTTGGGGTTTTATGGTACATGATTGAGTTCTTTTCAGCCGTTGGATTATAAATTCAACAAGTGTTTCGTTAGCAGATTTGTTTATTGACTGATTACAGAGTTTAGAGTTTAATTAAATGGTGATTACGTTCCCAATGGGATATTGTATTGCTTTTTCGAGTCACCGTGAGATCCTTCATTACATTAATTCGTGTAATTAATTAATAATTGTGTTGCTTTGTGGTTAAGTTATTGGATTTTCGAGTTGTGTTGGCTTCTTTTTTATTGTTACTTGCAATTTCAATGTGTATCGGGAAAACACGTGTTACAATCAACGAGACCGAGGCAGAAGATTGTCTTTGATTATGTTGACATTATATTCTTGGCTTAAATGAAAAATAATTGTTTAAAGTATTTTTCTTTTAAATTTTAAGTGTTTAATTTTTTTTTTAAAATAAGTGTTTAAAATTTTAACCGTTATAAGTTTTAGTGTTTAAAGTTTACAATGTTATAATTTTAGGTTTATGACTGTTAAAAGGTGCTAAAAAATTGTTAATCAATCAATGCTTGGCACGTGACATTTTTTTTACAAAATTAAAAGCTTAAAATAATTTTTATTAAAAAATTGATTCTTTTTATAAAATCTTGAATTTTTTGCAAAATTTATAAAACAGCCCCAATTTTTTAAAATTTTCAAAACCTGAAATTTTAGATCGTCATCGCTTCCACCGCTGATCGTCGCGCCTGAAGACATCTTTTTGGTCGTCGGAATTAGACGGTCATTTCTCCCAACACGACATCACCAAAAACATCGAAAGTCGTGCTAGTCAAACGTCGATTTCACGTTCAACGTTCGGTTGACATACCATTCGGCGTTTTTCAGCGACGACGTGCTGGTAGAAATGACTGACTAAGTCTGAGGACCAAAGAGATGTGCTCAGGCCTGGCGATTGTCGGTGATTTGGGGCTTGGAATTTTTTAGGGATTTGAGGATTATTTTGTAGAAATTGTAATTTTTCGAGATTTTATGAAAATTAAATTTTTTGGGGTTTTTTCTTAAAAAAACAAATTAGTGTCGCGTGTCAAAGCATTGACTGGTTAACAAAATTTTTAACACCCCTTAACGGCCAGACACCTAAAATTGCAACGATTGAAACTTTGAACACTTATTTTTTATTAAAAAAATTAGACACCTAAAATTTAAAATAGGTTTACTTTGAGCACCTATTTTTCATTTAGGCCTATATTCTTTGATCTTTCACATTCATTTTGGGATAAATTACGTTGGCAGTTAATGAACTTTTAGAACACTTTTTATTTTGGTAAATGAAATTGAAAAAAAAACCATTATAGTAATTAAACTTTTAATTCACATTTTTATGGTCACAGTCATTAATTACCGTTAAAAAATATTGAAGTGTTGATTTTTTTCTTCAAATTTATGACTATTGTCAAGGCTAAAATTATGATAGACGAAGCGGCCGTCGGTCAATTTCAATGGTGGGAATGATATATTTTTGCTATAAGATTAACATAGTTTAGTCTTGAATTGATCCGACAATTAATAATGTTGAATCAAAACTTAAAATCTCAATTGAAACTAAAAAAAAATAAAACTTTTCGACTTGTTATTCTTAATTGTCGAATCAATTTGAAAACTTGACTATATTGGTCTTTTGACTAAACAAACCCTTCCCGATGTTAAGATTGATCGGTGGTGACGTAAAATTTAACGGGTCGAATACTCGACTAAAATTTTTAAAAATTGAAAAAAAAAAATTTGTTTGTTTTGAATGGGTCGACAAGATGAATATCTCGAGTCAGATATTTTTTAACATCCCTTGGATATGTGATTCTTTTGATTTCTTTCCTACAAAATCAATGACTAATGTTCATACTTAGGGATGGTGGTTGTTTTTCTCAAGAATGTGATATGTAAAGTTTGAACTTAAACTATTTATTTGAAAGTTTAATGTTTTATCACTTCATCTAATATTTATCGATAATATCTTAATATTTTAAATATGATAAAAATATTTAATGATCGAATATACATAATTATGTATAATATACATTGACAATTAAAATTGAGGAGTTATCGATCAGTGCTACAATAAACGAGATAACATTATTAAAACGATAGACGTGATGAGATTCATTAATTAGTTTAGTGATTAAAGATATTTATATTATTATAGATAAAAAATATTTATATTATCTATTTTATGCGGATTCGAATTTTAATATTTATCTTTGAAAAGTAAAAAAATATTTAACCAATTTAAAAAGGGACATGGATGATAATGTAAGCAAGTGTAATTATATTACGTATAAACCGTTCAGTATGTACTTCTTAATTACGGAAGGATTAAATGGGATAATGACGGAAGAAAACAATATTTTATCTCCCATTTTCCCCTTTTCTAATATCATAATTTTATTAATGGGTGCTTTTAAGGGTACTTTATGTATATTATGTTTGTCCGATGCACCAGCCGAGTAAAGTTACCAACGGAAACAGAGTTGGTTTAAGTGGTAAACAGTTTAGTATTGTTTAAGCAAGATTTTGGGTTTGAGGCGTTGTATATGCAAAAAATATCTAGTAAGAAACTCAACCACCAAAATCAAGTGTGCGACATAGATCGGTCCGAATTAATCAAAGAAATGCCCTGAAAACTGAAAAGACAACAAAAATATATTCAAATAATCTTCTAAATATATATCATAAATTAGGTATGATGCATTTCTTTTGGCCCACATATATGATGCATGTTAACATCGAATAATATTTTTTATTAGCATTATAATGTATCATATTCTTATTTTACACATATATATTTTAAGAAATAATATATTAATAAAAATGCGTTCAATAATCAAAAGAATCTTGCATTGGAATTCGAATTCAATTTCAGAACAATTTTTGTATGAAAAAAGAAATTGTGCATATAAAATAATAAGCAAAGGGAGAATTATGTGGGCGCTCCCTGAATTCTTCAGTAGTCTAAGGACCACTTGTTGTTTTTGCCTTTTTGGTTCATTTTAAAATTTTTAAATGATTTAAAGTTAATTAAAAAGTTATAACTGTACATAAATATTTTTAACCATTTGACAATGCGCATACGCCTTATAAACAAGATAATTTAAATTTACATCTTTTAAAATGATAATCATCTAATTTTTTTTTTCGTGACAATTGTATGGTTCTCGTTTTAATTTGTTTTATAACACAAATTTCCCCAATATAGGGATTGAGAATTCCGTAGGGTCCACGACCAGTAAAACAAAAAACACTTGGAGCTGAGTAGACGTAGGGCCCTCCCACCTCAGTGGAACAAAACCCGACAAAAAACATCGGAGAATTAGGTCCCACCTGACTCATCACCCCGCTGGCTTTATCACCTTGACTATTTTACCCAATTATTCCTTTTTTTTTGAATTATTTACATTTTTGGCACACAAATAAAATTATTTTTAAATCTAACAATCGTTGTACGAATTCGCTTAACTGATAGGCTTAATAGTTAAAAAGGTATCAAACCTATACTTTTTTTTTAATTTGGTGCCTAAAGTTTTTGGGTCACTTTGGCGCTTAACGTTTCATTTCGTAACTTAAATTAAATATTTTTGTCAATGTCAGTTAAATTTTTTCGTTAACCAATTATAACATGACATGTTGCTTATTTTATATATGTATTTAATTTTTGAATTACTTAAATATTATATACTTCTTAAAGCCCCAAAATTTTAATTTCTTTCTAATAAACCTTCAAATCACATCTCTATCACATTCGGCATCCCTCACACGTCGGCGGTTGACTGTTCACCACCCAAGTACCAGTCTCCATCACGTTCGGCATCCCTCACACGTCGGCGGTTGACTGTTCACCACCCAAGTATCATGTACCTTACCGTTCAACATCCCACACGTCGGTGGTTCACCGTTCACCACTCAAGCGTCAGGTACCTCACCGTTCAATATCGCCCACCTTCTAGTTGTCGATTAGAAGCCCAACTTGTCTTTTTTTTCTTCATTTTTGAATGTTCGTCAACGAAGTAATCGGCGATTCATTCGCCGATTTTCAACAACAGAATCATGTGACTTTTGGTCGTGGGGGACGACGAAGACAAGAGTGGCCGATTGTAGGAGGGGAGAAAATTAGGGATATAGAGTTTGGATTTGAGGATTTTTAGAAAAAGTAAAGATTTTGAGTTTTTTTAATATTTTTTTTTATTTTTAGAAAAACAAACAATTAAAGAAAATATTAGAATATGCCACATGTCGTATTTTTATCGGATAACGAAAATATTTTAGCGTATGTAAAAAAAAAATCTGAGTTATGCAATAAAACGTTAGGCACCAAATTAACGCAAAAAATGTTAAACACTAACATAAAATACAAGGTATAGGTGGAATACCTTTATAACTATTAAACTTAACTGATATAACAAGTTTTAAAATTTTTATTTTTTTAATAGTACTCATCATACCGGTCAATCTATTCTGGCATGAGTGTTACATCCATTTTTTCGGGGGTCTAAATAAAATTAAAAAAATAGACGCCTCACCTTAATGTCATTGTCGTCCGGGACCCACCCATAACCCATCCAAATTCCAGACGAATACCTTTTTCATTTGCCCCCGGGTACGTGCGTCCCGGCGGGACTGCCAGCGCACCACCCATATAATTATTTATGTTCTGCCCATTCTACGTGGCAGCTACACAGAAAAACGATACCGAGTAATTGGAGAGCGGTCACGACTTTTTTTTTCAGGCCACTGAGTTGAATGGGTGGTGGAACCAATTATTGATGGTGTGGACCGGTAGCACGTGCTTGTTCCCCCTAATGTTGGAGCTCGGCCGGGCTATGTGGTGTTTAAAACTGAGTGGCGAGTTTTTATAATATTCGACTCGAGTGGGTCCAGATGTTATTACGTCTTTTACCCAGGCTTCCAACTTCTGGGCTAACCAAAACAAACAAATTAACACCACCAGTGATTTTAAAAAGATGGATAAGGGTTTGGAAAAAAGAGCATACAACTTTCAAATCAAATTGCCAGGTCGGATTTAGAGATCAGATAATCATTATAATATTAAATAATATTTCATCATTTTAACTACCTATATTCGACCCAAATTTCGTAAAACCTAAAATTTTAAATATTCGACCTTACTTAAAGATTTAATGTTTCATCCCAACAAGTGATTGTTGATAATAATTAATAACGAATGGTAGTTCATAAATATAAAGATTTTGTGTTTTATGTGACACTTTAATAAGGACTTGGTTTTCTTTTAAGAAAGTTTATTTTTTTTTTTCAATTTATAAAAAGGACAATTATCCTTTATAATATCAATTTAACATAAAATAAAGTCGATCTGATTTAATTTCAATTCTCTTATTGGATTTTTTTTTAATCTGGAAATTGCGTTCCATGGTCACATCTGAGAAACAACTTTTTTGTTTCTGTGGGCGGATGTCCCTTGAATTAATCTCAAACAAAACTATGTGCCTTTTCCATCATTTCAACTTTAATGTATTGGATAACTATAAAGGACCAGTTCAATAATAGACGTGACCGATTATCAATTGATTTAATGACATGAAAGTTTAATTCCTTTAAACAATTTTTAAAATTTAAATCCTGAATTTTTAAATGAAAGAATTTAATAAAAAAATCAGCTCATAATGTTACTTTCATTCGACCCAAATTTTAAAATAAAAATCCAACCCAATAAACCATTGTCCCTAAATTCTAAACCCTTAAACCCTACACCCTAAACTAATTCATTAAACCCTAAAACTAAGACGCTTGTGAAAATTAAAAGTTTCCACCGCCAGTGTATTGGATATAAATCCTTAATTAATTATGTCACCAAGTATACTTTCAATAAAGAAAAAAACCCACTGCTACAACACAAAATAAAATATAATACCTTTCTATTGTGGTTGCTGGAGTGACGATGATACTTATATATTATGAAACATAAAAGTACGAACGTTTTCAAGCTCCAAGCTTTACATATCTTATGTTAACTTACGTGTGATCTGTGGACTACAATAAGCAGCATGTCACATAATACATTCTTATATTATTACTAAAATATCAGTGCTAAGATCTAATGGTGTGATTCTCTGTTATATTTAATTCCCTTTGCTGCTACCTCGGGTTATCGAGATTCGAATCTTCGACCTAATATCAATCAAGACTATAAAATAACTTAAACTTCTCGAATCAAAATCTCCAGTTTTCTCTTTATTAACAAAGTAGAATCTCTTTAGATATTGGTTCAGTTTTCAACATAGAAATAAATAGAACTATATATATTCATAATAACATCAGCATCCATGAGATTGATATAAAGGAAGAGACTAACCAATGAGCATAATGGCAAGTTGGCAACCTGACACTTTTAGCCTGTGAGAGCTGAGTTGAGTGCACTATGAACATCGATTCCGATTTGTGCTTCAGCTTTCTCCAAATCAGTTGTGGCTGAGCTCAGCTTCTGGGTGAACTCCGCAAGCCCTTTCTGAACAAGGTTGGCATCGATTTGATCGAGTGGGACGGCCTCAACAGCAATTATATCTGCAAATGAGTTGGCATGGATGAAAACAAAACCGCTGCTGATGAAATACTTTGTAGTTTCGTTTCCTTTGTGCACTGACAGCACACCGGGCTTCAGTTCCGTGATTGTTGCTACGTGTCCTGGAAGAACACCCATCTGTCCGGTTGTGGCTGGTACTATAACCATGTCAACCTGGAAACAGGGATCACTTAAATCATAACATATAGTCTATGGTTTTAGACATTATTATTTTCTTCTCACCCACTTCCTTTATTGGACCATAATCACAGCAACACCATGAAAAGTTGCATTCATGTTTCAATCTACACAGGCTCGACATTCGTGGGACAACCTACCCCTGCCAAACCCATACTGAAAATAAAAAAGAGCAGAACACAAATAACACATACACCTCTCTCTCTCTCTCTCTCTCTCTCTCTCTCATTGTTTCCATTTCTTACCAATCAAAAGGGACTCTAGGGAAAGCATAGTACAGTATTGTAACCAGAGATGAAACCAGGACGAAACCATTTTTGGGGAGGGGGCAAATATAAATAGTAAAAAAATGGGGCATCAAAGTCTAATTGTTAAGCCATCAATTTAAAATCCAAAAATCAGGGTTCGGGGTCTAATTGGCCTAGATTTGAAATTGACGAGGGCCTAAGTATTTAAACCAACAAATGGGAGACAAGGCTTAATTTGTCTTATTTTGAGATTATCAAGGACCTAACAAATATTTAAACAGAAAAATGGGGTCAAGGCTTAATTTATTTAGCTTCAAAACTACAAGGAACCTAAGAAGTAATTAAACTCAAAGACTTTGGGGGAGGCTTAATTTGTTTAATATCAAAATTACCATGGACCTAAGAAGTATTTGAACCCAAAAATTTTGGGGGTGGAGGAGGGAAGGCCCCTCTCACCCTCCAAGTAGCTCCGTCCTTAACTGTAGCTTTACTTCATTATGTTGTCCATAGCTCAAACATGGCTAAAGAGCATGAAAAAGTAGTCACCACACTTATTCTTCACTGAATGGTTGGGTGCGGGGAGAACAGAGAAAGAATGCTGTAATGTCAGTCGGTCAGATTTAGATGCAAATCGAGGAGATTCCTTAATGGCCTTTATGTTGGAACCTTTTGAGAAAAATATAGTTGGAAATGGAAGAAGAATGATTGAAAAACAGTAACTTTAGTCACAACAAAGATTAGCAAACTTGATCCAATATCAGCATTGGCACGGTTTTTTTATGGAACATAAATAAGTGATAGATTCACAATTGGTTTGATAGTTAGGGTGCAATCATTTTGAGTTGCACACCTCCACTTCACAAAATCAATCTATAATCATAAAAGCTGAAAATAATAGTCTTTGTGCAACTTATGAGGGGTTCCATTCAATAGTTTTGACAATAAATTAAATTAAAAACAAATATTCTTAACATAATTAAGAATATTAAGGAACTAATATGATAACAGATAGGTTTCATCATATTAAATACAACCCTTCACTCTCGTTGCAATGACCCTTACCAATGTCACCACATTTATAATGACCATTAGTAAAGAAGTCACAACCTAACAAGAATGTGATATGACTTTAACTCCTAACTCTAAAACGAGTACCCAAATTGGCATGGACAAGCAAGAAACAACAAATACTAAAAAATATCTTACGATGATACTATACCAGAAACTGAATATTTTTGGTGCTGTTGTCTCTGAATTAGTTACAGCTTACAAGTATCCAGCTAAAGTCAATCAAGCTTTCGAAACAAAATATGTTGTTTAAATGAGGGAATGCCAAGAAAGTTCTTAACAATGAAGATAGGAATTGCCGTTGGTAGAGTATAAAGCAAATGTTAATCAAAATACAACCCCTCACTCTCTTTGTAATGACCATTATCTACGTTCACCGCGTTTCTAATGACCATTTGGAAGGGAGTCGCTACCAAATATGCATTGATATGACTTTAACTCCTAGCTCTAAAAGGAGTACCTGAATAAGCATGGAAAAGCAAGAAACAACAAATACTAAAAAATCTCTCAAGAGATATTTCTGTGGGATAAATGGTGATGCAGGCGCAAGCTATGAGGTGTCAAGTAATAACTTTCTGGAAAGTCTAGCATGCATCATCAGCAAGGCAACGTGAAGAAGCCCGTGAAGTTACAAAATTAGAGAAGAAACTCTAAATTGCTGAGCAACACTACAAATTTAGGTTCAGAATCTGTACCCGAATGCCCGGTTAGCAGAAATTGCTATTTCTTAAACGATTTTTGAATTGGTTAATACCATGTCAATCAAGGAGAATTAGCAATACAATTCGGTAAGACTACCGATCCCATTAACATATAATTGTTTGTAAAATTATCAAGTAAAACCAACAATTCACAAAGTTCGATTTTTTTACTTAGAAATTAGAATTACGTATCTATATAAACACACAAACTTTCCAAAACAAAAAGAAATCCAACAAATCGTATTTAGTTCCTACTACCCTATTGAATTAGGTTTTAAATAAGTAGCCATTTGCATTCTAAAGAGTAAATATTCAAAATTTGCAGTAATGTGGAACAATTGGAGACTTATTCAGGTTATCACCATTACAAAATACGAACTGAAATTACCAAAAAAAAGGGGGCTGATGTCCTTTGCCTTATTACCATTCTCTATCTCCAACCTTACTTAACCATTAGCTATGAAAACAAAAAGAAAATCTCCTAAACAGAAATCAAAACAACAAAAAGAAAAAAGAAAACCCAAAAATGTTACCTCTTTGGTGGTCAACTCAGAAGCATAAGGGAGAACGAAATTGACAGTGAGCTTGGAGGGAATGGAGGAAGGGGTAGCGGGGCGAGGCTGCATGAAAGAGAGAGGAGTCTTGGGAGGATCCATGTTGGGCATCACTTTGTTCCACGCCTCCACGAACGTGGAATCGGCGGTCTGAGCCGCCGGCAGATCAGTGGAGAAGGATCGAGCCCTCGCGGCTGCTACGGGTCGGGCCAAGAGCCCCATTGCTCGACGCAACATTCTCGGAAGGGTTTGGGGTGGTTCGCTCGGCTATCGCAAGGTCGGAGACGGGGAATGTGGGGGGTTTTCGACTCTCTTTTTCTTCACTCCTTTTCTCGGTAAACAAACAGTGATTGCAAAGTGTAAAATACTTGGTTTTGAAGTTCGTCTTCGATTTTGGGCTAAAAATATGTTTTTTTGAATTACCAAATGGGCTGAAACTGGGCCATCCCACCGATATATATGCATAAAGGTAGGGTTTTTGCTGTGTATTTGCAGTAACGAGAAGTCCCTCATTCCTCAGCCATGGCGGAACAGGTCTACATTTCCCGCTTTCTTTCCTTTTTTCTCTGTATTATGTTCATATGTTGACGCCGCTTTGATCTTTCTTTTACATTTTGTATATTAGACGGAGAAGGCTTTCCTTAAACAGCCAAAGGTCTTCTTAAGGTAAAACCAGCTTCTTCTTACGATATTCATTCTTTTAATTATCATTTCCGGACCAGTATAATTCATTCTAGCATTCTTCTCTCAGTTCTAAGAAATCTGGGAAAGGAAAGAGACCAGGAAAGGGCGGGAATCGGTTCTGGAAAAGCATTGGTTTAGGGTTTAAGACGCCCAGAGAGGCCATTGAAGGTTTCTTTTACATTCTTTACAATTTTACTAGTTTTCATCTGGAAGTTGTTTTAGGGTAGGTTGCTTTTATTGATGTATAGGGTTGAAACTAGGATTAAACCATGGGGGCCAATTTGTTTAATTTCAAAATTGAGAAGTATTTAACTAAAAAAAATGGGGACTAGTGTTTAATTTGTCTAATTTCAAAGTTGTAGGGACTTCAAACGTAATTAAACAAGAGAAGTTGGAGGCCAGGCTTAATATTATTGATTTCAAAACTATTAAGGGCTTAAAAGAGTAATTGAAATGTTTGGTCAAATGCTCAATCTGGGACTAAAACTTTGACACCCTAAGTCAATCAGGTTATGAAACCTTTCAGACCTTAATTGACCAAGGTTTAGTCTTTAGTGGACCATTTTACTCCAAAAGTCTTTGCTCGAGCAGGTTCGAAAAGGTTTGGCACATGATCGGGAACTTTGAAAGGTTTCATCTTTACACTCTGGGTTTCTAACGTTTAGGTCCAAATTGAGCATTTAGCATTTAGCCTTTATGTTATATGCTTCCTGACCAAATTGTAGAACCATGTGGACCTGTGGTATCCAAAACTTTTACGGATGTCTTGGATTTGCCATTGCTGCATTTTTTATTTTACTACTTCATTCTTGTATTTCATGTGCATGTCCGCTTCTCGAACTTTTTTACAATTCGATTTGTGGAGACTTATGTTGGAGGTTTTACTGTTGGTCAGGAACATATATTGATAAGAAATGCCCATTTACCGGTACTGTTTCTATCAGAGGTCGTATCCTTGCTGGCACTTGCCATAGTGCGAAAATGGTGAGGACCATTATTGTCCGAAGGAACTACCTTCACTTCATCAAGAAATACCAAAGGCAAGATATCCTTTTTATTTTAACTGTCTTTATTAATTTGCTAGATATGTTGGTTTATATTATTTGCAGAAGATTGTGATTCACATATATGGAATAGTCTCATGCATGTCATCTAACATTGTGTCTCGATTTTTTTCCAGATACGAAAAGCGACACTCTAATATCCCAGCTCATATATCCCCGTGCTTTCGTGTTAAAGAAGGAGATCATGTTATAATCGGGCAATGCAGGTTTGTTGTTTGATTTCATTTTATCCTTTGCATATATATTGTCTCCATTGTGCCCTCAACCTCCCCAGTCTACTGCTTCCACCCACACAACAAGATTGTTACAAACCACTATATTAATTTATCAATAAACTTTGCAGGCCGATATCGAAGACAGTGAGGTTCAATGTCTTAAAGGTCGTTCCAGCCGGGTCTTCCGGTGGTGGGAAGAAGGCTTTTGCCGCCATGTGAGAGGTTAGGCTTTTGAAATGTTAGAATTGTCGTGTTGGTGTATTCGGTATATGAACTTCGTGTTGGTTTTGGTTTAATTGATGGAAAACATGATTTGTAGGGTGGAAATCCTATTGTTACAATTTAGAGGAACTCTTCATGTTGTGCCTTTTGAATTCTTAAATGAATTGAATTGTTTGTCAAAAAAATGAATGGAATTGTTTGTGTAGTGAAGAAAATGAGCAACTGACTAATTTGGATCGAATTTTGTAGAGTTTTGAGCAACACTCTTAATTCAATTTGTTTTATTTACAAGGTCATGACTCAAATCTCCGACTTTAGGGATCTAGTGTCATTCAAAAAATCCAACAACCCATTGACTGTAATTTTAAGTCAACGTGGGTTTGATTTATAATCTTCCCCTGTTGAAACTACAAGTATGCATTTTCCATTCATGATCAGTTAATTTGAAATTTTCAAAAAAGGAGGCTGGAAAAGATGCGTAAAATGACAAAGGAAATACAAACAGTACTGTAATTTTCCACACGAGAAGAAGAAGATAAGTGCATCATTATAAAATGACAAAGTCCTCATAAATGTAAAGAAATGGTTCCACAACCAGAAATTTCTTGGTTTTATAGTATTTTGCCTAAATAAATTACCTACTTTACAATGTAGGTACATATTATATTACAGAAAATCTTGACATTTCTTCCACGGCCAACCAAATTATTATATATTAAACAAAGGGGAAAAAGCATCCCTACATTGCCTTATCAACTTGATTGTTTGGTCCAAAGTCCGAATCAACCCACAAATACATCTAGAATTCCACAGAACAATCCAAGTTTATAGAAATCTTCTTTTATGTTTATATTTGATGGGTTGTAAACTAAGGATAACTCTTTAACGTTTTTTTTAACGTTTTTTTTTGTGTGCAATTATGAAGTTTTAAATATGTGACTTAGGAACATCAAATTATTTACTATATAACATACTTTGATTATAAAAGGATAAACAACTCCATTGATCACTAAATTGTTCATGTTTTTTTGTTATGACAACTAAACTATTATTTTTTTTCTTCAAAATTGTCACATTATGTTTTTTTCTTCTTATTTTGGTCATTCGCTGTTAAAAAACTCAAAAAACAATAGTTTGGTGACCAAAACAAAAAAAACAATAGATTAGTGACAAAAATAAGAAAAAAAAGAGTAACATTACTGACCGAAACAAGAAAAAAGTATCATTAGTGACGGTTTTGACCAAGATAATAGTTTCGTGACCAAAACAATAAAGCGATAATAATTTAATGACCAATGATATTGTTTACCCATTATAAAATGGTTATAGAAATCTACTTGCAATAAAAAAAATGCAAAGAGAGTAAGAGGTATAAATCAAAACACAGAGGGACCAAAGAAGAAGGATTCCAAGGGGACATTCTAAGAGTGCAAAGAAAGCAAAGTAAGAAGAGAATGAGAAGGTTAAAATCTACCCTTCTTTTCCCTTTCTTTCTTTATTTCAACACTGGTCAAGTATTAAAAGCTCTGAAAAAAGCCTTAAATGAGATGGATAGAAAGTTTAATGTTTTCTGATGCAAAACAGGGCGTTGTGCTGTCCAAAACATGTCCGTCCTCACACAACACCACTTGTACCTCTTCTTCAATTCACATAACACCACGGTCGTTACTTGTTCGATCCGGCAAGGCCACCCCTGCCGTTGTAGGTGAGCTAAAATCACCCCACTCAAATTTGGTAAGAAAAACGGATACGAAAAAGATTAAGGATTAAAGATTAAAGATTCGAACCGCTTTCCCTAGCGGCTCCTCTCTCAAAATTGTTTCAATTCTAGCCGCTTTTTCTTTTGTTCAATCGTTTTAATCGGTGGTCGGCAATCAATCTTCGTATTGGTTGTCGACCACCTATTTTATCAATTTTTTTGTTTTTATTTCAATAAGAATCTCTGCTTTTGTAGCACGCTCTTTCTCTGTCCTAGTGACAAGCTTCTTCTTCTGTCTTTGTGACATGTTTTTGTTTTGTTTTTTGGTTTGGTTCATCCGTCTTCGTGGCATGTTTTAGCATACCATAGCGTCCGATTGTTGTTCGCACAGAGATTCACTCGACGCTAGTTTCTGATTCATGGTGTTGACGGTGGTCACTTGGAATGTTTTATCCCCACTCGTTGATGGTTGTTTGCCGATAAAATTAGTCCTTGGTAGCGGTACCTTTTGCCTGACAAAATGGATCGCGCACCACTCCTTCCTTCTTTATGCGTCTCGTTTGGACAGAGACAATGAGATTTATGAAACTTTTGAAATTTCGTTGGTATGCGTATTTTCATAAAAAAAATTTGTTTTCATTGTTTTTGAGTTGTAAGAATTTTTTTAAGTTATTTTAACCCAAAATTTTTTCTTCTTAATTGCATTGTAATTAAATTTTCCTATAGTTTAATGAAAATTTAGTGGCTATTCAAAAGATTCAAACCATAGACATTTCGGAGACTACACGTTGTGTTTATAATAATGTTTTGGAATGACGGTTTGGTCATTAAATTTTCTTCGTATGTTGTCCGTCTTGTACCTGCAATTTTGTGCTATATCCTACTCTAATATACAACTTTTGGAGATGAAATTCAATACTACTTGATTTGCCTATCATCCAAAGTCAACTAATTGAATAACCACATGATAAAAGATTAATAATTCAACTAAACAAACGGCTTCTTGAGAATGATCACATGGACAAATCAAAATCCTCTGTATAATAATACTCTACACATCCCATATCTTGTGCTTACAATTCTTTTCTTTTAAGTTTAATACCATTAGAGTATGTTTTGTTGTGACAGTTGACATCCCATTTCCATCCAACTACGTTGTTGTATATATAATTCTTCTCGTCCACTTATATACACACGCTTTTTAGATCATTGGATTAATTGGTTTTGATAGTCGATATCAAAATTTTTATTATTTATTTTTTTTTCCTTAAAAAGTTTATCCTTTTAATGTTAACATCACTTTACACTCATCCGATAATTCAAAAACAATTAAAATATAGGCAAAATGACAAAAGATGCCCCCAACGTCTGCATGTTTTGTCATTTGGCCTCCTATTCTTATTTCTGTTCTAAAATTTCTCCCAACATTTGCTTGTTTTGTCATTTAACCCATATTATTTCTTTTGGTCCAAATATGGCCCTAGCGTTTCATTCATAGTCCAAATATGCCCATGTTGGATGTAAACTGTCAATTAACTAACAGTCAACGACTTATAAAATTTTTTTGACGTGACATCAGCAGATCTTAGTACGTGGTAAGTCCAGTCAGCATCAGCTGTTGAACGTCAATTGACTGACAGTTTTCATCTAACGGGGGCATATTTAGACCAAATTGAAACGTTGGGAAAATATTTGGCTACGAATAAAATGTTGGGGCATATTTGGAACAAAAGAAAGAATAAGGGGCCAATTGACAAAACAAGCAAACGTTGAGAGAATATTTGGAAAAAAAAGAATAAAGAGCTAAATGATAAAACATACAAACGTTAGAGACGTGTTTTGTCATTTTACCTAAAATATATTTACCACATTCCAAAGAAAAGCACCGAAATTGTAGTAAAAATGAAAGAGTGAGTTGGGTGTAGGATTAATAGTACGACTTTACGATATTGAATTGGCCAGCTGTTGATGCGTTGAACCGTCTTTAATTCGGTCGAGACTCAGCTTGAGTTACCTCGCTCTGTGCGGTGGCTTTAAATTCTGCGACACCCCATTTACTTGCCCCCCTCCTCTGCATTTCATTTCAATTAAATGCTCTCTCAAAATTAACCCACCTTCTTCTTCTTCTCAAAACCACTCATATCTCTCATTCCATAGCCCTTGCAGTTCTATGGAGTCGATGTCGCCGCCGCCGCCGACTATGTTGTACGGCGTAATCGGAGGACCTGGTGCCGCTGTAGAAAATAATGGAAGTGGACGGTTGCATTCTTCGTCTTCTTCAACCGAGAGTGCGAAGCCGAGTATAATAATAATAATTTTGATCCTTTCTATTACGCTGCTTGTTTCGGTTTCTCTTTGCCTTCTTTTGCGGCATCTGAATCGGCGTTGCTTGCGTCACTTCTCTCGTTCGTCGACTTCTACTATCATCGCCTCCGCTTCCAGCCACCACCACCACCACCGTGTCAGTCCGGAGCAATCGCCGACGGCTTTGTTGCTTGATTCTCTTCCGCTTTTCACTTTCTCTTCCATTACTCGCCGCTCCAACAATGATTCCATCACCGGAGATTGTGCTGTTTGTTTGTCGAAGTTTGAACCGGAGGATCAACTGAGGCTGCTCCCTCTCTGTTGCCACGCGTTCCATGCTCAATGCATTGATACGTGGCTTAGCTCGAACCAGACTTGTCCTCTATGTCGCTCGCCTCTGTTTGCTTCCGAGTCGGATCTCATCAAATCCTTGCTTCAGTCGACTAATGCGGATGCACCGATCGGAAGTGGCGGCAGCGATAGTTTCCATGTCGAGATCGGCTCAGTAAGTCTCCGACGACAACCAGGCTCTGAATCGGGTGAGCAAAGAAGGTCTTACTCCATTGGCTCATTTGATTACATTGTAGAGGAAGAATCCGAGGTGACGAGGAATCAAACGCATCAAAGAAACGTGTCCGATAAGGAAGAGGTTTCCGGAGCTGAGGCAGCTTCAGAAGCGAGCCTCGCCGCCGAGGTAGCTACCGGAAGGAGCTGGCTTAAGGAATACGTTGATAGACTCTCTTCGTTATCGTCTCGTGCGTTATCTTTTCGTAGTTCAGGCAGGTTCTTTACCGGGAGCAGCCGCCGAAGCGATATCGCCGGCGCCGATGGAGATTATGACGTGGAAGCCAATCGCATCGGCGAGGAAATCAGCGAAATGTTTCGGTGGTTCTCAGGGGTATAATGGTAAAAATGGAGTTTAAACTTTGACGTAGGGACATATACGCCGTTTTCTGCTTTTCGTTTTTGATTAGTTTACTCTATCTCTTGCTCATTCCACTCTAATCCGGATCGGGAATATCGTAATTCGTACGGCAGAGAGTGCGCAAAAGTTAAAGAAATGGGGTGGACATAGCAAAATTTTCGAGTGCAGGTGATTTTCTTTTTACCGATTTACCCGCTGTAGATAAAGCACGTAGAATTCAGGGAAGATACGGCATTTGCAAATTACAATCCATTCCCTGGTAATTTCTGAGGTAGCGAGAGCGTTGAAATTGGTTTAATGATCCAATGGCTCACATTTGACCTTGGAAATCTTACGGTATTAAATAATGGAGTATAACGCCTTTGGTAATAAATTATTACACTCCATATATATATACAGCATATATAGTAAAAAAATGTGGTATTCATAGATTTGTACATTTGGTGTTTGCTTGTTTATTAAATATCTCACATTAGTTATATGATAAAAAGGAAATTTGCTATAATTAAGCTTTACACTTGTTCTTCTATGTATTTGGTTTAGTTTTTATTTTTAGGATAAAACATTTTTTAGTACTTAAATTTGATAATTTTTAATGTGGTTTTAAAATTCCTTTTGTGTACATAAAAATTTGAACTAATGTGATGCTTTGAGATATTACACATTGTACCATTTAGAGTGTGATATATTATCGTAAAACTAAAAATAAAAAAAAATAGTTAACGTGGACTGCAAAAATATTTGGGAATTAAGTTTTGAAAAATTGTTCAGTTTATGGACTAAAAAGTTGTTTTTATCGTTTTATAGCTTGATAATGTTTATAAATAAAAGTAAAATTTAAGGTTAATGTACTTTTGGTCCATGACTTTGGTTTAAACTGCAATTTAGCCCGTGATTTTTTTTTTGCAAATTGACTCTTGACTTTGAGATGTAATTTAGCTCCCGATTTTTTTGTCCAGTTTGACCAATTGACTTTGATATGTAATTTGACCTCTAGCTATTCTTTGTACAATTTGAAAATGAGTATTAAAATTTTTATTTATATATTAAAAAGTATCTAAAGTGTTAATATTTGTATTTCAAATTTTAGTTTAGTACACATTTAAATATTTAATTGAGTATAAATTAATATTAGAAAGTTTAAAATCAAAATATCGATTAAATTACATATTAAAATTAAAGCTAGGAACAAAAGTTACACTAACTTTTAAATTTATAGCACGTACCATATGTTAAAATAAGATTTATTTTTTATGAAAAATGAGAAGAAAAAAATGTAGCGTAAAATTTGGTAGTACTGTAAAACAAAGGATGTCATTATTGTTAATTGTTTATATGGTAATTATCCAAAAATAATAATAATTGTTTATATGGTACAGATAGATGGGCCGGATCTAGGATCATTAAATTACGTCACTCTCCCCCTTTAGAAGTGCTTCGAAAGTCAAGAAATACCGGAAGCCGCACATATGGATTATTATTATTTCTATAATTGTCGGTATTCGATCTATTAATTTAATAATTTGACTTTATTTACTGCATAAGTTTATTATGGATAATTTTTTCAAATCATTTTGTTTTATTTACAATTTTAAAATTTAAACTCTTGACTTATTTATAAAATTTAACATATTATCTCGTTAAACAAACTTATAGTCGGTAGGAAATATGGATTTTAGTAACAAATTTTGGATTTTTATTCGTTTAAATTAGAAAATTTAGTTGAATGTAGAGGTTAGATGGATAGTTTAGTTTAGCAAGTATTAGGTTGTAAGTTGAGGAGGTGTTATTCTTTTGGTTGGAATTTAAATATTCTTACCATTTTTTCTTTTTTTTATTAGGACTATAAAAAAAGAGTTATTCATATTTAGCACTTCATTGCTTGCACTGAATACAAATTATATGATATAAAAGGTGTGTGTACTATGTATTTTTGTACATTTAAATTGATTACGTTAAATATACAAAAATGTAGTACACTATAATTTGAATGGACTTTTATTTTTCTTGTTTTTTCTTCGTTCTAATGGTCACATGTTTAAAAAAAGAGTAAGGTGAAATTGGTTTAATGATCAACGACTCACATTTGACCTTAGAAATCTAACGGCATTAATAATAGATCATAACTTTTTTTTGGTACTAAATTATTGCACTCAAAATGTAGAGTATATAGAGCGCTTAGCTATAAAATATGTTCTCAGATTTTGCCATTTTTTGTAATAGGTGTCTAAACTATTTTTTAGTTAAAATATGTGTTTAACGTTTTTAATGTTATCATTTTAGGTGCCTAGCCGTTAATGACCGTTTAAAAAATACCTTGGCCAATCAAAACATGACACGTGGCTTTGATTTTATTTTTTTTTCTTTTTTAATTTATTTTTTTAGAAAAATCCCTAAATTCCAAAAAATTCACAAATTAACCCCCAAATTTCAAAATCCCTAACTCCCCAAAATCAAATTCCTGATTTGAGTTGATTCCACCGCCGATGGTCACGACGCCGCCCACCCCTTCGTCGCCTGAAATTGATCGACATCGTGCGAAATGCCGGTCAAATGATTCAAACAATTTGAGTTGATTCGAACAATTCACGATGGATGACAAACGGTGTCTTGGTCTTTCGACGAGGGGAGGGCGCTTCATTTTGTTGTCGGCAGGAGTGGCCAAGTTTGGGATTTAGAGATTTGGAGACTGTTTTGAGAATTTCGAGATTTTTTTTATATAAATTTTGATTTATTTTTTTAAAATAAAATAAAACTTACCATGTGTCATATTTTTATTGGCTAATGAAATTTTTTAAAACTGTCGTTAGCGGCCATGCACTTAAAATTGTAACGGTATAAACATTAGACACTTATTTCATCCATGAAATAATTTTAGGCACCTATTACAACAACAAAAAAGATAAATTTTAGTCACTTATTTTATGGTTAAGTCTATATAGAGAAAATTACGAGTTTGGTGTTGATACCACTAAAGGCTTGAATCAATTGGTATAGACTTATTATAGCGTAACTCAAAATTATAAAAAATATAACGTTAAGTAGTTGACGGTGTTTATTACTCTTGTTATCCTACACTATTTAACACAATAAAAACCGATAAAGTAAAGAGGCAAATGACACATTGTTCACACCCTTTGATTGGTAAAATCTAAAAAATATTACATCCAATGCAATTAGTTATATTTGATTTATTGAACGATTTTTTATAAATAATTCATGTGGTATCTAAAAATATTTTTTTTTGAAAAAAATAGTTAATTGAAGACAAATTATGAAAATTGATTGGGGGTGTATTTATTACTATTTATATGCTTATTGGGTACAGGTAGGTGGATCATTTAATCTCCCCATTTTAGAAGTGATTGGAAATGCAAGAAATACTTGAAGCAATAAATTTGTAGTTAGTTTAGCAAAGTGTTAGGTTGGGACTTTGTTTCATATTTAGCAGTTCGTTGCTTGCACAGAATATAGTTCCATCTCTTTAGTCTTTACTTTTAAAATGAATAATAATATTATTGTATGTAGAAAATCGAGCAAAATGAGATTCACTAATTGGTCAAGTGGTCAATGATGTTTATGTTGCGCCGTTTTGTATGTGTTTGAATCCCGACATTACTTTAAGAATGTAATACCTCTTTATTTAATAAAAAACGAGTAAAATAATCATGTTGTAATATTATTGAAGAAATTGTTAACTCGACTCCATACAACATTGAACTTTTGAAATAATACCATAATTAGAAATGACCAAATTAAAGTATAGACTAATTCACGACTAAAAAAATGAATTTGACCATCTCTCATCTCCTTTTCATGATTGAAAAGGAGATTAATTCATAGATTAATTCACGACTTAAACATTACACAAGGACCAATAGAAGAATTTGACCATCTCTCATCTCCTTTTCAATTGAGAAAAAAATGAATTTAACTATAAAAAAGGTCCCTATGCGTTTCTTGGTGGATTTATTTCATTTACTATAATTTGATAATTTATTATCATTTACTTTTCGAAATGTGTATTTCAATCATGAACTCCCTTTTCGGTTAATTCCGTTAAATAAATTGACACTACTAATTTTTTACCTTAATTTCACCGATACATGTTGTCATTTTAATTGGAGAACTATATTTATTAATTCGTTTTATTAAAATTATGACATAATTGATAAAATGTAAATAATGATGATTTAATGTATTATTATAGAAATTTAAAAACTATAATGTTAACGACTTTGTTAAGAAGAGTTAACAGTCAATGTCTTGATTAACACCAACATGAAACGTGTTGACCTAATTAAATATTATTTTTATTTAGTAGCTAGAATATAATCGATCATATAATTTAGTGAGTAAATAGAGAGTTTATCTAAATAAAATAAAAATATCATTAATTTGCACAAGTGTTTAGACAAGCAATGTGATAACATAAGCAAATTAAGTTTGAAGACAAAAGTGTAATAAAATCAAGATTGATTAAGATTTAATGATGAATTATTACATAGGTGACATTTTGCTTTCAGTTCTTAATTATTGTTGTGTTCTTACTCTAACATCTCCTTGTTTCTATCTAAAGTACTTTTGCTCCTGTTTGTTCAACATTAATGAGTATGACTTGCATAATTTTATTTATTTATTTATTTGTTCAACATTAGTCCCCTTCAAAATTTTGAAAATCTCATAAATTTTTTAAATAATTTTTAATTAAATCCCTAAAAAAATTAAAAAATTGTTAGACCTCCAAAATTTCTAAAAATATTGATTATGCCTCCAAATAATAGCATGAAAATTTTAATTAATCTTGATTTAGTCATTTTTTTATATCAAATCGATCAGGCAAAAGAGGGGTACAACACGAAGACTTCCCAAAATGTCACATATCCTAGTACTACTATCGCCCAAAAACGTTTAACTGCGGAGTTCTAATGAGATCCGGTGCATTAATTCAGTCCTTATGAATAATAACAAGAAATCTATTAAGTCAAATTTTATAATTAGTCCATGGATTATGCATAAGTTGTATATTTAATTCTTACTCTTAAATTTGATTACTTAGTCCCTATAATTTAATCACAGTATCCTTATATTTTAAGGATAAAATTAATCATGTATTATTTTAAGTCATAATTTAAATTTTAAAAATTTTAAAAAGTATATAAAATAAAATCGATGAAATTAGTGCCAACGTGGTTACTGAACTCGGCACAAAGTAGGTAACTCAGCTGCAAGATTTTATTTCACTGTTGAGTTTGGATAATTAAATAATTACAAGATATTGGCGTTATTAATTCCCTCTAAAAAAAGCATTAGACTTGTGAGTTAGAATTCAAAAAGGCGCAATTCTACCATGCCTTCATTTCTCTTTGGAGAAAACCAGGCAACAACTTTTCCAGAACGTAGAAGCCTGAAGGAGTAGCTGAGGCTGTATATGAGATCCTCCATATGAGGGCCTCTTTTCCCTGATTTCGAATCGAGCAATAACTTCAAATCTATCCGGAACACGATCGGCCCCGCAACCTGTTGTTGGAAGATCAAATTTAGCCTGGGAGAGGACAGTGAAGTGTCGGCACTAGAACGACTCCCTAGAACTCTCTTGGCAAATGATGGGAGTGAACATATGTCCACACGAGCATCGACTCGGGTTAGATCACCGTATAACTTTCGAAACTGCCCGTGCTGAAATGTGTAGCAAACTGAGCCGAATAAATCCATGTCCAAAGGACTTCTCGTTTTATTTGTTGTTGGATTGTTACCCTCTCTATGTGATTCAGCAGCATTTGCGGAGTCTTTCCCGAACCAGGCTGCAAATGCACCTCCTAAAATGTGGTTAAGAAGCAAGAAAAACAAACAAGAGCATTAAGTGCAAAAGTTCACAGAAGTTACAATAGGGCAAAGTCAGGGAAGGCTGAAAGAGGCAGCCAAGTAAGCCATACCTAATATTCCGGATATTGCCGCATGAGGTTCTTTAAGACGAATATCGTACGATGGTTGCCAAAACAAACCTTTGTCTGTCTTTACGATGAGATCCTCTATTGTCTCCTTTCGCCTCCAAAAGTCCTTTTTCTTCTCATAAGAAAAAGCAGCCTTTGCACATATTCCTGGCAGTAAAGTGGAAGGTGCCTCACTCTCGAGTGCATTGAAAGAATGGGGGGAGCCACTGTTTTTATGTATACCAAATCGATATAGCAACCCCGAACCGGAAGGAAGGGAGGACATGTCTAAGGATATTGATTCTGGAACCTCCCAATATCTTCCGTCATGGTCCATAAAAAGCTCAGGCCATGCCGCGTCCAGTGTGATATCATGATCAGGAAGCTGTATATACACACAAGCCGTTCAATAACAGTTTAAGAAACTCTTATTGACCAATGGCCATCATGGAATCAGAAAGAACAACATTATTGTTTACACATGCAACTTTTGGTCCCTCAATCTCGAAAGTTTCGTTAATTCCATCAATTCCAAATGAATCATTGACAACCATGGATTTCTACAACTTATGCAAAGCTCTCCTTACTACATTAAGCTTTGCAATATACTTCTAATCATAGTCAAAAGCAATGAACTTCCGATTGGAAAACAAACTAAAATGTTTTTCTATGCCTTCCTTCTAATACTTTATATCAACATTCTTCCCCTTTGACATATCTCAAACTCAACTATTTGAAGTTGTTGCTGCAAATCTTCAAATATAACTATTGGCTCCAATAAACCTCTAAAGATCTCCCATGGTTTTGTTAAATCAAATTTGATATAACATAAACATCTATCACAGATTCCACAATATAATCTAAAAACTCCGTTGCTTTCATTGGTTCAACATGAGCGACTAGATCATCTTCTTGATTAACAAACTCAGCAAATTCTTTAATCTTTTGTTCAAAACTAACAACATTGTGTTGTATGAACTAAAAAGGTGGTGTATGACGGTGCTTGTTCTTATTTTTGTTGGTTTAGAACAATGACAAATTCCTAAGGTCAACCTTGTGGTCAAAAGGGATTGGGGACCGAGAAAGCTTTCCATTTTAGAAAGGAAGGAGATGATGGCATGGCTAAAGGGGATTGGTGGTTGAGAAAGGTTCAAGTTTAAGAAGATGCTTTAACTCACTCTTCTTACTCTGTTTCGATGTTGCATGAGCGACTCATGTTCGTCAACGACACTGCTCTTAGGTTATCCCAAGCTTGACCCCGAGCAACTTCCATCGATCCGAGTAGCAAACAACAAGAAACATAGATTGTGTCACTGTCAAACACCACCCAACCCAATACTATTGGTCTCGAACAAAAGGTTAAGGAATTTGTTAAGTTTGTTAGTCAAGAAGAAGGTACAATAGTTCATGGTGGATCAACGGAAGCACCAAAGATTTTAGCTAATATTGTGGAATCTATGGAAAAAGTTGTTCGTCTTGACAACAACTTTTATCTAACAAAACTAAAGGTGATCTTTAGAGGTTAATTAGAGCCGATAATTATACAAGAAGATTTGCACCAAACACAAGGGCAGACCGTTATCAGAAGAAAGGTGTAGAAAACATTGTTAGAGTATTTGTCAATGGAAAGTTCATTACTTTTGCGTCCTAATCAGAAGGATATCACAAAGCTTAATGCAATAAGGAAAACTTTGCATAAGTTATTGAAATCCACGGTCGTTGATTATGATTCATTTGGAATCAATGAGATTAACAAGTCTTTCGAAATTGAAAGAGCAAAGCAAAAGTTGCACGAGCCTTGTAGGAAGAAATCAAAATCGAAGGAATAAAACAAAAGTTTCACGAGCTTTACATGAAGAAATGACCCGAGCCAATCTATGAGCTTGAGAAAGATCCCACATGAGAAAAATTTATATCTACAGTTGAAATCTTGACCGAAGTGTATACTAATGCCAAATATTAATAATGCTAGCCATCAAACACAAGAATAGCTTAATATAAAGCCAACCAAACTTGGTACAATATCATACCAACAGGTAACCAATAGTTAGGTATAAATCCATAGGAGTTTTCTTTTCTCTTTCCTTAATTATCATATTCTTTATTACCTCAAGTTTCTTGCTTTCTTCATGACAATACATCCTTTGCCGATTTAACCAACGAAGAGTGTTTTGGAGCACAAGTTCTGGTGCCCCAAGGCTCATCCGTGTTACAAGAACTCAATAGCATCCAAGCCGATTTCATTCTATCAAAGAGCATCTCTCAACCCAATCCATCACCAAAAATGCATAAACAATTACAATACAATAAACTTTTAAAACATAACCAAGTTTGAAACGTGTGCTTTTGAATCATAGATAGTCTTGAAAACACCATTAGCCAGACTTCTTGAGATTTTGCATAGTAAAATCTAGACATGGGACTTGAAGAGCTCACATCTATCCACTAACGGCTTGTTAAAGACTTGTTCATCATACTGGCTTTATTATACTTAAATTCACCCAAGTAAAACCAATCCAACAAAGAAAATTAAACTAATAAAACCTTATGATCCATGAGATAGACATAGAACCATAAAAGAATGCCTCAAGCACAACATTGAAACATATATATATAGCAAGTTAGCAACTACAATGGTTATAGTCTTATAGATGTGAAAATACATGCCTGGTGATAAAGCTTGAACTTGTTCCAATAACCCTTCTTCTCCCCATGCCATTCCGAGCTCCACATTAGGAACGAAGGAGGCAACGAAATCTGCGTGGCTAACGCAATCGAATACATCGATTTATCCAGAAAATGCTTGGCCGCATCTCCAAAAACAGAGAGCTCCCACTCATCAGCATTCTGAAGCTCTGTTTTAATAGCAGAAATCAGTTTCTTTGGCCTAAACTGACCAATTAATCCAACCCACCTATATGAAAACAACAAGCAGAAAAAACCCATATTTGAGGCATCCAAAAATTGAAACTTTTTATGCAACTCGATCAATTTCAATGAAGTTTCTACATTTTCCAACCAACACATAAAAAAATTCACTGTTTTTTTTAGATAAAAATAGGAAAAGAGAGGCAAAATACCAGTTAGAAGCGGCGGGTTTGAGCAAGAGAGACTGAAGAGAGAAAGATCCCAAGTCTTTCCGTGAAGGAGGAGATAAAGAAGGGATGATGCCTAAAGGGAAACCCTTTCCGAGGAGTGAAAGCTGCTGGATTCTGAGGGCTTTGCTGGCTCGAGCTCCGTCTAAAGGGAAGGGCTCGCCTGGAACTGACTTTGCCGAGCCATCTAATGTCTGTGGGGTAGATATGGTCTGATCCCAAAACGCTGAGTCCATTGCCGAGACCAGGTTCGCCATTGTTTTGGCAAACACCTTGGTCCTTGGACTTGTGTTTTTGTAGCCTTCTACGTTTGGGTTATTTATGTTGAATGTTTCTGAAAGAGCATTTTGAAATGGTGAGCAAAAAGGGTTTCACTTTTGGTTTTCCTTTCGGCATGGAAGGGGAGGGGAGAGCTTTTTCGCAACCTGACATGCTGAAAACTGAAAAGATCACAATGAAAACACTTAGTTAATCGCACCACAAGTCCTTAAACTATAATTATTATTTAAATTGGTTTCTAAACTTTTAAATATTTTAATTTCTTCCTCAGATTATGACGTTCATTCTAAATTAGTCCTCAATTTTTTAGAAGGTTCAATTTTATCCTTAAACTATGACTCTCATTTTAAATTAGTCCCTAAACTTTTAAACATTCTATTTCATCCCCAAGTTATTAGTATATGTTAATCATATTCCATGTTAATAAAACCGTTATAAAATTATTAATTGTCATATAAACATTATGAATATTATGTAATAATACGACATGGAATAAACAATTATTTGATGATGAAATTAAAATATTCAAAAGTTTAGGCTCAATTTAAAATGAAAGTATATCTTAGAGGTAACATTTAAACTGATTTAAGATGAAATTAAAATATTTAATAATTCAGGAACTGATTTAGGATGAAGATCATACTCTAGTTTAATAAATGAGCATATATTAAATTTTATATTTAAATAATTAAGAAAATTAATATTTAATTTGAATTTTGTTTATTTGTATTATCAAATCTCATATTGATCAGATATTAATTTTTTTAATGTTCATTAAACCTGGATCTTAAACCCCTCAAACCCTGCGTTTAACCGCTGAGCTAATAGCCCAATTTCAACAACTTATTTATTTATGACTTAAAAAAAAGGGAAAAAATATGAAATAAGTTTGAAAGGAATCAAATTTAGGACCTAAAGTATAAATCAGCATTAAAACCATTTGTTAAATTGTTTACAAAAACAATGTTTAGTTTAAATTTTGGTTGATACAAGAATTTTATATTTTCAAAGTAAATTTAATTTTTTCCTTACCACCACTTTTTTACTGGAATGGACAGTACTTATTGGCAAAGGGCATGAGTTAAATATAAGCACAAACAATATATCATGACAATAGCAAGAGAAAAAATTGGCCATGCAATGCAAGATGTTTATTGCAACCTGAAATCTGTGTTGTTTGGTGTATAAACAAGTTCAGGTAGTACCCCACCAAACACAGATTCGGATCATCGGTCTTAACCTCATTATGAAGAGTAAATTCATACGAACGCCTAAAATGTCGAACAAAAACAGAGCAGAAGATTCGGATCATCCTTCTTCCGAAATGAAATTCGAACAAGAAACAAACACCCTTGCTATTAACCAGCCAGTGGATGATTATAAATGTACTCGATAGCAAGGTTGCAGGAGTCAATTTTGTCGGCCTCCTTGTCTGGAATTTCCAGCTTGAACTCTTCCTCTAAAGCCATGACAATCTCCACATTGTCCAAGCTATCTAACCCCAAATCGTTCTGGAAATGAACATCAGGTGTCACCTGCAAGTGGTCGATAAAGATGATTCAGTCCCCAATAAGTCCTTTTTCAGGTATTCGTTATGAATTTTTTACGCATTTGGACTGCAACAGTTTAGATTTTTTAAGACGCGAAAAGTTAATAAAAAAAAACATAACGGAGATAAGAAAGAGTACAAGGAAGAAAATAGTATAAAGATGGGAAACAAAAGACAAGGATGCCGCTGGAACCTGCATCGAGGCATAAGATGATTGCCTGGATCAATACATTTTATGTTACTCATGATATTCCACAACTAAACGAAAAATACGAGTGATAAGATAATGATTTTTTGCATCCTTTGCTCCTAGAATATTATTACAGCATTACAAGGTCAAGATATTGCATACTCAATGAAAGACGAAAGAAAAATTGAAGATTTAAAATCCATCTTTGTATAGAGGAGAATTAATAAACTCGATGTTACCAAGATTGCACTCCCTTCCTACTCTTAGTAAGGAATTATGACTTCATATTCAAGGTTATGAACATGGCTGTGAGAGAACTTAGTTCAAAAGCTAACATCTTTCATCGAATTCGTTACTATCTACCCTAAAATAAGTACATTCATCTATAAAACCAGAAAACCAGTAAAATATTGTAACCGTTATGCCGATCATATGGGAAAGGATGTGAAATTAGATCATCAATATAAAATAGAAAGAATTTCTAAAATACATGGGAGTTTGAAATTTACAGGGGGTGCGACTCCGCCCTAGCACCATCTCGGTTCACCCTGAAGAAAACCCTCCCAAAATTTAGCAGTTAGCACAAACCTACGGGAATAGTTTCGACGGAATCTAGAATGCAGATTCAGCTCCAAATGCAAGCTTCAAGCTAATACTATTACTGGAATTGCTTCCTATTGAGACAATGAGCCTGAAGTTTTCACTTAAACAAATGCAATCAATGGATTATATAAAACAATCTTAGAAATTTAAGCCGATTTCCATTACCCACATTTTATTTTCTAGAAAACCAAACAAATACATCAGATCAACCAATCAAAAGGGTACCTAATTGATCCCAATTATCCGACGGAGGAAAATAAAACCAAATCTGATGCGCCAAGCCGCCAACTATAAATCGGGTCAAATATCAAGTAATTCCCGAAAAGGGTAAGTGCAAAATCATTTCTTTCTAAGCACCCAACTAACGGAACATAAAATTCAGGGATTGGGTCAGAATCAAAGAGATAAAATTATGGAAATGGAAGTGAGGAAAAAAGGGATAACCTGGGAAGGGTCGACTTTGGGGAAGCTTTTGACAACGTCGAGGACTCTGTCGATTACTTCTTCTTTAGTAAGGTGATCGTCGTGCGATGAGAATAACCGGAGGAAACTCAATTGGGACTGAGGCCTTGATCCGGCGGCCGGTAGGGTTTGGACGGGGAGCCGAATGTGGCGTAGTACGGCGGCTCTTAATGCCATTTTCTATTTCCTACTATTGTTTGTTGGCAACAGTGAATTAGCCGGGATCTTGCGGTTTGCGCGTTAAAATAAGGCAACCGGGTGATCATGCGGCGTGCACGTGCTTCTTCTACCCATCATATATGTCAAATTATTGGTTTAGTTAGACCCTTTTTACTATGGATTTACTCCCTCTATTCTTCTCGAATTTGGGATATAGTCCTAAACTTTAATTTAACATAATTTACTCCTTTAATTTTATAATTTCAGTCTAAATAGGTTATATCATTAACTAGTTTGACATAAACTTTTATCTTGAAAGCACCCTTTTGCCAATTTTATAATCATAATAATAGTTAAACTCCATTATAGGTATCAATTAACTGATGATGTTATGAAAATAAATAAATTATAGTATAAATTTTAAGTTTAAAGATTAAATATCTAAATTAAACATAGTAAAAGGATCAAACCATAATTTGACGCCAAATTAATGTGCTAAGTTAACAAGCGAGAGATCAGTTCAATACTACTAGAAAGTGGACACTAGTAAATTTGAACACTCAAAAGTCAAAATACAAACTTATTATTGAGTTAATTGCATCAAATATCCTCAAATTATTCTAAATTAGTTTATAAACTTTTGAATATTTTAATTTCATCCTCAAATTATGACTCTCATTCTAAATTGGTCCTAAACTTTGAGCATTTCAATTTCACCCCAAACTATGATCCCTTTCTAAACTTGTCTACAAACTTTTGAACGTTCCAATTTCATCTCAAATTATTTTTTACGTCACATCATATTATTACATAATACTTATCAGTATTTACATACCAATTAATATTGTTTATAATTGTTTTATTAACATGAGACATGATTAGCAAATACTAATAATTTGGGCATAATTAGAATATATCAATTTGAGGATGAAATTAGAATTTTTCAAAAGTTTAGGGGAGCAAATTAAAATGAGGGTCATAGTTTGGGGATGAAATTGAAATGTTCAAAAGTTTGGAATCAATTTAGAATGAGTCATATTTTGAGGATGAAATTATAACGTTCAAAAGTTTGTAGACCAATTTAGAAGGGGATCATAGTTTGGGCATGTGTGATGCAATTTACTCAACTTTTTTGACATGTTTTTGAGTTAATTGCGAAGGAAGTCCCTAAACTTTTAAATATTTTTAAATTCGTCTCCAAATTTTAAAAGATTGTATTTCAGTCTCCAATCGATTGTAAGAAACAAAATGCTCAAACGCCTCTACAGAACAACTCCAAAAATGTAGTACAAGCAAAACAAGGGAGGTAAGAGATCTCGATTTCAGGAGTCTTATTCCAAGTTACATCGGGATTCCTCCGTGGCGGTCATCGTCTACGACGTTGCTAGTATGTTATCGTTTCACTTTACCCTCCTGCTTTCTAATCTTCATGTATCATATATTTTCTTGCTCGGCATGTTTGCATGGACAATACAATGGCATCTTGAAGTTTACCAACTTTGGTTTTGATGTTGTAGGCAGGCAGTCCTCCACAAATACTTTGAAATGGATCGATGAGGTGCGGACCGAACGGGGTAGCAATGTTATCATCGTGCTTGTAGTAATCTTCATCTAATCACTGGATGCAACATTTGTTTAATATGCATCTTGAATCCGGCATGATCATTACGGTTGCTGCACAATCGACCGAGTTCCCTCTTTGATCTATGTTTCAGAAGATCGCAGCCGATGTACCTGGTATCGAAACACTTTCTTCAACAAGAAAGAAGACATGGTCGATGTCAATCTCAAGTTTAGCAACACAAATGCATCACGGTTGCAGCAACAGTCCGGAGGGTGTGCCAAAATGACATGAGCTTGAATATGGAACGATCAAAACTCAAAACGATATGAACCTAATTCTAAAGTGATCCAAATTTGTAAAGACCCAAATTTCTTGTTTAATGGTAAATACCCCAATTTTTTTATTATTTTTATCGGTTAAAATCACGATAATTATCGCTAATAATTATAAGATGAAATAAACAATCATCGTATCGCATCACATTTCGCAATTAAGTATATATATTTCAATAATTTCATTAGGTAGCCAAATCAACAAAGAGAATCTACAATCTTCTGGATGCTTTTCTAATTGAAGATGATTTTGATAGGCCTGCGAATTTGACCCACAGATATATATTTTTCTTGGTCATGGATTAAGTTTTGGTTAGAAATTGTAGAGCTGCATTAAATGAATTCACATGAATGATGTGAGGAGGGAAAACGTCTTTATAAATGTAGCTTTGATTTTTGAACGAGAAATGAGCTTTACCAAATCTGAGGCCATGCCGTCGTCCACAGGGAAAACACCTCGGAGACGTCGCACTCAAATATTACGAATCAAACACGATGTCGACTAGACTAGTCCCGCAGTTACCAGGGACGAAATCAAAATTAGAGATTGAAGGACCAAAATATAAGTATTAAAAATTGAGAGATAAATTCATAACCAATCTATTTATATATAATAATAAAGGTAAAAAAAAAATTTGTCATGTGTGGGGCGAAAGCCCCTCCCAGGACCCTAATGAGTTCATCCTCGGCAGTTAAATGCTCAAAGAGGGCTTAATTATTTAAGGGTTGTTTATATAAGAGTTTAATCTTTTAAAACGGACGAAAAACGGTCTAATATTATTAATTCTGATTAAATAAAAGTCTAGTGTTTTCGAGTATGGTTAAATAAAGATCTAATATTTTCGAATATTCTAAAATAAGAATCCTTATTTGAAAATGCTTTTTTAAAAGATTGGGACTTTATTTAAACTTTTTTTATATAGTTTTAGAAAGTTAGACCCTTACTTGAGCATATAAAAAATATTATACGACCATTTTAAAACGTTAGAACTTATTTGAACATTTGGTAAAACTAATTTTTATTATTTATAATTTATAAAGTTGATTCTTAATATTTTTAAGAATTAATTTAATACTTTTATAAAATATTAAATTTAGACTCAAGAGCTTAAATTTTAAATCATAAATACTAATGGAACAATTGAAAAAACATGATAATTGGATTCTATTGTAATTATATAATTATGACGTGTTTGAATAATTATCGTAATATGTGAATCTCGGTGAATTTGGTGTAATTAAAGATCTCCAATTACACTATTTCATTCTTAGGAGAGAGGTGAGAATTGATCTAATTACGTGTGTAATTACGTACTTCTATTTTATAATTAATATTATTTTAACATTTAAGTTTATATAATGTGTATTACAATTTGTACTACTAAACATGACCTAAAGAACTAAGATGTAATTATATTTTGGATAAATATTTTATACACATGCGGTTTCAGTTTCCACAAGCACCTTAGTTGTAGGGTATAGGGACTTAGTTTAGGGTGTAGGGTTTAGGGGTTTAGGGGTTTGGGTTTAGAATTTAGGGATAGTTGTTTATACTTAAAGTTTAGGGTTTTTAGGGTAATATGGTGAGGATTTAGGTTTTACCCTATAAACCCTAAATTATAACTCTAAACCTTAAATTTAAACAACTATCCCTAAAATCTAAACCCCTACACCTAAACCCCTAAACCATATACCCTAAACTAAGTCTTTATACCCTAAAACTAAGGCGCTTGTGAAAACTTTCAGTTTCCACCGCCTGTATATAGAATATTTATCCTTATATTTTATCACAAACATGTCTAGAGAATTAGATTTACTTGTACTAGGGTGATAATTATATTTTTCCAGAAATTACACCAAGGTATCCAAACACACTCTATTTTTTTAATTTAATTATTAAAATATCCATATTCATCCTCACCCATAAATCAGAATATAACACGCTCTCTTAGAACATATACTACTTGTAATCACTCTAACTTTCATAAAAAAAGAAGAAGAATATAACACGCTCTTAAATAAACTTGAATCCATGACTCCTACGTATCACAATAATAATAGTATCAATTGAACTAAAATTCAGTCAATCTTAAAAGATATTTTAAATGGACCGTGAGCTTATAGTAATCCATTATTATTTTATAGTACTGCATCATTGTCGATTATGGCACCAATGAGACAGACCTAACTTCAACAATGGCTAACACAATTATCAGAAAATGTCATTACTTTAGTCTAGTATTAGTTTCTTGGTGAATAATTTGTCCTAAAAAGTTTGCTTCAAATCTGAACAAATTCTTGGTAGCAATGTTGTTAAGATTTTTCATGTCCCACGCCCCACCCATTTCTACTCAACCCAAGATTGATGTTGATAGAATTGCAATGAAATTTTAAACAATGTATCATACATGCTTCGACACTAAAAGATTAAATTATCCACACAAATTTTAAACCTTAAATATTAAATCACGAACCTCTTAAACTTTAAAAACTAAACTATATGCCTAAACAATAAACTTTAAGACATAAACTCTAAGCCTAATTTTTTTAATATTAAGAAACTGAAAATTGGAAGATGATTTCTATTTATTTTTTTTAAATGGATCACATATTTGCTTCTTTACTGTTCATTTTATATGTGTTCATAATTAATTAAAACGAGATTTTCGACCGAATGATTTATTAGGCGGTACAACTAAAAATCATAATGCATTTAGGCAAAGTTGTCAATTTTGCCATTAAACCAAACTCTTACTAGATATGATGTATTATTTTACAATGGATTTATTATCTATAAGAGAAGTTCTAGGGTGAGCAAACATTGTTAAGTAACGCAAGTTACCACAACTTTTATGGTGTTTTGTATAATTAAGCAAAACATTTTTTTTTTGGATAAATGATTGTTGTTATTCATCCAAGGAAACATAATTTCTGCGACAAAAAAATATAACAATCGGAAGCGAAAATATTAAGGTTCAGTATTATTAAATTCCCCAAATTGTACACAAATGTCTCGTGTGACTATCAGATCTATGTATACGAAATTTGTACAATTTAATACTAACAATGTCGCATATAAAGCCAAAAATATCATCAGTCGAATGTTGTGTGTTTCTGTATACTCTGTGATTCTGTTCCTGCCATATGTAGTATAAGAGACCGGTCCAAGACAATCTCAGAATGTGAACCAAGAGAGACCTCCCTTTACAAGTATCCACAATCCATGTCAATTTGTCATCCCAATGCTGAAAGTGATGATTTTGCAACCCGCAGGCTTGTATTATTTCCCCCAGAGTTCACAAGTGAAAGAACAGTCCGAGAACAAGTAATTCTTACTTTCAAGTTCAGTCCCACACAGCAAGCATAAGCCATCCGTAGCTAAGCCCCAGTGTCAGAGACCGTCTCTAGTTGGTAACTTGTCTAAGATCTCTCCAAGAAATAATGGAGAGTTTTGGAACATGTTAAGCAAAACATTTTCTAATTACAAGACTCTTGATTATACAAACTATTACAACTTTATTACACACAAAAACTCAATTGAGAAAAAAATAGTAACACATTTTCCAGAATTCGAACTTTATCTTTATTTTCATTATAAAAAGTTAAATTCCATCAAATATCATTAAATTTTAAGTATTGTATCGTTTATATTATTAATTTTTTAATTTATTCAATTATAATACTAAACTCGTATCAAATAATATTTTTAAAATGGAATGATTGCCTATTGATATAATCCAATACCAATATACTATAAAATACATAAATTGGTGGGAGCTGTGCCACTTGGCTGGGACCATCAATTAACTAATTAAGCCCTTAGATTATATTGACGGATTCAAGGTTTTCTTCAATTATAAATGGAGGGAGACTTCTTGGAAGCTTCTGATTTTTTGGATAGATATTTGTAATTTAGTCTTTTTGCAAGCCAGTACATTGCACTTTTTCTTTGCGAGATAAACTAACATTTAATCTTTAATTTTAATATGATTTTTAAATTCTTTTTTCTACGTTAATCATTGAACTCATATTTTTATTTTATATCATTTCGATGATATGACATTGAGAGTACGCATGATAATATAATCTTTGTGTGTCACTTCGTCTAAAAAATTAAAATGAAAAAAAATCAAATTCAAAAACTAGTAAGGGAATTTGCTTCAATAATGTATTTAGAGAAGATTGTTGAAAAAAATACTGTAAAATCACACCGTTAGTATTAACTGGAAAATTAGAATTAACGAATAAAATAATGTAAACCGTGTCGTGGTGAAAATGATTGTCTTAGAAATAAATTCGTCCCGATGTGTGTAATCGTTGCGATAGGCGAACTGTCTCCCGAGATTAATACGGTCGCTCAGGCGATCATACACCCGAAACCGGAGTGAACTACGGTGGTACTATTCTTTTGAAATGCACACAAACTCAGAGAGCTTTTGAGGGAAGTGTGATGAGTGAATTGGTGATAAAAAAAAAAAAAAGAAGCTGAAATCGCCTCTTTATTTACAGGCTAAACTCAGGAGTAAAAACGTCCAAATGAGACAGAATTAAATTCTATCTTAATTCTAATTTTAAAGTCTCTTGAAGACACGTGTTACCACGTCGTGTCGTGCCGTGTCGAGCCGGCAACGACGTGCGAGATTGCCCCTTGTTCTCTATCACTCAACAAGGGAGAGAAGAATAGTCACTATAAATACTTTTGTCTTAAAATTTTCCGACTCAATGAGAGATTGTGACTCTTCATATTCCAACAAAAGATTATATGGTTATTTAGAGTGTTCTAGCAATTATTCGTTGAATTATGGATGAATCTATAATTTTATGAAAATCGTTGGAAATGTATGACGAGTTCTCTTAAAATTGTCGGGAAAAAAATATGATGAATTCCCCTAAAATTTCCTACCAAAATCATTGAGAAGAGAATACAATTTCCTCATTTCAACTGTTTTTTCAACAATAATACCCGAGCAAAGAAGCCAACTATTATAAATCAAAACAAAATTAAACAACTAAATAAAATCCATAAACAATACATTATTTTATCCTTTATAAATTGAACCATTCCCCCTATTAGTATAGCTTAGGGTGAACAAGAAAACATTATTTTGTTTAGATAAAATATGATATGCCTTGCATTCTTGACTCACTTGTCTCTAGGTTAGGACAAGCTCAACCACCAATAATGTGCTACAAAATGATTTTTATTTATAAAATTAAGTGACATTGTCATTCCATTCACAAGTTTTTTCAAGGATATATAAATAAAACTAGAATATCAGTATGATTTTTTTTCTTTAAAAAATTGATATTGAATTGATTAATTTTTAAAATTAGAACAGTAACGAGCAATTTCACTTAAAAGGGTAATGCACAACACATAATTAAAAAATAAATGTCCAAACTAAGTATACTGACAAATTTATAACATCATATTATTATGGTTTAATGTCAAAATAAATGCTCAAATTATTATGTTTTTCTCTTTTAAGTGCTTAAACTATTTATTGTCCTTTTAGGTGTCCAAACTATCATTTTTTGCACTTTTTAAGATTAAACCGAGGCACATATTTTGACCAAAAAATAATAATTTTGACACTTAAAATTGGCAAAAATAATTTAGACACCTAAAAAACGAAATAGTTTAAACACTTATTTTAGTATTAAGTTTATTTTTATTTACATTACGTTTGAGTTAGTATTTTCTTTATTTTAAAATATCACATCAATCAGTTTGATATAACCTTTTAATAATAATAATAATAATAATAATAATAATAATAATAATAATAATAATAATGATAATGATAATAATAATAATAATAATAATAATAATAATAATAATAATAATAATGGATTTTTAAATATCAAAATAGAAGGATTAATTTTAAAAATTAATATACAAAGAATACATGGGCTTTGGAAATTTTTATTTTATTCGAGTACAATAATATATTTATATTATTTTAAATCTTGATAAATATATATATAGTTACACACTAAATTATTTGAACTCATATTACCTTGATAAATTTTATCGTAATTATAGGAGAAATGGACTTTTATGATTGGAATTTCAATTAATTAATGTTCTTCAAATATTAATCGCCACACACATGACTTGACAATGAGGAGCTGAAGTTTGTTTCTGAGTCTTATGTGAACACAATTTGGCCGCATTTATATCGTAAGAAAAATAGATTTTAATAAAAGAAAAGTCTATTAGATATTTAACAATTTCTATTTATTTTAATATGGATGAAATTCAGAGGAGGACAACAACAATAATCATAATAATGAAAATAACGTATTCTTCTTAGAACTTTCTCTCTGCTTAGAAAATTTCACGCATAAAGTAAAATTGTATTAATTGTATCATACATTCTTAAACTATGATATTTGTTTTTATCTTCAAATTATGGTTTTTATGGTGAAATTAAAATGTTTAAAAATTTAGAACTAATTTAGAGTGAAGGTCGTAATTTGAAGATTGTAGCGCAATTATTTTTTGAACGTTCTAATTTTCATTCTCAAATTATCGTTGATGTCGCATCATACTATTACATAATACACATGGATGTTTTCATGACGGTTAATGATTTTTATAACAAATTTATTAACATGAAATATGATTAACGTATGCTGAAAATTTGTGATTGAAATTAAAATGTTTAAAAGTTTGTGGATAATTTTAAAAAAGAGTAATAATTTAAAAAAGATATTGAAATGTTTAAAAGTTTATAGATCATTTAAAATGAAGGTTATTATCTGATGAAAGAATTTGAATAAATAAATAAAAAATAATTGTAATTTGGAGAGTGTGGTACAATTAAATAAAATATAATAAATGTCATGTTTTCCCCTCTTTAACTAACTAACCGTCACATGCGTTGATGCTACCAAATTTATCTAATCTTATTTTATTTTAATTTTTGGGTAAATTATATAAATGGTCCATCGATTATGACTCAATTCTTTGTTGAGTCCATTGACTATGATAAATTACAAATAGGTCTCTTGACTAATTGCGAATAACAAAACGGTCTAATTTCGTTAAAAAAAATAAATGATTGATGATGAGGCGGTTAATAAAATCTGTATAATAACATATTTAACTCTCAACCTTTACATTTTATTTTAATTTGGTCCTAAATTTAAAATTTTAGGTCTCAACATTTAAGCATTACAACATTTTAGTCCTTTAAATCCTAAACTTCATCTTATTCCCATCTAAAAAACAAGCATCCATTACTGTTAACACTAGCAGTCTATAACCCCATTTGTATGAGCAGTGAAAACAGTTGGAGAATCAAAACCTCCATTGTTGTTAAGCGTAGCTAATCTCTTTAAAAGGCTCAAACAATAACCAATCTCACACCATTTTCAGTTAAAGCTTTTCTTTTTCTTTTATTTCACTCCCTTTTGCAAAGTTTAGTAAATTCATGACGATTTTCAAGAGCTGAATAAAAGAAAGGTTATTCTACAAATTAGTAAATTCATGACGGTAGCTAATTTATGACTAAATTAAAATAAAACATAATAGTTGAGGGTTAAATATGTTATTCTACAGATTTTATTAACTGCTACATCATCGGGCGTTCATTTTTTTAACATAATTGGGCTGATTTGTTAATCGTGATTAGTAAAGGACCTATTTGTAACTTTTTATAGTCAATAGACTCAATAAAAAATTGGGTCATAGTCGGGGGACAACTTATGTATTTTACCCTTAATTTTTTCATCCAATCTAATATCATGTTTTGAATTCAAACAAGAGAAAAGAGTGCATGATGCGTGGCTTTTATATTTAAAATCAAACCAAACGGTTAAGAGCAACTCAAAGGCAAAAGCGATATATCAGTAAGTTTGACTCGATTTATTTTTGTAATTGTCGAACTGCGTTTGAATTTGAATGATTCAAATTATCGAGAAAAAAAAAATCAATTCAGTTTCTTAATACTCAATTTAATCAGCTAATTAATTTTTTATTATTTAAAATCAAATAAAGATTTTTTTATAACCACTGATATCTAACTAATTAATCGTCTAATTCAAAATGTGTATTGCATATGTGTTACCTTTCAACTCAAATTAATTCATCTTATTATTGAGATTTGGGACGACAATCTTATAGTACTTCAAGTTTTTTTTTTTTGAATATGCTGGTGTGATGCAAGGGTAGCATCTGTTCAATTTTTTAAGTCTTTTTAAAAACGGCACACACAACATGCATTACTGGTGCTCGAACTCGGGTCCCCAAGAATGATAAACATCTACCTTTGCCACCAAGACACAAGGGAATGAGCTTATAGTACTTCCAGTTATTAGGTAGGGATAAAAATTCAGCTTGCATGTTCAAATATTTAACATTCAACTTTTTTTTTTTACAAAAATTGGGTATAGGGTGAATCAAATAATTTGCAGATCTAAATGTTAACATTGTTATCTATTGCAGGTTCGGGGCGAATATTTATAGATATTATTGGATATCTGTTATCTAAATTATTTACGTAGATTTAAACATCTGAATTTAAATTTAGATTACAAAATAAAGAACATGTTTATTTTTAGTAAATTTGAATTTGTGCGGATCTGAATATTCAACAAATTATTTGAAATTTTAAGTTGAGTTTTTGTGAATTCAGACTTATAATAGATAATAATTAATTCAGATTTAAACAATCTTGGTTATAATATTTAAAGAATTTATTGATGAAAAAATAAAACAAATTTATAAATTTAAATTAGAATAATTTAAAAATTACAAATATCAATCTCACTGTCTTTATAATGAGGTGGATCAGACGGAAAGCAGAGCAGGAGAAAGAGTTTGAGCCACGTAGTGTTTGTGACTGACTCACAAAAATAGGTGGACGAATCTAATTGGATATTAAAGGTCCCACCTAATTGTCCCAAAAACTAAGACCTAACTCCTTGTTTGGGGGCGGTGCACCCACCATCAGCCCCAAGAGCCGCAAAATGGCATTGACAAGGGCAAAATGATGCGCCACTACACTCTCATAGCCGAGCTAAATTCGACTTGAAAAAATAAATTATTTAAATTAATAGATAGATTTTTAAGCTCGAGTTGAGTCTTTTAAATTTGCATAATATATGTATATTGCTTATGAAAAATATAAAAAAATTATAATTAAATTTTAACAGAAATTTAAACAACTTGACTGGATTAAAAAAATTTAAATAAAATCTAAATTATAAAATATGACTCGTAAATTTAATTAACTCGAATTTTTTTAAACTCGACACGATCTAATGTGAAACCCTACTCCCTCCAACTTCCTTTGTTAATCCCTCTCTCTTCTTAACTCCACTCGCATTTGCTCTCTATTCTTTACTGTCAGTCCTCGACTCTCCACCATTAATATGATAGTTCCTCATCGATGCTTTCTCCACTTTATCATGTTCTCATTGGCCCCCACCCCATTTCCAATATTCACCGGTCGCACAAACTTTTATTATATTTATTATTAATTTAGATTATACTGTAAGCTCTATTAATTGATCTAATAATTAAAAATATTTAAATTATTTTATTTTGTATAAATTTAAATTTCAATATAATAATATAATATCTCTATTTTATAAAAAAAATTAAATTGTACGGTTATTAATAAATTATTTCGTAAGATTTGATCTTAGAATTTTACATGCAAATATTAAACTTTTATCATTTAACTTTTTTTATTGTTGGTGATTCGAGATTTAATTTTGAAACTAAAGTAAAAAGGAGATTATTGGTTTATCATCTTCATCCAACGGTAAGCAACTTTAGACCAAATTATTCCAAAGTCAATCCGCTATTTTACTCTCTAATGATGGGGAATTTGAACCAAACTATATCCATATGTTCCTCTCTTTCATTCAATTTTGTAATGATAGCTACTTCCATTTATCTAAAAGCCCCGCACTAACTTTACAAATATCTGCCCCCTCACAAATAACTTACATTTCAACACAATGCTTAGTTTGAACATGAATTAAATAAAATGATCCATTCGAACTAGCAGCTGGTCTAATGGAATAAGACACTAAATTTTTTAGACAATATTTACGATAAATGAATTAAATATCAATGATTATAAAATATAGATTACTTTACATTTATTAAATTTCCATTCTCTGTTGGATCAGATACAATTACAGTCTGAATAATTATAATTAAAATAAATTATTATAAAATATAATCGGACCGATAAAGACTCGAAAATGAAACCTTAAAACTAAGAATACAGTTGAGAAATAAGAACTGAAAATGAAGGATGAAAATAGAAAAGACAAAAAGGAAATTATAAACAAACAGCTCACTCGATCAATCTATAACTGTACAGTAATATAGGTATACTGGAAATTTTCTTTTATTTTCTTTCTCGTTTTTTTCCAGGGAAAATAATTTACGAATCGCAGAGACGGAAGAAAAGCAATGGAAAAACCGTAGTTTTAATTTACTCCCTTCGCCCCATAAAATATGTCCATTGTTGACTTTTTGAAAGTCAAAATTTTTAAATTTTGACTATTATTATATTGAATATTTTAAATAATTAATTTTTATAAAATATATATTTGAAAACTACTAGATCAGAGGTTTTTAAAATATATTTTTTCATATTTTTATCAATGATACATTTTAAATAATTATGAGTTAAAGTTGAAAAAAATTAACCACAAAAAAGTCAATAAGAGACAAAAATTATGGGACGGAGGGAGTAATAAATAAATTATACTTGAGTTTCACTCACAATCACTGCGGTCAAATGTCAACGATTTAACGCCGCTCAACGGTTATGATTGACTCTGCCAAAATCAGCGAGCTTCCTGGACCTGTTCGCGCGGAACCCTGCGGCGGTCGCCAGGTGGGGCTTCATCGTCGATGGTCGAGGTTCTCCCGTAAATGACATGTCCGGCGGCAATCCGCCCTTCTGGTTCCAGTGCCTGTTAGGGCTTGCCCATACGAGTGGGCTCAGGCAAAACGTTAATCCCGACACGTTCCTCGTCCCGGCCCTCGGTCTCCTTACAGCCGTTGGTGTCCGTTTCCATCGCGGTGATGCCTCCGGAGATCCTCCCGATGGCGGTTGATCGCATTCGTCTCCCGAATCCACTTCGATCGCCGGTGACATTCCGCGATCTATGACTCTGCATGATCTCCGATCGCCGGTGCCGAATTGGTCGAATTCTTCCACGCGGGACGCCTTCGATGATTGCTGTTTTTTCCGACGAACGCCGAAGATTGTTGCGAACCAAGACGGCGATGCCGATGACGAGGACGGTTCGTCGCACGAGTCCCGATGGTAATTAACCCTATGAGGATCCGAATCGAACTTCTCGGATCTAGACCTGAACAGATTCGAAAAAAGCGAGAACCGGTTCTTCTTCTTGAACGATCTGGTGGAATCCAAATAGCTGGTGGTTGTGGCGCTGTAAGTGGGCCCCACTTGAGGGGTGCTGTAGAACCGTTGATGTTGTATCCACGTGGCACTATTATCGTCGGATTTCCTCCGACTGACGTAAGGAGAAACGGACCGAGGGAAAATCAACGGCGGCGGCTCATTCTTCCGGCAATCGTCAGCGGCGGCGCGGGCTAATATAGCCTTTTGGGCTTGCGCCTCTGCCTGGACCTGGGCGGCGATGAGCTCCAGAAGACGCTCCCGGAGACAAGTGGAGCAGACGCCGACGCTGCTACTCAGGTCGGCAAGATGCTTCTTACACCTCATTTACCTAAAAATTAACAAAAAGAAAAGAAAAACTCTTGGATTTCGCTTCTGAAAATTCTGGGTGAAGCTGTGTGTATATATAGCTATGAAAAAAGTATTATTTGGTTAAATGGGTTGAGATTTGAATGTTGAATAGAGAGAGATTAAAGAGAATATTTGTTTTAAGAAAAGAGATTAGGGGACATTAGTGGGTGTTGTGTTTGCTGTAAAACAAGGGAGATCTGATGAAGAAATCAAAGGGGAAGGTTTGTCTTGTTTCTGAGTGTAAGAAAAAAAAGGAGGTGAGAGAGAAAGACAAGAGTACTTGATCTTGATGTCTGTTGGCTTTGATTTTCATGTAAGAAAAACATAAGAGAGAGAGATGGAGTGTTTTGTTTTGTTGCGTGTTTCTGCTAGTTATTTGGGTTTTACTTGTAACCTTGTTATTTACTTCTTTAATCCAAAATTCTGACTTTTTTATTCAAATATCATCTTAAAAAATTATTTCTCAAAGACATCTATTTTGATTAATTCTAAAATTGATACATTTTTATTAACAGTGTGTGTCACACATATGACAAAAATAAATTTAATCATCTGCATATTTTTTAAAATATACTTTTAATAAAACTTAATTTTTAATTTTTGTTTGGATGATTTATTGGTTGTCATTATCTATATTTAGTATATATATATAAATAGATTATGAATATAATTAATTTTTTTAACTATCAATATCTAATTTATTGGATCACTAATTCGGGTCGAGTACTACAAAGACTCATTATATGGTCGACACTCTCAATCCAATTTATTTCGTTCACAACGTCAAGATTTGAACTTCTAACCTTGCTTAAAAGATTTAATGCTTCATCATACTAAACCAACTAGTTGTTATCTTTTATGAAACTATATTTTAATTTCTTATTTATGAAAATATTTTTGATAAAATTTTATTAATTATTAAATTTTGATGTATGTATATACTAATTTCTTATTTTTAAAATTATTTTTTAATATAATTTTATTAATTATTAAATTTGAATGTAAAGATTATTTTTTATTTATAAAATTATTTTTAATATAATTTTATTAATTATTAAATTAGATGTATATATTAATATGTTTTGTTGTTAATATTTTTTGGGTTCAAGCTTTGATACAAATTTTTTTTTTTACTTCATCTCATTAACAGAGTATTCTTAAATATATACGAAATATGAACAAATATTTTTCAATTTATTTTATTTTTTTATATTATTGTCATCCTATTAATTTGATCTTAGTTTGAAATAATTCATTGAATTTAATGATTTATATTTAAAATTTTTATTAGTAAAATGATTGTGTCTACTAGTAGGCGACATTAGGGTCATATTAGGTTTATTCCAGTAACTTGTTAAATGTCTAGTAGTAAAGTGACTGTATTTGTCGGGATATCATATCTGGCGATTATCACATTGATGGAGAGTAGTAGAGAATACAACAAGTGTTCGTATGATGTGTTATGAGGGTATAATGTTGGAACTTTTAAATACGAATAGATAAATTTATTGTATTATTTTGATTTAAGACTAAATTGATATAATGTATAAATTTTTAAAATTAAAATTGTTCATATTTCAATTATGATGTCACACTAACACATTTCTTACAAAACTTTAATGGATTAAATTGTAACTTTGAAAAAAGTTTTATATATATATAGTTAAGTATATTTATACGAACATATAGTTAAGTGGTTTTGGATATATTTTACTCTTATTTATTTTACATTAAATAGATGATACTTTATGTACATAAAGCAGAAACCTAAAGTTAAAAGGTAGAAGATCTGTATAAGAAAATCATTCATTTCTCTTTTCTGCTATTCTTTGCTTGTTACCGTTTGCTGCAGCTTTCCACCACCGCCAGTCCGCCACCGTCGCTGTGATTCCTCAATCGACCTTATAGTCATGACTAAAAAAATAATATTTACGTATACTGTATAAGTAATATTGTTTGAATCTTAATTATTAAAGAATAATATATATTTTTCTTACTGAATAATCTTTAAATTAAAAAAAAACTTAATTTGTTTCTTTTTTTAAAAAAAAATAGCAGGAAAGGAAACAAAGGTAGAATCAAAGGCGAACCAATATTCAAAACGAGGCCACACACGACTGTATAAACACAGTTGAGCTTTTGAAGGAGGGAATTTTTTTTTAAAATAAGAAATACATTATTTTTAATAAAATAAAGCATACATGTATATGGTCTTGATTGTTTTCACAGCATTATATACTCAATACACTATATATTTGTTACAATTGAATATTTAAAGTATTAAATATAATATCAATAAAATTAATTATCAGTTTGGACATTAAAAATTAGTTCAAATATTTAAAATATAAAATATATAAATTCTAAATACATACATATCTACTTTATAAATATTTGATTCTATATATCGAATAACGATAGTTAAACAAAAAAAAATATCATTAAAATCTATAAGGGTTATTTTTTATTCTTCTATAACATATTAAATCCAAATTGTACGTCAATAATTATACATATATTTAAAATTTATCCACGTGTTTTAAATACTTTCTACATTAGATTCAAAATAATATTTAACACCTAAATTAATGGTTAAGCGGATGAAAAAATTGATTAACATAATAATTATACTTTAAAACCTTAATTAAAAAGGTTTTGAAATTTAAATATCAGCTGAGAATTTAAACCATAATTTTAAAACCTCTAATGTGGGCACGGAACCATCAAGGCAAGGCAACTCACACGCGTGCTTGTCAGTTTCTAAAGCCATTGCACGCGATGCAGTAAAAGAATGGGGTAAGTTCTTTTTCTCTCATCATTATTTTTCTATTATCAGTATTTTTCTTAAAAGATAATCCAACTTTTTACCCTAAATTTGTCCTGAAAAGTCAAAAATTTAAACTTTATTTATAATTATTTTAAATATTTTAATTAATTAAAAATTTTAAATATATATTTTTAAATTATTCGATCAATATTTTTTAAACATATTTTCAATAACAAATATAAAATAAAAACGAGTTAAAATTAAAAAATTAATAAAAAAAGTTAATACTGAACAAATTCAATTGATAAAGTGTATATATACTTAATACAAACTTAACATATGTTGAAAACTCTAGTTTTTTCTCTCACCTTAAAATATTTTTTTAATAAAAATTAAATTATTTAAACGATTGTTGGCGACAAAATTTTTTTTTGAACAATTTCTAGTTAGGTGGGGGAGGAATTTGAAAGTCAATTATTTGTTAATTTTATCTTTCCTTCATTTATTTCTATATTTTTAAATTTTATTTTATCTATTTAGTTTTTTTTTTTGTTTTTTACTTAATAAGTCTTATTTTCGTATGAAAACAATGAATATTTGTTTATGTTTTTGTAGCATGTTTTTTTTTAAGATCGAATTTGTCGTTGCCTCTTTAGTAGACAATTATTTTATGATCTTAACGATCTACACTTATTTTGGATTCTTGTATTGATTCTCTTATATTGATAGATGTTCACAAATACATCAAATACATCGTGCTTGAGTTTTGATAGAGTCAATTGGCAGTATGTAGTTGTGTTCTATTATTATATTAGTGTTGATGGCACTTATCTTTTATCGTCCACATTGTTTTTTTTATATATTTTATTTTTTTCGAATTGTTTAATTAAATATTTTTTTTTGGATTGAAAAAGGGAAAAAACAACTACAATACGCCTCATTAAAAAAATATCCCTAAGCTTAATGAAGGAAAAAGAATGCGTATTGTAGCGCTATACAACGATAACTTTATAAAAAATAATCTATTAATGTGATCGGTCTACTTTAACTTTTGTAATCTCTTCCGTTTCGATATCCTGAACTTTTATTGTTTTATTTATTTGTTCAATAAAACCCAATCGCTAATTTACTATTATTGTCTAAAAAGTTTAATACAAGATTTGTTAAGGTTATGACTTGGTGAGACGCTTTATTCTCCCCTCATTTGCTAATTTACTATTATTGTCTAAAAGGAAAATCTGTATTGTATACCATCATAATATAATATCTATATGATGACCGATCTTTCGGTAGAAAAAATGTAATCTTATTAAAAATCTATCTTTCATACTACTTTGAATTTTAATATAATTATTGATATTCGATTCATTGATCGATTAATTTGAACTGATACAATAGAGGCTCATATGGAATAATACTTCCAACCCAAATTGATTTAATCACTCTAAACCTTATTTAAGAGACCCAATGTCTAATACGTAAGATCAACTCAAAACAAAATTTAAGATTATTTATAAATACATTTTACTAAATTTTCTTTTTTGAAATTATTAATTTAATTATTATAAAAATAATATAATAGATAAAATGTTAATTTTACTAAACTTATAATAGTATTGTGTTTTTCATAATAAACTAAATAAATAATTAAATACTACTTAAATAACATATTAAATAATTGAACAAACAAGTGTTAAGTGCAACGATAAAGTACATTTGACACCTAATAAAAAAAATTTACTGTTACAAACTTCGAACTTCAAGAATATTAAAGTTATATACTAAAGAACTGATAAAGAAAAATGGTGGTCAATTTGGAAATCATTTTAATTCAGAAATGGGGATTTTATTTTACTTTTGGGTTGAAATGAAAACGGGATTAAGTAAGAAATGGGCTTAAGAGTCAAAATCTTCGGTGACATACCTAATCGAAAATTTTGAGGTTCTTATTTATCGGTAGTTGATATGATAAAATGAAACATTAATTTTTTAAGTAAGATCAAATATTTAATTTTAACGTTGTGAATGAAAAATTTTAGAATAAAAGAATCGTCCTTATAATATTTTCTATAGTATTTAATTTTAATTAATCGATTAATAAATCAAACACCGATAATTATATAAATAGGACCGAAGGTGCTTTCGCTCTACCACTAACAGCACCATGAGTGACACTTGATGTAGTTGATGATTTCATATTTATTAAAGAAATGGAAACACAGATCTTGTACTCTGAATTTGGCAATGACACGATGCTGGAACTCATTCATCATCCTTTAATCTAGGTTAGGCCCTTAATTAATAAGTTAAGTCCCTTAAGTAAGATTAAGGAGTTCAAATCATGACATTGTAAATGAAAAAAAACTGGATATAAAGAATCGCCTACATATTAAGCCTCTGTAAAACTCGATTCGAATTTAATCTGACTGTAGAAAGTCAAGCAATGATGCAGCCAAAATTGAAAATGGAAAATTTCAATTTTGGCAGGTGCAGCCAAGGTTGAAAAATGGCATGGGAAAATCACAATTTTGGTCTCTAAACTTTAGGTTATTTATAAGTTAGTCCCTAAAGCTCAACTATAAATAGCCTAGCCATTTGCCATTCTTACACATCCCAAATCATTCTAACATCCTCCCAATACTAGAGAAATTAGAGAGTTTTCATAGAGTTGTTTTCTCCTTTCTTATCAAGAGAGAATTGTCATTGTTTTCTCCTTGTTAGACTGAGAGAAGTTGTAATTCCTATTTTCTCATAGTGAAATTCTTCTACCTTTGTCCGTGGTTTTTACCCTATATTATTTAGGGGTTTTCCACGTAAAATCTGTGTCTCCTTTATCTTCATTGTTATTTTCTCAAATTATCAGTTGCGTTTTTGCTCTATCCGACGATCATATTCCGCAACAATTGGCATCAGAGCCAGATTTGGGTGCGTATATCTACTTACCGTATTCTCTGTTGGTTGCCACTGAAAAGTGGATCCTCCATCATAAGAAAGTAAGTTAGATATTACTCATTCATTGAAGGTGGTGGGCACTATTCACGTCAAAAAGGTGAAATAGTGGGAGCTATCTGAAATAGAAGCTATGGCAACGAAATTTGATATTAAAAAGTTCAATGGGAGAAATTTCTCACTGTGGAAATTGAAGATAAAGGCCATCCTAAGAAAAAACGGATGTCTAGCGGCTATCAGCGAAAGGCCGGCAGATTTTACGGATAACAAGAAATGGAATGAGATGGACGAGAATGCTATTGCAGACCTTCATTTAGCATTAGCAGATGAAGTACTATCAAGCATCGAGGAGAAGAAGACAGCCAAGGAGATTTGGGATCACCTCGCAAAATTATACGAGGTCAAATCGTTGCACAATAAAATTTTCCTTAAGAGGAAATTGTACACTCTTCGGATGTCAGAATCTACTTCAGTGACAGAGCACTTAAACACGTTGAATACTCTATTTTCTCAGCTTACATCCCTAAGCTATAAAATAGAGTCACAAGAACGTGCTGAACTTCTGCTTCAAAGTCTACCTGATTCGTATGATCAACTCATCATCAACTTGACGAACAACAACCTTACAAGTGATCTAGTCTTCGATGACGTTGCAGCTGCTGTTCTGGAAGAAGAAAATCGGCGCAAGAACAAGGAAGACAGACAAGGAAATCTGCAACAAGCAGAGGCCTTAACGGTGATGAGAGGAAGATCAACAGAACGTGGCCAAAGTAGTAGTCACAATCATGGTAGATCAAAGTCAAGGAGTAAGAAGAATTTAAAGTGCTACAACTGTGGAAAGAAGGGTCACATGAAGAAGGATTGTTGGAGTTTACCTAAAAACTCCAATCCTCAAGGAAATATGGCAAACACTTCAGATGATGGAGATGCTCTCTGTTGTGAAGCAGCAACAGCCATGGAAGGCAGAAAAAGATTTGCAGACATATGACTTATTGACTCGGGAGCCACATATCACATGACCTCAAGAAGAGAATGGCTCTATAATTATGAACCTATCTCAGGAGGATCTGTGTACAGCTGCAATAATCATGCCTTGGAAATTGTTGGCGTTGGAACCATCAAACTGAAGATGTATGACGGGACAATCAAAGTTGTTCGAGATGTGCGACACGTGAAAGGCTTGAAGAAAAACTTATTATCCTACGGATTGTTGGATAATAATGCAAGCAAGATTGAAACACAGAAAGGAATCATGAAGGTGTTCCATGGAGCGCTTGTGGTGATGAAAGGTGAAAAGATAGCGGCAAATTTGTACATGCTGAAGGGAGAGACTTTGCTAGAAGATGAAGTCTCTGTTGCCTCATGTAGTTCAGATTCTACCATGTTATGGCATCGGAAACTTGGACACATGTTAGAACAGGGAATGAAAGTCCTTGTGAAGCAAAAGCTACTTCCGGGTTTAACAAAGGTATCACTTCCTTTGTGTGAACATTGTATTACAAGTAAGCAGCATCGATTAAAATTCAACACATCAAATTCTAGAGGCAAGGCTGCTCTAGAATTGGTTCATTCTGATGTATGGCAAGCACCGGTTACATCCCTAGGCGGAGCAAAGTATTTTGTCTCCTTCATTGATGACTACTCTAGGAGATGTTGGGTGTATCCTATCAAGAGGAAGGCAGATGTGTTTTCAACCTTCAAAGTTTTCAAAGCGCGGGTGGAACTTGATTCTGGAAATAAAATCAAGTGTTTCAGATCAGATAATGGAGGTGAATATACAAGTGATGAATTTGATGACTTCTACAGAAAAGAAGGCATCAAAAGACAGTTCACAACAGTATACACTCCTCAACAAAATGGAGTGGCAGAGCGGATGAACAGAACTCTGTTAGAAAGAACACGAGCAATGTTGAGAGCTGCAGGGCTAGAAAAAGCTTTATGGGCAGAAGCAGTCAATACCGCCTGTTATTTGGTGAATCGGGCTCCATCAACTGCAATTGAGTTGAAGACACCGATGGAAATGTGGACTGGTAAACCAGTTGATTATTCAAACCTCCATATATTTGGAAGTATTGTGTACGTGATGTACAATGCCCAAGAAATTTCAAAGTTGGATCCAAAATCCAGAAAATGTAAATTCTTGGGGTATGCTGATGGAGTAAAGGGGTATCGCTTGTGGGATCCCACTGCCCGCAAAGTGATTATCAGCAGGGATGTTATCTTTGTAGAAGATAAGCTACAAAGAAAAGAAGAAGATGATAGCACTGATAAAGAAAAGCCAGAGACTACACAGATACATGTTGAAAATGAGTTTGAACAGAGAGATTGTTCTGAAGCAGAACCAGAGCTCGAGGAACCAGAACCAGAGAATTCTGAAGCTCCAACAACTCGTCAATCAGATCGTGTGAGAAGACGCCCCAATTGGCACTCAGATTATGTTATAGAAGGTAATGTTGCATACTGCCTTTTAACGGAGGACGGTGAGCCATCATCATTCGAGGAGGCAATGAACAACTCAGATGCTTCACAGTGGATGGCAGCAATGCAAGAAGAAATCGAAGCCCTTCATAAAAATAATACATGGGAACTTGTGCCACTACCACAAGGAAGGAAGCCAATTGGTAACAAATGGGTCTTCAAAATCAAGAGAAATGGTGACGATCAAGTGGAGAGGTATCGGGCAAGACTGGTGGTCAAAGGATATGCTCAGAAAGAAGGTATTGATTTCAATGAAATCTTTTCTCCTGTGGTTAGACTAACAACGGTTCGAGTTGTCCTGGCAATGTGTGCTACATTGAATTTACATCTAGAGCAGCTAGATGTTAAAACAGCTTTTCTTCATGGAGATCTTGAAGAAGAGATTTACATGCTCCAGCCTGAAGGTTTTGAAGAAAAAGAAAAGAAGAACTTGGTTTGCAGGTTGAACAAATCTCTGTACGGTTTAAAGCAGGCGCCGAGGTGTTGGTACAAGAGATTTGACTCCTTCATCATGAGCCTTGGATACAACAGACTTAATGCAGACCCTTGTGCTTACTTCAAGAGGTTTGGTGAAAACGACATTGTTATATTGCTGTTGTATGTAGATGACATGTTGGTTGCAGGCCCCAACAAAGATCATATTGAAGAATTAAAGGCACGACTAGCTAGGGAATTTGAAATGAAGGACTTGGGACCAGCAAACAAGATTCTAGGGATGCAAATTCACCGAGACAGAAGTAGTAGGAAGATTTGGCTTTCACAAAAGAATTACTTGAAAAAGATCTTGACACGATTCAGCATGCAAGATTGTAAGCCAATTTATACCCCTCTTCCTATTAACTTTAAATTATCCTCCAGTATGAGTCCTAGCAGTGAAGAAGAGAGGATGGAGATGTCTCGAGTACCGTATGCATCAGCAGTGGGAAGTTTAATGTTCGCTATGATTTGTACAAGACCAGACATTGCACAAGCAGTGGGAGTGGTTAGTCGGTACATGGCGAATCCAGGCAGAGAGCATTGGAATGCTGTGAAAAGGATCCTGAGATACATCAAAGGGACCTTAAATGTTGCATTATGTTACGGAGGATCAGACTTTCTTATCAGCGGGTATGTCGATTCTGACTATGCAGGAGATTTGGATAAAAGCAAATCTACAACAGGGTATGTGTTTACACTTGCTGGTGGAGCTGTAAGCTGGGTTTCAAAACTGCAATCGATTGTGGCTACGTCAACAACGGAGGCAGAATATGTAGCAGCTACACAAGCCAGTAAAGAAGCAATATGGTTGAAAATGCTATTGGAGGAGCTCGGGCACAAACAAGAGAATGTCTCTTTGTTTTGTGACAGTCAGAGCGCCTTGCATCTTGCAAGGAATCCTGCTTTTCACTCAAGAACAAAACACATTCGGGTCCAATACCACTTCATTCGTGAGAAAGTGGAAGAAGGGACGATAGATATGCAGAAGATCCATACCGATGACAACATAGCAGATTTCATGACAAAAGCAATCAACACTGATAAGTTTACTTGGTGTCGATCCTCTTGTGGCTTGTTAGAGACGTAAGCAACATGGAATGTACGAGGTAGAAAGAATGGTGTGAAGATATGATTGTTCCAATCAAATCTTCAAGTGGGAGATTGTAGAAAGTCAAGCAATGATGCAGCCAAAATTGAAAATGGAAAATTTCAATTTTGGCAGGTGCAGCCAAGGTTGAAAAATGGCATGGGAAAATCACAATTTTGGTCCCTAAACTTTAGGTTATTTATAAGTTAGTCCCTAAAGCTCAACTATAAATAGCCTAGCCATTTGCCATTCTTACACATCCCAAATCATTCTAACATCCTCCCAATACTAGAGAAATTAGAGAGTTTTCATAGAGTTGTTTTCTCCTTTCTTATCAAGAGAGAATTGTCATTGTTTTCTCCTTGTTAGACTGAGAGAAGTTGTAATTCCTATTTTCTCATAGTGAAATTCTTCTACCTTTGTCCGTGGTTTTTACCCTATATTATTTAGGGGTTTTCCACGTAAAATCTGTGTCTCCTTTATCTTCATTGTTATTTTCTCAAATTATCAGTTGCGTTTTTGCTCTATCCGACGATCATATTCCGCAACACTGACTACGTCTGAATAGTTATCATCCCATTTATTTTTCTTTTGTTGTTGTTGAATGGAAAACAATGCACAAGGGATGATTCAGTGTGAAGCACTTTTGGTGGCATTATAGATTTGACTAAAAAGGATTCATTCCTATATTCCATTTTGGGCGGCATCAACAGCTAATCTCCCATTCTCTTCTGTAAAGTAAGCATAAGCAACCCACTGTTCCACTACTCTATGCATCGGAGGTCCCATATATATATATATATATATATATATATACACATTTTCTTAGCTCGTTGGATTAATAAAAATGTACAACTAAGATTAACGGTGGGTAATGAGGAGATTATTTTTTATAAAAAAAATAAATGGATTACCTTTAATTTAAAAGTTTTAATCTCAGTTATTAAAATCAATTAACTCAATCATCTAAAAACATATAAAACTTTTAAGTTTTACATCGTGTAAATGGATCCTAACCAGTGGCGGATGCACCCGGCCCTGGTGGGGTGCATCCCCATTTTTATTTTTAAAAAAAATATGTTTAATTTAGTGTTATTTTTTCTGAAAAAAAATTGTTTAGTACGTAGAGGAAAATTTTATTTTTGCATACCCATTTGAGAGAAAAATATGTTTTGGACCATATTCTTAAATTTCTATATCCGCCACTGATCCAAATATATATGTATATATATGAAATAAATTGGGTTCTTGCACTCAAGGTCTCTACATTATATAAGGGTTTAGTTTTTATCATTTTAGAGTTTAGAAACTAATTCATAATATCATCGATAGTTTTAAAAGTTTAGTGCAATTATCTCTCTATATACATTTTATAAGTTCTATACATACATTATCACTTTGGAGTTTTTATTGGAATACAACCATGGGACATGCCCTAAAAAAAGCTAAAAGAGATTGTTATACCCTAATAGTTAAATAATAAATTATAATTGTGAGATTCATTCGAATTCTCGTCAACAACAATCCCATGACTTTAAGAATAAGAAGGCAACTTTCGACTCTCTTTTTCTCTATATCAAAGCACTTATCGGTGTTCCTAATATAATTATTATCATTGTCAACGTCTCTTCATCCAATTCAAAAAAAATATTATAAATTGAATTAACTGAATCATTATTAACCTTTTTTTTGAATATGCTGGTGTGATATAAGAGTAGCATTGTTCAATTTTTTTAGTATTTTTTAAAGACGGCACACACAACATGCATTATTAGTGCTCGAACCCAGGATATCAACCCTTTTAACCACTAAAATCGTCACTTCTCATGTTGGATATCAATAGAGATGTTATTTGACTCAAATTGTCTCTCAACAATGGCTTAAACTGTGCTCGGAAAGACCCTATGGAAAGAAAACGGGATTGAATACAAAACAAAATAATTTTCTAAATTGCGGTTTTTGGCAGATGTGCATGGTACGTTTCTAAACGCATTATGCACAGAAAATAACTGGTGATTTATTGTTAAAAAAAATTGATGATTTAATTTTGCATGGAAATAGCAACAAAAATCCTCTACCTTTTTTTGCCCTATATATCCCCCCTCAAAAAAAAAAATCTAAGCCATAATCTTAATTTTTAAATCTTAAATTTTAAACCCTAAACTCTAAAAATAACCCACACACTATAAACCATAAACTCTAAATCCTAACCTTAAACCTTAATCGGTTCAACAGTTAGGAAGGTGTCCCTCTCATAACTCAAGACGGTCCAAAAGTCTGGATAAGGTCATGCATGCTTGGTTAAGTAATTAAACAGTATTTATATACTAAGAATATAATACAATACAATGAACTGAAAGCTGGCCATCAACACCACTTCTGTTTTTGCTTAAATAATAACTATGATTTTCATTTTGAATGCATCCATTAAGTTTGTTAGATACTAATAGATTAAATAGCAACTATATACATTCTTTTAATCATTTTCTTATTAAGTCACTTAATTTAAAAGAAACAATAAGTTGATCATTTTTTTCTGATAAAAAATTGACTCTAGACGACGCGATAGTTAATAATATTGATATAATAACAAATTTAGTACTGAATTATTGGATTTTTTTTTTTTGCTGAAATATAATAACAAACAGTGAGCTTCATCCTTTTTCTAAGCCTAGCAGATTCAATGAATTCAATAAAAAAACCATATGATTCATAATTTAATCACAGTTGAAAGATGAAATAATTACTGTTTAAAGGCATGCATGGATTTTAGTGTTTTGTCTGAGAGCCTTTGGAACTCATCAACTGCGACAAAACAAAACAAAACAAAAGCAGTCTAAGAACAGTCAGTGAAGGAAGGAGACCTAAATAAAATCGAAGACAAAGCAAACAAGACATGTACTGATAAGAATAAATGTAGTATATAACATAAGTTTTTTTTTAGACAAGAAATATTAGATTAATGTTACGAGTTTATCCTTTCTGGAATCCAGTAAAACATATATTAGATTTTGTCACACTTATTGATATTGTGTCAGAATTTTTTTATTCATTTTTCAATTAAATTAATAGCCAGTTAATTTGTAATACTAACTCAGTCAGTCAGAGATTATATTAATGATTGATATATAAATGTTGTTTTTATTTGTATACGATTGATTAGGGTTTGATGAGATGATTTTCAAAATGATTGATATTATAATGGCCCTGTTTGGTAAAGAGAGGTTTGAGGCATAATTAGAGGTTTGACAAATCAAATCTGCTAATATTGTTGTTTGGTGAACAACGGATTGAAAGAGCGGATTGGGGTGAAACTGCTAATTTTGAAAAAGCTCATAATAGAAGCTTTTTGAGATTAGAGGTTTGATATTAGAATTGTAGAGACTCTTTTACATTTACCAGTTACCAAAAATTTCAAAATAACCTAAATTAAATATTTTCTCAACTTATTTATAAGCTAATCATGTTTACTTTTTTCTTTTTATTATCACATATTTATATGTGTATTTAAATTTATTAATTAATTAAATTATATTAAAACAATTATATAAATAATAAATTAATATATAAATCATTCAAATATGTTTAGAAAAGTTATATTAAAAATAATTTTATAGATCTAATTAATATTAATTAGATACAAAATATTGATAACTAATAAACTATTCAAACAAGTATTGAATATAATCATGTCCTTATATGTCATTTTGCTTGTTTATATAATCTAACAATTATCAGCTATTCGTTAATTTTATCAAATACAATTCGCTAATCAAATCAACTAATGTAATCAGCTATCAGTTAATATAATTCGCTATCCGCTAATTATCAAACAGGGTCATGAAAACTAAAACCTTAACCATCACGTTTTCTTGATTAATCAGATTACACTATCTGAATTTGAAAGCTTATGTTTGGCCACTTCATAATGTATGTGATTTGATTTTAACAAATCAATCCATTGAAACTTTAGCTATCGTTCCTATAAGAAATATTAGTTGAAGGATCTTTCACTTTCTTTCAATAAATAGTTGAAAAAATTATTTTTATGTATTTACGTAACATGATTTGAATATAAAAAAACAAGTATGAATCTATTCTCCGTTGTCAATTGATTTGAATCATATTCCAATTTTTTTATATAAAATGATTATAATATTAATCGTAAAATATTACTAAATTTCCACTACAGTTGGTTCAAAGTTTAAAATTTCTTAGAAAATGAAAAAAAAAAGTTGAAGAAGAGATGCTTGACTAATTTATTGAGCGAAATGAGTATATTATGTTTCCAATAAGAAAATTTAGGTACCAACTGTAAAGAGATATGATCCTCTTGTACCATGTAAAGTTTTACATTTTTTTTGGACCGTTAAATGAAGGTAAATAGATGATTAAAATTAACATTAGGAAATGAGAATATTATCACGAGAAAAATGATAAGAAAATACCCCTTTAATAAAAAAGATAAGAAAATCATCTTAGCTATTTATTTACTCTCACCCAATGGTTCAAAAAAAATATAAAAACAATTGCGTTTTACAATGTAAGTAGATTTTAACCCAATTTTAAGTATTATATAATTAAATTAAATGAGACAAATACGAGTCTCGAACATAAATTGTAAAATGAATATGAAATATATATAAAAAAAACACCTTATTGTGGGTCACATACGCCTCCAATTTCCGGGCCATAAAAAATGTTAGCCTCTAAATCCAATCTGTTGGCCCAAACATGTGAAGGTGAAATCAGAAATGATGAAATCCATTTAAGCCTTTAGGCTATATTAAGAATAGTAGAACTAAATCAATTATCGGTTAGCTTAATGAAATGAAGCGTTAGCTCCTTTTATGTAAAATCAACGTTTTGAATTCTGACGTTACGAATGAAATAAATTTAATTGGAAGAGTTGTCCCATGATATATCTCTCTAATATTTGACTTAGATTAATTGATTAATGAATCAGATATTAATCATTATATAAAAAATTATAGCTATGAACTTCGGAAATACCAATGGGGGATGATGTTACAATGGTTAAAGGTACAGAATTAAGATCAAGCATTAGAATGACAAGAATCTATCAAACTTATAATTTAAAATTTAAGAGGAATAAATGTCATATTTAATTAAGAATTAAACTAAAAAGGACCTAAATACTATTATACCAAAAGTTTTAGAAGGGTTACCGGTACATGGCTTCGTCCCTGCGTTCACTGTTGTGCTTTTCAACGGCTCCTTCTTATGCGTCAGTCCCTAAGTTCTATAGGATATTAGGATATCCTTCTTCTACATCAATTAACCATTTTAAAATACGTACCAGTATAATTTTTTAGTATAATTATCAATATATGATTTATTGATCGGTTAATCCGAATCAAATAGAGTAAAGGCTTATTATGGGACATTCTTTTTAATTTAATTTGTTTCGTTCACAGTGTTAAGTTTTGAACTTACAACTTTTTTTGAAAGAGCATGGCATCTCATACTATTGGATCAAATAGTAATAAGTTGTACAAATATACTTTTTAATATTATGTAAATACTTTGTTTTAAATTCTATATTCACATTCACGTTATATATAAAATCAAGGACAAACTACATGAATTACCACTTGATTATGGAAGAGGTTCTATTTTAACCACTAGCCTTTTTATTTTGGCAATCATACCACTAACCATTAAAAGTTAAGGAATAATTTATGCATTGACGGTGTAAAACTTATTTTCCACAAATACTTAATTCTAAGGGTTTAGAGGTTAGAGTTTTAGTGTTTGTGTTAGGTTTTAAAAGTTTTGAAATATATTTTATAGTTTAAAGTTTAGGATTTAAAATTTAAGGGTTTAGGGTTTATGACCTCCAAAAGAAAGTATGTGGCAGCTTTAGAAGTCCCATTGTAGAAAAATAATTTTCAATAGCGTACATCAAATAATTACCCTAAAAATTAATGGAAAAACTGATGTGACAATTAAAAATTAATATAATTACATATTTGATTCATGTTACTTATATATTCTATCAAATTAATTTTAATTTATTCAATAGAGAAGCATGACCTATTTGGGATTTGAACTTAGGTAGTTCAGAGGTAAGGGGCACACTTCTACCACTAGGGCTAAGTACAACATTAACTAAAATTCAATACATATATATAGTGTAAAACTCAATTACTATTACACATTTTTTGAATCGTTGGATAAGAGTAATAATTGGTTAAGATTATTTTCTTATCGATTTTTTCCTGTGATAATCTTCACATTTCCTATTGTTAATCTCAATCATCCATTTGATTTATAATTTTTTGATCAAAAGAATTAAATAATAGATTGTGTAAGTAACATGGACAAAATGTATTATTATACAAAAAATTTAACTGTTACATAAGCCCAGGACCTTTAAACAATTATTTGATTGATATTATTTAAATAATTAAGTGATTTAATTGATAAAATTAAAAGATCGGTGGTCAAAATAAATCTTTCAATAATTAAGTGGTTATTCATGTACTTTACCCTGAAACTAATTATTACTTAGAATATTGGAAAATGAAAGAAAAAAAAGTAGGACCAGCCGAATAGGGGCAAAACTTTACCGTTGAACTAAGATCCCAAAACACGAAAAAGCTCTTGAGATCGGATGATGAAATGAGGCTGCTCACAACAACATTCCGTGCGGTGAAATCCCCAAATCCCATTCCAAACCCTAAACCTAATCCCCTAATACCGCCGCCGTCGTCGTCAGAATCGAGTGCCGTTGCAAAATCAAAACAAAAGGCGTGGTGCGTTTACCTAATTCTTTCCACTAATGCTCCCATTAAAACCTACGTCGGCGTCACCAACAACTTCTCCCGCCGGTACGATCGCCATTTTCTCAATTTTCCCCAATTTTGTTAAGCTTTATCTTCAAATCGTACCTTAAATCCTTATTCGTATCATATATATATAATTTTGGGGTTTAATTTTGATTGCTTGTTTTTTAACAGTCTAATTGATTATTTGACCAAATTAACCAAATGTCTATTCCCTTTTGCAAATTGGCAACCCGCTTCACATAAGCTAGTCTTTTGAAAACTTGCGAGCTTGGTTATTGATTATTGCAACAAGTTGCATTCCTTAAAAATGACTCTGCTTTGGGAGTTTTTCCCCCTTTATATTTTCCATAGGAAAAATGACTCTGCTTTGATATCATATTACAGTTTGAAACAACATAATGGTGAACTTAGTGGTGGAGCAAAAGCATCTCGTGCTGGAAGGCCATGGGTCTGCGCTTGCTTAATTCGGGGTTTCGATAACCAAAGTGAAGGTAATTTCTGCTCTATATTATAAGATCATGGTGTGAAGTGCATTTTGTTACCTATACTCTTGAAATGAGCAAAAAAGTTTCAATATATTCGCAAAATACGCAAAACGATCATTTTTATAACTGTTGAAAAGGACTACTATTAATTTATGAGATGGACTTAATTAAATATGAAGCAATATGTTGGCTCGACCCGTTCCAGCTTAAAATAATTGAACCATTGCAGAGCTTTTAAAAGCTTCAATGGGTTGGATGAACATTAGAACATTAGTTTCCAAATGTTACAAAATGATAATTTTGAGTGTTTTTCCAACATCAGGACATTTGTGCTTAAAAGTACAGGAACTACAATACACTTTGTGCTATAGTATAAGGACTTGTACGGTACTTTTACCGGTATTTATACCCGGGGAAATTTGCCGGTATGCTTCATGCGTGAATTGTTAAGTATATGACACCCTTTGAGGTTTCGTTTTTCCGATTTTTAGCTTGTGAGTTTGAATCCAAATGGAAAATGGTATCAAGGAAACTGCCTCGGAAAAAGAGGGATAAGGAGGCTGATGATTGCTCCCTAACGTTATTACAACACAGGCAAACAGCTCTGAATAAGGTGAAAGGTTTGTTGGATTGCAGTCACTTGGAAATTGAGTGGCAAATGAGCACTTCCTAAGTTAATACTGGCCATTTTTTTATGCATTCTTAAATGTTGTAGAATTGAAATATGTAATAGTAGTAATTGTAATATATGCGATGATTTGTAATCCTTGTCCAAAGGGGAATCTCAAAGTTATTGTGATGATTATTTGAATAATCTATTTCTTTTTCTCTTTTTCCCTTGTATTATTTTGACTGCGTGGGGAATGTACTTGGTCTTTGTTATGCATTTTGCTTGTTTTAATAGTGTTTTTGGAGCCAAAACAATACACTCGATACAAAAAAAAGTAATGCAGAACATATAATTTTTAGAGTCAAAAGTGTTGTGTACAACTTGCGGTAAAAAGTGCTTTACGAAAACCGAAAATAATGTTTTCGAAAAGTACGGTGAAAAAATATATTTAATAAAACCCTAGTTTAAGTGTTTAACATTATTATCGAAATGTTTTTAACCATTTACTCTATAGATTGTTGACAAAGTGACCTCATTTTTTTAACATATTATAATAAAACAATTCATATTTATTTCAATTACTGAAAAAGTAAGACATGCTCTCCACATCAGCCATAGTCCTAATTGGATTCACACTTTACCCATTTTTTATGTTAATATTTTAACCGATTAATCTTCACTCATATTTTTTCACATTAACTTTAAAAACTATTTATTAAAAGTTATTATTTGAGTGAGTTGATGACATGATGAAAAATAATAAAATAGATAATTTTCATTGATTGAGACTATAGTTGATATGGTAAGAAAATAGATACTATAATTTCTCTAGTTTCGAATATCTTTCATCTTTCGAGTAAGTTTACCAGCAAGCAATCAATAGAGGGGAAAAATAATAAATACGTATCTGAAATGAGCACATAGAAATGGTCTAATTATAAATCTTACCCTTCTATTTTTATAAAATTTAAGAAATTAACCATTGTACTCTGAATCTTTCAAAATTTATCAAAACTGAAAAAAAAACAATTCAATTATCATTGAGCCAATGATTCTCCGAACTTTTCAGGGTAAGGACTAAGCACGGTCCCGGGCCCACACTGCACCTGACATTTAACTAACAATTTAAATCGATTTACAGGGCGACACTGACAAATCGACCCCCGAGGAATACTGAACCTATGAGTAGTCCTAGGAATGGCAACGGGACAAACGAGTTTTTGACAGCTAACCGATAACTAGACATTCCAATCCGATTCCAAACTCAACCGAGTCTAATTTTATTATAATTTAACTTAATTCAACACTAAACCGACTCTAATATTATTATAAATAAATATTATATATAAAAATAATTACAAACAAACAAAAATGTATTTTAGTAAATATATCATAGCGGACAGAGTATACATCATCTAAACTCGACCTCAATCCGACCTAAAAAATTTTAACAAAAAACCCACCCTATTAAAATAAATAAAAAAAATCTAACTCCGGCCTATTCGGATAAAATTACCATCCCTACTTTATTTTAAATAGTATAAAGTTAATTACAAGGCAGTATCTGTACAGGGGCGGAGCCAAATTTATTTTTAAGAGGTGTCATTTTTTTGCACGGTATTTAAGAGGGGTTAATTATTTATAAAGAAGTGTCATTTTTATTTATAAATAGGTGTCAATTATATATATATTTTCAATTTTTTTATATACAAATTATATAAAAAAATACGATTTCCAAAAAAAAATTGCGGTGTCATCAGACACCCCAATGGCCTTAGTGGCTCCGCCCATGTATCTGTTCATACGTAATCTTAAACTTTTGACAATACACACACTTTGCAGACAAAGTGATTGAACTCAGGTCTCCCAAATGGAGACTACTTTTTACAACAGACGCAAAATTTCATGTAAAGGGGTGCGAACTATCAAGAAATTATATTAAAAATGCTGGGAGTAAGATTTTAGGGGTATAAAATTAGATTATCAATAAAAAAATATATAAAATATAACGGTACATAAAAATTTTAGGGGGTGCAGCTGCCCTGTGTCCGTACCTGACTTGTTGGGTTCAATTACCATCCCTAATTTTTACTATGACTAATATCAAACTAAATGGACCGTCTCTTGATTTGTCATGACTCAACGACGATAGATTAGGTTAACAATTGATGCATTTATCTTATGCAATCCTTTTGCTTGCTTCAGGACAATCCCCAGAATATGATTGGTAATGGCCTTGTGCCCTTTGTTTTGACTATACTCTTCGTTCAAAAAAAACAAAAAGGAAGCCTCCGACCGAAATTACAATGATACAACTTTCTATTTTCATGTTAATTAACGATAAGATCGTACAACTAATAACCTGACCATGCAGAAACAGAACAAGGTAACAAGCAGCAAATCATAACCAATCGTCTCCTTAATGGAGTTTTCAGTCCCGGCCAAAAAAATAGAACGATAACGATAACCGAACTAAAAGAGCCAACTATACTTTCTCGAAAGAAAAAAACAATCAAAGATAATGTTCTGAAAACTACAGAAACTGTTTTGCTTTCAAAAGGAGTATTAATGTGAAAAGGCAAAAGTCAATTATCTACCCACTACCAGGTTCATGTTAATGGGCACCAAAAGAACCAATATATATATATATATATATATGTCTACATCCAAGGGCTTTTACCACTGCCCCGGATGTACTCAAGCAAAATTGATGATATTCTCGGAGAACTTTTCGTTTCTTATCACTTACCTTACATTCTGCCTCGTCTTAATCATCCGTTTCAGGGTTGCAAGCCAAAAGTTGCATTCATCCCACTCGTTTGTAGTAAGAAGAACCTGTTCCAGAAACAGAGGTAAAAAACATTGAAACCGCTTTTAGTTGCCACTCGCCAGCCCCAACAATCATATGATTCAGCAAAACACTAAAAACATCGTTCATTCCCCACCATACCTGGATTTGTAGTGCTGTACCAAAATCATTATTGTCCAATGCCTGGCAGAGCTGAACGAGCTTATCAGAAGCATTTTTTGAAATGTCTCCACTGTTGAGCTTGGCGAACAATGCACCCATTTTCTTTGAATTGTCTTCTATTTCTCGCTTCTTAGCTGGGTTTGCACGTGATCCTCCCAGTGCTTGAGAGGTCTCGTTGAAAAGTCTTGTTAAGGTAGTGATTACGGGTTTCAGGTGGGCTGCAAACCAAACATGGTAAAGTCATTACCAGCAGTATCATGTAGTATAAAACATCTATATTTCTTCATCTATTAGTTACCTCATTTATGTGGATTATGCAAACTAAAAGGATAAATAACCAGCATAAAGAATATTATTTTCACAATTATCATTTTTAAAATAATTCGTTTTGTTTTGTAAATGTTCTCATACAGGGTAATAGTGTAAAGATAAACATTAACCAATTTTTCAGATAGTCCCTCATTCTGGAATAATCCAAGAAAGTTGGGACTTATAGCATGGGGATGATGAGGAACACCAAAATCCAATAAACAGGCATGACATATGAACATTATTCGAAAACAAGAAACTAGCAATTACCAGGCACATTTGAAGTGTCGACACTCTGCACAGTTGGTGGCGGTGCAGCAGCAGGTGCTGCAGCTGGTTGTATTGGTGCCAACTGTGTAGGGGTGCTAGTTTGCACTGGGGTCATCCCAGGCCTTTGAACGACAGATGTGTCGGTCACTGGCATAAATCCCCTAGGTGTTGGGGTGGGAGCTACAAATTGGGGCATTTTGGGGCCAGGAACTGATACCATTTGTGATGGGACAAGTGCAGGTGAACCGGTTCCTTGGGGTACGGGATAAGTAGGGTTGGCAGCACCCTGAAAAAGGCACGCAAAAATCATTTAGTATACCAGAAATAGAATAAATGGCATTGAACATGAATTAGATGTAGCAATACAGACAGGATATAAATGAGAACCCAAGGTAGTTGGCTGCTGGTATTTATCTGCATTTCTTAGACCAGGAGGATTTGCAGGAACAAAAGGTCTAACAGCAGGCTGCGTGGTGCCAGGTGGAGGAGCGAAATTTGCCTGGAAGGACAAAAAATATTTAGTCGAACATCAAATTGATATAAGAAAGTAAAAAGCTAGAAAAAGTACAAAGATTCTCCAATTTTCTCTCATCACTAGAACGCTGTTTGTACAATTAAAAATTTATAGTAATCTCATGGTAGTTATAGGCTGACCATACTGTCATAATTAAGATATTATTTGAACCAAACTGTTCGAGGCGTTATAGCATGACAGATTAATAGTAAAACCAGAAGAAAAATATTATTCCATCGCTTAAATCTACCATCAAATAGGCTGCTATGCTCAGAAAGCAACCCAATACAGCATACCTGGGAAACATGAGGAGCTTGGGTTGGAACAAAAGTATTTACAGGCACCGGTGGTTGAGGTTGAAATGAGGGAGGTGGTGCATATCCTCCATACTGAGAGAAAGAATGCTGATAATTTTCATCATAAGCAGTACTAGGAACACCTGGCTGAATTTGTGATGTAGCTGACTCCTAAGCAATGACAAAATGTAACAGAAAGGCAAAAAAAAAAAGTCATTCACAACATCACAAAAATTATCAAGGACGATTCAATAGACAATAATAAAATAAAAGCAAAAGACAATGCACCGGATGTATCTGTGGCGTAGGTTCAAAGACCGATCCACTTGCTAGGTGAGAGTTATCAAAAACCAAAGATTTAGTTTCTTTCTCTGCAACATAAATAAATAAATAAAAAGTGTACATCCTCAACAAGTACATATTGCGAAGAAGAAAACATAGCTCAGAATTAGGTAACCGGATTTCAAGTTAGTCCTCATAAATATTGTACGTGAGAAAAACAGCTGTAACATAAACCCAAGAAACTGACACTATAAAAAGTTCTCAGAGCATCACAGGCTTAGAACTCCTAATTACATGAGCTGAGAATCATTTTCTACCAAATTCAAAAACCCATATGTAACAGCACTACAGCCAGCATAATATGTCCTGAAGCACATACCAGGTTCTGTTGTAAGTGTAATACGATCTTTTAAGATCACAAGCTCAGGTGACAGCTCATCAGACTCCAAAAGTTTCAAGTACTCCATTGCTGTCGTTAGAAGCCCTTGACTAGCCAAAATTTCAGCATATTTCTCAACAAGCTTGCATAGAGATGCACTGTATCGCTTCTGGCCAGTTGCCAAAGCAAGAACAATGGTCTTTTCCATCAAATCCTAGAAAACAGATATCTATGTCAGATGTATGGCCAGACAACTTAGGCTTGAAATGTGTTTCTATGAATTGCCAACTTACCTGGAGAAGATCAACATAAGATTTCCCATCATGTTCAGTTGTCAGGCACCTTGACCAAATCTCCACTGTTTTATCAATATTTCCCGCACATATATAACACAGAGTTGCTGCCAGAGTATTACCAGAAGCCATTAGTTTGGAAGCTAGCGTATCACAAAGTACAGTCCATTCCTCTCTTTGGGCAAACTGCTCATCAAATATGATAAGTAAGTCCATAAGTAAATTGCTTCCAGAGCACTACAAATATAAAATTACTTCCAAAATATGAACTTACTGTACAGAGGAGCGCAAGTGTTTCTTTCCATAGTTTCAAAGGCCTCCTATTGACAAGACTCACGAGATCATTGTTCACCATTGCAGAGACAACCTAAAGACAAAGAACATGGTTAACACATAATTTCCCTCGACATTTTGTCAATCAATAATCTTGTAACGAACGAGAAATGCAAACCACAAAAATAATTACTATCTCCAGTTCTTTTTCCATGAAAACTAATCATTGAGGGGTAAACAAATACAAGAGTTCAATTCACCTTCAGGTGTGGTGAATGACTCATCTTAAGAAACTGATCACGCGTGCTCTCCCACAAGGAAGAACCACCAACATGAGCAATAACTAATGCATCAGCCATCTTATTTGCAGCAATGCATTGTGCAACTGCTCCCTTATAGTCACCCACCACCAAAGCGCGTTGAACAGAATCATCAAATGATGGATCTGAACTTTCCTCCAGCCCATATGATTCTTGAGGTGTTAGGCCTGCGTTAGGAACTGTGCTCTCAACATGAAAATTATTTTCAGAAGTTGCAACTGGTGTATCAGCTTTGGGACTTGGAAGACTGTTGAAGAAATCCTCCCCGTTATCAGCAGCAATTAGGGTAGCTTCTTTCTTATAGCCCACCTTTTCCTCAAGGGTAATATCAGTTACACTCTGAGAGAGGTCATCTTGTACGGTATCTTTTTCTTCTGCAGGTGCGCTAAAACCTAGATGCACGAGCAACTTCGTCCTAGCTGTCCCATCATCTTCAAACATCACCTTTAAGAAGCCCCATGTTTCTCTATCCTGCTGAGATCTGCATAGAATTCCCAATGAACCATGGTAGAAGTAAAAGAAATTACTTGACAAAAGACAAGAAAATTGGTATGGATGACATACTCAGACTCTTGAGATTTCTTTTCACATAGATCCCTTAGCAAAGACCTTTCCCCATTTCGGATCGCAGATTCAAATTCCGAAGAACGACTAAACAGACTTTCTTCGGCAGCTAAGTTGTGCACGAAAACCTGAACAAAGTATACAGTACCATGAAATCCCCCAAAGAAGGAAGAATATCAGTGGAAATCTAGTAGGTAAAATAAATAATTAACAAAGCTTGCTGATATATTTACCTCGGATGATGGAGAAGTACCTATCCGAGGGCGAAATGAGACAACTTTACCTCCAAAGCCAAAAGAGGCCCCAACAGGACGTTTATACCATTTTGGAGCTCTCAAAGACACTGCATAAAGAGTCATTAAAATAATTAGGAAGAGAATGTAAAATGGAAGTATATTTATCCTCATAAGCAATACAGTAAAAACTAATTAAGCAGAGGCGGCCCACATCTGCCTCTATTGGCAGTCATCAATCTTGTTTGTATTCTCATAGACTGCCAAAAGCTAATAGCACTGTCAAATTATGACAAAAGTGAAAAAATGGGTAGTTCAGTAGAACCAAATTGAAGGATGCCAATTGCCAAATCAACTCCAGCAGTAGAACGGTTCTGTTTGATGAATTACCTGCACCAAAATCCTCCTCCCCAACACCGTATCGGCTGCAACCCTGCAGAATAAAGGTGAGAAGTTTAACATAAGAAGTGCTAACCTAAACACGTCCAACTGCTAAGAAATTTTTGTTTAACAAAAACATAATATGATAGGAAAAATAACTTGGACAAGGTCACACCTCAATGTTATACATGCCAATTGTTCCATCAAAAGAAGATGCTGATATTACTCCAGGTATCTTTGTATACCAGTGCACATCAAAGTTCCAGTTGGTCCCGGCAGGCAATTCACAGACAATCTATGCTCCAAAATAGAAAATTATCACAATTCAGAATGTAATCATTTGATCGAAGTTAAGAAACATACAGATCCCGAACAACTGACGGAGCATATTAGTAATTAAGTCATTCCCCAACCTCTCCAGTAACCATATCCCAACAAATAGTTCGATTATCTTTGGCACATGTGAGCAAGTAAGAGCTGTCAGAGCGACACCATGCCATTGCAATTACACCTGCAACAACACATGCTATCAAATATTATCACGAACTTAAAATAATACAACTCTCATTTAACTTACAACAATAAAAGACCTACAAAATAATGCATCAAACTTCTACATGAATGGGGGGATGAGTAACTGTCAGAAAAAATAACAGCAAATGACCCATACCATGAAATGCTCAAAGCCCCAACTCTATCTGGGCTCACTGATACCATTTTGACTGAGGGGCACCAAATCAATATCAAAGATCTATTTTCAATCTGATTTTAAGAACTAATTATGTAGATCTTATATTCTCATATTATATGGATAGTATCAAGTTAAGCTGAAAGAGCAAATAATTCTCAAATCAAGTACAGAAACAAATACCCCCAATGTAAAGAAGGCAAAATATCAACAAGTTCTAAAAATGTTGCATCAACTTCTAAAGCATTAGTACCTTTCGTGTGCCCCACAAACTCCTTCACTGGTGACATTATATTCCGCATATCCCAAAGCTGCTAGCAAAAATACCAGAATTAACAAATTCCAAACAAATAGCAATCCACATCGAAGCAACATCAAAAGGATTATTACCCTTAAAGTGGGTGAATCATCTTCATCTGAAGCAACAACAAGTTGAGTGGCAACATCAGGATGCCACTGCAAAACAGAACACCGCCTTCTAACTGAATCTGCAAAACTGTTGATTTAAAAAAAGATTAGGTCAAAGATGGGGTGGGTGAGGATGTAAATAAAATGCAGAAACAAGAAGAAAAATTTCACTTGATAGATCCATGAACTTTACCTTATCACTGGTTTTTGCTTCTTCAAGTCCCAAACAACTGGAAAATTATAAATATACACATTATATCCTCAGCTAAACATAAATGACAAAACAATAAGTCTAGAGTCCATTAATTGCCTCACCAGTTGTTCCATTATAAGAAGTTGAGGCCAGTATATGTTGAACCTTACTATTCCAAGACAGAAATGAGATTTCACCTTGAGTGGCAGAACCACTACCCTGCATGATGACCATGAAAAAAAACTATGTCAGATACCTCCACAGTCCATAGGTTGCCCTTTTTCTTTCTAATCAAGAGGGGGGGGGGGGGATATCTAACCTAAGTACCTAACCAATTGTATACATTGAACATGAACAGAAATAAGCATGCTAGGTATAGTGAAGATATGGCAATTACACAGAATAAAGAGGCATTTAGTGGAACGGCAATGGTGTGAACTGTGTTAATTCTAATTCTATACACAGCTCAGAATCAACAGAAATAAGCAGTTGTTTGCTATGCTCAGCACTGAGCAGATGGATGGAAGAGCTTTACAATTCAATAAGTTACAAATGATTTCCCAGGACCTTAAGAGGAGGATAACGAGACGGTTGTGCAGGTGGTGACAAATCCCAGATGCAGACCAAGTATGCGTTGAACATGAACATGAATAAGCATGCTGAGTACAGTGAAGATATGTCAATTACATAGAATGAGAAGGCATTTAGTGGAACAGCAATGGTGTGAAATGTGTTAATCCTAATTATATGCACAGCTGAGAATCAACAGACAATGGTCATGCAATACTTTGACATTGTGAGCACTGAGCAGATAGATGAAAGAGCATTACAATTCAACAAGTTACAAATGAATGCTCCAGACCTTAAGAGGAGGACAATGAGCCAGTTGTGCAGGTGCTGACAAATCCCAGATGCAGATTTCACCATCATTGGCCCCAGATGCTAGCAAGTTTGGAGCAATTGTATTGAACTCAAGACCACGCACCTAAAGTATGAGGATGGGAAGAGAAGAAATATACCATGAAATCTTCAAATGCTAGATGGGAAATATCATATATGTCAAAATAGTAGAGGATTTATTCTCCCAAAAAAAAAAGAAGAAAAGGAAACTCACAGGCCCTTTGTGTCTTGAAAGATGTCCAACAAGAGCTTGTTCGCTCGACATAGAGCTGGAAATTGTGATGTTTAAACCAAATTATAATCTTCTTGTTTCAAATTGGCAAAAAAGTAACCAATACATACTAAAGGAAATACAGAGAATAAATACCAACAATTGGCAACAACAAAAAACGTGAAAGTAACCAATTCCGATCATCTAGAAAAACAAAGATTATAAATGACTAGATAAAAGGATTAAGTCTTCTCTGAGAAAGGTCCCAGTTAAGAATCAAGTTAACCATAAATATTTCCAGAATGATGATATTATTTTTCTTCTGATTCTTAGTCTCTAATAAAATACAACATGATCAAAATTAATCAAAAGAAGAGTTTTTGCTCATTAACCAAATTCTTTTAGAAATGATCCAATCATAAACTAACACAAAACAATCAGTGCTCATGAGCTGCTATGCAAATCATGCATGTAGACTGCTAAAGGCAATGCCAGATCAAGCAGAATGAATTACCATACATTTTATCCAACTTATTCCAGCTTGCAAAACAAAGCAAATTCATTAACATTTTACAAGGTAATTCAGTTTTAATAAGTAATCTAGAACTCACAAATCCTGGGAACATTATTACACTATCAAATCATGAAAAGCTAGCTTCCAAGTAAAAAGGTTTAAATCATAAAAAGCACCAAATTAACACTAGATGTAAAAACTTAAAAAATGTCTATATATAAAAACGTAAATAAGCATTATATAAGAGCAGTACAATCCCAAGTAGATAGAAAGCAGTCACAATTTTCCCATCCAAACAATCACCATACACTTAATACCTGCAACATAGCGAAATTAACTTAATTTATTGCCCTATTCTTTCACTACAAATTCAATTTAATCACAAAAAAAAAGTGAACTGGATCAAATCAACCGCTGTATACATTATATCGCTAGATTATATAAAAAATACCGGATCAGGTTTGAGGGGTTCCAAAGATCGATATTGCCATCAACGAGGCCACCAGCAATTAGCCCGAGTGAGAATTCATCGGATCCCGAGCCATTCTTGCCCCAAGCGATGCGGTTAAATCGCTCTGAAGCGGGGCACTCGCCTACCAAAGGAATCTCGCGATCGTCACTCTGGAAATCAAGGTTGAAAATCTCGAGATTAGCCGATGAGCTAAAGGACATATCCACCGCGCCAGCCATCGTCCCGGCCGCCATGTAAGGAGCGTCCGGCGCCAGTGCCACTTGCGCCGATCTGTTCACCGCTTTTATACACGCCATTCGATTAAAAAAGCAAACTCTACGCTATCAAATGATCTTATTTGACACAGTGAGAAATAAACAAAGAACGATAACGATTATCTGCTCATAAGGGAATTGATTAGAATGTCAAGGAATTGAAGGATTAGGGTTTGATTTGATCTAATATCGGGAATTCAGAACGAGGCAAAGCGGGCGAAACACTGTGGACTGAGTTTCCTTTTTGCCGATCTCCTGAATTTTTGTTTTGTTTGCTTTTCTCTTTTGACTGATTGCGATTGATGGAGGAGGAGAGTGGTAAACTGGTAATTTTATGAAATGGTTTTTGTTTTGTTTGCTTTTGTGCTGCCGCTTGCAGTGAATAGTGATTGCGGTTTCTAGCTCTAGCGGTCGTTTCTGTTTGATAATTTTATAAATGGGAGTAATTCCTTCCCGTAAATCGAAAGGGTAAATCAGGAATGAAAGTATAAACTTGGACAAAGGATGGAATTGTAACAATGTAAAGGACTAGTGGTGAATTTGTCATTATTCCATCGAGTAGAGTTGAATTTGATGGGATATTTTAATATAATTTGATAAATCCTATTTTATAAATCAAGTTTGATTCAAATTTTACCAAATAAAATTCAAGTTTTAATAATGATCATGCTAAATACATGTAATTTTTCTTGGATAAATTATTTGTTTTCATCCATTAAAAAAAATCATCCTTGTACAACCAAAAAACAATCAAAGAAACACAAGAACTAAACTAAAAAACATTCATAACAAACCAAAAGACTAAATCAATCAAAATATGGATAATGAATTATAATTAATTTAAGTTGAGTAAGATTAAATTATGTTTTGAGGGATAAGTTAATCTACTAGTGTAAGATCTACTGGTTGGTCGAGTGATTAAGGATAAATTATTCGTCTCATATTGTACGAATCTTGACATTTGACACGATAATGTAAATATCTCATTACTTAATAAAAAAATCTACTAGTGTTGTTTTCTCCTTCTATAATGCTTGAATTTAAAATTCCGTTTAATGAATACTGTTGACGCATAAAATGAGAGTCAAACTAACAATCAGTTAGTCTAGTGGAATGAAGTCTTAAATCTTTTAAGTAATGTTAGAAATTCGAATTCTAACGATGTGAATAAAGTGAATTAGATTGAAAAGAATATTTTTTGATAAACATTTGTAATGCAATTCAAATTAATCGATCAATAAATTAAATATTAAATATTAAAATAATTAAAATGGGAGTCGGAGTTTATGGGTGGTTCACCTATTTTGCATAATAGAAAATTGATAGGGCCATGCTTCTAACCATAAAATTGGGCTATAAGACCTGAAAAATCCAAGCCCAAAACCCTAAACGATTAAAAATGGTTAAGACACGCTATCCACTTCCAGCAGCAACTAAACAAAATCGAAAACCCTAGTTCCAGAATCATTCAATCGGGCAAGAAAAAAAATCCAGCGGAAAGAAGCAACGATGGTGTGCATACGCAAGGCAACCATGGACGATCTTTTGGCGATGCAGGCTTGCAACCTGCTTTGCCTCCCGGAGAATTACCAGATGAAATACTATCTGTACCACATCCTCTCCTGGCCTCAGCTCCTCTACGTCGCCGAAGACTACAACGGCCGGATCGTCGGTTACGTCCTTGCCAAGATGGACGAGGAGAGCAACGAGTGCCACGGCCACATCACCTCCCTCGCCGTCCTCCGCACCCACCGCAAGCTCGGCCTCGCCACTAAGCTCATGAACGCCGCCCAAGCTGCCATGGAACAGGTCTCTCTACTCTTTACATTTTTTTTCTTTCATCATTTAATTCATATCGCTTGTAAATTAGATAGGGTTTTCAATTGTGATGAAAATAAGTAATCTCTCCTGGGAGCGGAAAACATAAAAACATCGTCGTTTCTTAGCCTTTGATATATAATGCTCAATCAGTGTTATGCAGTAGCAAAGTTCTTGAGCTGCAATAAGTTATCAGAAAACGTTGACATTGTTATTCTGGGTTAAAGCCTGAAATTTTATGGTTTAAATTATAACTTTATCATTTTAGTGGGGCAGAATGTAATTTTACCATGTATTAACTTATAATTTTATGATTTTATAGGGGGGCTTATTTACAATTTTCCCATTTTAGGCCTAATTTCACGCATGTTGTTATTAGTAATAGACAAAGTAATGCAGGTATTCGGAGCAGAGTATGTGTCTTTACACGTGAGGAAGAGTAACAGGGCAGCCTTTAATCTGTACACCCAGACATTGGGATATAAGATTCATGACGTGGAGGCCAAATACTATGCTGATGGGGAGGATGCATATGACATGCGGAAGCAGTTGAAGGAGAAGCAGAGCCATCAACACGGTCACCACCACCACCACCACCACCATGGCGGTGGATGTTGTTCGGGTGAGGCAAGAAGCACCCAAGTTACTCAAACAAGAGGGGACTCGAAATTGGGGTCGAAAGCTACCACGAAATCCGATTCAAAAGCAGGATGATTACGGGAGGTAAACATGAGTATTCACTGAAGAGTTATGTGTGGCATTGGCTTTATGTTGTCTGGTTTGTTATTGGTGGCTGAATTATCCTTTTAGTGCATTTCAAAAACTATGTTGGCTTCCTAGGTATGCTTTTGCAACAGTTTTCCGCCTCGATATCGTGTTTTCCGTGCTATTTCATTTTGGACTGGTAAAGAATTTTATTTATCCGAGTTAAGGAAAAGAGTTTGCTTCAAAGAAAACTAAACTGATATGTGAGTGTACCTATAGATATGCTACATTTCAAAGAGTTTTGGTGAATGCAAAGGCTTATGTAAAGTTCATGCATGGATGCTCCATTTCGAAACGCATTGACAGTTTTGTTCGATTACGCCAAGAGCTGATATGAAATTACAACATATTTTTAGTGTTGCCCGATCTTCGCGGACCAAACACCGTAAACATATTACAAAATCAAAGATGACAAGCTATAATCTACTCTGTTCTATTCCTTGGCATCAGCAGAAGATTGTGGGGGTAGCTTAACTATACTTAGTTGGCCTCCATCCTTGTTAGCAACCGTGGCCGCTTTTATCTCATTGCAGTGATTTATGAACTTGGTCAGCTCCTGCTCTCGTACATGCACATATATTGTATGTTAAAATGTATATAATATTTTCATGGAGCAATTGTTAATTATCATCTTTAATTTTGTACAAACAAAATCTTCTGCACACGTGATAACAAATAGGGGTGTTCAAAATTTCGGTTAACCGAATTAACCGACCGAACCAAAATTTTTATTTTTCTTTCAGTTATCGGTTAATTCGGTTCGAAAACGCTTAATTAACCAAATTAGCCGACGTACCTGAAATTTTATATTTTAAATATTATATATATTTATTTTTGGTCACTAAATTTTTAAAAACTATAAAATGATCATTAAAGCTTATTGAATTAGCACAAAATGAACATTAAATTTATTAAATTATTAAAAATAATCATTAAAATCTTCAATATTTATCAATAACTTATAATGTGCAATAAATCAATGATCATTTTGTAATAATTTGATAAGTTTAATGGTTATTTTATAACTTTTAGAAGATCAGTGGCTAAAAAGATTATTTTAACATAATTTAGTGACCATTTATGTAATTGACCCAAATTTTATAACAAATTTGGGTTAACCGAATTAACCAAACTTTTTTGGTTCGGTTAAAAAATTTCGAAAAAAATTCAGTTAATAAAATTTTAGAAATTTGGTACGATCGATTAACTGAACCAACCGTTTGAACACCCCTAATAACAACTCCACTTCTCTCAGTTAAGTGTATGCCTAATATCAAACTTGGATACCCATACCCTAGAATTGTCAATATTTGAGTAGACAATTATGGACATGAACTCGGTTTCGATCAAGCTAAAGCTCCGGGACAGACAGGTTGAGGCGGCAACCGAACTAAAACAAGCATGCAATTGCAAACAGATAGATAAAAGCAATTAAATCCAAGGTTTACCAATAAAGTAATCCACCTAATGCTAATAAGACACTAATAATAAACAGAAAAGCCAATTATGAAGAAAAGAGTGTGAAGAGAGATTTAGAAAGTTTACTCGATCAGCGTCCATCTCTTTCGTTTGCTTGGATGGCTTAACGGCTCTCTTACCTGCAAAGAATCAAATTTCAAATAAATAAGCATTAAGCACACATTTGACATTTGGAACCAATACATTTACAAATAAAGCTTTTATGAAGAAGAATGAAAGCGACCTTTGCGAATGTGAGGAAGTTTTCCGTGGCGATTAGGAGGGATTGATTTCTGCTTCTTTTTCCCTTTGAACAAATCTCCTTTCTGCGTCATCTTATTCTTCTTTCTTTCCCTGCAACTCAATCCAATGCTAGGGTTTTCTGTCTACCTTTCGTTCATTTTAAGCGGTCCCGCAGGGCTTTGTTAATGGCTTTGCAGGTCCATTAAAGTGTATAATAAGTTACGGGCCATAACTTTTGAGCCCACTATAAATAGTCTAGACTTAGGGTTGAGCAAAATTCGATTTGACTCCAAAAGAACTGAATTATTCGACTCGATGTGAAGATACTTGACTTGTCTTGACTCGACTCGTAATTCTATAAATTCAAATTGTCTCGAAATTTTTTTTAAATAAAATGTGAGTTATAAAATAAAAATTCAAATGACTTGAATAACTAATATTTTAATAATTAGTGAATTAATTTTTAAGTTCGAGTCGAAGCTATCAATTCTGTCTGATATATATATATATATATATCCTATACACTGGCGGTGGAATTTTTTTGTTTCCACAAGCGCCTCAATTATAGGGTTTAGGGTTAGGATTTAGGGTTTAAAGTTTAGGGGTTTTAGTGTAAAGGTTTAGAATTTAGGGTTCATGTTTAGAATTTAGGATTTAGGGTTAGAATTTAGGGTTTAGTTTTAGGGTAATATGGGTAGGGATTTAGGGTTTAACCTATAAATCCTAAATTTTAACCCTAAACCCAAAATTATATCAACAATCCCTAAATTCAAAACTATTACACTTATACCCCTAAATTTTAAACCCTAAACGGAGTCCCTAACCCCTAAAACTAAGACGTTTGTGTAAAAAAATTTCCACAAGCGCTTGTGTATAGAACAATTACCCATATATATATATATATATATATATGAAAAAATATGAAGACATATATGTTTATTATAGATGGTTATAGAAAATTATTTAAATTGGAACTACTTAGTATCATCACATTATAAATGTTTGAAATGAAACTCGGATAACTTGACTCAACTCTAAAAAATTTTAAATAAAATTTGAGTTATAAAATAGGACTCTTTAACTTGACTAACTCAAAAAATTTTACTCGACTTTACTCGATCGAATGCTCACATCTAGTTTTAATTTATACTCGTGGGTTTACAAAGCTACACCAAACATTTAAACTAGTAAGTAGGGGTGAGTAACATGTCGATTCAGTATAAAATGCCGAAAATTGATTTAATTGAATATATATTATTCTCAAACTGAATTAAATTGATTTTGAATAATTTAACAACACTGAATCAATTTTTATAAGTCAATGGTTAAAAAATGATTTAACCGAAATTTTCATAGAAATTACATTTTCCTTTCTTAAATTACATAAAAGTTACGGAATTATAGTTACTACTAGTTCATTGAGCAAACCAAACCAAATTAACTTATTATACAAAATGTTTAGTTTTTGTATAATGGAGTTCGAGTTTAGTTTTTTTTTTTTAAAAATTTGTGTATTTGTTTTGGGTCTAGATATCTAAAAAATATATATAAATCCAATACCTATTTCTAAAGTCAATTAATTTGATTTTGAATTTAAATGTGATCTTATCAATGGAAATGAATCCAAAGAAAATTGGGCGTACTGACCCTTGGTTGACATATTTTTATGGACGAGGTCGATTACAATTTCATATGTTAACATTTTAAGTACAATTAGAACCGTCGGTGTGGTGCCCCTTTTCTACCATTTCTTCTCCAAATTCATTGTTTCTGTCCCTCTCAATCTTCGTTTCGCCGTCGTCGTACTCGTCGAAGTTATGTACATTTAGTCATAAGATTGCTCCTGGAATGCCAAGCTTGCCACTGAGATATAATTGTGTAGGAACATCACATTTTTGAAGACTCGAGACTGTATTCGACGACGTTAAAGTTAATGACCCCGTCGACGCTAACAAAGGCTCACGCAAGAAACTTTTGTTCTCATCTTTTCTCATCTCCTCCAATAGAGCTTTACTGGTGTCGATACCCGCAAGGTATCCGCCGTGCACATAGCCATTGAATCTTTCGCTTGTGTGTTCACCAGTGAAGAATACACGTCCAACCGGGGCCTGTAAACCCATGGTTGTTTCATTTAGAATGTGAAAACACAAAAACGGATGGCAAAATGATATGAGTTGGTTACCTTAATATCATTAATGACTTGGTTATCGGAGATTATGGGGTAGTTGCTGTAGCTCCCACGCTGGAACCTGTTGTTCCACCACCGGGGAACAAGGATGTCTGTGGCGGTAGGTATTTCGGGCCCGAACATGTCCCTCAGCACACCCATGGCTTCTTTTAACGTCTCGTCATCGGATTGAGTTTCCACACGTTTCGATTCACCATTGGTTAACGTTACAACTAAGATGTTCGAACCTGGGTATGCATTCTCCATGTGCTGATCACAATAGCAAGATGAAATCAAGTGAGCGAGTCATTAAAAATGAATTGATGATACAATCTTTCATATGAGATGCTTAAAGAAAAAACCCAAGTAAAATCAAGCTAGAAAAAGTTCATTTATGATTTTGTAATGTAGGCATCAAAATTGAACCAATTGATGAGGTATTAAGTGTCTTAAATGATGTTCATCTAACGTTGTGATCGATGCAAACTGGATTAAGATAATCAGCCACATAATGAGTTTCTACAATAATCGGATCCGGATTAGTTAACAACTGAATCGGATTCCGGATGGTTGTGCCAAAAGAAAACAGAGAAACAGAGCAGATAATGACTGGTTTCCATAATGCCAACAATTTCACAGCTCTATGACAATGACAAAATAATTTTATTATATACAACATGGAAATAACTATTACTAATTTTAAACATTGTCTTTTAGATGAAGAAGCTGCCCACAGAATTTGATTTAAGGTTATGTTAATGTCTGGTAATATAGAGTAGCATTGTCATATTATCACAAATCTATAGTAGTAGTCAACATATCATGTAGGTAGCTAGGTTGTTAAAATGTAAATCATAGTCCCTAACAGATAAAGACATCCAACAATGGTTGCCAGTGTATTCAATTTTTTTTATTAAATCGAGAAGTATTTACATTTTTCAAGGGCCAAGACAATTGCCGGAATTCAAACTCATACAAGATGAAATAACACGAACATCCTTTACCATTCAACCAATTAATGAATTTCTTATTGGATTTTGTATTCTATTAATCAGTCAAAGTGACAAGTAGAAAGAGGGTTTGATTTTCCTTATACGGCAGAAACTAATCAAACTATATTATAAAAAGGAAGTAAGGATTAAACCTGCCAAAACGTGTAATAGCCTCTCCGCTCGTGAGCATAGATGAAGAACTCTTTGTCAGGTCCACAAGGCCAGAACTTATACGGGAACTTGAGGAAGATCTTGGTGTATACCGTCACATCACATTTCTCTATGGCCTCTGTTTTCCACCTCTGTTATTATCATTAAAATTTTAGACGATTAAGCAATCTCTAAGAAATTCCTTTCAAAGCACATTAATTGTTCATAGAAATTAATACAAGGGCAATGCTATTTCAACTTAAGGTTCCAATTACATTGACCTAAAAATTTCATTTCCCAAAGCCAATATCTAAAATTATGTTGTACATACTTTTTATTTTACTTGAAGTATTCGTATTTGACACATGAACAGATGAACCCCATAATGTAATTTGCAAAGATATTTTCAAATATATGTAAAACTTATAAAATGAGTATGTACCCGGTAATACGAGAGTCTAAGTAACATAGGTCTAAGTCTTAAGAAAAATATATAGAAAGAGCATACGTACGGGCAAGGGAGGCCTGAAGTAAATGAGGTCGCTTTGGAGAACACCAATGCTTGCAGACAAAATGACGTAGTTGGCTTCGTAAATGCAACCATCCTCTGTTTTCACCGTAACGCCGTTCCTCGAGTGCTGTAATTCCCTGACAACCTGCCCCAAATCCATGCACAAAAAAACATGCTCAGCATCATAATAATTATATAAATTTTGTGAATAGTTTAACCGAAATGTGTTTAAAAACAATTCTCAGTAGGAGAAGTCCAAGGCAACAACAGCCAACAGTGAAGTCTCACATGATTCTAGCAAGTCAAAGCAAGAAAACAAATACACACAGTTTCCAAAAGGCACCGTGAATAGTAGGGAAAACAAGGCAAATGTCTGATTTTTAGTGCAATCTGGGTGGTAAAAACGACAACATATTAACTGCAGAAAATGACAGAAACTTCTTATTTGCATGTTCTTATGTTATGTGAGAATTTGATAAGATAAGAAACAACCACACGAAAATTCCAGTATTTCCAGCGAGAAATTTTAACATCAGCGTAATTGGTAGCAAGAAAAGAATCAATATAATTAATCAAGAATGAAAATAGAAAAAAGGGACCTAGAGAAAAAAAAATGTACTCCATTCGGACATTAGTGATAGCAAGAAAGGAATCAATATAATCAATCAATATAATTAATCAAGAATCAATATAAATGGCGTGGGTGATAACCTAGCGAAACATGGGTTGAATTTAATGAGTGGGGTAGTTGTCTTTTGTCAACCTCCGGATTTTGTGTTAAATGGTGTAGATTACTGGGTGCACTCTATTTCCTTCATTTTAAGTTACGAAAGTTTTTTAACGAAGTGTCCGGATAACTAATCTCTTTTCTCAATAAAAAAAAGTTAAAATTGCTTTCAATAAACGTCATTATCTGCAAACTCCCAAAAGTGGGTCCATCAATCTTAACCCTCAAAAGGAAAGCAATGCATGCATATAAAACAGAGGTTCGGATTTTTATTGTTTTTTTTTTTTGCCATCTGTCTCTTTGTTTTATCCCCATGATTTGAGTGGCAAAAAAACAAAAGAAACCACATAATATGGACTGGAAACATGGTTAAAAAAGCAAAAACAAATTGACAGGTGAAGCAAAAGAAACCAAAGAGATGGTTTTTTTATGTACCTTGTTTAGTTTGAGGCGATTATCCAGGATTTTCCCCTCCGAGGTAAATAGAAAATCCTCAGCCATTTTATACAGTAAATACTCATAACCCCTTTCATCTGCCACCAAAAATTCTCTTTCCCCAAAATCTACGTATGTTGATATTGGCTCCACCTCTGTTAAAAATGAATTAAAAAAAAACAGAGCTATTAGGGAAAATATAAGCGCTGTTTAATCATCAATGTGACTTTTTCTTCATTAGCATTTCCATTTCTTGACTTTTCTTAGCATCCAAACAGGGGAAAACAAAAATGAAACGCCGAACTTGCCTGCCATCTCGAAATCGTGTAATATGAAGTCAATTGCGAGCTCTATCGGTGTCTTCGGTGTTCTAGAAAAGCATCCACAAATAAATTCACCGAAACAGATAAAAGAGAAAAAAAATCAAATAATTACGATATTATCATATGGATTATGGACTTCTTACAAAGGTGACTCGGTTCCACCGGGAACATCCTCGATACAATTTGACTCTAGGTCCCTCAGTCTCTGTATCGCCGAGTCCACCGCTTTATTGTACGAGTCAGCGGCGATTCCACTCGGAAATATCTTCCCACTGCAACTCATTCATAAAAATATTCTATTGTAACACGGCTATTTTTCAGAGGAAAGCATTTTTTTTATAATTCATTAATTTTCAAAGCTCAACCATCGACCGCCAAATGAAATAGTTGAAAATTTACGGGTTTTCGGACTCGGACCTCTGATCGTAGATGTTATAGCGAGCATTACTGTAGTCGGAGAAGCAGGTTCGGAGGCCAAACTTAGCGGCGATCTCCCAAACGGGATTTGACGCTTTGCCGCCTACACCGGCGATCCAACCCGCTCCGAGCTCCACCGACACGCCTCCGAAACTTTCTTTCCGGATCCTACCGCCAATCCTATCGGACGCTTCCAGAATCAGCAAATCCGAAATTCCGTTCTCGGCCAAAACCTTCGCCGCCGATACACCTAACCAGAATTTGAAAAATCATGGATTAAAAAAATGTAATCCCTCGTCGAGAACAAGCTTTCCAAATTATTAACTCATACTAACATGTGTTATGGAGTAACTTATACATCACTATATTTGTTCGTTTAAAACATTTATACATGCATTGTTTTGTTTAATGTTACCGACCGGAGACTCCGGCGCCGATGATGATGACGGCAGAGCGAGAAGCGGAATCCATTGAGAAAGAGAGAAGATATAGAAAAATGGAATGTGTGCTTTGTCTGTATTTGAATTGTGTTAAGACTGTTAAGTCTGTTAGCGAGAGACAGACGCAGAAAGAGCGGGAGTCGGTTTATATGGGCATTTCTTTGCTCATAATTTATAGCAAAATTTTTAATAACAGATGTCGATTAATCATTATAATTTAATTTATTTCTATTTTTAATTTTAAAAAATCTTTTAATAATTTCTACAACTTAATTATCTTCTAAAATTAACTTTTTTATTTAAAAGGCATTTTGAGTTGATTTTGTTAGCTTAATTTGGACTTGTTGGTAGGAGAGATAACCGAAACCAGCTAAACAACTAACACAACAGTGTTTAATTTTTTTCTCGAGTTACTCACTAAGTGTGCTCAATAATTAATTTTTTGTGTGAGTAGATGTTGATTTAAAATTTAAAGTTATTCAATATTTAGAGAAGATCAAATTCTCGATCACTGATTAAGATAAAAAAACTTTATTATCTCACTTAATTTTGTTCAATAATTTCTAATTTAATGAGTCATAATTAATTTAAGTCAATTAATACATATCTAAATTAATTCATGAATTTGGCTTCAATTAGGATTTTATTATACAAATCATCAAAAAACATAATTCTGTTAAAAAATTAAAGGGTAAAGGTTCCAATTGGTATGTGAACATGTCTTATTGATCTAAGTTTAAATATCAATTTGATTTTTTTTTTGTTAAAAACTCTAATATAGTTATATTTTAGTTAACTTCTACCAGAGAATCCAAGTTTAAGTATCTAATTGATTAAACAGATATTAATAAATATAATTATGTCATTTAAGTGTTATTTTTCTTGTTTAAATAATCAAACAAATATATATATTATGTAATTTTACCAAATAATTTTATAGAATTAACTAATATAATCCGCTAACTGAGTCGTCTAATGTTACTTGCCATCAGTTATGGTTAATTGCCAAAAAAACCAAAATTAAAATGATTAACAATTCAACAAATGGATTTATTAAAATGATTAAACAATACCAAGTTTTAGGTTAGATTATTTTTAATAAAAATAGAACTAAATTGAACTAATGTTTAAATAATAAGGGTTAATTTTTTCTAAATGAGGGCTAAATTGTTTGGATGTACAAACATGAAGAACCAAATTTGTTATTATAAAAAATATTTTAACTTCCATTCAAATTTGTTAACATGTCAGTGGTAATATTGAAGCAAAACTAAAAGTTTAATGGTAACATTAAAGTAATTGAGAGTTTAATTACTAAATCGAATAATTTATCAAAGTTTAGTTATCATTTGTAAACTTTACCTTAAAATAAAATTATTCAATATTTTATATTTTTTTATTAAAATTAAATTATATAATATTATATAGATTTATTTGGTCTTATCTTTTTTCATAATTAGGTGTTCACAATATAAATTTAACCGTGGCAGTAAAACTGAAAATAACTCAACGAATAATTCTGACAATTTCAGGAGAAAAATAGGCATTTACTTATTATAAATATGGTGCGATTTAATTATTATTATATATTAATATATATATATATATATTTTATTTTATTTATTTTTTTATTTATTTTACCGCTCTCAGTCTTAAAAAAAAGACATATTATTCAGAATAGAAAAAAAATTATTGAAAACAAAAAAATCTACTGAAAACAAAAGGAAGAGATGGTGATTAACTATTAACTGATATAACCTCTTCTCTTCTTTCAAATCCCATCTCTCAAGTGAGAATAAAATTCTCTAAGCGGTTAGGTTAGCAAGAACGACTAGAATAGATCTTTCACTCTAGAAATACCATGCATAGGGTAAGGACACAGATCTTATATAAGATACAAGATACCACTAGACGAACAGTCTAACAAGTGGTCCTAATGGAAAATCGGATGATAATCTTAAGAGACTCGAGTATAATCGTTTTGTCTGCAAAATGTGTGTGCATTGTTAAATGATTAAAAATATCTATGAACATATATTACCTTATAATCACCTTTAAATTATTAAAAAAATCAAAGAATTAGCTCAGTAAAATAGGAACGTTCTTCTATCCTTTGACAATACATATATTTTGTAGATAGAACAATTGAACTCAAACCTTTCAAAATAAACATCATTTATTTTTCTACTAAAACCGTTTGCTAAATTTTTCTTTTCATAATATTTGAATTCAAAAATTTTATTTATAAAATATATGTGAATTTTATTAAAAATTAAAACCAATCAAATATTACTCTAAAAATCATAGATGGATCATGGATAGGGGTTAGAGTAACTGTCAGCGGAATCTATATTCCCACGATTTTAGCGGGAAATGTGAAGATAAAACCCCACTGATAATTGCTGTGCCCACCTGTGATATGACATGAAATGATGTCAGTTTATATAGAAATAATAGTAAGAGAAAATATTCTATACATTATGAGAGGAAAACTCCTTTTTTACAAACGCCTAGTTTTGTAAGTTTATTGGGTTAAGTTCGGTGTTTAGTGTGTGGTTAAGTTTTAAAATTTACGAATATATTTTATGATTTAAAATTTATGTATTATAGTTTAAGAACGGTAAAAAGAACATATAATTGGTTTAGAAACCTACCTGTAGAAAAACTGTTTTTACTAATGGTGCATCAAATGATTACTCAAACAATAATACATGTCTTATTCAAAATATGTCTAATATTGATTTTTTTGTCAATTTTTTTCAATTTTGACTCATTATTACTTTAAATTTATTAATAATAAAAATATGAAAAATGTGTTTTAAACCTTCAATCAAGTAGTTTAAAATATATATTTTATAAATTTTAATTAATTAAAATATTTAAAATAATTATGGTCAAAGTTAAAAAATTAATCATTAAAAAGTCAATATTAGACATATTGAGTAGAAGAGGATATTATTTTATGGTGAATGAGGTAGAATTCTCCCAATATTTAATAAGTGATATTAGTTGTAGATTTAAATAAGTTTGTTTCACTTAAATATCTTTTAGCATTTTATTTGTAATTCAGTGGGAAATAGTAATATATCCACATTTGTTATTCGGCATTTTTGCTTTTATTGTTATTTGGTTAGGATTTGAGTTCCGATTTTATTCTACATAAACTATATGTAAGTTTTAATGTTTTGATTAGTTGTTTGGCTAATTAAGTATACAATTCAATATTTACAACAATTGATTTTATATATAAGTATTATTTTAATTGATAATAAATCATAGGGTAAACTACACCACATACCACTTAACTATTACCACTAACATTAAACTTTAATATGTGACTTGAAAATACTACTTCGCCGGTAATTTCTAACATTCCGTTAAGCCAAAACGACATCGTTTGAGATATATAATATTAATTAATATAAATAAAATGGTATATTATATAATGTTTATATTTTATCTTTATAATGTCTTATGAAGATGGTATATTATATCTTTATACGACATACCACACTTATATATATATATATATATATATAATATTTGTGGTAATACATTATATACTGAACCAACAAACGATATATTTTATCTTTATATTTTACAATATAATATAATATAGATTAATATTCTATACACAGCCAGTGAAGTTTAAAGACTCCACAAGCAACCCTTTTTAAATGACATCTGGTACCTTAACAAAATATAGAAATATTCTAACGTTAACGTTAAAATCAGGGTTAACGACAAATTTTCGCCATGTTTATTTTGATATATAATGTTAGCTAGTTTGAGATATATAGGCCCTGTTTGGTAAATAGTAGTTTGGGCAAAAATTAGAGGTTTGAGGTATAATTAGAGGTTTGACTAGTCAAATCCGCTAATATTGATGTTTGGTAAATAGCGGATTGAAAGAGCGGATTGGGGTGAAAAAGCTAATTTTGAAAAAGCTCCTAATATGAGCTTTTTGAGATTAGAGGTTTGATATTAGAGTTGTAATGACTCTTTTACCCTTAACAATTACAAAAAATCTCCAAATAACCTAAATTAAATAATAATATTTTTAATATAAATAATAACATATTAAATATTGGACTTATTTATTGTTACTACTAATTTATATGGTGACATTTGTAAGTTAATTCTATTTTTTTATTATCACATATTTATATGTGCATATAAAAAATTTAATAATTATATAAATAATAAATTAATATATAAATCTTTCAAATATGTTTAGGAAATTTATATTAAAAATAATTTTTACAAATCTAATTAATATTTATTAGATACAAAATATTAATAATTGATAAATTATTCAAACAAGTATTAAATATAATCATGTCCTTATATGTCATTTTACTTGTTTAAATAATCAAACAGCTATCAGCTATCAGTTAATTTTACCAAACACTTTTATACAATCAGCTAATACAATCCGCTAGTCAAATCAGCTAATGCAATCAGCTATCAACTATCAGCTAATGTAATCCGCTATCAGCTATCAACTATCCGCTAATTGCCAAACAGGGCCATAATATTTGTGGTAAAACATTATATAATGTTATATTGGTTCAGTAGTTAAGACTTAGCCCTTGTGTTTAGAGGTATAAGGTTCAAAACCCCTTAAGCGCATGATTTTAATATTTCTTCTCCAGCAAAATGACGTCGTTTTGGGGTAAATTAGACTTCAAAACAGCCGCACCAAAACGACGTCGTTTTGACTTAACAAGAACGTTAAGAGTTAACGACAGAGCTGTATTTTCGAGTCATATATTAAAGTTTAATGTTAATTTTTTTTTTTAATTTTATGACATTTTCTAGTTAAAGGCCATAGTTAAGTGGTACGTGGTGTAATTTATCCTGAACTATACCATCAATAATTATAAGAAATCGGTTCTTAAATCAAAGTAAATTACGACAAAGGGCATTCACTTACGTAAGTGAATGCCCTCTGTCGTACCCATTTGCTTGGAACATGGCCATGGCGGGTTGACGCTTGGAGAATAAGCTAAGCGATGATGTACACGTGGCTTTCATCTATCTTATTCATTATTTTTTTATAATCATTAATATTTGATTCGATTAATTTGAATCGGTCTATAAAAATGTTCTCTTAATCTAAATTATTTCGTTTACAATATTAGAATTTAGTGGACGTTAAAGTTTCGTCTCCAAAACACCCTTGATGCTTCAATTAGTACACGTGTATTGTTATAGATGTAGAGTAACGGAATGAGAGTGAAGAATATGAATGGAAGAAGATGGTACTTAGATATTTAGACTTAAGTTTGGGGTTGTCCTAGTTTGACGGATGTACGAGATGATATTTTATTGGCTTAATGATGTAAAAGCCCTTCAACTTTAAAAATTAGTTAATTAGACCCCTAATTTTTTTTGCACTAAATCAAGCGTTTGAACCAAGAAAATGTAATCAATTAAGCCTATTGACCAGTTTTGATCATTAAATTTTAATAATTTTTTGAATATATTGGTGCAGTGTGTCCTATCACAATGTTTATACTTGACATTTTCAGAATTTTTAAAAAAAATTCTTTAAAAGTTATAAAAATTCTAAAAGACTTATAAAATTTATAAAAAAATATTTTTTTGTAAAAAAATATGTAAATGCAACATGATAGAGCTGTAGTGTATCATGTGTCAGTAATATCTAAAGAAAAAATTGTCAATATTTAATGGCTAAAATTGGTCAAAGGACTTAATTGGTTTAATTTCTTGGTTTAAAATTTTAATTAATTAAATTTTTTAGTTTAAGAGTTTAATTAAGCACAAAAATTTTTAAAGACTTAATTAATTTTTTCTCAAAAATTTAAAAGCATTTCACAGCTTAAAGCCTATTTTATTTAATAATAGAATCAAAAAAATTTAAATTGTGGTTTCATAATTTATAAAAATAACATCAGTATTTTTTAAACGTGATGTCAACTTTATATTTAATACTTATACAATCTAAGTGGGGCTCCACTTAGAATTTGGAAGGAGTTTAGCGACAGCATACGAACATTTTTCAGTGTTTGGATGTTGAAATTAAATTTTATTTTACGAAAATGCCTGATTAGAGATTACCAGATTAATCATGAATGTGTTTGAATTAATATTATACAAAATATATACATATATGTAAGATGGACCGTGGGAGCTAGAGAGGGTGGTCGCCCCCTAAAAATTTGACATTTTTATACGATTTAATTTTTTTATGTATTTTATATTAAAATATATTTTCCACCCTAAATTTTTATAAGTTCGCCCTCAAACCAAAAGACACACGTCTGTCTCTGCATATATGATTGATGCAGACAAACAGTAATCAATCTAACATGTTCATTCATGTCGATTCATCCCTATGTCCTAACATGACATTTTACCAACTTTATGAATCAACTAATCAATCTAACTAATTTTTGGGATTTTTGAAGAGTTGTTTTAGTAGGTTAAATATTTAAATCAATGAATATTTTTTTTCAGTGTGGCTCAGACAAGGTTGATCTTTTAAAATGATCGAAAAAAGGATAATATTTTTGAATTGGGTCAAATAAGTGGTTAAGTCATGCACACGCAGGGTAATTACGTTTGACAAAATTATAGCTCAAATTTTAAATTAGTGGCAAACTATAAAGCATTCTAACTAACTTAAAATAACATTATTTAAATAATTTAAGGAATTTTATCTTATACATTGGCGGTGGAAAACAAAGTTTCCACAAACGTAGTTATTAGGGGTTTAGGGTTCTAGTTTAGAGTTTATATGTTAGGGTTTAAGGTTTAGGGTTTGTTGTTAGATTTTTAGGGTTTTAAGGTTAAAATTTTAAATTTTAAATTTAGGCTTGAAAATAGACATGCTTATGTAAACTTTTTTTTACACTGACAGTGTATTAAATATTTTTTTTGATCAGAATATGTATGATTAATGAAATAAGGAGATCATACACAACATCCTCAAGGCCTCGTTAAAAACCTCCCTATACCTAATGGAGGAAAAGAGTGCCTCAAGGATGTAAAATTAAAACCAACTGTTGAGAATTACACTGAGGCTTACATCCGTGATTATAGCAGCCCCTCCCCAATAGTGCAGAACGGAAAACCGTCGCACAACATACCTTACCTCAAAATAATCCAGTACAAGTAACGCAAAGAACCTACCTAATCCCTTCTTTCGCCAATGCATAGCCACGGAGTTGAGGGCCCTGAGAATATGACGCACAAAACAGCTTCTTTCCTTGCAAAATTCCACGAGAGCTTGAATAGAGCTTTTAAAGACCACAGGACAGGATGACGGAGCTGACATCCAACTGACCAAAAGCTTGCTATCAGATTCTATAATGAGCCTATGATTCTTACTGCTAGGAGCTTCCATAAACAATTGAATACCACGTTTCAATGCAGCAATCTCTACCAAAATAGGGGGACCATGTCTACACGATTCCGAGAATGATGCCACACATTCCCGTGACTGGTTCCTAATGATATCGCCGATGTCGCCCGAGCCACCATTCCTCGGGGTAGCCCCGTCCACATTAAGCTTTAAGAATCCTGCAGGAGGGGGAGACCACAATTTGCTGGCCTTACCTGGTAAGCAAGCAGTTGAAAGGCTTTCGGATACAGCAGGGTTACAAATTAAGTCATCCAAGGCACACTTGTAGGTTTGGTTTCGAGCCATAAACCAAACAGCCAATCTGTACTTAGTGATGAACAGCAGATTACTGAGATTCAGTCTAGTTTTTTTGAAGATAGTCTCATTCCAGGATAGCCAAATAGACCACAAAATGGCACAAGGAATAAGATTCCAGAAATTCGCCTTCGCCGAGTCGGGTTTCGCAAGGTGCCAGTACCTGATAGCTACTTCCAAATCTTCATGTAGAACCAAATTGAGATTCCAATAGCTTGCAATTTTCGTCCAGATTGCCCAAGCAACTCTACAGGAGAAGAAGAGGTACTTTACGGTCTCAAGGTTGATGCCGCAGATGGGACATTTAATATCCAGAAGAGAATTCATCCCCCGCTTCACAAGTTCTGTTTTAACAGGTAACCTATTCTTAATCAACTGCCAGAAGAAAAAGTCTACCCTTGGCGGCGCAAGGCCTTGCCAGGCATAAGATTTCCAGAACTGAGATTGTTCGTTGAACGGGAAAAGCGAGTTGTAGCACTCTTTTGAAGAGAAACGACCATCACCTGAATTTTTCCATAACAAGCAGTCTACCTCCAGGTTAACTGATTTCAGGCCCTTCAGGAGATTCATAAGAGCCGACCATTGTCCCTGCTCCCAATCGAAGATCCTTCTCCGAAGATCAATTTTCCATGACCATCCTATGTTTTGTTTGGTTCCAAAATCTGCTACACGGCCATTTTTGTTAATCGACAATGCATAAATCCGAGGGAAATTTATCATCAAGGGGGCGTCTCCAATCCACCAATCTGACCAAAACATAATTGACCGACCATCTCCAACATGGGGATTTGCATTGAGCCTCAAGCATGTACCAATCTCGTCATTGCTGTAAAATGATTTCACGATACCTTTCCAGATCCAACTACTGCATGCTGCACTTGAATCAGCTGGAACCAAGGACAAATTATCAAGGCTATATTTAGAACACACGACCCTTTTCCATAAGCTATCTCTCGAGAGAGAGAATTTCTAGATCCATTTGCTCAGTAAAATACGATTCTGTATAATAATATTACGTATTCCTAGTCCACCAAGAAAAGTTGGGCAACAGATAGATTTCCAACTCGCCCAATGAATTTTCTTTAGTGATAGAGAATCTCCCCAAAGGAACTTGGCCATGATTCAATTGAAAGCCTTAGCAATTGCGGAAGGTAAAGGAAATAATGACATATAATAGATAGGGATGGAAGAAAGCACCGACTTTATCATGATAAGCCTTCCACTAACCGACAAATTGGATGCCTTCCAACTTGCTAATGCATCATGCATTTTTTTCATAATAGGTTCCCATATTATTGCTGAATTTCTCTTGGGACCCAATGGTAACCCCAAATAATCAGATGGAAGAGAACCAACTGAACATCCAACCACCGACGCCCATTCCTTCAACATCTTCTCATCAACATTAATTCCGAATAGTTTACATTTATTGAGATTAAGCTGTAGACCCGATGCTACCTCAAACAAACAAAAGATTCTTTTAACATTTCTAATCTCACCCAGAGACGCGTTGCAAAACATTAATAAATCGTCGGCGAATTGAAGATGCGAAATTGCCACAGCACTCTCCCCTTTCCCAACCAAAAAACCATTAAACAGCCTTACTTTGTTAGCCTTTTTGAGCATTAGATGGAGTGCTTCTCCGACGATATTAAACAATAGAGGCGATAATGAGCATCCTTGACGTAGCCCCTGGATAGAGTGAAGCAAGGAGTCGGAGATCCATTCACTAACACTGAAATTGTAGCTGACGAAATACATTTAGATATCCACTTAATCCAACGAGGACCAAACCCCATTTCCTTCATAACCCGAAGGAGAAAACGCCAATCGACAGTGTCATAGGCTCTTTTGAAGTCCACTTTAAAAATTAGCCCTTTGGTGCCTCTTTTCTGAACTGCATCTATGGACTCATTGGTGATGAAAGAACAATCGAGAATATGACGCCCGGGGATAAATGCAAACTGCGACTCGCTAATGATAGAGTCAACGCATGGTCTTAAGCGTCTAGAAAGTACCTTAGACAGAATTTTGTACATGGCACCCACGAGGCTAATTGGCCTAAAATCCTCCAAAGAGTTTGCTCCCAACTTCTTCGGTATCAACGTAATAAAAGAGTGATTTATACCTGGATTCCACTCCCGCCCATGTTAAAAATCTTCGAAGAACTCCATAACAGTAGGCTTGATCGATGGCCAAAAAGTTTTAAAAAATTCCATTGTAAAGCCGTCCGGACCCGGAGCCCTATCACCTTTCATGGTTGCAATCGCTTCCCATACTTCCTCAGCAGTAAAGTTTTTTTCCAAATCATCCCTCTGCCCTTGTGATAGTTGTTTGAACCCTAGGTCTAACTCATTAACCTCCAAAGCTGTGCATGTGTTATAAGCTTCTGAAAAATATGAGAACACGCCATCGCGGATCTCAGAGGGCTTGGTGATTACGACACCATTGTTGGTTAGCGCCAAGATGCTATTAGCTCGCCTCCTATTCGAAGCAACATAATGAAAATATCCGGTGTTCTGATCACCTTCCAGAATCCATTTGGATCGGGATTTCTGAGCCCAAGCTCTTTCCTCCGTACGTAACATGTCCCAGAGCTTTTTTTTTCATTTTTGCAAGACTTATCATATCATTAGGCGAGATATTCCCACCCTGGATATTTTTCTCCACCCTCGATATATTCTCCTCCAGGTTCCTCAGATATCTTCTCCACAAACCCAGGTTCCTCAAAAAGATAGTTGAAAAGTTTAAATGGTCTGGGGCCCCAATCGATTTTCGAATCCTGAAGACAAAGAGCATTATGGTCCGACACTGAGTTTGGAAGAAGAGTTTGGCGCATGTCGAGGAATAACGAGATGAATGATTGATTGACCAAAGCACGATCCAGACGGACAAAGGTTGGAGGATCCCTTCTATTTGACCATGTAAACGCACCCCCATGTAAGGGGAGATCGATCAAATTAGCATCTAGAATGAAACTTCTGAAAGTTTCGGCCATCTTGCAATTGAAATGAAGTCCCAGTTTCTCTTCTCTATCAGTAATAGCGTTGAAATCTCCAATTAAACACCAAGACAGAGGATGATTAAGAAGGAAATCCAACAGTTCCTCAAAGAATAATTGTTTGTCCGCATCAGTTGATGGACCGTAAATATTAATAAAACCAAGACACTGATCAATACCTTTGAAGTAACCCATGCTGGCAATAAAATGCTTATGGATGAAGTTATCCTTACACGTAAAACAAGATGGATTCCACAGACTCAGCAGACCTCCCGCAGCCCCCACTGAAGGAGAAAAAAATAAAATCCATATACTGCCCACACCCCATATTTCGAATCAACGACTGATGGATGGATACCTTCTTCGTTTCTTGTAAGAAAAGGAATATAGGTCTTCTACTCTGAAATAATAATCGGATTGCTCTATGCTTCACTGAATTCCCAAGGCCCCTTGTATTCCAAGAGACGATCGACAGAGACATAAAAAATAATATAAACCCTGGATAGCACTCGATCTTCAAACTAGAATCAACACCCCTTCTATAAATTAACCACCTTCTCCATAAGAACACCTTTCCCTTCAGTAAAGGAAATTCGAAGCATGTTACTAACTCCCCATATAGCCAACGCTTCTTCAATATAACTTAGATGAACGAATGTGAAAGAGTCATCTTCTAGACCACCATGGTCATATGCGACAGGGTGATCAAGAGAGTCACGAATCTTTCTCCTAAAAACACGTCTCCGAGCAGCATCAAGAAAACCACTAGCCATATACTGGTGCACGGATAACTGTCCACTATTATGGGAACTAATTGGCCGGTTTCTATCAATTCTCTTCAATGACATCGTATCTAATCTCGGGGAATTAATTTCCGAGAACACATGGAGCCCACCTGAATCTGCCAAGGTATTGAGAATGAAGCTTTGACATGAAGGAGAATGGTCAAGATCGAGAGAGTCTTTGACTACAATATCCATTAAATTATTGCTGGATTGGCCCTTTAATTTCTCCATGAATTCAGACTGAGCTGGAGATGTAGATGAGGTTGATAAGACTACGTGAGTCTCGCCCACAATTGCATGAAAATTGCTATCCTCCACGTGTTTTTCATTAATGGTTGGGTGATCCTAACCCAGCCCACCACAAGTTGGATTAGGATCCAAAGTGGGGCCAGCTTCCAACCGCTCTTTTTGGGAATAAGAGGAATTATTAAAATTCCTTTGATTTTCCGTGCTGGCAGCAGTATGGTCAATCTCGAGTTTCACACCCACTTTAAAGTTGGAATTGTTATCTTTATTCAATACAGGTTCATCTCCCACCCCTTCACCACTCTGCATCTTACCCCCGACTGTTGGACATCCCTCCTCTATGAGAGGATCTGGAATCTGTTGTGTCGTTCCCACTGGATTGATCGGACATTGGACACCAACCGGCTGGTCCGGCCAAATATCTGCGAAAGGACCCTCCTCCTCCGAACCCTCACCTTCATAGTTTTCCACGAAAGCTTCATCCGTATTGATGGACACAAAATAAGATCTGCCACTAATATTCATTGTAATTGATTTTGGAATATTAAAATAACTTGGGACCCTGATTAGAAGCTTGGCCTTGAACAAATCTATTTTATTCTTGGTTGATTCATGAATTTTGACAAGAGACCCCCACCTATTGGCCAAACTGACAAAGAAGCCTTCATACCAACATTGAATAGGGACACCCGCTAAAGTTACTGAGCAGTAGCACCATGGAATATTGTTTACCATGAGATCGAATTCCAAATGATCAAACCATAAAAGAAGTTCCTCCTTCTTATTACCCCAAGCAAAAAAAAATTCTTCAGTTGAAGCAAAGGTTATGATGCAGAAGTTATCTTGGGCACCCCATTTCGCCAAACGCACCATGATCCCATCACTGCGGAGTGCTTTCTGAACAAAATTTGTTTCGAAGGATTGTTTTACAACACCCACCATTGAGTTTTTAATCCAAGTACTTTCCGTCAATGGTATTCCAACATCCAACAGACTCTCTTTTCCTCTTACATTTTCCCCACTACCTTTATCTCCCTGATTACTCCTCACTGAATTCTCATTTGTCTTATCACCCACTGTTAAGACTTCCTTAAAAGAACGATTGTCTCTGAAGGCAGGGCCCTTAGATTTAGGCTGCTTATCATTGTGGCTATGTGTATTCCCTTGCCTACCACCCTAGTAGCGATATTCATACCCACTGTCGTTTTGGATGTCATCTGGTTTCACACGAAGTTCCGGAAACTTAGCTTTTGAGACCATAACTCTTCTCCCATCGATATAGGAATTGTGAACTTTGTCAATCACCTTCTTCATCGCAGCTTCACTGCCCATATGTATTAAATCGAAAGTACTGCTCTTATACCTTGGTTTGTTGTTTACCACCGGGATAAAAACTTTAAGAACTTCTCCATGAAAGTTGAAAAGCTCCTTTAACGCTCCCCTTGAAACCCGCTTGCTTAGGTTGTCGACAAAAACGACCCATTTCACCTTCGTCCCTGATGAGTTGAGATCACCACTGTGTCTGTTGCCCCCCGGAAAATGGTCCCGAACAACTGATATGTCGGCGTGATACTGAACATGTTTGTTTTTTCTCCCCTGGAAACCGAGAGGACGTGACTCATGCTCTCCCATTAAAGCTTTCGGATTCAAATTGTGTATTAAATATTAACCCATAATTTAAAATATAAATTATTTTAAAATTTGAAATATAATAAAAAAATAATTTCAAATCTTAATTAAAAGTTTTGTACAATATTATATATATATATATATATATATATTGACCAGCCGTCATAATTTTAATCACAATAGATATACAACTCATGTCAATAGGAATATAAGGAATCTATACGAATAATAAAGAAAAAAAAAGATTTTGAAAAAACTTACGAAAATGTCGTTTAAACAATCATAACAAAAAAAAAACATAACCAAATTATTAACCCAAACATAAACCCAAAATCTCATTGACATGATACCATTTTAATTTAATTTGATAATATGATTAAAAAAATCTCAATTAATCAATTTTACGAAACTAAAATACTAAGATGAAAAAGGTTAAAAACAAAAGTCAGAGCAAATGCTCAATAATTTTTAGTATTAGAGAGATGTTGGTGCAAATGAAACCGGGGAATCTTATATTTATAGTTGAATTCCTTCATATAAGTCTAAATATATTAATATTTAAGACTACAATTTTATTTATATATAGATTTATAAAGATTATAAACTTCATTAAAGTTTTTTTTTATAATTCAAATTAACCTAGTAAACTACAAAATTTTAAACCAAAATTAAAATAAATGAATCCTCACCAACAACCAATTGATCTAATCGGATGAGACGCTAGATCATTTAAATAAGATCAGAGGTTCGAATCATGGTGCTATGAATAAAGAAAACTGAATTGGAAGAGCTGCTTCCATATTGTGTCTCTGCAAAACTTAACCCGAATTAATTGATCAATGAGTCGAATGCCGATTGTTAAGAAAAGAAATAAATCTTCTACATTATTTCAAGAATTGAGCCTAATTTACTCACCGGACAACTTGTACTGTTGTGTCATGTGTGCATCTTAATCAGGGGTCACGGCACAAGCACACAAAACAGGGAAAAGGACCAAACATTATTGGGAGTCGAAAGTAGTGTAAACATGTTGAACATAGGACAGCAAGCAAAAGCAATCATCCATGGCTAAAATATGCATGTCTCATCTGATTGAGACTTTAGACTGAGCATATCACATAGACATAATCAAGATTGAGTACAGAAAAGATTCACATTGTTGAATTTAAAAAATATAATGATTTATAAATATTTAAACTCTAAATTCAATGAAAAAGCCTACTTTGTACAATATTTAAATTTATAAGAACCTAAATTATTATTAGACAAAAAAAAATCGAAGACGCAACCAACCTTCTTTAATTTCATCCTTATTTCACTAAATATTAATAAAACATTGTATTTTTATCATGGACTAAATTACTATCATACCAAAAATTATTAGATATTCGAGATTTATAATAAAGGGCCTATACACTAAAGGCCATTTGTCCCTGCAACCAAATTTGATTGATTAAGATACATAATTTAAATTAGTATTTACAACAATGATATTTATTCATAACCACCGGTATGCAATCTAGAATAGAAATCTTCTACTTTTTTTTGGTACCCCTATTTATGTCATATTAAAAAAAATAGGTTTAAAGTTATAATTTAGGATTAGAGTTTAAGGAATTTAAGTAGGATGTATTTTTTATGGTTTAAGATTTAAAATGTAAGGTTATATCTTAGAATTTGATTTTTTTAGTGTTGATGCATAGAAATGGACAGAAGATATTTGTCCTCTAATCTATTAACTGATTAATCAAAGTTAAATATTATAGAGGTCTATTGTGAGGACGATCTTTTTAACTTAATATTTTTTATTTACAATATCGAAAATTCGAATTATAATTTTATATAAAAATATCTAACATCTCATTTCATTAAAGTAATTGATAATCGATTACAAGAGTGACAATGACGTTTTTAAAGTACCCCTAACCCCTCCAAAAATAATTTAACAAAATGGAAATCAAAGTTGTTATCACACCCAATCATAAATTTAGGGAAGATTATATATGAATATGCCACCCCAACCAATCATAAATGTCCAATATTCTATAATAGACACAGAAAAAGTTAACACCGAAAATGACCAATTGTACCACGACATGAAAATTACTGTCTGCCTCTTACTTACATATTATATTATATTTTTGTTAAAAAACATATTATATTATATCAGGTTGTGGGTTTTAATTGATTAGCCCATCCAAATTAATTCACCTACTAAACATTTAGTGCTTGTAATTTTCCAAAGATACAGTTATTTTGTGTTAATAATTTAAACAATATATATTAATTTTATCACATGCACGATAAAATATGTTAGTGAATGAAAGTATTATAGATAATATATATTTATGTAGGGATTTAAACTAACTAAACATTCAATGAATTGTTCGTGAATCATTAGGCGGGAAGTTCTTTTATATTCGTTTATTTATTAAACGAACGAACATGAACAATATTTTATGTTCGTTTAATTAAATGAACGAACACGAACAAAGAGCTCGTTCGTTCATTTACGTTCGTGAACGTTCGGTAATCCGTTCATTTATGCTCGTTTAAATTTATTCACATAAAATATTTTTTATACATTTTTTTAGGATTTCATTTTACATTTTATGTTTAAGGTTTAGACTGTTTTTTCAACAATATTATTTTTAGAATTCGAATGAGTTTCTTCATAGAATATCGATCATGCTATAATTTGCTCCACCTTCTGGCTAATTATATCAAGTTTTGTAAGGCTGATAAACATACATCATTTGATTCCGTCCAATTTTGTGATGCTATCGTTATACGTTTTCCGTTATTTTTTTGTACACATGGTTACTAGAGATTGACATAAACTAAGATGTTTAGATTAGATAATTTAAAATCGACTAAAATATCATTTGTCACGAGACTATTATCATTTTATAAAGTGAAATTTATGAAGTGAATCCAAAACCTAAAATAGCAAATGGCCATAGGCCGACCGCAGGCAGCCGGCAAAGGGAGTTCTCCAGGGATAAAATGATGCCATTGGAGAAAATGTAACAGCAAAAAAGAATTTGGTCATTCACATTGGAATACAATGATTTGGACAAGTGGAAAACATTTCCCTTGTTTTCTTTTTTGGTGGAAAGATTTGAAATTATTCACGACATTCATGATTCAATAATACTAATCATTTAGAGGATGGAATTCCAGGAACAATCCTGGTTAGTGGCTATTAGAGACGGGCGTAGAATTTTATATTAGGGCAGAGAATCTATTCTAAGGGGATGAACTTATAAAATTTTAAAAAGACGAAAATAGATTTTGCAAAGTATATAGAAAATTTATAAATTTTCATAAATTATATACGAATTTTAAATTTTTAGGAGACAACCGCGCCCTATAATCCTTCTGTGCATGCCTGCAAGCAAGCAAGCATATATGTTTTGATTTCCAAGCTTAATTGGCATATTCATTAGTGGACGAATGTTCCTTTTCGCCTTGCATTTTCCCCATTGATTTCACATAGGCGCTTGGTGTGGACGCGTGGCTGTGTGCTCCACTGTTTATATTGGCTACAAACTTAGAAATAACTCCAATGGAAAATGCACATATAATTTGTAAACAAGGAGAAGAACAACTTTCCAAGTGGATTCTAGAAATATTGACCAAATCAAATACCTTTGCAAATTGCCAATATTTTTATAAGAAAGAAATGTTTCTAGCCCTTTGTTGAATTGGTATCATTGAACATTGATTAACTCGGTGTCAATTTAGTTAAAAAAATTATTACAATAAATCAGTGGGTTAAAAGTTTTCGGTTGACACTCTCTCCTCTCCCTTTGTAGTTTGTATAATGAATGGAGCAAACTAAATTAGAAAGATCGTCTCCATAATGAACTTATACATAGATTAAGCTACCAATCGATCTAATACTAGTAGTTATAGAAAAGTTAGTCAATTGAAAACTTAAAACAATATGTATCAGTGACAGATTTAAGTTGTAACTGGGAGAGGCTCTTGCCTCCCACGCAACAGTTTTTTACCTTTTAATTATATATATATATATATATATATTAAAAAGCTTACATAAATTATAAATTTGCATGTCTACTTTCAAACATTTACGTATTACTCCCAACCCCTAATCTTAACTCCGTCACTGCTTAGAAGCGGGTTTAATTCCACTATTGTGACAATATAAAGTGTTATAACATAACATTAAGAATGTTATATAAACTATTGAAAGCTCATGCATACTCATAACACAAATTTATTCAATGAATTTTGTTTTCTCTCTTGACATTAAAGAAGTTTAAAATATAAAAGTCCCTTAGAATTTCTCCCTTTTAGTTTGAATATTCATTGTTTCCGTGTTACATGCGTTGCTTACAATCTGGGTTAGAACATGACAGTGCTATGCCTATGGGATCCCTTTCAAACACCCGACCGAACCAAGACTTGTTCAAACAAAAAGGTGGTCTGTATCTGAATTCGGATCTCAACTTACACATGCCTTGCGTTGCAATAATGTCCCAAACAAAAAACCCTACCAACTCCACAATTTCTTCTTCAAAGTTTGCTGCTTTCAGAATTGTAATGATGCTTCTCAATGCCTTTGGCTTTGAACAACTTTTAAAGAAGTTTCATCCCAACCAACGACCAGTTGGTCTAGCGAGATGAGATGTTGGGTCCATTGAATAAAATTAGGGGTTTAAATCCTGACGTTGTGAAAGGAGAAAACTGAGTTGAGAAAGACCTCTGCAAAACTCGAACCAAATTAGTCGGTCAATAGATAAATACTGGTGGTTAGAAAAAAAGTTTTATATCATTGGCCAATGCCTCTGAATGAATCAGGGTCACCTCGGTTTGATTGGCGTTAGTCTGCATAGCGTGATGGCTCCATTAGAAGTTTCTGAGTTGGTTTAGTTAAAGAGAAACGTGCCAAATGTCAACCCCATCTTCTTCTACTCCTCTAATTCCTTTCACACTTTATGAACTGTGCAAAAAACTACAACTTCTCCTTTTTATTATTATATTTCCAATTGTTCAAATCCTACAGGCCATTGCCCTCTTTTTACCTATTTCTTCTATTTTTTGTAGTTTCATGTAAGAGTAATTATTTGATGCGCCGTCGGTGATTATTTTTCCACACGCGAACTTCTAAAGCTGCCACATATTTCTTTTAGGGGCTATAAATCCTAACCCAACTCTAAATTGTGAAACCATAAAATCTAACCACAAACACTAAGGCTTAATTTGGGATTGAGTTTGGAAACGAGTTTTGGGAGCCAAACGCCCGTTCTGAAAAAGCTGGAAAATTCAGCTTCCATGAACGCCCGTTTAAAAAAGAGTTACATGCAAAAATCTAACTGCAACCGTCCTTTGAAAACCAAACTGAGCGTTGTTTGTGATTGCTGTTGGGGACAAACGGACGTTTGCCACCGCAACTGCACTAAAAAACGGGCCCTAACTCTAACTTCTAAGCACTAAAACTAGGCGCTTGGAAAACTTGGAATATTTTCCCTTCTTGTAATAGGCTAACTACCATATTACTTAGTTGCTACTAGCCCTACTGCACCTAACAATTGAACGATATAAATCGAGTTAATTCTAGTTCTAAGATTTTCGAATCAAATGAATCATATAGATTCGATTAATTTCAAGTTTAAATTAATTTTAGGTTTGGATTTAAATCAGTTTGGAGTTTAGATTATTGATTTTTATCGATATTTTATTATAAAATCAGTTAAAGTAAAATTTAGATTTAAGTCGATTAAATAGAATTTTCTCAATCGAATTAGAATTTTTAAAACCTTTTCTTTTGATTCCAGAAGGGTGAAATAAATTGGACCAATGAAGGCTGAAAGAGTTATAAGTCCACCACACTTGATAATCCAAGACCAATGAAAATGAACGTAGCATCGTTTAAATTGGACTTGGGCTCAACTCACGCATCAACCGTTAATGGCCCCCAATTCAACAAAAAAATGAAGTGCCAAAACCAACATTAATCTATCAAATCAGATCTAAACTCGAATCTAAACAAATTAAATCTGAAATAGTTGTCAATAATATGTAGAACAAGTGGCCAAAGTTTTCAGTTGACTCCTTTTCTTTCTTTTAGATTGTGAGTTTAAAACTCTTTAGGAGCAAATTTCTCTATCCTCTCCCTCTGATTAAAAGTTGTTTTAAAAAAATCTAAAATAGTTTAAATTTGTAATATCTCAAAATTGATGCGAACCAAAATAAATAAGATCTTTGACATCATATAAATAATGTGAAATTAAAAATCCATAAATTTAGAACTTATTGAGTAGTTTTAGTGGTAAAAAATGGTGTTGTTCATTTTATGTGACCCATGTTCGAATAGTATAGTTTGCACTGTATATGTGTATTTTCAAAAGGCTAAGAATAAAGAATATATACTATCATGTAATCACACCAGAATAAAAAATATGAAGACATATATATATGTGATTATAAAAACGTTTAAACTAAAACCAATTAGTATCATAATATATAAATATATTTTGACACATAATCTGTGTAAATTTTTTTACACAACCCTTCTTTAAAACCTAAAACCATAACCCTACCACCAAAAATTATAAGCCCTAAAACTCTAACCCTAAATCCTAAACCAATAAACTCCAAAACTCTAAACTAAATTCATAATCCATAAATTTAACAAGCACGTGTAAACTTTACACGGACTCTGCATCAAAAAAATTCTCATATAAAATAGGGTTTGATTAACTCAATTTTTTTTATTCAACTCGAGTTGATAAATGCTCGACCAAAAAAAAACAAACTTCAGCATTGAAACCAATGTGAGAATCACAATGACTCAAGCTTCAACGGCAAAGTGCCAAACTTCATCCTTTATGCATCAAGATTTAGATTCTCCAAAGCAGCCTTAGGCCAAACCCTATTTCGCTGCTTCTTGCAGTTGCCTTTCCTCCCAATGCCTTGCCTTCCATAACACACTCTCTTCTTATAATCCGAGACGATACGTTATCGGAATCTTTCCGGGATCCCGTTAACGCGATGTTCGGAGCTTCACTTCGATTAAACGACAGTAAAATGTGGTGGATTTATGAGTAAACGATCTCGGTTGTGAGCGCCTGAGCGGAACTTTGTCGAATAAGTTGGCGGGGTTATTATATTTTAACGTTGTAATTAATTTTTAATATTTTATTCCTGTTGTGTAATTATATTGTGTTAAATTCTTATTCAACTTGAACCCAAACTGTTGTAGTTGTCACACGGCAATGTAAATATTATATTAAAACTTACAAAAATAATCAAATTAAACAACAAAATACCAACTTATCCAACGTTAAAGTATAATAACCCCGCCAAAAAAAAATACCGAATTCCAAACCAAAAAGAATACATATAGATTGATATTTTTGTTATTCATATGTGAACAAATCCATGCGAACACAAGATGATATAATTCAATCGATCATTCGTTTCGAGAGAAAAAATGGTTAATGGCCGGCATGATTTCCGGGGGACGAGTTCGAAGGAATCTACGAAGTCCATGTTCTGCATATTTTTCTCCTTCCTCATAGTTCTCCAGCACTGCCTTGCCACGGTCAGATTTGTTGATCCTGCCAAAATCGAGAAGAAATGCGCTTCAAAATCGAACCCGAAATCTAATATCATTATGAAAATTTAAGTTCGGAAAGAAAGAGATTTTTGATTACCTGACAGCAGGGTTTAAGAGAACATTCCTTGTAAGTTGAAAGACACACATGCTTGTTACAAAGGCCATGGCACCTACTAGGGGGTACACCTAGGGAAAAAGATGACAATTTATGTTTTAAATCATGAAAATTACAAAAAAGGGTAAAAAAATGTATAAATCTTTACCTCTGGCTTCATCCAACGTCCCATTATGTAAACTTTTTTTCTTCTTCAAACAGTGTCCAAATAGGCTGAATTTAGGATATGAGTGTTTGAAATTTGAATGTGAATTTGGGTATTTATAGTTGTAAAATATGATGTGGAAAAGGCAGGCTAATTGACTGCCAAGACCTGTAATTCAGTGGGCTGTGCCTGTGTGAGTTAACCTTGAGGATTTGAGACTAAAACCGGGGGCTTTTAGCCTATGGTTTTTGCTTGACTTGGTAGCTTTGGAATGTAATCTTTTATTGCCTCTTTGGGTTGACAGAGTTTAATGTCTACGTAGAATGTTCTCATCCCTTTCTAACTCATTCAATGCCACAGATTTTTAATCAATTTGGTAACCGCAAGGGTTTATGAAGATTTGTCCTATATTAATTTAGTTATATTGTTATTATTATAATATTTAAACACTTTAAAATATTAATATATTTAAAGAAAAATATTTGATGTTAATTTATACAAATTTGTTCAATTTATGAGTTTTGGTTAGAATTTATAATTTAAAATTTAGGATTTAGAATTAAATATATAGATTTTAGATTTTAAAGCTTAAATAGGCATGCCAGTCAAATATATATATATATATATATATATAATTAAGGGTGATTATACTATGCACTGACGGTGAAAACATTTTGTTTTCATAAGCGCCCTAATTTTAGGAGTTGAAGATTTAGTTTAGGGTTCATGATTTATGGGTTTAGGTTTATGTGCTTAGAATTCAGGGACCACAATTTGAATTTAGAATTTAGAGTTTAGGGTTAAAATTTAAAGAGTTATGATAAAAAACCTAAATCCCTAACATATTACCCTAAAACCTAAACCCTAACCTTAAACCTTAAATTCTAACCACAAATCTTAAATTCTAAACCCCTAAACTATAAACCCTACACTAAATCCTTAACCCCTAAAATTAGGACACTTATGTTTCCATTGCCAGTGCATCATATATTTTCCCGAACAATTAATTACTATATAAAATTTAAAAACATGTTTTTTTTTTCAATTTTGAAAGTTGTTTTGCTATTATATGTAGCAAGACTTCCTCAGCCGACTTTGCTATCTGCAAGGCAGTTGTTGCCTTGTCTATAACAGTGCCAAACTTGCACCTCTCACGGCCACTGCAGCATGTTCCTTGTGGATAGCAAAGGGGCGCTGTTATAAGGATTAAGGAGTAGCCACTACTTTCTAATGCAACTGCACCATCACTTTCCAGGACCACCTTCTTGTATCCCGACTGCCATGCGCCTCTACCACCGAGCACCTCCCAATGTAGCGTGCGAGCCCCTGGATCCACCGCCCCAAATGGACCGTGAGATGTCTGCTACCATCCTCTCAACCCTTTTCTCGAGTTGACTCACTTTCAACGAGATCATCATCAAAGAGGTTGATATTCCGATGTAAACACAGTACCCAACATGTGCCATTGAAGATCAAATCCCAAATTCTCTGGTTTCTTTGCAAAGTAGGGAGGGTTGAACAAAATGCATATGAACCACTCCTTCATTTCCATCGAGAACTCATTCAACTACTCATTTTTACCAGACTAAACCAACATGCAATAGCAGGGGAGCAAGTTCTTAGCACACGGGAAATATCCTCCGTCGGGTCATCACAAATCTTATTGGATTAAATTTATTAAACTATTTCTAATAAAAATTAGATACAGTATGACAAACAGATTTACATTCCACTTATCCTTCCAAGGCCCTAACAATACAAATGCAATGCATTGCAATGAAATGAAATACAAAGTCGAAATGGAAGGAAGGGCACAATTAGAAATTTGTACCAGCCTCCTTCCTCGCAGTCAATAGTTTGTCGACGGTCTTCCGCTCATCCCTGCCCCGTCACCTGCAACTGCAACATTCTTCAACGATGATTATTCTATACATTACTTTTTCAACTCCGCCAAGTATACTTATACGACTGATATATACCCATTTCATAATCATTTTTCTTTTCAACCATATAAAGCTCTTTTGCAAGGAAAGGATTTTTTTTTCTTCCTTGGGCATTCCATTCCAATTCCGCCATTGAAAGCAGTTTCTCGGATCATACCTCCACCACCAAAAATCCCATCACATGTTCACACCCTTTTCCATCAACCTTCAAAAATGCCATCCTTATTCACTTATCACATGACCTCATTCCCTATCAGCTCCTTCACCACACCTGCCAAAAATTCGAGAAAACATCTATCATGTAAGAAACTCGGTCTTGCAAAATACAAGCATTGAACATTTTGAAGTGAACAACTTGATTTGAATACCATTTGCTTAAACAGTGGTGTCCTTTTTATCATAGACAATAGACATCAAGAAAAGAGCTTGTAGTTGAATGATCTTTTGAGTTCAACACGACAGTATAGAATTACGGTGGAACAGGGAATCTGACCCAAGGTTCATACATACCTGAATTTCTGCTTCTGTTGATCAACTTATTTTCTAAATCTTGAGCAGCTTCAATCAAGCCGTGAGCGTTGTAGGCTTGAATCATAGTTGCAAAAGTGATGTTATCAGGCAAGCATTTTTTCTCTTTCATAGCCAAAAACAACTCCGCCATCCTTTTTAAGTTACCGGCCTGACCATAGGCGCTGATGACACAGTTAAAGAAAGGTGTATCGAGTACCACATCAGAATTCTCCACCTGCCTCAAAATCGAGTCGACCTTCTTAATTGACCCTGCCTTAGAGTAAGCTCTAACAAGAGAACAATAGGTAATAGCATTAGGCTTCATTCCTTTATGCTTCATTTCCTTAAAATATTCCTCCATCTTCTCAATCTTTCCAGACTTTCCTAATACTTCAATAACAATGTTGTAAGTAATGACGGTGGGGGAGAAAAATCTTTTGGCCATGAACTTCATGACCGATCCCATCTTCTCGTACATGCCTGTTTTCCCGAAAGATTTAATAAGGATGTTGAAAGTGTTAATGTCAGGTCTTATTCCCATAAGCTGAAACTCTTCATACCACTTCTCCATCTTCTCAATCTGTCCACCGTTCCCATAAGCCCCGAGAATAGAATTGAACGTGAATATATCCGGAAGGGAATCACCACTTTCAATCATATCTGTCAATACCTTCTCCATATCCTCAAACAACTCAGCCTTACCATATCCATCAATAATAGTATTGTATGTAACAGTGCTAAACTCAATTCCCAGATAAGACATCTCTGCAAGAATTCTTCCAACGAGATCAAAGCGGCGAAGTTTCACACAAGAGTCGATAAGAATAGAGTAAGTATACACATCGGGTTTGCAGTCGAAGACTGATTTCATATCTTCAACAGTAGTAAAAGCCTCGTCGATGAGGCCACTCTTGCCGTATGCATGTACGAGAGCTGTATAGACATCAATGGTGGGTCTAAGCCCTTCCGAAAGCATTGTTTCGAATAGCAAACTGGCTTGTTGAGCTTGCTTGCATTTACCCAGCATCACTATCAGTTTTGTGTATGTTTGGCATCTAGGCTCATACCAATGTTGCTTGCGTAGAAGTTCAAATATCTAAGAAACAGGCAAAAAAAATAATTAAAATCTGTTGTTATCCTTCTTATATAAACATTATTTTGAAAGAAAAATAGAAGCCAAAACAGTTGGAAGACGAAAATGAAACGACCCAGACCTGGAGAGCAGAGTGCCAAGCGTTATCCTTTACAGCTTCATCGAGAGCCTCCAAAACAGCCTTAGGCCAAAGCCTGGTGCGCTGCTTCTTGGACTTGGCTTTCCTCTCAATGCCTTCAATAGCAGCCTCTCTTCTTATAATCCGAGACAATGAGTTCTTGGAATCTTTCTGGAACCCCGCTTGGCAGTGTACGGAGCTCCGGTTTGATGAACGGATGAGGTGTTGTGTGCGGAGTTTTGTCGAACAGGTGGTGGGCGGTGAGGATACCGGGAAAGGGCAGTTTAAGTTTACGGGACTAACGGAATTTTGCAGCATTTGAGAGTCAAAGATAAGATAATGATAATAATTAGGAAAAAAATGTGATGGGAAAGTGAGTCACCTATCAATGAGTCGCTCCATTTAATGTGAGTCCAGGGCCGTTCCATCAATGAGCCGAAACCCCACTATTAGATTTACACTTCAAGATTCACTAATCGGATATTTGCATAAAATTTATGTTATTTTATTTTCTATAAAAATTTGAATTTTGATATTTGCATGAATTTACAATTATTATTCTATTTAATTAAAAGGGTAAAATTCACAAATGATATTAAATTTTGTTTAAAAATATAACGATAATTAAATTTTTAAATATTACAAAATGTCAATTAAACTTTATGTTTAATAACAAAATAGCAATTCGGCTGTCAAACCCTTAAAGGCGGTTAAGTGGAGTAACGTTGCAATTATGAAATTTGAATAATAACACATTCAGTCCTATATATTTATAAATTCAATCAATTTAGTCATGTTTCAAATAAAAACACATAATTCCAGTACTTCTCACGCCGGTTGTGTTTGTCATCTAACACATTCAATCAATTTAGTCTTAATTTAAAAAAAATTCAATAAATTTAACCCTTATTATTTACGCATTCTTGTCTTATTTATAATTGGAAATAATATTACATATTTAAATTTGCCCTAGTTGCTATAATTTGAAAGTCAATATATAATATACTTTCATTTGTATAACAATTGCTTTTTAATGTACTTTGTTTTAGATTGCGTTCGGGAATCTGTAAGTTGGATTTTTAACATTACTAGATACTCTTGTTATATATATTCCATGGTTCTTGAAATGAAAAGGGAAAAAAGAGAGCTGAAGTGCCATTGAAATCAAGTGAGAAATAGAACTAAATTGAAAGAATATATAAATAATAAGGGCTAAATTTATTGAATATTTTTCAAATTAGAACTAAATCAATTGAATATTTAAATATAAAAGATTAAATGTACTATTATACAAAGTTTCATGGCAGTCACTATTTAACGGCCGAGTTACCATTTTATTACAAAACATAAAGTTTAATTACTATTTTGTAACATTTAAAAGTTTAGTTATCGTTTTATTTTTTTAACCAAGTTCAGTGACCATTTATAAACTTTACCCTAATTAAAAAAACACTTTAATTTGTAGGTATGCATATATTATCTAAATTTGAAACAGGTACTCGAAAGAACATTGAAAAACACTACCGTAAGTGAGAAGTTAAGATGTACTTTTTGGTTAATTTTATTTCTACCATTAATAAGTTAAAGAAAATTATTTTGAATGTATACTGTTTAAAATTCAAATAAGTATAAATCATCCAGTAAATATTCCAATACTGAATAATAAATAATGCATTAAGGTTTCAACAACACAAAACATCTAATAAAGATTGAAATACAATTTATACGTTTCAAACCATTCAGCTAATTTTCAAACAACGGAAATCAACCAAGTAATAAACACGAAATCTCTAAACCTTCTACAGATAACGGACCGAATAGCCAAATTAAGTTCAATTTCAGTAGATTAATTCGGTTTTCACCCCCTACAGCGTTGCACCACTCATCACTGGCTGTCCGAAAGCGGTTTTCGGGCCAAAAAGAAATACATAGGCGTAAATATCTCTTTCCTGAAATCGAAAAGACAAACCGTCAGCAAACTACAAAACATTATCGACCTTATCACGCAGAGGAAGTCATCGTGGGGAAAACAGGATCATAATGCAACTCACCTGCCACCTTCAACCAACCCTTCTGCAGCTTTCTCTAGAAAATCTTGAACCCTTTGGCTTCCCTTCGGAGCGAATCCAACAAATTCTAGAGCCTTGACCTACGAACGAGATGGATATGATTACCGGTAAGATGTTATGATCTTCAAAAACGAGTCCATGGTTCATAAAGAGTATCATGAGAATGGAAAGGTGTTGTGTTTGGTAGCTTTTACCATATTTCTAGTGAAAAAGCGTCCGAGAGCTGTTAGACGGAAGCTACTCAATGAGAAGTGGTTTTTGTCTAAAGGCAAGTACCAAGGGACAGGGGAGTCGAAAACAAGATCTTTCTCCCAAATTACCTGGAATTCGATACGAAAACGATTAACTTGAAAGGTTAAAAGGGAGGGATGGAGGGTGGAGATGGAAGTAAGAATTCACCTCAAAACCAGCCTGTTTTAGAGCTTCCAGGCACTGTTTAGTCAATCTGATGTCCGGTAGACCATCACCAATCTCGATTTCGGCCTATATAAATAAAACTCATTTACGCTGAACTCATGGATGCACAACAAACTGCTACCATTTTCATGCCTTTAAGATGCCTACCTTAATTTTCTGATGTTCTGGGTTATTTGGATCGAAAGCATCAGTCATGCACCACTCGTATGCAGCAAAACACTGACCCGGCTTTAGTACTCTGTATATCTCCTTGTAGCATCCATACTGTCACAACAGACAACAGTCAAGCCAAACCGATAAAAGTGGTGTAACATGAAAACAATCAAATCAAATTTTAAAAAATAAAATCGATATATAATTGAAATCATAATTCATTCAGTCCAAGATTAAAACAATCTTGATTGTGATGGGAAAATACATACTGCATCTGGAGCATGGCAGGTAGCTTCGATTGCATAAACCGCATCGAAGGTGTTGTCAGGAAACGGCATCTTCATAAAGTCAGCCTGCATTAGACAATAACCATAAGAAAATCAGTCGTACCAATATTCTGCATCATAAAAAACTTTATTGCATGCTAGTGTGAAAAAAAATTAAAACAGGGAATAATAACAGACATAATGTAAGCTTGAGAGAGAGAACAATAAAACGACACAGAAGATTACCGACCTTCACAAAGTCACAAGTCTTCTCCACTCCAGCAATTCGGTTTAATTCCTGTAAAAAATCATTTTTAATTAAAAAGAAGAAGAAAACTTTACAGAAGACAGTAGTTGAACCAAAAACTATATAACTATGATTCATCGGTATTTAAAAGGAGAACTTGAGAAGTTCTTAAATTATGGCCCACTTTAATCAACCCAAAGTGGCTAATAATAGATTCAAAGATCTATACTTGCAATCAGAAACAAAAAGTGTTTAACAAAGAAAGAAAAAGGCAAGATAAATGCCATCTGCTCCATATGCATTAATATATCTATTTGAGAAGGAAGAGATATTCACCTTCCCTCTTGTTATTTGATATTCATTGTTGTTTAACCCAGTGACAGATGTGGAACTGCAGCAATCACCATAAAAACATGATTTAGAGTCCTTCAAGATATTTTTTAAATAAGAATATAACTTGCCATGATTTATTCACCAAGTATATTGCTAAAACTGCCATACCATCCAATTGAACAGGGAAATGGTTCAACAACAGCTATGAAACACCAACAGAAGTTAGCTTACCCTACACGATAATTGCAACATTTTCCCTCTAATTTGTACATATTTAATCAACCAAAAGAAATTAAAAAATATTCGTATAGAAAAACACAGGCTCAAAGAAAACTAGCCTAATCAGCAATATAAGCTGCAAAAATAGATACAAATAAACAAGAAAAAAACAAAAAAGGAAGAAGAAATAAAGCAAATGAGCATTGAAAACAAACTGCTATGTACCTGAATCGAGCAATTTCTCTAAGTGGTCCACCAATTCCACATCCAACATCCAACACCTAAAAGAAAAGTCAAAGCTTAAGTCAAAATTCAAACATAAAAGAAAAATCAGAATGCAATTGCTTCATGCTGTAATAAAGTGGGAAAACCTTGTGTCCAGGCTTCAAGCCAAGTTGTAAAGCAAGAAAATGTTCATGCCGCTTTATGCTTTCTTTGAGAGACTCCCCTTTCCATCTGCAGAAACAAATTATGTGATAATGATCAGCAGTGACTTGAAAAAGCAACTGCACCATCTTCCTTGCAGACATAATATAGAAGTGAGTGAATCGATACCTGGCAGCAAAATGGAAAGATTCACCCCATCCAAACTCATAAAAGCTGGTAACCAGATCATAGTATTTGTTAACCTGAATTCATAACATCATAATTCATATGAATGTTTGCACATGCAATCAAGTCCTAATTTAACGTTATCATTCCAGTAAAGCTGTAAGCGAGAATAAGGTATTCATTAGTTTAAGGCAGATATCATCATCTAGCTTGATGAAACTGACAACTAGATCTGCCAGTGTAAGTAATACAGTCAACCAAAACATAAAGCAAATATCCAAGCACCTAATTCATAACTATTAGCAAAAGTTGAAAATGAGCTAAACTAAGGAATCATGCAGCAGGTTGGAAGGATCACTGATTACAAGATTGGAAAAAGAAGCTATTCTAACCATGTCAGTGTAGTTGGCCTTTCTCTCTTCCTCTTCACCTCCATAAAAGACGTGATATTTCTCATACCTGAATCATTAGCATAATCTTATATGACATTTCAAAAACACTTACAATAGTGTAAAGAGTAAAAGACAGTAATTCAATTGATCATGTATAGATGTAAGGATACACGGTATGAGTTTTAAGCAACTACTAACTACCCTAGGGTATCGGTCACCATGCAGCAAAGGATCCATGCATGGTATGAAGTAGCTTGGGCACATACATTTTTTTTTGTTTAATGGTTTACAAAACATTTTGATGACATACTATCAATGTTTTTTAATAAATTTCACTACATGGCTCTTCAGTTGGAGTTGGGGATATTTCCATTATTACAATGTTGCTTTTAGGGTAAATAACAGGGTTCAATACTCTCTTTTTTTTGAATATGCTGGTGTGGTGCAAGGGTAGCATTTGTTCAACTTTCTTAGTCTTTTCAAAGAAAACTGGATCCAGAGAAACCTATATGATATCCCCACATTTATGATGAAAAAAAATTCTAACTCTGTCGGATTATTTTTCTTCTTATCTATTACAATCACCATTGGAACTCCAAGGGATGCTAACAACAGAATCCCAAGTCTGCACTTTTTTCTCTGTCACAATATTCCAATACCACTCCAAAGTTCATCTGGTGATGCAGCTAACTAATTTTTAGCATTTTGACTTTGTATTGAGAAATCTAACTTCACATATCCAGCAACTCCAAGATATACAAAATTAACCAAATAACTGCATACACCAACATTAGCATTTAACAAATCCCCATAATGTTTATGTTAGCCAATTCGAAGCACCCTAGAGGGAAGAAGGAGAGGCTATAATCGATAAACATCCACCATTTAAGAAATGGAGGAATATAAGTCACGTGGCAGCGAAATCCACATCAAGATTAATGTTTAAGTTAAATTCAGAGTTGGTGTGTAATGTAACAAAGAACTTTTTATTCATCGATTAGAGGGAAGAAGGGAAGATTCCCGAAGAATATAATAAAGATCTCATCCATCAGCATGCTCCATGATAAAAAAACAAAAACAAATAGTGAATCATCTAGCAGACATGTCCAGTTGAAGTTGGATGCAGTTAATGCTCCATGATAAAAGAAACAAACAGTGAATCAGTTAGCAGTCATCTCTATTTGAAGTTGGACACAGTTAGTGCTCCATGATAAAAGAACATATATATTGAATATGCTAGCGGTCATGTCCAGTTGAAGTTGGATGCAATTATATTTAATTCATTAATGATATAAAACGATAATTTTAAGCCGTATCTTGCTTCTTTCAGCCAAACCCATCACTTTCGAAATGTTTCAGCGTTATCGAAATACTGAAGAATTAAATAGAAAAACAGTTAGCAGTCACAGACTCACAGTCACAGTCAGAACCAGGTCCATGTTCAATAGAGTTGTATAAATTTACAAATATGGCCGTACAGCCACTTGTGAGTAAAACAGAGTCAACAACTGGACGTGACTGCGTACTAGCGGAATGTTTCAGGGGAACAAAAATTAAAGAGCCTTCTAATTTGAGAGATGGGCGATGAAACCTATTGTAGACATAATAAATGAGCTTGATCCGTGCAAACTAGCGTGATCTGAGAGAGAAAGTAGTAAACAATTGACAGAAACTAAGCTTAACGCGGGAATAGACTAAAAACAACCAGAAAACTTAATCTATAGTGGGGGAATTCTAAATCGATCTTATATTTCAATAATCTAGATTCAATCTATCAATATCATTCCGTCACCAACTAATATCTAACGAAAAATTTAAAGAAATAGTTTACATAATGACGATAATGATAATTCGAGACTCGATTAAATACATTGAAGACGCTTGCTGCAATTAAAACCATTTAAAATAAAGCAAAAAAACTAAAAAAGGAGTCAGATCAAATAATTAAAGCAACATTCTAAACACATAATTATAGAAATGAGAACAATACTTTTCAACAGCGGAAAGGACTTCGGTCTTATCGATCTTGCCGCCGAGACCGGAAGCCAGATCAAATGCACCAGCCTTCGACATTCTCCTCTCTTTTCTCACTCGTCGCAGCAACAAATCTAGTTCAAAAAAGAAAAGAAAAAAAATCATAAACAAAGTTAATTCAAGATTCCATTAAAATGCAGATTCTCTCCGCCGGGGAGAATGGCGGAAACTGAGTACCTGAGGAAAAGAAACACAACTACTTTGAGGAGCGAAAATGGAATAATGAGAAGGGAAATTGGGATTTTGAATATCTCTGCGAATGAAAACGCAGTGTCAGTGATGAATGATGTGTGTACAAAGATGCCCAAGTGCACACAGCCTTCTATTTTATGTACGAAGATTCAACGGGCAGGGACTGGGGCAACGGGCAGGGACAGCCAGCACTTTCTTAAAAGTAATTGGGTAAACTACAATATAGGTCACTTATTTATGGGTAAAGTTATATTTGGGTCACTCAGTTATGGGTAAGGTTACATTTGGGTCACCCAATTATTAAAGATTACATTTGAATCACTCAATTATGGGTAAGGTTACATTTGGGTCACCATTCATATTTAAAAAAAGTATATCAATTTGTGTATTATATTAATTAATGATTTCAAATGAAATACTCTAATGTTAACAAGGGTATACAAGTGATTTGGAGGAAAAAATAACTAAATTGATGTACTTTTTTAAATATGAAGGGTGACCCAAACGTAAATTTACCCATAATTAGGCGACCCAAATATAACATTTAATGAATAGGTGACCCAAATGTAATCTTACCCATAATTAAGTGACTAAAATGTAATTTTTAATAATTAGATGAACTAAATGTAACTTTAAACATAATTGAGTAACCTCTGTTATACTTTAGTTAAACTAATTTAGATTGGCGTCGTTTTGCTTTCACCAACTTCGAACTGACGGACCGTGATCCTAGCTGCTCCATCAGGAAAATTACAATACATAATTTAAATTTTTCTCTCATCCGTGATCTAATTTAAATTGTTTATTCTGTAGCCTGCCGGACCTAACCATAATCTTCTAATTTTTAGTGGGAAAATAATTTTTAATTATTTCTAAAAAATATTCCAAATTTTTTAGTTTATGTTAATTGTTCTTATTTGTCTCTCTTAATGATATTATTTCTAAAATTCATAACACTATTCTAAACTCTAAATATTGGTTCCTAAATTTTAAACCCTTAATAAAAAAATCCATTCAAATCAACATAATTGTAGATTACTTATAAATTTTACACATTCTATGTTTAAAAAAATCATATTATTGTATTCATAACACTATTCTAAACTCTAAACATTAGATCTTAGATTTTATACCCTTAATAAAAAATACATTCAAATTAAATATAATTGTGGATTCCAAATTTTATGCGTATAAAAAAAATCGTACTATCGTATTATATAATGTAAGACTAATTATTTTATTCACAAGTTGTGTAAATATTCACACGTCATGCATATTTAAACTTTAATATTTAATATCTAAATCTTAAAACCTTAAACTCTAAAGTCTAATTCATACATTTTTGAACCTTAAACCTTTAGACTTTAGATTAAACGTTAAGATAGATAGGGTTGTGTAAGTTTACACAAATTCTATATAATTTTTTTCTTATATATAATAAATAGGTGTTTGATACACATATCGTGCAAAAAAAAATACACAAGCCTATCTATATAAATTTTGAACTCTACTTATTTTATAGATTATTTTAGCCAAATACCCCACCTCATTTTTTTAAGGGAAAAAAATCAGTCAAACTCATCAAGATATCAGTATCTAACCAAGTAAAACTGTGTCAAACATTTGGATTTATATATATAGGAGGAATCCGGATTCACCACTAAAATGTCTCAATTCCTTAACTTACTCCTTCATTTTGCTCCTCATAAAAAAGACAACAATTTGCATCCACTCATTTTTCCTCCTGCTGTAGGATTCATCTCAGGGACTAAGACGTTGTAACAATTTTTACAACAAAAAAAGAAACAGAAGATTGGTTTTGTAGTTAATAAAGATCTTTTTTTTTCATCGAATTCGGATTCGGAAACAGGGAGAAGATAACAAAGGAACATACGGCGAATCACAAGATACATTAATCGTCGATGATGACGCCGGCCATCACAAATGACATCGCAACCCGTAACATCACCAATTATGAATGCTTAAAATTTGTGGTCGTCAATTTCTCCATTTCTGAGAAGTTTGTTGCTCTCGTCGCTGCATATGCTCTTAGCAGAACTGTGCACCACCTGTTGAAGCCTTTGTCCCAACCTTACATAACTTCCGATATCGTGGTACGTATATCTGATTCGACGTAGATCATGACGATATCGAGTGCATTTAAGTTCATGTCATTGCATTGCATTAATCGGTTGTGGTTTTCGTATTGTGATGTTTGCAGATAGGGCTGCTTCTTGCAAGCCTACCACATGTGCGAGGATCCTTCCCGAATCAATTCAGTGTAGCTGTGGAAAATGCTGTCGACTTTGGCATGATATGCTATGCTTTTGTTTTGGGTCTGGAAATGGACCCTTACGTGATACTCAAGTCACCGACTCGCCATGCGATAGTGGCTTACGCCGGAATGTTGTCTACGTTCATCACAGCTTGCACTGTAACTCCATGGCTGCATTATTCGAAGCAGTCGAGCGTGGTAAGCTTCACCTTATCCCTCTCCATTAGTCTCTCCGGTAACGGCTCTCACATACTCACCCGCTTGATGACCAAACTCAAAGTAGGCAAGTCGGACATAGGGAAGCTTAGTATCGGTGCCGGAGTGCACTCCGATATGGTCACCATGTTTTTACTAGCCGTCGGTTTCGTCTTTTTTCCGATGGAAGACACCGTGAAAGACGGGACTAAGACCATCAAAATAGGGGTTGCACTTGTGAGTCAAACAATAGTGGCGGCAAAGATATCACCCTTATTCATGAATTGGATCAACAATGAAAACCCGGAAGGAAAGCCCCTCAAAGGCTCACACCTTGTTCTGTCAATGGCCTTCATGGCCTCTGTATGCGCCTGGGCACCGTGGTTTGGTTACAACTCGGTTTTGAGTGCGTTTATGGGAGGGCTTTTTTTACCATCCGAGGGGCGAATATCGAAATGGACAATTAGCAAATTCAACAACTTGTTAAGCATACTTTTTTACCCAGTTTTATTCTTTTGGGTGGGGCTTAAGCTTGATATCTCAAGCTTTGAAGCAGGCAGTATGGGAACATGGGTAAGGCTGTTTTGCCTTTTGGTGATTACAACAATTGGCAAAGTGTGTGGAACACTCATCTGTGGCTTAACGTTAGGTTACCATAGGCCGGAATTGGTAGCGGTCGGATTACTCTTGACCGCAAAGGGTCATTTTCACGTATACTTGGCCGTTGATGCACTCAGGGTTAGTTTTCCCAACCAGAACTGATAAATTTCTAGAAGTACAGTAAAGTTAAATTGATTTCTTACTTGAATTGAATGGCAGCAAGGAGCCATCGACATCACAACATGTACGTCGATAGTGATCGTGATATTCTTATCCGTGGTGCACACACCGGTTGTTGTGAAGCATATAATAGAACGAGCAAGGAAAAGGGTACCGATCCAGAGGATGGCTCTACAATGGCTTGATCCTTCTAGTGAACTTCGAATCTTGCTATGCCTACAAGGACCACATAATCTGGATTCAGCCATCAACTTAGTGGAGATCTCTCGGGGCAGACCCGAGCCTGGACTCCTTGTTCATGTCACTGACATGATTGAGCTTACAGAGCAAATAGCCGCAGCGATGGCGCCTGGTGAAGGGGTGGACAATATCACGATAACCGACACGTCGATCACGGAAATGAGAGACCAAATCACTCATGGTTTTCAAACTTACATAGATGAAAAGAGGGGTAGTGGTGGTGCCATCAAGCTTAGCCGTGTGCTTGCACTTTCCACATTCAATAACATGCCACAAGATCTCTGTGGTTTAGCAGAGGACTTGATGGTTTCCCTTATTTTGTTGCCGTTTCATAAGATACTGAACGCAAACGGTACCCTTGATGAAGGCCATCCTGGTTTCAGATATGTAAATCGTAAGGTAACCAAAAAAAAGGACTTTCATACATTAAATAAAAACCAATCCAAAATAACAATGTTTTTTTTTGTTTCCAACAGCTGCTTAGAAACGCCCCATGTTCTATTGGAATTTTGATAGACAGGGGTTTTGGGTTTTCTGGAAAAATTTCAAGATCCTCTGAATCTAATGTGGCTGTCCTTTTTATTGGAGGCAAAGATGATCGAGAAGCACTAGCCTTTGCCGGTCGTGTTGCATGGCATCCAGGAGTAAAACTCACAGTAATAAGGTTCCTAGTAGACAAAAACTCGGAACATGCACCACGAAGAGTGAATAACAGAGCAAGTGTAGCAGAGCAAGAAGAAGAGATGAAGCTTGATGACGAGTGTTTTGCTCATTTCTATGAGAGACATGTAGCTGGGGGTGAAGTCGCTTATATGGAGAAGCATCTTGCAAATTCATCAGAGACCTACAATAATCTTACATCATTGGAGGGGCAATATTCTCTTATCATTGTAGGGCGGGGTGGAAGAGTAAACACGGTATTGACACAAGGACTAAATGATTGGCAACAATGTCCAGAATTGGGACCTGTAGGGGACGTATTATCAGGGTCTAGTTCGGCATCCGGTACCTCCATTTTGATTATCCAACTGCACAACATTATAGGGCAACTAGATGGCCTAAGTGAAGAGTTCTCCATTATGTAAACATCAATCCTAGTAAGACAGGTTTAAAACTTTAGGATACCAAAATCCAGCAGGATAAATGTAGCTTGTAGGACTGTTCTGACCATAAAACAGAGCAAAAGGAGGGGATAACACGACACTGATCACTTACCACTTGTAGAATTCACCCTTCAACCTTTGGTGCCATCGTTATGTTCTTGAAGGCATATTACTCAACAGGAACAGCACTTTGAAGCCATTACGGAACAGCCTCACATTAAGTGATGCCAATACTTGTATTATTATTACCAGAGCAGATAAATTAAGTCCTTGTATCTAAACTAGAATGTGCTGGTAAGCCTTAGATTAGTCAGACAACTGTGGAACACGTTCTAAACTGTTCAGTATGCAAAACATCCTTAATTTAAAACAGATAATCCAATTCTCAAATCTATATACTGTCAATTTCTATGGACCTGCTACTTTCAGACCATTTCACAACTCCTTAACAGCTTAACATTATTTTCTATTCAAACGCTACCAACTTCAAAGGACATTCCAGAACCCTACTTATACTTTATTATCAACTCTTTTCATTACACAAGTACAGACTACAAAACCTTTTAACAAAACAAATGCATAGGCAATATGAAATAATACACCATTGAACTATCAAATACCATCAGCAAATGCACAGCAATATCACAGATGAAACATATACCAGGCAATCATCTTGGTTACAAAAAACATAAATACAGAAAGCAGAAGATTTGTTTCTTGAACAACTTTGAGACAAAGTTCATAATAGTGTCATTACAAAAGCTTCAATAACATGCATTGCAGCTTTTAATGCATCATAGCAACCAAAATGAGAAAAATGTCTCAAAGGTATTGATTCATTTCTTTTTAAAAGTTAAAACGCAAAAGCACTGGTTGACTGAGCTCCTCAGACATGCATTAGAAGTCCCTCACATGCTTTGCAACCTCATTCTACAAATTGAAACATAAAGTGTGAGGATAAAGCTCAATATAAACTATCAAAATAGAGAATGATTTTTAACACTAACATACTAATTAAATATTTTGACTCTTTAAGTAAATTATGAGATATGCGAAAGCTTCTGGGCGTGTCTGTGTGTGTATGAGAGAGAGAGAGAGAGAGAGAGAGAGAGAGAGTTTTAATCCTAATTTGTCACAGGTTCCTGCAAATGCACTTTAAGCAGGCCATTCTTATGAAGTGAAGCAACCAATTTAATGAGTAAAACGACATAAAAGCACCAACAACTAGTGTACAAATAAGGGTACTTCCTTTATGCCATATATGAAAATCATCATAAATTTGGAGATGGTGCGGTATAAGCACTTGAGTTTCTTAATGAAATCCTAAGTTGGATAATACACCTATCAACTATGTTGCAGTTGGACATACTATAGCTTTGTGAAACGTTGCTATTTCCCGATGTAAATCGGATTGAAATAATACTATAATAGTAGTACTAATAAGTTATGAAGGAAAAAAACAAAACAAATGTAACACCTCAAATGCATTCTTCAAATGATCAAGTTCCTTATCCAGGTCATTGATAGCTTGATTATACGCTTGCATCGGAGAAGACTGGCTGGTCGTGTGGATCTACGAAATTGCATCAAATTGGTTAAAACAATGCAAACGACAGATTCAAAAATACCCAACAAAGAAAAAGACTAACCCTAACAAGGATTTTGTACTGCAGAGGGTGAGGAAGCTTGTAACCAGCAAACAAAACGTTCTCATCACTATGTAATTGCCTGATTGTTCATCGTCGTTAACAACAAGGGGGGAAAAAGAAAAACACTTAGCCGCTTAATCCAACATAAACAAGCAAAAACGGACGAAAGTTTCATAGGGTTAGAAGATTCTATGAAACGTACATTCGAAGGATGTTGCCGATGGTATGGTCTTCTCTCTCGATAGTGAAGGTCGCCGCGTTTATTATCTTGGTGTCCCTCTCGTAAGAAACCCTAAAAATTTGAACCAACAAATACATGTCAGTGCGTTTGATGAATAGAGGAATTAGGGATTGAAAAAGAGTGTACTTTTTTGTTCCCTCAGGGACGACGAATCTCTCGTAACGGTCGGGGGCGTTCATGGCTTTCTCTCTCTCTTTTTCTCCGGCGAACTCTGCTCTTCACTGTGTTCCTGCAGAAAATTGAAAACGGGTTTGCTTGCTGGCTCAGTGACTCAGTCTCACTGCCGGTATAAATGTTTCATGAGCTAGCAAGAGACCTCGCGGGATGATTTAATTTTTCAATACGGTGTCGTTTGAGTGAAAGGAAAACTAATTCGTTTAGTTATTGTCGTTGGTTTTATATTTTTTTTTTGAAATAAACTGGATTATATTAAAAGTGATAGGATTACAAAGGATCACACCCCAAACATTGAAAATTCAATGTATAAAGATAAATACAATAAAACCTATGGATATGAAAGACATTAAAGAACAAACCTATCACTTTCAGAAGAACTCGAAGCAACTTCTGAAAAAAATTCAGAAAACTATAGCTTTAATCAGAGTGCTCTTTGAAGACAGCAAATTCTTTCGCTACTTGTTCTTGGCATATCGGCACAACCACACCAGGGAATCATAAGCATTTATAGATCGGCCTCCTTCGCTGAAAACGCTCGCTGAAATTTCGTCACTCGAACGTTATACTGTCAAAAGACAGACTAAAACTGCCATAAAAACAGACGAAGAAACTGCCATAAAAGCAGACAAAAGAACTGCCATGAAAGCAGATTTAATATGAAACTGGCAAAGCAAAAGAAAAAAACAAGAAAAACATAAAATTAAAGCATTCATCACTAAAGATGAAAGTTATTTATATACAAAACCAGCAAAACGGTTTACACAACAAAATTAGGATAGACTAATTATATTAATCAAGTATTTTTCTTAAAATTATCAAATTACACAAATTAATCATTAAAGAGTAAAATTAAATTATATAAGAAAATGGTTAAAAATTTAATTAAATAATTCAAATATATATATATATATATATATATATATATGAAAAATATTTTGATGCACAAGCTGTGTAAACTTTAGTTTACACAAGCCCTTTAATTTTAGGGTTTAGGGTTTAGGGTTTTATGTTAGGATTTAGGGGTTTAGTATGTAGGGTATATAATTTAAGGTTTATGGTTAGAATTTAGAGTTTAGAGTTTAGGGCTTAGGGTTTAGGGTTTAGGTTGCTAGGGTTTGTGATTTAGATTTTAAATTTTATAAAAGGATTGTGTAAAAAAAATTTACACAGCTTGTGCATCAAAATAAAACCCTATATATATATTAAACATCATTGTTAATGGTAAAACATAAACATTATCAACAACGTAAAAATGCATATAACAAAAAATAAATAAATGTATGACATAATTTATATATATATATATATATAAACACTCAAACTACCCACAAAAGTGTTACTCTTCACTTTTGAATTTTGATACGTTTGATATAAATAATACACATTGCAAGAGGAATAGAAAATAGTTGTTTAATGACCGAACTCGAGACTTGGTATCGAACAAGACTTCATTTCAACAGAAGTCGTTTGTTATTGTACCACATGCTCGGTTGACATATTAATATTATACATAAATGTATTTTGTATTTAATAATATAAGTTTGTCTTAATTTTGTGACGAGCAAGGCGGGGAAACATCTCCTTTGTAAGATAGTCTAACATTAGCACATGAAGCATGTGTACTATCTTCTTCTTCAGCCCTTAAAGCCACGTTCTGCAAATAGATGCCTCGGCACGGAACGCTCCGGCTGCAATCGAATTTCATGGCCACGCCGGAAGCACTCGTTCCTCTGATGTTCTGGTAAAGCACATCGCTCACTTGCACAGCCGAAACCTGCATGCATGCATGCATATATATTTCATCATCCTACGTACTAAACCAATGCTTTGTTGTATTTAAAATTAGGTTATAGAAGTAAGGAATTTTAACCTGTTTGCCACATGGTTTTTGTTGATCACAATAATTTTGATCGATAATGATAGGGTTAGTGACGTTGTTCATCACAATGTTTTGGAACTTGATGTTCCTGGCATATCCCGATCCGCCCTGCAATAGAAATTTGACCGTGTTAACATAAACACGATGTTACGAATTATGAACATAGACCATAAAACGAATATAAAAAATCATAGGTAATGACTTGTAAAACCTTTACAATTTCGTTGGAATTAGGCAATGAATGAAGGAATTCTTGGTCGATAGTTGAAACTTTAGGTAAACCAATTGGGATTAGCAAGTCAAGAAGCTAGTGGAAAGTTAATGAAATTTGTTTGAAGTCGTTGGAATGTTGTCATCATTATATTTTTACCATTTTCTTTTTCAATTTTTCATAGAAGTCCAACTTTTTAATCCAATTTTTTTCGGCCGAGTTTTTTTAGAATGCACAAGCGAAATTTACGAACTCGAATCGAATTAGTTACCTGCCATGTCTTTATTCGGACTCCGTTGGTTGTTCCCGAAAGTGTTGCTTTATTAACTACTACATTGGACACATAAGCGGCAGAGTTTCCAGCTCCTAAGCTCCCAATGCTGCAAATATAGAACAACAATAGAGGCAAATATTCCCATTATTAGAAATTTCACTTCATACGTGCATAAATACTAAATGAAATCAAGTGTAGCAGACCTGATTCCATGGCCTGGTCCACAAGTTATACCCGTGGCAAAGACATTTTTCGAGCCGCTCACTATCGAGATGCAGTCGTCTCCCGTCCCGATTACGCAGTTGTTAATGTTAATATTCTGAGTTCCGGTCACATGAATTCCATCGGTGTTTGGACTGTTACCGGGTGCTTTCACTAAAAGGTTAAACGCGTTAACGTTCACGCATTTTTGAAAAATGAGATGCATTTGCTGTGCGTTTGTTATCCGCAGACTTGACACTCGCAGGTTAGTGCATTCATTGAAAGTTACGGCCTGCAGTTGCAACGAGCATATATTAACACATGTATGCCACATACGGTATACCGTATACGAAGAACAATAAATACATGTCTAAGCAAGTAGAGAAGCTTACAGTTGGGGCTTCCTTGCAAGGCTGCAATTTTTGTGAGGGAAAAACAGAAACAGAAGAAGCAAAATTAGTTGTTGTTGTTGAATATTCGTGTATTGATACAAATAAGTCGATGGCAGAATCACTTACGAGGGCTTTGTTGATTTTGCAGGACTTTTCCCACCATGTTCTGCCATTGCCATCGATGGTGCCTCCACCTTCGACTCGTAGATTTGCAACGTTATCGAAGTAAAGCCACCGCCTTCCGTTACCTTCGTAATCGGAGTGATCCGTTGTAGCTTTGATTGTTCCATAGATCTATGTAGTTAAAAATGTAGGGAAATGTTATATAACTCTGTACTGATATGCGGTTTTGCCGAGAAGCTCTCTCGGCAAAGCCGTATTTCAGTCATGCATACCGAAAAACTCACCTTCAATAGAAGTGCAGATTTGCAAGGTCCTGAGAAGTTAATTGGCTTAAGAAGATAAGTCTTCTTAGGTACCACCATTGTAGCTCCTTGAGATGAAGAACAAGCATAGTTCCAAGCTTTCTTAAATGCCTGAGAATCATCTCTTCCATTAGCTTTAGCTCCGAAATCATCGACATTGACTATCTTCGGAGTCGTCGGACCACGTGCTTTGTCAAGCCTCGATTGGATTCCGTTATCGTAGCCGAACCGGTTCCCCGAGTAGGGATTACGGTGGTTTCGATTGTTGGGAACATGACTAAAGGTACGGAAATTCGGACGGTGATAAGCACGGTGGTGGCGAAAATCAACGTGAAATGGGTCCTCTATATAACTGCCGATGCCGAAGCAGGAACACAAAGAGGTTAATGTAAACAGAAGGGGGAGACAAAGAGTTTTGAGGAACATCATGTACTTTTAAGGACAAGAAAACAAGAGACAATATTGAATACTTAAAAAGGAGCTTGATGTGCTTAATCTTGTCCTAAAGTGAACTTATATTTATAGGGCAAGATTGGTGTTGCTGTTCAATTTCGACACAATTAATGATACTTATGTGCAATTAATTTAATTATAGAGACATGGTGATGTGCGATGAAGTCAGACTCAGAGTCAGAGGGTATGACATTAAGAGATTCAAGAAATTCAGGCGAATTACTATTGGGTTGCCTGCCAATACTGCCTCATTTCTTTATTTGTATTTGTCAACTAATGGAGAAATTAACTTAACTAACTATTATGACTTGATTTATGCTTATTTACCAACACATACGTTTCTCCTACTGAATTTTGGTCCTACATTATTCATTTTGCTTCAAAAAAAATTAACATTTCTAGTTGGGTTTTATTTTGATGCACAAGCTGTGTAATTTTTTTTACACAATCCTTTTATAAAATTTAAAATTTAAATCACAAACCCTAGCAACCTAAAACCTAAACCTTAAACCCTAAACTCTAAATTCTAACCATAAACCTTAAATTATATACCCTACATACTAAACCCTAACCTAAAACCCTAAATCCTAAAATTAAAGTGCTCGTGTAAACTAAAGTTTACACAAGCTTGTGCATCAAAGTATTTTCCTTTCTAGTTTTGTAATTTTTTTATTTTAAAATTTTATTGCTAAATTAGTAAATCGAGATGACAAGTTAAAACTAAATCAATAAGTTTATCTTATATATCTGAATCTAATGTCATACAAGAAACTATCAAGAAGTCTCTCTCAATTCGTGCCGTATGTATAAGATAAGATTATACGTGTTAGAGCATGAGCCTCCTTATTAGCTTCTCGGCGAATCAAGACTTGAAATTGAGGTGTCGACTTAAGACAATCATAGATTATTATAATGAAATCAGAGTCATTCGTATTTTGAAGCCGAAGAGCATTGATAACCAAAATACAATCGTATTTTAATATAATCATTTAACTTTTAACAAGTAGTCTCTTATAATTCAACGGTACTGTAATAGATTTACGCATTATCAGTGCATCAAATATAAATTCAAAGGGTGAAAACTCAACCAAAAGTAATTCATTAGTAATTAGTAAGACATGTTTGACATATGTTTCAAAATCTGTTAGTATTTGTTAAAAACCAAAGCAGCAGCTTTTGTAGTCAAAGTTGAGGAATTAATTTGCTGCGCTTAGGCCGGAGATGGTCTCATTGTAAATTACAATACGGTGGTTTTCAACGGAAAGTAAAGATATAGGTGGACTAATACCAAATTTACATAACCTAATGGATTGAAAAAACATAGCTGTATAACTATACCTAACGCACGCCCAGTTACAGTAGCACTACCGTTTCATGCGTTCATGCATGCATGCGCCATGTATGTATGATCAGATTCATCCGTATCCATGTGCTGAGAATGACAGTTAATATTATACCATAACTGCTTTAACTGCCATGGAATTATATGGATAAATTTGTGGACAACTCTGACAGTTAATCCATAAATACTGTTTAGAAGTAGATTTTCAAAGACTTATAAATTGTTTAATTTTTTGGACAAATGGTGAAGGTGGTTTTGATTTTTGAACGAGACTAAATGTTTCAACGAATAAATTGTAATTCTTTTTTTATTAAATAGATAGATATTACAATTTTATGCTGAAATTCGAACGCATATAAGATGAGGCCAGATTTCGGACTCATATAAGATGAGGTCAGATGAACATTTTTTTTGAATAAGTTGTGGTTCTTAAATCATTGAGTCGCTCTTGTGTATAAATTTAAACATTGTTAAGAGAGATATTTTAGAGAAAATAATAGCGTCATAATTAAATTATAAGTTTTGGGGGGCATTACACAATTTTATCGTTGAATTAATTTATCTTTATAACTTTTAAGATGCTTAATTGCGTATTTTTCATCATGAGAGGCCAATGCCCTAGATGTCCTGAGGTCACCCAAATTAGGGGTGGGCAAAATTCAACTCGACTCAAAAAAATTGAATTATGCGACTCGATTTGAGGTAAAAAAACTGACTCGTTTTGACTCGACTCGTAATTTCATAAACTTGACTCGACTCGGAAATTTTTTAAATAAAGTTTGAGTTATGAAATGAAAATTCGAATAACTCAAAATTTTATTAATTAGTTGATCAATTTTCAAGTTCGAGTCGATTCTATCAATTATGTCTAATGTGTTATGTATATAAAAAGCCGTTGAAATTAGAATCAATATGTGCAACGTCTAACCTTAAATATATACATATAGAAATATATATATATATACACGAAGAAATATATATGTACAATTAAATTTGTACAAAAACTCGACTCGACTCGAAAAAATTTCAAATAAAGTTTGAATCGTAAAATGAGACTTGTAAACTCAAATAACTCAATTTTTTTACTCGACTCGACTCGATCAAACGTCCAGCCCTAACCCTAATTATAAAATCATCGTACGATGTAATCTATTAAAACATTTAATAATTTTCGTAATTATTTTATTAATTGGTTAATGATGTATTCAAAAGAAAATATGTGTATATATCGCATAGGTAAGATTTGGAAGTTAATGATGATTAGTTTTAAAGTCAAAGCGTGAGATGTACCAAACGTTGACCCTCCCTTGTTGGATAGAATTCAAAGGCGAAAATAGATTAAGTAATGAAATTGGCATCCAAAGTTGCCAAAATGCCAACCTCTTTTTTTAACCTATAGAATTTGGTAAAGAAACGGTTGTACATAACTATATATGGGTTTGGGCCGAATAGAAGACTGCCCCCCAGTGGTGGGCAAAGGAGACGAACCTGGGGGATCGACCACTGGAACCGGCCGAAAGTGCACGTGTAATCATGTGCCGTGCTAATTGCGCACATGCTAGTTATTGATAATTGAAAGGGGAAAAAAAGGAAGTAAACATATGGGAAATTCAATCTTTTACGTTAAGGAAACTGTGAAGTTATTTTTTATTTTAATTTATTAGAATTTGATTTTTATATTTAAAAATAAGAAATCATTCTAATTAAGTTGTCCATGGAAAAAATAGGACGATAGTGGTTATCGACGTTTTTAACAGTTCATTTTTTTGATTTAATTAGAGACTTGCGGTCAATAATAACCGTAAAAAATGTGAGAGATATATCATTTTGGTTCTAATTAGTTTTTTTTTTTGACAAATTATGAGCCTCATTAAAAACTCTCTCCCTATTAGAGAGGGAAAAGAGTTTGGTTCTAATTAGTTAGATCTTGCTTGGAGGAGATAATGGTGTCAGAGATGAACCCATAGAAGAGTTGGAGCTGGAGGAGACAGTCGCCCCTTAAAAAAATTCGTGTATGATTTAATACGTACCTATTATAGATATTATTGGAAGGGTATCGACGAAGAGATATTTTTAGAAAATTTGACAGACAAAAATATATTGGCCATGTTTGGAAATTAGCGGATAGCTGATTGTATTAGCTGATTTGACTAGCGGGTTGTATTAGCTGATTGTATAAAAGTGTTTGGTAAAATTAACTGATAGCTGATAGTTGTTAGATTATTTAAACAAATAAAATGACATATAAGGACATGATTATATTCAATACTTGTTTGAATAGTTTATTAGTTATCAATATTTTGTATCTAATTAATATTAATTAGATCTATAAAATTATTTTTAATATAACTTTTCTAAACATATTTGAATGATTTATATATTAATTTATTATTTATATAGTTATTTTAATATAATTTAATTAATTAATAAATTTAAATACACATATAAATATGTGATAATAAAAAGAAAAAATAGATAGGATTAGCTTATAAATAGGGTGAGAAAATATTTAATTTAGGTTATTTTGAGATTTTTGGTAACCGGTAAGGGTAAAAGATTTTTTACAACTCTAATATCAAACCTCTAATCTTAAAAAGCTTCTATTATGATTTTTTTTTTCAAAATTAGCGATTTCACGCCCCAATCTGCTCTTTCAATCATCTATTCACCAAACAACAATATTAGCAGATTTGACTGGTCAAACCTCTAATTATGCCTCAAACTACTAATTTTTGTCCAAACCTCTCTTTACCAAACAGGGTAATTATACATAATACATAATAAGTATAATATAAGTAATATAATTAAATCTTGTCATCAAATCATTAATCCAATTATCAATAGTCCAACTTATATGCACCGAATAAAAATAATCAACAGATATCTTCACTGTGGATTATAATTTGTTTGCTCAACCGAATTCGATCCGGTCCACACACCTCTATTTATGAAATGGTCTAATTATAAATACCATCCCTTTAATTTATAAAAATTGAGAACTTAGTCCTTCTATTTTAATTTGTCATAACAATGTCCTTGTATTTTATGAAAATTAAGAAATTAGTCCAATGATATGCAATACTGAAATAGTTTTCTACCGCCTAAGCCTTATACAAATGAATTCAAATCCATAATGGAATGGAGTTTGTTATGTGATCCTAAAGCCTATGGTGTTCATTGGGCCGAATGGAGTGTTGTGAAGCAAATACTATCTAATTAATAATTATGTTTTTTACGTTCTATTGTGATTATAAGATAATATACGTTTTGTAATCTGAATCTTTTAATAAAACACACACATTATAATTCATGCAGAAAAATTGATTGAACTCAAGTTTTCTAAGAATAACATCATTTCTTTTCACTGAATCACTTTAGAGGTTTTAAAATTCTAATTCTTTAGATATGTTTAGTTTCACGTTATCATCAGACGAGATATAATATTATCAATAGTGATTGTCGTTAAAGAATTTCACTATTACCTATAAATTAAGTAACGTGACATTCCTATGATGATACATTTTGACCAATTTTTCTTCATAGAGTTTATTGTTTTGTCAATTTAGTTTTTTAATTTATATTTGTTCATGAACCGGGTAATTTTCCGGATTGATTTAATCACCATAAAATAATTACATAAAAAATATAATTACTAGATAATGAGTATATCTTCTTATAATTACGAGAACTACAATTCCTTATACATATTTTGTTGGCAATATCTAACTACACATTATTTAGTGAAACAGTCAATTAATTAACAATTTAAGTAGCAATAAATCAAAAATGATTTTTTTTTAATTTTCTCCTTCTTGGGTAGTTTAAGTTTGAAATTAAAATAAAAGTATTATATTTTAAATATTATGAGTCATAGATTGAGATTTGGACTTAAAATTAAAAATATTGTATTTATATATTCAAATTTTGGTTAATTCAGTTAATTAACCGGTTCGAACCTAATTAACCAATAACCAGACTTTGAAAAAAATTAACTGTTAATTGACCAAACACTTACTTAAGTCGATTGATTCACCAAACTAAATTTTGGTTTGATCGGTTAATTTGGTAACAATTTAATATTATACAATTATAAATATTTATAAATAAATTTGAACAAAAAACTCGAACAAATTAAGTTAAAAAATTTATTAGAAGTTTAAATTATGAATTAGAACTCATTAATTCAATCTACTAAAAAAATTTAAACTCAATTCAATCGACTATTCACCCTTAATCATGTGTGTGTATATACATGCGCGCGCACAAACATAACTCGGTGTGGTGTGTATGGCCGAATGATAGAAGATTTTGTATTCTTAGTCGGTCAAGTCTTGTCTTCTCGTAACGCACATAAATGTGTAGCATGGTAAAATTAAGTTAATATTTCCCTTTAGAAAAACATCACATTAGTGATTATGTGGTAAAATTAAGTTTTAAATTCGTGTTTTGTTAAATGTGGTTTATGTGTTGAGTGGGTAGGTAAGAAATAAAAAAAAAATAGTTTATCAAATTTTTTGACACAGAACTCGCTTTTAACTAAACGCGAGTTTAAAACTCACTTTTGACTAAACACGAGTTTACTTTACGTAAACTGAAAAGAGATATTTTTATACATAATTATTAATGAGTATTTTTCTAAATATTTTTTTTAAAAAAAGATTAATTTAATTTAGTCGGGTAGCGTGGTGTGTATGGCGGAATGGTAGAGGCCAGAGGGTTATAATCAAGTATTGTCTTCTTGTGAGGCGCATAAATTGGTGGTATGGCCGAATGTTTAGAGATTTTAATTGCGTAGCCGTTGTCTTCTAGTAACATGAAATTTGGGGTATTCTCCAATTTCCAAGAGTCGTATAAGTTGAGGTTTGTTGCTTTGGTTTCAAAGCCACAACTACTGTCTACTGGTGTAGCCCAATCTGGGCCACGTATGAATTGGTGGACTCAAACCCACATATTTTCTCCCACGCTTCTACCCTTTCATTTCATACCTCTTCTCAATTCTCATGTTGATAATTCATATTAGAATATATATATATATATATACTATTATTTATACAAATTTAAATTATGAATTCGAATATCTAAAATTCAACTTTGAATTACAAAACAAAAAATATGTTTGTTTCTAAGAAGATTCGAACATTAATCATCAAACTTTTAACGTTTTTAGATTCATATTTGTGGGTTTTAGATATTTCATATATTATTTAAAATTTTGAATTCATATTTTTTACGGATATAAATAGAAAAAATTAAAGTATTTAATTCAAATTCAAATATTAATACTTAAATAATTTATGAATAGATGATAAATTCAATTTTTTAAACAATTTAGCATATTCAAATTCTAATAATTTAAAAATTACAAATATTCTACATGTGGTCATTAATTACTACTGTGCTAAATTGACAATGCTAATGATAAGTCTCTTTGCAAAATGCGTAAATTACATGTCATTCAGTTATAAATTAAGCATCAAATAGCATGAACCAACTTGCCTCGGTGGTTAAGAAAATGATTGTTGTTTTTAGAAGTCACGGGTTCGAGCACCAATAGTTGCAGCAGGGTGATTGAGCGTTCATGATCAAATGATTGAGAGTATATTTAGAACAGATACTACTTGTAATCACTTTAGCTTTCATAAAAAAAATTAAGCATCAAATATGTTACTTTTTTTTTTTAAGTTACAAGAAATTTACTCGATTAAAATGATATTACAAACATATTATTTTCTCGTTAAAATTGAAGTATATATCTAATGTGATTTGATATAATAATATTTTTAGTCCATAAACTTATATATTTATTAATTTTGTCATAATTTAAAATAATTCAATAAAATGAACTATTTATATTTAATAATTTCATTGATTTAATATTTTTTAATACCGTCAAAACAAACGAGCCTATTAAAGTAATAATTAGATAAATGTATCATATTATAAAAACAACAAGTTACTGTTAAATCTTTATTTTATTAGAATAGAAATAAAAAAATAATATAATATTTTTAAAAGAAAAACGAAAACGTTAAATTTATTATTATTTTAATTAAGATTTAATTAATGAATTGTACAAATTTTGAAGATTAATATTATTATTATATAAAACACATTATTATTTCCGTCAAATATTAAAGTATCAATAACCTATTCATAATAATATTTTATGTTTATAACTTTTATAAGGAAAAAAAGTGTGATACATTTGTTGGCACGCCGTTATAAAATATAGTTCAATCATAAAAAAAGAGTTTATTATATATATATATGTTCCTATATGACGTGGCACATAGTACGCCAAATAAAGCATGAGGCACTGATATACACTAATCATTCGCTCCTACCACTGTCGCCTGTCGGTTAGAGACTTAGAGACATTGGAGAGAAATGGCGGAGGAAAAGGTGAAGCTGGTGAACGATGACGGCGTCGGTGGCGGAAAGGGAATTGTGCTGGTGAACCCCAAGCCCCAGAAAGGGCTAAGTGCGACGCTGATTGACTGGTTCGAGCAGCTGATAGTGAAGCTTATGTATGATTCTTCTAAGCCTCAACACTATCTCTCCGGCAACTTCGCCCCTGCTCCGACCGAAACTCCTCCCACCCAAAATCTTCCCGTCAAAGGCCATCTCCCTGTAAGCTACGATTGATTGATTGCTTTGCTAAAAGTGATTGGAATTTTGGATTACTTGATCAAATGATTTAACTTTTGTTTCAATTGTCAATATTCATTGTATGTTGCTAATATATGTTTTTCCAGGAATGTTTGAATGGTGAATTTGTAAGGGTTGGGCCCAACCCCAAGTTTCCCCCTGTTGCTGCATATCACTGGTATGTAAATTCCCGACTTATATGGTTTTCTTGTGGATTGAAGTTTTGATTTTTTATTTAATAACCTTGTTTTAAATTTGTGTGTCTAACAGGTTTGATGGAGATGGGTATGTTTGCTTTGCTTAACCAGTTTATATGGGATTAGTTAATTTCGTAGGGAATTAGGATTGTTAACATGATACCAAGCCTGTTTGTTGATTGTGGAATTTGCAGAATGATTCATGGTATGCGCATCAAGGACGGAAAGGCGACATACGTCTCTCGTTATGTCAAGACATCAAAACTTAAACAGGAAGAGTATTTTGGAGGGTCAAAATTCATGAAGGTATATCTTGCAAGTTGACTTCTTGTAGGGGAAAAACTTGTACCTGTTGGTGGGGCTTTTCGAAAACTAAACAATAAGGACTCATGCGGAATTAGAAGCATTAAGTTTAATTTTAACTGTAGATAACCCCTATGGTGAATGCTTGACATGTCGTTATCTCCTTGAACATGATCTTTTTCAGGTCGGAGACCTTAAAGGATTCTTTGGACTGCTCATGGTCAATATATATAAGCTGAGAGAAAAGGCTAAAGTGTTAGATCTATCGTATGGGAATGGGACCGGTATTTTTTTCATTCTGTTTCTGCTAAATGAAGTGGATTACATGTAATACTCTCTTACATGCATGATGTCTCTCATGCATTTGTGCTTTATGTCTATTTAGTGCTAGTATCTGTATACCCTGGTGTCTGTTCCATGTGTAGAAAGTAAAGATATGGGTGAATGGTTCTAATATCAGTGTTATTTCTCCAATCATTCAAAGAAAGGAAATCTTGGTAGAACACTGAGTGAGTGAGAATGGATTATGTATTACTTTCTTCTTTCTGATACATTGTGTTAATCTGGTACATTTCCAGGCGGGGGCTCCAAAATTTATGTGTCCCTCAGTTTATTCCATAAATCCTTGACAGTGTCCCTCAATGTATAACTTATTCATTGTTGCTCATCACTGGTACTTTGCATGTTTTAAAATGTTTATCTTATTGATGTGAGACTCTGATCTGGCATATAATCATTGAACAGCTAACACAAATCTCATATATCACCATGGGAAACTTCTGGCACTTCAAGAGGCAGATAAACCTTGTAAGTCTGTCTTCTCTCTTTCAGTTTTCTTTCAAGAAATAACGAAGAGGGTTGAGGATGCTAACATTCACATCTATTACGATTCTTATTATTTTCTCATTAGGATTTTTTTTACTTCGATGAAACTCGGGTATTAAATTGTAGTCTCTGTTACAACAAACAGACGTCCTAAAAGTTTTGGAGGATGGAGATCTCCAAACCCTTGGCATGCTTGATTATGACAAGCGATTGTCGCATTCCTTCAGTGCTCATCCGAAGGTTGATCCAATCACTGGTGAGACCAATTATTTAAAAAAATGAGATAAGCTATTAGTTACCAAGAGGTAAAATGCTTTTGATTATGATATTTCTGCTTACAGGTGAGATGTTTACTTTTGGCTATGGACATGAGCCTCCATATATTACATACAGAGTTATTTCAAAAGATGGTTTCATGCACGACCCAGTACCAATAACAATAGCAGAACCAATCATGATGCATGACTTTGCAATTACTGAAAATTATGCAATTTTCTTGGATCTTCCTTTGCATTTTAGACCGAAGGTATGTCACCTTCAATAGAGTTTTGTGTTTATTTTTCCATCATATACCTGCTTTCTAATCCTTGTAGAGGTTGATATGTGATTTGGGTTCCTAAAATGTTGTTTGGTTCCTCCTTGGAAACTTGTATTTTGGTGGGTAACTAAGACTATCGATGCGCCATAGTGGAATCTTGGCTTCTGTCATTATTGTTGAGAATAATAATAATAATCACATCTTGTGACTATTGACATTTAAATTTTCAGGAAATGGTTAAAGAAAAGAAGCTTATATACTCATTTGATGCTTCAAAGAAGGCTCGTTTTGGTGTGCTTCCGCGATATGCAAAAGATGACCGCTTAATCAGATGGTTTGAGCTTCCTAATTGCTTTATCTTCCACAATGGTATTGTATTCATCTTATCATTTTTCTTTTACACTCCAAAATTTTCTTCTGCTGGTAGTTTGAGTGTACAAATAGTCAGATGCAAGACCTTTTACATATTCTCTCTAGTAACATACACATTAAAGTCAGCTATGCAAGACCTCTACAGGAACTTGTTGATACTTGATACCAAAGTTAGCTTCAGGTTTCTTCCTTTTTCCATATAAAAAAAGAGTATTTGCTAGAAAATGATTTGTGCTGGCACATATTATTTGATCAGTTCAATTGCAGTGGCTGCATTATTACTTTTTAACAATTATCTAGGACAAGACAATTCTGCAACTTTCTCAACTCAATCCTTGATTTTCAAGTGTTTTCTATCTTTATCTTAGGAACTCAATCCTCTATTTATACTTACTAAAAGCAGAGCTACCAATGGAAAGGGCATATAAGTCTTCTATGAAACATAACTTATTCTCATTATATTTCTAAAAGTCCCTAAAACTATTATATGCTTAATATTTGATCTTTGAACATGGAGGTGCTAGAATCTTACCGCTTTTATGCTGTTCTGTCACCAGCGAATGCTTGGGAGGAGGGAGATGAAGTTGTCCTGATCACTTGCCGCCTTGAGAATCCAGATCTGGACATGGTCAGTGGGGATGTCAAAGATAAGCTTGATAATTTCTCGAACGAGCTGTAAGAATTCTGACATATTATGTGAACATGCAATGACTTTGTAGAGAAATTTATTTCTCATTCTTATTATATAAATCAGGTATGAGATGAGATTCAACATGAAAAGTGGTCGTGCTTTACAAAAGAAATTATCTGCTTCTGCTGTAGATTTCCCCAGGGTGAATGAATACTACACTGGCAGGTAAGAAATCTGAAAACATGCAAAGGAGCGTATCTTGCTGTATGATATGCTTATCTTCTTTGATCAAAGTTTATACTTTGACTTATCATTTCTCTCTCTCTCCCGTGTGAATTTAGGAAACAAAGGTTTGTGTATGGAACCATTTTGGACAGCATTGCGAAAGTCACAGGGATTGTGAAATTTGATCTGCACGCTGAACCAGAGGCTGGAAAAACTAAGATTGAAGTTGGGGGAAATGTTGCAGGGGTCTTTGACTTGGGTCCTGGTAGATTTGGTTCAGAAGCCGTTTTTGTGCCTCGTGAGCCGGGGACCACTGGTGAAGAGGATGATGGCTACTTGATATTCTTTGCACATGATGAAAATACGGGGTATGTCGTCCCTTACTCTTGCTATTTAATTTATCAATTTCATTTTACCCTTTTATGAATGAGTGAGAACTGTGAAGGAGAATCACTACTACTCTCAATTTGATTGGTTCGTTTCCGACTATTGTTTTGGACTGAACAGAAAATCTGCAGTGAATGTGATTGATGCAAAAACCATGTCAGCAGATCCTGTTGCAGTTGTCGAATTACCCCATAGGGTTCCTTATGGGTTCCATGCGTTCTTTGTCACAGAGGTCAGTATAGTACGGTATAGTATAGTATATGAGAGCATTTGTGATCGTATCTTTACTTTTTTACTTCCGGTGGAACAGGAACAACTTCAAGAGCAAGCAACATAAACATTGTCGAGATTTTCTATTCAGCGGGCGGACGAATGAAAATACGCATTGCCTTTGATTAATAGACAGACACATTATATATATAGCCTGTAATAAGAATGCTATCCAGTAAACACAACTATCAACAGTTTGTGCATGTTTAAAATACTTTATATATATCCGATGTGGGATGAAGTTTCTTCATTTGTATTGAGTTCTTCTCAGGGCTAGGGGCTGATACTTTCATAGGCCTACAGAGCTCATTCTTTCCTGAAGTTATTGCCACTGGTTTTTAGGAGAGCATTTACCACAAAAATATAGCTTGAGCTTCAACATATAGCACCTGATCTAAGTGTAAACAGCTGCGGATGCAAGGCTATTTTAGGGTGGGCATGAGCTCACCCTCGACTTTTAAAACTTTATATATTTGGCTTTAAAGGTTTTAATTTTTTGGATTAGTCCTTCAATTTTTTTAATCTTAATATATTGTGGCCATTTTTAAAAATATTTCTAGATCCACCACTTAGTGTAAAGCAATAGCCTGAGGCCTATCAGTAAATCCAAGTAACTTGTCCTAAACAGAACACCATATGAAATTGTTTACAGCTTTGAGATGATTTTCGGTTGGCATCTGCATGTATCTTGATAAAAATGCCGGTTCCTTGCATTATGTCTGGCCTTGTAAGTAATGAACCTAGTGATGTAAATCGTAAATGAAACGGGACAGATTAAGAGTTATTTGAGTCTGATTTGATCAAAGTTTAATTTAATTAAACTCGACTCGAGTTTGAATTCGACTCGAGTTCTTAACGAGCCGAGCCGAACTACTTGATACCCGACTTGAAAATATAATATACTAACCTTTTTTTAAAAAAAATAAAATCTAAATTCTTAAATCTAAACCCCTAAAACATAAGTCCTAAACTCTAAAATTTAAATAATAAATTTAAACCCAACAACCTAAACTACTAAACTCTAAACTAACACCCTAAACTCTAAAATTAACAAGTTTGAGATAAGACGCGACAGATTGCGAGCTACTCGAGTCTGATACGGTCAACACTTGACTCAATTGGGCTCGAATCAAGCTTGAACTCGACTCGAGTTCTTAACGAGCCAAGTCAATCTCAGATTTTTCAGACTCGTTAAAAATTATTCGAATTCGAACTCGATTTAAAATCTTAACGAGCTGAGTCGAGCTCTAGTGCTCAACACTACTAGAACTCGACTCTGCTCTTTTACACGTTATGAACCAATCAGACTCCTACAGACAGCTTTAAATGATCGTCAGTTACAAATTGGTGTAACATTTTGGACATGCCTTGTGGTTACAGCCTCCAGTAAATACACGTATATGATTTTTAATGTAAAAGAAAATTGGATCGAACTAAGATTAGTCGAAAATATTATTTTATTTATTTGAAGAAATCAGAAAGATTCACTAGTCCATGGGTTAACATTAACCGGAGAATACGTACAATTAGACATACATACCTACAGCTACGGTCTAAAATGCCACGTGTTGACCTCATAGTCATTGCATGACGTGTAATTTATCAGTTATCACTATCCATGTTGAACTCCTGACAGTATGGTTATCGTCCACATTGCTCAGACACGTGCAACATTCTGGTCATGACACATGCTACAGTTTGCTAGCAAACTCCCACGTGTAATCATATATAACAATATGTATATATGTAGTGTCCGTGTTATTAATATTTTCCTTACATTTGGTTTTAAGACATTTCTGGAACTACCAAATTCACCAGCTTCATTTCTCGTGAAACCAGAACTTACTTGATCTGGACCGGATGGGTATCATCGGCGAAGAACCGGTTCTGTCTAGACTAGATCGGCTAGACAACATGGTATGGCATCTGGTTTTCCACTTCCATGCACGCTGCATTAGATTAATTAATTAGTTATTTGATCATGTCCTTCATCTTCATGAGAGAAAAGTACTTGAAGTATTGTTTGTTGAAATTTGATATTTCGGCAAACGATACTTCAAAAACTTTTCTTCCTGTCGTTAACTTGTATAAAGTCAATGTGGTATTTTGATGAACACAGCTGCGGCAGTTAGAGGAAATGAGAGGGAGCAATTACAACAGGAGTCCCAGCCCCAGGAGCTCAAGTGCATCAACCCCATCAAGTGGTACGTTGACCAGCACATGTACCGGCGATTTCTCGCCGACCGCTAAGACTCTGGAGAAGTACTGCCGTCCGATGGATCGTGTGATAGTGGAGACTCGGGTCAAAGGAACGCTCATTCAGAGGCTGAACCGAGCAGAGGATCGCCTACTTAAGGTGTGCACGTATATTTTGGTACAACTCATGCACTCTTGGATAAAAGTAAATTCCATGCAGCCCTGAATTATTTTTTTACCCTTTAATTCTTTATATATTTTTAAAAAAAAATTGAGATAATTGTAAATTTGCCCCCTATCTTTTTAAAATTTATGTTTTGCACCCCAAACTCTAAATTTATGTACAATATTTACGATCGCATTATCCCTATAACTAGTGAACTGACGATGATATTCATGTTTTGAAACAGCTGTGTGTGCAGTTGGAGGAAGAGTTGGAGGAAGAGAAGAGGAGGGAAGCGGCTAAGGGGGAGAAGAAGGGAATCAAACAATTTGTGAAACAATGTGTGGTGGGGAAACAATCGCAACACAAGCGGGCGGAATGGAAAGTTGGTTCAAAAATAAAATAAAATGAACTTTAGAGTAGAGATTAGTGTATTTATCATGCACGAACTTTTCTTTTGTGTATTTTCCATACCCCTTGAATGGGTTTTTTTTTTTCAGCTTGTCGCTTAAGTTGAATTTCATTAGCTGTTGTTATGTTTGGAAATTGAGTATATATATTTACTCTATATTTAAGTTGAACGTTGGAGGGTGTGACGTGAGTAATGACCATAAAAGACCAAATGTGTCCGTAGGTGATAAGATGGGTCAGATGTAAATGAAATCGTGCCACACAATTCAAGGCATCAAGCATAGGGCCACATTCATATTAGCTGATCTAACCAACAACTAGCTCGAATTTATTTGATTAAATTTATAAATCTTCATTCTTCTCATGAATATCTCTTATCTTTTTAAAATAATTATAGTAATAATTAAACTTAAATCATTTTCATTATTAATATCATATACACTGGCGGTTTCTTGTGCTTTAGTTTTAGGGTATAATTTTAGGGTATAGAGAGTTAATTTAAGGTATATGATATAGTGTTTAAAAGTTCAAGTATCCTTAAAATTTAAGGATAATTGTTTCAATTTAAGGTTTAGAGTTATAAGTTAGGGTTTAGTTTTTAGGGTAATACGGTAAGGATTTAAGTTTTAACTTAAACCCTAAACCTTAAATTGAAATAACTATCCCTAAATTCTAACCTCTACACCTGAACATTATACTCTAAACTAACTCCCTATACCTTAAAACTAACTTTCAATTTCTACCACCTCTATATAAAATATTTATATCCTTTCATTATTTTGAGACATAAAATAGTTAATTTTATTATAAAAAATAAAATTTAATTATAAATTAAATTCAACTCAATTCCAAACTATTTTCTAATTTTACGATAAATCAACAGTTATGAAAGTGCTTGCTCAGCAATAAACCGTTACAACGCAGTAATCTAATTCAAAATTTATTTTGGTCGAATTTTTTATCTGCCGCAAAAAAGAAGAAAAAAAACCCGACTAAATAGAGAATGAACGACTAATACGACAATCAACTACAAACAGAACAATTAGCAGTCTCAAAAATCCAAAATGGCACTAGCCTTGATCAAAATTTCCATCTCAAGATATAAATAGTTTGGGGTGTAGAATCTACTCCCCATCACTCTCTCTGAATTTGAATTATTTAATGAAACTTTGTGCCGAAATACTCGAGCTTTTCATCACCATCAAAAAACATAAGCCATTCTCCTTATATAAAAAGAAAGGTAAAAAAGTTAAGCACCACCAGATCCATATTTCTTTCCGAACACAATGAGCTGCAACTTGTCATATCCAGCAAGCACACCAGCACCGGCAATGGCACGAAGGATGTTTGCTCCTGCACCTTTAAACAGAGATTTGGCACCCTCGTTTTTCAAGATCTGATTGAATGCGTCAAGCGAGCTCTTGTACTTGACTGCTTCACCCGAGGTCATCATCATTCTTCTACGGACAGTGTCGATCGGGTACGATGCAAGCCCAGCACCGTTCGTGATGAGCCAACCAAGGGCAAAGCTAGCAAAGAAACTATCCTGTAATCACCAGAGGGGAATAAAGAGCAAGATGACATTACAACATACAATTGATCAATGTTAGAGTTACGAAGTGAAAAAAACATCCTACAAAAGTTTAAGTTTAGACACCAAACTAACCTGCAGATCTCCAGTCAGAAGCACCGGCTTCAAGGAGTCGTACATTCCAAAGTATAGACCACGATAAACAATGATTCCAACACATGAGATATTGAAACCACGGTAAAGACCGACAACACCATCAGATTTTAATGTCTTCCTGTAGACATCAACAAGGCCATTGAATTGCCTCTCTCCTCCCTTCTTTGCAGCCTTTGCATCATTGGCAAGACGGGTTCGAGCATAATCCAAGGAGTAGACAAAGAGAAGGGAAGAAGCACCAGCTGCACCTCCAGATGCCAAGTTTCCGGCAAACCATTTCCAATAACCATCCCTGTCTTTCTTAAAGTTGAAAAGCCTCTTGAAGTAATCCTTGAAAGCAAAATTCAAGGCCTGTTGCAAAATGAACAAAACAAATAAAGCATAAAACAAGGGAGCAATAAACAATAATCAACATCAAAAACCAATAAGAAATAGAGCTACAAGTGTTAACCTGGGTGGGGAAATAACGGATAACATTAGCAGTGTTTCCTCTCCACAAAGAAACAAATCCTTCGTCTTGCATTGTTCGCTTGAAACAATCACCGATACCCTTGTAGGGTTCAGAGAGCCTACCAGTTTTGATCATTTCATCCTGGTTCTGTATCAAGAGCTTAACACGCTCAATTGGAGCAGCAGCGGTTTTAGATACAGCAGCGGAAACACCACCCATGAGGAAATCAATAGCAAAGCTGGTAAATCCTTTCTCCGCAGGAGCTTGAACACAAATGGCAGATGCTGTTGGTGGAACCATGTGCAAGTCTCCAGTGGCTCCACAAGCACGAACAATAGGATAGCCCATTGCAGCACTGGAGTAGTTCCCATATGCAAAACGTCTTTGGTACAGAGCAGGCCTCCTGAAAGATCCATCATACCCTTGAACGTCTCGAGAAAGGCTAGAAGAATGGAGCTGGCCTGCAACTTTTTGCATGACAGTTGGGTGTTGAACATGATCCATTCTGATTTCTCTGCAAGAATGCAAACGAGCACATAAACAAAGGGAGCACAATGAAAAAGAAAAAATCCAAATGCATTTCACTAAATTAGACAAAGGTGCAACAATGTAAATCGACATAAAATCCAGCAGGTTTATCACACTCTGATCAAGCAGAAGAAACTCATCAATTCAGTAACTTAATTATCAAACTTAAGCAGAAGACAAATAACAAACACTATAAGATTCAGAGAAAAACAAAACAAAAGCAAATCATATACTGAAACGCACCGCCAATCAAGATATTCTCCTAAACAATCCTTCAAATGACTAATAGGCTATAATACTACATTATCCGGTACCGAAAAAAAATCAAACAACAGATCTGCAGAATCAAACTGCAAGTGAGGATCACATACCAGACTGACAGATTTCCACACCATCGATTTGACAATAAAAGAGAAAACAGAGCAGTAAATAACGATAGAACAAAAGAAGCCTACATTTCTTTCAACAGGGGAACAAACGTTTGTTTTAGAGCAGTAAAATTTATTCCGAAGCATTTCAAATCCAAAGGAACACAAAATAAACAGATCTACAACTGGAGTTATAGTATACATCTAACGGAATAACTAAAAGCCAAATCTGAGAACATTAGATCTGAGATTTTTAGGATAGTTTTAGAGTAATATGTTTACCTTAACGGATTTGCTGAAGGTGTCTCCGCCTCTGACTCTGCGTTGAAAAGAAAGGAGAAGCCTGAAAATGATAGCTTTTTAGTGTTTTGTGGAGGCGAGAGGCGAGGGTTTGAAAAGAGCCGCAATGCCCTTTTTTATTGGCGCAGCTGCCTTTGTGTGAATAAGAGGCCAAGGCCCATATATGTTTGTATCACCTAAACGACTTTAGATTTTATACAAATCTTTTTTGTTTTTTTTTTTAAGTTTAAATATGCATTCGATATCCATATTAGTAGGGGTGGGAGAAAATACCCGACCCGATTGACCCGACCCGAAAATCCTACGACCCGAAACTAAAATACCGGGTAATTCCCGGAAAAAAATTACCCGACCCGACAAATTTCCCGGGACACAGGCCAAATGTTTTTCCTTACCGGGTACCCGACCCGACCCGATAAAATTTAATATATATTTTTTATATTTAAAATTATATTTTTATTTTATGTTTCTTAATATTTTCACTCTAAAATTAAGTTTAAATCCCTACATTTTTTCTATGTTTGTATTATATTCTTTTAAGTTTTAAGTTTAATTTTTTTAAAATATTTTTGTGTTTAATATGTAATTTTTTTAATTTTAAAATTAAAAAAATAGGAACCGGGTACTCGATACCCGAATTTTACGGGTACCCGGATATAATGGGCCGAGACATGGGCCGTTTAATGAGGTACCCGGATGAACCGGGTACCCGACAATTCCCACCCCTACATATTAGGTGCGTTTTTTAGGTTGGTACCTAAAAAAAATTGGTTTCAAATCGATAACTAAACAAGTCACATTCTCTAAAATCGGTACCTAAATAATTTTTACTCTCGAATTGGTATTTGAACAAGACACCTTCTTCTAAACTGATACTAAAATTTATACATTATATTAATTTGGTTCTAATTCGAACTTAATTAATAAATTTTACCATTTATATTTAAAAATACTATTGATTTACCTTGTTATTCTCCTAAATTGTTTTTCTATCATCCAGAAATACTATACTATTACTTTCTTAAAACAATAAAAGTTTAATAGTACCTTGTTATTTTACCATATAGTGTAGTAATCCAACTGTTGCTTTAATCCAATAGACTCGTCTGATTTGATAGCATCGTAAAAATAATGACTAAACTTATTCAAAGATGTCTTGGATATTTTTTAGACCCCGAGCTGAAACTCAAAAATAAGTCTATGTGGAACTAAAGCATATCCTATTACTTTGAACAATTAATTTAATATTTCATTAACAAATTATTATTTTTATCGTTTCGATAGAACTAAAACAATATGGAGCAACCACTAACTCCAACATCACTGCTTGAGAAATTATTGAAGTTGTAAAGGTAGAAGGTAGGGCCCTGAGCGGACGCTCGTGTTGCTCCCCTCTGAGATGGCCTTGAACTGATGAAATTTTTGAATATGAAATATTGAATTTATTGAATTGTTTCGTAATAGGATCAAATTGATAGAATGTGTAAATTTTAAAACAAAAATTATTAATAAAAGTATCAAAACAGTTGATGAAATTAAAGTTCGAGTACCAATTTGGTAGTAACAACTTGAAAAAAATGAGCCTAATACAAGACAGCAATGCGTAAAAAAGAAAAATACTCAGTAACCGGAAAATAAATACAATTAGACATACATACCTACAACTACGGTCTGAAATGCCACGTGTTGACCTCGTAAATTGCATGACGTGTAATTTATCAGTTATCACTATCCATGTTCAACTCCTGACAGTATGGTTATCGTCCACATTGCTCAAACACGTCAACATTCTGGTCATGACACATGTTACAATTTGCTAGCAAACTCCCACGTGTAATCATATATAACAATATGTATATATGTAGTGTCCGTGTTATTAATATTTTCCTTACATTTGGTTTTAAGACATTTCTGGAACTATCAAATTCTCCAGCATCATTTCTCGTGAAACCAGAACTTACTTGATCTGGACCGGATGGGTATCATCGGCGAAGAACCGGTTCTGTCTAGACTAGATCGACTAGACAACATGGTATGGCATCTGGTTTTCAACTTCCATGCACGCTTCATTAGATTAATTAATTAGTTATTTGATGATATCCTTCTTCTTCATGGGAGAAAAGTACTTGAAGTATTGTTTGTCGAATTACATTTCGGCAAACAATACTTCAAAGACTTTTTTTCATGTCGTTAACTTTATAACGTCAACGTTGTATTTTGATGAACACAGCTAAGACAGTTAGAGGAAATGAGAGGGAGCAATTACAACAGGACTCCCAGCCCCAGGAGCTCAAGTGCATCAACCCCATCAAGTGGGACGTTGACCAGCACATGTACTGGCGATTTCTCGCCGACCGTTAAGACTCTGGAGAAGTACTGTTGTCCGATGGATCATGTGATAGTGGAGACTCGGGTCAAAGGAATGCTCATTCAGAGGCTGAACCGAGCAGAGGATCGCCTACTTAAGGTATGCACGTATAATTTGGTACAACTCATGCACTCTTGTATAAAAGTAAATTCCATGCACTCTTGTATAAGAAGTTAGTTCAAGGTTTAAGTGTAGGGGTTACCAAATTTCTACAAATCCCTTAGTTTTAGTGTATAAGAAGTTAATTCAAGGTTTAAGTGTAAGGGTTAGAATTTAGGGATAGTTGTTTCAATTTAAGGTTAAGATTTAGTTTTAGGGTTTATAGGTTAAGATTTAATTTTAGGGTAATAGGTAAAAATTTAAGTTTTAACCTATAAACCTTAAATTATAACTCTAAACTTTAAATTCAAACAACTATCTATAAATTCTAACCCTTCATATTTTGAGATATAAAATAGTTAATTTTATTATAAAAAATATTTTACGATAAAATAACCGTTATGAAAGTGCTTGCTCAGCAATAAACCGTTACAACGCAATAATCTAATTCAAATTTTAACTTGGTCGAAAATTTTATTTGCCGAAAAAAAACACGACTAAATAGTGAATGAACGACTAATACGACAATCAACTACGAACAGAACAATTAGCAGTCTCAAAAATCCAAAATGGCACTAGCCTTGATCAAAATTTCCATCTCTATATATAAATAGTTTGGGGTGTAGAATCTACTCCCCATCACTCTCTCTGAATTTGAATTATTTAATGAAACTTTGTGCCGAAATATTCGAGCTTTTCATCACCATCAAAAAACATAAGTCATTCTCATTTTATAAAAAGAAAGGTAAAAAAGTTTAAGCACCACCAGATCCATATTTCTTTCCGAACACAATGAGCTGCAACTTGTCATATCCAGCAAGCACACCAGCACCGGCAATGGCACGAAGGATGTTTGCTCCTGCACCTTTAAATAGAGATTTGGCACCCTCGTTTTTCAAGATCTGATTGAATGCGTCAAGCGAGCTCTTGTACTTGACTGCTTCACCCGAGGTCATCATCATTCTTCTACGGACAGTGTCGATCGGGTACGATGCAAGCCCAGCGCTGTTTGTGATGAGCCAACCGAGGGCAAAGCTAGCAAAGAAACTATCCTGTAAATTTTAATCACCAGAGGGGAATAAAGAGCAAGATGACATTACAACATAAAATTGAGCAATGTTAGAGTTACGAAGTGAAAAAACATCCTACAAAAGTTTAAGTTCAGACACCATACTAACCTGCAGATCTCCAGTCAGAAGCACCGGCTTCAAGGAGTCGTACATTCCAAAGTATAGACCACGATAAACAATGATTCCAACACATGAGATATTGAAACCACGGTAAAGACCGGCAACACCATCGGATTTTAATGTCTTCCTATAGACATCAATAAGGCCATTGAATTGCCTCTCTCCTCCATTCTTTGCAGCCTTTGCATCATTGGCAAGACGGGTTCGAGCATAATCCAAGGAGTAGACAAAGAGAAGGGAAGAAGCACCAGCTGCACCTCCAGATGACAAGTTTCCGGCAAACCATTTCCAATAACCATCTATGTCTTTCTTAAAGTTGAAAAGCCTCTTGAAGTAATCCTTGAAAGCAAAATTCAAGGCATGTTGCAAAATGAACAAAACGAATAAAGCATAAAACAAGGGAGCAATAAACAATATTCAACATCAAAAACCAATAAGAAATAGTGCAACAAGTGTTAACCTGAGTGGGGAAATAACGGATAACATTAGCAGTGTTTCCTCTCCACAAAGAAACAAATCCTTCGTCTTGCATTGTTCGCATGAAACAATCACCGATACCCTTGTAGGGTTCAGAGAGCATACCAGTTTTGATCATTTCATCCTGGTTCTGTATCAAAAGCTTAACACGCTCAATTGGAGCAGCAACGGTTTTGGATACAGCGGCGGAAACACCACCCATGAGGAAATCAATAGCAAAGCTGGTAAATCCTTTCTCTGCAGGAGCTTGAACACAAATGGCAGATGCTGATGGTGGAACCATCTGCAAGTCTCCAGTGGCTCCACAAGCACGAACAATAGGCCTTAACCCAAATATTACAAAATGGGAGAAGAGAAACAAATAGGAGAGATAGTATAAATGTTGGGATGATTCCAAATGACAAATGCTAGGCCTATTTATAGTTGAGTTTTAAGGACTAAATTTATAAATAGCCTAAAGTTTATGGACCAAAAATTAATTTTCCCATGCCACTTTTTCAACCCCACTTCCTACTTTCGGTGCAACCATTCTTGACATTTTGCTTTCATCATTTCAAAGTCATTTTCAACAAATCTCTACCTTGGCTTGAAATTTCACCAAGCTTTTCAAAATTTCTTCTCCTCAAACGTTATCTTTTGTAGTACCTCCAAATGCGCCCACGAGCGCCATACACCCGGAGGTGCTCAAACTTGCAAGATGTTAATCAAGTTCAAACAATGATTGAACTTGATTGATGTTACCACATTGGTCACATATCTGCAGGATTTTCTGCCGTCGCAATCTTCTGAAGTAGAATATTTCCTTCTTCAAAGATCTCCCGCACAAAGTGATACCCCACGTCGAGCCAGGAGCATGGTATTGTTCGACAATTCAGTGTTAGATATACACCACAGCAGAATGGGGTGGCAGAGCGTATGAATCGAACACTACTTGAGAAAGTTCGATGTATGTTGTCCAATGCTGGGTTGAGGCTGTGACATATGCTGGTCATCTCATCAATTGTCTACCGTCATCGGCGATTGGAGGAAAAACACTGTTGGAGGTATGGTTTGGAGTACCCGCTACAAATTATGATTCCTTACATGTATTTGGATCCACTGTGTATTATCATGTGAAGGAGTCAAAACTTGATCCTAGAGCAAAGAAGGCTATCTTTATGGGAATCACTCATGGAGTAAAGGGATTTCGACTTTGGTGCTTAGACACAGATAATTTGTAGTAGAGATTTTACCTTTGATGAATCTGTCATGTTGAAGAAGGTAACAATAGGTGGTGTATACTCCAAACCAGGTGGAGTTTCAAGAGACGGTGATTAGTCCAGCAATTGATGTTACTGATTCTCCAACTCCAATGGAGAAATCAGAAGATGAAGAGGTTCAAACCCAAGAACCATTGGAGACACCAGAACCACTTGCAGTTACAAGGCCAAAGAGAGAAATTCGTAGACCTGCTCGATTTACAGATACAGTGACCTATGCTCTTCCAGTTGTTGATGATAATATCTCTGTCACTTATCAAGAAGCAATGCAAAGCTTAGAAAGTGACAAGTGGAAAAGTGCCATGGATGAAGAAATGCAATCTCTCCAAAAGAACACCTAAGATTTGGCATATTTACCAGAAGGTAAAAGGGCAATTGGATGCAAGTGGGTGTTTGCAAAGAAAGACGAATCTCCCAGCAAGAAAGATGTTCGCTACAAGGCAAGGTTGGTAGCTAAAGGCTACGCTCAGAAGGAAGGAATCGACTACAACGAAGTATTTTCCCCTATTGTGAAGCATTCTTCCATTAGAATATTGTTGACCTTGATAGCATAGTTAAATTTAGAGCTAGCTCAACTCGATGTAAAAACAGCTTTCTTGCACGGTGATTTGGAAGAGGAGATCTATATGACTCAGCCATAAGGATATGTAGATGCTGGTGGTAAGAAATGGATTTGTAAGCTGAACAAATCGTTATATGGATTGAAGCAATCTCCGAGGCAGTGGTACAAGCGATTTGATAGCTTTATGAGGAGGTAGAAGTACACAAGAAGTAAATACGACCATTACGTGTATTTGCGAAAGCTACAAGATGGATCTTTCATTTATCTCTTCTTGTATGTTGATGATATGCTGATCGCTTCAAAGAGTCAACAAGAGATAGACAAATTGAAGGCTCAGTTGAATCAAGAGTTTGAGATGAAAAATTTAGGTGAGGCCAAGAAAATTCTCGGCATAGAGATAAGTAGAGACAGACGGAGAGGCAAGCTTTGTTTGACTCAGAATCAATATCTGAAAAAAGTATTACAATGTTTTAGCATGAATGAAAGCACAAAACATGTAAGCACATCGACGTGAGGTATCACTTTGTGCGGGAGATCTTTGAAGAAGGAAAGATTTTACTTCAGAAGATTGCGACGGCAGAAAATCCTGCAGATATGTTGACCAAGGTGGTAACATCAATCAAGTTCAATCATTGTTTGAACTTGATTAACATCTTGCAAGTTTGAGCACCTTCGAGTGTATGGCGCCCGTGGGCGCATTTGGAGGCACTACAAAAGATAACGTTTGGGGAGAAGAAATTTTAAAAAGCTTGGTGAAATTTCAAGCCAATGTGGAGATTTGTTAAAAATGGCTTTGAAATGATGAAAGCAAAATGTCAAGAATGGCTGCACCGAAAGTGGGAAGTAGGTTGAAAAAGTGGTTGAAAAGTGGCATGGGAAAATTAATTTTTGGTCCCTAAACTTTAAGTTATTTACAAGTTTAGTCCTTAAAACTCAACTATAAATAGGCATAGCATTTGTCATTTGAAATCATCCTAACATTCATACTATCTCTCTCATTTGTTTCTCCTCTCTCATTTGTAATATTTGAGAATTCTTAGGAATTCCATTTGTTTGTACCATTTTGGTATTAGTGAAATTATCATCCGGTGGTGGTGCTCGAGAAGTAGATGATATTTTCGTCGAACCTCGTAAATTCGGTGTGTTCTCTCTATTATTTATTTCGCTTGATTATTGTTGGGTTTTTCCATTAGATTTCAATATTCAATAGTTGACGGGTTTGTCCGCTGTGCTGTTGAATATCTACTTATCGTGTTTTCTGTTGGTTGCCACTGAAAAGTGAATCCTCCATCATAAGAAAGTAAGTTAGATATTACTCATTCATTGAAGGTGGTGGACACTATTCACGTTAAAAAGGTGAAATAATATGAGCTATTTGAAATAGAAGCTACGGCAACGAAATTTGATATTGAAAAGTTTAATGGGAGAAATTTCTCACTATGAAAATTGAAGATAAAAGCCATCCTAAGAAAAAACGGATGTCTAGCGGCTATCAGCGAAAGACCGACAAATTTTACGGATAACAAGAAATGGAATGAGATAGACGAAAATGCTATTGCAGACCTTCATTTAGCATTAGCAGATGAAGTACTATCAAGCATCGAGGAGAAAAAGACAGTCAAGGAGATTTGGAATCACCTCACAAAATTATACGAGACCAAATCGTTGCACAATAAAATTTTCTTTAAGAGGAAATTGTACACTCTTCAGATGTCATAATCTACTTCAGTGACAGAGCACTTACACACATTAAATACTCTATTTTTTCAGCTTACATCCCTAAGCTATAAAATAGAGTCACAAGAACGTGCTGAACTTCTGCCACTACCACAAGGAACTTGTACACTCTTCGGATGTCAGAATCTACTTCAGTGACAGAGCATATTTTCTCAGCTTATATCCCTAAACCCTTCAAAAAAAATAATACATAGGAATTTGTGCCACTACCACAAGGAAGGAAGCCAATTGGTAACAAATGGGTCTTCAAAATCAAGAGAAATGGTGACGATCAAGTGGAAAGGTATCGTGCAAGACTGATGGTCAAAGGATATGCTCAGAAAGAAGGTATTGATTTCAATGAAATATTTTCTCCTGTGGTTCGACTAACAACGGTTCGAGTTGTCCTGGCAATGTGTGCTACATTGAATTTACATCTAGAGCAGCTAGATGTTAAAACATCTTTTCTTCATGGAGATATTGAAGAAGAGATTTACATGCTCCAGCCTAAAGGTTTTGAAGAAAAAGAAAAGAAGAACTTGATTTGTAGGTTGAACAAATCTCTGTACGGTTTAAAGCAGGCGCCGAGGTGTTGGTATAAGAAATTTGACTCCTTCATCATGAGCCTTGGATACAACAGACTTAATGCAGACCCTTGTGCTTAATTCAAGAGATTTGGTGAAAATTATTTTGTTATATTGCTGTTGTATGTAGATGACATGTTGGTTGCAGGCCCCAACAAAGATCATATTAAAGAATTAAAGGCACGACTGGCTAGGGAATTTGAAATGAAGGACTTGGGACCAACAAACAAGATTCTAAGGATGCAAATTCAACGAAATAAAAGTAGTAGGAAGATTTGGCTTTCACAAAAGAATTACATGGAAAAAAATCTTGTCACGATTCAACATGCAAGATTGTAAGCCAATTTCTACCCCTCTTCCTATTAACTTTGAACTATCTTCCAGTATGAGTCCTAGCAGTGAAGAAGAGAGGAGGGAGATGTCTCGAGTACCGTATGCATCAGCAGTGAGAAATTTAATGTTCGCTATGATTTATACAAAACCAGACATTGCACAAGCAATGGGAGTGGTTAGTCGGTACATGGCGAATCCAAGCAGAGAGCATTGGAATGCTATGAAAATGATTCTAAGATACATCAAAGGGACCTTAAATGTTGCATTATGTTATAGTGGATCAGACTTTCTTATCAGTGGGTATGTCGATTCTGACTATGCAGGAGATTTGGATAAAAGCAAATCTACAACCGAGTATGTGTTTACAGTTGCTGATGGAGCTGTAAGCTGAGTTTCAAAACTGCAATCGGTTGTGACTACGTCAACAACGGAGGCAGAATATGTAGCAGCTACACAAGTCAGTAAAGAAGCAATATGGTTGAAAATGCTATTGGAAGAGCTCGGGCACAAACAAAAGAATGTCTCTTTGTTTTGTGACAGTCAAAGCGCCTTGCATATTGCAAGAAATCCTGCTTTTCACTCAAGAATAAAACACATTCGGGTCCAATACCATTTCATTCGTGAGAAAGTGGAAGAAGGGATGATCCATACCGATAAGTTTACTTGGTGTCAATCCTCTTAGCAGAAGATCCATACCGATGACAACATAGCAAATTTCATGACAAAAGCAATCAACACTGATAAGTTTACTTGGTGTCAATCCTCTTATAGCCTGTTAGAGACGTAAGCAACATGAATGATACAAGGTTGAAAGAATGGAGTGAAGATATGATTGTTCCAATCAAATCTTCAAGTGGGAGATTGTTGATGCACTTTACTTTCGGTGCATTATTGTTGAAAGTGAAATGTACTTTCGGTGCATTAATCCACCACTTTTGGTGCATGATATAATCATTCATTTGGTCCTTAAGTTAAGTTATTTACAAATTGGTCCTTGAAGCTCAACTATAAATAACTTAGCCATTTGCTATTTTTACACATCCCAAATGAATGATTAAGGACCAACTTGTAAATAACTTAAACTTAAGGACCAAATGAATGATTATACCATGCACCAAAAGTGGTGCATTAATGCACCGAAAGTGCATTCCAATTTCAACAATAATGCATCGAAAGTGAAAAGTGCATCAACAGTTGGGTGTTGAACATGATCCATTCTGATTTCTCTGCAAGAATGCAAACGAGCACATAAACAAAGGGAGCACAACGAAAAAGAAAAAATTCAAATGCATTTCACTAAATTCCATTCTTTAGTTCCATAGCAACTAAGTCCAGTATAAATCCATAATAACATGTAAACAAATCTTTTGTAACAAAAAGACAAAGGTGCAACAATGTAAATAGACATAAAATCCAGCAGGTTTATCACACTCTGATCAATCAGAAGAAACTCATCAATTCAGTAACTTAATTATCAAACTTAAGCAGAAGACAAATAACAAACACTATAAGATTCGGAGAAAAACAAAAGCAAATCATATACTGAAACGCACCGCCAATCAAGATATTCTCCTAAACAATCCTCCAAATGACTAATAGGCTATAATACTACATTATCCAGTACCGAAAACAAAATCAAACAACAGATCTGCAGAATTAAACTGCAAGTGAGGATCACATACCAGACTGACAGATTTCCACACCATCGATTTGACAAAAAAAGAGAAAACAGAGCGGTAAATAACGATAGAACTAAAGAAGCCTACATTTCTTTCAACAGGGGAACAAACGTTTGTTTTAGATCAGTAAAATTTATTCCGAAGCATTTCAAATCCAAAGGAACACGAAATAAACAGATCTACAACTGGAGTTATAGTATACATCTAACGGAAAAACTAAAAGCCAAATCTGAGAACATTAGATCTGAGAATTTTAGGATAGTTTTAGAGTAATAAGTTTACCTTAACGGATTTGCTGAAGGTGTCTCCGCCTCTAACTCTGCGTTGAAAAGAAAAGAAAAGCCTGAAAATGATAGCTTTTTAGTGTTTTGTGGAGGCGAGAGGCGAGGGTTTGAAAAGAGCCGCAATGCCATTTTTTATTGGCGCAGCTGCCTTTGTGTGAATAGGAGGCCAAGGCCCATATATGTTTGGATCACCTAAACGACTTTAGATTTTATACAAACCTTTTTTGTTTTTTAAAAACTTTAAATATGCATTCGATATCTAAATTAGTAGCATTTTTTTTAGGTTGGTACCTAAAAAAACTGGTATCGAGTAGATAAATGAATTAGACACGTTTTCTAAAATTGATATCTAAAAAATTTTAACTCTTCAATTGATATTTGAATAAGACATCTTCTCCTAAACTAATACTAAAATTTATGCATTATATCAATTTGGCCCTAATTTAAACTTAGTTAATAAATTTTACCATTTATGTTTTAAAATAATGTTATTCCCCTAAATTGTTTTTCTATCATCCCGAAATATTATACTAATACTTTCCTAAAACAATAAAATTTTAATAGTAGCTTGTTATTTTATCATATAATGTAGTTATCCAATTGTTACTTTGATCCAATAGACTCGTCTGATTTGATAGTATTGTAAAAATAAGGATTAAACTGATTCAAAGTTGTCTCAGATATGTTTTAGACCCTGAGAGAAAACTAAAAAAAAAAAGAGTTCATGTGGAACTAAAGCATATCTCATTACTTTGAACAATTAATTTAATATTTCATTAACAAACCATTAATTTTATTATTTCGATAGAACTAAAACAATAAGGAGCAATCACTAATTCCAACATCATTGCTTGAAAAATTATTGAAGTTGTAAAGGTAGAAGGTAGGGCCTTGAGCGGACGCTCATGTTGCTCCCCCTCAGAGATGGCTCTGAACCGATGGAATTTTTAAATATAAAACGTTAAATTTATTGAATTGTTTTGTATTAGTATTAAATTGATAGAATGTGTAAGTTTTGGAAAAAAAAATAGTTAATAAAAGTATCAAAACAGTGAATGAAATTAAAGTTCGAGTATCAATTTAATAGTAGCAACTTTAAAAAAATGCGCCTTAGTTTAAAAATCAAATATATATTTAAGTAGTAAAACATCAATAATTAAAAAGAATAACTATCCTTAATTTTATAATCATTAATCTAGTTTACACTAGTTTCTATTGCAAACCCGAATTCCAAATGCATAAAAGTAAACAAACTTTCCATGTATTACAGTCCCGTCTTATCTGCTCTGGAGTTTCTTCTATTATTATAACTACAAAAAACTGTGCAGATTTTGGTTATTTGGGCACCAGTTTTGGATCCTGGGAAGAGGTTAAATTTGAAGCAAGCAAACAAGCTTATCTTACATCGCATAATTAAAACCAGCGTCCCCAGCCAGCTCCCACCACAATTATATCAAATGCCGATGGCTTCAGCTTCAAAGCACACGGCCCACCCCCACGCCGTCCAAAGAAAAGCAGACCAGTATTTTTCCTTAGTACCCTGTTCCTTGATTTGATTAATGATCTTTTACGTTTAATCATCCTCTCACATGCACCCTGTTGCTCCCTGGATATGCGGGATTCTCCTGTTTTTTTCCGGCATTATTATAAAAAAAAACATGTATAAATAGTTATTTATATAAATGACTCTGACTAATATTATTTAAAAAAGGATTAATCATATTTTTAGTACCCAACTTTTACCTGTTTTTCTATTTTGGTACTTTTTTTTGTCAAAATAGTACTTAATGTTACGTTTTGTTTCTATCTTGATACCCGTCGTTAAAAAATTAACGAAAGTTTGACTAAAAGAGAGAAAATCACACGTGACATGTTGTCACGTCATATTCTCTCTCCTAGTCAGCATGCCACATGTGCTTTTTCATGATTTTTGTTGGCGTGGCATGCTGATTAGGAGAGAGAAAATAACGTGACAGCATGTCACGTGTGATTTTCTCTCTCCTAGTCAGTCTTCTGTTAATTTTTTTAACGGCGTGGTACTAAAATAGAAACAAAATGTAACGTTAGGTACTATTTTGCCAAGAAAAACATGTAGGATACCCAAATATAAAAACTAGTAAATGCGGGGTACTGAAAATGTAGTTATCCCTTTAAAAAATAATTCCTAAATCATCCACATAAAGTGACTCGCGTTTTTGGAAGTCATTTTTTTTATAGGAATTAGGCCTCATTAAAAAAACCCTTCATACCGTCTAAAATAATTCAGACAGCAGCGGAAGGAGGAAAAGAGCGTCAAGATTTTATTAATAATAGAAGCTTAAATACAAAGACATCAGAGACATACTAATAAATGCCCTGACTATAACCAAGAAGCCAATACAAAAAAACCTAAACCACAGTAGCGCCCAAAGCGAAGACTGTAAGGGTAAGAATAAGACCTAACCAATACCTCTTTTGGCAAGAGCATCTGCTTCAATATTGTGATGCCTAGGTATAAACTTGAAAATACAGGACCTTAGATTACTAAATGAAACAATCTCATCAACCAAAAATTTGAAATTTGATGGACAGTGAAGAGGATTGTTTATCCAGCTGAGCGCCACGGAGGAATCACTTTCGATTATAAGTTGATTACAGTTGCAAGCTTCAATGGAGCTAGCCATGTTGAGACCAAAGCGGATAACAAGAAATTCGGGGAGCACCGGTGGACCCGGACTAGCATGTTCTGAGAAAGAAGCCAGAATTTCACCTTTGGAGTTTCTAAAAAGACCACCAATACCACCCGAGCTACCATTGCGACACATCGCCTCATCCGTATTAAGTTTGATAAAACCCTCGGGAGGAGGCAGCCAAGTCAAGGGACGGGAAGAGCGCGAAAGTCTTTTGTGAGAAGGGAAATCAATTGCAGGATTCTCGATTAGACTGTCCATGGAAGGGGAGGAAGCTGGAAACGTAGCTTTATACCAAGAAGCTATTCGAAATTTAGCCACAAAAAATAGTTGAGCTGAATCTAGGCTCTTGTTGAGAAAAATCATGTCGTTTCGAGTAAGCCATAGGGTCCAAAGAACAGCAGCAGGAATAAAAGACCATATATAATCAGCATCCTGTGAAGGGTTCGCTTCATGCCATAAAGCAAGACAAGAATCAGCCGAAGAAGGGAGAACCAAATCCATATTCCAGAGCGATGCAAATTTAGACCATAATTCCCAAGCCACTTTACAAAAGAAAAGAAGATGCATAACCGATTCAACAGCACCTTGACAGAAGGGGCATGAAACATCCACTATCGAAGAATTACCTCTGGCCACTAGATTTGGTTTAACAGCAATTTTCCCAAGAATCACCTGCCAAATAAAAAAGTTAACTCGTGGGGGTGCATACTTATTCCATACCAGTTTACGCCATGGGAAAGAAGGCTGCCGAGACGAATAAAGGATTTTGTAGCACGAGGAGGAGGAAAAGGAACCATCCCCAGGACCTAGCCAAACCAAACAATCATGCGTGAATCCATCGGATTTGAAGCTATTGAGAAGCTGGGTTAGAGAATTCCATTGATCCACTTCCCAGTCGAAGAGAGTTCTTCGTAAAGTGATTGACCAATGCCAACTCGAAATATGTTTTGTGCCAAATTCAGCTATAAAGCCAGATTTATTACTAGCTAAAGCGAAGATTCGCGGGAAGTTTACCTGGAGGGGGGCGTCGCCGATCCACAAATCAGACCAGAAAAGTATGGAGCACCCATCGCCCACTTGGAGTCGGATGTTTTGCCTTAAACGCAAGCCCAGATTATCCTCCTTAAAGAAGGAGTTTACCACATCCTTCCAAAGCCAGAAAGAATGTTTATGAACGTTGCTGTCTAACCAGATGTCATTATGCTTGAGTTGGTATTTACCGCAGATCAGATGCTTTCATAGGGAATCCGTCTCTCCTGCAAATTTCCAAACCCATTTGGCAAGTAAGATACGATTTTGGATTGCCAAGTCGCGGACACCGAGACCACCCACTTCTAACGGTTCACAAACGGACGACCATTTAACCCATTGTATTTTCTTTTGGATGACAGATCCACCCCAAAGAAATTTAGCCATGATGTTATTTAGTTTCTGACAAACTGATTCTGGAAGACGAAATAAAGAGAGGTAGTATGACGGCAGAGCTGAAAGAACGGATTTAATCAGCACAAGACGGCCTTGGTAAGAAAGATTTTTTCCTCTCCAACTTGCAAGTGAATGGTAGAAATTTTCGATAACATGAGACCAAAGCGCAATCGAGTTCCTTTTAGGCCCTAGCGGAAGTCCAAGATAATCTGTCGGGAAAGAGCTAGATGTGCATCTAATAGTCGCAGCCCAACCTTTTAACGTGGCCTCATCCACATTGATGTCGAAGAGCTTACTTTTAGCTAAGTTCAGTTGAAGACCAGAGGCGATCTGTAACCCCCTCGTCCCGGTCTGGCCGAGTGACCGGTCCGAGTGGGTCACACGGGGAAAACCGAGTGAAAACCCCTAAGGATTCCCCCTCGGTTAGCAACCCTAACATCTTTCTTTTTTTCTTTTAACTCTTGTCTAGATGGATATTAAACCCTAAGTGATCATACAGCGGAACAACATATACAAATCAATCAAACGAACTCAAACGATCATGTTACAGCCCAATTTTAAACTTAAACTGCAGGCGGTATCGATACACCTAAGGGGTGTATCGATACCCCTTGACTAGGTCAACTGGTCAGAGTCAACCAGTAGAGACCGTATCAATACGCCCAAGGAGTGTATCGATACCCTCCCCAACGGTTGACTTTCCACGGTCAACGCTAAGACGACGGTATCGATACACCAGAGGCCCGTATCGATACCGAAATGGACAGTGGCTTCAGTGACCAAAAAGGTATCGATACACCTCCCTCGCGTATCGATACACGAGGCCTGAAACAAGAAGGCGGTATCGATACTGGACCAACCGTATCGATACCCATGCACAGCAAAAACTCCCAAACTCAGCCAAAACATACAAGACTCGAACCTAGATGCAATTTAAGACTTCCCTAACCCCAACCAATCATTCTTACAACATTTACAGGTCACTATTTAGCCATACAAGCACCCAACATGTACATTCATCAAGGGAACATGCAATTGAATCAAAGATGACATTTAAGCATCCAAAGACTCATACTTCAACATTCAAACATAGAGACAACCTCAAAAGGCATTGGACCAACACACAAGGTAAATAATATAGACATGGTTTACAATCCAAACATGGCATCAATAAGTCAATCAAAACAACATAATTAAGGGGTCTAAACATGCTCCTAAACATCCAACAATAGCACCAATCAACAACACCTATTCCATTGCTTAACTGTTACATTCTATCACTTAAAATTCATACATTGAGCTCACCAAAGCAACAATTGGAGACCTTTCCTTGCCCTTGCCACCCACAAGCTATTAATCTGCATTGTCGAACAAAAGAGAGCGTAAGCATAAAAGCTTAGTGAGGGTAAGCTCATAAAACAAACCTTCGACAATGCAGGGTCCAAGCACGAGCTACAACCAAGATAAAATGCATGATCTTACCTCCGATCCACACGAGTCATAATTATAGATGATGCATGAACATATATTCAATATCATGTCATGCTCAACATGTTTAAATCCACAACATATGAAATCACATATATTAAACCATGTTAGCAACACATCCCAAATCACATTGGCTCACAATTAATCACATATTGGCAACATAAACCACAATCCGTATTGGCGCCTAGCTATGACTCGAATACGCGGATAACCGTTGGAACTCACATCCAACAACACAACCATTACCTGACGGTGGGATTCCACTCATCACCGTTCACGCGGAGGGGATTCCACTCATCCTCACGCCTCATCTCACGCGGAGGGGATTCCACTCATCCTCACGCCCGTCGATGGGATTCCACTCATCACCGACTAAGGTAAATACAATTTCCGGGCGTACCCGTACTCCTCCTTGGTGACTCAACGCCACCAAGGCCACGCGCGACTTTTGACTAATGTGTACACACTAACATCCTAATGATCGATCATTTGTACCCAAGCATACTAGTGCCAATACTAATACATTCCACAATACCATTTATTAACAACTTCCGTGCTTAGCACGTACTCACCATGACTTACTATCATGCACAAACCACATTTCCATGCCTAGCATGTACTCACCATGATCCTCGGATCAAGCAATCACCTCATAATCTCATTTCACATGACAACACACATGAACATCATTAACAACCATATCACATCATATTTTGCACACGTGAATAACCATATCATATCTATCATCAACATACATACAACAATGCATCCAACATGCCTCAACATACATGTATACAACGTATATATAACCAACACCATCACGATTTAACACGAGGCATATACAACCATTAAAGAGTGCAACCAAAGTCTCTAATCAAAGCTTGGGATTAGGCTACCACTCTAATCCCAACTCTAGGTGGGTTTACCAAGCCCATCCTAGGTTCACATGCTTGAACCAAATACTCAAAGCCAATTCAAAAACATTTAACCACTCACCCAAGCTTCCAAGCTCCAAGCCAAGCAAGCAACCTCCCTCAAATTTCCAGATTTCTTCCCGAAGCTTCCCCAACACAAATTCTCGCTTCTAAACAACCTTGAACACATTTCAAACAATTCCAAATCAGCCCACATCAAAATACCAACCCGGAAAACAATTCAAATCAAATTTACAACGTTGCAAGCCATGACCAAACCCCACACTTTGCAATTTCGGGCAGCCCCTAAACCATGTCCAAAAACCATGTTTCCAACATCCATAGCACCCACAAACAATCCCAAATCAACCCCTAACCATTACCCTAACATCAAACCTCAATTTCCAACACAAACCACACCCAAAACTCAACTAAAAACCCTCCTACCCATTTTTATCCAATTTCGAGAATCATGATAAAACACTTTAAAATTCACTTATGTTGGACCTTAGGAGTTGCAAACAACTTAGCTAATAATAATAAATCAATGGTTTAAGTTAAAGACCACAAAGCTCTCATTTTTAAACAAAACCCTAAAACTTCACATTTCAAAAATCATGAAAGAATATAGAAATATTGGTACCAACACGAAGAGGAAGACAAGACCAAGTCAAAAACATAATTACCTTTTAAAAAGCTCCAAAGATGAAGTTGAAAGAGATGAAATGATGAAAGGGGGAGGGAGAGAGCTTACATGTCGTTGAAATGGTGAAAATGGGGTGAAGAAGATGAGCACATGTTTTAATTCAACAAAAAGGGGTTTTAATTTTAAAAGTTCATCTTATTTACCATTTTGCCATTAATGAGATGGCAAATCCTCCTTTATCATAAAATCCATGTGATTTAATTCCCAAAACAATTTTTGATCCAACATAGAATTTTTTTGATTCGAATATCTAAAACCCGAAACAATATTTTAATATTATTTCCGTCCGACCCCTAAACCCGGGTGTTACACGATCTCGAAAAGTCTAAGTACTCGCTTGACATTAATCACTTCACGCTCCGAGGCACCGCAGAAGATTATCAAGTCGTCTGCAAATTGTAGATGAGAGAGCGAGAGCGGAGAGTCACCACGACCGATAAGGAACCCATTAAACAGGCCACACTCAACTGATTTCTCAAGCATCAAGTAGAGGGGCTTCTCCGACCAGGTTGAATAACAGTGGAGATAGAGAGCAACCTTGACGGAGGCCTCTCGATATAGTGAAGCGGGGCGTCAGAGAACCATTTACTAATACAGAGATAGAGGCCGAAGAAATGCAGCGAAAAATCCAACTACACCAAACCTCTCCGAAACCCATTTCCTTCAATACTCTTAATAGGAAGTTCCAACTCACTGAATCAAAGGCTCTTTTAAAGTCAATTTTAAATACAGAACCTTGTAAGCCACGTTTGTGAATGTAGTCGATACTCTCATTGGCTATAAAGGAACAGTCCAATATTTGACGTCCGGGGAGGAAAGCAAACTGATTTTTGCTGATAACAGAATTAGCCACTGATTGGAGACGGCGGGAAAGAACCTTGGACAGAATTTTGTAGAGGCCACCAACCAAACTGATCGGGCGGAAGTCATTTAAATTTGACAGATTTTTTGACTTCGGGATCAAGGTAAGAAATGAATGATTGACCCCATCTTCCCATTCTTTGCCTCTGTGAAAATCTTCGAAGAATTTCATAACATCAGGTTTCAAGCAGTTCCAGATTTTTTTGAAAAAATCCATGTTGAACCCGTCAGGACCGGGGGCCTTGGAACTAGCCGAAGAAGCGATTGCTGACCAAACCTCCTCCACTGAGAATTTTGCCTCCAGTAAAATATTTTGTGCTTATGTGACTTGTGGGAAATCCAACGTAAGCTTGTCAACCTCCAGAGTGTTGTGAGCATTATAAGCATTGTGAAAGAAATTGTAAACACATTCTTTCACCTTGGCAGGATCGGTGAATGAGGACCCATTTTCCGAAATAGATAATATGGCATTTGAATTATGACGGATAGAGGCTGCCAGGTGGAAATAGCGTGTATTACAATCCCCATCAGAAAACCATTTGAGCCGAGACTGTTGAAGCCAAATACGTTCCTCAATCCGCAAAAGATCCCCAAGCTTAATTCTTAAGTTGTTTATAAGGGTCATAGCATTAGAAGAAGCAGAATCGGACGCTAGGGAGCTTTCCAATTTCATGATTTTGTTTTCCAAATCCACAATTTCAACCTTGATATCGCGATTCTTAGTTCCTTGCCAGACTTTGATGGTGTTCTTAGTACCCTTGAGAATACTCAGCAAGCCCATATTTTTATTCTTGCTTTTCGAACCCGAAATCGCGGAGGTAACCACTTCCTTGAAGGCCTTGTCATCTAAATGGTAATTGAATAGCTTAAACGGCTTCGGACCCCAATTTACCGGTTTTTCCTCCAGCAAAATTGCGTTGTGATCAGAAATAGACTTTGGAAGCAAGAGTTGGCGCAGATTAGGGAAGACCGATAGGAAAGCGTCATCGATTAGAAAGCGATCCAGGCGGACAAGAGAGGGGGGATCCCTGTTGTTGGACCATGTAAAAGTACCACCGATGAGAGGGATATCCATTAAATGTGCTTCTTGAATAAAGTTTCTAAACAACTCCATGGTTTTCAGATACAAAGAATAACCGAACTTCTCGTCCATATTTAGGAAGGCGTTAAAATTGCCTCCAAGGCACCACGACATCGGATTGCTCTTCAAAAATTCCAGTAAACTAGTGAAGAAATCTGGTTTATCCGCTTCGATGGAAGGACCATAGATATTCAGAATGCCACAATTGAACTGTGAGTTTTTAAATTTGCCTGTAATAGCCAAGAATCTTGGGAAAACAAAAGTGCCAGATACTTCGAATTTAGATGAATCCCAAATACAGAGAAGCCCCTCAGACGAACCAATCGAAGGAGAAAAGATTAAGTCGAACTTGCCTGCACTGTTGAGCCTGCGAATATAGGCAGAGTTGAAAGTCACTAATTTCGTTTCTTGGAGAGGAGAATAGTCGGTTTCCTATCTTGAATCAAATTGGAGACAACCCTGATTTTTTCAGATTTGCCCAAACCCCTAATGTTCCATGGTGCAATTGACAGAGACATTGTAAAAGAAGATATAGACAACCCGAGATAGAGGAAGATTAACACCCATCTTCCAGATCCGCGACCTTGTTCACCAAGGCTTCTTTACCTCCAATAAACGAGATTCCAAGGATCTGACTAACTCCCCAAACGGCTAGCGCCTCATCAATACAGTTCAAGTGTATGGAAGCTGAATCAGAGGATGAATTCGAATCTGGGTTTTGATGCATGTTCTCTTCCAAGGAATCCCTGATTTCCTTCCTAAGAGCTCGCCTCTGGCCCGCATCTAGTAAGTTCTTATTCTGATGGAGGTGTCTGAAAGTGGAAGCCAAGGGGATATTTGTGCAGGGCAAGATTTGTGGCAGATTGGTAAGAGGATGAAAGTTTCTGGGCGGTGAAGGAGGGTTAACCTCCACCGAAACCGAACACAGGTTAACTGATGCATTATTCCCTAAATGCCAGGTGTTGGACACGTGGGAGCTGGTAATAGAATCAACAATAACCATATTATGAAGGTCAATAGGAACCGGGTCCGAACCAATAGAGATCATTTGGGCCGGGAGTGTTATAGAGGGACCCAAAATTTGATTATCCAAAATATTAGCCTGGGGAGAAATCTGAATAGGAGCACAGGTAGGGCCCACTTTTGTCGAAAAGGAATTGACCAAATTCCCATGTGAAGAAGCATTCCCCTGAGCAAGTGACGCATCGTTATTCTCACAATGATTAATGGGATCATTAATGTTGGGGGAACCAAGATTGTTGGGTGGCAGAGGATCCAATCGATGGTCAACCAAGCCTGACCGCCGGTTAGCTTGAGGAACCGGAGATGATTCTGAAGCATCGGAAACATGAGCGAAATCCTCAACTGGAGGATCGTCCGACGGCGAGACACCGGAGTCAAAATTATTCCTGCCATCTTCAAATTCGGGTTGTTCAACATCCAGATCTGCGTCTGGAAATGATTCACCAATTTTGATGTTAATGCGGTAATCTTTCCCTTGAACTTTTATAATTATAGAGGAAGGGATGTCACAGTGACTGTAAACACGGACAATCAATCTGGCTGTTTTAAGGTCTGATCGGGACACCGTAGCCTGATGAATAATGATGAGCTTTCCCCATTGTTGTGCTAAGCTTTCAAAGAGAGAAGAAGACCAACATTGAACCGGGACACCGTAAAGCGAGATTGCACAGTATTCCATTGGAAATCCATCGATCAAAACATCAAACTCTAAATGGTCGAACCAAAATGATATCTCTTCTAATTTGGAATCCAAAAATTCCTTCTTAGTTTTCTCTGACATAAAAGTTACGATGCAAGAATTGTGTGCCCAGCCCCAACTACCAATCTTGACGAGAATCCCGTCGTTGGCAAGAGCTTTTTGGACGAAACCCAGTTCAAATCCTTTTCGAAGGATCCCCATAATGGATTTTTTCAGCCAAGCCGAATCATCAATAGGAATGAAAATGTCCATTTGATTACTGCCTACTTTTTCCTTAGTCGACTGGGCATTCAAGTTAGCCTGGGGGTTCTTTTGGGCGCGAAGAATATCCTGATCATTCAGAAGAACATCTCTGTAAGACCTATCTTTGTTGTATGCCTCCTTAGAGAGACCAGGTTTTTTGTTTGGTATTTGCTGAGCAGTGTTGCGATATCGGGGTATGTGAACAGGTTTCGAAAAGGTAGGGGCTTGAGAACGGGGGTTATGAAATTTGGCTTTGGTTACAAGCACTCGCCGGCCATCTATCAAGGAGCTGTTCATTTTGTGAATTGCCTTATTAAGATCTGCCTCGCTGAAGAACGACACAAAAGCAAATGTACAATACTTGTAATTTGGTTTGTTGTTCTGTGAAGGGATGAAGACCCTTCGGACCTTTCCGAATTGGCTGAAGATTTCCCAAAGAGCACCTCTAGAGACTCTTTTGCTCAGGTTGTCGATGAACGCTGTCCAAACTCTGCTATCAGCAGCCGCCGAAGGAGGGTAGTACGATTTCTTACCTGAATGAATTGAGGTGAAAGGAGCATCTGAAGAAGCCGCCGCCTTAGATCCTGGAGAGACCGCCACCTTTGCTCCCGAAGAAGACGCCATGTAAAGTCATTTTTTTAAATAACATTAGATATATGTCATTTACGTAAATAACTATTTAAAATGATTTTTTATATAATAATGCCGTTTTTTCATGCACATTACCTTTAAAATGGCTTAATTACGTGAAAGATTTGTGTATTATTTTAAAATTTTATATTTCTACTTTAATTTTACGATATTGGATTCTTATGTTATTTTTAATTTGTAAATTTTGACTTTTTTAATAGTTTTTATTTAATTTTGATGTTAATTGTTGGTCTAGTAATAATAAAAATTTAAATAACTTTTTAGTCTTTTATTTTTATAGTTTTTATAATTTGACCCTTAAAAGATTGTATTGTTCAATTAATGATTTTTTATTTAAGCTAATATATTAAATTTCCCCCTTTAGTTGTACCCGAAAATGAAACGAGTTTGAATCATTGATTAAATGAACCTTTATATGAGAAATCACGATCAAATGAGACCTTATTTGAAAAATTAATGATCAATGATATGAGTCTTTTATTTGAATAAACCGTGATCAAATTTTTGTCGATGTTAATTAGAGGGACCTATTTAATGCAGAATTCTTTTTTAAGGACTAAGAGTTAAATTGATTGGAACGGTTAACGTATGGGGAGTAAATAGCTATTATACCTTTTTTTATAATTGTCGGATAACTCTGGTAATTTGAATAGAATTTAGGAGATGAATCATGGTTTTCAAAATAAAAATAGTACAAGGCTCGGTATATCAAAAACTAAATTATAATGACTACATTTGAAATTAATATAAAAACTAGTGACAAATTCAAACCGCCATTAAATTCCAAAGAAAATAACCTCTCTTGATTGCAGCCTTATGCTTTGGCAGGACTTGCTTCATTTAATTTCATAAAGCTAAGGTAAGGGGTGTCTCTATCTATCTTTGCATCGAGAGGTCTGATTTCTGCCACAATTTCTCCTTTGTGCCAAGTGCATGAGATTTTAAGAAAGATCGACTAAAAAAAGGTTAAAAAGAAGTAATATACAAATTTTAATATTTTTATAAAAATTTGTGTATCTATTTTTGTGTATAAATACAAATTTTTATAATTTTGTAATACAAATCCTTACTATTTAAATTCTTTTTTTAAAAAATTGTAAGGATTTATGTATATACCAAATTATTTACAAAATTTAAGAATTTGTGTTTATACAGAAAAATCGATACACAAATTTTTATAATTTTTGTAATAATTTATGTACCGCTTCTTTTTAACCTACCTTCTTTTAGAATTTCTCGCTAAGTGCTAATCTCATGAATTAGAAAAATTGTTAGATAAATCTGTCACCATGTTATATGTAATGCTAGTAAATAATATTCATTATCTTTTAAGGTAAATTTTCATTTCTTTCTTCTATAATAGTTATTTGAAAGTTTTTAAAATTGATAAATTTTATTGGTTAAGACTATAAATAACGTGGATCGTGGTAAGCTAATTTCATCTAATAGTTTCTCTTGAAGTTGTGTTTATAAAATTTAGTGCTAAAAGTTAGTGTCCCCAACCAAGAGATGTGGTGACCGTGCCATTTTCGAACATTTTCGGGGTCAGACAACCATTGTATTACTAGATTGTTATTAAAAAGTCTGTGAAATTGTGAAGGTAGAAGGTGAGGCCCTGAGCGGTCATGCTGCTCTTTTTTACCAGACGTCATTGTGTAATGTGATGGTTGCTCGCCTTATCTCTTAATTATAAAATCAAAATTTTAATTTCTACTCATGAAAATATAGTACATTTAGTGACCAGATATTTATTTTTATTGGTGAATATATAACTTTGACTCAAATATAAAAAGAAGTGAGTGTCCCCGATGCTTGCTAGGTTTTTGGAGTGTTTCGCCATTGCTGGCTGGCTTTATAGGTTTCTTCGTCTTTATCGTATCATATCTTATCTCTGACTCTATCCATCCATTTGCATGCTTTCTTCCATCGCTTCAAGATTCATTCATGTCTTCCTCATACAAGTCATTTCGTTATGGGGAAACATAAGTTGCTATGAGTAGAAAACATGTGGTTTTGTGTGCCCTATTTATATTTTTCTAATTAAAAATTTAAATTTAGAGTTTAAGTTTAAGGTTGGAGTTTTAGACTAAAGTTTATGAAATTTTAAGTAAGGTATGTTTTTGGGTTTAAGGTTTATGATTTAAAATTAGAGTCTTGACTAAAAATTTAATTTTTAGTGTTAAGACATAAAAAAGTCATCGAAAAGAGTCAAATTTTTGTGTAGTTGCTATCTGCTTAGTTTTTTTTTTTGGATTAAATAAGGAGGTTTTACATTCATATAGCAGGATTCGAACCCATACAAGATGGAGCAATATGAGCATCCTTAGTTAACCACGGTAAGTATGTTTTTGAATGATTTAAAAGTGATTACAAGATAATATATGTTCATGTATATTCTTAACCTTGTGGCAATGCATACACACCTTGCATACAAAGTGATATGAACCCAGATCTCCTAAGATAAATATCATATGGTTTTCCACTAAGACCACTTGTTGTGTTCAACATCTGTCCAAAATTTTAAAATCACTAACGGGTTTTAAATTTCATACACTATAAACCTTCAACCCAAGTTTAATTTTAAATTTAGATAAATTTACACATACATACATATTAAATTGTATATCTAGATAAGGGGCAAATTCCCTACTTGACCCTCTAGATTTACCCTTCGTTGTATGGTGTAAAAGTATTAATGTATAAGTCGCTATATCATATAGCACAATACATTTCGTTGCTATATTGGTAAAATGATAAAAAGATGCCTGCAATATTGCATGTTTTGTCATTTGACACCTTATTTTTTTAGCAAATAATCCCTTAATATTTTAATTTAGTCTAAATATATCATTGTTGGATGGAAACTGCTAGTCAACTGCTGATGTTGACTGGACATGTCACATGTTAAGATCTGTTAATGTGTCAACATCATATTCACCCCGTGTTAACATCATATTTGCCACGTGACACCATCCGATTCAGCCACGTGTTAGCATGATAGTTAGCCACATGTCACCATTAAGAATGGTATAAAAAATTTAAAAAAATTGTCGTGTCATATGTCACGTCAGCAAATCTTAACGTGTAGCAAGTCTAGTCAGAATCAGCCGTTGACTGGTAATTTTTATCCAACTTGAGCATATTTGGACCAAATTGAAACGTTAGAAGTTGTTTGCTAAAAAAAAAAAAGAATAAGAGAGTCAAATAACAAAATATACAAATAATTTTTAAATGTCAGGGTAGTTGAAAATCTATTGATTTTATGATGTGGAGTTAGTTGAAAAAGTAATCGCGCAACTCTTAAAATTTTATAATTTATCAAATTTTATTGACAATATTTTTTTAATCTTTTGTTTTTCTTTATTCTCAACCCCGTCCTCGTGCATATATAATTGTTTGTACTAAAGATGGTATGGATTTGAATTGATAGTTTACTATAACTGCTACACAGATATGAGATATGAAGCGGGAAAGCTATTCATAATTGTAGGCCCCGAACACTGAGGTGCAGGGTTATCTTATTCTCTACGATAGGTTAATCAGCGAATTAGAGGGGATGGACTTGGAGATTGAATCGGGATGTGGTTAGGACCATTCCGACTGTCGTTTTCCGAGATGAAAAACTAGTTAGCGTCTCAAAACGTCGGTATTTGTGTTTTGTTTGCTTGCATTTCGTGCACGTTTGGTTTTGTGTTTGGGGTCAAAAAATTAATTAAACAGAAAATATAGTTTTTGGACCCCAAACGTGATTTTAGGAAAAATAAGGTAAAAGTTTTTACACTATATTTTTACACAATCGTAATTTTTAAGGAAAAGCTCTCAAACATAAATCACGTTACTTTAAAATGAATTATACACAAAACCAATTCTATAGAATCACGATGATCCAAAATTAATTCTACCACCGTAAAATTAAACACACACTTCATCCTACTGGGTTAAGACGGGAAATTAAACTTAATGAATAACGGGTTATGTTGAAAGAACCGACGCATAATTTTATGTTTTAATAGTAAATTTTTAATTTATTATTTTGTAATAAGTTGAAAACAGAACCATATGATGCTGAGCTTTGAAATTGAAAAATGAGAACCCATACACTGATCCAAAGATGAGCAGCACATCTCTTTCGAGCAAGAAGCATCTGAATAAATAAACCACTGATATTTCTTAAAATTCTTTTTATTTATATTTTATTAATTGCCCCCTGAAATGAATAGTAATAATAAAAAAAATAGATAATAATAATAATGACGCCAAAATTAGATGTGAACAGTGAGTTACAATCATGGTAGGGGGAGCTTCCCATAGCAATCAATATTCTGTATTCTGGAATCGAGGCCAGGTTCTCAACTGTCGCCTTCAACAGGCATTATTATATATAATATTGTCTGCTTTATAGCAGGTTGCTTTCTGCACTTTCTCTACCAATCACAGTACTTATAATTATATGGCTAAACACATTAATTAGCAATTACGTATACATTTATTTATGTATTTATGCATTAATTTAGAAGAGTTTGGAATTACCATAAGTTAAAAGAGACGCGAAATTTAGTAAGGTTACAGATTTTAATTTTAACGTTGTAAATAAAAAAAGTTAAATTAAAAAATAATTACAGAATAAAGACGAAGGAAGGCAGGAAACAAAATAAGTCTCGACATCAACTCATTCATTCGTCCAGAGTTTTCCAACCAGCTTATACATATTTTTTTAGTAAATTAACAAAAGATGTCTCAATATTTGTATATTTTGTTATTTGACCTCCTATTTTTTTAGTAAACTATCATCTTACGTTTTAATTTTGGTCCAAATATGACCTTGATAAATAAAAATTGCCAGTCAACTAGTGGTCAATAGCTGATTCTGACTAGATTTGCCACGCGTTAATGTTGAAAATTGGCTTGAAAGGTTTCAACAAAGGCTGCACCGAAAAGTGGGTGAAAGGTAGGCAGCAGCAAAGGTTGAAAAAGACCAATGGGGAAATTACTTTTTTGGTCCCTAACGTTTAGGCTATTTACAAGTTTAGTCCTTAAAGTTCAACTATAAATAGGCCTAGCATTTGTCATTTGAAATCATCCCAACATCCATCTCTCCCATTTGTTTCTCTTCTCTCATATTTGGGAATTCTTAGGAATTCCATTTGTTTGTACCATTTTGGTATTAGTGAAGTTATCATCCGGTGGTGGTGCCCGAGGAGTATACGACATTTTCGTCGAACCTCGTAAATTTGGTGTGTTCTCTCCATTATTTATTTCGCTTGCTTATTATTGGGTTTTTCCATTGGGTTTCAATATTCAATAGTTGACGGGTTTGTCCGCTGTGCAAATTTCGGTAGTTTCGATCTCGACATTTCAGCTCAGATTTGAAGCTACGTTCGTGTGGGAAATAACCCGGTTTCCCCAACAATTGGCATCAGAGCTTCGGTGAAGGCCATCCCGGTTGCTCGATTAGAAGTGTGGTGTTGTGACAGTGCATGTCTAGGAAAGTTCTGGCTAGGAAAGACTGGGTATTTAAGCGATCCGTGTGATCCACCTCTCTTTCCTGGGAACTTACCTGGTGCAGTGTTTCAATATCCAGTTCGTGTTGTTGAATATTATTCGTTGCCATGGCAAAAGACGGATCAGATAGGGCATCAAGCTCTTCCTCTATACTGGTGAGGAGGATAATGTCAAATGCAAACTTCTCGGTAGAGTTGTTCGATGGATCCGGTCACTTCGGCATGTGGCAAGGCGAGGTGCTAGACTCTTTATTTCAACAAGGTCTAGACATTGCCATTGAGGAAGAAAAAACCCGTAGATATGGAGGAGAAAAGCCAAAAGCCAAAAATGAGAGGGAGATCAAAGTCAAAGTCCAGACTTGGGAGAGATAGTATGAATGTTGGGACACGCTGGTGAGAAATCCTTGCAAATTTTGGCAAAGCAAGGATTGTTGAAAGGTGCAAAGGCTTGCAAGTTAAATTTTTGTGAGCATTGTGTTCTGGGAAAGCAGAAGAGAGTGAAATTCGGCACCGCTATCCATAATACGAAAGGTATTTTGGATTATGTTCACTCAGATGTGTGGGGTCCTTCCAAAACAACGTCACTGGGAGGAAAACACTATTTTGTAACTTTTGTTGATGACTTTTCCAGAAGAGTTTGGGTGTATACAATGAAGTTTAAAGATGAAGTGCTCAAAGTTTTCCTGAAGTGGAAAAATATGATCGAGAACCAGACTGGCAAGAAGATCAAACGGCTTAGGACGGACAATGAAGGGGAATATAGAAGTGATCCGCTCTTTGACGTTTGCCAGGAGCATGGTATTGTTCGACACTTCACTGTTAGACATACACCACAGCAGAATGGGGTGGCAGAGCGTATGAATCGAACACTACTTGAGAAAGTTCGATGTATGTTGTCCAATGCTGGGTTGGGCAAACCATTTTGGGCTGAGGCTGTGACATATGCTGGCCATCTCATCAATCGTCTACCGTCATCGGCGATTGGAGGAAAAACACCGTTGGAGGTATGGTCTGGAGTACCCGCTACAGATTATGATTCCTTACATGTATTTGGATCCACTGCGTATTATCATGTGAAGGAGTCAAAACTTGATCCTAGAGCAAAGAAGGCTATCTTCATGGGAATCACTCATGGAGTGAAGGGATTTCGACTTTGGTGCTTAGACACAAAGAAGATAATTTGTAGCAGAGATGTTACCTTTGATGAATCTGTCATGTTGAAGAAGGTAACAAATGGAGCTGTTCAGACAAGTAGTACTCCACAACAGGTGGAGTATACTCCAAACCAGGTGGAGTTTCAAGAGACGGTGATTAGCCCAGCAATTGATGTTACTGATTCTCCAACTCCAATGGAGGAATCAGAAGATGAAGAGGTTCAAACCCAAGAACCATTGGAGACACCAGAACCACTTGCAGTTACAAGGCCAAGGAGAGAAATTCGTAGACCTGCTCGATTTACAGATACAGTGGCCTATGCCCTTCCAGTTGTTGATGATGATATCCCTGTCACTTATCAAGAAGCAATGCAAAGCTTAGAAAGTGACAAGTGGAAAAGTGCCATGGATGAAGAAATGCAATCTCTCCAGAAGAACAACACCTGGGATTTGGCATATTTACCAGAAGGTAAAAGGGCAATTGGATGCAAGTGGGTGTTTGCAAAGAAAGACGAATCTCCCAGCAAGAAAGATGTTCGCTACAAGGCAAGGTTGGTAGCTAAAGGCTACGCTCAGAAGGAGGGAATCGACTACAACGAAGTATTTTCCCCTGTTGTGAAGCATTCCTCCATTAGAACATTGTTGGCCTTGGTAGCACAGTTGAATTTGGAGCTAGCTCAACTCGATGTAAAGACGGCTTTCTTGCACGGTGATTTGGAAGAGGAGATCTATATGACTCAGCCAGAAGGATATGTAGATGCTGGTGGTAAGAAATGGGTTTGTAAGCTGAACAAATCGCTATATGAATTGAAGCAATCTCCGAGGCAGTGGTACAAGCGATTTGATAGCTTTATGAGGAGGCAGAAGTACACAAGAAGCAAATACGACCATTGCGTGTATTTGCGAAAGCTACAAGATGGATCTTTCATTTATCTTCTATTGTATGTTGATGATATGCTGATCGCTTCAAAGAGTCAACAAGAGATAGACAAATTGAAGGCTCAGTTGAATCAAGAGTTTGAGATGAAAGATCTAGGTGAGGCCAAGAAGATTCTCGGCATGGAGATAAGTAGAGACAGACGGAGAGGCAAGCTTTGTTTGACTCAGAAGCAATATCTGAAAAAGGTATTACAATGTTTTGACATGAATGAAAGCACAAAACATGTAAGTACCCCACTTGCTTCTCATTTGAAACTCAGTTCTCAAATTATCTCCTAAAACTGATGAAGAGCGAGAATATATGGCAAAAGTTCCATATGCTAATGCAGTAGGGAGCTTGATGTATGCGATGGTGTGTACGCGGCCTGACATTTCACAAGCAGTTGGAGTTGTGAGCAGGTATATGCATGATCCTGAAAAAGGACATTGGCAAGCTGTGAAATGGATTTTACGGTATCTCCAACAAACCGTAGATGTTGGTTTAGTGTTTGAGCAAGATGAAACACTTGGTCAGTTTGTGGTTGGATATGTTGATTCCGACTATGCTGGTGATTTGGATAAGCGTCGGTCTACTACTGGGTATTTGTTTACTCTAGCAAAAGCCCCAGTGAGTTGGAGGTCTACTTTACAGTCAACGGTGGCTTTGTCAACTACAGAGGCAGAGTACATGGCAGTTGCAGAGGCTGTTAAGGAGGCGATTTGGCTTAACGGATTGTTGGAAGACTTGGGAGTTGTTCAAAGTCACATTAGTCTCTATTGTGACAGTCAAAGTGCTATTCATTTAGCGAAAAATCAAGTCTACCATTCAAGAACCAAGCACATCGACGTGAGGTATCACTTTGTGCGGGAGATCTTTGAAGAAGGAAATGTTCTGCTTCAGAAGATTGTGACGGCAGAAAATCCCACAGATATGTTGACCAAGGTGGTAACATCAATCAAGTTCAATTATTGTTTGAACTTGATTAACATCTTGCAAGTTTGAGCACCTTTGGGTGTATGACGCTCGTGGGCGCATTTGGAGGCACTACAAAAGATAACGTTTGGAGAGAAGAAATTTTGAAAAGCTTGGTGAAATTTCAAGCCAAGGTGGAGATTTGTTGAAAATTGGCTTGAAAGGTTTCAACAAAGGCTGCACCGAAAAGTGGGTGAAAGGTAGGCAGCAGCAAAGGTTGAAAAAGACCAATGGGGAAATTACTTTTTTGGTCCCTAAAGTTTAGGCTATTTACAAGTTTAGTCCTTAAAGTTCAACTATAAATAGGCCTAGCATTTGTCATTTGAAATCATCCCAACATCCATCTCTCCCATTTGTTTCTCTTCTCTCATATTTGGGAATTCTTAGGAATTCCATTTGTTTGTACCATTTTGGTATTAGTGAAGTTATCATCCGGTGGTGGTGCCCGAGGAGTAGACGACATTTTCGTCGAACCTCGTAAATTTGGTGTGTTCTCTCCATTATTTATTTCGCTTGCTTATTATTGGGTTTTTCCATTGGGTTTCAATATTCAATAGTTGACGGGTTTGTCCGCTGTGCAAATTTCGGTAGTTTCGATCTCGACATTTCAGCTCAGATTTGAAGCTACGTTCGTGTGGGAAATAACCCGGTTTCCCCAACAGTTAAGGCCTATTGACCTGGCTGCCACGTCAGATTTAAAAAAATTGTTTTGTTATACCCTTCTTTATGGTGACACATGGTTGAGCATCATGCTGATACGTGGTCGAAAATGATGGTAACACGTGGCGAATATAATGTTGACACATGGCGAATATGATGCTGACACAGTAACAGATCTTAACGCGTGACAAGTCCAGTCAGAATCAGCCGTTGACCGTCAGTTGACTGACAGTTTCTATCCAACATAAATATATTTGGACAAAATTAAAATATTAGAAGTTATTTACTCCAAAATAAAATATAGAGTCAAATGACAAAACATGCAAACGTTAAGAACATCTTTTGTAATTTTATTTTTTTTACTTTAATTACTACCCTTTAATAATATAATGGGTATGGGCATGGGCATGTTCCTTTTCCATTCCTTTTAATTGAATTGGCTTTCGTTTTCATGGCTTCCACGCGTCATCTTTTGCATCTTATGCCGACACCAAAATATGCAAATCTCCTAATTTCATTAGCTTAGCTTCGTTTGCCTATGTTAAATACCATCACCACGTGTTGATCTCATGTGGGATACTGGAAACTTCTGGGGGTGATTGATGTGAGTTGTTGTGGGAGAACAAGTACAAGTGGTACGGGCCGCCCTCGATAGGAACTTGAAGCCAATTGTATCGATACAATGTTAATGCTGAAGATCGATACATCGTTGTCAAATAACTCATAAAACGGTGGCTTAATTAATTGTTATTTAATAGTCCTTGACCTGGTAGGTTCATGGATATATAGATACTTTGATTCCACAAGTCCTTCAAGAGAGGACAGCCGGAATTATACCAACTCTATCTTGCCTAGCTAGCGTACTTTATTTTTTATAGTTTTGTTTGTTTGTTTCAATTGATTTAAAGGGCTTCAAGATATGTTTTGATGAATTATGGCAGTCGGTAAATGTTTTAGGACATGAATAAATTACAATAAAGTTTTTGATTCAATTTGTGTATAAGGTGGAGAGATCGAAATTATCAAAAAAAATCAATCTTGTTTCGATTTTTTTAAATAATGATAATTTAGGGTTGAGAGATGAGAATGATAAATTTGATGTAAAAAAATAAGGTTAAAAAAGGTCAAGAGTATTATCGAACTCGTTAAATGTTTTTAAAAAAAATCTTATTTTATTTATACCTAGAGAGGGAAGGGAAAAATCTAGGTGAAGACAACGTTCTTGAGAAGTTTTGAACCAGAGACCTAAAAAGAAGGGAGTAGAACATGTGAACCAGAGACCTAAAGGGAAGGGAGTAGAGCAGGTGCTCTGACCACCAAACCGTCATCGCATGCTCTGAACTTGTTAGAATTTGAGTTTTTTAAGCATATATGTTTTCATATTTTTATTTTGATTCGACTATTAAACTATTGGTATTTCTAATATGACACTTTACATATCACTCATTAATTGACTAGAAAAACCCTTTAATTTTTAGCACCATTAAATGGGGAGCCAAAAGTAATTATGAAATGAAATTTTAAGAGTTACTTTTGGCAAAAAAAAAAAAAAAAGAGTTCAAGAGAATTCAGTATAGTCCATGGTCAATTTGCTGGCTAGGTCTGAAAATATTAAAAATATTGTATTATTTCTAATTTTTCTTTTTTAAATAGATGAAATTATATTCATCTAAGGTATCATCCAAAAATAAACACGTATAAACATAATAATTTATGCAGTCTTATATACTTTTTCTGCCAAACATAATAATTCATCCCACACCATATTAGTCTGAATATCGTGGTCAGTAAATTTTTCTCTTTACCATGCTGCTGCACCCAATCTAATATTTCCATCTAAAGTATCTTCATTGTTACTTTTTAAAAATATTTTCAAAATTTTTAATTAGATAGATATTTTTAGTATTTTTATTTTTAATAAAATAAGAAAATAAAAACAAAAACAAAATCCAATACTATATGTTATGAAACCAAATAGAGTCATTTCTAGGTATATTCCTATCATAGCTGCAAGTTGACTCGTTTGACTATACTACTCAAATCAATCATAATGTTTTTCGGTTTAGATCTCAACTCTAACTTTTTCTTCCGTGAAAATTAAGATTATCTAGTTAATATAAAATTTTAAAAATAAATCTATAAAAACACTAAAAAATACTATAAAAAGCGTGTTGAATTTAACTTGATTGGTATTAGATCATAAAATCTGTTTTTTTAATGTCCTTATTTAAGATTAGTGGTTAGGGTTTATAATTTAAGATATATAAATTAATCTGTTATCGTTGGACATAAAAAACAATTTTTTTTTTGTTTTTGATATTATCATTTATCGATGTTATAATACACAAGAAAACACATGTGAGATTGAATATATTTTATATAATTAATCTTTCGATTTATAGAATAAAGTATTCTAAAAAATCTATAAGATGAGACCTATTTGGATGACTTCCTCCATTTGTAAAGTCATAGGAGACATGGAGGAGGAACTTGATTGCCTAAATCTCTGACTTATGTCTCCGCCTTTTACTTTATAATGTCTTTGTCTGCATGGCATAGCATACCGATAGGTGCAATTCAGTTTCTTCACTTTCCTCCGCACTCTTTTCTAATTTTACCAGTCACTTTTGCTGTAGTTTTCACCATTAATGACAAAATTTACTCTTCCATATCTATCTTATCTATATATATGATTGTGCGTTTCATCATTCCAGTTGCCATTATTTCTTCTCTTTTTCTTTGCAATCCCACAACCATGGCAGATCCTTGTTCCAATCTCTTCACCGGAGGAGGCTTCAACTTCGTACCTCTAAATCCACACTACAGTTCTTGTTTCAGTACTAACAGATCTTCCAACATCGAAGCTCAAAGCTCACCTCCTCGCAAACAAGCTCTTCCTCTCATTAATTATCTGAGTAGTACTGAGAGTACTGAACCTTCAAGCAGTTCCATGGAAGGTGATAAGAGCTTGCTGTTTTCCAACGCTGGTGCGGCCGATGATGAAGCTGAAACTGTAACACTAAACATAGGGCTACCAAGCCCTATCTCCGATCTGAGGGCTGCCGGGGACAGATTTGGAGGGAATGGCGCCGGTGCAGTTTCTGGGGTTTCATTAAGCAAGGGACAGTACTGGATTCCTACCCCTACTCAGATTCTCGTTGGTCCTACACAGTTCTCATGTCATGTCTGCTGCAAAACCTTTAATAGGTACAACAACCTGCAGGTATGCCGCATTTGCATGGGACATGATCCGCTAAAATTCCCTTTATTTCATCGTTCTTTCATTTCCATTCATTTGCCTTATCTACAACATGTGTGACCAGGAAAGACTCAGCTCAACTCGGTAGGTTTAGGTCATTAGGGTAGTCATATTCCAGAAAAATGTTACTGTTTACTTATTGGGAGTTTGGGACTTTGAAGAGGGTGAAGATTAATATAGGTTAATTGCAAGAGTGAAGTGATTTTTCAAGCAGGGTTTCAGACTTCAGGTGGTCTTTAATCTGAACGCTCTACTGATATATATATATATATATGGATAAATATTCTATACACAGGCGGTGGAAATTTTCAGTTTCCACAAGCGCCTTAGTTTTAGGGTATAAGGAGTTAGTTTAGGGTATAAAATTTAGATGTTTAGGTGTAGGAGGTTAAAATTTAGGGATAATTGTTTCAAGGTTTAGGTTATAATTTAGTGTTTATAAGGTAAAACTTAAATCCTCCCCATATTACCCTAAAAACTAAACTCTAACCTATAAACCCTAAATTATAACCTTAAACCTTAAATTGAAACAATTATCCTTAAATTTTAAACCCCTATACCTAAACGCTTAAACTATATACCCTAAACTAACTCACTATACCCTAAAACTAAAACGCTTGTGGAAACATTCAGTTTTCACTGACAGTGTATATGATATTAATCCTATATATATATGATGAGAGATTCTTGTGGTTTTTCTTTATTTTGCAATTACAATGAAGCAATTTGATTTTTTTTTTTTTTTTTTTGCAAATTTGGAGGAGCTCTTAAGTAAGTCATGAACATTGAACACCTTCCGATTTATGAAATGTGCAGATGCATATGTGGGGGCATGGATCACAGTACAGAAAGGGACCAGAGTCCCTAAGAGGAAGCCAGCCAACAGCCATGCTAAGGCTCCCATGTTACTGCTGCGAACCGGGGTGCAAGCACAGCATCGATCACCCGAGAGCAAGGCCTCTCAAGGATTTCCGAACCCTCCAAACGCACTACAAGCGTAAACACGGCGTCAAGCCCTTCGCCTGCAGGAAATGCGACAAGGCATTCGCGGTGAAAGGAGACTGGAGAACACACGAGAAGAACTGCGGTAAGATTTGGTATTGCATCTGTGGGTCTGATTTCAAGCACAAGAGGTCTTTGAAAGACCATATCAAGGCCTTTGGCCCCGCTCATGCTGCACTTGGCATCCATTCTTTAGATGAAGATGATGAACCGGGGTCTGAATTTGACTCGTCATTCTAGCTATTTCTACCTTCACTTCATTTTATTGTTAGATTAAATGGCTTTTGCTTGTTTATGTATATACTAATATACATGCAGTGTGTGTTTACATGTTTGAAGAAAGAGATACGAGTATAGACACATATGTACTTATATATTCATTAAGTTTCTTCTTTAAACCGAGTAAAAATCTCCTGCTCCCTAACCATGCCTCTTTATATGTTTTATACTAAAAAATACTTAAAAATTAAATTTTAAGCCCTAACTCTAATTTTCATATCCTAAATTTTAAACCCTAAAAAAGTTACACCCTACCCCTAATTCCCTACATCCTAACCCTAATCACCAACCTTAAACCCTAAACCTTAAACCCGCTATTTTAAAATAGAGACACTAATAAAGACATAATTAAGAGGTAAACGATTTCCATCCCTTTAATCTGGTAGTATAGTCTCTAACTCTCTATACTTAATATGCACTTCTCAGGGGGGAATTCCAATCAAATTTTCTTCTCATACGTGTGATTGAAAGGAGAGCAATTTACGTGTATTCATCTATGTTTTATCGGATACTTATGTTTTTAATATTCGAATTTAAATAATATTTTAGTTATTCTATTAAAAAAACAATAATTTAATTGTTTTATTTGTAACACGGATGTGGTTAATAAAATATGAGAAATCCTCTCCTTATTTTTCTAAAAAAATATTAGATAGACTCGGTTCATTTCTTATTCATACTCCAAGTTAATATTGACAAATCTTCTCTCCCATTTTGAAAAAAAATATTAGATGAACTCGGCTTATCTCGTTATTCGTATTCCAAGTTAATATTAACAAGTTCGCTCCCCCATAAAATGTAAAAGTGCTTACTTTGAACAACTGGTATAGGTGTTCTGACTTGATTTTTGTTGGAAGTGTTGGTGGGCACTCGATATAATTTTATAACTCACACTTTTATATTAATACAATTCAATATACAAGTGCAAGTATTTTTGACACAACACTAGCTACGGCTAGTTTACAAACATTGTTTCATATATTGACACAAAATTGTTACTGATCATGAAGATGTGCTTAATTATTTTAGTATTTTTAAAATTGAGGTTAGATATTTAGTTTACAATTTAAAATTTAGGGGTTTATGTTTTAATAATTTAAATATTGCTTAAGTTTAAGGTTTAGGTTTAGTGGTTTCGCATGTGCATCTTTAAACTAATCATTTAAAAATACAAAAAAAATTAAAAATAATAGAATTATTATTATAAAAAATTAATATCCAGACTTAAAAGATCTAAATGTTGATAAAACTGGCCTAAAACTTAATATATTATGCTTAAGTCTAATCACGATTAAGCAAGTGATGTCTTCTCCAAACACGCTTAAGAGGAGGCTCAATCAGTATTAAATACCTATGGTAACGAAGATGGGGTGAACTATTGGACGTAAAAAGGCCTGCCATATAGAGATAAGCATAGAGATGATGATCGGTTGATGATTCTCCCAAAGATTGAGAACTCGACAAGAATCTAAGATCGGGATGTTCCTTCTCTCTAAATTTTAAATTCTCGACCCAACACTTGGCTGAAAAATCAAACTTCATAACTTTTTTACGCCTCCGTGGCCGACATTGGAACCTAGGAGTGGCTACTAATTCGCCAAACAAATGACTTTCGAGTTCGACCGAGTCTGGCCACCGTTTCACAAGTAATTCCCATTCTTGTCTACCAAGATGGAATACACCTAGAGCACCACCAGAAAAAACACAATAAAAACATCCACCTATATAAGTTGCACTTAACGGAAACCTTTCCCAGTCAATTGGATGAGTTTGTACGAAGTTATATGTCTTCCAATTCTTGTCTCCTGGCCGACAAGTGCTAATACTGGTTGTGCATGTATGTGTGTGAATAGTGAAAACAAGACACTCTGAATTCTTCGAACTCAAGTAAAAAGTGCTCTTCAAATTCATGGACAAGATACAGAGACCTACGTCTAACACCGGCAACTCGATAACCTCATCGGTGAAGGGGGAGTACAATAAAAAGAAGAACCTCCGACACATGAAAGGCGGGGCTTTTTGTAAAAGCACCCAACCATATCTAGTAGTTTCGCATTGATATTCACAAAAAATATCCGGAGCTTCCACCGCAATATCTTTGTCGATGTAGATCACTTTGCCCAACGAGGTGTCCCTAAGCTTACGTTCGCCGATCAATCCCTTACTAGGGTGTAGTCGCAGCCATCGGTATGTCATGAGCCACGCAGCTCTATCAATGGTTGGAATGAACTCGAGGGTTACCTGCTGCCAATTCTTGCAAACTGCTCGTATTCGGATTCGATCCGACCAATAAAGTTTTCCCGCTATGTGTCCGATGATATCTTCGGGAAGCTTAGACCAATCTCGTTCTTCCTTGTTGTTTTGTAAAACTATAATTGCATCTTCTTTTTGTCCCCCATCAGCCTTATTCGCCATGACCACGTTATATGCTCTGGAATATACAGATTGCGTTTCACATATATAAAGTTGGAGTTGCTTAGAATTAGAATTAAGAAAAAGGGTTGAAATTGAGAAGTCTGATATCAAATTATATAGTTTAAAAAATCATTAAATCTAATGAATACATGATAAACGGCTTTTTTTTATTTAAATTTTAAAGTTTATCCGTTAATTATATAGTTTAAAAATCATGAAATCTAATGAATACATGATAAACGGCTTTTTTTTTTAATTTTTATTTAAATTTTAAAGTTTATCCGTTAATTATATAGTTTAAAAAATCATAAAATCTAATGAATACATGATAAACGGCCTTTTTTTAATTTATTTAATTTTTAAGGTTTATCCTTAATTATATAATTTAAAAATTCATGAAATCTAATGAATACATGATAAACGGCCTTTTTTAAAATTTATTTAATTTTTAAGGTTTATCCTTAATTATATAGTTTAAAAATTCATGAAATCTAATGAATACATGATAAACGGCCTTTTTCAATTTATTTAATTTTTAAGGTTTATCATTTATTATAGTTTAAAAAATCCTGAAATCCAATGAATACATGATAAACGATATTTTTTTAACTTCATTTAATTTTTAAGATTTATTCGTCAAAATCAAAACTCATTTTGTGAAATCCCATCTTAAAATCCCACATTTTCTGAAACAGTTGCTCTTTTTACGAATACTTCCAAACACATACTATTAGTATCATTTTAATAATAAAGATTTAGATAATTACTATAAATAATCTAGAAAGAGAAGTTGATGAATATTAACACTTGTAATTTAAAATTTTATCTGATATTTTCTCCAACCGTGGAGATGAATGATACGGGTGTTTTTCATTTTAAATACATTTTCAGAATCTTTTACATGTTATGCGATTGAAGCTTAATTTGAAACAAAAAAAAATTTTTGTTCCTTTTCAGTGCTCTTTTTCATGTCTCAACACTAAAAACAATTAATTCAAAATATTAAATTCTATAATATAAACCCTAAACTCTAAAAATACATACCGGCAATAATTTCCTAAATTCTAGGATAGAAAAGGGCACCGAAAATAGTTGAAGATTTCTATTCCTTAATTTGTGTTGATTGCTCAATGTTCAATTCTTGTTATTTGGCCAACATTGTTTACACTTTGCTTGCTTGCTGCTTGAGGGTTTAGCCGAGCTAGACCCTCGCATATATTAGTGTATGGGTTTAAAGTTTGTTTCACATGCAAATTACATAAAATCATTATAAATCTGCCAAGAAAACAAACAATATTTTCTCAGCCTATATATATAGGATAGCATTGGAATTGAAAACTACATGCTATTATTAGAATTTCAACATGTACCCTTCGTGCACCTACAACGTTATACCTAAATAAATCATATACAATTATCACCCATTAGTTTCAAAATGATGGTTCAACGTCATCAGGGAGTGAAAAATAAACAATACATACCCTACATAAGATATAAGAAAAGAAAATCCAAAATTTACTTGTAAAATCAATATAACTTCAAAAATACCAGGTATTACTGGATAATATTCCATTCCTTTTATCTTTGTGCGAACAGTCGGTCATTGTGGTCTCCTCTTCAGCCAGACGCCCCAGCAGCGCGCTTAACATCTTCGCCTTGCTCGTCTCTAGCAAACTCTTCGATTAATTCCCGTTGTCTTGGGGTCAGATTCCTGTACATAAATCAAATGAGTGATTTGCTTTCAACTCCGAATATGCTCTAGACTCGAGTACATTAAAAACACGGATTGGATGATGGGACAACTTAAGATATACTTGGCACATAACACTTACTTTGGGATGCTGACATTGAAGTGTACATATTGGTCTCCAAGTGAGTATGAGCTCCTTGTTTTAATTCCTGTTAACAATCATACATAAATTGTATCAAGGAGAATGCAAATTAAAATCAACTACAATCAGATGGTGAAAACCATATTTACTTATAAATGAGACCCTTATGTTAATTATGAGGAAGGCATTTTCGGAAAATTAAGGTTAAGGTAAGATTACTAATTAAGTTAAAAGATCAATGATATATTTCTTTTTCTTTATCAACTTAAAAAATAAACCAAATATAGCTATTCTAATTCCCAGATTTCCACCCCCACCTTTATTCTTCAAAACCACCTTCTGTCCAGGTTGAGTACCAGCGCGGACCTGAAAATTGAAAGCAACATAGATTCAGCAAAATAAGCATGTCCTACCTATAACTACAAGAAATGATTAAAGGTTAGTTTCTATGCTTTAAATCAACCATACTCGAGATCCAACAAACCTTAAGCACAACATCACCAGTGAGTGTTGGGACCTGGATGGTTCCTCCCAAGATTGCCTGAAAACAAAAGGGAATTTTTCAAATCAAGTCAGCTAAATCAGAGGAAGGACAAGCCTCACCAAGAGGATATATACAAAAGGGATACCGAAGCAAACAACAGGAATAGGATATGATCCTAGATTTGATAAAGCCATTTTTCATGGCTTAAAAACCATTAAAAAAGAAAGGCACAATGATAACACCTAAAATAGTTGTCTGGAAATGTATGAACATCTAAATCAGAGAAACAATCCATGGAAGACAGGCAATTATGTAAACTGTTGTCAAATATAGGCATTGCTCAAGACCTTAACGTGTGAGCCACTTAATAGGTTGTTTGAAAAATATTAAAAAAACTCCAATTCTACCTGAGCAACACTCAAAACAGCATCTACATGAATATTAGCACCTTCTCTACGAAAAACTGGGTCTTGCCGGACCTGCAAATATAAGCATGATAAATGGTGACAATGATCTTTAAGAAATGAAAAATAAGAACGCTAGGCCATTGCCATCTAAATAAACTGTTAAAATATTTACAATTATTTCCTTTCCTTGAAAGTTATGAGAACTGTTAAAATATCATACAAGACCTAAACTGGTTACCTTTATTGTTACATAAAGATCCCCGGGATGGGTTTTATCAGGATCAGCTCCACCACTTCCATAAACCTTCAATGTTTCATTGTTATCCACTCCTGAAAACAGGACATAACCTTGAGTCAATCATATGATAAAAACAAAATTCTAGAAGATCATGCATTTTGATAATAGATGTGAAAGTACCTGGCATTATGTCCAATTTGACTGTTTTAGGTCCTTTCACTAATCTAGCTCCATTGCATGACTTGCAAAGCTTCTGGAACCAGCAAAAAGTAAAGAGATCTCAAATGGCAATTCTAAAACAAAAATCAAACTAGAAGAAAGTAAAAATAAAATAAGTACTTCGTGATAAAAGAAGGAATTAGTAAGCAACATTGAAAATTAACAACTTCAGTTGGCGATGAGGAAAACAATCACATTGAAAATAAAATCGAATAAAAGCAGCATAAAGCAACAACAGCAAACTGATCACAATTAAAACACAGATATTCGTTACAAGTGAGAGCACTTGGATGGATACCATACCGATACAAACTGACCAGTTCCACTACAATGAGGACAAGTAGAACGGATACTCATAAAGCCCTTGTTGATTGATAGCTGAGACAACAACAAAACCACAAGTTAAAAAAGAGATTAATTAATTCACTTACATTTATAATTGGGAGTATTTCCACAATTCTAAGGGCTTGCATGGTTCTGTTCCAGTAAACTAACCATGCCCGAGCCTCCACAGTGCCGACATTTTTCAGGTTTCACGCCAGGTGGAATGCCTTCTCCACCTGAAAAATGGAGAAAATAACTTGAGACCAAATAAGTTTACCAACGTAGGTTTATATATTTGATTCTTCTATCATAATCTTTTCAAAAATATTGTTTGATTCTGCATCCAAGAGAACTTTTTTCCTTCTAAAAGCAAAAAATAAAAATAAAATTACCAACCATTTGGAGCCTAGAGAAATCCAAAAGATACAAAGAAAACAATTATGAGAGCTTATTTGCAAGGCAAAAGCGATTTCATGAGGGGAAAAAAGCATTGTCTCAGAGGCAAGATAGGGCCTACCACAAGCTTGACAAAGCACTGGAGCTTGAAATGTCACTGTTTTGGTGATTCCTTGAACAGCTTCCATAAACGATAGTTCAACTGCAACCTAGGATATGTTAAACCGCACTTGAGAACTCAGAAAAACAAATTAGAGCAATAACATAATTATCAACATGATGTTGGAAGTAATGAAAACCTTAATATCTTCACCACCCATTTGGTTTCTGAATATATCATGAGCGTTGAATATCTGGTCAAGCATATAAGAATATAGTGTTATTAAATTGAGAACAAAATCTATAAAAGGCACGAAGAAACCTACAGATAAGCATGTTCACCCCTCCAAAAAAACAATATTCTCATGCAAGGAACACTAAATCATGGCAACAACAAGAGTGGTGACCACCGGATCAAATACATATACAAGTAACAGAGAATAAAAAACCGAGTACCAGGCACCGACACATCTCAAATCTCAAAAATACTGTGAGAAAAGTATCACACCTATGTCAACAACATGGCACTATAGTATCAGATCATCCAATGGCACTACAGTTCATGAGTCTTTTCATTAGGAAATAATAATAGTACCAAACTTGAACCTCCAACTAAAAAGAAGCTATTTGACTGCCTCACTCTAGTCCTTAAGGACTCCTCAGTTTGCATAAAACATTAGTAATCTCTTCTACAACATGGGGCATCACATATCCTATTATCTCACAGTTCTGGAATATTATCAATGATAAAACACTAAAAGAAGCTTTAAGTTCACTAATTAAAAAGTATATCCTTGACTAAATGTAACCAAAAGCAACCAAAAATGTTAAAAGAAGAAACTCACATCATGGAAGTTGGTGAATTTGAATGGATTAAAATCCTCTTCACTAAAACCGCTATTATTTTGCTGCTGTTCAAATGCGTCATGGCCAACCTACAAAATTTTGCACATAACTAAGGTCAGCAGGGCAAAAGAGTACAGAAAATAAAAAGGTTAATTTTTTACATAAATCTTTCAGGAAACACTTGAGCAGCTATAAATTCAACAATGTACATATCAATTGAGCAGGAAAGTGATATTTGTCATATTGCCTTCTCTGCTTAATGTATTGACTAATAACAAAAAGGTTATTGAAAACATTTTCCATCTGACAATAAAAATGGTTTTATGAAAGAACAAATAAATAAAATTTGCAACACCTGATCATACTCTGCACGCTTGTTCTCGTCTTTTAAAACCTACAATAGAACAAACAAAACGTGATTCGCTTCAGGCTTCAGTCCCAAGAGAAATTAACCATGAAAAAGACATCAATCCTGAGCGAGAAAACTTACCTCGTAGGCCTTGGAAACTTCTTGAAATTTTTTCTCAGCTTCAGGATCATCTTTATTTACATCGGGATGGAGCTTTTTTGCAAGCTATAGAACAAGAAAATTTGAATCAAGAAACAACCATAATAAATAATAGAACTTTTTAGCAAAAAAAAACAAATAATAGATTTCTGAAATAACACCCAGAGTACAAACAAACACCGAGACATTCAAATTCACTTGCAGGCTGAAAGAAGGACGACTAGATAGAATGTAGAACAAAAATTACCCCAAAATAAGCTTTCTTTACTTCAGATGCAGTAGCATTCTTGCCTACACCAAGTACATCATAATAATCCCTAGCAGACAGAGGAGCTGAACCCAGAAGATAAGGATCAGGGTATGAAAGAGATAACAATAATGCATCCTGAGTTATTTATAAACGAAAAAAAGGATTTTGTAGAATACCAGTGCCATGAATTGGCCGCCTTGCACCCAAGTTCAGATTAAAAAGTCCAAAAACCAAGCAGTTTCTTGTTTTAGCTGCATTGACAAGCATGTAATTCATTACTCGGAAAATGGAGGAAAGAAAAAGTAGATGGGTGAGATAGTGAATTACCCAACTGAGGAGTGCGATTTCCGATAGGATTGGCAATTCCGGCAGTGAAGCTCCTCAAACCCCCAGCAATTGGAGTCTTCTGTATTCACAATTTAAGAATGCATTATTAATGGAAAAAAACTAAAATTAAACATCGGATCATAAAAATAAAAGAGAACGTACAGAATTTGGGTGGTGGAAAAGGGAAGAAGAAAGTGAGTGAGAGCGGCGAAGCAAGAAGTGAATAAGCCTAACGCCCTTAGACCCAACCATTTGCGACCTTTTTCACTCAAATTCCCCTCGCTTTTTTCTTATGGCTCTTAACCTCTCGCCCTCTCCGTCGGTAACAATCGGAGCGAAATAGAACTTAATTTTAATTTTAGGGGAAAAAAGAATGAAAGAGTTGAGCTTCGGCTAAACCCTAACAAAACCCTAAAGTTGGGGTTTTTGCAGTTAATTTGCAGGATTCTCCTTTGGATTTGGGCCTCGGCCTAAACCCCTTTGCTTATATACATGAAATTCAAATCACCCAACCCAAATTATGTTGACAACCCAACAACAAATTAACTCACCATTCCTTGTTACTTATGAGCAAAGTACAACTATTGTTTCGCGGAAAATGGAATTTTAGTAGTAATGATTTTTTTTAAATTACATACCACTTTAATTTGGAAAAAAAAATTAGGTAAAATACTGAAATGGTCTCTTACATTGAGTAAGTGTAAAAAATTTTGTCAATTGGTTTTTAAAAATGAACAGTATGATTATTTACGTTTTTGTTGTGTAAATTTATAATCACTCGAACATTTTTATCGTTAAACGCTAACGAAAAGTTGATCTGGCGAGGATAAAATTAGGGTAAACTACAAAAATGGTCATTTATGTTTAGTAAGTGTACACTTTTACTTTTGGCCACAATTTTTTTTAAAAAAAATGAACGTTATGGTCACGTTTTTGTTATATAAACCTATGATCACTCGAACGTTTTGTCATTAAACTTTAACCTCGTCTTCATAAGCTACGAGTAACCATTGTGTCGGTCTGGTATCATCGAGAAAACACTCTTAAATCAATTTTTTAAGAAAGTATTGGTTCATATTCTAAAATTTCGTGAATATGTTATAAATAACTATTTATGATTTTATGCACCATTAATAATGAATTTAATAGGGTATTGTCGCCACATCTCAGTGTGTTTTTTGTGACGTCGGCTCGGAAACTAGGGATCACTTTTTCTCAGAATGCCCTTATTTGATGGCACTGTGGAGAAAATTTTTGTGTGCATGTTGGATGGTTCATCAACCACGCTTGTGGGAGGAAAACCTTCAATGGGTTGCCACTAACTGGAAGGGTAAATCCCTTCTTACCACGATCTTAAAGTTAGCATGAATAGGTTATCTTTATATCATATGGGAAGAACGCAATACAAGAATTTTTAAAAGAATTCTCCGTTCTAGCGACGAACTTTTTAATACTTTAAAATACATCATTAGTATACGACTGTATAGATTCAAAACTAATAGAGATAATAGTGATAGTAGACACGTTTGTACAATTTGGGGATCGATTGAGTTAGACCCTCCTATTACTTATTCTTGATGTACTTTGTAGCAGCTCGCTGCTTACGGATAAATACAACACACTATTTATTCAAAAATAATGAATTTAATTTTAAAATTTCGTGATGACATGTCGTTATCTCGTTCATTAGTAGTGTGTAAAATTATACAATATCAATACATCAAATATGAATTTAAATTATTTATAACTTTTTGTTTATTTAATTTATTATATAGAGCTTATAAATATAAAAGAAGATATGAATCAACAACATATCGAACATTTGAATGTTATAAATAATATAGTTTTTAATATTGTACACGTACACAAATTTTTTATGCTTAGAAAATTTAGATATTTTTATACATTCTACAATTCCTTAAAGTGCTGATTATCAACTATTATCTATTGCTATTATTTGGCAATGAAGGTTAATAATATTATACAACTACTCTAATTACAAATTTTAATATTATATAACTCCTCGGATTATAATTTAAATTTTTTAATTTTTAGAATATTTTATATTTGTATATTCAATTTATCTTTTCATGAAATAAACAAAATTACTAAAAAAACAAGCAAACGTGTCACACCTAAAACCAAATACTAACGTCTAAAAACTAAAAAATAAACAAATAAAATGACAAAAAATAAACAAATATAAGCTCTTGCTTCATATGCCTTCCTCCGCAAGCTCCGAAAGAGCTCACTATGATACCAACGTTGAACAGCACAAACAAGACAACCAAAACAAACCTCAAGCTCCATTTCAACCCAACCACGTTTCATGGCATAAAGTAACCCAACAAAGGCCAAAGCGATCCATACATCCTGAGAGTCCATGGATTCGAAAGGATTGAAACTCCGCTTCTTTCGCTTCTGTTCGACTCGGTCATAGCCAGCCTATAGAGTTTTGTACATAACAAAAGTCAGTAGGGCAAAAGATTGCAGAAAATTTTAGAAAAAAGGCTGGTCTCTTTGCACATAAACCACAACCAAAACGAAACATACATCATGAAAGTTGGTAGACTTGGAAGAATCGAAACCCTCTTTGCGAAAGCCACTGTTCTTTCGCTGCTGTTCGAATGGGTCATGGCCAGCCTATAGAGTTTTGCACATAACAAAGGTCAGCAGGGCAAAAGATTACAGAACACATAAACCAGTAAACCACAACAGCAACCAAAATGGAACATACATCTCGAAAGTTGCTGGATTTGAAAGGATCAGAACCATCTTTGCTAAAGCCACTATTAGTTCGCTTCTGTTCAAATAGGACATGATCAACCAATACAATTTTGCATATAAGATGTATCAATGGAAAAAAAAAGATGGTCTTTTTGCACATAAACCATAACCAAAACGGAACATACATTACGAAAGTTGCTGGATTTGAAAGGATCGGAACCATCTTTGCTAAAGCCACTATTATTTCGCTTCTGTTCAGATGTGTCACGGTGAACCTATAGTACAGAAGTTTGCACATCACTAAGGTCAGCAGGGGAAAATGTATCAATTGAGCAGGAAAATGGCATTTTCCATATTGCCTTCTCTGCTTAATGTATTGACTAATAACAGAAGGGTTTTCTAATTAAAACCTGATCATACTCTGCAAGCACTTTTAAAACCTACAATAGAAGAAACAAAAAGTGATTCCCCTTCAGACTTCAGTCCCAAGACAACAATCCCAGGAGAGGGAGAAAAAAACTTACCTCATAGGCCTTGGAAAGTTCTCGAAACTTTTTCGCAGCTTTAGGATCATCTTTATTTACATCCGGATGGAGCTTCTTCGCAAGCTATAGGATAACAAGAGAATTCGAATCAACAAACAAGGATGAATATTGACAAATGAAAACATAAAGACATTCAAGTTACCTCGAAATAAGCTTTCTTAATTTCGGATGCGGTAGCATTCTTGCGTACACCAAGTACATCATGATAATCCCTAGCGGACAGAGGAGCTGAACCAAGAAGATAAACATCATAATATGAAAGAGAGAACAATAATGCATCACTTAGAACAACAACAATGCACATGCACTATACCAGTGCCATGAATTGGCCGTGTTGCACCCAAGTTCAGATTATGAAGTCCAAAACACAAGCTGTTTCTTGAGTTAGCTGCAATGACAAGCATGGAATTCATTACTCAGAAAAAGGGTGCAAATTTAAACCAAAAACAAAGAAAAGAAACCGTAAAAAGGGGGAGATTACCCAATTGAGGAGTATGATTCCCAATAGGATTGCCAAGTCCGGCAGTGAAGCTCCTCAAACACCCAACAATTAGATTTTTCTGCATTCACAACTGAAGAATGCATTATTAATGGAAAAAAAACCAAAACTTTAATCTTCGGATCATGAAAATAAAAGAGAACGTACAGGATTTGGGTGGTGGAAAAGGGTAGAAGAAAGGGAGTTAGAACGGCGATGCCAGTAGTGAATAAGCCTAAGGCCATTAGACCCAAACATCTTTCCACTCAAATTGAATTTCTCTTTTGTTGTTTTAGTGTTCTTACAAAAAAAAGTTTGATTTTATTTATACGGAAGGAAAGGAATGATTTTTTTGGCTAAACCCCAGAAAAACCCTGATTTTTTTTTTGTAGTTAACTTGGAGAGCAAGTTGAATTAATCTTGTAGGGATTGGGCTTGCCTTACATCAACAAATTCAGTAATTATCGTCATCTTTTATGTAATTATATTTATTTAAATAGTTTTTTTTTTATAATAATAATAATAAGAAAAGTAGGGTAGACTAACATTGGTCACCAATTTATTAAAAAAATTATATTTTAGGCACTAAATTTTTTATGTAAATTTGGTCACCAATGTTATTAAAAAATATTTTTATTAATATGGTTCTAATTAAATAAAACAATAAAATTAACCTTTAATATTTTAATCCTATCAATTTGATTCTTATTTTAAATTTAAATAATTTAATAAATTTCACCCTTAAATATGACGGCGACACATACTATCATATTATTGGTGAAAATTAAGGACGATATGGATGTGTTTTGCAAGATTAAACCCCGAAACCTGGGTGAGGCCAACACTTAATTGTTGGGGTCAAGCTTTACCGTTGTTAAATGGTTGACAAAACTAATTTTTATGTTAAATTGTGACTAAATCTAATTACTATTTTGGCTCAACAAAGCCTCTATTATTTATATTTATTATTCATTTTATCTAATTACTAATAAAATATGAGGGAATATATTATGCATTAACGGAAAAGAGAACGTACAAAATTTAAGTGGTGGAAAAGGGAAGAAGAAAGGGAGTGAGAGCGGCGAAGCAAGCAGTGAATAAGCCTAACACCCTTAGACCCAATGTCATGGCTTTGAGGGAAAGTAATTTAGGGATTGGAAGGGGATCGAAGAAGAAGATGAAAATTGGGGATGAATAGGGTCAATTGGTGCCTAATTCTGGACGAGTAGCAAACGGTATTATTTCGTTTAATAAAGAAAGTAGTTTGGGTCAGAAATTAAAATTGAAGGAGAAGCCCGTTAAGCATCCAATAACCCAACAACTCGAGGAAGCCAATCCATGTCGCAACCAAGAGAATTGAAGACGTTACACTAGCTGTTGCTCGGGTTTGTTATTCGTACAATTACAGGACACGTGTAATCAAATAATACGACTGTACTGACAGGCTATATGAGCCTTGAGCTGTAGCTGGAAACGTTTATGCAATATTCTAATGAAAAACCTCTTTATTCTCTCAATCTTATCTTTTTCTCTTCTTGCATCCCCATTCTCTTCTTGAATCTATAATTTCTTCATTGAATTCGTGACACCCAACCATTGCGACCTTTTTCACTCAAATTCTCCTCGTTTTTTTCTTATGGCTCTTAACCTCTAGCCCTCTCCGTCGGTAACAACCGGAGCGAAATAAAATTTAATTTTAATTTTAGGGGGAAAAAGAATGAGCGAGTTGAGCTTCGGCTAAAGTTGGGGTTTTTTGGTAGTTAATTTGCAAGATTCTCCTTTGGATTTGGGCCTCGGCCTAAACCCCTTTATTTATATACAACCCAACAACTTAAATCACCATTCCTTGGTATAACTATTGTTTCGCGGAAACGATGCACGCTTGCTATTGAATTGGATAAAATGTATATGTGCTTACTTTGAACAACTGGTATTGGTATTCCGATTTGATTTTTCAGAAATTGAGGATTTCAGATTTTTTATTGACTCCGTTCCGCTAATGTGTTCTCACGTACATCGATCGAGAAAAAAGAGTGATTGACAAAAAATCTCTAAAAAAGTCACAAAATTTAGCTGAAAAACCAATATTAAAAGGCAGATAGGCATCCTAAAAAGTAAATTTGGAGAGATTTCATCACTGACAAGTGATCATCTATTTTCATGTAACGATGGATTCAACCATAGAAAGCAAAGCCAACTCAAGAAATTTTTGATGTAATAGAATGTAACAATTACTACAAGCATATTTTTAGTTATACCGAGAACAGAACAAGTAAAAACACCCCTTGTGACACTGGCATCTAGTATTGGAGTCATCGTAAGTTTGTAACAACTATTACAAGCGTATTCTTGGTTATACCGAGAACAGAACACTGAAAACACCTCTTGTGACACTGAAGCGCTCTTCAAATAGGCTTGATAGAGTGAAATGAGAGAGAACAAGTGAAAACACCCCTTGTGACACCTAGTATGGAAGCACTTCAAGTCCTGCATTACATAAAATGAAAATAAGGTTAGAGATGGATAACCAGAAAATAACATATCCCATAAACTGTAGCATAACATAAGTTACTAAATGCATACGAGAACCAATATTTGTGTATCGGTGTATACATAAGCATATAAGAATATAATGTTATTAAATTGAGAACAAAATCTATAAAAGGCACGAAGAAACCTACAGATAAGCATGTTCACCCCTCCAAAAAAAAACAATATTCTCATGCAAGGAACACCAAATCATGGCAACAACAAGAATGGTGAGCACCGGATCAAATACATATACAAGTAACAGAGAATAAGAAACCGAGTACCAGGCACCGACACATCTCAAATCTCAAAAATACTGTGAGAAAAGTATCACACCTATGTCAACAACATGGCACTATAGTATCAGATCATCCAATGGCACTACAGTTCATGAGTCTTTTCATTAGGAAATAATAATAGTACCAAACTTGAACCTCCAACTAAAACGAAGCTATTTGACTGCCTCACTCTAGTCCTTAAGGACTCCTCAGTTTGCATAAAACATTAGTAATCTCTTCTACAACATGGGGCATCACATATCCTATTATCTCACAGTTCTGGAATATTATCAATGATAAAACACTAAAAGAAGCTTTAAGTTCACTAATTAAAAAGTATATCCTTGACTAAATGTAACCAAAAGCAACCAAAAATGTTAAAAGAAGAAACTCACATCATGGAAGTTGGTGAATTTGAATGGATTAAAATCCTCTTCACTAAAACCGCTATTGTTTTGCTGCTGTTCAAATGCGTCATGACCAACCTACAAAATTTTGCACATAACTAAGGTCAGCAGGGCAAAAGAGTACAAAAAATAAAAAAGTTCATTTTTTACATAAACCTTTCAGGAAACATTTGAGCAGCTATAAATTCAACAATGTACATATCAATTGAGCAGGAAAGTGATATTTGTCATATTGCCTTCTCTGCTTAATGTATTGACTAATAACAGAAAGGTTATTGAAAACATTTTCCATCTGACAATAAAAATGGTTTTATGAAAGAACAAATAAATAAAATTTGCAATACCTGATCATACTCTGCACGCTTGTTCTCGTCTTTTAAAACCTACAATAGAACAAACAAAACGTGATTCGCTTCAGGCTTCAGTCCCAAGAGAAATTAACCATGAAAAAGACATCAATCCTGAGCGAGAAAACTTACCTCGTAGGCCTTGGAAACTTCTTGAAATTTTTTTCTCAGCTTCAGGATCATCTTTATTTACATCAGGATGGAGCTTTTTCGCAAGCTATAGAACAAGAAAATTTGAATCAAGAAACAACCATAATAAATAATAGAACTTTTTAGCAAAAAAAAACAAATAATAGAATTCTGAAATAACACCCAGAGTACAAACAAACACCGAGACATTCAAATTCACTTGCAGGCTGAAAGAAGGACGACTAGATAGAATGTAGAACAAAAATTACCCCAAAATAAGCTTTCTTTACTTCAGATGCAGTAGCATTCTTGCCTACACCAAGTACATCATAATAATCCCTAGCAGACAGAGGAGCTGAACCCAGAAGATAAGGATCAGGGTATGAAATAGATAACAATAATGCATCCCGAGTTATTTATAAACGAAAAAAAAGATTTTGTAGAATACCAGTGCCATGAATTGGCCGTCTTGCACCCAAGTTCAGATTAAAAAGTCCAAAAACCAAGCAATTTCTAGTTTTAGCTGCACTGACAAGCAAGTAATTCATTACTCGGAAAAGGAGGAAATTTTCAACCAAAAAGAAAAAAGTAAATGGCGTGAGATAGTAAATTACCCAACTGAGGAGTGCGATTTCCGATAGGATTGGCAATTCCGGCAGTGAAGCTCCTCAAACCCCCAGCAATTAGAGTCTTCTGTATTCACAATTGAAGAATACATTATTAATGAAAAAAAAAACTAAAATTAAACATCGGATCATAAAAATAAAAGAGAACGTACAGAATTTGGGTGGTGGAAAAGGGAAGAAGAAAGTGAGTGAGAGCGGCGAAGCAAGCAGTGAATAAGCCTAACGCCCTTAGACCCAACCATTTGCGACCTTTCCACTCAAATTCCCCTCGCTTTTTTCTTATGGCTCTTAACCTCTCGCCCTCTCCGTCGGTAACAACCGGAGCGAAATAGAACTTAATTCTAATTTTAGGGGGGAAAAAGAATGAAAGAGTTGAGCTTCGGCTAAACCCTAACAAAACCCTAAAGTTGGGGTTTTTTTTGCAGTTAATTTGCAGGATTCTCCTTTGGATTTGGGCCTCGGCCTAAACCCCTTTGCATGTAAAAAAATTCTCTAAATAACATCAGTTTGAATAATTGATAAAATTAAAAAAATAATTTTATAAAAATTAATATATATATTTAATAATTAATAAAATTATATTTTAAAATATAATTCTGTAAATAATAAATAAATATATATATATATATATATATCTAAATTTAATAATTATTAAAATTATATGATTTGCATGCCTCTAGAATGTAATTGTATGATTTATATGCTTCGTGTAGCTGTTTCGGACGTTTGGGACCAATTGGAGATGTCTAAATCTGATTTTGGAAAATTGCAGACCGCAGGTGTTTCGAAACGGGTGTGGTTCCAGGGCCCCCGTATCGGAACTAGTTTCGATACGTTTTGGCTACTGTGAGCCCCTGTTTTGAAACAAGTTTTGAAACACTTTGACTACTTAAATTGCCTATTTCGAAACTGGTATCGAAACGGTAAGGCAAAATAAGAACCTGTTCCGAAACGGGGTGAATGCGTTTCGAAACAGGTGTCTGACTTTGTAAACTTGAGCTGGTGTTTCGAAACGAGCTTTGGCTGTTTCGAAACACATGCATGTTCTTGAGCTTTTTGACATCTCTAAAGGCTTTCAAGGGCTGAGCTTAGGCCCGGTTGTTGTTTAGCTTCCGCTTAGGTTTAATCAATGCATTTAGATAAGGTAAAATGAAAAAGTTTTTCCTAGGGTCGGTAACCGAAGTGGATTAGTTTGAAAGAATGTGTAAATAACAGGGACCAAATGTGTAATTTTTAAATTTTTCCATCAATTGCCACGAGGCAATTCCGTCACTCAACTGTTAGGTTTTTAACGGCGGTGGTCAAAATAGGTTGATTTTATAAGTTCGGTAGTCTGATTGACGATTTTTATAGTTCGGTGATCCAAATAGGTATCCCCAATTTGTTTGGTGGTAAGTGGATTAGTTTTCCCTTAAATTATTTATATATTAATTTATTATTTATATAATTATTTTAATATAATTTAATTAATTAATAAATTTAAATACACATATAAATATATAATAATAAAAAGAGTGAGAAAATATTTAATTTAGATTATTTTGAGATTTTTGGTAACTGGTAAGGGTAAAAGAGTCTTTACAACTCTAATATCAAACCTCTAATCTCAAAAAGCTCCTATTATGAGCTTTTCCAAAATTAGCGATTTCACCCCAATCCGCTATTTTGCCAAACAACAATATTAGCAGATTTGATTGGTCAAACCTCTAATTATGACTCAAACCTCTAATTTTTGCCCAAACCTCTCCTTACCAAACATTGCCATAGCCTCCGTCTCTTCAAAGTAACGTGGCAATGCATGGCTCTGTCCTGTTTTTATCCATTGCTATTTAATTTATTGATCGATTAATCTGAATCGAATTTTGCCAAGCTCAATCTAAAGGTGATTCTCTCAATTCGATTTTTTCATTCACAACGTCAAGATTCAAACCCAGGATCGAATATCATGAGGGGCCGAATTATTGAACTTAAAAAATATAAGGGTGTGTTAAGTATTTAAAGTCAAAATTAAGTGGCAATATCTAATTGATCTAATATTTAAATTTATAGGACCTAAATTGACATTAGACTAAACAATTGAAGGGGAAAATTAAAATTTTAGAGGATTTATTAAAAAAATTAATATTTAATATGAATTTCTAAATTTTTAGGGACTAAATTCAAGGATGAATGACCAATCAAGCAAAGTGCTTGCCTGTGTGATGTCAGGTCTGTCAGCAGGTGATTCTTGAAGCATTTAGGCCCACTGAATTTCATCCGGGTTCATGGGCTGATCGGTTTAACCGGTCTAGCCGGTGGGGCATGTGAATTTCATCGGGTTTCAGGCGTTCAGCAATAAAGAAAAGAAAACAGTTATCGACTTCAAGAAAATCAAGAATTTTCCCTATGGTTGTTATGGCCTATGGGGGGTTCTAGATGAAAAATTAACCTAAATTAAGTATGTTATAAATATCTATCAAATGAAGAATTTCTACAATACAGTTCACTTTCTTTTATAAGATCAAACGAAAAATTTCTACGATACATTTTACTTTCTTGACTGCTTTTCAACCATGGCTTTTCAAGCTGCATTACAATTCATGTATGAGCTATCCGTCGAAGTTGGAGGTTTGCCTGATGATTATCAACTGGAATCGTCAAGACTTAAGGCTGTTGAGGATCACCTGGACTTATTCTGTCCTATTCTCAAATCAAGAATCGGCAGCCTCTTTAACAGGCTCAACTCCTTTCTGGTGGAAAACTTCGTCCCACTACTCACCGACGTTGAGGTCGGTCTTGTTACACAATTCCAGAGATTTTTAATCTTTCCGCTGCACACGTTAACAAACCTTCGTAGGGCCGAAGCATTTCGAAGAATCGTGTCCAGAATTCAGGACCTGCCGGATGAGATTCAAGAAATTAACCGGAGTCTGATGGATCATCTAGGCGCGTTCTCCGAGGAAAAAAGAGACGAATTCTTAATGTTCTTCCAACAGTATTCGACAGTGGAAGAAATCACTCAACAACTGGCCAGGTTACCCATTACTTTGGGAGAAGAGGATGAAGATTCCGAGGATACACGGGCCTGCTTGACTCGCCGTGTCGGTTTGTGAAAAAAACTTAAAGAATTTCAGCTCCACAATAACGTCGTTGACTTCGTTCAATTTTCAATCTAGCTTGCGGCTTAGAGGTGAAACTGACACGACGAATCAATACTGTTTCAGATCAATGCTGTCATCATTTAAAAAAAAATAGTTATCATGGCTAATCCTTTTCTTCTAGTTTTTGTGTTGGAAACTCATTCTTTTTTTCTTTTGATGTTGAAACATCTGTCTTTCTTTTTAGAATCATTTACTTGAATCATGAATGTGGCGAATCAATACTGTTTCAGATCAATGCTGTCATCATTTAAAAAAAAACAGTTATCATGGCTAATCCTTTTCTTCTAGTTTTTGTGCTGGAAACTCATTCTTTTTTTCTTTTGATGTTGAAACATCTGTCTTTCTTTTTAGAATCATTTACTTGAATCATGAATGTGGCGAATCAATACTGTTTCAGATCAATGCTGTATCATTTAAAAAAAAACAGTTATCATGGCTAATCCTTTTCTTCTAGTTTTTGTGCTGGAAACTCATTCTTTTTTTCTTTTGATGTTGAAACATCTGTCTTTCTTTTTAGAATCATTTACTTGAATCATGAATGTGGCGAATCAATACTGTTTCAGATCAATGCTGTCATCATTTAAAAAAAAACAGTTATCATGGCTAATCCTTTTCTTCTAGTTTTTGTGCTGGAAACTCATTCTTTTTTTCTTTTGATGTTGAAACATCTGTCTTTCTTTTTAGAATCATTTACTTGAATCATGAATGTGGCGAATCAATACTGTTTCAGATCAATGCTGTCATCATTTAAAAAAAACAGTTATCATGGCTAATCCTTTTCTTCTAGTTTTTGTGATGGAAACTCTTTTTTTTTTCTTTTGATGTTGAAACATCTGTCTTTCTTTTTAGAATCATTTACTTGAATCATGAATGTGGCGAATCAATACTGTTTCAGATCAATGCTGTATCATTTAAAAAAAAACAGTTATCATGGCTAATCCTTTTCTTCTAGTTTTTGTGCTGGAAACTCATTCTTTTTTTCTTTTGATGTTGAAACATCTGTCTTTCTTTTTAGAATCATTTACTTGAATCATGAATGTGGCGAATCAATACTGTTTCAGATCAATGCTGTCATCATTTAAAAAAAAACAGTTATCATGGCTAATCCTTTTCTTCTAGTTTTTGTGCTGGAAACTCATTCTTTTTTTCTTTTGATGTTGAAACATCTGTCTTTCTTTTTAGAATCATTTACTTGAATCATGAATGTGGCGAATCAATACTGTTTCAGATCAATGTTGTCATCATTTAAAAAAAAAACAACAGTTATCATGGCTAATCCTTTTCTTCTAGTTTTTGTGCTGGAAACTCATTCTTTTTTTCTTTTGATGTTGAAACATCTGTCTTTCTTTTTAGAATCATTTACTTGAATCATGAATGTGGCGAATCAATACTGTTTCAGATCAATGTTGTCATCATTTAAAAAAAAAACAGTTATCATGGCTAATCCTTTTCTTCTAGTTTTTGTGTTGGAAACTCATTCTTTTTTTCTTTTGATGTTGAAACATCTGTCTTTCTTTTTAGAATCATTTACTTGAATCATGAATGTGGCGAATCAATACTGTTTCAGATCAATGTTGTCATCATTTAAAAAAAAAAACAGTTATCATGGCTAATCCTTTTCTTCTAGTTTTTGTGCTGGAAACTCATTCTTTTTTTCTTTTGATGTTGAAACATCTGTCTTTCTTTTTAGAATCATTTACTTGAATCATGAATGTGGTGAATCAATACTGTTTCAGATCAATGCTGTCATCATTTAAAAAAAAACAGTTATCATGGCTAATCCTTTTCTTCTAGTTTTTGTGCTGGAAACTCATTCTTTTTTTCTTTTGATGTTGAAACATCTGTCTTTCTTTTTAGAATCATTTACTTGAATCATGAATGTGGCGAATCAATACTGTTTCAGATCAATGCTGTCATCATTTTAAAAAAAAACAGTTATCATGGCTAATCCTTTTCTTCTAGTTTTTGTGCTGGAAACTCATTCTTTTTTTTCTTTTGATGTTGAAACATCTGTCTTTCTTTTTAGAATCATTTACTTGAATCATGAATGTGGCGAATCAATACTGTTTCAGATCAATGCTGTCATCATTTAAAAAAAACAGTTATCATGGCTAATCCTTTTCTTCTAGTTTTTGTGCTGGAAACTCATTCTTTTTTTTCTTTTGATGTTGAAACATCTATCTTTCTTTTTAGAATCATTTACTTGAATCATGAATGTGGCGAATCAATACTGTTTCAGATCAATGCTGTCATCATTTAAAAAAAAACAGTTATCATGGCTAATCCTTTTCTTCTAGTTTTTGTGCTGGAAACTCATTCTTTTTTTCTTTTGATGTTGAAACATCTGTCTTTCTTTTTAGAATCATTTACTTGAATCATGAATGTGGCGAATCAATACTGTTTCAGATCAATGCTGTCATCATTTAAAAAAAAAAACAGTTATCATGGCTAATCCTTTTCTTCTAGTTTTTGTGCTGGAAACTCATTCTTTTTTTTCTTTTGATGTTGAAACATCTGTCTTTCTTTTTAGAATCATTTACTTGAATCATGAATGTGGCGAATCAATACTGTTTCAGATCAATGCTGTCATCATTTAAAAAAAAAACAGTTATCATGGCTAATCTTTTTCTTCTAGTTTTTGTGCTGGAAACTCATTCTTTTTTTCTTTTGATGTTGAAACTTCTGTCTTTCTTTTTAGAATCATTTACTTGAATCATGAATGTGGCGAATCAATACTGTTTCAGATCAATGCTGTCATCATTTAAAAAAAACAGTTATCATGGCTAATCCTTTTCTTCTAGTTTTTGTGCTGGAAACTCATTCTTTTTTTCTTTTGATGTTGAAACATCTGTCTTTCTTTTTAGAATCATTTACTTGAATCATGAATGTGGCGAATCAATACTGTTTCAGATCAATGCTGTCATCATTTAAAAAAAAACAGTTATCATGGCTAATCCTTTTCTTCTAGTTTTTGTGCTGGAAACTCATTCTTTTTTTCTTTTGATGTTGAAACATCTGTCTTTCTTTTTAGAATCATTTATTTGAATCATGAATGTGGCGAATCAATACTGTTTCAGATCAATGCTGTCATCATTTTGTTTTTATTTCGATGCGAATAATACAAATATATAAATACATAATATTTCATGTAATACAATAAAATTTAACTTAATTATCTAATTGAATTTATTTCGATATCTAACCCAAACTCTCAGATGGAGGTGAAAAAAGAAGCTATTAATAGATGCAAGGCGAGTGAAATGCTACGGCCCAGTTGTCGCTAAAATAAGCCCTCAGATTCCACAAAACAAACGACAAATCATTTACGTCTGTAGGTTCACCGCGTCCTCTGCCTCCACAACACTTTCACGTCACCATCACCTGAACACTTCAGATTCCTTTGGCTTTTTTTTTTGATCGAAAAAGACTTGCCAATTCCATTAACTTAAAAAGGATCCAACAGAAACAGAAACCTAAGGGAAGGTGGGCCCGCCACAGCCCCCTTCCACCTACACCCTACGATCGTCGCCATGCACCATGCAAGGGCACTGGCTTCGCTACAGCTAAAACCTAAAGCAAGCAACACCAAGCGCAGGAGAAACCAACACTCAGACAAAAAGGCATGCAAGGGTAACAACAGACTCCGATCATCCAACATAAAATAAACGATAAACACCAGACGAAACCTAGGACAACTAAAAAATGAAACTCCCAACTCCTTCACCGGAACAATGGAACTGGTAATATCTGAGAGCTCTTCCCAGAGACAGGCTTCCGACGTGTCTTCGTCGATCCTTATCAAGACACAACCAATTCTCAACCGTACTGGAGGGTAGGAGGTCATTAAGTTTTCCTTCAGCCTGGCAAATTCCGCACCATGGTGGGCCTGAACATCGTCAGGACGGCACCTATCTAAAAGCCTTGGATCCTCATGCTCACAGAGAGCCACCGTGATCCAAGAGGAAGGATCGAACCGCAGAAAGCACCCACGTCCCTTCCTAACCTGGGTTGCGCAACGTTTGATCATCATGATGAGCTCGGATAACTCCCATTGGAGTCATCCGAAGCCTGAGAAGCATCTTTGAAAGGATTTGGATACGGAACTGTTTTCTCCAGAGGCACCAATTCTTCTCCGTCACTTATTGCAATCTCTTCATTAAGTGAGAAGTTATCATCGGTGCACATTGTTGGAACTCGAGTTATTTTTTTCCCAAATGGGTCCGTCCCTAATTGAATGAGCCCGGCTTCGTCGATCATAACTCTGGTGCACTCCATTGCGTACATCCTCCGTGCTGCTTTCCTTATCAGAGTTAGCCTTCTGGATCCATAGCTTTTGCCCTTTTTTTTGCATTCAATATGTTGGATTATGCCAGAAGATTGAAGGATGGAATCCGGGAACAGGGCCGCTGTTAGCACATCATCAGAGGCTGCAATGTTTCTTTCCGATATAGCCCACTGCTGGGGCCCAATTTGACATATTGCTTTCGAAACCTCCTCCCATAGTTCACGCCTCTTTCTTGGGCCAAATAACTCGAATTCCTCTTCTCCTTCACGTTTACGTTTTTTGTTGATTGAAACTTCCATTCGATCGAACCCCACTGCCAGCATCCTTTCCATAGCCATGTTAGACGCTTCTGCATTTTCCTTATCAAAACCTGGTGTAAATCTTTCCTTGGATGAAGAGGATATAGAAATCTGTTGTGCAGATCCTATTTTGGTGATTGCTCCTGAGCTTCCTTTCTGGAAAGTTGCTGTATAGCTTTCCCTAAGGGGAAATAAGGGGTTGACTTTGGGAGTGGGGGATGGGACTTGAGCGGTTTCCTTAGACGAGACATTGAGGTCTAAGATATCTTGGCTAGATTGACCTCTGACAATACTCCATACATCACTGTCCTTTACCTCTTTTCCTTTGTCCTGTAGCGTGGGTGGCCTTGTTGTGGTGGTGGCCGGCTTCATGGTGAAAGAAGCTTGCTGCCGGAAAGCATTTGAGGTGCGCAGCCATGGCCCAAACCTTCCAGAAAGTTTTACCATGATCATATCATTCCTACATTCACGCTCAATGTGCCCCAGACGACCACAACGGAAGCAGAAACGCGGCAATGCTTCATACTTAAACCCAACCTCCAGTGCCTTATCCTTCTTCCTGTTAAGTATGAAACCTGTTTTTAGTGGATCTTCAACCCTAATGGCAACTCGGATGCCAACATTACCATTCCATGCCACCTTCTCCTCGTCATCTTCAAGCGTTGAACCAAAGTAGAATGGAAACAATTTTCCAATACGACGAACGTTGTCCTTGGTGGTCAAACCAACTGGGAGGTTTGTTATCTGAATCCAAAACTCTTCTGTAGCAAAGTCAATTTCCTCCAGAGCCTTGTCCGGTTGCCATTCCTTTAAAATGAGCAAGGAGTCTTGCACTGACCATGGCTTCTTGCTCAGGATGCGATGGCGGTCTTCAGTGGTTTTGAAAATGAAGAGGAAGAAGTTTCTTCCTAGGTCATGGCACTCCAGGCCTTCGCACCCCCACGCTTTCTTCAGGATGGCTTTTAGTGCCAACAGTTTCATAGTTGAATTCGACAAGAGTTTGCCAAGCAGGGAAAGATTTTTCAGTGTGAAGTTTACCTCACCATCCTCGTTGAGCTCAAGTTCATCGAGGAATTCCTGGTTGGGAGGTTGAGGAATTGCGTTGTTGTTTGGGAAGTTGGAGTCAACGACCCCTAGACTCAGACTGTTCCCACCGTTAGGCATGACTCCTGTAGGACTTAGTAATAAGTGCGATTGCAACCTGGGGGGGGGAATGTGGGAGTAAATGCGATGAAGAGGTGTAAATGCTTCTGTGAAAACAAACTTGGAATACAGGGAGGCTAAGGGGAATGTCTCGAAGTTGGGTTGAAAGGAGAGATGAGGCTGATATCCTACGCCAGCAGAGGTTCCAAACCACCTCCTAGCCACGTTAAACCGCACCAAGCACGACCAAGCTCACAACCTGACGTTGGGGCGACGGATCAGAGCGGTGGGAGAAACCCTGACTATGAGAGAGAACTTGCTCGGAAACTTTTTGGATGGTGATTGATTCCTTTGGCTTTTACCTAGTCTGTTTTTAAAGAAAATTATTTCATAAACTTGTTAATTTTAAAATTTAAAGATTTAGTTTGTAGGACTTATTATTTAAGATTTAAGATAATATTTTAAAGTTTATAATTTAGTGATTGGGAAACTATTTTATGCACTTATGATGAAAAACAATTTCATAAACATCTAGTTTGTGGTTTAGATTTTAGTGTTTGTGATTAAAATTTGAGGTTTGAAAATAGATTTTATGATTTAAAATTTAGGGTTTAGGCTCCTAAAAAGGATATGTGCAGCTTTAGAAGCCCACTTGTAAAAAAAAAACTTTGCACTGACGGTTTATCAAATAATTATTATGTATGTTTTAGGGTTAGTGATTTAAATTTTATGTTATATTTTGTTATACAACCTGTGTAAAAATATTACGTCATTGTTTGACAATTAGCGGATAGCTGGTAGCCATTAGCATATTACATTAACTGATAGCTGATAGTTGATTGCATTAGCTGATTTAATTAGTGGATTGTTTAAACAAGCAAAATGACATAGAATGACATGATTATATTCGATACTTATTTAAATAGTTTATTAGTTATCAATATTTTATATCTATTAATATTAATTAGATTATAAAAAAATAATTTTTAATATAACATTACAAGCATATTTGAAGGATCTATATATTAATTTATTTTTTATATAATTATTTTTAATAAAATTTAATTAATTATTAAATTTAAATACAAATATAAATGTGTGAGAATAAAACGATAAAAAAACAAAAAAGATTTGTTTACAAATGTCACAATGTAAATACAATTTAGGTTATTTAGAGATTTTTTTATAATTGTTAAGGGTAAAAGGGTCTTTATAACTCTTATGTCAAAATCTCTAATTTTAAAAAGCTCCTATTAGCGGCTTTTTCAAAATTAGAAGTTTCACCCCAATCCGCTATTTTAATCCGCTCTTTACCAAACATCTAACTTAGCGAATTTAACCGGTCAAACCTCTAATTTTAGCTCAAACCTCTAATTTTGGCTCAAACCTCTATTTATCAAACATGGCCTACACTACCCTTCATATTGAACTAAAAAAATAAACCCTAAATTTCTAACTTTAAATTATAACCTTATAATTTAAACCATTAAACCATTTTTCTATTAAGTTTTTGAAGTTCAGGATGTCAATTTAATTAAACTTACCAAATTTAAAGCTCCTATTAGCGGCTTTTTCAAAATTAGAAGTTTCACCTCAATCCGCTATTTTAATCCGCTCTTTACCAAACATCTAACTTAGCGAATTTAACCGGTCAAACCTCTAATTTTAGCTCAAACCTCTAATTTTGGCTCAAACCTCTATTTATCAAACATGGCCTACACTACCCTTCATATTGAACTAAAAAAATAAACCCTAAATTTCTAACTTTAAATTATAACCTTATAATTTAAACCATTAAACCATTTTTCTATTAAGTTTTTGAAGTTCAGGATGTCAATTTAATTAAACTTACCAAATTTAAAGATCAATTCGGCCCCAAAAAAGGTTCGGGGACAATTTAATCAAAATACCCACTTTAAAGGTAATTGTGTTTTAAATCATTTTTATATAAAAATTTAAAAACTCCCTCTAAAAATTAAACACAAGACCACTGAATTTATAGTTATATTTTGATACATAATTTGTATAAAAAATTTACACAATTCTTTCTTAATATCTAAAATTTAACCCTCTAAACTCTAAACTATAAACTTAAATCTTAAGTTTTAAACTGTATAAATTAAAATCATAAACTCTAAGCTTTAAATTCTTAATTCCTAAATTTAACAAGCACAAATAAATTAAAGTTTACATGAACCATAATAAATATATCTGTAGAAGCGCATGTTTAGGAAATGCTCTCGGCGCATGATAACTAACATTTCATCGATCGAGATTTTTCTTTCACTTCTTCTCTTCTTCTTCTTCTACTTTGCTGATCTTTTTCTACTCTCTAGTGGGGTGATTAATTGTGTTTATGGGTGATTAGTATGGTGTTGCGAAAGCTGATTAGAAGAGTTTGTTTGTGGGCTCTTCTGATAACTCGTTGGAACATTTTTCGATTGCGAATCAGGAGAGAGTTTTCACAGTTGATCCTTCATCGGATGCTTTCTCTGAAGGATTGCAGGCTTGGAAGCACGCATTGGTTGGACAATTATTGGGAAGGCCCCCAATTTCAGTTTGCTGCAGAAGACGGTGAGTTTGCAATGTCAGGGGAATGAATAATCCCCTTAAGTAGAATGAATCCCTCATTCTCATTCATTTTTGCTCCGAAAATTCCTTATTTTCAACAATTTCAAAGTAGTCATTGTTTTCTTTAAAATTTGCCTTCTAGTTTTATTTTATTTTTTAATTCACTCCATATTTGTTTAAGTTTCTTTAAATTCTTTGTTTTAAAAATTAATTTATTTTCATTTTAAAGTAACTTTTAACTTGTATTTTTTTTTATAAAACTAGCTTACATAAAAAAAGGTGTATATATTCATAAAATCGGTATATTTTAATAATTGTTTTTTTTGTTGTTGTTTGTTTATTTGTGCTTATTCATTTGATTTGCTATCCTTTTGTAGATTAATTTAATATATTTATTGTTCTAATGTTTAATAATATAATAAATATGGTGTCTTATTAAACGAAAATGACGGGTTAGCCCTATGAGTGTTGGCAGTGTTTGGAGTTCATTTTTTCGACGATAAGGCCGATAAAATAGAGTTATATTCATATAATAGACAAATAAATTGAACCTTTGTGAACTTGTGAATTTCAACTTTTTGAAAACATTTTTAAAATCAATAAAGTACCAATTTTTGGACGTTGTGGGGTGCTAACGCTTCCCCACATGTAATCGACCCCCAAACCTGTTTTTTGGTTTACCTAGACCAAAAATATTATTTTAATAAATAAAACACTTTATTAAAATAATTCTGCTTTAAAGTGATCCAATCACATTTTATTAAAATTCTTAAGTTTAATAAACCAATTGCGAGGTGCTTGTCGAAGCACATACAAAACTTTTTTCAGCTTGCACACCAAAGGAGAACCATCTCCACTACGTTGTACAAAACCATTAGGCTGCTTCATATAGACATTTTTTTAACTCACCCATAATGAACACATTATTGGTATCGACTTAATATATCTCCCAATTGTAAGAAACAACCAAATATTATCAACTGAAATAAACGCTGATATCTGCATGATATCTGTCAACATGTTACGCCACTACACCAAACATAGAATATAGTAGCGCTTTTCGCAACGTTTTTGAATTAAACATCGTTAAATTTGTACATATCGCGTTTACAGAAAGACAAAAATCGCGACGTTTATAAAGTAGGATTGTGACAGTTCATTAAGGTCATCTACTATCAACTGAAATATGGACCACAGTGTTGGAGAGGCAGGGGCATCCGCATTATTAGACAATTCATGGTTTTCTTCTGATAGCTTTCTGCACCGCCTTTGCAAGGTAGTTTCTTGATTTCCGGTTACGTGGTTGTGCCGACTGATTGTTAGCGTGATTATTTTGCGATGAAACTTGCTTCTTTTTGTCAAATCTTGACATTTTTCGTCAAACTTGTTTTATTCAAAGATTGAAGTAACCATTTCCCCCAGAAACACCAGCCTATACTCTTAAAATTGAATATTATTCGCTTTTTACTAGAACACTCGTTGGGTTCAAGAACATGTCATCTTTGTTTCATATATTGACACGAAATTGTTACTAATCATGAAGATGTGCTTAATTATTTTAATATTTTTAAAATTAGGGGTTAGATATTTAGTTTAGGCAAAATGACAAAAGATGCAAATATGCCCTCAACGTTTGCTTGTTTTGTCATTTGGCCCCCTATTATTTCTTTTGTTGTCCAAATATGCCCCCTAATGTTTCATTCGTAGTCCAAATATGCCCCCCAACGTGTCAATTTGAATCAAATATGTTGTTAACTGAACTTGCCACATATTAAGATTTGGTGATGCCACATCAATTTTTTTTATTAAACCGTGGCCGTCAATTAATTGACAGTTTACATCCAACAGGGGCATATTTAGATTATGAATGAAACGTTGGGGGTATATTTAGACCCAAAAAAAGAATAGGGGGCCAAATGACAAAACATACAAATGTTGGGGCATCTTTTGTCATTTTGCCTTTAGTTTACAATTTAAAATTTAGGGGCTTAAGTTTAAGTATTTTGAATATTGCTTCAAGTTTAAGGTTAGTGGTTCCGCATGTGCATCTTTAAACTAATCATTTAAAAATACATAAAAATAATAAAATTCTTATTATAAAAAAGTAAAATCCAGACTTAAATGTTGATAAAACTAGCCTAAAACTTAATATATTATGATCAAGTCTAATCACGATTAAGCAAGTGATGTCTTCTCCAAACACGCTTAAGAGGAGGCTCAATCAGTATTACATACCTATGGTAACGAAGATTGGGTGAACTATTGGCCGTAAAAAGGCCTGCCATATAGAGATAAACATAGAGATGATGATCGGTTGATGATTCTCCCAAAGATTGAGAACTCGACAAGAATCTAAGATCGGGATGTTCCCGACCCAACTCTTGGCTGAAAAATCAAACTTCATAACTTTTTTACGCCTCCGTGGCCGACATTGGAACCTAGGAGTGGCTACTAATTCGCCCAACAAATGACTTTCGAGTTCGACCGAGTCTGGCCACCGTTTCACAAGTAATTCCCATTCTTGTCTACCAAGATGGAATACACCTAGAGCACCACCAGAAAAAACACAATAAAAACATCCACCTATATAAGTTGCACTCAACGGCAACCTTTTCCAGTCAATTGGATGAGTTTGTACGAAGTTATATGTCTTCCAATTCTTTTTCTCCTGGCCGACAAGTGCTAATACTGGTTGTGCATGTAAGTGTGTGAATAGTGAAAACAAGACACTCTGAATTCTTCGAACTCAAGTAAAAAGTGCTCTTCAAATACATGGACAAGTTACATAGACCTACATCTAACACCGGCAGCTCGATTACCTCATCAGTGAAGGGGGAGTACAATAAAAAGAAGAATCTCCGACACATGAAAGGCGGGGCTTTTTGTAAAAGCACCCAACCATATCTAGTAGTTACGCATTGATATTCACAAAAAATATCCGGAGCTTCCACCGCAATATCTTTGTCGATGTAGATCACTTTGCCCAACGAGGTGTCCCTAAGCTTACGTTCGCCGATCAATCCCTTACTAGGGTGTAGTCTCAGCCATCGGTATGTCATGAGCCACGCAGCTCTATCAATGGTTGGAATGCACTCGAGGGTTACCTGCTGCCAACTCTTGCAAACTGCTCGTATTCGAATTCGATCCGACCAATAAAGTTTTCCCGCTATGTGTCCGATGATATCACCGGGAAGCTTAGACCAATCTCGTTCTTCCTTGTTGTTTTGTAAAACTATAATTGCATCTTCTTTTTGTACCCCAGTAGCCTTACTCGCCATGATCACGTTATATGCTCTGGAATATACAGATTGTGTTTCACATATATAAAGTTGGAGTTGCTTAGAATTAGAATTAAGATAGAGGTTGAAGTTGAGAAGTCTGATATCAAATTATATAGTTTAAAAAATCATGAAATCTAATGAATACATGATAAACGGCCTTTTTTAATTTTTATTTAAAATTTAAAGCTTATCCGTTAATTATATAGTTTAAAAAATCATAAAAATCTAATGAATACATGATAAACGGCCTTTTTTAAATTTTATTTAAATTTTAAAGTTTGTCCTTAATTATATAGTTTAAAAATCATGAAATCTAATGAATACATGATAAACAGCCTTTTTTAATTTTTATTTAAATTTTAAAATTTATCCGTTAATTATATAGTTTAAAAAATCATGAAATCTAATGAATACATAATAAACGGTCTTTTTTAAATTTATTTAATTTTTAAGGTTTATCCTTAATTATATAGTTTAAATAAATTATGAAATCTAATGAATACATGATAAATGCTTTTTTAATTTATTTAATTTTTAAGGTTTATCCTTAATTATATAGTTTAAAAAATCATGAAATCTAATGAATAAACGGCCTTTTTTACTTTATTTAATTTTTAGGTTTATCCTTAATTATATAGTTTAAAAATCATGAAATCTAATAAATACGAGATAAATGATTTTTTTCAATTTCATTTAATTTTTAAGATTTATTCGTCAAAATCAAAACTCATTTTGTGAAATCCCATCTTAAAATCCCACATATTACGAAACAGTTGTTCTTTTTATGAATACTTCCAAACACATACAATTAGTATCATTTTAATAATAAAGATTTAGATAATTACTATAAATAATCTAAAAAGAGAAGTTGATGAATATAAACACTTGTAATTTAAAATTTTATCTGATATTTTTCTCCAACCGTGGAGATGAATGATACGGGTGTTTTTCATTTTAAATACATTTTCAGAATTTTTTCATGTTATGCGATTGAAGCTTAATTTGAAACAAAAATCTTTTGTTCTTTTTGAAGCTTAATTTTTTCATTTTAAATACATTTTCAGAATTTTATCTTTTGTAATTAAAAATAATGATACGGTACTATGATATAATAATAATTTTAGTCTCAAAATTTTGTGCATTTTATCAATTTAGTTATAATCAATAAATTTAACCCTCGATATCAAAACTTATATTAAATCATTTCACAATCTCCGTTAAAACTTAACGGAACTTAACGATCGATTATCAAAGTAGAAAAAAAATTAGTGACCAAATTTGAGAAAAAAATAGTCTGGTGGCCAAAATAAAAAATAATAATAATTTGGTGGCTAGTGATGTTGTTTATCCTAAAAAGTAAGTTGGAATATATTTAAAAACCATCAATACTCTTTAAAAAAATCGTAATTACAGGTGTTGATTATTAACAATATTTCAACTTATTATTATTTAAATCAAGATTATTTTATTTTATCAAATTTTAAAAATGTACATCTCACATAAAATACTTTATTTCGATACAAGAGATGAAATCAAAATTGAACATTCGGTGGAGTTAAAATATTAAATTTTAAAATTACAAGGACTTAATAAGTATTCAAACTCAAAATTTAAGGACAAAACACAATTTATCTGATATTTATACTTATAAAGACCTAAATTGTTATTAGACCAAAAAAAATTGAGGACACATGGGAGTTGTGACATGCTCATCCTTCTTTAATTGAACCATATTTAATTAAAATTTAAAATGATGTTATATTTTTTATATTTAATTTTTAGAAAGATGAATTGCGCCCTAAATTTTAAAAACTTTCACTTTGATCATTAAAATTTTGTATTATTCCATTATTATCACTCGAACCTTAAATAAGACATGACATGGTGACCTGACATCAAGTTTGCTGACATGGACTATTTTTGCTGATATGTTAATCATAATAAATGAGATGCAATATTATCATTATATATAAATATAGTCCGAAAAAGAATGAATTAGTTAAAAAAACTATTCTAAAATGAGGGGGAAATATCTTCCTATAAAGAATAACAGAAGTGATTTATCCTCATATTTACACTGCCTTGAATACATAATAACCACACAACATATGCAATTCAAACACGACGCACCATCAACCATGCAATGTGACCATCATATTTCATGTTGTCGTGTTCGAAGCCTTGCGTTTGCACATGCATTCCGGAACCGGGTACTTGGTCACATCCCTTCTGGCTTTGCTAGCCCGGAGCTCCGGTTGTCCGAAAGATTCTCGATGCAATTCTCTTATGATCCTGTTGAACTCTGCTTCCGGCAGAGAAGAGTTCAAGAAATATGGCAGCATGTGTCTTTTGTTTGGTGTTATGTACTTCTTATGCCCTGCATATGCCCTATGTCCCTGGATCGCATGGCCCATGTTCCCACCGTGGGACAGCATGAAAACGTCGCTTTCCGCGGAAACTATGTAGTCGATGGCAGCCATGAAGGAAGCCTTATGAGCAAATGGTTCTAGTTCACCGGGCAATGCAAGATCTTCTTTGTTGTAGAAATGAGGAAATTGTCCGGTTAATGGCAACAAGGCTTCTTTCCCGCCGAGAGGCTCCCCTCCGGCCCAGTATATTCTCGTACTTGTCGGTGCCCCCAACGCTTTAAGCAGCCTATAAAGTACACAACGTGACCGATTGATGTACATGAAGATTGTTCACAAAAAATAAAGGAACTAGCCCACGGTATAAATCGTACCTAGTCACTTCGAAAGCATTCAAGGGGCAGAGTCCGGCAAGTTTCCGCTCGTGGTAAGTCATGTTCGATCTTGCGGTAAGAAGCTCCGGGTGTCGTCTCCGTTCATTGTGGATTATCTCATCGTATTCCTTACTCAAGCCCGGAAGACAACCGGTCCTAACCCATACATCCTTCTCGATACGAAGATGGAGAGCAAGGTACGGTCCCTTGCTCTGCATTCTTCGAGCGAGCTTGTTACCAAGTTCGAGTATCGGCGGAGCAAATCTTAATGCCTGAAATGCCACCTGATATTCAACAATGAACAGATTAAAACAGGGCAAAATTCTCCCAAACCACATTGTAATTGAGATTTCAAGTACCTTGCAGCGAAGCTTTTGAAGATCAGGAGGAAGATCATTAGAGAGCCTAGAATCCAGACCTCGTAAAAGCATAACTCCTCCCTTCTTTATCTTTTGTACAAAGAGAATCGTATCGATTATCGATATCAAAGTAGAAGGATAAATTCATAATTCGATAAAATAAGGAAACCGAAAAGGATTACAGTTTACACTTTACACACCCGTTTGAGATAATGTGTTCGAATCCATTGAGGCGAGGCGTGAAGCGGAGTCCGATTCTCCTCTACCGGCCTAGTCTTTATATGCGAGGAAGGCAATGAGGATAGTATCCGCACGTCATCAGCAAGAACTCGCTTGAAATGACCGAAATCGAATATATCAGAAAATTCACTGCGACCACAGAAGCATCATATGGATAGTAGGTTAATCGAACAAAAAACCGAACCCGACTCGATATATATATATATGTATGTATGTACACACATGGTTTGTTACCTTTCATCACCCCAGATGAGATTGACTTGCAAAATGGGAACAACTAAGGCAGCCCCAAGGATCCTAGCAATGACAACAGCATCCACAATCTGATTCCTCTGCTGGTTCAAACCACCCGAAACCACCACCAGCAAATACTTTCTTCTGTCGTTCAAAATAGCCTTACTTGCTCTTTTATACTCGGCGCTGAACTCCAAACACGGCCGGTACCCCATTCCGTCGGGCTGCTTCCAGAACTCGCTGTCCGAATCCGAATGCGAAGCACGGGGACGTTGAGCGGCCGTCGAGACATGGTGCGTCTCGCCGAGTTTGTCGATACGATGCGGTATCGATAGAGTTTCGAGACATGGATAGGGAGAGAAAGGGATGAGAGTGTTGACATTCCAGCCCAACCTCAACAAGCCAACAAGTGCAAAGCAGAAGAGAGCCAACAACCAAACGCCGGGGCGCCTGCACGAGTAGCGGTGGCCGAGAAAGAAGCCGGTGTTCGGGTTTTTCTTCGGAGGAACGAGGAGAGATTGAAGAGAAGAGGAGGAAAGGGTGGCGATAATCTGAGACGGCACGGAAATGTACGACTGCTTCTTGGCGTTACATTTCTTTGATTTGGCCATTATAACACACGAAATACTAAACCAGTCGCCTCAGTTTCTTGCTTTTCTTTTCCTGTAGATTATTGTTTGTTGCGAACAAGAAAACCAAAGGAAATGTTTTCTTTGGATTCCATTCCTGCAGTGAAGAAGAGAAAAAAAGATGAAAGTAAGAAGAGAAGAAAGCACATAGGCGGGGTGGTTGGAAACTTCTCTTGTTATTATATAATTGTTACTCACAGGTTTAGTTACCAACTAATATGCCATCCAATCATCACTCATGCCTTGACAAATGACAACACATCTTTATCATCATTCTCCACTCAATTTTTTTATGAGAAAATATTTTGTGCACTTATAATGAAAAATTATATTAAGTGGTAAATAATTTGATATCAGTTTAACATATTTCGAGTATAAAGTTTTATATGTGTTAGAAATTTTCCTTAAAAGACTAGTCCACTAAAATTAAGTGTACGATGCAAATCTGTTTACATTAATCAGAACAAAGTCATGAGAAATTGAGAGGGCAACAAATAAAATTATTTTACAAATTAAGTTTTATAGGTTTAGGTTAAGGCTTATGCGTTTATATTTTAAGGTTTTAAATTTAAGATTTATATTTTAGAGTTTAAGATTATTATTTAAGATTTATGGTTTATGGATTAGTATTTTAAGATTTTAAGATTAGAGATTTATATTTTATATTATGAAATTAAAATATACATATTTATGTAAAAAGATACATGATCTGTAAATCAAATATTAACCTTTTATTTATTGTTTTTATACAAATATGTATATTATTAATAAATTAAATAATATTCGTTATAATGTCTTGATTGTGGGACTTTGAGTAGAAATCGCATACCCCTTTCCGGTGTCCTTATTCATACCTTATTATTATTTAAAGTTAAAACTTAGGGTTAGAGTTTAAAATATTGGGTGTAAAATATAATTTTAAGAAATAGGATTTAAGATTTATAATTTAAAATTAGGATTTAATTTTTTTTTGTTTTGAGGCGCAAAAAGAATACAAAAAAAAACAGATGATTTTTGTCTGATTTTGATCGCTTAAACTAAAATTTCTATCATTGAGTAAATTCTCATTTCAAACTTATTTTAGAATCATTATATGTCGGTCTTTAGAGTTTGTTCATTTATACATAGTGAATGATTCTTTAAAGAAAACTAATAATAGCTCATCTTTAAAAGTAATTTTATTCGTATTAATTTAAAAATAATTTGATAAAATTGACTTGCTAACGGCATACAAATTTTCAATTTGCAACAATTTTTGTTTGTTAGCGTTATTAATATACTAATTTTAAACACGTATCCGTTACCAAATTAAATATTATATAGTCAAGTTCTTTCATTTTGGTAACCCATCTTTCTCCAACTACTAGCCCCTCCGAAACTTTCCATTCTGCCGGTGCTAAAGATGAATTATTTTATGACAAATAAATATTAAAACCATGTTTTTTATATAATTATATACGTTTTTGTTTGTTTTATGACACGAAGATAATCCTATTCGGGTTGAGATGATGTTTAATGAAAATTAAAAATGTATTTTTGGAAAAGATTCACTTACTGCTCTAGTGATCATGATCTTATAGATATTCATCCGTTTCATTTTTTGTGTAGGATCGAATTTTAATATTTTCTTTCGAAATTTTAACATGATCTCATAGGTATTATTCATTGATGATAATATAATTGGAGTTGTTTCATTTTTTAATAGTTTTAAGATGAGTACAAGATAATATTTGTTTGTACTTTTTTGTACTTTTTGCGGTGGCGGATTCAAAAATTCTTTTGAGGGTGAGCACAAGTTAAAATATTTTTGAGGGTGGGCACAAGTCATAAAATTTTTAAAATTTTAGGGTGGACACAAATAATAAAATTTAAGGACTAATTCATAAAAAATAAGAAAATTGAAATCAAATGTGTGAACTTTGAAAAGTTCAAGGTGGGTTTGTGCCCACCAAATCATACATGTGGCTCCGCCACTGACTCTTTAACGCACGTTGCAAATAAAGTTGTTCGAACTCAAATGTTCTAGGATAAATATTGTTATCTTTTTCACTGCGGCCACTCGTTGAGTTCAATTAGAGTTGTTTCTTAGTTTAGAAGGTCACAAGGAAAAAATACAAAGACTAGAGTGACATTTTATATAATTATTTGTATTCGTTATTGGTTAATTCATATTAAATACTATAAAGATCTAGCGTGGATATGTTTTTTTAATTTAATTTATTTAATTTACAATATTAGACTTAAATATCCACCTTAACTTACGAGACTTAATATTTTATCCCGTTGAACTATCTAATAATTAGCGTCTCCCTACTTAATATTGTAGAAGCAATTGTTTTTTCTTGCAAAAAGAGCATTCCTTTTCTGTGTTATATCACTTTTTGTGTACCATTCCCCATTCTATGTATCTACATACTCTTACATTTGTCCGTTTCTTTTTTTCTCCTGGGATTTGAACCTACAAATCATTATATTCATTATAGATTGGTTCGATTGATTAAATAGTAAACAACGTTTTAATAAGCATCAAGATTTAAAAAGCATCGGAACTCAATGATCGGTACCAGTGAAAAAAAAAATATTTATTTTCAAAAACTCGATTTTAAGCATATGTATTTGCAAGGTGTGCGCGCGTTGTTGAAGGATTAAGAAAAAAACATCAATAAATATTACCTTATAATCACATCAGTTTATTCAGTAAATATTTAAAAAAAAAACATCAATAATCTTATTTTGTGAATGAAAAACTGATGCAAGTGAATACCAGTTAAAAATTTAAAAAAAATGTAGCAAGCTTTTCAAAAACTTTAATTAGGTCTCCCAAAATTTTTTTAAAAAAATCTACATTAAACCGTAAAGTTTTTTAAATACTTTTAATTAGACCCCTTAAAGTATTAAAATATTCTCATTAAACTTTCAAAATTTTTAAAAAATTCTAATTAACATTTTTTAACATTCTCACTAAACCTCTAAAAACTTAAGAAAATTTTAATTATGCTTTCAAATGTTTTTACAAATATCTACTATTAGACGATGGATATGTAAATTAGTATCATTTTAAACCGTCTATGAAGTCTGGCATACTCTGATCCTGATCCAAAATTGAAATAACTTCAACAATTAACAAATAGACCCACGGTGGTGATGGTTAAGGGCATGGGCTCTCTAGGAGAACAATTGCATCCTTATTTTTTAGAAACTAACTTTAATTGGGTGTTAATTTATTATTTTTTTTAATTTAACGTGTAAAGGTAAAAAAATTACATAACGAGCAAGAAAATTTGACAGTTGGTCAAGTTGCTCATTTTTGTTCTCTCATATTCTCGTAGGTCATCGGTTCAAGACCCACTAGGAGCACTCCCCTTCCTTTCCCTAGAGTTTCCATTCTCCTCCCCTCTAGGTAAAATTAAGATTAAGATTTGTAGAAAAAAATAAATACCCATTTAGAACAAAATTATTTTAAATAACTATTTTTAAATTCTTAGATCCGCAACTGATTAATGACTAGTGTACATAGTCAGACATTTGACATAAACCGCTGTCCAATATCTTCATTGTGAGTTCAGTTGTGATGAAAGAACACGTGGATTCTTCACACCATGGACTCAATGGTTAACGCCTGAAACCATAATTACATATTAATTGTGGTAGCTGAGGCATGTAACAAATATTATTCATCATAATCAATGCTAGCTAAGTTCATGATATTGGCTTGAAGATCAAGTCAACTAGATAGTTCTCTTTCTTTCCCTTTGTGTATCAAGCAAGCTACTAGTAGTTTGTGAGTTGTTGTGATGTTACCATCAAAAACAAAAAGAATGGAGAGGAAGTGGTTGCAACATTATTCAAGTATAATGTTGAGTGATGCATGAATAGAGTTGTGTTCGTTTTTTTTAATATGTATGTTCGTTTTACGATTCTTGTTCAGTGTGCGAGACTGTCCCTCTCACAATGTTATCTTCAAAGTTTGAACTTGCGTCCTCTCCTTGCGAGTGCAATGTACCTTACCAATGCACCTACACTTGTTGATGTCGTGGTGTCCATTTCTAATGTTACATATGTACACATATTATGACCAATCATTGGTTTTATTCTCAAATTAAATGACCAAATGGACTTTTCCATTCAAGCATTAATTAATTTTCCATCCTTTCCTTTTTTTCCTTTTTGGCATTTTCAGTAGTGTTGCAGCTATTTGGGACCAAGTCCCCCATGTTAAATGTGAATGATTAAAGAGGAAAAACTACACAAACAAGTTAACATCATTAACAACTTAAATACTTACTTGTAATATTATATATGATAAACAACATCAAATAATTCTTATAGTTTTTTGTCAACCTTGAAGTAAATAATTAGTTCGGTTTAGTGTTTAAGTGTTGTGCACATACTTATAAAAGTTTCAAATCGATACAAAATAGTAATTGAAAATTTTAAATTAATACAAAATGATAATTGAACTTATTAAACAATTATAAAATAATTATTAAATTTTATCTAGCTTTTATAAAATGATCATCATATTTGTCAAATTGTTATGTTATTTTATAACGTCTAATAATTATAATGTAACCCGCTGATAAATTTAATGATTATTTCGTATTATATCAATAAATTTAATAATATTTTGTAACTTTCGAAATGGTTAGTGACCAGAACAATATATTTTCATAAATTAGTGACTATTATGGGTGTACTTTACCCCCATAAAGTAAGGTACACCTAATAAATAGGAAAAAAAATACTAAATGAAAGCTTGTAAACCCTACATATGGATCCTTACAGCTCAATAATTTATCCAAAAATAAAAGTCCAATATAATTTTGAAGGGCTGGGTCCTTACAGGCTTACAGCTCAGTGGGCCTAAATGCAGGGCCATATCAGTTCGTCTTCAGCATGCTTTCAACGTACGAGAGTAGATGGCAATGTATTCCAATTTTCCAATCAATGTTCCTCGGATTTTTGATTTGTCATAGTATCAAAAAGTGTCACAAATATTTAATTGAATAGTTATTTTAGTTTTTTTATAAATAATTTAACTTTTAATATTTTATTTTGGGTCAAAATGTCTCTATGTCGATGAAAATTATTAGTTAACTGACGGTTGACAACTTAAAATTACTTGACAAAATAACACGTCAGAAGAATATATATATATATATTATACAAATTTTTAAAATTATTTTTTGATTCATGTGTCATTCTGTAAAGTCAGCATATTTGTCTATATGACACTGCCACGTAAGTTTGTCACATTATTTCAAATAATTTATTGTTAGTTTGCTAACAATTTTAATCGGCAGAGGGGCCATTTTGACTCAAAATGAAACGTTGAGACTTAAATCGCTGCAAACAAATAATATGGGCTAAAATGACTATTTAGCCTAACGTCATGACATTTTTTGATAATATGCCTTTTAATTTTTAAACCACGTTTAAAGACTGTACATGGCCACCGACAATCGTTTGGTCTAACAAAATGAAGCGCTAGATTTGTTAAGCAGAGTCAAAGGTTCGAACAAGGACAGAGCACAATGAGGGCCCAAAGGGCCTTGACCCTGCCCAACAATTTGAAAATTTCTTAATAAGTCCTTTATATTTCTTAAAATTTTAATTTAGTCCCCTACAAAATTTAGAAATTCATATTAAATATTATTTTTTAATAAATCCTCTAAAATTTTAATTTATCCCCGTCAAATTTTTGGTCTAATGATAATTTAGGTCTTATAAATTTAAATATTAGATAAATTAGACATTTGTCACTTAATTTTGAGTTTAAATACTTAACAAACCCTTGTATTTTTAAGTTCAATAATTCTCCCCCTCCTGATATTCGATTATGGCTCTGTCCCTGAGTTCAAATCTTGATATTGTAAATAGAAAAGTCAAGTTGGAAGAGTCACCTTTATATTAAGCCCTAGCAAAAGTCGATTCGAATGGGTCAACCAATAAATTAGATACAATGAATAAACAAAATTAAAAATAAAAACAGAACAGAGCCATGCATTGCCACGTTACTTCTATATATGACCGACCAGTACCACACACTCCCGACATCCGTGGCCGTTGTCACCCCCACAACACGTCGCAGGGATTCGACAAACAACGTGAAGTCTGATGTTTAAGGTTTCTTATGATTATAACACCTCACTTCTTTCATTAAAACATAACCATATCATTACTATATTAATAAATACATTATTAAAATATACAATCATTATCGATTAATTGCCTAAACAGAGACAATCTTATAATCAAATATTTAAAGAGATAAGAGTTTACTAAATTTTTATATCTAAATAAAATTTTTACTTAATTAATATTTAAATTAAAAAATTATTATACCAATTTTTTGAGAAGGGCCTCCCTCCCTTTGCATACATCTTTATTAAATTAAAGATTATTTTATCATAAATTGCTCAAATAATATTGTTTAGAAATAATAGTTGTTGAAGTGGTGTGTTTTATAAATTATTTGCTCATGTAAAAATAAATCTATTAAATTAATAGAGTAATCAATAAAATTGTTAAAATGACCTGTAATCGAGTAAATTTTTATACATAAAATTAGGCCATTGACTACAGTACTGCTGATTTCCCCGGAATTAACCTGTAGTGTTGCCAATTTTTCTTAATATCATAGCAACGATCTTAGTTCAACAAATAGTTTCTGATGCATTATATTTCATTAATTTTTTCACACCATTATTTAGTAAAAAAATCATTGTCTTATTTGAAATTTGCATAAGCAACACATCCAACAACTATAAAAGTAATTTTCATATCTAAATGATATAGGTCTATGAAATAATTTGGGAGTATTTTGTTTATGGAAAATATTTCATATATTAGTTACGCGTTATATTTTATAAACATGTTTAATTTAAGAATTAAAAGTTTAGTTTATTGTTTTTTTGATAAATTATAATTTTAATTTTAATCCAATCTAGAGAATATGGGGAAAGAGATTCTAAAAGAAGAAAGTGCAGGGCGATCGTTAAGTGGCTAGTGAGGGCCAAGACCCCAAAATTTTAATAAATTCAAATTTTATCCTTAAAAATTTTGAACATTTTAATTTGGCCCTTAAAATTTTTAAAAATTCATATTAAACTTCAAAATTTTAAATTATTTTAATTAAATTCCCTCTTAAATCATTAAGCTTGTTTGTTAAATCTCTCAAAATTATTAAAATTTTTGGTTAAACTCTCAATTTTCTTTGAAAATTTTCGTTTAAGCCTCCAAGTTCCCCTCTCAAACCTTTACTCCAAGTTCCGCCATTAAAATAATGTGATTTTAGTGAGCCTAGAACCCAAAATCTAAGAGAATATAAAGGAACAAAGATGAACAGGTTGGCTAATCGACCAAATGTACTTGCTTGAAGTTTAGTTTAATATTTGTTTAACTTTTAAGGTTTAAAATTTAGAATCTATATTTAGAACTTAGGTTTTAAGGTTTAGAATATTTTGGGTAAAAATTCATATTTTAATTTTATAATAAATATAAATAATTTTATCTATTTAATATAAAAAATAGATATGTTTATGATTTTTCTTTTCACTTGCAGTGAATCAAACAATAATCTTTGTTTATATTATTTTTAGGAATTAGGCAACGCGCAAAGACAAAATGTGGGAAAATCAGATCTTAAAGCAATAGCAAAAGCAAAACCTCATCTTCTCTTCTGCTATCTTTGTTCAATTCTAGATCATCCGTTTACATCAATCAAATCCCGGTGGTGTAACTTTACCCTAATTCATTCAGCTTGATCTAACCAGGTACATTCTCGATCTTCTTCTTCTTCTTCATCCTCTGTTTAAACTAAATTCGATTCGGCAATTCTTGTTCCTTCTGTAGATTCATTATTAGATTTACATATATAGCTGCAAAGTCTCTGTTTTTGCTACCTACTACTCGCTGCAGACACAATGGAAAATAGTAATAATCAAAATAAAATAACCCCACCAAATAATTAATGGCAGTGATTGAAGATATCTGGGTTTTGGGTCTGGATTCAAATTGGGATCTGTATTGCAATTTGCTCGTTTTTTGTGCTGCCCCAATATTTAAGTGTATTTAGATCTGCTGCTGTTGTATTGCTTTTGTATCTGCATTCATTAATCATTGGTTTCTTAGGTTAGACTATTGTAATTATGAGTTATGACTATCATCATCGTCATCTTACAGTTTCATATAAGTCGTTTCCGAAATTTAAATGTTACTGATCTATCTTAGATACCCTTCATTATATCAATCGGGATTTCAGCATCTTTTCCGCATTCATTCTAGCTATGTGGAGGTTCAAGCCGTTTATGCAAAAAGAGCCTGCGGGGCTCGAGGGCAAAACGCTTGATGTCGGCAATCTTAAAATTCATGTTCGCAATGCGATTGCCGAGGGAGGCTTCTCTTGTGTCTACTTAGCTAAGGATGCTCTACATGCTTCGAAGCAGTATGCGTTGAAGCACATCATATGCAATGATCATGAGTCAATGGAGTTGGTTGTCAAGGAGATCTCTGTCATGAAATCACTTAAAGGACACCCGAATGTGGTTACACTTTATGCGCATACGTTCTTTGATATGGGAAGGACCAAGGAAGCTCTTCTTCTTATGGATTATTGTGACAAATCTCTTGTTAGTGTCTTAGAGGCTAGAGGAGCTGCCTATTTTGAGGAGAAACAGATTCTTACCATTTTCTTGGATATCTGTAATGCGGTCTTTGCAATGCATTGTCAGTCCCCGCCAGTTGCTCACAGGTATGTTGGTCCTAAAGCTCCTCAAGTTTTTAGGTTGCTCCCTTTTTTGTTTATTTGAGCACATGAATGTTTAATTTAAACTTTTTGTAGCTTCTTATAATTATTGTTTTGTATTTCTTTTATTGCCATGATCCCAATTTTATATGGCCCAAATATGTTTCTTACTTCCTGGGATTTTGATTTTTGCAGGGACTTGAAAGCTGAGAACATTCTGTTGGGTTCTGATGGATTGTGGAAGTTGTGTGATTTTGGGAGCACATCAACCAATCACAAGCGTTTCGAGAGGCCTGAAGAAATGGGTATAGAAGAAGACAATATCAGGAAGTACACCACACCTGCCTATAGAGCCCCTGAGGTTGGATGAGCAACTATATTTTATTCATTTATTTTTAAATTGCGGTTAAAATGTTTGATATATACCTTCATTCTTTTACTGGCATAGATGTGGGATCTATTCCGGAGAGAACTTATCAATGAAAAGGTGGATATATGGGTAAGTCAACTATACCTTGTATCTCCATGTGAAATCTAGAGACAAATTAGATTAGATATACCAAATACTAACTGCAGCTGCTCTGTCATGTTGCAGGCTCTCGGGTGTCTTCTCTTTCGAATTTGCTACTTCAAGAATGCATTTGATGGTGAATCGAAGTTACAAATCTTAAATGGGAACTATCGGATTCCAGATTTACCAAAGTACAGCTCTTCAATTACTAACCTAATTAAAGACATGCTTCAAGGATCACCTGCTGACAGACCTGACATCACACAGGCAAGCACTTTGCTTGATTGGTCATTCATCCTTGAATTTAGGTTAGTTTTAGATAATCTATGTCCATGTTTATCATTGGAAGAGATCTAACATTCTGTTTAACTGATCTTGGGATTTCCTTCCCATGATGGCAGGTCTGGTTTCGTGTTAATGAGCAGTTGCCTGCTGCTCAACAGAAGTCTCTACCTGATCGGCCACCTGAAATGCCATCTACTGAAGGTGAAGATTTATACCAATTGACAGTTCAGTTCTCCCCTTGAAGGTCTAATACTTGTATTAAATTTAACTGCTTCTTGATATGGCGGATGCGGCTGTTGTTGGATTAGTTATAGAAGATTATAGATAGAAAAAGATTGAATAGTGGAGGCTTAGACATTAGTTTTCATTGAACTTGAATAGATGCTTTGTGCCAATTTAGCAGGTGTTCCAAGGCCTTCAAATAGGTCACCTCAGATGCCTTCTAGAAGCCCTCCACCCCCGCCTCATGGGGAACCAGTTAAAAATACACAACAGCCTGGCTCAAGGACAAGTGGCGGACAGCTTGGTGCTTTCTGGTCTACTCAGCATGCAAAGGACACAGATATTGCTGAAGAGAAGCACAGACCCAAATATGACGAAGAGCCAACCGACTATGGCTCAGCAAAACATAACAGGAGTCCTATGAGAGAGGAAACTGTACAAGCTCGTTCTACCTCAAGAAGTACGCCTGACAAATCACTCAACCCTGAAGCTGGCCCTTCTAAAGATATTGAAATTAATTTTTTTGAGGACAAGAATTCCACCACTGCTTTTCAAGATGAGGCGTTTAACACCTTTGTTGCTGAATTTGATAGCAACAAGATCAGTTCTGGAATTGCTAATAAAAAAACTGGAACAGAAAAAGCACTGGAGGCCGAAATAGGGAAGCTTAAAGAGCAGCTAACACAAACCAACATGGAGAAGGCTGAGATGACGTCCAAATTTGAAAAGTTATCTGCAATTTGTCGATCTCAGAGGCAGGAAATACAGGAGCTCAAGCAAGCTCTAGCTGCTAGAACTCCATCTCCTAATAAAAGTACTTCAAGATATCAAAACTCACCTGGAAGTCTGGTACTCTTCATTTTGTTTCCTAGTTGTATTTCACATGCATAACTTTTTTTAATCAAATTTCAACTTGTTAGTTGTGCCCTTGATTGTACCTAGTTGTTTCATAACAGGGAGAGAAGGCTGAAGGAACATTCCAGCAAGAAAATGTTGCTAATTGGACTACTGCTAGCCCGGAAGCAAAGCCATGGCAGGCTTTTTCAGAGGATGCCAAACTGCAGCAGCAGCCTCAGTCAAAGGCTAATGTACAGTCAGTCAGAACCAGAAATGGTCACTCTAACAAGCATGCTGCTCAAGCAACTTCTGCTCCGGAAACTTGGGGTTTTGGTACTGATAACTTTACGGCTGCCCCTGGTGCCAGCTCCCAGAGATTGAAAGCACCCGTAAGTGAAGGAAGTAGTTCCCAACGCTCAGGTGAATCAAAAACAAAGGAGAATCATACAGTTTCCCAACCTGCTGGTTGGGCTGGTTTCTGATTTACTAAATATGTGAAGTTAAATATATATGAGGGAATTGTCTGACCTCACGGTCACATTGACAAATTTTAATACTTGTGGTTGGGGAATATGTGAGGAAAGAAGAGAGACTGAATAATTACTTGACTTGCCTGGCTTGTTTCCTGCCATTGTTTGCTTGTCTGTGTGCAGTAGGACAATATGCACACTTCTCTGGGCTAAGCAGCAAATACAAAAATGTATACCTTATTTTGTTCTTTTCCCCCCAGCATGGCTTGATATTTGCTTGTTGTTCAAAGTGGTAGGTCGTGTGCGACACTAGGCGCTTATAATGCGAGTCTTGTATTCATGGGCTTGTTGAGATTTTTCTTTTCTAGTTCTACCTCAAATTGATTGTGTTGTATTCGGTTTCTCTATTACTCTTGTCATATCCGGTTTCGATTTAATCAAGGCACATCCACTTGTTCTGAATGCAACATTCAGAATGTAACGTCCTTGATGAATATCATCATGATCCGTTTGCGAACGGACACGGTGTTGTAATGCGGATTCATTTCATCAAATCTTAAATGATTAAAGAAGTATTGTTTGATTTCATGCAGCAGCAGCATGGGGAAAAATTAAAATGAACCAACCAAAACTCAACTTTGGCAACTTTTCAATCATATATAATCATCTAGTATTGTCAAAATGTTACAAAGAATGAAGCCAGGCCACTACTATCTTCGAAAAAGAAATCACACTGCCAACCTACCTACTATATACTACTGCTGGATGAATGATGAATCGAATCATAAATAAATGCATTATGTTCCGATGAAGGAAAAATGGCCAACTCGATTTTCATCGTACACTTCCGAACGATGTACAACAATAAATACATTGCCATTGCAGTACCAAGATGAATTTTTAACCAGCAACCCTCTGAATCATGGATTATAAGCTTCTGTCAAATCAATGTAAATAAACATCCATCAGATGGATTCATGTAAGACCAGATCAGAGTAGATTACTAAAAATATGAATAAACAACACATTTCGACTTAACAACAATCTAAATAATATGAATGGGGAGACGAGGCGAGAAGCAGGCTGTACCTCGGGTCAAGATAAGATGATAAGTCCTAGATACACTGATGCACCAAGAAATATGAATGATATCATTCCCCTGCAAGCAGTGTTCGAAAACGAATGTGAGCGGAGGCAAGATAGAAATAATCATGAAAACAGTCGATGTTTCAAGTTTCGGTTTTTCACCATATGAATCCCCATCCAACTCCATTACAGGGGCAAGGACAAATTTCTGCAAACTTCTCCGCGTCACTGGAGTTGACTCTTCGAGATATTAGATCATCGTAGATATCTGCGAAAATAATATTCAAGTCACTTCAAACTTAATTCTTAACTCTATTAACAACCAGTTGGCTTAAATAAGAAAGACTGAGGCATACCATAGACTGAAAACAGACTGTTCATGACACCTGCAATTTCCAAAATAAGAATTAAGCTTCACCGAAGAGATGAGGGAATGAAATTATTCTTTGGAAACGAAAAGGAAAATATGACAAGAGAGCCTATACCAATGAAGAGAATGACATAGCGGAGAATCCGAACTGTTGTCCTTTCTTGCAAAAACCAAACTAGTGCAATGAGAATAATAAATCCTGAGGAATCGAATACATGGATAACTAAATTGTTAGCACTTCAAGTTCAACTCATGGTTATAAAAATACAAGTCATCACAAGTTCGTAAGGGTACTCACCGATACAAAGTCCCCGAAGTGTCCACTGTTTGAATAATCATACACATCACAGGTTAAAAGCTTGAAAGTATTCTTTGAAGAAAATAAATTATAAAAGGAAATAAAGAAAGCATCATCTCTATATGAATGCAAATTTTTTATCAGGAAATAATCTCCTTGACATCTTACATTTTTAGCATAAAAGAGCACAACAACGAGAGCGACAAGAAAACAACCGGCGGCTATTCTTGCAGTGAGGAGATTGGTAGATGCAAGAATTAAAGCCATCCCCCAAAATGATGAGCCGAGATCTGAAAGTAAAAGCAACTGTATACCATAAATGCTACTAAAAAGCAACTTGCATGAGATGAAAGATGGAAATGAATGGTAAACTAATTATAATAGGGAAAAGGTAAACGGAGCCTGGTTATTCGATATTTGTACATAAAAGCTTTAAACATGAAAATATGCAAGCCTATCATTCCAGATGTTGCGAGTTGTGCTCAGTAAAACTTCAGGATACGGCAAACACATGCAGGAAATGACCACAAACTTAGACTCAAATAAGACATGTCTTGATGCATCCATATACAGATTACATATAATAATAATTGAGGAAGAGCTGTATCTTGTCCCAATAAGACTACATGGATCTTCACTACACACTTCTAGCATTTATGTCATGAAACATGCCATGAAAACAAGGATGTGTTCTGAGATGAAAATACTTACATCCAGCAGGTAAAATCAACCAATATATACCACCTCTTGTCTGTGTTACTCCACCTTCGTTGGCGTGAACCTTGATCCCTTCTACCTACATCATAATAAAAGGAACATTGATCATTGCACAGTCCATAATCCAAAAACTAAACATTAACTAAGACCAGCTCAAAAACAAAAACAATTTGTAAGTCTTTCCACATCAATTTTGGTAGGGCACCAATTACAATGAACAATCGAAGCTTATTCAAGCACTTGACATGTGATAAAGGCAAGAGGTTCTTACATGACCACAGGTAAGTTTGCAGGCAACCGCATGACTTGCTTCGTGCAAGAATACGGTAATGAGCTTAAACGGAGTCAATAGGAAGGTCCTCCATAGCTACAATAATAAGGGGAAAACTAGGTCAAATCATAAATTTAAGCAAACATAGGACAACCAATTCAAATCTAAAGAATTCCATTATCTTTTACAAGAAACTCAACTGCAATGAATCCTCCCATAACTGAAAGAACCCATATTTCCTCCAATGTGCAAACCAAGAAACTGCTTAAACATAACTATGGAGCTTCTACCAAAATTAACCCTTATTTTCTAATCAAACCCTCTTTTAGACTAGATCTCCCATCCTTCAAACAAACATAACAATGTAGCTTCAACCAAAATTAACCCTTAATTTCTAATCCTTTTTTATAATGCTTTCTTGTTTCTTCCAACAATCAAAAGTAGAGCAGTGAAAATAAAGAAGGAAACTTACAAGAAGAATGGCAACCATGTAGACACCAATTGTGATCAGAAAGGTGGTTTGGTTATGATTGCAGCAACTTTGTAGCTCCCAGTTCACCATTTTCCTGCCTTCACTTCAAAATCTAAGAATAACCCTTTGTCTTAACTGGTGGGGTCTTTTTGTTTGGGATTTGAGAAAGTGGCAGATCAAAAAGAATTGAAGAAAAAGAGTTGGTCTTTTTTCTTTCCTGCGTAGAGTTAGAATCAAAATGTCAAAAGGGAAAGAATCAATGGGATTGCAAATGCGCGTTGGTTAGAGTTTTGGTTTGTGTTTTTGTTTTGCCCTGATGACTTGGCTGTCTTGTAGCAGGGAAAGACTTTTGGAATAACCAGGTCAAATGTCTGTCTGTCACCCTAAAAACATGGTACCCAACTTTAGTAAATGTAACTTTTAACATTTATCTGTAATGTAACCTTGTATTCAATTTGTTTTGCAATTAGGTACTTTATTTCTTTTAATAGCCCAATTTGGTATTTGATTTCTTTTTCAATGGTAGGATTAGGTATTCAATTTTTATTTTTTGGCTCATCCCTTGTGTCTTGGTGGCAAAGGTAGATGTTTATCATCCCTTGGGACTCATGTTCGAGCACCAATAATACATGTTGTGTGTGTCGTGTAGATGCTACTCTTGCATCACACTAGAATATTAAAAAAATTATTTCTAACCATGATTGAACATTTTGTTTTGTTCTTGAAGTTACGTTTTAACTCTATTTTAGTCACCCGCCGTTAAAAAATTAATAGAAATGGTTGCGTTTTCTGGTATAATAACAATATTAATCCTCAAAATTTATATATTCTATCAATTAAGTCCTGATTTAAAATAAGTCATCAAAATATTTGGGCCAAACCCCAACTATGCCATCCTTTTTCTTCTTCCTCTACAACCCTTTTCCCCTTTGTTCATTCAAAGCTGCCTGGTTGGGTTTCTGAACTGGAGAACCCTGTCAAAACTCAAAATTAGTTCACAATTGTCTAGAATATAAGATGATTCGTTTAAAACCCTTGTAGATTTTGTCAATGCTATGAAAAGTTAGGCTTCATGAAGGTTATAATGGGGTTGAAGTGCAATTTTTTGCACTAAGAAAAAATTTCAAAAACTGAAATTCCTTGTACTTCGTTGTTTGGATAAGTTGGAGAAACTTTTAATATAAAAAGGATCCTTACCTTGCTTGGAGAATCTTATAATGGAGCCGTTTGTCAAAAAAAAAAAATTACAATGGGGGCTAGTCCAGTGTCGCAGTAGGTTCCCACTTCCCACTTCCCACCAACATTTGAAATTTGAAATGCTTTAGAACTCTAGTGTTTCAGGATATGTCAAAATATGTCCGTTCTAAAAATTTTGGTGACCTAAGGACGAACTTAAAAAGTATGTTCTTAATAATAAGTATTCAAATATTAAAAATATTGCACTCTTAATAATAAGTATTAGAAAATATTAAATTTTATGAGTATGTCTCTAATAACGAGTATTAAAAAAATTGAACACTACCAACAAGGGTTGGGTGATTTGGTAATGCACATTGTACCCCTAAGGAGAGGACGTGAGTTCAAACCTTGCAGATGACATTATTGAGAGGGGGTGAATCTATCAAACTCGATCAACCATTAACAATTAATCCTAATATGGGTGGATTTGGTCAGGGGATGCAGAAATAGTACTTCAAGATCCACTACGCGTCCAAGGCCTTTTGTTCTTCTTGACATCTATTGTTTTTGCACAAATCTTTTTGGTTCTTAAAAAGAAACAGTTTGAGAAGGTTCAAGTGTCTGAAATGAATTTCTAGATCCGTGGATTTATCAACATCAAATTTGTAAAAAAGAACAAATTCTTCCTGACAATTAGGTTAGGTATGATGAAAAAAGTATGAAAAAAGTCTTTTACTTGTTTATATTCTTTCTCTAGGAATTACTTTTCCCGCATTCAAAATATGTATATTGTGAAGAAAACTATTTGTCTTTACCTTTTTTTTTCTTTTTTCAATCTAAATTGGATTAAATTGGAAGGGTGTAATTATATTCCTATTGTCAGATTTAAATGTCACAGAATGGGTTTTTTTTTTTGAAAGATGAGCGAAAATTTTATTATCAACAAAATACGACATAGTCACACGCCTCATTAAAAAACCTCCCTAAGCCTAGGTTGGAGGAAAAAGAGTGCGGTATGACTATGCGAAATCACCTACAATGAGACCGATGGAAGCAAAGTACATAAACATAAAGGCCAAATCTACACAGTGGCTGCCAATGCCCTAAGAGCCAAGAAGTGGAGCAGAACGTCCAAAGACGCACTACCAGGCTGTCCAACAAGAAAATAGCAAGCTTGCGACTATGTTGGTCCCCGCATCCCTAGCAGATTTACACGAGACAGCCAACAGGCCATTCACTGCGGAAATACCTCGACATAATTCTGATTGCGATCAATGCCTTTCTTTGCTAGGCTGTCAGCCAACAGATTTGCCTCTCTAGGGATGAAAGAAATATTCCACTTGATGCACTTGCCAATCTCCACACATTTGTCTATAAGTGGCCGAAATATTGCAGGCGCGGAGTTCGGGAGCATTAGCCATTCGACCACTATTTTACAATCGCTTTCTATGAGCAGCTCATCACACATTGCCCAACGGATGGTCCTAAAGAGAGAAAGTGCTTCGATAATAGCTAAGATTTCAGCTGTAGTTACGTCCGTTCTGCCGACGTGTTTAGAAAACACGGCTAGGGGCTTGGAATCAGTGTTGCGCAGACATCCACCAATACCAGCCAACCCGAAACTGTCGGCAACAGCAGCATCAGTATTGAACTTCAGGTTACCTTTCCGCGGCGGGCACCACACACCGATGGCTGCAATAGAGCAAGGTTTAGGCAATTTAATAGAACCGAAGATGAGAGGCCGATGGGCTAAATCCGAGATGGAGTGGAAAACGTTAGGCCAGCGGGCTTTGCACCACCAACCAAGACGCGTAATGGCAAGATCGAAGATTAGGTTGGCATCCACCTTACTACCACGAAAGACATCTTCATTCCTCAAGCACCAAATTGACCATAAAAAGCATACCCCGCTGAGGTTCCAAACCTGTTCGTTGAAGCCAGGAGGTGCAGCAGCAAACCATAGCACCAACAGCTCCTTAACCGATTTAGGGACTACCAAATGCAAATGCCAAATATTACACCATTTGCTCCACACGCTCCATGATACCGTGCAGTGACATAGCAGGTGAGCAATAGTTTCTGCTTCTGATTGACAGAACGGACACGAGGGCGTTTGGACACTGGCGACGTTGCGTTTCAACAGTTCCACCTTAGTAGGGATTCGACCCAACACGGCTTTCCACACAAAAGCGAGGGAATTTGGGGAGCTTTCAGACTCCAAATTTGTTTCTAGAACGAGCCCAGATACAAGGAGGCTGGGGTATTCAATTTGCAATAAGATTTCACGGAGTAAACTCCAGAAGAATTACCTGACCACCTGATATTATCTTGGATGAACGATCTAGGAGTGGCAGCAGCCAGACAGGCTAGGAAAGATGTCCAAGCCGCGACTTCCCAACTGAACAAATTTCTTCTCAGATCAACCTTCCACTGCCATTCGCCATTTACAAAGTCACCAAAATCCGAAACCACGCCTCTCTTTTTAATTGCAAGAGCGAAGATTCGAGGGTGGTTGGATTTCAGTGGGCCATCGCTCAACCAGGCGTCCGTCCAAAATTGTAACCTCGAGCCGTCGCCCAACAACACAGCAATATTATTAGCAAATTCGTTGTCAGGTTTTGCCAGAATGTTCGAGACATTCCTCCACACAAGAGACTTTTTACGGGGTGCTAGGTTGCTTGGGAAGATAGCATTCTGATCATGTTCGTAAATTACAGCTATAACCTTGCGCCATAAACAATTTGGTTCCGAACCATAACGCCATAACCATTTGCAAAGGAGAGCTTGATTTTTGAGTTTGAAGTCAACAAAACCGAGGCCGCCAATTTCCTTTGGCCGACACAAATCAGCCCAGCTAACCCAATGTATGGCTCTATGATCCAAAGCCCCCCCATAAGAATTTTGCTATAGTCTTAGACAGTAACTTACAGACAGCAGCAGGCATCGGAAATAAGGACAAATAATAGTTGGGCAAATTTGCGAGCACCGAGCGAATGAGAGTTATACGCCCACCAAAGGAAAGAATTTTGGCTTTCCAACCAGCCAGCTTAGACAATACTTTATCCACAACAGGTTTCCAAATGTTCGTACTATTTTTTGAGTATCCCAACGGGAGGCCAAGGTATTGGCACGAGAGTTTTTCATTTCTACAATGAAATAAGGAGGCCCAGCCCGAGACGGTGTTTTCTTCCACATTGATGCCAATAAGCTTGGATTTGCCTCGATTAATTCTAAGTCCAGCAGCGGCCTCGAATCCCCTAAGAATTCGGATAATGTTGCGAATTTGAGTTTCACTGTTTCCACAGAATATCACAAGGTCATCGGCAAATTGGAGGTGGGAAACCCCAATTTCCGAAAAGTCCAAATTGAACCCGTTGAAGAAGCCTTTCTCCACAGCGTTAGATAGAATTGAGCTTAACGCTTCCGCCACAATGTTAAACAATAGCGGTGACAGAGGACAACCTTGACGAAGGCCACGCGAAATAGCAAATACTCTAGTTGGGGAGCCATTAACAATAACCGAAATCGCAGCCGTCGAGAGACAAGAAAGAATCTATGAGCACCAAAGGTCTCCAAACCCCATCTTCTTTAAAACAAGCATAAGAAATTTCCAATCCACAGAGTCGTAAGCTCTTTGGAAGTCTACCTTGAACACAATGCCGGAACGCCCCTGTCTTTTGAAAAGCTCGATGACTTCATTAGTGATAAGAAAGCAGTCCAAGATTTGCTTCCCCGGGCAAAAAGCAAATTGATTTTCGCCAATGATCTTGTCGCATACACCTTTCAACCTAATAGCAAGCACTTTTGCCAAGAGTTTATACACACATCCCACCAAACTTATTGGCCGAAAGTCGGATATTGACTTTGGGTTTTTGATTTTAGGAATCAGAATAATAAAGGAGTGATTATATGAGTAGTCCCTAACACTGCCGTTGTAGAATTCCTCAAAGAAGCAAAAAATATCATTCTTCAACGAAGACCAAAAACGCTTCAGAAAACCGACGTTGAAGCCATCTGGCCCGGGGGCTCTTGAGCCATCCAAGGATCGCAAAGCGAAAAAAATTTCTTCCGAAGAAAAAGGACGTTCCAAACGGTCAGAATCATCGACAGATATCCTTCTTCCCATGCACACAATGTCAGCAACTGGAATAGTGGAGCAACTATTATATGAATTCTTAAAGAAGGATTCCACAGCCTCTCTAATCTCACTAGGATCCGAGATGATGCCCTCAGCTACTTCAAGACAAGAAATGGTGTTATTACGCTTCCTAGAAGAAGCAACAAGGTGGAAGTAACGCGTGTTGTTGTCGCCTTCGGAAAACCATCTCAATCTAGAAAGTTGCAACCATTTCCTCTCCTCAAGGCGAATAAGATTCCACAAGGCAGATTTTGCTCTACTTAATTTCTCGCGCAGGGAGCTATTAAGGGGATCTCTGAGAATATCGGCTTCGAGAGAGGAAATCTGCAGTTCGAGATCTCTAGTAGAGTCGGCATGACGCGATTGTTTCTTTGAGGCCAAAACTGACTTAAAGCTAGACTTGCATTTGCGAAGAGTAGAGCTGATACCTTTGCCCCTGTTAGCTTCACATGCTGCACGGATAGCTTCAGACATAGCCTTGTCTTCATTCCAGGAATCAAACCACCTAAAAGGCTTAGGACCCCCTCTAGCATTTTTAATAGCCAAGGCAATAGGGCGGTGATCGGAAATGCTACTGGGAAGGAGGGTGGAAAAGATATCAGGCCAAGAAGAGACAACTTAGGGAGAGAGGAGAAAACGATCCAGACGACTACATGAGGGGTTGACTCTGGAGCTGAACCAAGTATAGGATCCATTATCGAAGGGAAGGTCGATTAATCTGATAGAATAGATGAAGGAATTGAAATCCTCCATAGCTCTTCGATTGAAGCTCACCCCACTTTTTTCTGCTGGTTTTCTAATAATGTTAAAGTCACCTCCCAGTACCACGGGCAGTTTAAAGCTAGATAACAATAAACCCAATTGTTCAAAAACACTTCTCCTTTCCTTTGGCTCATTAGGGGCATAGATATTACACAGCACACACTCTATCGATTCTGAAAGGAACTGGATTCTGCCCACCATTAAGATGGAATTTTCTTTAATAATGGACGACTTCAAATCAAAAATCAAAGGATCCCAAAGCACAATGAGACCCCCAGCGGAACCATTTGAGGGTGCAAACGACCACTTGGATAAACCAGAATTGCCAGAAATTTTACGGATAAAGAAATCATCGACCATCCTAGATTTTGATTCCTGGATGAACATTATTTTAGTTCGAGAGGTAGCCAAGCACTTTTTAACTGCTGGCTTTTTTTTCAAATTGTCCGAGACCTCTAACGTTCCATGAAACCAACAAAATTTGCTTTACAACCGGTTGCTGCTGACTCATAGAAGATACTAAGAAATTCACACGAGAGCTAACAAACCGCTTAGGTAAAACCCACACCCTCCTCTAACTCGACTAGCTTATTGCATACCTCTTCATCACTGACATCAAAGACCAAGCCGTTTAACTTGCATACTTCTAAACAGGCACGGGCTTCCTCAATCTTCAAAGGAGCCGCCTTCTGGGCAGAAGATTGACTGTCCTTTGCAGGAGAAGAAAGATCCTCAATCTGGGTATGAGGAGAAATAGCCAAAGAGTTAACCGACCCCGGTACATCACGAGGTTGATTGGATCTAAGTTCCGGGTTGGGGCCACCGGACCAAAAACACGTGCGTTTATGAATCTTTTAGGAACTTGGGCTTCACCGAAAATAAGCCCGTTTTTGCATCCAGAGTTGGGATATTGGCCTCACTACCATCCGATGAGAGGGAATGTTCTGGCGCCGCAATAATGGGGACATCCACCAGGTCATCAATCAAGCTTTTGTCTTTATTATGCTGAGCAGTGGGGCCCGGGGGGGAGATACATTAGAGATGTCGGCTGGGATTGCATGGGAACGATGCGCAGGCCAAATATCACAATGATGGGAATCCGGTACGCCGCAATTAACATTAAACTCGGAAGCTGAGTCGTCATGATATCCGAAGTTCTCATCGCCGGTGGGAAATTCATTATCATCGGCGTCGATCCAACATTTGTCGTCTTCATATTCACCCGATGAGATGGCTACCGTGAAGCATTGGCCATTAACAACTACACTGGCGAACGACGGGATATCAGAGGGATCGCGAACATAAACTATCCTCATCAGCTCTAACGTAATCACCCTATTTCAACACTATACCCTTAATTAACTCTAAGCTCCAGCAACGAAGAGGGATGCCTCTAATGGAAACCCAACGTGGCAGGTTTCTTCGGGCCAGGAAGTCTTCTACCGAGAAGTGTTGCGGAATACGATCGTCGGATAGAGCAAAAACGCAACTGATAATTTGAGAAAATATCAATGAAGATAAATGAGACACGGATTTTACGTGGAAAACCCCTAAATAATATAGGGTAAAAACCACGGACAAGGTAGAAGAATTTCACTATGAGAAAATAGGAATTACAACTTCTCTCAGTCTAACAAGGAGAAAACAATGACAATTCTCTCTTGATAAGAAAGGAGAAAACAACTCTATGAAAACTCTCTAATTTCTCTAGTATTGGGAGGATGTTAGAATGATTTGGGATGTGTAAGAATGGCAAATGGCTAGGCTATTTATAGTTGAGCTTTAGGGACTAAACCTATAAATAGCCTAAAGTTTAGGGACCAAAAATCAATTTCCCCATTCCACATTTTCAACATTTGCTGCATCATTTTTCTCCATTTGCTGCACCCAAACTTGACAAATTCAATTTGTCAATTGGTGCCTACTTTTTTGAATTTTACTTTGAAATTTCAAAGCCAACACTTTTAACAATCTCCCACATGAAGATTTGATTGGAACAATCATATCTTCACACCATTCTTTCTACCTCGTATTTTCCATGTTGCTTACGTCTCTAACAAGCCACAAGAGGATTGACACCAAGTAAACTTATCAGTGTTGATTGCTTTTGTCATGAAATCTGCTATGTTGTCATCGGTATGGATCTTCTGCATATCTATCGTCCCTTCTTCCACTTTCTCACGAATGAAGTGATATTGGACCCGAATGTGTTTTGTTCTTGAGTGAAAAGTAGGATTCCTTGCAAGATGCAAGGCGCTCTGACTGTCACAAAACAAAGAGACATTCTCTTGTTTGTGCCCGAGCTCCTCCAATAGCATTTTCAATCATATTGCTTCTTTACTGGCTTGTGTAGCTGCTACATATTCTGCCTCCGTTGTTGACGTAGCCACAACCGATTGCAGTTTTGAAACCCAGCTTACAGCTCCACCAGCAACTGTAAACACATACCCTGTTGTAGATTTGCTTTTATCCAAATCTCATGCATAGTCAGAATCGACATACCCGCTGATAAGAAAGTCTGATCCCCCGTAACATAATGCAACATTTAAGGTCCCTTTGATGTATCTCAGGATCCTTTTCACAGCATTCCAATGCTCTCTGCCTGGATTCGCCATGTACCGACTAACCACTCCCACTGCTTGTGCAATGTCTGGTCTTGTACAAATCATAACGAACATTAAACTTCCCACTGCTGATGCATACAGTACTCGAGACATCTCAATCCTCTCTTCTTCACTGCTAGGACTCATACTGGAGGATAATTTAAAGTTAATAGGAAGAGGGGTATAAATTGGCTTACAATCTTGCATGCTGAATCGTGACAAGATCTTTTTCAAGTAATTCTTTTGTGAAAGCCAAATCTTCCTACTACTTCTGTCTCGGTGAATTTGCATCCCTAGAATCTTGTTTGCTGGTCCCAAGTCCTTCATTTCAAATTCCCTAGCCAGTCTTGCCTTTAATTCTTCAATATGATCTTTGTTGGGGCCTGCAACCAACATGTCATCTACATACAACAACAATATAACAAAGTCGTTTTCACCAAACCTCTTGAAGTAAGCACAAGGGTCTGCATTAAGTCTGTTGTATCCAAGGCTCATGATGAAGGAGTCAAATCTCTTGTACCAACACCTCGGCGCCTGCTTTAAACCGTACAAAGATTTGTTCAACCTACAAAGCAAGTTCTTCTTTTCTTTTTCTTCAAAACCTTCAGGCTGGAGCATGTAAATCTCTTCTTCAAGATCTCCATGAAGAAAAGCTGTTTTAACATCTAGCTGCTCTAGATGTAAATTCAATGTAGCACACATTGCCAGGACAACTCGAACCGTTGTTAGTCTAACCACAGGAGAAAAGATTTCATTGAAATCAATACCTTCTTTCTGAGCATATCCTTTGACCACCAGTCTTGCACGATACCTCTCCACTTGATCGTCACCATTTCTCTTGATTTTGAAGACCCATTTGTTACCAATTGGCTTCCTTCCTTGTGGTAGTGGCACAAGTTCCCATGTATTATTTTTATGAAGGGCTTCGATTTCTTTTTGCATTGCCGCCATCCACTGTGAAGCATCTGAGTTGTTCATTGCCTCCTCGAATGATGATGGCTCACCGTCCTCCGTTAAAAGGCAGTATGCAACATTACCTTCTATAACATAATCTGAGTGCCAATTGGGGCGTCTTCTCACACGATCTGATTGACGATTTGTTGGAGCTTCAGAATTCTCTGGTTCTGATTCCTCGAGCTCTGGTTCTGCTTCAGAACAATCTCTCTGTTCAAACTCATTTTCAACATGTATCTGTGTAGTCTCTGGCTTTTCTTTATCAGTGCTATCATCTTCTTCTTTTCTTTGTAGCTTATCTTCTACAAAAATAACATCCCTGCTGATAATCACTTTGCGGGCAGTAGGATCCCACAAGCGATACCCCTTTACTCCATCAGCATACCCCAAGAATTTACATTTTCTGGATTTTGGATCCAACTTTGAAATTTCTTGGGCATTGTACATCACGTACACAATACTTCCAAATATATGGAGGTTTGAATAATCAACTGGTTTACCAGTCCACATTTCCATTGGTGTCTTCAACTCAATTGCAGTTGATGGAGCCCGATTCACCAAATAACAGGCGGTATTGACTGCTTCTGCCCAGAAAGCTTTTTCTAGCCCTGTAGCTCTCAACATTGCTCGTGTTCTTTCTAACAGAGTTCTGTTCATCCGCTCTGCCACTCCATTTTGTTGAGGAGTGTATACTGTTGTGAACTGTCTTTTGATGCCTTCTTTTCTGCAGAAGTCATCAAATTCATCACTTGTATATTCACCTCCATTATTTGATCTGAAACACTTGATCTTATTTCCAGAATCAAGTTCCACCCGCGCTTTGAAAACTTTGAAGGTTGAAAACACATCTGCCTTCCTCTTGATAGGATACACCCAACATCTCCTAGAGTAGTCATCAATGAAGGAGACAAAATACTTTGCTCCGCCTAGGGATGTAACCGGTGCTTGCCATACATCAGAATGAACCAATTCTAGAGCAGCTTTGCCTCTAGAATTTGATGTGTTGAATTTTAATCGATGCTGCTTACTTGTAATACAATGTTCACACAAAGGAAGTGATACCTTTGTTAAACCCGGAAGTAGCTTTTGCTCCACAAGGACTTTCATTCCCTGTTCTGACATGTGTCCAAGTTTCCGATGCCATAACATGGTAGAATCTGAACTACATGAGGCAACAGAGGCTTCAGCTTCTAGCAAAGTCTCTCCCTTCAGCATGTACAAATTTGCAGCTATCTTTTCACCTTTCATTACCACAAGCGCTCCATGGAACACCTTCATGATTCCTTTCTGTGTTTCAATCTTACTTGCATTATTATCCAACAATCCGTAGGATAATAAGTTTTTCTTCAAGCCTTTCACGTGTCGCACATCTCGAACAACTTTGGTTGTCCCGTCATACATCTTCAATTTGATGGTTCCAACACCAACAATTTCCAAGGCATGATTATTGCAGCTGTACACAGATCCTCCTGAGATAGGTTCATAATTATAGAACCATTCTCTTCTTGAGGTTATGTGATATGTGGCTCCCGAGTCAATAAGCCATATGTCTGCAAATCTTTTTCTGCCTTCCATGGCTGTTGCTACTTCACAACAGAGAGCATCTCCATCATCTGAAGTGTTTGCCATATTTCCTTGAGGATTGGAGTTTTTAGGTAAACTCCAACAATCCTTCTTCATGTGACCCTTCTTTCCACAGTTGTAGCACTTTAAATTCTTCTTACTCCTTGACTTTGATCTACCATGATTGTGACTGCTACTTTGGCTACGTTCTGTTGATCTTCCTCTCATCACCGTTAAGGCCTCTGCTTGTTGCAGATTTCCTTGTCTGTCTTCCTTGTTCTTGCGCCGATTTTCTTCTTCCAGAACAGCAGCTGCAACGTCATCGAAGACTAGATCACTTGTAAGGTTGTTGTTTGTCAAGTTGATGATGAGTTGATCATACGAATCAGGTAGACTTTGAAGCAGAAGTTCAGCACGTTCTTGTGACTCTATTTTATAGCTTAGGGATGTAAGCTGAGAAAATAGAGTATTCAACGTGTTTAAGTGCTCTGTCACTGAAGTAGATTCTGACATCCGAAGAGTGTACAATTTCCTCTTAAGGAAAATTTTATTGTGCAACGATTTGACCTCGTATAATTTTGCGAGGTGATCCCAAATCTCCTTGGATGTCTTCTTCTCCTCGATGCTTGATAGTACTTCATCTGCTAATGCTAAATGAAGGTCTACAATAGCATTCTCGTCCATCTCATTCCATTTCTTGTTATCCGTAAAATCTGCCGGCCTTTCGCTGATAGCCGCTAGACATCCGTTTTTTCTTAGAATGGCCTTTATCTTCAATTTCCACAGTGAGAAATTTCTCCCATTGAACTTTTCAATATCAAATTTCGTTGCCATAGCTTCTATTTCAGATAGCTCCCACTATTTCACCTTTTTGACGTGAATAGTGCCCACCACCTTCAATGAATGAGTAATATCTAACTTACTTTCTTATGATGGAGGATCCACTTTTCAGTGGCAACCAACAGAGAATACGGTAAGTAGATATACACACCCAAATCTGGCTCTGATGCCAATTATTGCGGAATACGATCGTCGGATAGAGCAAAAACGCAACTGATAATTTGAGAAAATATCAATGAAGATAAATGAGACACGGATTTTACGTGGAAAACCCCTAAATAATATAGGGTAAAAACCACGGACAAGGTAGAAGAATTTCACTATGAGAAAATAGGAATTACAACTTCTCTCAGTCTAACAAGGAGAAAACAATGACAATTCTCTCTTGATAAGAAAGGAGAAAACAACTCTATGAAAACTCTCTAATTTCTCTAGTATTGGGAGGATGTTAGAATGATTTGGGATGTGTAAGAATGGCAAATGGCTAGGCTATTTATAGTTGAGCTTTAGGGACTAAACCTATAAATAGCCTAAAGTTTAGGGACCAAAAATCAATTTCCCCATTCCATATTTTCAACATTTGCTGCATCATTTTTCTCCATTTGCTGCACCCAAACTTGACAAATTCAATTTGTCAATTGGTGCCTACTTTGTTGAATTTTACTTTGAAATTTCAAAGCCAACACTTTTAACAAGAAGAAATCCACGAACCAGGATTTGGATAACGAATCTTTCAGGTCTTTAAAGATCTGAATTTGCTCTTCTTCTTTGAACTGTAGAACAACGAAAGAGCCCGACCACTCGCAAACTTTGATGTTAAAGCCCTCTGAACTCAGTGCTTGCTGCACAAAAGCCGCGTCATACATCCCCTTCACATGACCCACAATGCTATTGCTAAGCCAGCCCTTAACACCCCCACGGCTACTAGGACGTTCTCGAGTTGGAATCTGAGGTGAAGGAATGGGTGTATTGCCCGAGAGGCCATGGGGGGAGAACCCAAACTCCGGGGAGGAAACTAACGGGCTGGGGGGAATATTATGGAGAAGTGCATCCTTAAAGGATCTGCCTGCCACTACAAAAGGGTGAACAACAACCTTCTTAGCCGAAGCCGAAACCTTATTATTAGGGCCGCCAACCCTGGAAGGCCTGCCGGCAGGCTGAGTAGGCAGACCAGACGTCCACCTCCGAGGCCGTTCATGGAAGACTCTAATAAAGAAACCATCGATCTTCCTATTGTTACCTAATTTAACAGCATTATCTGCTTCCACTGAGGTAGCATACCTCACGAATGCGAAGGTAAACTTGCTGTTTTTTCTTCCCTTATTCTGGTATGCGATAAACACCTGGGTAACAGCTCCATAAACAGCAAAAGCTTCCTTGAGGGCGCGCCAGGGGACCCTTTTGCTTACATAATTGACAAAGACTGTGAAGCCACCCTTACGACCCTTGCCGGACCGGGAAAGACCGTGAGGGACATAGGGGTGAGCCGCAGGTGCAGGACTGCGGGAAACTAAGGGTTTCCGGCGAGGATACGGTGGAAGACCGTCGCTCTCTCTCTCTCTCTCTCTCTCTCTCTCTCTCTCTCTCTCTCTCTCTCTCTCTCTCTCTCTCTCTCTCTCTCTCTCTCTCTCTCTCTCTCTCTCTCTCTCTCTCTCTCTCTCTCACAAATTAGTTTAGTCAAACTAATTAGTTTTCTAAATTCAATTTGATTAGATACTAAACATAAGATAAGACGCACCCTAAACATGAACCGTAAGACGGACATGCATATTATCAAAAAAAAATTGAACACTAATAATAAATAAAGAACAAAAATAAAATTATCATTAAATTTTGACTCCTCTAATTTTGATAATGAGCCCTGAACAGACGTTAAGCCATGGACAATCGCCTTATTATCCACCCCCAGAAACGGGCTTGTGTCAAAGGAAATTGTCAAAAATATTCTGCCAAGTGAAAGCCATGATTGCTGGAAAGTTGAAGAGATTCCATTTTTTTTTTGTTATGGAACTCAAGAAATGTATTATCAAACTCTAGCCCAAAATTCAAAACATTATCTTATTATGGATTTATCAAATGGAAGAAAGTGGAATAACAAGAAGTTGGGGTTTGAAATTCACGATTTATTTTAATTTAAGACTAATTGATAGAACATATAAGTTTAGAGATTAAAATTATTATTATATATTAGCAGACTGTTGTATCTAGCACTTCCATGATTTGGGTGATGAATGTGTATGGATAGCAACTCATTTAGAATGGTGTTCTCATAGGATGTGAGCGCCCAGGAAGGTTTCGTGAATAATTGACAGCAGGGTCAAATGTTGCTGCCGCGAACCGTGATAGTTGAATCAAGCCAAATGCAAGCCGGTGGTGCTATAAGCATAGTCGGTTCGAATGTAAGTCTTTAAGACCCAGGCTTAGTTTAAGTTGAGATCAGTGTATCGTTTGTATGTTCTGGGTGTATAATCGTGATAAGCGATTCGAGTATTTTGTAGCCTATATCCCGAATGCACTCTTTTTCCTCCATTCTAGGTTAAGGAGGTTTTTTAACGAGGCATCGGGGTTAGGTCCTTCGAAACATTTCAATAATAAATCAACAGCTTTCAAAAAAAAAATTATTATTATATCAAGATACATCATTATCTTATTATTTTTTAACTGCAATGACTAAAATAGAATTAAATATAACGCTAGTGATGATTTTATCAAAAAATTAAGTATTTTGCACCCAAAAAAAGCGATGCGACATTGATATCAGAGACAGTTTGAGTTTATAATTATAGATGTTAAAATTGATATTAGGAGCATATACCGTTTGAGTTTATAGTTATGAATGTTAAAATTGATATTAGGAGTAGATACAGTTTGAGTTTATAGTTTAAATTACAATAATACTTTTTTATAATTTATTAATAATATTTTGATGTATAAAACATTAATTTAAAATATTTTTAAGTAATTAATACAATTTATTTATTGTGAAACTTGAAAATAAATAATATTTAATGACTATAATTATAAATAATAAATACTTAAATAATGCCATAGGGAATTAAGGGTAAAAGAATTATTTTACCCCAAAAGCACTTCTCAACTTAAAAAGCTGGGATTTTTCAGCAAATGCTAGAAGTCATAAGTGCTTTCTATAAGCACGTTTATGATAATGTTCGGCAGTTTTTTCAAGTGCAAAATCACTTGTTAAGTGAAATCAACTTTTCAATAGTTTCATTTTTGACCCTCTAATTTTTATATTTTACAATTTAGTCCAAAATGTAAAAATGGACCATAAGTCGCCAACAACTGGTAACGATTTCCCTTATCACTGTAAAAAATGACCAATTCCTTAAATAATTTATGTCACGAACCAATTTAAAAAAAATTAAAATTTTTCTACTTCTTCCCTAATTTAACCCAAAATAAGCTCTATCTCATCTCCAATCTTGAGGTTCAATTACTTTTTCAAGTGCAAAAACACTTGTATAATGTCAAGTGGGCTAATTAACCCACGGCCGCCATTAATACTTCTTAATTTTATCAATTTCAAAATTAAGCAAATTAGATCATGTTTCTGGTTTTTTTTTTTAAAATTAATTGATGGTCAACTATTAAATTATGATCTTATTTAGATATTTAGGCTTTAGGGATTAAAATTTAAATTTAGTGTTTAGAATTTAGGGTATAATGTTTAGAGTTAAAATTTAGAGTTAAGAATCTAAAATTTAAGTTTTATAGTGTAAATATACATGCCGACACGCGTATCAAAATTTTACCCTAATGTTTAATCTTCTATTATTTTTCATGATCAGTCATTTATCTGTTAATAAAAATACCGTAGTGAAATGATTAGTCACTCTTGCGGATATCTTGATTTAAAAAACTAATTACAAGGAGCAAATTTAGATTTCTTCTAATCACTTTGCTAATCAATCTTAATGAATCTCAATTTCAACCAAGCAATTAGGAATAAAGCCAAGAGTTCTACTTTACGACTACTAGACAATCGACACATACACGTTCGAAGCTTCCTTAATTTTAATTTTCTCCATTTACAAAGACTTTTCTAATTTAAGAGATGGATCAAAATCAAACCTTCTAGAAATAACATTAATTTTCCCAAATATTTCCATCTTCCGTGAAACTGTATACTGCCTTGCCTTAATTAAACACTGTCTTACTTCCTGCTGAGGTAGTTTGATTTTTATACATACATATCTCTTTCTCTAACAATCTTTCTATCTATATATGATAAGACAATACCACAATTTTCATCAATGCAACAGTACTGCTACTGCCACCGGATTCGAGCATGGAATTCGAATTTGATGTTCGAATTAATGATATCGATGATCAAGAGTGTTGTTATTCGTCGGCTGATGAGCTTTTCGCCGACGGTAAGATCGTTCCTCTTCAAATCAAGAACCAACAGAAGTGGCCACCGGTACCACCCCAGCAATACCGACCTCGGCTGGCTGGAACCGGTGCCGGATCAATGACCCGAAACCAAAGTTCGAGTGGGAACAAACCGAAATCATGTCATTCGACTCGGAAGGTGAAACCAGATGGTCATGGAAATAGAAAAGGTAATCATCAGAGGCAGGATAAGAAGAGTAGTTGCAATGGTACTGCCACAACAATTAATCATGTTCTCAATGTTCCTTTGGTGGATGTGTTTTGTCTGAGTTCACTCTTTTTATCTGGCAGGAGGAAGAAATAATTAATCAAAACAACAAAATCATATATTATTCTTAATTTTAGTTAAGTTCTTCCTCTTTTCGGGTTTTTCTCGGTCTTTTTTTTATGCAAACAAATTTTGTTATATATATTATCAGTGCATCGAATATAAATCTGTATTGCGCATGTAAAAATTACATCGGCATTAATAATTGGAACAGTGGTAAACATATCACCCCCGACATGGGTGACATACTTGGAGTGCACCAGCCACTACGGTCGGAAGATCAAAGTTAAAGCCACGACAATCTCCGGCAGCTCCTATTCCTCTTCCGGTATCGACGACTGTTCCGACGTTATCAAACCCGTCTTTGTAATACTTGAGAACTGCTTTGAAGTATTTCAGCTTGCCCTTGCAACGTAGCCTCTTCTCCACGATCGACACTACCATTCCTCCCCTCAGTACTTATCACTTAATTAATTTTTAGTTTGGAATTGCTTGCCAATGTCATAATTTTGAGAACAAAAATCGTCTTGGTCATTTTCGGTACCCTTTTATATGCCCTAAATAATATTTAAAATTAAATTTTAACCTCTAATCCTAAATTATAAATTTTAAACTCTTAATATGTCATTTTCGGGCTTTTGGTGATTCAGTTGTAAACCTTAAACCTTTTATATGTCCTTTTCAGTCCTTCTCAAGTTTTTAGTGATTCATTTTTAAATCTTAAACCTTTTATATGTGGCCTTTTTAGTCCTTCTCGAGCTTTTGGTGATTTAATTGTAAGTAGTAGCTTGACTGATTCTTTAGGATAATAAAATTAAATTTATCCAAAAAAAAATGACTTTTACAGTCAAACATAACATAAACAATTAAAATATAGGGTAAAGTACATAAATCTTCTGTGACTTAATTTTTTTGTTGAGTCCTCTTACTATAAAAAGTTTCAAACAGATTCCCAAACTAACCGTGATTAACAAATTGGCCAATTACGTAAAAAAATAAACGACTACTGACGTGGCAGTTAATAAAATCTGTATAATAACAAATTTAACTCTTAATCTTTACCTTTTATTTTAATATGGTCATAATTTTAAAATTTAGCTCTGAACATTTAAATATTGTAACATTTTAGTCCCTTAAATACTAAACTTCATCTTTTTTCTTTCTAAAAATCAAACATTCGTTGATGTTAGCAATAACCATCTACTTCTTCAACAAAAAAAAAACAATAACCATCTACAAACTCATTTGTATGAGCAATAAAAACAGTTGGAGAATAAAAACTTCCTTTGCTGTTAATGGTAACCATTTGCGATGAGCTACCCACAAGGCCACAACAGGAGATGCATCTCTTGAGAAATCGGATCATTGAAGCACACAATAATGGAGGTTTTGATTCTCCAACTGTTTTCATTGCTCATACAAATGAGGTTGCATATGACTACTGTTAACATCAATGTAGGTTTTTTTTAGAATGGAAGAGGATGAAGTTTAGGATTTAAGGGACTAAAATGTTGTAATATTTAAATATTGAGAGGTGAAATTTTAAATTTAGGACCAAATTAAAATCAAATATAAAAGTAGAGGGTTAAATATGTTATTATACAAAATTTATTAACTGTCATGTCATCAACTATTTATTTTTTGAATGAAATTAGACCGATTTGTTAATCGCGATTAGTCAAAAAAATTTATTTGTAACTTTTTACAGTTAAGAAACTTAACAAAAAATTGGTTCATAATCGGGGACCATGCAGTTTACCCTAAAATATAATTGTATTATGTCAATAAAAAATAACTTAAGTAACCTCCTGCAGTTGGATCATCCTTGATAAAGGAAATATTCATAAGAAAATTAATTAACTATATAAATTTTTGATCTCTCAAATATATATTATTGTTTTGAATTTTTTTACGAGCTTGAAACATATATGTTTGTTGTATTACTTGAAATATTCTTCCAAAAATAAAATCCCTTAAAAATAATATCGAACATGTTTCAAAACTCATAAAATATTTCAAAAACTAAATAAAGTTTGATGTGCATTCAATAAAAAAAATTATAAGAAAAGAAAATATAATTATATAAATAGTTTATATCCGGAAACATTAATTAATCAAATTATTTCACAATAAAATTATTAAAAAATCAGCATAGAATTACACTGTATGCCAAGATATTTAAACAAGTCATATTTATGAATTCGGTTAATAAATATAGTCCATGTTGATTAGTTTTCAATCTAAATGCAGTCCATGTTGATTAGTTTTTATTAGATATTTTGTATCATATATATATATATATATTGGTATAATTTAAGTTAATTCGATTTTGAACCCAAAGAATAATTCTAGTGGAAAAATAATAATGTTCATCTTAAGAGATTTGAGTTCAACCAGCTTTGTCTGCAAAATGTGTACCTTATCAAAAAATTAAGAAAAAAATGAATCGATATTATCTTGTAACCATCTTAAGACTATTAAAAACAATTTGATTTTACTTACTATTTAATAGTCTTTAATATTAGTCGTTGAGGCTTAACTTGATTGACATAAATATTATTGTAACATTTAAAAAGATATTAGCCTTGTTTGGAAATTAACGGATAATTGATAGCTGATAGATGTTTACATTAGCTGATAGCGGATAGCTGATAGCATTAGCTAATTTGACTAGTGAATTGCATTAGTTGATTGTATAAAAGTGTTTAGTAAAATTAACTAATAACTTATAGTTGTTTGATTATTTGAACAAGTAAAATGACATATAAAGACACGATTATATTCAATACTTGTTGAAATAATTTATTAATTATTAATATTTTGTATCTATTAATACTAATTAAATTATGAAAATTAATTTTTTAATATCATTACTTAGCATACATGAAGGACATATATATTAATTTTTATTTGTGAAATTATCTTTTAAATATAATTTTAATAATTATTAAATTTAGATATATATATATATTAATTTATTATTTACAGAATTATATTTTAAAATATAATTTTATTAATTGTTAAATATATATATATATATTATTTTTTATAAAATTATTATTTAGTTTTATTAATTATTCAAATTGATGTAATTTTTAGAATTTTTTTATAATTATCAACTGAATTTAAGAAAAATAAAGTCCATAACAAATGTTAAATTGTTGCAAAATATGAAGAGTCCTAGCTCACATTAAACTACAATTCTAAAATATTCTGCTTGGTATAATATACCTTAAAATTCTTAATTACCCATTATTTTTCAACAAGGATACATTTCCATTTCTATTTGATGAATAAATGAGCCAATAAATTTACGGAACAAGCATTGATTTTAACGAAATTGATTCTTTTTCTGCTCTTTTGCACGTTTTTCTTCTGCTTTTTTGCACGCTGCTTTTCTTTTTCTCCTGTGTTCTATCTGCTCTTTTGCACGCTTTCGTCCTGTTGTGGTTTGTTTTTTCTCTCTGCTTGTCTCCATGTCAACGATTGAAAAGAATCTGACTGATCTTTCTTTGAGATCTGGGGAGGATGATGGTTTGGATCTAAATGTGGAAAATCAGGTCAATATTCTGCCGTATGATTTTTGCTTGGTCGGTGCTTTTCTAACTTCGAGCGTGATCCATTTTTTATCCATGAAATCAACTTTGGCAAACGCCTGGCATCCTATTGGGGGTGTCTCCATTTCAGATCTTGGTGGTGGTAGGTTCCTGTTTCGGTTATACAATGCCGTGGATATTGATAGAATTGAGATGAGGGGTCCTTGGAATTTCAATTCTCACCTCCTTGTATTACGAAGACTAAATCAGGGGGATGACCCTAATCTGGTCCCTCTCTCCCATGTCTGTTTTTGGGTTCTTGTGCATAATATACCTCACGGATTTATGTCAGAAAAAGTGGCCCGCTCACTTGGGAACTTCATAGGCGCTTTCGAGGAATATGATTTTAGCGACACTGGTTTAAGTTACAAAAGCATTATGAGGATTCGTGTTCGTCTTGATATCCACCAGCCCTTGAAAAGAAGAAAGAAGGTGCTCCTTGCTAATGGGAAAGAGCATTATGTTCGCTTTGAGTATGAAAAGCTTACCTTATTTTGTTTTTTGTGTGGAAGATTGGGACATGGGGAGAGTTTTTGCCCACTACGGATTGATGATAGGTTTGACGCTTCACAGTTCGGTTGGGACTTGTCTCTTCGTGCTCCTCGCCGGAGGAATATGATTCCGACCAGTATCTGGTTACGTGACCCGGTGGGTTTCTTGCCTGATAATAGCAGCGGTAATTCAGGGGATAATGGTGGAGGCATAAATACCAGAGTCAATCACGCTGAGTCATCAACTGCGGGTATTAAGGGGCCAGCGGTTTTCTATGCTGGATTGGATACTCCCAAATATTCTCTGGGCACACCAGGATTTGGATCGTTGACTGTCAAGATGCTTGGGCCTAATACAAATGTGGATACGGTAATGGATAATGTCTCGGAGGACAATCCTTTGGGCCAAGAAGTTGCTAAACGTCCTCGTGTCTTTTCTTCTCTTGATGTTTCTCTTCCCGTTGATTCATCAGAGACTAATAATGTTCTATCGGCCGGCCTTGATAATCAGGCCCACCACTTGCAATGAAAATTATGAGCTGGAATGTCCGTGGTTTGGGGAAGCTACGGGCTACTAGATGTCTCAACAACAAGTTGAGAGAGATTCGTCCCCAAATTGTGTTTCTGATGGAAACCAAAGTGTCTATGTCCAAAATGCAGAAAATTAGGCGGAAGTGTGGTTTTTCTTCTGGTTTTGATGTTTCGGCCGAGGGATCTAGAGGAGGTCTTTCTCTTGGATGGTCCTCGTCCCTTACTGCTACGGTTCAATCTTTATCTATGTCTCACATTGATGTTGTTTTCGTTGATAGTACAAATAATATGAGCTGGAGAGTTACTGGCTTTTATGGGAATCCTGTGGACTCGTTCCGGTGTCGTTCGTGGCAACTACTTCAGTCACTTGACTATGATCCAAGCATTCCTTGGGTTGTGATGGGCGACTTTAACGAAATTTTGTTAGCAGAAGAAAAAAGAGGGGGAAGGGTCCGTTCGAACCGTAGTATGCAAGCTTTTCGGGAGGTTTTGTTGGATTGTGGCCTTGATGACATGGGATATGAAGGAACTTGGTACACTTGGGAGAAAGGTAGGGTTCCGGCCACTAACATTCGTGAACGTCTTGATAGGGGAGTGTCGAATCTAGCGTGGCGTAATCTTTTTCCTAATTCTTCAGTATCCCGTCTTACACACTCCATTTCAGACCATTGCCCAATACTTATTTCCACCTCTCCGGATCAAGAACCTGATCACCTGCGGCAATCTTTTTTCAAGTTTGATGCGAGTTGGGCCTTAGAGGATGGGTTTGAGCCTTTCCTTCGCACCAAATGGGATCTTATTACTGATGCCCTACCTGAAAAGTTAATTAAATTGGCAGAGTCTCTCAAAGAATGGAGCAGGGAATTAAAAAAGACAAGGGCTAGCCGTAGAGGATCCCTTAATGCCAAGCTTGCAAAGTTATCAATGGAAGATCCTGACGAGGAGAACTTAGCCCAACTCCTTGATGTGAAGTTAGCCCTCAATATGGAGGCTGACAAGGATGAAATTTTCTGGGAACAGAGAGCTCGTGTGAACTGGCTAAAACACGGTGACCGAAACACTTCTTTCTTCCACAACTGGGCGAAGACCCCGGAAGACGAAGAATTTAATTCGAAAGTTGGATGATGAATCTGGAAATCGTGTTACAGATGATGATAAAATGGCAGACATTGCGAATACCTACTTCCAGTCCCTGTTTTCGAGCTCCCCCACTTCTGATATTGGTACCATTCTTGAGTCTGTACAGCTGTCCATTACTGATGCTATGAATGCTAAACTGCTATCTTCTTTTACAAAGGAGGAAATTTTTATTGCTGTTAAGAATATGCCCCCCTTGAAAGCCTCTGGCCCAGACAGGTACCCAGCTTATTTTTACCAAAAATTTTGGCCCATTGTGGGAGATGAAGTTACTCGTTTCTGTATTTCAGTCTTGGAGGGCAGATCGAATTTTTCGGATATTAATGTCACATCTATTACCCTCATCCCTAAGGTTCCTGATCCCACCTGCATGGCCCAATTCAGGCCCATAAGTCTATGCAATGTCTTATACAAGATTATTGCTAAGACCCTTGCTAATAGACTGCGTCGGATCCTCGATCAGTGCATTCATGAATCCCAGAGTGCCTTTGTCCCGGGCAGGCTCATCACAGATAACATCCTCATTGCGTATGAACTCATGCATTCCATGAAGCAACGCAAGGTAGGCTTGGATGGGAATTTCGCGTTAAAACTCGATATGGCTAAAGCCTATGATCGTATGGATTGGGGCTTTCTCCGTCAGATGCTTCTGCGTGTTGGTATTGCTGATAGGTTTGTATCTATGATTATGGAGTGTGTCACGACGGTCTCTTACTCTGTTCACTTTAATGGGATGAATGGTAATGTTTTTTCTCCAACTAGAGGGCTTCGACAAGGAGATCCTATGAGTCCGTATTTGTTCATCTTATGTGCCGAAGGCCTCTCCTTTGTGCTTAATTCTAATCGTAATGCTGGTATTTTACAAGGCACTAAAGTTGGTAGACATGGTGTTCCCGTTATGCACCTTTTCTTTGCTGACGACAATATCGTTTTTGGGAGGAGTAGTATTGCGGAAGCCATGAGAATTAAAGATATCCGAACTGTTTATGAGAATGCCTCGGGCCAATAGGTAAACTTCTCGAAATCTTTAATTTATTTCAGCAGCAATGTGCCTACGCCCATTAAGAACGCTATTAGTGGTATTTTTGGAGTTCGGGTGTCGTCTAATCTGGAAAGATATCTTGGCCTCCCAACAATGGTGGGTCGATGCAAGAAAGCAGCTTTTTTGAATCTTCGTGACAAAATGCACAAACTTACTGATAATTGCAATAATAGACATCTCTCTATGGGTGGTAAGGAGGTTTTAGTAAAGTATGTTCTACAAGCCACCCCCATTTATGCTATGCAGTGCTTTCTGTTTCCCAAGTCTATCTGTGCAGATCTAGAGTCTATTATGTGCCGGTTTTGGTGGAGGAACAACAGTTCTAGGAGAGGTATCCACTGGGCGAGCTGGAGTTCTCTATGCTTACCTAAGAAGTCTGGAGGCACGGGTTTTCGGGATCTCACGAAATTTAATATTGCATTACTTGCTAAGCAAGGTTGGAACCTCTTAACCAACCCGGGGAGCCTTTTAGCTAGGGTCCTTATAGGCAGGTACTATCCTCACTCTACTTTCCTTAATGCGGATTTGGGCTCTCAACCATCTTATACATGGAAAAGTATCCGCAGTGCAAGGGGCCTCATTGAAATGGGCATTGGTAAAAGAGTGGGTTCTGGGTCAACAATCAACATTTGGACGGATGCTTGGAAATCGGGTAAAGGTAATGGGAGGGTTACTCAGCCTGCCCAATCTACAAACTTTAATTTGGTTTCTGACCTTATATGTAACATCCTAAAAAATTGCCTAGAAGATTAGAGGTTTAATTAAATGATTAAGTAAATTATTAGATAAATTTCCCAAATTTTTGAATTGGAATTTGGTTCATTATGGACCAAATTGAAATGTGGTTAAATGTACAATAAGAATTTGGTCAATATGTCTAGTGACCAATTCGAACAAGGAAGAAAACAAAAGGCTTGCATGCTAAAATGAAAATGCATGGATTAACACTTATTATAAGATGAAATCATAGTGTAATTAAGACTATACATATATGAGTTAGTGAAATTATTAAGGATAATAATTAGGGGAATTAGTTGGGACATGACCCCTTGGTCATATCTCATTTAATTTGTTCCCTTTCTCACCTTCCTTAACCGGTTACCACAACCAAACCACTATTCCATTTTGTTCTTTCACACTAAAAACACAAACATAGAAAGCTAGAGAGAGTTAAGAGCTCGGCGAGAAGAAGGAGAGCTTGCATGGTGGTGTAAATTCCTTAGAAAATTCAAAAAAAAAATCGGAAGTAAGTAGATCATTCCTTTCTTAATTCGGTTATGGTAAAAAGTTCATTAGATCACATGTTATGAAGTGTCTAGAAAATTATAAAGATGATGTTCTTAAGTGTGGTTGCTGGAAAAATATAGAAATCCATAAGAATCCTTAAGGATTAAGAGTCATAAAAGACTAAGAGCATGCATGTAGAGATGTTGACAGATTTGTCAATTTGCATGACATGCATCTTTGAAAATCCATAGAAAATGCTATAACGAGAGTTTAATGCTGAATTTTAGATATGTTTCACTTTGAAATGTTTAAAATAGTAGAAAAATGATAAAATAGAGTTCTAATGGCTGTGTTAAAACCTGGAAGCATAAAATTGAGCAACATGCAAAACTGTCCAGCAATGATTCAAGTTAGACAGTGAACTTTGAAAAATTGTAGAAAATAATCTACTAAGAGTTTTGATCTGAATTTTTGATATGTTAAAATTGGGTATGTAAACTGAATTTAGGAACAAACGGTGTCTGATTTGGAGCTGTATACAGGAAATACGAAATGAATCAATCTAGGTGGTCAGAAATGAGCATAAATGAAAAGAAGAGAAATTAGAACTTGAGATTTATGAAATTGGTAAAATTGGATTATATGAAGTATTGCTAAGCTGAATTAAAAACTGTAGGATGTGAAATCCATTAATTTTGGTGGTCAATTTGAAGGATTAAAGGGCTAATTAAAGAAAATAGGAAAATGGAAGCTAGTCGAATTGAACCGAAAAGTTTAGGGACTATTTTAAATAAAAATGCAAAATTCAGTCTCTAATTGCATAAATTGAATTTTGAAAAATTGCTATTTGCTTGGCCTGAATGCCTTAGATCCTAGAAGCGAAAGGGTCGAAGAAGAAATTGCACCGGGATTGACTTCGGATCGAGCGAAGGGCATTCGGATACAAAACTAGCTCGGCGAACTGTGAGTGAAACGAATTTAGAGTTGGGATTAGAGTCCCAACTGCCTTAATTTAATTTTTAAGTTATGATAAGCATGCAATTTGGACTAATTAATTATTTGATTTTAGTAAGGGAAGAAGGATTAAATGGAAAATGATTTGATGCATGTGATGCGTGAATTTTGGTGAACTACATGTTGAATTGAAACGTAATATTGATGTGATAAATTTGAATTGAAATGTATGTTTATTGGACTGTTTTTGATGGGTGAAATTCTGATTTTTAGTTTGTTAAAGTGTTGGCCGAATGATCAATGTTAATCGAATTGATTGATGCCATGTATATATGCTTGATAAGCTCAATTGAAATGTGAATTGTGATATATGGTTTGAACTATGTGACTTGGACTTGGATGATAGATATGCTGATTTGATGATGTTTGATTGAATTGAAAATTCATGATTTCAATCGAAAGGATTGAGAAATTAATTCTGAAAATTTCTGAATAATGATACGATTGAATTTAAATGTCAATAAGAAAAAGCCCTTGGTGTGTATAGTTTGTCCAGGTAGTACGGCTAGCCTAGAGTCTGAGCTCAATAAGAAAATCGGTACGTTAGTGTACTCGATATTGTGGTACGTAAGTGTACCTTCTTGCTTAATGTCTGCGGACATTATGATATGTTATAAGTGATACGATTTTGGTACGTGGTACCTATTACATGGTGAAATTGATTCACAACTTCTGTTATACGTGACTTGATTACCTAGCATACTCTACTATCCAAGGCATTGCTAAATGACTAAAATGTACCATTAAAGTATTGAAAGCTGAAAATTTAAGGTAAATTCTTGAAATTGGTTATGGACCATATGACAATCGAATGAAATTAGGAATTTGTAAATGTACACCAATGTGGATTGATTAAATGATGAACAAACGGAAATAGAAATTTGAATAGATTCTTTCGAATGAAGTATAGTAAATAAATTTAGAAATTTAAATGTATAGCTCAATATACATGTTAACTTGTATGCAATTTATAACTTAAGTAGATTGGATGTTAGATTAAAAGTGGAAAACCGAATTGTATGTATTCACCTTAGCATTAATAGAAATATGATATGAGATTCGTGTATGATACATATAATGTTGTGTTTGATATGGTTGAGTATACTTTGGTATTAATTGGATATAAGATAGCTAAGTTGTGTATGTTTGTATTCAGAAAAAAAAATTATACGAATTTGATAAACCATCCTACCGCTGCCTAATCCGAATCTGTTATAAGTTAATATAACGCTCCTTGCCCCTAATCCGGGTGAGGGGTGTTATATAAAGTGGTAATCAGAGCTTTTTAGGTTAAGTCCTAAAAAATTAATCGAGTCTACATGCATCTGCATTGTTTAGGTATGCCACCCATGTAATGCATGACAAGATATCTGTATTGAACTTTCTGATCTTCTGTTATTTGACTGAATGATAGAATATGACGGACCCAAAAGACCCAAAGAATGAGAGCTTGCACGAATCTTCGAGCGAAGGTGAAAGTGTGAGATTGGGTGATAATTCTCCTGCTCGAACTGAAACTCCGAGAAATGAGAGAAACAAAGAGCCTGCTCAGATTCCCGAGCAAATTGCCAAAAAGCCTGCTCAAGTCACTGAACGGATCCCTATAGAGCCTGTTCAGAACATTGAGCAATCCGATAAAGAACCTGTTCAGAATACCGAACAGCCTCCACCTGAAAATCCTATGGTTCAGTCTGCCCAAAGGGAATGTCTCCTCAGCATGAAGGAGATGTTCAATCAACTTCTGACAAATCTGAAACAAGAGCAACCTGTTGTTTCTGTCCATACTGCACCTAGTAGAGCACCGATAGATAAGCTTTCTCAGCATCGAGCCTACACTTTTACTGGTTCTAATGAAGAAAGACCAGAAGATGCAGAGTACTGGCTTGAAAACACCACCAAGGTGGTAACCAGACAATTACAATGCTCCGATGACCATAAATTGGAGTGTGTTGTGGCTCTGTTAGCTGATGAAGCTATGAATTGGTGGGAAACCACTACTCTTACTGTTCCGAATGAACTGGTGACATGGGAATTCTTCCTTGAATAGTTCAAAAAGAAGTACATCAGTGAACATTACTTGGCTGAAAGAAGAAAGAAATTCTTGCACCTCAAACAAGCCAACCGTCCCATTGAGCAGTAGTTGCAGACTTTTGCAAGTATTGCAAATATGGTGCAGAATACATCAAAACTGAAGCTGATAAATGCCGAATGTTCATTGAAGGCATGAATGATGAACTGAGTCCAATCTTCACTGCTTTGGGAATCAATGATTTCCAGAATCTTGTAAATCGAGCTATTGCAACCGAAGCTAGAATGAAAGCTGCTGAAAAGCGAAAAGGGGGCAATAAGTCTGACAAAAAGCAGAAGCGAGACGACAAGTCTCAATGGCAGTTCAAGAAGCCTAAATTTCAGAAAGAAGGGTCTTCTAATTTCACTTATGCTCCGAGGAGCAATTTCACTTCCAAACCAGCTACTGTGATCAGATCCTCAGTACCGACTATGTCTGTAAATAGTAGAGGAATTTCTGAAAAGATTCCTCCTTGCAAGTTCTGTCAGAAACCACATCGAGGTCAGTGTAAACTTCAAGCAAATCTCTGCTATGCTTGTGGTGGTGATGATCACTACATCAAAGACTGTCCTCAGAAGCATGAATCTATGTCAGCTCGTAACACTGTAGTTCCTAGTCCGACATCCTCTAATCGGAATAGGAATGCCAAGTCAGCCCAGCCGAGTTATCAGAAGAGAGGCAAGGGTACTCATTCTAATGCCACTACTCATCAGGAATCTCGAGCACCTGCTAGAGTTTACCACATTCGTGGTAGAGATGATGAAGAGTCTCCTGAAGTGATTGCAGGTACCGTTGAGCTAAACTCACATCCTGTTTATGCCTTAATAGATTCAGGATCCACTCATTCATTCACATGTCTATCTGTTGTAAAAAGGTTGAAATTAGAACCTGAAAATGTGAAAACAAGTATGATAGTCTCAAATCCTCTAGGAGGAACTTCGAACATTAACCTGATATGTAGAAATTGTTCACTGCATATTAGCAATTTGCCATTCTTTATTGATCTCTACATATTACCCTCCTGTGAGTTCGATCTAATTTTGGGTTTAGATTGGCTAAGTAAACATGAGGCTTGGGTAGATTGTCAAAATAAAAGATTGTATCTTCAGGGTTTAGGAAAAGAATCCATACTCCTAATTGATAAAAAGCCCACTTCCATTTTTGCATCCATGGTCTTACGAGATCAAATTGAATTTGGAATGTCTGAAATGCCTGTTGTTTCTGAATTCATTGATGTGTTTCCCGAGGAACTACCTGGTCTCCCTCCGACTAGAGAAGTTGAATTCGGGATTGAAGTACAGCCTGGCTCAAATCCGGTGTCTATCACTCCGTACCGGATGGCACCTCTTGAGTTAAAAGAATTGCAAAAGCAACTTCAAGAGCTTCAGGACAAGGGTTTCATTCGACCCAGCACTTCTCCCTGGGGTGCACCTGTTTTGTTCGTAAAGAAGAAAGATGGAGCGATGCGTCTTTGCATTGACTACCGCCAATTAAACAAGATCATAATCAAGAACCGATATCCGCTCCCAAGAATAGAAGATCTGTTTGATCAACTTAGGGATGCTTCAGTATTCTCAAAGATCGACCTGCGATCTGGATACTATCAAATGAGAGTCAAAGAGGAGGATGTGTCCAAAACAGCCTTCCGAACTCGTTATGGCCACTATGAATTTCTGGTAATGCCTTTCGGATTGACCAATGCTCCGACGGCATTCATGGATCTCATGAACAGAGTATTCAAGCCCTACCTTGATAAATTGTTCGTCGTCTTCATTGATGACATTTTGATCTATTCTCGCAACAAAGAAGAACATGCTGATCATCTCCGCATTGTCTTGCAAAATCTCCGAGAACGCCAGTTATTCGCAAAATTTTCCAAGTGCGAGTTTTGGTTATCGGAAGTCTCTTTTCTTGGTCACGTAATTTCTGCAGAAGAAATTAAAGTTGATCCGAAGAAAATTCAGTCAATCATGGATTGGCGACCTCCTAGAAATGTCAGTGAAATAAGGAGTTTCCTTGGTCTTGCTGGTTATTACAGAAGGTTTGTCAAAGGGTTTTCCTCTATGGCCTTACATTTGACTAAACTTTTTCGTAAAGACCAACCATTTGAATGGTCTGACAAGCAACAGAGAAGCTTTGACCAACTCAAAGCAGCCTTGACTCATGCCCCAGTTTTGATCCAACCAGAACCGGGCAAAGATTATACTGTGTACAGTGATGCTTCACATGCAGGTCTTAGATGTGTTCTAATGCAAGGTGATAATGTGATAGCTTATGCTTCACGCCAATTGAAATCTCATGAATTGAACTATCCAATGCATGATCTCGAACTTGCTGCAATTGTGTTTGCTCTCAAAATATGGAGACACTACTTGTACGGTGAGAAATGTTACTTGTTCACCGATCACAAGAGTCTAAAGTATCTCCTGACTCAGAAAGATCTGAATTTGAGACAACGCAGATGGATGGAGTTATTGAAAGACTATGATTTAGTCATTGACTATCATCCAGGAAAAGCCATTGTGGTTGTAGACGCCTTGAGTCATAAACCGACATTGGGTAAAGTTCCTAATTCCCGAGTCTTAAATAAATAAAAATATAAAATGTCTATAATAAAAGTTCTGATTAAAAAGTGGTATTTATTCTTGTAGCTCCAACTGCTATCAATGCTCATCTTCGAGTATATCAGAAGCAAGGATTTCTGTCCGAACTTCAAATTCAATCCAGTTTAATCTCAAGGATTGAAAATCTTCAGAAAGCTGATCCTGAACTTCAGGATATTGTTTCCAAACTGGATACAAAGTCTGGTGAAGGATTCCGTATTCATACAAACAGTCTCCTTTATTTCAAAGATAGAATCTGTGTCCCAAATGATGAAAGTTTAAAAAGAGATATTCTGGAAGAAGCACACCATAGTTCTTTCTCGGTCCACCCTGGATCGGTTAAGATGTATAAAGATCTCAAATCTTTGTATTGGTGGTCTGGTATGAAAGCGGCTATCAATGATTTCGTATCCAAATGTCTAAACTGTCAAAGAGTCAAAGCTGAACATATAGTTCCCACTGGACTACTCCAACCACTTGTACTGCCACAGTGGAAATGGGAACGAATTACTATGGACTTCGTGACTGGTCTTTCTAGTTCTCCCAGAAAATATGATGCTATTTGGGTGATTGTTGATCGATTCACCAAATCGGCACATTTCATTCTCATTCGTATTAACTACAGTTTGGAGACCTTGGCCAATCTGTACATTCAGGAAATAATCCGGCTACATGGAATTCCTATCTCCATTGTCTCTGATCGTGATCCAAGATTTACTTCCAGATTTTGGAGAACATTATAGAGAGCTATGAGAACTAAATTGAATTTAAGCACAGCTTTTCATCCGCAAAGTGACGGTCAATCTGAACGAGTAATTCAGATTCTCGAAGATATGCTTAGAGCTTGCATAATTGACTTTAGGAAGAATTGGGAGAAATCCCTACCCTTAGTTGAATTTGCCTACAACAATAGCTATCAGTCGTCTATACAGATGGCACCTTTTGAAGCATTGTATGGCAGAAAATGCAGAACACCTCTGTGTTGGTCCGAACTTGGTGAAAATAAAGTTTTGGGACCCCAGTTGCTCAGAGAAACAGAAGAGAAAGTTCAAATCATTCATTCTCGTTTAAAGCAAGCCTTCGATAGATAGAAAGCCTATGCTGATCTGAAACGAAGAGATATCCAGCATAATGTGGGAGACAGAGTCTTTCTCAAAGTCTCTCCTTGGAAGAAAGTATTTCGGTTCGGAAAGAGGGGAAAGATCAGTCCTCACTTTATTGGACCTTTTGAAATCACTGAAAGAATTGGCCCAGTGGCTTATCGACTTGCACTTCCTAGTGAGTTCGATAAAATTCACAATGTCTTTCATGTGTCAATGCTCAGAAAATATAGATCTGATCCGTCTCATATCTTAGAGCCGGAAGAAGTAGAGCTAAATCCTGATTTGTCCTACGAAGAGGAACCAGTTCAGATTCTGGATAGAGAAATTAAAAGACTTCGAAACAAAAATGTTGCACTTGTTAAAGTCTTGTGGAGAAATCACAAGATGGAAGAGGCAACATGGGAACCTGAGGAAACGATGCGAAACCAATACCCTCAATTGTTCGATTCAGGTAAGAATTCGGGGACAAATTCTTTCTTTAAGGGGGGAGAAATGTAACATCCTAAAAATTAGCCTAGAAGATTAGAGGTTTAATTAAATGATTAAGTAAATTATTAGATAAATTTCCCAAATTTTTGAATTGGAATTTGGTTCATTATGGACCAAATTGAAATGTGGTTAAATGTACAATAAGAATTTGGTCAATATGTCTAGTGACCAATTCGAACAAGGAAGAAAACAAAAGGCTTGCATGCTAAAATGAAAATGCATGGATTAACACTTATTATAAGATGAAATCATAGTGTAATTAAGACTATACATATATGAGTTAGTGAAATTATTAAGGATAATAATTAGGGGAATTAGTTGGGACATGACCCCTTGGTCATATCTCATTTAATTTGTTCCCTTTCTCACCTTCCTTAACCGGCTACCACAACCAAACCACTATTCCATTTTGTTCTTTCACACTAAAAACACAAACATAGAAAGCTAGAGAGAGTTGAGAGCTCGGTGGAGAAGAAGGAGAGTTTGCATGGTGGTGTAAATTCTTTAGAAAATTCAAAAGAAAATCGGAAGTAAGTAGATCATTCCTTTCTTAATTCGGTTATGGTAAAAAGTTCATTAGATCACATGTTATGAAGTGTCTAGAAAATTATAAAGATGATGTTCTTAAGTGTGGTTACTGGAAAAATATAGAAATCCATAAGAATCCTTAAGGATTAAGAGTCATAAAAGACTAAGAGCATGCATGTAGAGATGTTGACAGATTTGTCAATTTGCATGACATGCATCTTTGAAAATCCATAGAAAATGCTATAATGAGAGTTTAATGCTGAATTTTGGATATGTTTCACTTTGACATGTTTAAAATAGTAGAAAAATGATAAAATAGAGTTCTAATGGCTGTGTTAAAACCTGGAAGCATAAAATTGAGCAACATACAAAACTGTCCAGCAATGATTCAAGCTGGACAGTGAACTTTGAAAAATTGTAGAAAATAATCTACTAAGAGTTTTGATCTGAATTTTTGATATGTTAAAATTAGGTATGTAAAATGAATTTAGGAACAAACGGTGTCTGATTTGGAGCTGTATACAGGAAATACGAAATGAATCAATCTAGGTGGTCAGAAATGAGCATAAATGAAAAGAAGAGAAATTAGAACTTGAAATTTATGAAATTGGTAAAATTGGATTATATGAAGTATTGCTAAGCTGAATTAAAAACTGTAGGATGTGAAATCCATTAATTTTGGTGGTCAATTTGAAGGATTAAAGGGCTAATTAAAGAAAATAGGAAAATGGAAGCTAGTCGAATTGAACCGAAATGTTTAGGGACTATTTTAAATAAAAATGCAAAATTCAGTCTCTAATTGCATAAATTGAATTTTGAAAAATTGCTATTTGCTTGGCCTGAATGCCTTAGATCCTAGAAACGAAAGGGTCGAAGAAGAAATTGCACCGGGATCGGCTTCGGATCTAGCGAAGGGCATTCGGATACAAAACTAGCTCGGCGAACTGTGAGTGAAACGACTTTAGAGTTGGGATTAGAGTCCCAACTGCCTTAATTTAATTTTTAAGTTATGATAAGCATGCAATTTGGACTAATTAATTATTTGATTTTAGTAAGGGAAGAAGGATTAAATGGAAAATGATTTGATGCATGTGATGCGTGAATTTTGGTGAACTACATGTTGAATTGAAACGTAATATTGATGTGATAAATTTGAATTGAAATGTATGTTTATTGGACTGTTTTTGATGGGTGAAATTCTGATTTTTAGTTTGTTAAAGTGTTGGCCGAATGATCAATGTTAATCGAATTGATTGATGCCATGTATATATGCTTGATAAGCTCAATTGAAATGTGAATTGTGATATATGGTTTGAACTATGTGACTTGGACTTGGATGACAGATATGCTGATTTGATGATGTTTGATTGAATTGAAAATTCATGATTTCAATCGAAAGGATTGGGAAATTAATTCTGAAAATTTCTGAATAATGGTACGATTGAATTTAAATGTCAATAAGCAAAAGCCCTTTGTAACACCCGGGTTCGGGGGTCGGGAGAAAATAATAATTTTAAAAATAGTTCGGGTTTCGGTTCCAAATTTTTAAATAATAAAATAATGGTTTGGGCCTCGGGTTTTAAGACAAATAAAAATTAGTTGGGCCATTTTCAAGACAAGCCCAATTTTGCCAAGGTGTCATCCATTGTAGTTCCCTTATTTCATTAAGGGTGTTTTGGTCTTTTGACCCCCCATTTTAAACAAACATAAACTATTCACTTTGCTCATCTTCTACCTCTCTCCACCCCCATCTCTTTCCAACGACACAAATACACCTCCCACCTTGAGCTACTATTCCATTCCATAGCTCACTCGTTTTTGAAGCTTTCTCAAAGGTATGGACATTTTTGACTTGCTCTCACCTTCCCCTCCTTGGAAGTACCACTATTTTTCATTTTTAACCATGCTTTGAAATAGGGGCTTTTTGAGAGTTTTGATTTAAAAATGGTGCCTTTATTGTTCTTGACTTAATGTTTTAAGTGATTAATGATAGACATGTTGTCTAGGAAGCATGAGGTCCAATTGGTATGATTTTTAAAGAGTTTTGTAAAGTTTCCCGGATTTGGGTTTTGGGGAGGTTTTTGAGGGGTTTTAAGTTGAGTTTTGGGGGTGTTTTAGGTGAAATCTTGAGGGCTAATGGTTAGGGTATATGTAAGTAATGTTTTGAAGGCTTTAGGGAGTAATTTGAGGGTTGAAATCAATGGTTTTGAGTGGTGCTTAAGGGCTGCTCGGATTTTTGGAGTTTTGAGCTAGTCTTCAATGGAAAATCGATGTCTTGAGATTGGTATTTAATCCGGATTGATTATTTTAGAATATGGACTAATTTAAGATTTATTTGCTTGGTGTTGGAATGGCTAGAAGCGAGAAATTTGGTTGGTGAAGCTTCGGGGACAAATCCGGGGATTTCGGAGTCTTGAGCTTGGTCTTCGATCTTCTCTTGGGTAGCAACGGTGAGTAGAATTATTGGTTTTTTTTTTACTTTGTGCTCGATAGGGATTCCTTTGGGGTTTGGGTGGAACCTTGAGAGGTCACCTAAACCCGTGTGTAAGCCTCTTTACTCTCATGTGTTGTGATATATTGATTGTGGATGCGTTGTGGTTATTTGAATGCATTTTAAGTTGTTGATGTTGTAGTCGTGTTGAGTTCGTGCCTCACGTGATGGTGGTCTAAACTACGGTGATGTGTAGTCCCACCGGTAGTGACTAGTAGGGTAGTACTTTGATGTGTAGTCCCATCGGAAATCCACTAGTCGAAACGGTGATGTGTAGTCCCACCGTACGTATATGTTGGTTGTGCTTGTGCAAACCAAGTGTTGTGGTCGAGATAGACCCTTGTGCATCCATTGCTTTCTTGCATTTAAATCGTGTTTTGGAAAACTGCATGTTGTGAATTGTAGAGCCTCTCTCACTAAGCTAGATTGCTTATGCTCTTTGTTTCCAACGTGCAGATCGCTAGAGTTCGGGAGGCGAGCGGGCGAGGGAGGAGCTTTTGGAGTTCTCAAGCAAGTCTAAGTATGGTTTGCTTTTGTAATAATGTCTAGACAATGGGGTGTAGAGTGTTAAGAGTTGGGGTCAAACTCCTTAGGAGGTTATGCTTGAAATTGTTAAACTCATGTTGTGTTATGCTTTTGCTTCTTGGATTATGTCTTATGTATTTTATGTGGTTTGTTTGCATATGACTAAACTTGTATGATGTTGGCCCATGTATGCCTTATGTTTGACTATATCGTGGATGATGTCTTGTGCTTGCTAAACATGCTTCCTTGTGGAATTGTGTGGAGTCTTGTTTGTATGTTTTCGTTAGATTAAAAGCCTCCCATGTTAAGTCTCAATTGTGTTTGATGCATGTATGTTGTTTATGCTTAGGAGTGTCCAAAAGTGCATTTAGAGTCATGTGAGAAGTTACCATGTAATGAAATGAAGAGTTGCAGAGCAGGGGTATCGATACGGTTAGACCCGTATCAATACGGCCTTCTTACTCCAGGCCTTTCGTTTCGATACGCGGGGAGACGTATCGATACCATTTTGGACACTGGAGCTACTGCCCAACTTGGTATCGATACCGGTCTCAGGCATATCGATACCATTTTGGTCACTGATGACACTGTCCAACTTGGTATTGATACCGGTCTTTGGCGTATCGGTACGGCCATCTTAGCGTTGACTGTGAGAAGTCAACCCTTGGGGAGGGTATCGATACACTCCTTGGGTGTATCGATACGGTCTCCATAGGCTGACTTTGACTTTATGGCCGAGTCAAGGTGTATCGGTACACCCCTTAGGTGTATCGATACCGCCTGCAGTTTAAGTCAAAAATTGGGCCGTTAAGTGTTGGTTTGGGTTTGTTTGATATTCTCGTGTTTGTTGTTCCGCTGTATGGTCACTTAGGATTTAATACTCATCTAGACAAGACTTAAAATGAAAAAAAAAACAGATAGGGTTGCTAACCGAAGGGGAGCCTTAACGGGTTTCACTTCGGTTTTCCCCGTGTAGCCCACTTGGACCGGTCATCCGGCCAGACCGGGACGAGGGGGTTACATTTATTGGTATCAGAGCCTGAGGTTTTCGAGACCTCGGGCAGGTAAGTGAGATAAGTTAAGGAATTATGAGTGTTTTGCCACGCAAGTCTAAATTTTGCTTTAGCACGGTGTATGTATGCATGCTATGGTGACCTTGCTGTTGTTCGAGAGTTGGTTTGAGTCCCCATTGTTAGGCATTGTTGTCAAAATAAAAAGGGAAAATTGTTTTGGTTTAAAGAGCTTGAGAACCGGAGTCCTTTGCCCCTTGCTAACCTAACGTTTCTTTGTTGTTGTATGTTTGTTGTTTTAGATTACTTTAATTGCTATGGTGAGACCGAGGGGACGGCCTAGGGCGGGTGACCAGGCACCCGAGAACGCGCCTCCTGCTCTTAATGCTCCCGGTGGTAATGGGGGGAATGTCGGAGGTGATGGTAATGGGCCTCAGGCTGAGGCTAATGTGGGAGGTAATGGGGATCAAGCGGGCCAAGGTCAGGCAGGCCCAGATGTGGCTCATTTGATCCAGACTATAGCCGGAGCTTTTCAGACAGCTTTGGCCGGTATGCAAGCTGCAGCACCACCTCAGGGTGCGGGGACAGGATTACCCCTAGAGAGGCTTCGCAATTTGGGGGCAGTTGAGTTTCGTGGGTTGTCTCCGGAAGGTTCGGAAGGGTGGCTTGAGAGCACTACTCGCATCTTGGGTCAGATGGAGTGTTCAGATGCCCGCAAGTTGGGATGCATCGTCTCATTGCTTCAGGGAGACGCTTATACTTGGTGGACCACTGCTATTTCTGGTATGGCCGAGACGGATATCACATGGGAATTTTTCAGGAATGCCTTCAAGAGGAAGTACCTCGGGGTTCGGTACTTGGATGAAAAGAAAAGGGAGTTCATGGCTCTAGTTCAAGGCCATAGGATTGTGTCCGAGTATGAGATCCAGTTTGTGAGGTTGAGCCAGTACGCGCCAGAGTTGATTCCGGATGAGAAGGAGCGATGTGAGCATTTCAGATATGGGTTGACTACTAATGTGAAGACCTACATGTTGGCCGCCGACTACACTGAGTTCGATGTCTTGGTTTCTAGGGCCAATGATGTAGAGCAAAACTTGAGCTCTAGAGCACGAGCTAGTGGGTCCGACTCCGGGAAGAGACATGCGAACTGGGATAGAGATCATGCCAAGAGGCATAGGGATAGGAGGTACCAGCCGGACACGAGGCCTAGAGGTGGTAACCATGGTCAGGGCCGTCAGGGCCAAGGGGCCGTCGGGCACATTCCGGAGTGCGCTAGGTGCGGGAGACGCCACCCAGGAGAGTGCATGGGTATGTTTGGGGCGTGTTGGAACTGTAGCTCCCGAGACCATTTGAGGCGTGATTGTCCACACCCAGTTAGAGGAGGACCGGCTCCAGCGAGAGGTTTTGAGCATCAGAGAGGTCGTGGGCGCGGCCGTGGGAACTTCCAGCCAAGGAATGAGGGTCAGAGGAACTTGGCTCATGTGGTAGCAGTCCAGCCCGAGGGAGGAGGACCAGCTAGGGTGTACGCTCAGCGAGAGGCTGGGAATGACACTGATGTCATTGCAGGTAATTTCACATTACAGTCTTTGAGTTTGCTTTCTCTAATAGATTCGGGGTCAACGCATTCGTATATTTTGGGTGAGCATGCAAAGTCATTAGGACTACCTTGCGATTGGCTAGAGGTAGGTGTAAATGTCACTAGCTCTTTTGGTGATACAGTGGTAGTTAGGAAAGTGTATAGGAGGTGTCCCCTGATGATTCAGGGCCACGTATTTCCGGTCGACATGATGGAGCTACCCTTTTATGTTTTTGATGTGATTTTGGGCATGGATTGGCTTGTAGAGCATAGAGCTAGGGTTGACTTTGAGACTAAGAGAGTCTCTTTGAGGCTTGAAGATGACTTTGAGGTTGTGGTAGTTGGGGAGAATGTTAAGTTTTTGTCCAACGTGGTTTCGGCTTTGGAAGCTCAGAGGTTGTTGAGTTTAGGGTGTCAGGCTTACTTGGCTTACGTAATGAACCCGGATATGAGTGAGGTGAGACCTCAGAACATCAGGACTGTGTGTGACTTTCCGAGTGTTTTTCCGGAAGAACTACCAGGCTTGCCTCCAGATAGAGCAGTTGAGTTTGCTATTGAAACCTATTCTAATTCCGCACCGGTGTCGATTGCTCCTTATAGAATGGCACCGAAGGAGTTGAAAGAGTTGAAGACACAGCTTCAGGAGTTGACTGATAGAGGCTTTATTAGGCCTAGTGTTTCCCCGTGGGGTGCTCCGGTCTTGTTTGTGAAAAAGAATGATGGTAGCATGAGAATGTGCATAGACTATAGACAGTTGAATAAGGTGACGGTGAAAAACAAATATCCCTTGCCGAGGATAGATGACTTGCTAGACCAGTTGAGGGGTGCTTCCGTGTTTTCAAAGATTGATTTGAGGTCTGGGTATTATCAGTTAAAGGTAAAGGATGTGGACATACCGAAGACAGCTTTTCGCACACGATACGGGCATTATGAGTTTTTGGTAATGCCTTTTGGATTGACCAATGCCCCAGCAGCTTTTATGGATATGATGAACCGTGTGTTTCATAAGTTCTTGGACAGGTTTGTGGTAGTGTTTATTGATGACATCCTAGTGTACTCTAGGACCGAAGAGGAGCATGATGAACACTTAAGGTTAGTGCTTCAAACCCTACTTGAGAATCAGTTGTATGCCAAGCTAAGCAAGTGTGAGTTTTGGATTAGTGAGGTGGTCTTCCTTGGCCACGTGATCTCAGCTAGTGGGATTAGTGTAGATCCCAAGAAGATTGAAGCCATTGTAAATTGGAAGCAACCAAAATCAGTGACAGAAATATGCAGTTTCCTAGGCTTGGCGGGATACTATAGGAGGTTTGTTGAGGGGTTCTCGAGGATAGCGGCTCCGTTGACCAAGTTGCTACAGAAGAATGTTCCGTATGAATGGTCAGATGCAAGACAAGAAGCGTTTGAGAAGTTGAAGAAAGCTTTGACCGAAGCTCCCATTTTGATTCAGCCCGAGCCGGGGAGAGAGTTTGTAATTTACAGTGATGCATCTTACGTGGGGCTAGGTTGTGTACTTATGCAAGGAGGTAAGGTAGTGGCATATGCTTCCCGACAGTTGAAGGTTCATGAGAAGAATTACCCTACACATGACATAGAGTTAGCCGTAGTGGTGTTCGCGTTGAAAATTTGGAGACACCATCTCTATGGTGAGAAGTGCACTGTGTACACCGACCACAAGAGCTTGAAATATTTGATGTCCCAAAAGGAGTTGAATCTTAGGCAACGAAGGTGGTTAGAGCTCCTTAAAGATTATGACCTTACCATAGAGTATCATTCGGGCAAGGCAAATGTGGTGGCCGATGCCTTGAGTAGGAAGGTGGCCGTTGAGTTGCGAGCAATGTTCGCAAGGTTGAGTGTGTCTACAGATGGTTGGCTAGTGGCCGAGCTTCAGGTTAAGCCATCATTGGTTCAGTTGATTCGTGAGAAGCAGTTGCGAGATGAGTCCTTGGCACCTCACGTGCAAGACATAGCGGAAGATAGGCCTACCGAGTATTGCTTTGGAGAGAATGGGATTCTATGTTTCAAGGATAGGATAATGGTTCCGGAAGATGCCGAGTTGAGGCGTACGATTTTGTGTGAGGCTCACAATAGCCCTTTTGCTATACATCCGGGTAGCACGAAGATGTATCGAGGATTAAAGGAAGAGTATTATTGGGTTGGTTTGAAAAGGGATGTAGCCGAGTTCGTAAGTAAATGCATGGTTTGTCAGAGAGTCAAGGCTGAGCACCAGTTTCCCTCAGGGTTGTTGCAACCGTTGAAGATTCCAGAGTGGAAGTGGGAGCGTATCACTATGGACTTTGTATCAGGACTTCCGTTGACTCCTTCGAAGAAAAATTCAGTGTGGGTGATTGTAGATAGATTCACCAAGTGTGCACACTTCATACCGGTTCATACCACCTATACGTTGGACAAGTTGGCCGAATTGTATATTCGGGAGATTGTGAGACTACATGGGGTACCGAAGTCAATTGTGTCAGATCGAGATCCGAGATTCACCTCTAGATTTTGGGAGTGTTTGCATCGAGCCTTAGGCACTTGGTTGAACTTCAGCACTTCGTATCATCCGCAGTCAGATGGGCAGTCTGAGAGAGTGATTCAGATTTTGGAGGATATGTTGAGGTGTTGTATCATTGACTTTCAGGGGTCATGGGAGAAACACCTACCATTAGTGGAATTTGCGTACAACAACAGCTTCCAGTCAAGCATTCAGATGGCTCCTTATGAGGCCTTGTATGGTAGGAAGTGTAGGACCCCAATTTGTTGGGCCGAGGCCGGACAGAAACTTGTGCCGATGCCCGAGTTACTTAAGGGAACCACCGAGAAGGTGAAATTGATATGTGATCGCTTGAAAGCGGCATCAGATCGGCAAAAGTCCTACGCCGACTTAAAAAGAAAGGAAGTAGAATACTCCGTGGGGGATAAAGTGTTCTTGAAAGTCTCACCTTGGAAAAAGGTGATGAGGTTTGGGAGGAAAGGCAAGTTGAGCCCAAGGTACATAGGGCCTTATGAGATAGTTGAGAGAATTGGTCCGGTTGCATATAGATTGAGACTCCCAGTTGATCTAGAGAAGATTCATGATGTATTTCATGTGTCGATGCTTAGGAGGTATAGGTCGGATCCGTCCCATGTCATGCCAGTGGAAGAAATAGAGATAAATCTGGACTTGTCTTACAATGAGAAACCATTTGAGATACTTGCTTCTGATAGCAAGGTGTTGCGTGGCAAGACTATAGAGTTAGTCAAAGTCTTATGGAGACATAGAGGCGTGGAGGAAGCCACGTGGGAGAGGAAAGCCGACATGCTTGAGCAGTTTCCGTATTTGTTTCCGTCAGGTAATTTCGAGGACGAAATTCCTTAAGTAGGGGAGAGTTGTAACACCCGGGTTCGGGGGTCGGGAGAAAATAATAATTTTAAAAATAGTTCGGGTTTCGGTTCCAAATTTTTAAATAATAAAATAATGGTTTGGGCATCGGGTTTTAAGACAAATAAAAATTAGTTGGGCCATTTTCAAGACAAGCCCAATTTTGCCAAGGTGTCATCCATTGTAGTTCCCTTATTTCATTAAGGGTGTTTTGGTCTTTTGACCCCCCATTTTAAACAAACATAAACTATTCACTTTGCTCATCTTCTACCTCTCTCCACCCCCATCTCTTTCCAACGACACAAATACACCTCCCACCTTGAGCTACTATTCCATTCCATAGCTCACTCGTTTTTGAAGCTTTCTCAAAGGTATGGACATTTTTGACTTGCTCTCACCTTCCCCTCCTTGGAAGTACCACTATTTTTCATTTTTAACCATGTTTTGAAATAGGGGCTTTTTGAGAGTTTTGATTTAAAAATGGTGCCTTTATTGTTCTTGACTTAATGTTTTAAGTGATTAATGATAGACATGTTGTCTAGGAAGCATGAGGTCCAATTGGTATGATTTTTAAAGAGTTTTGTAAAGTTTCCCGGATTTGGGTTTTGGGGAGGTTTTTGAGGGGTTTTAAGTTGAGTTTTGGGGGTGTTTTAGGTGAAATCTTGAGGGCTGATGGTTAGGGTATATGTAAGTAATGTTTTGAAGGCTTTAGGGAGTAATTTGAGGGTTGAAATCAATGGTTTTGAGTGGTGCTTAAGGGCTGCTCGGATTTTTGGAGTTTTGAGCTAGTCTTCAATGGAAAATCGATGTCTTGAGATTGGTATTTAATCCGGATTGATTATTTTAGAATATGGACTAATTTGAGATTTATTTTCTTGGTGTTGGAATGGCTAGAAGCGAGAAATTTGGTTGGTGAAGCTTCGGGGAAAAATCCGGGGATTTCGGTGTCTTGAGCTTGGTCTTCGATCTTCTCTTGGGTAGCAACGGTGAGTAGAATTATTGGTTTTTTTTTACTTTGTGCTCGATAGGGATTCCTTTGGGGTTTGGGTGGAACCTTGAGAGGTCACCTAAACCCGTGTGTAAGCCTCTCTACTCTTATGTGTTGTGATATATTGACTGTGGATGCGTTGTGGTTATTTGAATGCATTTTAAGTTGTTGGTGTTGTAGTCGTGTTGAGTTCGTGCCTCACGTGATGGTGTTCTAAACTACGGTGATGTGTAGTCCCACCGGTAGTGACTAGTAGGGTAGTACTTTGATGTGTAGTCCCATCGGAAATCCACTAGTCGAAACGGTGATGTGTAGTCCCACCGTACGTATATGTTGGTTGTGCTTGTGCAAACCAAGTGTTGTGGTCGAGATAGACCCTTGTGCATCCATTGCTTTCTTGCATTTAAATCGTGTTTTGGAAAATTGCATGTTGTGAATTGTAGAGCCTCTCTCACTAAGCTAGATTGCTTATGCTATTTGTTTCCAACGTGCAGATCGCTAGAGTTCGGGAGGCGAGCGGGCGAGGGAGGAGCTTTTGGAGTTCTCAAGCAAGTCTAAGTATGGTTTGCTTTTGTAATAATGTCTAGACAATGGGGTGTAGAGTGTTAGGAGTTGGGGTCAAACTCCTTAGGAGGTTATGCTTGAAATTGTTAAACTCATGTTGTGTTATGCTTTTGCTTCTTGGATTATGTCTTATGTCTTTTATGTGGTTTGTTTGCATATGACTAAACTTGTATGATGTTGGCCCATGTATGCCTTATGTTTGACTATATCGTGGATGATGTCTTGTGCTTGCTAAACATTCTTCCTTGTGGAATTGTGTGGAGTCTTGTTTGTATGTTTTTGTTAGATTAAAAGCCTCCCATGTTAAGTCTCAATTGTGTTTGATGCATGTATGTTGTTTATGCTTAGGAGTGTCCAAAAATGCATTTAGAGTCATGTGAGAAGTTACCATGTAATGAAATGAAGAGTTGCAGAGCAGGGGTATCGATACGGTTAGACCCGTATCGATACAGCCTTCTTACTCCAGGCCTTTCGTTTCGATACGCGGGGAGACGTATCGATACCATTTTGGACACTGGAGCTACTGCCCAACTTGGTATCGATACCGGTCTCAGGCGTATCGATACCATTTTGGTCACTGATGACACTGTCCAACTTGGTATTGATACCGGTCTTTGGCGTATCGGTACGGCCATCTTAGCGTTGACTGTGAGAAGTCAACCCTTGGGGAGGGTATCGATACACTCCTTGGGTGTATCGATACGGTCTCCATAGGCTGACTTTGACTTTATGGCCGAGTCAAGGTGTATCGGTACACCCCTTAGGTGTATCGATACCGCCTGCAGTTTAAGTCAAAAATTGGGCCGTTAAGTGTTGGTTTGGGTTTGTTTGATATTCTCGTGTTTGTTGTTCCGCTGTATGGTCACTTAGGATTTAATACTCATCTAGACAAGACTTAAAATGAAAAAAAAAAACAGATAGGGTTGCTAACCGAAGGGGAGCCTTAACGGGTTTCACTTCGGTTTTCCCCGTGTAGCCTACTTGGACCGGTCATCCGGCCAGACCGGGACGAGGGGGTTACACCCTTGGTGTGTATAGTTTGTCCAGGTAGTACGGCTAGCCTAGAGTCCGAGCTCAATAAGAAAATCGGTACGTTAGTGTACTCGATATTGTGGTACGTAAGTGTACCTTCTTGCTTAATGTCTGCGGACATTATGATATGTTATAAGTGATACGATTTTGGTACGTGGTACCTATTACATGGTGAAATTGATTCACAACTTCTGTTATACGTGACTTGATTACCTAGCATACTCTACTATCCAAGGCATTGCTAAATGAATAAAATGTATCATTAAAGTATTGAAAGCTGAAAATTTAAGGTAAATTCTTGAAATTGGTTATGGACCATATGACAATCGAATGAAATTAGGAATTTGTAAATGTACACCAATGTGGATTGATTAAATGATGAACAAACGAAAATAGAAATTTGAATAGATTCTTTCGAATGAAGTATAGTAAATAAATTTAGAAATTTAAATGTATAACTCAATATACATGTTAACTTGTATGCAATTTATAACTTAAGTAGATTGGATGTTAGATTAAAAGTGGAAAACCGAATTGTATGTATTCACCTTAGCATTAATAGAAATATGATATGAGATTCGTGTATGATACATATAATGTTGTGTTTGATATGGTTGAGTATACTTTGGTATGAATTGGATATAAGATAGCTAAGTTGTGTATGTTTGTATTCAAAAAAAAATATTATACGAATTTGATAAACCATCCTTCCGCTGTCTAATCCGAATCTGTTATAAGTTAATATAACGCTCCTTGCCCTTAATCCGGGTGAGGGGTGTTATATTATAGATCAGGATACTAAAAGATGGAAGGTGGATGTTATCCAACACCTTTTCCCTACTGCAACTGCTATCCAAATTCTAAGCATGCCTTTACCTAATATGCCTACGTGTGACCCTTATTATTGGCGAGGTGACAGGTCTGGGGTGTATACTGTTAAGAGTGGGTATCAGTGGCTTATTAATTCGACACCTAACCATAGTGGTGATCCGAATATACCAGCTAATGATGAGTATTCAGGCTTATTCGCATACACTTGGGCGGGCAATCTACCAGCTAAAGTTAAAATACGTTTCTGGCGTATGGTTAAAAATCTCCTCCCTACTTTTACCAATTTACGCATTAGACGCATTAACATTGATTCAAAGTGCAAGATGTGTAATGAGGAGGATGAGTCTACTTTTCACCTGTTTTGTGAATGTCCTTTTGTTAAGAAAGTGTTGGACAACCTTGGTATGGTGACCCAAGATGTGGGTACTTCTCCTAGCCTCTTAGCCTGGTTGATCAACTTTATCGTAAGCCTGAATACCTAAAACCGTCGTTTATTGATCATTGTCTTTTGGGCAATTTGGTTCACTCGCAATAAAATCATTCATGAAAACACTTACCAGTCTCCGATTGCAGTAGCAAATTTCGTCAAAGTGTTTTTGCAGGAGATTGATGGGCTCCCCACTAACCACACTGGCCCCCCGATTATTGCTGAAGACAAATGGTGTCTCCCTCCATCTGACTGCATAAAAGTAAATTTTGACGCACATTTTAATTCCGTCCGACAGTCTTCTTTTTCAGGATTTGTTTACAGGGATAAAGAAGGACAAGTTATGGCAGCTGGTACTTACCCGCATGCGTTTGTGGCGTCACCTGAGATGGCGGAAGCTCTGGCGTGCTACGAGGCTGTGTTAACGGCGGTGGATTTGGGTTTTCGGCGAGTTATTGTGGAAGGGGATGTGTTGTCGGTTATCAACAAGCTCACCTCGACAACGCAAAATTTGTCAGATCTAGCACCGATCATCGCGAATATCAAAGAAAAAGAGGTTAACTTTGAGCTTATTACCTTTAGACATGTGAACCGTCGTCTGAATTTAGCGGCGCACGATCTGGCGAGGCTGGGCAACTCTTTCCCTACGAGAATGGTTTGGGTGGAAGAAGCTCCTTCTTCTATCATGCATGTGATTGATAAGGAAAGGGGCGTGGTGCAGCCGGCGTGCTAGCCTGTTTTGTCTCCCCCTGGTTAGGATCGGGTGTATCATTATCCTTCGCCTCCCCCGATTGCTTCATAACCTTCCCCTTCATCTGACCCTGACTTTTGGTTTGTCTGGGTTAAGGATGGGTTAGTTTAACTGCGTTATTTCCTATTTTGTCTTCCTCTTGTCTTTAATTTGCCGTTTGTTTTACTTTCTATTTTTTTCCTATCTGTAATAAATAATCAATAGCACTCTTTTCCCCACCTAGATTTTAGGGGGTTTTTAATGAGGCTATTTCTTATTTTTTCCCTTTGAATAAATGCAGTTAAACCGTTCAAAAAAAAAGAAATGTCGTTAATGTAAATTTTTACAAAAAAGATAATAAGAATTATATAGGATTGGATAAAAATTCGTGTAACCATATAAATTTTTACCAACTGATATGGGTGGGCAAAATTCAACTCAAAAAACCAAATTATTACACTCGAGGTGAAAAATTGACTCGTTTTGACTCGACTCGTAATTTTATAAACTCGACTCAACTCGAAAAAAATTTCAAATAAATTTTGAGTTATGAAATGGAAATTCGAACAACTCGAAAATTTTAGTAATTAGTTTATCAGTTTCCATATTTGAGTTGAGTCTGTCAATTCTGCATGATTTATTATGTATATCACATGTGAAAATATGAAGATATATATATATATATATATATATATATATATATATATATATATATGCATATAGAAAACTATTAAAATTGGAATCAATATGTGCACCGCCCAACACTATATATATATATATATATATATATATATATATATATATATATATATATATAGGGTTAGGATCAAGTTACACTATGTAAAACTCAACTAGTTTTACACTAATTTATGGCCATTAGATTGGTTAAATGAATGGATGAGATTAACTCCTTATTTTTTTTCCCAAGTGATAATCTTTCCATATCCTACTTTTAATCTCATCCATTCATTTCACTCATCCAATGGCTATGGATTAGTGTAAAACTAGTTGAGTTTTACATAGTGTAACTTGATCCCATCCCATATATATATATATATATATATATATATATATATATATATGCACCGCTACGTATATGCATATAGAAATATACAAAGAAATATATATGTACAATTAAATTTGTACATAAACTCGAAAACTCGAATCGATTCGGAAAAAAATTAAATAAAGTTTGAATCATAAAATATGACTTGCAAACTCGAATAACTCAAAATTTTTTGACTCGGCTCGATCGAACGTCCAACCTTATCAACTGCGTAAGAATTTATGTAAATTTTATCCTATGTAAGAATTTGTATATAACTAAATTATTACAATTTAAATAAGAATTTATATAAATTGTAACCAACTGAATATAAATTTGTATAAAATCATCTCATCAACTGAATTTTTAACCGAATTACAAAGTTGTCTCACCTTAGAACTACCCAATCGTGAATTTAGGGCTATCGGCCTACAAATCTGCAAAAAGAAACGATTAGAATCTCCAGAATCGGTGCCAAACATTTGCTAAGGATACGGTTTGGATCGTTGACAAAGCACATGGATATCATGTAATTAGTAGGACAATAAAACTATCAACATATTCTCATTATTATCAGATTATGAACGTGCAATTATCAAGTGAAATCTTTGGACACACGGTTCTCGTCTATTTTAATGTTCGTGTAATATCATGTACATTTTATATCATAGAAAGTCAATGCCTAAATATCGTAGTTTATGGATGCATTTAAAATTGCTGAAATGGTTAAATTGGACAGAGACAGTGAGATATTAATGATGGTTATTGAGTTTTTATGAAAGATGAACATCATATTTAAGGAAATTGTTTTATTGTTTATTTATGTAATTTAAATTTTCATGTTTATGGTGTGTTTTATTGCACCTTTTTGTATATTTAATGATAAAAAAATTTTACAACGTGCGTCGCACACCGCTAAATACTACTAACGTTAAACACAGTTAAATTTTTTAATAAATATTAAAAATATTAAGATTGGTTTATAATTAAAATTATTTCAAAAGAAAATTAAAAATTAGATTTAATAAACCTTTATACTTTTATAGTATTTATAAGTCTGGTACTTAAATTTTTTTATTAAATAATTTAATAGAGTTCAGCGTTAGTGGTGTGGTAGACTCATTCTTAATGAAATCTTAATTTTATTATTTAAAAAAAAAACTTTGATATATATTGTATTAGCTCTAAATCCAAATTAAGTGATCATAATACACCCGGGAAAACAGGATTTTATATCATGCCGATGATCTTCTATGATGATTTTTTTAAAATAGTTTATGATCTTCTAAAATATAAAGATGGGAGAATTTATTATATCTTCATTTATGAGACCATAAACTATTTTAAGAGAATCTCATAGAAGATCACCTGAAAACCAAACAAAGATTTTAATATAATATTATACCCTCAATTATAGTGAGGATTTAGGTTTTAATTTATAAACTCTAAATTATAACTCTAAATTATAAATTTCAACTACTAACCGTAAATTTAAAATTCATACACTCAAACCCTTAAACCCTAAACCTTAAAACTAAGACGCTTGTGAAAACTTTTAATTTCCACCGCCAGTGTATCAAATAATTACTCTCGTATAATATGATAAAAATTAGAAAGGCATTATCTAACCACTCTCCACTAATGCAAGACGATAATCCATTATTAAATAACAAGTGGAGTTAATCTAAAGAGATAATCATGCAATGCAATAAAAGGTTTTGCTTATTTTTGGTATTTATTTCTTAAAAAATTCATTTGATAACAAGAAAAAAAAAACAAAATTTGAATCAACAACGTTAGTTATAAAATCTCAGAAAATTTTCTTAAAAAATGCCTTACGCATTCAAATAGTAGCAAATCATGGTGTTTTCAAAACTGTGATCTGTTGTCTGCAGGGATATGTAGATTTTTTTTTTTACCTTTAAGCATTAAATTATTTTTTTTAAGAATTAACACTAAATTAATCTTGTTCTCTAAAAAAATGGAGAGTTGTTGCCCTGTGAGCCACATATATCCTCCACTGACCGACAGTTTTTTTTTTAATTTTTAGAGTGCTTATATTTTTGTCATGGAATTTTCAAATTTTTGTGATTAAATTATTAAATTATTTTTATTACAGTTGTTGACATCAACTACCGTTAAAAAAACTGACATGACATGCTAAAATATTTATAAAAAAAAACTCTAGTTCTTTTTTCTTCTTCTTCTTCAAATTGGCATTGGTTGATCTCCTTTAACATGTGTTCTCATTAACATTTTTTTATCAATTTGGAGATGTAGGTGAAAGAAGATTGACAATTATCAATTTGGAAGAAGACCTTAAGATTTTTTTAGATAAATATTTTAACGCGCCACTCAGTTTTTTTAAAGACAATTGACGGATATGACTTTAATAAAAGCGAATTAAAAGTTTAATGACTGTATTGTACGTTTTAAAATTTTAGTGATTAAAATGTAAATATTCTAAAAAGTTAGAGACTACTTATGTAGTTGACTCTATTTTTTTTTGACAAATCAAGACTTTCCCCTAAAACTATCAATAGTGTAAAAGTTAGCCACTTAAAAACTTAACCAAACAACTTAGACGGATTAAATATACAAACAAACACTACTGTCCAAGATAAAGGATGAATATCATCAACATAAATAGTCTAGTAGAGATGAAATAATTATTATAATGTCGTGTCTATCGGTATTTTTTTTATTAACTCTCTATTTAATCGGATAAAAAATTAATTTATGTCAGATCAGGTCGAATTATGATTTTTACTTTGAAAGTTTGGATGAATATATGTCAGGTTCAGGTGAAGATGTTAAATTTTTAGAGTTATAATTAGTGTTAAATTTATAGATTTTTTCGGATTTTAAATTGGATTGAGAAATGTTTTTAAAATTTTAAATCTTCGAGTATTTTTTATAATATTATTTAATTACCCTCATTTAAATCGTCAAACATTTAATAAACATCATCACACCTTTTCCCCCAAAAATAATGTTAAAATAAGCCAATGCTTGATTGCTATGTATCTATATAATGAGGTGAAAACTATGGCATTTTGGCAGGCAATTCCATTTCCAAACTAAAAATTAATTAAGTGATGACTGAGGGGACGAATGGTAGTGCCGATCATGGAGAAGAGGCTACGCCGCAAGGGCAAGCCGAAATACTTCAAATCTTGGACAACTTCATCGAAAGCATGTCTCTCAAGTGTGTCGTGGAACTTGGCGTCGCAGATGCACTAAATTCCGACCACCTTGGCCACAATCATCCCATGACTCTGTTGCAAATCGCTGCTCGCCTTCCCTTCCCGAACCTCGACATGGACCGTCTTTCTCGTGTGATGAGATTTCTTTCTTGCAGGAAGGTTTTCGATGCCACCGTCGACAAAGAAAGCGGAGAGACGATGTACGGCCTCACTGATGCCTCAAGATGGCTTCTTACCAATAATAAGTCGGAAAGTCTTGTGCCTACGGTGCTTCTCGCGACGCATCCATGCGCTATGGCTGCCTGGAATTCCATGAGTACAAGCATAGCGGAAGGCGGAGCGTGTGGATTTTCAAGAGCCAATGGCTCAACTTTGTATGATTTCCAATCAAAAAACTATGAATACAAAAAGGTATTCCGTGAAGCAATGGCCGGTAACACTAGGGTGGTTATGAAAGCAGTTCTTGAGTATTACAAAGACGGGTTCGATAATGTTGGAACACTCGTTGATGTCGGAGGAGGATCGGGAGATGCGGTGGCGGAGATCGTCAAGGCACATCCTCATATCAATGGATTTAACTTCGATCTTCCGAATGTTGTGGCTAGTGCACCCGAGTACCCCAATGTCAGCCATGTCGGAGGTGACATGTTCTCCACTATTCCCATTAAGGCTGATGCAATATTTCTCAAGGTACGCGTATTACAGATTTATATTTGATACACTGATAATATATAAACTGAATTTTGACGTTGAATTGATATAGTGGATATTGCACAACTGGAGCGACGAGAAATGTATAGAGATCCTGAAGAATTGCAGGGAAGCTTTACAGGAGAAGAAAGGGAAGTTGATAATAGTGGAAGCGGTTCTCCGTCCGAAAAGCGAAAGCCTTTTCGATGTCGAAGCACAGAGGTATGACTTAAAAATGCTGGTTATTTCTCCAAGTGGGAAAGAAAGAAGCGAAGATGAATGGAAGAAGCTGCTGAAACTAGGAGGTTTCTCCCGTTACAATATCATCAAAATCCCTTCTTTTCTGTCCATCATTGAAGCCTTCCCTTCTTAACTATATATATATACTTCACTTGCTGCAGTGACGATCCATCGATTGATGTCTACTTTAATTTGTTGCACTACGAAATTGGAATAAGAGTGTGAGAATCTATTAATAAAAACTATTTTATCATGTATTACTTTAAATCATTACTTGGTGATCGATTGAGTATGGCTCAATTCGCGTCGCTGGTACAATATATATAAGTTTGTTGGTACAATATATATATATATATATTGATTTATTAAAAGAGAAGAATTTAGATGATATAATACCATATAAAAAATAAATTGGACATTTATTTTGATACTAAACCTACATTGGATGATAGTAATAGATTTTATTATAATGATATTTTATTATTTCATTTAGTTTTGGATAATCTTTAAATAGAGAACGTAAAAGGTGCTGATCCAATATGTAATTAATAGATTTATATACAAATATTTTCACTTCAACGGTAATAATTTGTTGAATAAAATCTATAATGTCTTTTTATATACATGTTTTATTTCACGACTTGAGTTATAGTTTAATTTCAAATTTAAAATGTAAATATCAGCAATGTTTTAATATTATTATCAAAATGACCTTTCAATTAAATAATATTTTATTATTAAGTGTTGGGTGCAATAATAAAATACATTGCTCTCTTAAAGAAAGGATCTGAGTTCGAACCTTAGAGAAGACATTGTTGGGAGGGAGTGTCACGAATTCTGAACATGAACCATAAAATAGACATGTAATTTACAAAAAAAATAATATTTTTATTTTTTTTACCTTTTAAATAAGATTTAAATGAATTTATTTAACTAAAAGTCGAACATGTATTCAGTATACCGTATATACAATTTTTTACGTAATTTTTTTTTTAATTTAAATGGGCTGAAGTAAGGTTCGAATGCATTCGCATTCACATAGTCTCGGGTCACAAATACTTGATATACCCGTGGGTCATGGTTTTATTCTCAAATGAAATGACCAGCCCTACTAACCAGGGGCGGAGCCATAAATTTTTTTAAGGGGTGTCATTTTTTTGAACGGTATGTAAGAGGGGTTAATTATTTATAAAGATGCGTCATTTTATTTATTAAGAGTGTCATTTTATTTATAAATAGGTGTCAATTATATATTTTTCAATTTTTTTTATACAAATTATATAGAAAAATACGATTTCCAAAATTTTTTTAGGTGTCATTAGACACCCAATTGCCTTAGTGGCTCCGCCCATGCTACTAACTGGGTAAAAATTTATGTAGATTTTGTCTTAAATAAAAATTTGTATATAAATAAATTTTTACAATTTAAATAAAAATTTGTATAGATTATAACTAATTGAATATAAATTTATATAAAATCATCTCATCAACTAAATTTTTAGCTGTATTGCGTGGATGTCTCACTTTAGAACTACCCAATCGTGAATTTAGGGCTATCGGCCTACAAATCTGCAAAATGAAATGAATAGAATCTCCAGAATGGGTGCCAAACATTACGGTTTGGATCGTTGACAAAGGATATGGATATCATGTAATTAGTAGGACAATAAAACTATCAACATATTCTCATTATTATCAGATTATGAACGTGCAATTATCAAGTGAAATCTTTGGACACACGGTTCTCGTCTATTTTAATATATCGTGTAATGATCATGTACATTTTATATCATAGAAAGTCAACGGCTAAATATAGTAGTTTATCTATGCATTTAAAATTATTTAAGTGGTTAATTTTTTTTTGAAAAATTTATTCTACTTCTACTTAGAGGGGAGGGGAAAATTTAGGTGAAGGAAACGCTCCTGAGAGGTCATGAACTCGGGACTTAAGGGGAAGGGAGTGGAGCAGGTGAGCGTGCTCTGACCACCAGGCCGTCCTCGCATGCTCACCGCTGAACACTATTAACGCTGAACACGGTTAAATTTTTAATAAAAATTAAAAATCTTAAGGACTTGACTTATAATTTTTTATAAGTCTAGTCCTTAAAATTTTTATTCTTTATTAAATAATTTAATAGTGTTCAGCGTTAGTGGTGTGGTAGACTCATCCTTAATGAAATCTGTAACCCCCTCGTCCCGGTCTGGTCGGATGACCGGTCCGAGTGGGCCACACGGGGAAAACCGAAGCGAAACCCGTTAAGGTTCCTCCTCGGTTAACGACTCAGAATTTTTTTTTAACTTTATCTTGTCTATAGGCATTATTAAATCCTATGCGAAGCACGACAGCGAAAACACAAACAATCCAACATCAACCAACCAAGACAGCACTTTAAACAACTACTTTTTACCCCTTTACAGCAGGCCGTATCGAAACGCCCTTGGGGTGTTTCGAAACATCAAAGACCCGTTTCAGAACACCTTTATCTCGCCAAATTCTCAAAATTCCAGTAGCAAAAATGTACCGAAACGCCTCATATCCGTTTCGAAACGCTCGGCCAAAAACAAGGGACCGTATCGAAACATGGTAGCCTGTTTCGAAACGCCCCCTGTCTGCAGACTCGTTTTGGCTGTTTTAAGGCACAAGGGTGCCCAAAACACCACCAAAACCTCCAACAACACACTAACCATTAATCCTAAGGCAAACCAACTTATAAGCATGCTTTAACATCATTAAAACAATACTAAACACCAAGGCATAACAACACAAGCCATGCATTTATACATATCATTAAAGGAGTTAAGCATACACATAGCCAACACTTAGACAAATTCTAGATAGCAAAATACTAACAAGGTATCAAGCAAGGCATACATCTCAAGCCAAATAACAAGCACAAACGAGGAGTCTAACATGCTCCTAAGCAACATCAACCACAACACAATCCAAAACATCATAACACGATTACATGTCCCATTGCTTGACCATTACATCTTAAATTAAAAGTTCATGCTTGGTAGCTAAACAAGCACCACAAGCACACTTGGAGGCCCCCTTCTTGCTCCTAGCAACCCACGAACTAAGGATCTGCATTGTCGAACAAAGAGAGAGCGTAAACAATAAGCTTAGTGAGGGTAAGCTCTTTAAAAACAAACCTCGACAATGCAGGGTCCAAGTACGATCTTAGCCAAGGTAAATACACAATTACCAAGGGTCCACAAGAACGAACAGTTAAAGATGCATGAACAATATCCAATTGAATGCCATGCTCATAAAGCTCTATTTGACAACACATGTAATCACATATAAACATCCAAATGAGGATCACATTTCACAACACATTGATATACATATCAATCAATATTGGCACCTAGCTATGACCCGAATACGCGGATAAACACGTTGGAACTCACATCCAACAATCACTTTACCTCACGGTGGGATTACACTCATCACCGGACTCGTGGAGAGGATTCCACTCATCCTCACGCCCCGTCGATGGGATTCCACTCATCATCGACTAATATAGATACAATTTTTGGGCGTACCCGTACTCCTCCTTAGTGACTCAACGCCACCAAAGTCATGCGCGACTTTTGACTCATGTGTGCACACTAACATCCTAATGATCGATCATTTGTACTCAAGCATACTAGTGCCAACATTTAACTCATTCCACATTATTCATTTCAATCAATTCCGTGCTTAGCACGTACTCACCATGATCACAATCATGAATCATTTCCATGCATGCCATAAGCATCACAAATCATGCCTCATCTCACATGTATAACACAATATACATAAATCAATCATATCACAAGTCATACGAGGCATAAACATCCAAATACAAGTTCAACCAATGGCTCAAGATTAAGTTTAAGATTAGGCTACCTCCCTAATCCTAACTCTAGGTGGGTCTACCAAGCCCGACCTAGTCCACATACTCGAACCAACCATTTAAAAACCACTTTAAACATTTAACCACTCACCTAAGCTTCCAAGCTCCAAGCCAAGCAAGCAACCACTCTCACGATCCCGGATTTCTTCCCGAAACTTCTCCAACACAAGTTCCCGCTTCTAAACAACCTCAATCACAATTCAAACAATCCCAAATCAGCCCAACATCAAAAGACCAACCCGGAACACAATTCAATCACAATTTACAAAGTTGCAAGCTATGAACAAATCTCATTTTTAGCAAACTCGGGCAGCCCCAAAACCACATCCAAAATCCATGTTTCCAACATCCTTTGCACCCACAAATGATCCCAAATCAACCCCTAACCATAGTACTATCAATAGCCTATCAAAATCCACCTAAAACAACCCCAAAACTCACCCAAAACCCTCCAAAAACCCCATTTTTACCCAATTTTGGGAATTGCTCAAAATCATTCAAAATTCACATATGTTGTACCATTTGGCTACTATATTCCATAACTAACTATATTAAATCAAAATATTAAGTTTAGCTACACAAAGACACCATTTTTAATCAAATCTTTTGAAAACCCCAAATTTCAAAACTTCAATGAAAATGAAAACAAATGGTACTTTTAAAGACGGGGAGTTGAGGATAGGTCAAAAATGATGTTACCTTTCGAAAATGAGTTGAAATGGATGAGCTTTTTGATGGAATAGTGATGAAGGGGAGAGAGCTCTAAGTTCACGTTAAAAATTGACGAGGAAGAAAGTGAATAGTGTTTATTTTGTGTAAAGTGGGATTTAAATTAAAAGATGGGTAAGTTACCAAAAGGCCATTAATGAATGGCGGTCCCCTTTCTTCTTTAAAAGCTCTTCGGTTTGCAATTTAATCAATTTGGTCTCATTTCAAATATTTATTTTTGAAACCCGGAACGTAAAGGATTATTTTAATTATAAACCCGAGCCCAAATAATATTAAAATATTATTTTCACCTAACCCCTAAACCCGGGTGTTACAAAATCTCAATTTTATTTTATTTTTAAAAAAACTTTGATATATATTGTATTAGCTCTAAATCCGAATTAAGTGATCATAATAGGCCCGGGAAAACAAGATTTTATAATATGCCGATGATCTTCTATGATGATTTTCTTAAAATAGTTTATGATCTTCTAAAATATAAAGATGGGAGAATTTATTATATCTTCATTTATGAGACCATAAACTATTTTAAGAGAATCTCAGAGAAGATCACCTGAAAATCAAACAGAATTTAATATAATATTATACCCTCAATTATGGTGAGGATTTATATTTTAATTTATAAACCTAAATTGTAAATTTTAACTACTAGCCTTAAATTCAAAACTCATACACCTAAACCTCTAAACCATACACCCTAAAATAAGTCCCTAAACCTTAAAATTAAGGCTCTAGTGAAAATTTTTAGTTTTTACCTGTATCAATAATTACTCTCATATAATATGATAAAAATTAGAAAGGCATTGTCTAACCACTTTCCACTAATGAAAGACCATAATCCATTATTAAATAACAAATGGAATTAATTTAAAAAGATAATCATGCAATGTAATAAAAGGTTTCGTTTATTTTTGGTATTTATTTCTTAAAAAATTCATTTGATAACAAGAAAAAACAAAATTTGAATCAACAACGTTAGTTATAAAATTTCAGAAAAAATTTTCCAAGTAAAACACGTCTTACGCATTCAAGTAGTAGCAAATCATGGTGTTTTCAAAACTGTGATCTATTGTCTGCATGGATATATAGATTTTTTTTACCTTTAAGCATTAAATTATTTCTTTATAAAAAAATTAACTCTAAATTAATCGTGTTGTCTAAAAAATGGAGAGTTGTTGTCCCCTAGGGAGCCACATATATCCTCCACTGACCGACGATTTTTTTAAATTTTTAGAGCGCTTGTATTTTTGTCATGAACTTTTTAAAATTTTGTAATTAAATTATTAAATTTTAATTCGTTTTTATTATAGTTATTAATATCAACAATCGTTAAGAAAAATTGACCTGACATGTTAGAGTATTCTTAAAAAAAAGATTGACAATTATCAATTTGGAAGAGGACCTTAGGATTTTTTTTAGATGAATATTTTAACGTGTCACCTCAGTTTTCTTAAAGACGATTGACGACTGCGACTTTAATGAAAGCGAATTAAAAGTTTAATGATTGTATTATAAGTATTAAAATTTTAGTGACTAAAATATAAATTTTATAAAAATTTGGAGACTACTTATGTAGTTGACTCTATTTTTTTATTTACAAATCAAGACTTTCCCCTAAAACTATCAATAGTGTAAAAATTAGCCACTTAAAAACTTAACCAAACAACTTAGACGGATTATATATACAAACAAACACTAGTGTTCATGATAAATGATGAATATCATCAACATAAACATAAAAATACATATAACAATGATAACTTATTGACAAACATGCATTACCATAATTCAATCGCGACCTATCTTTAATGATTGCGAACACCTATAAATATTCAATTTGATATTAATAATAGAGATAAATTAACAAGATAACATAACAAACATTATTTAAAGAGACAATATCAAATTTAACCCTTAAAATCGTAAAATAAGAGTAAACAACGCCATTCACAATTTTCAAAAAAAAATCTAAAACAAATAAAATAATATAACTAAAAATAAAATAATATAAAGTCTAGAAGAGAGAGAAAGTGGGGAAGAAAGAAAAATAAAAGAAAAAAATTCCTGATCAACAATCAACTCAAAATTGATGCCTATAATAAAAAGGATAAATATTTTATACACAGGCGGTGAAAACTGAAAGTTTCCACAAGCGCCTTAGTTTTATGATATAGGGTTTAAGAGTTTAGATATAGAGGGCTAGAATTTATGGATAATTGTTTCAATTTAAGGTTTAGGGTTATAAAATCATCACCATATTACCCTAAAAACTAAACCCTAACCTATAAATCATAAATTATAACCTTAAACCTTAAATTGAAACAACTATCCCTAAATTCTAACCCCTACACCTAAACCCCTAAACCCTATACCTTAAACTAACTCCCTATATCCTAAAACTAAGGCGCTTGTGCAAATTTTCAGTTTCCACCGTCAGTGTATAGGATATTAATCCTAATAAAAGTATATAAGAAATCAAGAGAGAAAGGGCACAAGAAAAGAAACGGTTAGGATTATAATTAACTAAACATTTTTTTAAGAATAAGTTTATTAAATTATCTTTTCAAATATTATTTATTATTTTCATGACAGTTGGCAATTGTGATATTTTAATAGTCACATGGAAAACAGTAATTAAATAAACATTGCAAACCTGCTTTTATTTTATATATATAACATAAAAATATTAATCTTGGATCCACTTATATATATATAAACAGTAATTAAATAAACATGGTAAACTTGGTTAGGATCCACTTATACAGTGTAAAACTCTTTAAGTTTTATACATTTTTTGGATCGTTGGATGGGGAAATGGACGGTTGAGATTAATTCTATATATATATATATATATATATATATATATATATATGATCCTTATAGACTATATAAAACTTAAAAGTTTTACATATTTTTTTGTACCGTTGGATGAAAGTAAATAGATGTATGAGATTAACAGTAAAAAAATGTGAAGATTATCACTTGAAAAAAAAAGATAAATAAATAATCTTAATCATTACTTACCATCATCTAACGGTCTAAAAAGGTGGAAAAATAATTGAATTTTACACAATATAAATGGATCATAGCGCATAAATACATATATATATTTCAATTATCTCCCTATTTTGTCTAATAGAGATGAAATAATTATTATAATTCCCCTCTCTATCGGTATTTTTTTTTATTAACTCTCAGATCAGATTAAATTATAATTTTTACTCTGAAGGTTGGGACGAATTCATGTCGAGTTCAGGTGCTGGTAGGCTAAAACTTGATCCATGACTATCTTAGGTTTATCAATGTTTAAGACATTTATGGAGTCAAAAATATTTTTAGAGTTATAATTAGTGTTAAATTTATAGATTTTTTCGGATTTTAAATTGGATTGAGAAATGTTTTTAAAATTTTAAATCTTCGAGTATTTTTTATAATATTATTTAATTACCCTCATTTATATCGTCAAACATTTAATAAACATCATCACACACCTTTTCCCCAAAAAATAATGTTAAAATAAGTCAATATGCTTGATTGCTATGTATCTATATAATGAGGTGAAAACTATGGCATTTGGCACGCAATTCCATTTCCAAACTAAAAATTAATTAAGTGATGACTGAGGGGACGAATGGTAGTGCCGATCATGGAGAAGAGGCTACGCCGCAAGGGCAAGCCGAAATACTTCAAATCTTGGACAACTTCATCGAAAGCATGTCTCTCAAGTGTGTCGTGGAACTTGGCGTCGCAGATGCACTAAATTCCGACCACCTTGGCCACAATCATCCCATGACTCTGTTGCAAATCGCTGCTCGCCTTCCCTTCCCGAACCTCGACATGGACCGTCTTTCTCGTGTGATGAAATTTCTTTCTTGTAGGAAGGTTTTCGATGCCACCGTCGATAAAGAAAGCGGAGAGACGATGTACGGCCTCACCGATGCCTCAAGATGGCTTCTTACTGATAATAAGTCGGAAAATCTTGTGCCTACGGTGCTTCTCGCGACACATCCATGCGCTATGGCCGCCTGGAATTCCATGAGTACAAGCATAGCGGAAGGCGGAGCGTGTGGATTTTCAAGAGCCAATGGCTCAACTGTGTATGATTTCCAATCAAAAAACTATGAATACAAAAAGGTATTCCGTGAAGCAATGGCCGGTAACACTAGGGTGGTTATGAAAGCAGTTCTTGAGTATTACAAAGACGGGTTCGATAATGTTGGAACACTCGTTGATGTCGGAGGAGGATCGGGAGATGCGGTGGCGGAGATCGTCGAGGCACATCCTCATATCAAGGGATTTAACTTCGATCTTCCGAATGTTGTGGCTAGTGCACCCGAGTACCCCAATGTCAGCCATGTCGGAGGTGACATGTTCTCCACTATTCCCATTCAGGCTGATGCAATATTTCTCAAGGTACGTGTTGTATTACATATTTATATTCGATACACTGATAATATATAAACTGAATTTTGACGTTAATTTAATGTAGTGGATATTGCACAACTGGAGCGACGAGAAATGCGTAGAGATCCTGAAGAATTGCAGGGAAGCTTTACAGGAAAAGAAAGGGAAGCTGATAATAGTGGAAGCGGTTCTCCGTCCGAAAAGCGAAAGCCTTTTCGATGTGGAAGCACAGAGGTATGACTTAAAGATGCTGGTTATTTCTCCAAGTGGGAAAGAAAGAAGTGAAGATGAATGGAAGAAGCTGCTGAAACTAGGAGGTTTCTTCCGTTACAATATCATCAAAATCCCTTCTTTTCTGTCCATCATTGAAGCCTTCCCTTCTTAACTAGATTCATATATATAATAATGGATATGACCAAATTACACTGTGTAAAATTCTCTAAGTTTTACACGTTTTTTTGGATCGATGGATGAGTGAAACGGATGGATGAGATTAACAGTAAAATATGTGAAGATTATCATTTGGGAATTAAAAACACGGAGTTAATCTCAACCATCCATTTCTCCCATCCAACAATCCAAAAAACGTGTAAAACTTAAAGAGTTTTACACAGTGTAAGTTGATCCTAACCTTATAATAAATATATAATATATTTTACTTGGTGCAGTGGCGATCTATCGATCGATGTCTATTTTAATTTGTTTAATTTGTTGTACTACGAAAATGAAATAAAAGTGTGAGTATCTATTAATAAAAATTCTTTTATCTTGTATTACTTTAAGTCTTTATTATCGATTGAGTATAGTTCAATTGACATTGTCATTGGTACAATATACATAAGTTTGTGAGATCGAACAAATTTAAACGTTTAATATTTTTTGATTTATTGAAAGAGAAGAATTTAGATAATATAATACTATACAAAAAAACATTTATTTTGATACTAAACCTACATTGGATGATAATAATAGATTTTATTATAATGATATTTTATTATTTCATTTAGTTTTGGATAATCTTTAAATAGAGCACGTAAAAGGTGCTGATCCAATATGTAATTAATAGATTTATATACAAATATTTTCACTTCGACGGTAATAATTTGTTGAATAAATTCTATAATATCTTTTTACATACATGTTTTATTTTACGACTTGAGTTAATTTCAAATTTAAAATGTAAAAGTCAGTAATGTTTTAATATTATTTATATTGTTATCAAAATGATCATTTAATTAAATGATATTTTACCATTAAGTGTTGAGTGCAATAATAAAACACATTGCTCTTTTTAGTAAAGGATTTGAGTTCGAACCTTAAAGTCTTTTTGTTTGAAAGAAAATGTTTTACGAAAAATATTTTCATTGTTTTCCTATGTTTGGTTCAAGCAAAAAAATAAAGTCAGTGAAAAACAAACTACAAGTCAAAGGAAAAAGCACCACTTTTCCCGTAAAATGACTTACCACCTGAAAAAGGGTAAGTTGATTTACAACCTAAAAGCATCAACGTCTTCTAAACTTTTAACACCCAAAGGCATCTAACAAAATACAATCGCCGTCATTTTTTCTTTGCTGACAACTACTCAGGCGGCCGTTCATCTTTTCAGGTGACTCTAATGTCTCAAATTTTCTTTATTTTCTACTTGAAACAGAAAAGGACAAAGAGGATGCAATAAATCTAGAAAGTTTGAGCTTCAACACCGGAGAACCATATATAAAACTCTATTTTTGCTTAGCATGGTTTATGCAATTGTGACACATGCATGAGTGTGGCTAAAGAGAATAATTTTGATAATTGTCTTAATTTTGGTCTTGTTTAGTTTTTATTTGTATTTTATAAACTTATTTTGATAATTTTTCATATGTTACATGTTTTGGTTGGAACTCATTTTTAGCATTGTCAATGCTTGTTTGTGGATTATATTATTTACATACTTCTTATAAAAAAATACCAATGACAAAATGACAAAGCATCAGACATCAAATTCAAAACATTATATTTATAACACATACAACATAAGCTATTCACATTATCTACAACCATGAAATAATTGAGTGATAAGTGTTTTTATAAAAATAAAGCACTGTAATATACATATTTAAAATTTTTACAAAACTTAATTTTATAGTGATAAAATTAATTCAATAAAAAAATAAAAGATAAAAAATAATAAAATTGGTAACATGTGCTTGTTTAGCTAAAAATAGAATTTTGAAATTATTTTCACGAAACTTTACCGAACAACGTAAAATGATTTACACAGTTTTATCCAAACACATAAAAATAATTTATGTAATCAGTTTTTTAGAAAATGTAATTTATTTTTCAAAATTTATTTTTCAGAAATAATTTTCAGTGAAACAAACAGACCCTTAAAGAAGACATTATTGGGAGGAAGAGTCATGAATTTCGAACATAGATCATAAAATGAATATATTATTTACAAAAAAATGATATTTTTATTTTTTTTACTTTTTAAATAAGATTTAAATAAATTTATTTAACTAAAAATCGAACATGTATTCAGTATACCGTATATACATTTTTTTACCATGTAACTTATAATTATTATTCGATGAAATCTTTAAAAAAAAATTACGTAAAAATTATTTCAATTTAAATGGGCTGAAGTAAGGTTCGAATGCATTCGCATTCGCATTCACATAGTCTCGGGTCAGAAATACTTGATATACCCGTGGGTCATGGTTTGGTCGCCATTGGAAAAAGTTTGGTTTAACTAAACAGATCTCATCTCTTCGAGTTAGGGTTTATTGCTTATCGTCTTCCATTCGATTGCTTTGATTCCCTCCCCAATTCGGAATCGCTCTCAAGATTTCTCACTGGTACGCTTCCCCAATTTTCAATCATATTCTCTTGAATATATCTGCTGCTTCTCTTTGCTTTCCCTATTGAATTCCGATTGTTGCGATTCGGCCCGAGGATTTCCTTTTTGTTAACAAAAAGTAAAATCTTTGAAAGGATTCGCTTTGATTATTATACTTATCATCAATTTTTAGGTTTAATTAGCGATTGGTATGCTTCTACGTACGATGTTCGAAAGAAATTACATTAATTCCAATTATTTTTACCTTTCCGTTTAGTTTTATTAGGTATGGTTTTCGTATCTGTGGAATAATAGCGATGGTCTTTTCCTTTTTAATATTATAAATCATGATGGGTTTTCTAGTTCTGAATCTTTTGGTTTTTTTTTGTGTTATTTTTTTTGCGCGGAATAAGGGTATGATTTAAGACGTTTTGTGTGGGGTATTGTTGTGTTGACAGCGTGGGGTTATCGTCATGGAGATACAGACATGTGGGAAGCCGATTGATTCATTGTTGGAGAAGGTGCTTTGTATGAATATACTATCCTCTGATTATTTCAAAGAGCTTTACCGATTAAAGACTTACCATGAAGTCATCGATGAAATCTACAATCAAGTTGATCATGTTGAGCCGTGGATGACTGGGAACTGTCGAGGTCCTTCTACTGCATTCTGCCTTCTTTACAAGTTTTTCACCATGAAACTTACTGTCAAGCAAATGCACGGGCTACTGAAGCACCCTGATTCTCCTTATATTAGAGCAGTAAGTTGAATCTTTCTCCTTTATTTTGTTTTTCAGCCATGTAGAAATTGTTTGTTCTTTCAAAGGATAGATAGCCGTTTCACCACTGGCTTGCATTTCTTCATGTATTTTAACCTTTTGCATGTAGTGAGGCCGAACTTTCCTACTTTTGTTAATAGAAACTAACCATCGTTATCCACTTATAGTTTATTTGTGTTGTTGTGTACCTGAAGTTGTCATTTCAGCTTTGTTGGGTTTGAACATTACTTCCTTACTGTATTGTAATCACTGTTGTTTGCATTTTTGAACATTTTAGAAGTTAAAAGCCCTTGTTTGCGAGAGTGTACTGTCTGACCAACATTGCCTTATTTTTTTATTTGTATAAATATACATATGTAAGCATTATAATATTATTGTTTTACTTAGCAGATAGCTACAAACAAAGGTTGAGATATGATTGTTTCTTTGAGTCGCTGAGAGTTTGCCCCGCCCCATATAATAGTACCTTGCTATGCATATGAGATGCTTGCAATATCAAAGGTTTGATGAGTCCCATTTTTTCCTTGGTTACTGAGAAAATCTCAGTGCTATGTTATCTGCGATGATTGATCAACACTCTATGTTGCATCAGTTATCATTGTTCTTCTAGTTTGCTCTGTATTTTTATCTACTATATCTATGGATTTATAGTTGATATGAATGGGAACCATATTTCGTTATTGCTACACTGAAGATTGAGCATTATGTAGATTTGCAATTTCTCTTGCATGCTCTCTATTTTGTCTCTCAAAAAATATAAACAAAGGCTGGTTTTTCATTTTTTTCGTTTTTGATTATTTTCTATACTTTTTACTCTGTATATTATTGGTTTATCAGATGTTCTCAGTCAAGGTTCTGTGCAATAATGCATCAATATCTCATATTCAAGCTATTTACTCATATTGCATGGACTATTCCTATGGTTTAACAATTGCCTTACTACACTAAATCAGATCCCTTGCTATCTTGTTTCTTGGAATTATTCATGAAAATTCATTCTATTTCTTGCATCTTGTTGCAGATTGGATTCCTGTACTTGAGGTATGCTGCCGATCCGAAGACTTTATGGACTTGGTTTGAACCATACATTAAAGATGAAGAGGTACTAGATGTTCTGGCTGCTAACTTGTGGTATCTTGAATTTGTAGCTTGGTAAATTCTGTCTAAATACTATATCATTTACTTTTATGGTATGCGTTGCGGATAATTTTTATTTTTTTACAGGTTAAAATCTCTATTTTCCACAATTTTTGTTCCAAAATTCGACATTAGTTTTTTTCCTAAGCATTTGATATTTGATGTTAATGTATCTTATTTCAGGAATTCTCCCCTGGATCTAGTGGACGAATGACCACCATGGGGGTATATGTACGTGATTTGCTTCTTGGACAGGTTAGAGCAAACATTCTGCATGCTTTGTTATACAAATACTGTTTCCCTACTGTTCACTTGTCAACTTGTATCACCTTTGACGATATTTTGATAAATTTAAGTTTTGTAAGCATATCGTGCAAAAAAGGAATTGTTGTTCTTGGGTTGTTTCACTAAAATATGCTTCTAATTTATGATACCTTATCTTCTGGTAAGGACAGGTGCTACACCTTATGTTTGTTATCCTCCGTAATAAATCATCCAGATATTGCATTTAATGATATACTTCTATCTGCAGGTATTAAAAATAATAAAATTGTTTTTTCCTTTCTCAATTCTAAACTTTTGAAATATACCTACTTATGATGATGCACATCTGAGGTAATCCTTATCTCATGTGGATGAGTACATCAAAGTTTGTCTGAACAGTTTGTTAGTGGCCCAAATGCAATTTATTTACGAATGTTGGTTGTCAACTTATTACCAAAGCTTTGAGCAGCAATTGAAGACATAGTACAAGTAGATTCCGTGTTAAATCTACAAAAAATTATGCAAAAACAATTTGAAATCTATTTAACAGTTGTAGAAGAAATTTGGGCTGATATTTGAAGAAATTGGTTGAAAAGCAGTAGTCCAGAACGTAATTAATCTATTAGCATTTCCGGTTAGATCCTGTAATGAAGAATCTAAATGCAAGATAACCTTGATGCTATTTGCATTCTTGATTGGCAAAGAAATTCTGGACAACCAGATTTTTGCTCTTGCTGCTTTTGTATATTCGAATAAGGTACTATTTCTCAGTCTGTCCTTCAGTGTATCCTTTTATCTGTTTTTTTTCTTTTACTTTTTCTTTTATTTCCAATGCATTTCATTGGTTTGCAGCGGCAATGCAGGCCGAATGCATGCTTCTTTGACTCTTTCTGGATTGGAACTTGAAGCACAGCCTATAACTTCCTTCTGTATAGGGCCTGATACTTAACAGAAAGTCATCATTTAGATCGTTACTATTAAGTGTACTATTGTAAGCTCGGTATTCTTAGAGTTTTTCCTTGGTTGAGTTGAACATGTTATTCGTCTGACTTCCTTTTGGTCATTTTGCCTTGATTTTTATGTTAGAGACGAACAATATTTGTCGATTGTTTTTAGACTTCTTTTGTACTTGTCATGTTATTTTTAGTTTTGTTTGTTTTCAGTGGGAAAAATGTTAATGCAAATTTTCTTGTTGCAGTACTATTTCGATACTCTTTTCCCCCGAATCCCTGTTCCTGTGTTGCGCCAGGTTGTATCCAATCTTGAGAAGATGAAGCTGCCTACTAAAACTTCTGGTTCAATTGGGGAAAATAGTCGTCATGGATCTGATGACACTGCTCGCCGCCCGCCTTCTGTAAAAGCTGCACTTTCTGTCTCTTTTGGTCAGCGAGCCCCCCATCGGGCATCAACCAGGGACTCTTCTCCTGTGCGTCGCACTCTACCCCCACCACCTTATGAAAGATCCAATGGTGATGATGTAAGATCTCCCAGCCACCGTCGCAGCCAAAGCCGTGATAGAGAATATTCTGACAAGGATAGGGATTTGAATCGCGAAAAGGACAGGGATAGAGAAAGAGACAGGGGCAGGGACCAAGACCGGGGTCGGGATCGTGACCGTGATAGGCAACGAGACAGAAGCAGGGACCGAGATCGTAATAGAGAAAGGGTGAGGGATAGGGAACGAAGGCATGATTATGATAGAAGGTCAAGGTACGTGGATAAGAGGGATATTGATGATAGTAGGCGTTACAGGAGCAGAAGCCGGGACATTGATGACAGCAGCAGGCGTTACAGGAGCAGAAGCCGAAGTCCCAGTTTGAGCGGAAACAGGAGCAGAAGTCAGAGTGAGCAAGGTGGCAACAGTCATTACGATCCACCCCAAAAGGAGGCAAGCAGGGCGTCAAGTAATTTGGCGAAGCTGAAGGATCTTTACGGTGATACAAGCGATACGAAGGGAGATGGTGGTGGCTATGAAAGGGCAGCAAACAGGGACAACAGTGGGGAAGAGGTGATTAGACTAGGTGGTTCTTCTTGGAGATAAGATAGGTGCATTTGCATGCATGTAATGTTATTTCATTCATGCAGAGGATCAAATCAAAAAAAGAAGAGTTTGTTAACATTTGGTTTCTGGACATGCTACTGCTAATGCTATGCCTTTGGCTAGGCTGTGAAAGTGATGGATGGATGCAGTCATGGTCTGGCATATCATGTATACTAATGTTTCAGTATACTTTCAGATAATTCAAACATTTAACTTTATATTTCGCATAAACAATCTGTTTCTTGTTTTGATCCATGGTTTTTAGAAAAGAAAAAAAAAGGTTTATTTAGTCAACTAAACTTTCAGCCTGATTCTATTTTGATTCTCAAATTATAAAAATTTTCAGTTTAATCACATATTTTATAAAGGAAAATACTTTGATGCACAAGTTTACACAAGCCCTTTAATTTTAGGGTTTAGGGTTTAAGATTTTAGGTTAGGGTTTAGGGGTTTAGTATGTAGGGTATATAATTTAAGGTTTATGGTTAGAATTTAGAGTTTAGGGTTTAGGGCTTAGGGTTTAGGTTTTAGGTTGCTAGGGTTTGTGATTTAAATTTTAAATTTTATAAAAGGGTTGTGTAAAAAAAATTTACACAACATCAAAATAAAACACTTTTATAAATTCGTTATTTTAGTCATCCCTCTTTTTGATTGTAATTATATGACATTTTCTTTTAGTTTTCATGCAAAACCCAAAAGCGGCTATTCATTATTTGTGGCATAATTGGCATCAAAGCATTTCCAGTTTTCTTTTCATTTTAATTTCTTTTTGGAACACGCTCAAAATTTTGAAACCAAGCCAAAATTTCAGTCATTTTTCTTAGGGTAAAATACTGAAATCATCACTCAACTTTGGTCATTTGACCTAGTTCAGTCACTCAACTTTAAAAACGCTAAATTTACTCATTAAACTTTATTTTTTTGACCTATTTTGGTCACTTTAGATTATTTTATTAATATTTAGGTATGACATGGCATATTTTATTATTATTATATATAAAAAATAATTTAAAATAAAAATAAATAATATTTTATTCTTAATATTGAATAAAAAAATACAAAAATAAAACCCAGAAATCCCCAAACCCATTTTTCTTCTTGCAGCCGCCGGCGTTCTTCTTCCCTTGCAGCCGCCGGCGTTCTTCTTCCCTTGTCGTCACCACCTCCCCCAATTCATTACTTGCCACCCCCATCACCTTAACCACCACCCGTACATTACTATTCTCCCCCACTGCCACCGCCAGCTCCTGTATATGAGGGGCCATTGCCACCGGTAATCGGAGTCTCATACGCATCACCTCCACCACCGCCTTTGTATTGATTCTGTTGAGAAATTTCCCTCCTCTAAGCTTCATCAGAAACACCCCAAAAATTAATTCATCTTCATGAGAAAGAAGGCGGAAAGAGGAGGAGAAATGCTCCCCCCACAATTGATTTGGTGTTGCAAAAATAAAACGGAGAAAAAAGAAGTTTTTATGTATAGGCATAGGGATGAATTTGAGGAAGCTTAGTTTTATTATCCATTATCTGCTACTTTCTGGGTTTTATTTATCGTACCTCATTATTATCCACTTTATATTTGGAAAGCTGGACGGTGGATTGCAAATGTGGAGCCAAGGACGATGACAGCACCATCGGCGGCAGGTGCTGTTGTCGCCGGCGGTAGAGGGAGTGGTGGCCGCCGGTGAGAGTGACACCGGTAAGGGGTTTGAGAATTTGGGTGTTTGAGATTTGGGATATTTAGGGTATTTGGGATTAGGGTTTTTATTTTAAATTACTTTTTTATTTATTAATAATAAAATATTATTTATTTTTATTTAAAATTATTTTTTATATATAATAATAATAAAATATGCCATGTCATACTTAAATATTAATAAAATAATCTAAAGTGGTCAAAATAGGTCAAAAGGTAAAGTTTAATGAGTAAATTTAGCGTTTTTAAAGTTGAGTGACTAAAATAGGTCAAATGACCAAAGTTGAGTGATGATTTCAGTATTTTACCCTTTTTCTTAATTCTATTTCCGTCGGTGACCGCTAAAATTTTCACCTAAAAATCGTAATTCTTTGGTATGCTAGTATCTTTTTAACAAATTTTAAAATTAATATATCTTGAGTCGACTCGTATTAATAATTAGATTAACAAGAAAGAAAATACAAGTGAAATCGACTGATCACGTTATTTACCCTGATAATAAATTTGGTGATGGAATTTTATTGAATGAAAATAATTACGTAGATTCAAACTTAAATACTATAAATTATAATGATGTGATAAGTTAAATGGTCAAACATATCTTAATTCTTAAAATTGATATTAAGAAGACAAATTATGGATCCATTATTATTACTCAAGTTTGAACAAACAAAGACTATGTATTCGTTTGTTTACTTTTAAAGGTGTTTATATGCAATTCGTGTTTGTTTAAATTTTTAATATTGTGTTTGTGTTCGTTTATTTATTTTTGAAGGTGCTCGTGTTCGTTCGTTTTAGTATTCACGCACGTGTTCTTTTAAATGTTTGCGGACGCGTTCATTTATATGTTCAGAAATGTTGACTAACTTAACAATAAACGAGTAAATAAATAAAACAAAAGCAACAAAATAAAATTTACATTTCAACATAAACTCATATAACAATCTCAGCAACAACATAAAGTAGTATATAGATACATCCATAAGCATTTTCATCCTATAAACGAATTTGTTCGTGAACATAAACAAACTAAATACACCTCTATTCATGTTCATTCGTTTATTAAACAAACATAAAAAAATTTATTCATATTTATTTGTTTAACTTAATAAACGAAAGCTATACGAAATGTTCACCGACACTCTGTTCATTTGCACCCCTAATTGTTTACAACATTCTGTCATCTCTTGTCTTGCCAGGTCAGGAAAGAAATAAAGATAATGTTAAAAAAGTTAAGAGTATCAACCACTGCATTTCAAAGGAAAGTTCACAGTACTGTAGATGATAGATTTACATTCAGAGTTCATTTTAAGTATTTTTTCCCCATTACACTCCCGACCGATGTATAACGGAGCTAGGTGAGAACTCTCGACCATCACAGCCGTCGGCCTATCTGTGTGGCGATGTTGAAGACTGAAGAGTGATGAGGATGGCGTTTATAAGTGTTAAATGAAGACTAATAAGACACAATGCTACCTAAGCTGTCGTGTGTTGGCTCCCGCTTGGCTCATCCAACATTTCGACCACCGGAGCATACTGCACAAGTCGAAAAGGATACGTATTGTATTTATGTCACAGAGAGAGAGAGTGTGTGTGAATATATTATGGAGATGAAAACATCAGAGAAACCTCATCATCTTCTTCAAAGTAGATTCCATCAATTGCACTTATCTGTTGGAACTCCCATCCTAAACTGTTTTCAAGCATCTCTTTCAATTTCCTCGTCTGCAAGCGACATAGAGATTGAAACTCGGGATTGAAACTAAACATAGAAGAGCAAGGCTTATAAGTGCACATACCCATGAAAGAAGATCTCCATCAACAATTGAAGCATCTTCCACCAGAGAAAAGAAATCCTGTAATCCCATCATCAAACCACTTATCAATTTTAAGACTAGGCTGATGTTTCTGAAAAAATGGTTACTTTGATCTTTGAATAAAACAATAAGTCAGGTGCTCCCGTTGCTAACGAAATGCCAGAAACTTGACAATAATAGGCAGGTTTCATCTATCTCGAGGCAAAATAATCACGCTAACAACCAGTCAGCAATGCACAACCACGTATCTGAAAACCAAGAAACTACCTTGCAAAGGCGGTGCAGAAAGCTATCAGAAGAAAACCATGAATCGTCTAATAATACCGATGCCCCTGCCTCTCCAACACTGCGATCTTTCTGAAGTCCATATTTCAGTTGATAGTAGATGACCTTAATGAACTGTCACAATCCTACCTCATGTTAGAAAATCAACATTAAACTATAAACATCAAAGCAGGCAAAAGGCGATAGCTCCAATGCAGTACACATAAAATTGAATGGAATACCAAACATTCTTTGATATGGGCATACAGCTATTACCATAATGCACAGAATTATAAAAGTTAGGACAATCTACCCCCAAAAGGATCCCAGAGAGCATCAATTCAGAAATTACCTTAGTGAACAACCGACTCCTCGTACGAAAAGGCTGCAAGATATATACAACAGAAAAATCAAGGCCAAATACAATAACAAATCCATTGGCTACAAACAATACACAAGTTATTTAGAGCAAGTGGCCCATTCTTCAAATTCCATGATATCTCATATTTTACTCATCCAAATGCAACAGTAAAAGGTATAGCGGCATCCAATTTAAACCAGGCCATTCACAAAGGGTAAAATGAAGAGAAACAAAACATACTTTTAAGTCTCTTTTTCACTACTGCTTCAAATCTATAATGCAATCAACTCTTCAAGTTAAAAACCACCACTTCAAATGCAAGCAAAAATTGGCAGATAAATACTTACAGCCTCAGTACAGCCTAACAGAAGGCTAACCAAAGATTTCCATTGCATGAACGCTTCAAGTGATTGCCCCATCTGCAGGATCATCAAATGTGTAAAATTCAAACATAATCCAATCTTAAGGGAAAATGTCATGTTATTCTATTCATACCAGAAAAGCTATAAATGCAAATTGCAGCTCCCCAAGAAGTGACTCTTCAGCGCCGCCATAATCCTTCACCAGTAAGGTCTCTAATAGTTCAGTCTGCATAGAGAACCAAAAAATTTACAGTTAAATTAGATAATTCCATCAGAAGCTTTCAAACTTAATTAAGCTAAACCCCACGATTTAGCAATACTTGCCTTGTCAAGATTCAAAGAAGTAAGTTGTTCACTTTCAACTCCGTTGCGCTTTATGATACGGGGTATTGCTGTATAGTAGCATCCTCTTTTTGGATGTTTCTCAGTTGGTGTAGAGAACTTACTATTCTTCAACTGCTCATCTAAAGCTCTCTCCAAAGCACTTTTACAAGTATTCTTCACCATCCCAGATTCATGCGTAACCGTAATTTCTCCTCCAATGGGTTCTGCACATTGGATGTATCAGGTTAGATCATGTTAAGCTAACTGTAATTGGAGAGAGCTATGTATCTAAACCCAACAAAGTCATCGTATCACTGAACATAAAAAATGCAACATGGAACACATGGGTACCCCAGGTAAACAGTGAAATCTTAGGCAGCCACAAGTCAAGCATCCCATTTCAATGAAACATAATCAACAAATTTCATGAATCATAAGAAATTGCTTTCAGGAGCCATTGTTTAGGGCAAGTAATATGTAGGCTCAAGTCTCAATCATTCTATTAAACCTGTTAATGAGTAAATGAGCAGACTTAATCTCACTAGCTACCCTACATTACCCTGTTAAAACCAAGAAAAATGATAAAACAGAAACATAAGCAACCCAGGTGAGGTATTTAAAGCATCAGCTTCCATACAAAACAAAAGTAGACACATCATAAAAACAGTGCCATACACATGGAGAACAAAAGGCTGTAGCTAAAAAGAACAAACCTAATCGTTCAATGGTGCTTTTTGTAATGTAATTAGACAATCTCTTCCATTCTGCAAAAAGGCTTAGATCATAGGGGCCCAGATTCTTGTCGAATTCCAAACTTCTAACTGCTTGCGTGTATCTCTCTTCCTATAAACAGAAATGAAGAACAAACTAATTAAATGCATTATTTTCCTATCCATTACCATCTAATACAAGTTACTTCAGTCACCATTTATAAGTATGACTTGCACAATTCATAAGTGGGGTTAGACATAAAAATGGTGATGAACTGATGATTAATGTATTAGAAATTAATGAGAAAAAACTAGTGGACAGGATCACAACCCAACTTTTGGGGCTTGAATTCCCATGTTACAGAATACTTTCATTATCATATTACTAGGAATTGATATGTAAATGATCATCAAAAAGAATACAAGAAGTAGAATTCACAAGAATATGAACCTCTTCTTCTGGAACTCTGATCAAGCGTTCCTCTTGTTGATCCCACACACGAACGACCACCTGACAATGGTAGGATATATTTATACAAGTTATGTCTTACTCCAATATGAGATGAATTAACAAGAAATTTGTGTTTACTTGAGTCTTATATTCTTGAAAGATTCTAACATATCAGTGAGGAACAAGAAAATGACTAAATTAAAACTCTAAACAGCACCGATGGTTTGGTTGATCCTCCGTGTAATGCAGCACCGATGGTTCGGTCTGTAAAGGCATTATTTGAGGAACTAAGCGCGACATGTCGGTTAGTCCCACGGGGTTGCAATATGCGCGCAGATGGGTTAGCTAAGGTTGGGATAGGCTAGAATTTTTTGTTGCCTACTGTTATTTAACCTTTGTGATGTAACTTTGAATTGTTGATGGATATGAATAAAGTACCTAGGCACTCTTTTCCCCCAATTTAGGTTAGTGGGGGTTTTTAACGAGGCCTAGTTTCACCTTTCAAAAAAAAAAAAAAACTCTAAACAGCCTGCATTTTTACTCAGCAAAGAAGAGGCATAATAATGGCTGCATCTCAACTACTGTAGTTTAGATAATATAAGTGCTCATAAACACCATAATTAGAAAAGAGACAGAACAAAGCGGTATACAATAAATATCGGAATCAATAGACAGAATAAATACATATACAAAAGTTTTATTTCCATAACTTTATTGTACAGCAATAAAAAAACTGTGTTTTCCTTTTCTACAACCAAAATTTTCTATAAGCATGTTCGGAGGAGTTCAAACCTGAGAGTGGCCAGCATCAATAAAGAAGCCAATAATTGGTGAAAACTCTTTGCCATCTCTGCATGATAACCAATAAAGGACAATGATATTCATCTCTAAATGAAAGTATAGAAGCAAATAATGAAATGTGTGATTTCTTTTAGAGGAAGCACGTTATGCTAATTTGATCTAGTGATGTATCTTGTTTCAGGTGATGGGCTAAGATCCTATCAGGAAATTACCAAGAAAAATAACAACAAATTAAGTTTCTTTTCTGTTACAAGTGATTGGCTATACGGATAATTTTGCACCACTGCTAATTTCACTTAAAAAAACTCAGTAAAAATGTGTTTCTATGGTTCCATTTCTCCTCCTCTTGACGGGAGCTTCGTCCACTAACTAGTATATTTTCAAAGCCCTCCTCTTTACATATGAAAACCACCATAAATTTGCTCCATTAATTAATCAGAAAAAGTGCAAAACCCACATTTCCCCTGCACATTCACTCCAAAATCTCATCTTTCTGTAAACTCCAACACGACCGCATAACATCTTCAACAAAGCTGCATTCTTTTTTCTTTTTATTACATGATAATTTTAATTTCCCAATGTTCATTCACGTAGAAGAACAGCATCAAACCAACAATACTTCAAAGCTTAATTCAGTTGACAAAGTACTAAACTTTTAGCTGATGACTCTGCAACTACTATATCTATATAAAAAATAACCTGGTAGAAGAGCTGTAGAAGACGAAATGAACCCCCGGGGGAATCATTTTAATTCCTTTAAAAGCAGGCCCCACAGAAAATACCTGCAAATAAGGCACCCAAAAATGGTGGAACCAATTATAATTTGAGAAATTGTGAGAAACAAAGAGAGAGGGGGAGGAGGGGAAGTACTTGAGTGTCGACGCCGATAAGAGTGTACTGAGGAACGCCGAGGAGGAGAAGCGTTGCTCCGCTCTTTACTAACTCCAATGCCTTGTCTGGGTCCATCATCGTTTCCCCTTCGGTTTAGTTCTCCACTTCGGAGGTGCCTTTGAGTAGAGAGTAGAGGTAGTTTCTGGAGTCTGGACATTGAAGATTGGGTTTGGGTTTTTTGTTGGGCTTACATCTTTTGTCTTGATGTTTATATCTTTTGTGATTTGATTTCATTTGTATTTTAATTGAATTCTACTTTTTAACATTTTAAAAATTAAAAAAATATACACGAACTAATTAAATTTAGGGTTTATAAGTTTAGTTTGAGGTTTGTAATTAAAGGTTTAGTTTAAAATTTAGTGTTTATAGTTCAATGTTTAAGAGTTAGAGTTTAAAGATTTTAGGATTAAAAACTTAGAATTTAAATTTTATAGTTAAAATACGAAGGATTGTGTAAATTTTTCCTATAAACATTGTGTATCATATTATAACCATTTAAGGGAAAATATATAATGCACTGGCGGTGGAAACATTTTTGTTTCTACAAGCGCTCTAATTTAGGGGTTAGGAATTTAATTTAGGAGTATAAGTTTATATGCTTAGAATTTAGAGATTGTGGTTAGAATTTAGGGTTTATTGTAAGGGTATAAGATTTAGAGGTTAGGGTTTAGGTTTTAGGGAAATATGGTAGAGATTTAAGTTTTTTTACCTATAATCCCTAAATTCTAGCCATAAACTTTAAATTCAAACCACAATCCTTAAATTCTAAGCACATAAACCTAAACCCCTAAACTATAAACCCTAAACTAAATCTCTAACCTCTAAAATTAGGGCGTTTAATATATGGCATAATTAACCATTTAAAAATAATCAAATTATTTTATATAGAAATGTTGAATGAAACATATATATTTAATAAAAAAAATAATTCAATAATTATATATGTGAAATTATAAAAATAATTATAAAAAAGTATATTAAATTTATTTTAAAAATTCAAGTGTGTTATGTTTGGATCTATTAATTCACATTTATTTATTTTTTACTGACATTAACAAAATATTAAAACATACAAAACATTTTTCATTCTATATCACAAAACTCTCTCGCCTCAGTGGTGAAGTTGTGACATTCAATGTCAACAACTAATTGGAGAAAAAAATAAAATTATTAATTTACTTTTTTCTATATAAACCTATCATTAATTTGTACCGCCGAAATAGTAATATTTTTCTCATCACCATCTTTTTAAATTTCTCAAAATTGAGTTGTCCAATGAGATCGATTCAGGAAGCCGATTTATTTTTTGGCTAAAAATTTATGTTTCAATTTTAATTTGGACAACTATAAACAGAAATTAATAGCTGAATCAATCGTCGCCTCTCCAGAATTACTGAGTCATGTCGATAATCTTGTAATGGAAATTCATACATATATGAAATTGAGAGATTTTGATGACTGATACACGTAGACTCCACCTCCCCAAAGTTAGTGGATCATCTAGATGATTTTTAAATGTGTCAAACAAATTTAAAGAAATGACAACACTCTGATATAAACTTTAACTTTTTCAAAATATTTTTCTTCTCAATCGAGGGTAATTAAAAAGTTGATCCACTATCTGACTTGCCATATATTAATTTTGAAAAACATCTATTTTTTAAAATTGTGAAAAGATAGACAAGCCATTGGCAATTTTTAATTTTAATATAATACTGTAAGGCTTTGACACACAAATTAAAAAAGTTAAAAAGATTAAATGGTTTGAGGTTTATTTTTTTTAACTATTTAGAACCGGAGGTGTAATATAATATTTTTTTATTTAGAGAACAAAATAAAACACAAGAGATGATTAGAATAAATATTTTTTTACTCAGAGAATTAGATGAATACAAATGATACGAGAGACCTCTATTTATAGTTAAGTCTTCGTACATTCAACGATTCCTATTGATTTACATCGACGGCTTAAATAAAAACTTACCAATCACGTTTGGTACAAAATCACAATATTCTCTAGATTTCAATTCTATCTAAGTATCTCCTATGTTCACATAAGTGTGGATAGATAAGTTTCTAAAATTTTTCACGAATTGGGCTAGTTTAGTGGTCTTTTCAAGCTCAAAGTCTTTCTTAGAAACTCTTGGCAACGTAGTGAGCATATGATTTGGACCTTAGCTCGCGGTTCATGACATAAGCCTAATATAAAATATTAGCCAATTTTATCAATATTTATCTTTTAAGCTTGTCACGTTAAACATTGATTTTAATTTTTTAAATTATTTTATATGAACTGATTACATTATTTGTACACATTTTAATTTTTCTGTGTATCTCTCATATTGATAGTAGAATCACGTTTACTTTTAAACTTTGCCCTAAAAGATGTTCAAATTGCAAGTCTATAACCCTAAATAAACACGAAAAAGCTACGTATAACGCACAAATCTGACATGTAGTGTCTGCTTTATGAATTTGTTTGTAGATGAACTCAGTTGTTGAGAAATATGTAACATTACCCATAGTGGAATCATTTGGATCCTCTATTTTGTTGCAATTATATTTTTTGTTAATATTTTTTTTGGACTTGATCTCTTCCCTTGTCTAGTGTCAAAATAAGATATTATCCTATAAGAAATAAGATATTATTCTAATCCTAAAATAATATAGCGTACAAACAAGTTGCTCGGACCAGAATCACCAAATGAAAAAAAACATTTATCTTTTACTGGGATCACTCGATGAGTTCAAAGAAATATAAATATTTAGAGATCCATCAATTGATCAAATGATAAGGATGTTCATATATTTCAAATCTTTCATCCTTCCAGGGATGGACCGAGGGGGTTAGAAAGAGCGGTTGTCTCCTGAAAATTTGAAATTCGTATATAATTTAGAAATTATTTAGATTTTTTATGTATTTTCTATTAAAAATTTATTTTTACCTTTTAAAATTTTGGGTAAATTACACAAATGATCTCCCAACTATGCTCTAATTCTTGTTTATGTCCCTCGACTATTAAAAATTACAAACTAGTCTCCCAACTTAAAAAAGGCAACAAATTAGTCTAACATCGTTAAAAATTTAATGGCTGATGACATAATAGTTAATATAATTACATAAGTAGCCCTCAAATTCTGCACTTATTTTAAATTTCAATAGTTTTGATACGATAACTATATATATAGAATCCATATGTATTTTCTATTTATGACATCATTTATTTTATATATCATTTCAGTAAATAATTTGAAATACAAAACATTCAAAAATTACAAAATATATAAAAAAATAATTAAAAAAACTAGTATGAACTATGAAGTACACATGAAATATAACGGGGTTTGTCTTGTTAGAATCATTAAAACTTAACATTTTTTTACCTAACATTTTCGGTAAAAGAAATAATTTGGATTTTTTAACATTGATAGTTAAATTTAACTTTTGTCAACGGTTAATGGTCATATATGATTTAAAAAGATAAAAGATTAAATTAATAATAAAAAATTGTAAACATTGATAATTGAAGTTTAAAGTTTCAAGTGTTTATAATGGGGCGTGTCTGTCCATTAACCCAACAAATTACTAATTCATTATAGATAAAATTTTGATACACATGCTGAATAAAACTAACTTTATATAAGTTTACACATTTACACTAAAAAATTCAAATTCTAAATTCCTAACCCTAACCTTAAAAAATTAAACCCTAAACATTAAACCATATATCCTAAATTTTAAACACTAACTTTTAATTCTAAACCCTGCAACCTAAACCCCTAAACTTCAATAGAATTTAAAGTTTAGGGTTAAGAATTTAGGTTTTATAGTGTAAATATGCAGGCTGTGTAAAATTTCTATGTATCAAAATTTTACACTTATACTATCCAGGTTCATGTGAACTTCAATAGAATTAAGGGAGATGAGAAACCAGTTAAAGAGTTAAATCTCTGCCAGTACTATTATATTTATAAAACCCAACTGGAACTGAAGAAAACTAAACGTTTGTTCTCTTTATTTCCTGCAATCATTTATCTATGTCTATATTTATCACATTATATGAAAATTATAAATAGCTGAATAAATAAATGCTTTATGCCTCACCGGATTGATTGTCGATAACTTATGTTCTTCAAACTTATGCCTCATAAGTTGGCAGCTACCAATCGGCAATAGCCGGTCGGTAGAAGCCAATGCCATCGCCAGCTCTTGAGTCTACCATAATTGTCAATTGACCCACAGCCAAGCCAATTTCAGGGTCCATTGCTTCCTGAAGAAAAGAAGTATGACCGAGTGATCCGGTTCACAAGTTGTGACAATCTAAGGTCTTGATCATCCTTCTTTTCCAGATCGCGGTGTCCGGATCGAATCTCAACTCCCATGTAGGCCAGTAATGCAAATCCTGCTTCAACGTTAAAACTCGAGGCTTCCCAGTCAAATGGACTGTCTTCACACGAACAAACTCCCCGTGTTCTAATTCCTGCTCACATAGATAGGGGATTTATATATTATTCAACACCAATACTAAACAACTAGAGAATAAATATTAAAACAGAGAAGAAAAAAGAAATCTAATTAATCATATCGTGTCTGGCAAAGACGGAAAAGAGAGGTAACAGCGTTACCTTTGTTACATTAACAAAAGCATCTAAATCAGGAGTTGGTTTCCCATTAATTTCAACAATCCATTGTAGGGCATATAACCCATATCTATGAACAGGACTACCGTGACACCACCTGACAAAAAGAACAAATTGTTATACAAAAAGTATTACAAATGTAACATCTGTTAAAAAAGGCATGGTCAACCTTAAAAAATTAAAAAATATATCTACAGTAGAAAGTCGGTTATTCACAATAGATATGTGCTTTTGTGTTTGGGTGTTTAACTCACTGTGCAGTAAAAAATATTCTCCGATATAAAACAACAGAATTTTACTGGATAATGTATTGCTCAGCAGAGTAGCTCATATAACACCTGAACTAGAGTATTATAAAAGCCCCTTACTAGAGCATAGGGTCCCTGAATTCAAAAGCCTAAACATGTGAAAACAGGCTCACCTGATATCTTAAGTTTAAATTCAAATGCCAATCACAACCTTGAGCAATCAAACTAGCAAGCATTTTTCCTCATCTTTTAGTACATGAGTTAACAATAAACTAACTTTTATTGGTAATTTTTAACCACTCAAATGACTTAGTTTGAACAAAGAGAATGAATATATATTGTTTATTTTGAATAGGTATTACTTTTTAGTTGAGTTTTAACTCATCTTTTTAATTTCAAGTTTAGATTTGTACTAATTCTTCTTTGTGTTATGATAAACAATTTTAAAACCCATGTAATAATTGAAAGTTTCCTTGGATCAATACTTATGTAACCAAACATTGCATTAGTTCAATACCAGGGTTATAATGTATTATCGAGGCTAGAAAGGTTCCACTGCTTTACTGCCACCCACTATGTCCTCAACATTACTTCCCAACTAAAATGAATATGAAAATTTTTCTACTAAGAGGAAAAAAGACCCTTACCGTGCCACATAAACACCATGCCCTTCCTCCGGAAGATATCCAAGAGCACGCACAGCTGGATGAGGATCCTGAACAATACACCCACACCAATTAATGACTCGTGTTGTGCCATTCCCATCCCTAACATCTGTACCGACAAGAAGATCAATTTCACGTCCCTGGCAAACAAGACAATTAGAAAAGAAGTCAGGCAAAATTATTTCTTCATTTACATATTGTATTAATAAATTCTTTTTACAAAAACAACACATTAGATAGGACTAGAGCTTATGAAAATTATTTGTCAAACTAACAATGTAACAATTACAAAGCTGAAAAAGAAATTGATAATCTTTCCATCTGTATCAATTGCTTACCTGCCGAAAAATGGTCATGTTAAGGTTCCCACCATTTTCCCCATTGTCCAATGCTTGACAAGCATCTTCTATGTCTCGAAAGCAAGTAACAGGCTCTTTATTTACTGCTAAAACCATGTCACCTTGTTCTAATAAATTTTCAGCTTTCGATCCCGCTGAACAACCTTTAACACGTAAAACTTGACGTCGAACTGGATCTTTCTTAGAGAGAGCCTAAGAAAATAAAATGATAATGATGTGACCTTGTGGAACAGACAAGTACACCAAGAAAACTGAAAAGAGGCTATTCTTCCTAGCATGTCCTAAGTATTGCAAAAATCTAGTTTGAAAAACAAAAATTGCTATTAAAAAATTGGTAGAAAAAAAAGAAACAAAAAGAATACTTGTATCCAGTCATCGCTCAATCCAAAGCTTCTGGCCTTTGAAAGCAGAGTAGGATAAAATTCAACCTCTAGAATCCTCACAAGTGGCATCGGCCTTTTGACACCATTTATGAGAAGAGGTGGTCCATTCGCTCCAGCTATGATCTTGTGAAGAACTTGGCTTATTGCATAAACTGGGATACCCCGCACAAATTGATGATCTTCCGATGTATTACATCCAAATTTCAGCTGAAATCATTGATAGCAAGCATCAGTATACTTGGTCATAATGCAGCTGGTTCGAAAAGGCTGGTTAATATAGGAAAACTTCTCTTTTTATAGTTTTCAGTGAGTGTGGGAACCTGTGTTGAAAAGCTTCCCCAGATTGCTTGAACCCTTCCATGCTCATCTGTTAGCACACCTGAAAATGTACTTCCAAAATCTGCAAGAGAGTAAAAGACGAATATGTATATTGAACTTAGCACGTGGGTAAATTAGATTACTCCTCAAGTAATGACAAGCAAACATACCAGTATCAAGCTCAATTACTTCCATATTTGTTGCTCTGTACCGCGGACAGTCAGCAGAACCAATGTTTAGAGCAGCACATGGATTGGTCACAACTGATTTCCTAGATGTCGCTTGTAAGCTTCTACTTAAACCCACAAGATAGACTGAATCTCCTCGACGTAATGCAGGCTCTGTCTCGAATAGAACACAATGTAAATGCTTGTCAAAATTAGTTTTGCAGTGTTTTACCAATAAAATTAACAGAAAACACACACAAAAAAGAAATCAATATTAACTTTCCACCCCCAGCTCCTTTCACTTACTTTAAAGTATTACTAAAATCGTTTTCCTACACTGTAAAAAAAAACAGACCGGTGATTGAACCGGACCAACATCCGGTTCCAGATTCAACCAGTTATACCGGAAGTTCAACCAAAATGTATACTTTTGGGCGTTTTATTTTATTTTTAAATTTTTTGCCCGTGTCCATAGGCCATTATTACATTTTTCAAATTAAACCCAATATTAGCCGTTTAGCCCAGCAATCAAGTCCAACATTGAAATTAAACCCACTTTAAGGGCATTTTTTTTCTTTGTTACTCGCCAAGTCAACCTTTCAGCTTTCACATAATCACAGTTTCACTCTTTCACAATCTCACTCTTCATGAACAAAAAATATCTCACTCGTCTTCACTCTTCAGACTTCACTTTCTCTTGTAAAAGCCGAAAGGATGAGGATTTGGATCTATAACTCATATCACTCTTCCCATCCATCCTTTCAGTGTTTTCACCACAGCCAAGCCTTTCTTCTTTAGGGAACTTTAACTTTGTTCGTATCTTGGTTTTTCCTTTTTATCATGGATTCTTGCAGAAACCGCATAAGAACCGAGGGTCTTTTTTAGTGAGATGTTTTAGCTGGATTTATGGGACTTTAGGATTTTTTTTAGAATTTACAGTTTAACCGGGGGTTTCACCAGTTTTTCCGGTTCTGGTTCCTGTTTTTTTACTGGTTTGAAATGATTCCATCTAATTCCAGTCGGACGAACCGATGGACCAGCCAATTCCCCATTGAACTGGCCAATCTGGTCTGGCTCAACAACATTGGTTTCAAAGAACATAAAACTATGATCTTTTTATCCTTTTCTCATCAATTTCCTAACCAAAATTTTAAAGGACAAAATGAAGCATGCAGTATATTCACAACCAGAAGGAAAAACCTGGTAGCATAGGACAAATATGTACAATAATTGCAAATGTAGAATCTACCAGGAAGTAGTTCTGCAGCACGGACCACAGAAGCACCAACAGGCCCTAGAGCAGAGGGGTCGTATGCAACTAGAGCATAGTTGTGAACAGGGTGAAGAAAAACAACCTGCAGTAAAAAAAATAACAAACTCAATAAAATATGCTAGTTTTCTAACATGTTTAATTTAAATAGCACACCTCTCCAGGAATTTCAATTGAATAAGCAGCAAAGGACAGCATCACATCTGACGAAGAAATTGCAACTGTATTCTTGTCAACAGCAACCAAGCCCATACTATGAGAATGATGTATAATGACACCAGTCCCAAAAAAATGCTGTGAATGGACACCATCAAGCATGCATGAGGGTGGCACATGAACCTGCAACCATGAAAGTCAGCTTAGGTAATCCTAACAAAAGAGGGGAGGAGAAACAATAAGTAACAGACCATAACAATCTCAACAACAATAACAAAACAACAAGAATTCATACAATAAAATGATTAAAGTAGAATGATTAATGACTTAAAAGACAATGGTAACAACATGTACCATTATAGTTATGTTGCGCCCAAGAAACATTAACAAAAGGAAAAGGTCAAACTGTGTAGTTAAAAGAAACGAACTATGTCAACCGACAGATATTTGTTACCTCTAACATTACAAGAGTAGGCTCTATTACTCGTTCAGCAATTGAAGCGTTAGCTGCTGCAGCTGTTGGACCTGGATAGTCACATAACACAGGATTTTCCGTGGCAGTTTTATTCGCCAATTTAACTTCACCAGTTTCATTTAACGAACCATCAGCAACAACTCCATCAGATGAAATATCCTCTTCTACTCGTCTTTTCTTTGAACCAATACCTGCTTCATTCTCAGAATGCAATTCTGCAGAAGTATGCTCATAACAGGTTTCCATACTAGAAACACCATCAGTCAACTCTTGGTGGTTAATTTGATGTATGTGCTCCATATGAGTAGCCTCGCCATTAACACCAGATGATGGCATCATGGACTCCGGTACTTGAAAGGCGGGCTTTGCTGTCCATAGTCCAGAGCTGTCATCACGAGTGTATATCTGTGGAGGTGCATACCATTCATGGCGATCAACCGTGACCAAGACAGACTGTATCCATAAATAAAATCATAAAGTTAAACAAATAGCACCGATAATCTCGATAATGATAAATCATATACAAAAATCAATTTCATAATAAACAACTGCAACTACTATCCTTACAGCATATTTGGTTCAATTTACCTAAAAATATAACCATCCAAACCAACTAGCAATACTTGTAAAATGCCACATTATTCGGATCTTTACAATTAAAACTGAAACGAGGTTTGACCAGATCCCATGACCCTGATCAAGACACTACCATGATCCATCTAAAATTCTAAACAGAAATTGGATGTTGAGGCACATTGGTTTTGGGTCATAGGAATTTAGAATCCCACAGTGAATTCAAGACTTGCACCCCAGTACAATTGGGGACTACAACACACTAATTTAGCAGTGTCTTCAAACTGTCCTCATGAAGTACTTTTAGAAAAACAAAAAGGGCACGCCTCAATTAAGTTCCATTTAGTTCTCTTGGAATGCTTTACTCTTTTATCTTGTGCATAATATTTACAATTGACAGAAAAAAAGAAGAAAACACTGAATACGTGCTATCAAGAATAGAAAAAAAGTGGTGTTGCCCATTTATAACTATTCGCAGATGAAGGATAAATGCAGCTAGAATTTGATGGTGGCTTTTAGTAAAACTATAATAACGTTAAGACAAGGAATGGAGTCAAGAATATATAAATTTAAGTCTACTGGGAACAAAAATAGAAAATTATTCTTTTTGATAAAGATTTATGAATCTTTTTATAGTTAGCCCCCTTACATCGCTAGGGAGAACCATTTTGGTGCTTGGTGTTAAAGCAATACAGCACCAGTCTAATCTTTTCTCCAAAGGATGTCAACTATTTTAAAAATCCTCTAGTAAATAACTGAAAATCATCATATGTTAACAGTTTCTTTTTCTTTTATAAATCAGATTTGATTTAAATTCATCACCATCCAACCCACTACCTTAATACTCAAGCCAATGCCTATGAAGTCTAATTTATGTGGACTTTGTTTCCTTTTACCAATAATGTTTACAAAGAGTTTGATCAAGCCTGCACATCAGCATAAATATGTCAAACTCACCTTTGTTAAGATTTGGTTGCTTTAAATTTTCATTCAAACTTTCTGACAAAATGAGTTTACTTACACTGGTTCATTTTTGCCCCTAATTTTTCTCTCAACAATAGCAGTAAAATACTGATATAAAAGGCTTTTAGGAACCAATCCAAAAGCAGGCTCCACCAAAGGTAACCTGCACGTTCACACCATAAATTTGAACAAAAACATCCTATGCCTGATAACAATCCCAGTAATAGTTGGACAAAATACCATGCAAAAATTATAGCCTAATGAAAGGTAAGGTATGAACTCTTACTACACTGCTTGTCACTCCCTCAACCTCCTCAATCCATTATACATTCCATTTGTTGTTAGAAATAAAGATCAGATCAAAGTATACCTTAACCATTCAGTTTTCCAAAAGAATTCAAAATTCATCGATAGCTTATATGGACAATTTCAACCACCGCAGTTTTTACAAATATCAACATTAGGTGAAACCGCATAATCAACAATAAAATACCTTTTTCCGATGACGATCCTGGTAGCTTATATATTCTAAAGGAACCCGAGCACCCCGAGAAAGCTTAGATAAAACAGAGATTAGATCCTCAAGTTTTGATATCTCCTCACCGGCAAATTTCTTGATGATGGCATGTCGAGGAACAGAAGCTCTAAATAGCATATACCTACAACATATGGAAATCTAGCTATCAAACAACCAGTGAAATCCCACAGTAATAAAGAAGCAACCTCGTGATGGAAACAGATTAAAGCACATCTACTTGTGTCATATTGGACTTCAATATTCTCACTTTGGTCAAAAGGGATAACAATCAATGATTTTAGTACGTCATGTTGAATGTAACATTATGCATATGTCATCTTTCAACCTCCAAAACTGATGACGCAATCCCAGGAGCCATGCATAGGGAAGGAAAAAGAGTTTCTTAAATGATTTTTATTACCAATGGGTAGCCCATGAAAGTAGGGACCGAAACATATGCATCATGCATGCACCAAGTACCCCCCCCCCCCTTCAAGATGCATGTTGAGTACTTAGGTTTGACAATATTCATAAATATAATTAAGAAGACTAACCCAGGTTCTGAGACATATACAAGACCGCATTGGAAACGGAAATTTCTTGCCTGTTCAAAGAAAAAGAAAAATACGCCAAATTATCAGCCAAAAACAGCAGTACCATCCTCAAACAGCATAAAATAAAAGAAACGAGGTAATCATATTCAGGGAACAAAGTATGGAAAATCAGAGCAAAAAAAGAGACAAGGGTTTCCAAGTGCTAGGCAAATTTTGCAACCTACCTGCTGGTAAGACAGGGGATGTATTACTGCACCACTTACTTCTAAGAAGTGAGCAGGAGTTATTGAGTGTAAGTCCTGAACCTGAAAGGGAGAAAAAGAGAGGAGGAATCATATTAGCTTCTGCAATCATAGTCGACATAAAGCAAGTTGACAAACTAAAAAAACAAGCCTCAGGAAATTCTGTCAACAGCTACTGCTAAAATGTTCTACATCAGATTCAAACAAACTTATTCAAGACATAATTAGCATCAGTATCGCACAAACGAACTGCGACTGAATCGCACAATGATAATTATCGGAGTTAACACTCTTCTAGAGCGGGTTGTCCCTGAAATTCTTTTATGGTGGCCTGGTGGGGTGGATGGAAATTTAGGGTTCATAATGTAAAGCAGGCAAACGAACATAGCGAACAGCCTTATGCCAGCCACTGATACATTCTTGATCTTCTCCAGAAATTGGGAACAAAAACAGACACATTAATTTCCTCCCAAAATATAGTACAAGGACATAGACATTATGGAGTGCACTGCAACCTGGGTGTCAAATCCCTTTCCTAGAGAAGCAAAAGACCATGTAGGAGTTATACTTTAAAAAGAATGAGAGCAATGGAGAACATAGATGATCTTCTCTAATACCCATTCTTTTAGTGTTAGAAAATAGCAGACTGCCACAGTTGAAATATGCATAAAGAAAGAATGAACATTCAGATTCTGTAAATGATATCAAGTTCATCATTTACTACATATCTAATAGTGAGTCGGAAACATACAGATTCACTTTCTACATTTATGAGCATTAATTTGAAGAGAGAGAGAGAGAGCATGTTGTAACTGGTGATCCTAAATTTTATTACTTACAAGAACTACTTCAGGCTGAATTTGTTACAACTAAATTAGTGAATTACAAAGATAAAAGTAACTTGATTATCAAAATTTACACACACATGCAGACTACAACTAAAATCTATTTCCTAGATTAGGCTAATCAGCAATGGTACATGGGTCACACTGCCACAATTATCCCAAACTACCTAACATGCTATCTAATTTAAACCCCAAGGCCTCAAATAATGGTGAAATAGACATAAATGAGAGAGAGAAGTTTTACCGCTAATTGCACACTCATTGGTGTGCCACCTCTTTCAATCTGTAACTCTATCTTCTGGTCAACACTGTCATCAAGTAAAGTTTCCAACTTCAAAAATTGAGTAATTACCTGCAATACATTTTCAATAACATATTAAAACCAATACTATGTTAAGAAAATTCTATTAGGAAAATGAAAGCTGCTAAGGTCAGTTTATTTTTTAAAATGAAAAGGTGATCATACTCAAAAATCCAAATTGAATAGAAAAGGGTTCTGTTGGCACCCAGAAATCAAGTATCCACCTTAAAATCATTGAAAGCACAAAATCACAACACATATCACCTATTAAAACCAGGTAGGAAGTCTTCCAGAGTTCCATATAAATCATACACATAAACACTAAGTTCTCATCTGGGAGGGGGGGGGGGAATCATTAGGAACATACTTCATCACAAAAAATTAGTTATATGATCTAAAATCCGTTCATGACTATTCTTGAAGAAATTCATACTTAAATTGATACATAATATTTATATTCCATATTGAAATTTAGCCAAGCAAGAGGCAGAGCTGATCTTCCTCTAAATGCTTAATCATATAGGGCAATGGAGAAAAACGAGAGAATCCAAACCAAAATAAGAAATAAAACATCATCTTCAATGAATGAGTGCGTAACTAACCTCCCCATTCACCCGAACAAGCACATCACCTGGCCCCAAGTGATTATGTGTGGGACCACCCGGCACCTACAAGTAGGTTCATATTTAGAAGATAGTAGAACTAAAAGCAAACAGAGCGAATTTAAAGAAGATTATGAATGATGAAAACTGAAGTTTGCTCACCACAGAGTCAACAACAAGCATTCCAGTTTCACCTTGTGCAGAAGCAAGACGTACCATCTAAATTAAGAAACGGAAATAAAATGAGGATACATTTTTCTAATATAAGCCCTGGGAAAGCTAGAAAAAAAGTTGACAACAAAGAACTAGGAACCTGCTCTGTTTCACTTCGGAGACCAAGCCGGCGAATTTCGTCAAACCCCTTATGGACAAATGTAGTCTATAAAAATGAAATATTACATTAAATTTGTATTAAAGCATGTTCCCAAATATTGACAGAAATGCCAAAAAGAAGAAACACATAAACAGAACTATCTAAAACTGTCTGTTGATAAACTATGCTGTGTGTGACAGTGATGACTGGAATTGGCAGTGTTTTTCAGAGCTTGAATGTTCAGGGATCCATCAAGATTTTTTCTGAGCCTCAGTTAAAGGAATCAGCAGTTGAGGTTAGGATTTATGAATGGTAAGCTATATATAGTTGGCTTCGTGATTTTCTAGGGAACTTGGGCATTATAGAAGTTATCACTATATTGAATCATTGCAATTGAATATTCAATCCACTTCTCCCTCAATTTTTTCTCTTATCCTTTTATCCCCTCTAATCCTCAACTCTCTACTTTCTCCACGTTTCTGTCTCTCTTCGCATTCTTTTACTCTGAGACCACAGAGCATTTACTGTTCCATATGTAAGTTAATATTCTTGGTGTTTCAAGTTTGTTAATGTAAGGCGGGTACAAGCATACCAAGTCCGTTTTAAAAAAAAATGCAAAACACCAAGATCCAGAGGGGCATCATAGCATATCAACTCTAAAAGAAATAAACAAATCAACAGGTGGTTCTAGTTTTCAGTTTCATATGATCACTTGTGAACATATAGAAATGAACAATAAATTTTCAAATCATCTAGAGCAACAATGAACCTTAAATATTTGAGTAAGAAAGGGCATAAAAAACAGAAGTAAAGCTCTACAAGGATAAAATCAACAACAAACCTGAAGCGTACCACGAGGAATAGGAATTGCTTCCCACTCACTCTTGTATGAATCTCCTCCTTTCTGGAGAAACTTTAAGGCCCTTACTACCTGAAAAGTAAATAAATTATTCAATATCTGATTTTTCATTGAAAGTAGAGACCAAGAATTAAGGTTCTGCCGGTTCAGAAATTGATTGAAAAGGCTATTAGTGCAAATAAAACTCTAGGAGTATGAGTTCCACAGTAATTTTCAGAAGCATGTATGATGCATGTCTAGTACTTTAAAAATACACCAGAAAAGGGCAAATGAGCTAGTTCTAACCCAATATTTCAAGCAGAGAAACATGGCATGAACAAATAACCTACAAAAAAAATCATGAGCAGGTCAATATGGTTTAAGGCTCCACAGGTACTGATCTATTCAACAAGTAACTTGCTGGAGTAACTTCGAGAATGCTATTCTTGCAATCAAGAAATCTTCTCTATTTTTAAAAAGTTTATTTTCAGAAAAGAAAAGAACGGTTTACCACTCTACCTTATGCAGAGAGTAAATAAATATCTCTAGGTTATAAATTTCGTATTTCAACCCACAGAGCATAACCAGACAAGGACCAACTTTTATGAGCTCCAAATTTGCTGATAAAATTTCAAATGAATGCAAGTCAATAATACTTGCAAGGCATACAACCAAAAATTATCAACACATAAATAATATGAATTTTATTAATGATTAGACCTTTCCAGCGGTAACAGAAATGGTTTCAAGTGTATAGGTCCAGGGCTTTTAGTCATTCCCTAAGGTTGTCAAGTCCAAGGAATCATAGAAAGTATTGAGTTAAATGAACCATTATGTTTGAATCTATTTTTTGAGTTCATACAAAATAAAACTTGGATAATACCAAAAGCATGGCATAAAAGGTCAATCAGCTAAAATACTACTCACTCGTTCTAGAGGAAGGAAAAAGGCAGATGCACTTGATGACTTGCTACCAGCATTCAAGGCCACTGCCTTGCCTTGCCAATCAATCACCGGGGATCCACTTGAACCACCTTTAGTCCCTGATGCTGCCTGAAGTTATGCAAAAGTGTAAAACAATACAATCAACCATAGACACACAATGTTAAAAGTAAGACAATGGGAGGTGCTCCAAAAAAATACAATGGCCAACAGAATAATCAACAATGATACAATAATTAGACATCTGAACATGCCAAGCTGTTTGAAAAATTATAGAAATACTTGTCAGAATGGTTCAGATCAAGCAAATTGCTGTTCGGATTATAAGCATTTAATATTGTACGATAGTTTTCTTGTTCTGAACCTCAGACATCATGTCCACTAGGTTGCATTATATAACTTCATTTGTGAAAAAAAAGAGTCCAATGACTTGTCACAAAATTCTGACAGAGACCTACACAATTACATGGTCCCCCGTTTCCAACATAAATGTTTATCTTTTTCATTTAGGACGTTTGAATTTTGCCTTTTTCATTTTATTTTCTTTTTTTGGTACAGGTTGCCCTTTTTTCTTCTTCTCTATATTACGCATTTTAGCATTAAAACCATTATATATCAAATATAAAAAATGAAATTTTAATATAAGAAATCTTAATCAAAACCTCTTCCCTAAACTATTTGCATGTCGAACATGGGTGTTAAAATATGAAAATTAGCAAGTACATAATTTACAAAAGATATGTTATTTGAGATATGTTTTTATACATTCCACGATAAAACCATGTTTTTGCTCATATTAAAAGAACAATAGAAGAAAAAATTAAAAATTTAAATCAATGAATGCATGAAGAATATAATACATACTTGCATGTAGAAAGTGTTGAAGTCATTATAGCCATCCCTGTAACAGATAAGCATGTCACACATTACAACCATCAAAGAATCGATAAAAGCGAGAAGGTTCTAAAAATCATAAGATAGACAGAATAGGTCAAATTACTGACCAGAAGTCATGACTATAATGTAAAAGACTGCACATCATCAAACATTGCTTACAATATGATATTGTCAAATGAATATATGATTTCAGATTATTTTAAAGTATGCCAACTAGAAAATTGTGACACAGAATGACTACCTAAAATGAAAACCAGTAAATGAGGTGAGCATGTAGATCCTATATGGCATGCACCACCAGGTATAAAGCATTAATGATGATTGCAAAGTCAAGATAGAGGGTACTATCCTATCTCTTCAACTGGTAGAAAAGCTTAAAATCATCTCAGTCTGGTTCAATACAAACTGTATTGGAGAAATTGCATGATGGATGATAAAACAAACAGCACCCAAAATCAAAATTCAATGAAGGTCGAGTTGCCATGATAGATTTTGGAATCATGAGTCTCTGAAATGCTGATGAAAATATGTATAACTATTCATCAAGATTGCAAGGCATAAGAAGAAAATCAACAGCTGTAGAAACCAGTTTAATGGGACAAAAGCATGTGGTTATCTAAGGGTTTTGATATACATGATAATTTGTCAAAAGAACAACGATAGTAAATTTATTGGGAAAGTATATGATTCACAAGAAAACCATTAACAAAGTACTACATACTTTTTATAATGAGGAGCATCTCTGTCCAAACGAGCAAGAGTTCCAGCCAATATGGAAACCTACAAATTTTGATTCAAAGCAGAACAATAACTGTTAGGTCTGGTTTTATGTTCTACAGTAGCATTACATCAAAGCCATGAATTTTCTCAAAAGCCAACTTAAAGGACTCCTTTGACTTAAGTGGGGTTTTTTTTTGACAATCCTCGTAAATGGAATTAAACATAAAACTAAATATCAGTGCATAATGTTAACAGAAGTAAAGCCAAGACAACTAATATGATTCAACTACCTTCTCTCCACTATCATTACCAACAACCCTGATCTCTAAGCCAACGTAAGCAGCTTCGGGGGCAAGTGGAATCTCATCATATTCTAAAAATTGAATGGCATCAGGATTGTAGCGAAAGAAGCCAAAATCATGAACCTAATCAAGAACATAATGTTTCCGGTTAGCAGGATGCCCAAATAACAGGTTCTGTTGAAAGAACACGGAAGAAAAAATGAACAGACAATCTAAATACAATCAAATAAAGTAATTTCAATCAATATAGGCTCGCAAATCAATCCTTCCATGGAAAACAACCAAAATCATACAGATAGGCAATACCATCTCATTTCAAAAGTCATGTCAATTGTCAAGAAATCCTAGTGCAGAAAAAATGAACTAAATAATGCCAATTGCCAACAAAAGATAAATACTATGAAGCAGAGTTCACTCACCGGATCTCTATATATAGGATGCACAGTTATTTCTTCTCGATTTACAAACATTGCTTCGGCAACAACAGGTCCTAAAAACAGACAAAACAGAGTCATTTTTCCCAATTTACAAACATTGTTTCCAACATTTTAAAGACACAGACAACACAATTCAGCTATTGTCTTTTTTCTATTATCTGCTTTGTTCTCCTTCAAAAAGTTGCTCAAAAGTAAAAACGATAGTAGTAAAAACAAAATCATATTCAAGAATAAAAATGAGCATACAGCTAAAAAATGCAAGGCACATTCAAACATAAGTGATCCATTGATCCGTGCAACAACAAAATCATTCATTTAATTACCCAAAACAATTAAATTTTATATTTTTTCAATTACTAATAAGTAACGAACTTTTTCAGTTTTATTTGGAGAAGCAAAAGAGGAAATAGCAAAACCAACACAAAGAACAATCAAATAAGGAAATTAAGTGTTGACGGAAGTCGACCTGGTTTGACCACATGGCGATTGGTGAGAATGATCCCCCGTCGCTTATCAACGACAAAACCAGTAGCATAACTAGCACCGGCGGGCTCGGTATCAAAAGCACGGCAAGCAGTGGTACGGAGGACGACGACGGCCGGAACAACTTTATTGAGAGCCTTCCGCCAGTCCTCGGCAGTGGCGAGGTTCTCTCCGAGCGGCGGATCGATGTCCATGGAAAGCTCTTCCTTGATCGAGGATTCTAATCCCATGGCTGTCTCCGACCCTAACCTCTCCAGTGGATCTCCCATCAAATTCAGAGCTAGGGTTCCGAATTCAAATTTTTTATAAATAACAATATTTTGGTTTTCAAACTCTATATATTTGTCCTCAATCCAAATTATTGAAAGCAATTTTTTTTAGTTTTTATATCACTATTTTCGACTTTAATAGGTACTTACTGTGGCGTGGAGGACTAAGATTTTTTTGTTTTGGATAAATTACACATGTGGTCACCCAACTTTCAAATTATTTTTGTCACTAAAACATTTACAAACAAGTCACTAATGTTATCTTTCTTTTCATTTTGGTCATTGATGCTTAATTTCACTAATGGCATGTGTCAGCAAAATATTGTTACACGTCGTTTTAGCCTAAATTGGGCTTTAAAATAGCCGCACCAAAACGACGTTGTTCGCTACTTAAGTTCCATTTTGTATTGTTTTTTAAAAGTATTTTTGGGATAAAAAACAATGAAGAATATATAGTTTTTTTTAGCATAAATGTGTTTTTTAGTTTTAGTTTGAAAAGTGATTTTTAAAAGTTGAAATTTATAGTTTTTAGCCTTTTCAAAAACACTTTTTTAAGTATAATCATTTATTTATCCTTATTTATATCATATTTTTTATTTTTACAAATAATATTTAAAATAAATATTTTATATACTTAAAAGTACTTTTTAACAGTAATATCAAACATATATTTTAAACTAAACAATACATAGGCATTTCTCAAAAGTACTTTTCCACCGCACTTTCTAAAAGCAATACCAAACCGAACATGGTAATTATCAAAAGTTGAGACATAAAGTTAAGCTGGAGTTTAAGCTAATTATATTAATTGTCTATAAACATTGGGGTTTTAGCAATATATTTGTAAGTTGTATAGAATTTATTATTTTTCTCTTTGTGTGTTCTAATTTAGAATAATCACATGTGATATGATTATGATAATTACCAAAAGTTGAAATCTTGTTTCATATAAACAATATGAAGGAGAGATTTCAAATTTGTGTAAACTTTTAAATTATTTGTGAATTTGGTTTAATTAAACTATATTTTAAAATTTTAAATAATTTAGAAAAACGGTACTAAACATGGGTGTCTAAAATGAAAACGGAAGCTAACATTAGTGACTTGTTTAAAAATTAAAAAAATGAAAAAAATTTAAAAGGTAGGTGACCCATTGGGGTAGTTTACCCTTTTTGTTTGAAATGGGTTCGGACAAAAATAAATCAAAGCACGTGAGAAGCTTTCAAGCATGCAGTTATGACCAAAAAAAGTAATAATAATTGACAATGTTCCTAATTTGGTTAAAATTTATAATAAATGTTAGGGTTAAGTTTACAAATGATAATTGAATTGTGATAAAATATTTATTTTGATTTAAATGTTATAAAATAGGTTTTAAAGTGTGGACTTTGTTATAAATTGATATATAAGTCATTAAATTTTCTTTGATGGTGATGTGATAGTTAAAAAATATTGTATAATAACTCATTTAGTCATTTAAATTTACATGTTCAATCAACTTGATCACAGTTTAAAAAATTAATAAATTTATTCACCATATGATTGAAAGAAACTAAATTAAATAATTGAAAGAGAGTTAGTATGAAGCGACTCAAGCTTAGGCGATTGAGGTTTATATATCATTAATATCAAAATATTTTCCTAAATGATGATATTACTCTGTTTCATTGTGATTAAGAGAACAATTATTGTTCCTAGAGGTCACGAATTTGAGTACCAGAACTGTAACAGAGTGATTGAGCATACATTATCAAATATTTGAAAGTATATTCTGAACAAATACTACTTGTAATCAATTTATTTATAAAAAAAAACAAACAATAGAAGGAAAGTGGGCCATTTGCCTCCGCCATGAAGATCAACTCAATCCGGTGAAGTATTCTAAAACTTGAGCCCAAGATATGACCCATTTCAACATCACCGAAGCACCAACACCATTGACCATCATCAATAATTCGGTTGATTTGCAAGTTATGGAAAAAGTAGGAATAAAATTAAAAAGATTTAAAACTAGTGTTCAAACTCTCTCTTTTTCTGTTAAGAAAAATATCTATTTTTTTCTATTTAGATGTCTGAATTACTTTTCAAATGAAACAAGTATTTAAAGTTTTTGTTTGGTCTAAATAGGTGTTTATAGTTTATTTTTTGGCAAAACTAGGTGTCTAAAATTTTAATTTTTGTTCAACCGGATGCGTAGTTCTTTTTTTTTTTTTAAGAATGTCTAGTTCTTTTGACTTTGGGGTTTTTAGTCACATATCAATTAAGATCGAGTGTTGATTTTTTTAAGTTAGAGACTTATTTTAATAAAAATAAAAACTTCAAACATCTATTTTATCCACACAAAAATTAAGTACTTACTAGAAAAATAATACATTTTAAACATTTATTTTATATTTAAGCTAATTAAGTTTCAAACTTGTACAATTTGCTTTTATTTGGATTTGTACGAGTATAAGTTAGGAGGCTTTTGTAATCACTGCGGATAATGTATACATCCGACCGTTCTCCATGTTAGACCAATATGTTCTATTGTAGTGTCTTTCACAATATGATATTCAAATAAAAAATTTGGCCATGGAAAGCATGACATTGTATATACAAGTACTTTTTAATACCGTTAAAGTATATGCAGTGTGATATTTGTTCATATTTTTTCTTAATCTTTTGATAAGATATACATCTTGTAGACATAGTTACTCAAACATAAGTCTCCTATAATGAACATCATCTATTTTTTTTTTATTCTCTAGAACCACTCCTTAAGTTCCATACATAATATATCCTAAAGCATTGATTTGATGAAAACCTCTCTACAACCTATAGATAATACTATAATACTTCAGCTTTGCAATCTTTTGACATATTTTCTTGATGTCTTGAAAAATTCACATTTTATTTTTTTTCCCATCATATTTACAAGTACGAATATTTTGATATTGATTTTTTCTTAAACAATGACCGATGACAAACGACCAAAGTGTTTTAGAGTTTAATTAGAAGATGAACATAATCATGTCGTAAATGATCTAACGACCTGGTGATAAAAAAAATTAATTCAAAAAGTTTAGTAGTAAAATTGATTTTTTTTATAGTTCAGTGATCAAAAAAACATTCTCTTTGGCTCATATATGGGTAGATGTTGGTCACAAGTTTTAAAACTACTCGATAATCCCTCAAAAAAATTTTTTTTATAGTTCAGTGATCAAAAAACATTAATTTGCTTTTTATACTTATAAATAGTAAATATTTTATTCTAATCCTTCAAAAATTTATAATTTGATAATCTTTCATAGCATTTTTCTTATATAATATTTTTGTATTTGTTCTTACTCGTGTTGGTCTATCATACACAAATATTTTAAATAAAATAAAGAGTCGAAATATCACAGTTCACAATGCGGAAACTAAAATGAAAAATATCCATTACAAATACAAATAAAGATGTTCAAAAACAAATGCTATGGCATCTAACATCCAAAACAAAACTTTTCTCTGCCTGGGAATTTGTTCAAAATTTAGTTTTAATTTATATCTTCTCCCCACAACCCTTTATTTAGAACTGGAATTGCTGTCTTTCTGAGATATCAGGATCTTTCCCACCTTGAACAGGCCAAAATTCATCTGTTCCCAGTACCTTGACTTGCAACTGAAGAAACTTGACATAGCTAATTGCTTTCTCCAGCATTGTAACCAGATCGACCTTCGAGCCATTGGGTACCAGTTCTTGTAGTATCTTCAACCTTTCACTAATCCTCTCGCGTCGATTCTGGATATATAAAACATTCTCACAACGTTAGTTGTTATCGAGCTTTGCCGGCAATAAAAAAAAAACAAGTTTACTTATGATGCAAGCAAACCTTAGCTGCACTACTCTGGTGGTCCTTTGATGGTGGTGACTTGATTTTTCCTTTCTTAGCTTCGTTGGTGCATTGTTTCTTCAAGGCTTGATTGCTTCCCCCCTACAACCGATTTCGTTTGGTCTCGTAAATGAAACGATTATGAAATTACATGGTTTGATCCGAAATGAAAAAAAAGTGTACCGTATGGGGACGCTTGAGATCAGCTGCATCTGGTGTTCTGCAATCGAAATTGCTCGCGGTTTCGACCAGACGAGGATCGGTAGTACTGCTAGTTCTCGAGCAAGCGTTTTGTTCAAAGCTAAGCAGAGATCCACTGGTGCCATGAACGAAGCTATCATAGAGGTCCTTGAAGTTTATCAAAGAATGAGCTTCCTCTGGTTCATAGTTCGCAGAAATTTGATATCTCTTAAATAAAATTTGGGGTTTAACAGCATTTTAGGTCCATGTAATTTAAATTTAAGTCAAATTAAGCTTTTGTCATCTCCAAAATTTGAGATTAAATACTTAATGAGTCCTAATTATTTTGAACTTATGTAATTTTATCTTTTCAATATTTAATTCTAATTTCATCCCTGGATGGTAGGAGAGTTTTCTTTCCCTTTTTGTTAAGTCGCGATTTAATGTGGCTATTGAATATCTAAATGGAATTTAAATTTAATCATATGTGTGTGTTAGTGTTAATACCAAATAATTAATTGGATTGAATCGAATCTTAAACAAATATATTTTTTATTATCCAAACATAACCTCGACTTGATTTTAAAACCATGCTATTTTCTTCAACTCTTTTGACTTTTTAAACATGTTTTATGACGTTTAAATTACTTTTTTGACGTGAAATATAAGATAAAAGTGCACATCAACATTAAGTACGCACGGATTGTCAAGTAAAAACTATACAAAAAAATTAATATCTTAGTAATTTCATTGAAAAATCAATAATTTGACTTTTTTTAAGGTTGATGATCAAATTTAGCTCGAAAAAGAAGGGATTACATTAAAAGATGAACAAAAATTATCTGACCCTAACTATGTTTCTTTTTATGCCACACACTGAAAAATACTTAAAAATTAAATTTTAAACCCTAACTTTAATTTTCACATATTAACCCTTAAACTCTACAACCTAAAAAGTATACTATACCTCTAATTCCTTAAACCCTAAACCCTAAACTTAAATCATAAACTCACTATTTTAAAGTGAGGATATAAAAAAGGCATGCTAAGGGGCAGAGGATTTTCATTTTAAGAACTGCAAACATTAAAGTTAAATTTAGTTTTGAATCATTGGATACACATAATTGTAGTTTAGTTCATTATTTTGTAAGGTTAAAACAATTAGATTCCTTGTCCTTAGTGCAATTAATCACTAATTCCCCGTTGTTCCAACAATGGTAGAAAGTAATACCTAACAAAAACTAACTGCAACGACTTGAAAAATCAACCGAGTTGGCCAACTGCTGGGAAACAAGAATCTGAGACCCTGATTCGTTACACCCTTCATATATTTTTCAGAGGTTTTGAAATTAATCACCTAATTTGTTCAAACTTGGAGAAATGGGCATGGCTAAAAAGCAACCACATTGCCTGCAGACTTGCTATAAATCCAAGCCAACCGACGGCGAATTCCGAAACATTCGGAAAAAAGATCAGTTCAGTAAGTAAGATGACACAACAATGGCTGGTTTTTGCAGCAGTAGCAGCAATTGTTTTGGTATTAGGAGCTTTGGTTTCAGCTGGAACTGCTGCATCAATGGTCACATTTGTCTTTGGGGACTCATTAGCAGAAGTTGGCAACAACAATCATCTGCAGTATTCTTTAGCACGGTCCGATTATCCCTGGTACGGCATCGACTTTACCGGCAAGAAAGCTACCGGACGGTTCACTAACGGAAGGACCATAGGCGACATCCTATGTACATGTCGATTTAATCTTTGATTTGAAAGTTTAGAACTTGGAAATTATAGAAATTATGGACTGTTCTGTTACATGACATAATTCTGTTGAATTTTGTAGCTGAAAAGCTTGGGATTTCATCACCACCACCTTACCTTTCTCTGTCACAAAATGATGATGCAGTCCTCCAAGGGGTTAATTATGCTTCCGGTGGAGCTGGAATTCTCAATGAAACCGGCCAATATTTCGTAATTTATCTTCCGTTTTGTTCGATATCGTTTCATTTAGATTGATCTAGAATTGATTTTGTTCTCTTTGTGTTTGCAGATTCAGAGGTTGACATTTGATGATCAGATAAATTACTTTAAAAAGACCAAGGAAAGAATCAGGGCTAAAATAGGTGAAGCTGCTGCAAACAAGCTTTGCAACGAGGCCACATACTTCGTCGGAATCGGTAAAGCTTTGCCCTTTGTTGAAGATTTCAAGCCAAATAGGATGCCTTCAACACACTTGATTTTGTTTTTTGATGTTATGCAGGCAGTAATGACTATGTGAACAACTTCTTGCAGCCCTTTCTAGCAGATGGACAACAGTATACACACGACGAATTTGTCGAACTCTTGGTTTCGACGTTGGAGCAACAGTTTTCGGTATAATTAGTCTTTTGTTATTATCTATGACTTTTGTTTTGATATGAAGCTTAAACCAACAATGTGGCTGAATGACAGAGGCTTTACCAGCTCGGTGCTCGGAAGATATTATACCATGGGCTAGGGCCATTAGGCTGCATTCCTTCTCAGAGAGTGAAATCGAAAACGGGGCAATGCTTGAAGAGAGTGAATGGATGGGTGATGGAGTTTAATTCCAAGGTGCAAAAGCTGATAATTACACTGAATAAACGCCTCCCGAATGCACATATGATGTTTGCCGATACATATCCGGCCGTACTTGATTTGATCGACAACCCCAAGGCCTATGGTATGTCATATAATCTTTTCTCTTTTTCTTTTGTGATATGTTAAAAGTATACCAATTGTGATTTTTTGTGCAGGTTTTAAGGTAGGGAACACGTCGTGCTGCAATGTCGATACGAGCATCGGTGGTTTATGCTTGCCAAACTCCAAGTTGTGCAAAGAACGGAAAGATTATGTATTTTGGGATGCTTTCCATCCATCAGATGCAGCAAATGAAGTGCTGGCTCAGAAGCTTTTCGACTCGTTATCGTCTTCCGTTTCTGCTCCTCCTTCGCTCCCACCAAAGCCGCTCTGATACCTTTCTCAAACAATGTTCATAGGAGACGGCACCATGCCGAAGACAGAACCAAAACATGTTGCACACATAATGTACTATTTTATGAAGTATGTTACGGTAAATCGAAACATTACAAAATATAATCCTGAAACCATTTGATATCAATTGGTGCAAAATTTTACAAAATACACTACAAGATAATTGCACTCCAAAGCATGACTTTGATTAACACTAGAATGCCAGTGAAACCTCCCCTGCCATAAAAACTCGGACCGGATGAATCGGAACTAACGAAATTCATCGATGGCGCCGTGATATTTACCATGGTCCCATTACTGCCAAGGCTGCACCATTCATCACAAAGAGAAAGTCAGATTTCTACTATTAGTTTAAGAGAAGGATTAAGCAATGAACGCTCAATCACCCTGCTGCAGCTTCTGATGCTCAAACCCGTGACTTCTAGGAACAACAATCGTTCCCTTAACCACTGAGGCAAGTTGGTTCGTGTCAAGCTTGTATGATATATGAAACTATACAAACGCTATAAGCCTATAACATCTATGTAAATATATAATTACATGGGAACCCTACTATACGCATGCATATACACCCATACGAAAACCATGGATATAAACTATATAATGTAAGCGCAACTCAACATACAAGGCTATGAATATTAAGGAAGTATGTGTGTACATGTTCGAAGCACGCTAACATCGGAATACAAAATTCCTTTGAAATTAAAGAATTAGTATTTAAAGGGGTTAGAAATGTACAATTAAATTAACCACTTTTTTCTCTGACAATTACTGTGAATTTTGGTCAAATTTCAGAGGAGATCCCTATCTATTTATATATTGCAGATTTAATACCTTGTTATATATTTTGAGCACCCCCGATTTTTTTAAAGGAAAAATATTTTATGCATTGATGACGAAAAATTTAATTTTTATAAATAATAGGGTTTAGGTATTTATTTTAGGAATTATGTTTTAGGTATTTATCATATAACATATTCATTAAATTATGATTTTACACTTAATTTAACAATAAAATTATTATTCTTATATTTGCGAATATGAATTTTTAAATTTTATTTATTTGCATAAAATATATTGTTTATGTGATAAGAGATTTATTGATATTTGTATTATTAAATTTTATTAAAAAATTGAAAACAAATCATATACAAAATATTGATAAATCAAACACAATACATGGCATGTTAACATTAAAGCCTTATAATAATTATCTAAAGTAAAAACTCGAACACAATCCGACCTGACCCGGCATAAATAAAAAATTATCAATTTTCATTATTATTCGTTAAAATAGGGAGCTAATTGAAAAAAAATACAAATAGCGATGAAGCATTATAATAATTATTTTATTTTTATTAGACAAAATAGGGAAATAATTAAGAGAGGGAGAGGGGGTGGGCAATTTTAAATCAATAACTTTTTTTATTATTTAATTAGAAGAATGATCTCATCTATGACTATTTGAAAAAATGACCACAAAGGCACAAATCGTCCACGTAAGGTAAACTCGCTTTTTACAGGACGCAAGTTCGAAACTCACTTTCTACTAAATTCGAGTTCCGTGTTAAATAAGTTGGTAAAAAAGAAAAAAAATAATTTACCGCGTCTTTTTAACATAGAACTTGCTTTTTATAAGATGCAAGTTTACTGTACGTGGACTGATAACGGGTCATTTTCTAAATAATCCTAGATATGCGTCATTTTCCTAATTGAATAATAAAAATGGAATATTTATTTAAAATTGACTAGTGAGTGAGTGATGGATTTGAGGATGTACCCACGTGGAAGAATGTGGATTTAAAAAGCGTACTCGCCGTAGGCGTTGGGTATGAAAATTTTAAGTAGGTATAGGTATGTGTATGGAGAGGATATATCCGTACCTACCCGCCTATTTGTTATCCCTAAGTTTATAATTGAATATTTAATTTTTAAGTTGCAAATAAACATACTTGTATAAATATTGAGTCCAATACTGAATAACTTAATATTATCAGGCTGAATGATGTATTGTTATTTATGAAAATAGGACAAATGTGAGGTTAAGGACTAAATTGTGAAGAATGCAAAATAATTAATTTAGGACTAAAAAAAATTGAAATACTTTAGTGGTGAATCGTATAATTTACCCAACCAGTATAATTGTCCTGCCCGAAATAACGAATTGAGAGCAACTTCATCGTCTTCTTCGCGTACTTTTTCCCCGAATCTTGTTTCCCTCCCAATCCTCCTACAAGAAATGGAAGCATACATTATTTTTTTGGCTGAGAAACTAAAGCCCTATCTTTTAGGGTTTGAAGCGTTCAAGTTGGAGCCAAAAAAACTAACATTGATTTCAGATTGTTGCTCAAAATCGCCTGAGTTTTTGGCTACTTTGGAAGGAATTGTTATCAACACTTTTATGTTCAAAATTTCCCCAGTTGATTTTCGTATTCCGCACTAGTTTTTGGTCGCGAATGATGAGGACTTAATGGTGATCGAGAAGGTAATCTGTTACCTGGTTTGCCCTCTTGCAACCTTGGAAAACATACATTTCTTGATGTGGAGCAAACCTAGCTTGGACACCATGATGGTAAATTTGGTTCATTTTCAATCCATGGTGTTGGAGATGAACGAGAATCGTATGCATGTTATTGAAGAAGAATGACAAATCATTGAAGGTTTGATCGCGCCATACAATTCAGAGAATAGTATACAAAACCAAGTTTCCATCATTTCTGATGAAATTACAGTGGAGACCGATATAATGGACAAGTATTTCTTTCTGCTCGCCCACCGGTTTGCATTGAAGATGAAGCTAGAAAACCCAAGCTCAAAACTGCAAGATTACATACTTGATTTGGTGATCTGGTCGCATTAATTGTTCTAAGGTATGGTATATTTGGGGCTAATTAGGGATATTTAAGTATGTTTATTAATTTAGTGTTTAAAGCTTGGTTGAGATAAAATTTACACCAGTTTGTGCCATTTAACATGAAAACTGTAGATAATTATCATGTAAATAGAGTAAATTCTTTTGTAAATATTTAAGTAATTTAGATATACTATAACTCTAATCTTCTAAGGTAGTTTAGATAGCATATAACTCTTATCTATTAAGTAGTTTAGATAACCTTTATCTCTTATATTTTATAGGATTAAATTCTATCTAGACTAGTTTGAGTTTTATTAGAACTCTTTGTACTAAATTTATATATAGTTGGCTTGTATATACTCTTCATATCAATTCAAGGAAAAACAGTGAATCAAATTGATCACTGCTCAAAATACTCTTCTTTATTTTCTATATGGTATCAGAGCAGGTTTTTCAGATCCTTTCTAAAAAAAACCCTTAGTTAATGGTTGGCGGAAAAATATTCGAGATTAGCGCAAAGGCTAGTCCATCCCCACAACCACGGAGGGACAATCAACCACATTTGGTCACTTCAGTAAGAAATGCTAGTTGCCAATTTTGCAAGCAACATGGAGGTAATCTTTCTTTTGCAAATACTGTTGACAATACAAATTTCACTACTTGAATTGTCGATAGTGGAGCTTCTGACCACATGACAGTGAAGCCCAATCGAATGTAAAGACAACAGATGGTTCCTTAGCAGCTATTGAAGGAAGTGGAACAATTCGAGTAAATCAAAATATTGAATTGAACTCAGTGATTTATGTTTCAAAATTAACTTGCAACTTGTTGTCTGTTAGTAAATTGTCTCGTGACTTGGGCTGTTATACTAAATTTGATTTACATGATTGTAAATTTCAGGTACTGGATTCAGGGAAGATAATTGGCAATGCTAAGTTGCACTATGGACTCTACATTCTTCAAGGTTCTTTGCCTTCACCAAAACAAGCCTATTCCAGTTGCATCTCCGAATCTATTTCCACATCAGACCCTGTTTCCGGTAAAATTATGTTACTACACTTTAGACTAGAACACCCCAATTTTTTTTTTATTTGGCCAAGATGTACCCAGATTTGTTCACCAATAAAAAGATCAAATCCTTTCATTGTGATATCTGTCAATTTGCCAAACATCAAAGAACCACATACCCTCCATCCACCTATAAACCTTCTCACCCTTTTTCCATCGTCCATAGTGATATTTGGGGTCCTTCCAGAGTTAAAAATGTTAGTGGAGCTAGATGGTTTGTAACCTTTATAGATGACCATAGTAGGACTACTTGGACCTTTCTTACAAGGGAGAAATCTGAAGTTAGTGAAAATTTTAAAACCTTTTACAATATGGTCGAAAATCAGTTTCAAAGTAAAGTTCACATTTTTAAAACTGATAATGGGAGTGAATATTTCTCAAAGAGTCTAGGATTCTATTTTAAAGAAAAGGGCATTGTTCATATTAGTTCTTGTGTTGATAGTCCTCAACAAAATGAGGCTGGCAAGAGGAAAAATAGGCATCTTTTGAAAGTAGCTAGGTCTCTTTTATTCTCTTCCAATGTTCCTAAATATTTTTGGGGGGAAGTTGTCCTAACTGTCACTCACCTTATTAATAGGATGCCTAGTCGAACTTGTTGAGATGTGAGGTGCTCGATTCGTTCAACCGATTATGCTCACCAAGTGGTGGAGAGGTGAATTTTGGGGTGGAAGGGTTTAGGAAGCTAAAAAGAAATGTGACACAATGATTTATAGTGGTTCAACCTTCTAACCAAGGTCTACATCCACTACCTTAGCTCCCCACTAAGGATTTATCAATCAATCCACTATTGATTCGTCCCCTTTTCTAGGCTTAGGAGGTAACCCTTACAAACGATCAAGCTTCTACCCAAAGCCTTGATCAAAACCCTCTTTTACAAAGAGATAAACAAAGCAAACTTAAAACCCTCTAATAGGTGTTTGTTTGCACAATTAAGCACTCACCCAAAACCTAAAACACTTGAGCAAATTTGACAATTTTGGCTTACTAGTGTTTGTCTATACAATAAATGACAATTTAAGTACAAAGACAATCTTTGATCATTTGATGTTTGACAATATGAGCATTAGCCTTCTCTTGATGCTTGGAGGTCCCTTTTATACTCCCAAATGAGTTTGTAGCTGTTACTAGCCGTTGGGATCAATTTGGAGCCGTTGAGGACTTTATTTCCCTTCATAAATGTTGTTCTGCAGCTAAGGGTATCGATACGCGTGGAACGGTATCGATACAGCCTTCATAGGAACTAGTCGTTGGGCTCTTGCCAGCCTGGGTGTATCGATACGCTTGAGGGCGTATCGGTACGGGTTCACATTTAAATGGCCGTTGGGGTAGTTGTAATGTGATCGGTACGCTTACCTGGCGTATCGAAACGACCCCACTCCGTATCGATACGGTAAGGGCCTGTATCGATACGGGTTTTGACAGTGGCCAAACTGAGGCAAAAAGGTATCGGTACGGGGGTTTACCGTATCGATACTGGTACTCTGAAAACACAAGTTTAGCTATTAAAAACATGAAATGTCTTTGCCAAAAACCTCTTAAAATACCTCAAACATAATTTCAAGTTGTTTGGACTTAAAAACAAGTTTTAAATTCTTTTCAAATTAGTCCAAAACATTTTTCAATTATTATATCAAAACATTAGTTCTACAATCTCCCCCTTTTTGATATAATAAAACTAACTTGAAAAATTGTTTGGGATTCTCTCCCTTTATCTTTAAAAAAGTGAATAAGAGATTAAGGATGTGAAATCAAATAAAGCTCCCCCTTATTCATTTGAAAATTCAATTTTTCAAACCATTTCTCCCCCTTTTTGTTATATCAAAAAGAATTTAAAAACATTAAGTTCAAAAATAACAATGGAGGTAAAAAAAATGACAAAAATAAAAATTTGGTTTTAAAATGGCTTCCCCTTACTCAAGGCATCATTAAAATGTTAGTCCAACATTTATGATCATCTAGTTGAATAAACTAAAAATAAAACAAATAAATGCTAAAACAACTAGATTTTACCAACACTTGAACTCAAGGGAGGATGTGAAGCCTTCCTTCTTCAAGTGTTATTTCTTGTGTGCATGGAGCTCTCCCTCAATGTTTGACTTGTTGAACATCTCCATCACACCTAGCAATAGACAATCAAGTAATTTTTGGTATCCAAATTGCTTTGGATCCATGAACATTAGTAGCACAAAATTTAGTCCCCTTAGGAATCTATTTTTCAATGTCATCCTTTTGATTTGAAGTGGTTAGTCCTTTTGGGACCCAAACACTTCTAAAACATTTGCCTTTTATAAATCTAGGGGCACTAGATTGTCTAATATAAAAATTTGATTTTTTAAAATTGTTTTTCTTTTCAAGCTCTTTGGAAATCAAATCTTTTTCTTCTTGAACATTTTGAAGCAACTTTTGTAAATCAAAATATTTTAATTCAAACTCTTCAAGTTTTGCTTCAAGTTCAAGTTTGGTTTTAGAAAGCAAATCATTTTGAATTTTTAACTTTGAAATCAATTTATTATTTTTCAAAATGTGGCTTTTAAAATCTAAAACCAAATCATCATAGGCATCTTGTAATTCATCAAAGGAATAAGAACATGAAGTAGATGAATTAGAAGTTACCCTTGAATCTTCTTCGATGGCCATAAGGCAAAGGTTGGCTTGTTCATCGTCGGTAGAGTCCTCATCACTCCAAGTAGTCACATGTGCCTTCTTCTTATAGCTTGAAGTGTTTGCCCTCTCCTTTCTTTTAGGTTCTCGTTCAAGCTCTCTCAAGGCTTTCTTCATGAACGGGGCACACTTCTTGAAGAGATGAACTATCTCTTCATCTTCATCCTCCTCTTCACTTGAGTAGACATGATGGCAAGTGGAGGATTTGAGAGCCATGGCACTTGCATTTATGCCAAGCCCTTTGATTTTCTTCTCTCCCATAGCTCTAATTTCTTCCCTCTTCTTCTCATCCTCTTTGTTCTTCTTCATGATTTGATAAGTAAGGAGAGACCCCATGAGTTCATCAAGCTTCAAAGTCTTCAAATTTTTGGCTTCGATGATGGCGGTCCTCTTTGAGTCCCAAGACTCGGGAAGTGAGTAGATGAGCTTTCGGACAAGCTTCTCCTCCGGGATGGCTTCTCCATAACCTTTAAGACCGTTGGTGATGGTGGAGAACCTATCAAACATCTTCTCGATGTTCTCTTCCGGATCCATCTTGAAGTTCTCATACTCTAAGGTTAGGAGCCCAATCTTGGTCTCATTGACTTCATCGGTTCCCTCGTATGTGACTTCAAGCTTGTCCCATACCTCCTTGGCACTCTCACAAGAAGACATCTTCTCATAGATGGTTGGGCCAAAAGCACAAAACAAGATGTACAAGGCTTTGCAATTAAGCTCCATCTTCTTGCGATCGTCGGCACTCCATTCCGCTTTGCTTCTTTGAGGCACGAACGGACCATCTTCAACTATATCCCATAGCTTGTAATCTCTAGACTTGATGAAGAACTTCATCTTCGTCTTCCAATGGGCATAGTGGGTTCCGTCAAAGAAAGGCGGTTTGTCGATAGATTGTGCCATTTGATGAAAAAAGTGATCGAGCTTGCCAGATCTTCTCAATAGGATGTGAATCCCCTTCGATTGAGCCAAGCTCTAATACCAATTGTTGAGATGTGAGGTGCTCGATTCGTTCAACCGATTATGCTCACCAAGTGGTGGAGAGGTGGATTTTTGGGTGGAAGGGTTTAGGAAGCTAAAAAGAAATGTGACACAATGATTTATAGTGGTTCAACCTTCTAAACAAGGTCTACATCCACTACCTTAGCTCCCCACTAAGGATTTCTCAATCAATCCACTATTGATTCGTCCCCTTTTCTAGGCTTAGGAGGTAACCCTTACAAACGATCAAGCTTCTACCCAAAGCCTTGATCAAAACCCTCTTTTACAAAGAGATAAACAAAGAAAACTTAAAACTCTCTAATAGGTGTTTGTTTGCACAATTAAGCACTCACCCAAAACCTAAAACACTTGAGCAAATTTGACAATTTTGGCTCACTAGTGTTTGTCTATACAATAAATGACAATTTAAGTACAAAGACAATCTTTGATCATTTGATGTTTGACAATATGAGCATTAGCCTTCTCTTGATGCTTGGAGGTCCCTTTTATACTTCCAAATGAGTTTGTAGCCGTTACTAGCCGTTGGGATCAATTTGGAGCCGTTGAGGACTTTATTTCCCTTCATAAATGCTGTTCTGCAGCTAAGGGTATCGATACGCGTGGAACGGTATCGATACGGCCTTCATAGGAACTAGCCGTTGGGCTCTTGCCAGCCTGGGCGTATCGATACGTTTGAGGGCGTATCGGTACGGGTTCACATTTAAATGGCCGTTGGGAAATAGCCGTTGGGGTAGTTGAAATGGGATCGATACGCTTACCTGGCGTATCGAAACGACCCCACTCCGTATCGATACGGCAAGGGCCTGTATCGATACGGGTTTTGACAGTAGCCAAACTGAGGCAAAAAGGTATCGGTATGGGGGTTTACCGTATCGATACTGGTACTCTGAAAACACAAGTTTGGCTATTAAAAACATGAAAAGTCTTTGCCAAAAACCTCTTAAAATACCTCAAACATAATTTCAAGTTGTTTGGACTTAAAAACAAGTTTTAAATTCTTTTCAAATTAGTCCAAAATATTTTTCAATTATTATATCAAAACATTAGTTCTACAGAACTCTAAAGTTTCAGTCACCTAAAAATGTCCTCCTTAAAAAGTTTTCTTGGTTCAAACCTATGTCATGTGATCTTCCACTAAAGATTTTTGGTTGTTCAACTTTTGTTCATGTTTATCAACAACATAGGTTTAAGTTGGATCCAAGGTCACTCAAGTGTATTTTCTTAGGTTACTCATCCACTAAGAAGGGTTACAAATGTTATTCCCCAATTACAAAAAAGACTTATGTTACTATGGATGTTACCTTCCTTGAAAATAAACTTTATTTTTCTAAAACTGAAATTCAGGGGAGATTCAAGATGAATTTCAATTTCAATTTTTTGATAGCCTTCAGAATTTGTCAAGTTTCTCATCACAACCTACTTCTAATTCACAATCCACTTTTATCCCACAACTCGTGCTTTCATCTCCTTTACAACCATCTTTACATTCTTCTCCTACTAGACAAAATTCTAGCCCTGTTAGAACTCCAAAAAGAACCCATCCATCACCTTCCAAAACCCCTCAAAAGACCCAACCAGAAGGGAGAGAACTTAGCGTTTACAAAAGGAGAGAAAAGTCGACCTTGCAACCTAGACGCTGCCAAGAATTGAAACTAAGTCTCCTCTTAATGAAAATCCTATTCCTTTTGTTAATACTGATGATTTGTCGGTTGCTCAAAGGAAAGGTGTGAGGAAGTGTACTGCTCATCCAATAGAAAAGTATGATGCTTATAGTCGTTTAATGCCACCATTCAAGGCATTCACGATGAAAATTGATGACATTCAAATTCCGAGAATAATAGAGGAGCCTTTGAATGATCCTAGGTAGAAGAAGGCAGTCGAGGAAGAAATAAATGCCCTCGAGAAAAATGAGACTTGAACTCTGACAGACCTACCACAAGGAAAGAAGCCAGTGGGGTGCAAATGAGTTTTCACAGTGAAGTACAATTCAGATGGCAGCATTGAAAGATTCAAAGCCAGGTTAGTGGCTAAGAGGTTCACACAGTCTTATGGTATAGATTACCAAGAAACCTTTGCTCTAGTTGCAAAATTAAAAACGATAAGAATTTTATTGTCTCTTGCGGTGAACCAAGATTGGCCACTTCATCAATTAGACATAAAAAATGCCTTCTTGAATGACAATTTGACAGAGGAAGTGTACATGGAAATTTCGGAAGGCATCAAGAGAGATCCAACAGCTCACAAAGTATGCAAATTGCGAAAATCCTTGTATGGCCTAAAGCAGTCCCCAAGGGCCTGGTTCGACAGATTTGCCAAGGTAATTATTGGGAGTGGTTATAAACAATGTCAAACTGACCATACCTTGTTTATTAAGGTAAATCAAAATGGTAAAAGAACAATTTTAATTATTTATGTGGATGATATAATAATCACTGGGATGATATTGAAGAATTAAAGAGGCTAAAAGATTCACTAGCCAAGGAGTTTGAAACCAAAGACCTCGGTAGTCTTAGGTACTTTCTTGGCATAGAAGTGGCAAGATCAAAAACCGGTATAGTTATCTGTCAGAGGAAGTACATTCTTGATCTTTTGACAGAAACTGGCATGCTCGGTTGTAAACTAGCCGAAACCCCAATGGAGCCCAACTTAAAGTTCAGAAAAGATGATGGAGGTGTTCCAGTAAGCAAAGAGCAGTACCAGCGATTGGTTGATAAGCTAATTTATTTATCTCTTACGAGGCCTGACATTGCTTTTTCTGTTAGTATTGTTAGCCAGTACATGAATGATTCAAGAGAAGAGCATCTTGATGCCGTATACAGAATTTTACGGTACCTTAAAATGACTCCGGGACATGGCTTGTTATTTAAGAAAAACGAAGAAAGATCGGTAAGAATTTTTACTGATTCAAGTTGGGCTGGTGAGTTAACTGATAGAAGATTAATTAGTGGATATTGTGCTTTCGTGTGGGGAAACTTGGTCACTTGGAGGAGTAAAAAGCAAGCCGTGGTGTCTAGGAGTAGTGCAGAAGCCGAGTATCGAGCACTAGCACTTGGGATTTGTGAAGGCATGTGGTTACAAAGAATGTTGACTGAAATGAGATTAGATCACTTCAAGCAGTTTGAGTTGCAAACTGATAGTCAATCTGCTATAACTATGGGAGTGCGGCAAGAAGGTTGTGGCTTCTTCTGGTTGCCGCAGCCTCCCAAGTGCTATAACTATGTAGGTCATTTGGTCACGAATTCTTCTAAAAAACAAAACTAGATAAAGTGAGATGTGTTTGAGGCTTTGAGCTGACCTGATAGATAGATAAATGCGAAAATGATCAAGTTATGCATTCAAAGGTTTCATTTAGAGTTTGGAGCACAAGGCTGTCTCATCCAGGGATGCAGGGGAAGAATTTGTCGAACTCTTGATTTCGACGTTGGAGCAACAGTTTTCGGTATAAGTCATCTTTTGTTATTATCCATGACTTTTGTTTTGATATGAAGCTTAAACCAACAATGGGGTTGAATGAGAGAGGCTTTACCAGCTCGGTGCACGCACGGAAGATATTATACCATGGCCTGGGGCCATTAGGCTGTATTCCTTCTCAGAGAGTGAAATCGAGTGAATGAATGGGTGATGGAGTTTAATTCCAAGGTGCAAAAGCTGAATAAACACCTCCCGAATGCACATATGATGTTTGCTGATACATATCCGTCCGTTCTTGATTTATTCGACAACCCAAGGCCTATGGGATGGCATATAATCTTCTCTTTTTCTCTTTCTTTGATATGTTGAAAGTATACAAATGTGATTTTTTGTGCAGGTTTTAAGGTAGGGAACACGTCGTGCTGCAATGTCGATACGAGCATCGGTGGTTTATGCTTGCTGAACTCCAAGTTATGCAAAGAACGGAAAGATCATGTATTTTGGGATGCTTTCCATCCATCAGATGCAGCAAATGAAGTGCTGGCTCAGAAGCTTTTCGACTCGTTATCGGCTTCTGTTTCTGCTCCTCCTTCGCTTCCACCAAAGCCGCACTAAGTCCTTTCTCAAACAATGTTCATAGGAGACGACATCATGCCGAAGACAGAACCAAAACATGTTGCACACATAATGTACTATTTTATGAAGTATGTTACGGTAAATCGAAACATTACAAAATATAATCCTGAAACCATTTGATATCAATTGGTGCAAAATTTTACAAAATACACTACAAGATAATTGCACTCCATAGCATGACTTTGATTAACACTAGAATGCCAGTGAAACCTCCCCTGCCATAAAAACTCGGACCGGATGAATCGGAACTAACAGAATTCATCGTTGGCGCCGTGATATTTACCATGGTCCCATTACTGCCAAGGCTGCACCATTCATCACAAAGAGAAAGTCAGGTTTCTACTATTAGTTTAAGAGAAGGATTAAGCAAAATGGGTAAATTTTTACCTTCCTGGAAAAGTACAAGAACCATGACCTGCAACAAGCAAAACTATTGTTACTTTTCTTCCAATGAAAGCCTTAAATCTAGAAGAAAAAAAAGGTGTATTAATGAAGTAAGCGCAATTTTTCGATGTATTACTTGGATCTGTTGTTGTAACATCTGCAACACCGTTGAAGTCGCACGCGTCGGAAATCTTCCCCATTCGATGATAGTATGTGTTGAATGCATAAGTAGCATGCGCGATCACATTGTCCGGTTCGTAACATGGTTTTCCTTGCAACAATGGTGAACAATCCACCTTGCCAGGTCCACAAGCCCAATCTAAAGCAGCCTGCAGCATCTTCGGATCAGCACCATCCTTTGGTGTACAATAAGTTTGGTTCGTAGTATCATTCGCTAGCAGCGATCCCGATCCTGTCAACCGTAATATATAAATAGGGTCACCATTAGCATCAAACAATCCCCAATTCTTCTCTGAGATTGGCCCCGGTTTCGTGTCCTCGTTATAGAGCTCATAGATGTAAGTACTAACAGCAACCCCGGGGTGCTTAGGAGTTCCGGATTTATTCATCACGTGACGGATCAAGTTGCTGTTGTAAGTGTTAGCATTCTCAATCGTTGCATCTGGCTCATTGGGATCACCTTTCGATGGCCAGCCGGTCTCGGTCACTATAACAGGAATGTTTGTGAAGTTTAGAAAAGCCATGGCAAAGTATGTAGCATCTACCATTGCATCAAAGACATTGGTATAGTGGACAAGCGTGTTCGAATCGACAGCTTCCTTGTTCGGTGTAAGAGGCTTGAAAAGCGCATAGTCTAGCGGAATTGCACCATTTGATTTCATATAGTCATAGTAAGGATATATATTAAGCATGAGAAATGAGCCTGTGGACTGCAAGAAATCGAGCATAGGGACCAAAACCGGATTCCACGAGCGGTTGAAGAAGGCTTGCGAAGGCGGGAACGAATCGAGAATTAAAGTAGAAGAAAGGGGTGATGAAACTATGATTTTCCTATCCAACTTGGATGCTACAAGGGCAGAGTGAACGAACTTAATGGCATTAACAAGGACCGGCCCTGCATTCGGAAGAGTAGTCAAAACTTCAGAACCTACACAAATTGCAGTGATGTTGGTTGCAGGATAATGTGGTACAATGTTCCGGGACACCCAATTTGCCGCGGTGGAATTCGATTGGCCGATGCCGAGCAGTTGCTCGTTGGGGATAGAGACCATGACTCGAATGCCGGTGTTTGCAAGAGCAACAAGCATGCCTTGGTCGGCATTGTAGAGCCTAACATGTCGGATTTGCTGAGCTTTAAGAAGAGCAACTACTTGTGTCGGGTGTGGCATGTCGGATAGGTCTGTTCCTATATTCACACCAATATATGGATCTGCAACAACATCAAAAACAACCCCACATTCAAAATTTCAACACATTCTTTCATTAAAAACACATAAAAGCAAATTCACCTTCATCAGCTGTTGCATGAGAAACAACTAAAAGGAGAAGAAGAACAAGCACAGCCATGGCAGATAAACCTTCCCAAAAGATTCTGAGGAAACAAACAAGACTTTAGAGCAGAGATAAACAAAGAAAAGCAAGCTGGAGTGAACTATAAAGGCTATGAATTTCAAAAGTTGAACAGGTAAAAAACAAAAGTAGAGAAAGTGCGGTAAAGCTAGGGGAAGCAAACGACATAAATAACTCGGTAATAAATTAGCAGCAGATGAATAAGACATCATCTGCAACATGTTGGACAGTTGCAGCAAATAATGGACCGCATCTTTTAAGGTTTTTTTGTTGTTGGAAAAGAAACCCAAACCCAAGGCAAACGCACTTTTTTTTTAGGCTTTGCTTTCATTATGTTGGATTTTTAGCCGTTACAGCTTGAACTTATATACGTTATATCATGCACATTTTTCAGAGTTTTGGGTACCACTTGCTTTGATAGTATCACAAAAAGACTAAATTAGTAAATTTTTTAATATGAATGATTAAAATTACTGAATTGTTTTGAATTAAGACATAATTAATAAAATGCATATGTTTTGGAACTAAAAATATTAATTATGAGTGATATGTTTGTAACAGTACTTTAATTAATCGGTATGTTTGTAACTTTTAGAAGACAAATGATATACGTGTTATCAAATCTATAATTGACATTAATTTTTTTTTTGAAAGCTAAGGTGATCACCCTGCTGCAGCCGCTGGTGCTCGAACCCGTAATCTCTAGGAACAACAACCGTTCGCTTAACTACTGAGTCAAGTTGGTGAGTGCCTATAATTGACATTAGTATACTTCATCATAATTAATATTACCATATCAAATACATATTTCGAATATAATTATTATACAATAAAATATATAAATATGAAAAATAAAAATTAAATAAGATAATAAGATGTTTGAGACGGGAGTAGAGTTTTGGGGAGGCAACCCCACTTGGTCTCAACTCTCAACGGTCATATTCTCTCCCCTTATTTATTACTACTATTTTTTTAACCTATAATGGGGGCATCTTTGCCTTTTTACCATCCCTAATGAATGACTCCTTCATTGTCCGTTCTTTACTTTGGACTTTAAAAAGAATATACTCAATTTTATTGTAAAATAGAGATAATTTACTAAAAAAGTGCTTTAATGAACTAGTTAGCAAAATTTTATAGATTTTGTCATGGTTTATTGATGCATAGAACGAGAGACGGCGATTCAAGGCGATTGACTCGGTGCAAAGATAGACCTACGTTGTTTTTGGGAGGGGCTCTTGCCTTATGCATATGATTTTTTTCTTTATCTTTGTTTTAATATAATTTTTTTATAAATTAAAATAATTATGAATTTACCTCACCTTTTAATATTTATGTATTGTCCGTAACCCTCAATCCTAATTCTGTCTCTGATTCGGTGGACCGAATTTACTACTTGCTAGTTGATAGAGATGGTGGTGGAATAAGGTAGTGCATGGCGGGAGAGTTGAGAGAATTGAAGCAGAGAGCAGCGGTTTTTTAGAAGGATCGAAGTGTAGTTTTATTACTTTATTAACTGAAAACATTTATCATTTTGGGACTAAAAGAAAGTTTTTCCAAGTTAAGAGAACCAAAGAAGAAAGTTACCATGTTATTTACTCAAGTTTTATAAAATTGGGCCAACCCTTTTGGGAGAGAGCTAGGGGCTTTTTTAAGACGAGAAAGCTCCCAAAGATCTTAAGTACCTTTTTGTTGGGGGGGAGATTTTACACAAATACCTTTGGAACTCTTCAGTGGGCCTCGAATCAAATTTTCAATTTTTATCAGAAGATCGGTTTAAATTCGAATCAAATCTAATTTTGTCTGATGTATGTTACATATGAAATAATATGAAAATTTGTTAAAAAAACTTAGAAATAAATCCAATGAGTCATAGTTTTGTTGGAGACACATGCTCGTCTTGTTCCCTTAATAGCCCGACCCCTAAAATATGTCTAAAATTATTATATTTCCTTTTCTCGTTTTAAATACCCCTATTGTTTCCTCTACTCATTTGAAGAACAATGTACATGCTTTTAGCATATGGAAGAAGATAATGTTTCTGAATAAAAATTGATTGAAATATAAGTTTATTCAAATACATAAAGTTTGATGAAATTAATCTGTGTTTAGATAGTTAAACGTATAAGAGCAGATATTCCATAATTCACAATATATACATACACTAAGGTTTTATGAATTTGTATTGGATCGGTCCATGGGATGTGACTTTAATTTTTTTAATTAAAACAAATACCTAAAATATTTCACCTATTTTTGACCAAAAACTACTTTAAATACCTAAATGAAAAAATTAATATACTTGATGTACTTATTTATGATATAAGCATTTCAAATATCATGACCATGTCTAGTGAAAGGAAAGTGATAAAAATAAGGGGAGAGGTTTTTCTACCTAAACACTAATTGGAGACGACGTGAGTTCGAACCTTAAAAATGATATTGTTTAGAGGGACAACCACGCACCCTGAATATGGACTATAAGACGAACATGTATGTTAAAAAAAATTGCATGTCCCATCTGTGGGGGCTCTTTATGGCCTAAAAACAAATGTTAATACCCTCTTATGAATTCCATGATGTGTTGGCAAGCAGACGTTGGAGGAAAAACACGTTTTCATGCTCACTTTTTGGACCCACCAATCATATATTATATGTTTGCTTATTCCACTCCATAGGAGAATTTCAAACTAACTACACATATATACACATATCAATCAATGATTTTAATTCCAAATGTGGAGCAAATATTGTGGGTTTTAAAAATAAGTTATATTTTGATATACAAGTTCTGTAAAAAAAATACACAACCCTTTACATTTAAGTTATAAAATTTAAAATTTAAATCCCTAGCCATAACACATAAACCCTAAACTCTAAATTCTAATCATAAACATTAAATTTTACACCCTACAACATAAACTCTTAAACCGTAAACTACAATCTAAATCTTTAAACCTTAAAATTAAAAGGCTTATGTATTAAGATATTTTCTTTTAAAATTTGAGACACTATAAATTATAATATATAGCATAACTAAAATGAAAGAGATAACATAAAATATTGTGGGTTTTTCAAGTTAGAATGAACCAATAGGCAATTAAGCATCATTCATTGGAGCATTGGTTCAATCTATTCATGATGACATGAAAATGGACAGCAGATAGATATAGAAAAGAAAGTGGAGGAGGCAGAATAGGGCAGGGGCCGGGGGGAATCCACCATAAAGGGCAAGGTTGATCGAACATGCGCATGGGGCGACCGACCTTTGATTCAGGGACCACCCCATTGAACCTGTAGAAAAAAAAGACCCAATTTATTTAGAAAATTGGTATATGATATTAGTAAGTAACAGTATAATAAAAGAGATATTAATATTTTGTTTGAAAATAAGTTTTACGGAAAAAATCATAGATAAAAGAATAGAAATTTAATATAACATCAAAATAATTTAAAAGGCACTTTCAAAAAAAATAATTAAAAGGTTTGTGATTAGAGATGACCATTTGACCAAGCCTGACGGGTTCGGACTCGACTTGATTTTATAGGGTCAATTTTTTTTAAAAGAAAATATCGAGTTCAAGTATGATTTTTTTAGGATGAGGTTGAGTCGGGTTTGGGTTCAAAGTGAAAAATAATTTACCCAACCCAACATGAACTAATAGTTTGATTTTATTTTTAATATTTAGGTATAATTGCTACAATGTCTCTCTCTTTATATATATATATTTTCAATTATCTCTCAATTTTGTCTACTAAAAATGGAATAATTATTATAATGTTTCATTTCTATTTCTATTTTTTCAATTTTTATTTATATCGGGTCAGTCGGGTTAAATTTAAGTTTTTACTCTAAAATTTAGGTTTGGGTTTAGGTCAGGTGGAACATCATAAAATATCGAGGCAAATCAAATCTGGATGAAGGTGTTAAAACTTTTGGGTCGGATGCGAATCGGCCAAAACTCGATCCAACCCGACTTATGACCATCCTATTTATGATTGTGTGGTTCATATTATACCATTTATTAAAACCTAAATTATATTACGTTGCAAAGAAATTTTAAATAGTAAAAAATCTATTTAAATTAGGTTTCTTCGCACCCGCTGTAAATCTTATTTTCATTCTAATTTTATTTTTTCACCAAATATAATTGTATAACGATTTTTCCAAACTATAATAATATAAATTTGAGTCACAAACTCTAAACAATATTTAATGAATTATGAATGCCTTCAAAATGTTGGATGGTCCTCACCAGATTTGTCCTCATCTAGGATGGTCCTGGTTTTTATTAAGGGTGAACTCGGGTCGAATTCAAATTTATGGTGAAGATATTTGACTCGACTCGAGATTAAAAATATAATTTTTTCTCAATTTTAAGAATATTTATAATAATTCTCATCTTTATATTTTTTTATAATTAGTTCTTTAAAATTGATTTTTTATAATTTAGTCTTTAAAATTATTATTTTTTACAATTAAACCCCATAAAATTATTTTTTATAATTAGATTCTAAAATTGATTTTTTTTCCCTATAAATTAGAGTCGAATTAGAGTATTTATTTACGGATCGGATTAAATTTTTTAAAGAATGAGGTAACCCATGCCCATCCTATCTCATCTGCAGGAGTATTGAAAATGATAAAATAAACAAAAAACTGAAAAGAGAAATGGCTGACAAATCATCACTGTTTTTCTTTTAAAAAAATTGCCATCCTAAACTTTTTTTTTCTTTCTAAATTGCCCATCCTATCTCCAGCTCACCAGCTTTCATTTTTTTCTTCCAATCCTCTGATTTTTCTCTATAATTCTTATATATTTTTTTTATGATTCGTCGTTTGTATACTTCTGTTATTAATGTTGTGTAAATTAATTCTAGTGTAAATTACACCGCAAGTCAGCCGATTTTTAATAAGATTATAAATGAGTCATTAAATTTCAAAAAGTTATAAAAGAGTTAATTAATCGCTTGTTACAAATAATTCAACTTGTTGTTAAATGTGTAATTGGTCTTAATTTTTTAGTTATAAATGAGTGACATGATTGTAATAATTGATAAATTAAATGATCTAGTTGTTACAATTGATAAATAAAACCACTCAATTGTAGCAAAAAAATAAATGTTCACAGAGTAATATGTTTGTAACAATCGATTAATTGAGTTACTCGCTTGTAATTTTTTAAAATTTAACAAAATATTTATAATTTTACTAATAATTGAGTGGTATATAGTATAATTTACACTTAATTATAATACTATTCACGACTCGAATTATAACTATATTTTAATACATATTTATGCATTTTTCAATAGAATTATTGCTTCATCATACCTTTTAAATGGAATGGAGAGGGACAAAGATAATGTATCGTTTCATGTTAAGAAATTTTAGGACGTTAAAACATAAATAATACGAAATCAATATAAAGATAAGATACATACAAGAGATAAGATTTAATATTGTCTTTTTTAATCGGTTCAATTCATTAATTTAATAGAACTATACTAAGTTAGCTAATTCAATTATTCAACTCTGATTTCTAACTAAATCCAATTTTTTGTTCCAACAATAGTTTATAACCAGCTAGCTTAATTTAAATAAATATATGTAATGTCGATTTACAAGTAACTATATGTATTATATGCATAGATATATAGTCACAAATCAACTTAGGTGATTGTAGGTAACGAAATTGGTACCATAAACCCATAAAATGTATTAGGATATAGATTTGAATCCCATTTTTGTAGAACAAAATAATCATGATCGAGACAACATCAAAGTTTTCAACAATTTCTTTTTTTTTTTATTTTATTTCGAACTGTCTAGTGTGATTACAAGATAATATATGTACATTAATTCTAGTCATTTTAATAGCGGCACACACCATGCAGACAATTTTTTTTTCTTTCACAAGTTTGAAGGTTTTTAACCTCTTTAAGACATTATTTTTGATAGAAAGGTGTTGGGTATACCTATAGGCCTCGTTAAAAACTCCCTAAACCTAAATGGGGAAAATAGTACCTATCGAAATACCAATACAAAGAACAACGCGAGCAAAACCTCGTCTACATAAGTCTAATCACAAAACTACCATAGCCATGGCTCTAAACAGCATGGAACAAGCGACACAAGCAACTCCCTTAACCACCGGGATCAACATGCCACCGAGATTCAACACCATTGCCTAAGTGTTGCTCGGATTCCACCACCAAATTCCCTCGCAAGCACAAGCCACGATCCGCGGCAACCAACGCCATCACAAGTAGAGGATGCTCCAAGTAAGTCGACGCAGCAAGGCCCCCATCCCGACTCAAGGACGCAAGTTTTTCGGCAACACCATTACTCTCCCGCTTGACATGATTGATCATAGCTCGCCAATCGCGATAAATCAATTCTCTAATATCCTCAACCAGCACACTACCGGCCAAAATCGTCAATTTACCGCCAATAATCATCGTGATCTCCTTACAATCCATTTCAACTTATACACATCTATAGCCCCTCGTCCATGCATAGAGCAAACCATCATGCAGCGCCCATAATTCCGCTAGAAGAACTGAGCATCTACCCACATGCCTAGAAAAACCGAAGAGCCACTTACCCTGTCTCATCCCGAATCACTCCACCAATCTTTAAGCCATTATTTTAATTGATTTTATTTGCACAAGTTGTATAGAATGAAAGCAATTAGAACATTGATATGTATTTTTATAATGATTTTACCTTATTATTCCATCTTCCATGATCTCACATTTTTGTTTTGATTTCTTCTCTAGTTGTTATTAAAAAAAATACATAGGGATTTCCAGCTCTTGCTTAGCTATTAATTTATATTCTTCTCAATTTCCATAAGCTAACTCTTAATTTAATTGTTGGACTAAAGATTATTTCGAAAAAAGTTGGTGAGATTCGATCTTATTCAATCAGTTGACGCACAAGCTGCGTAGTTGATATATTTATATGCAGTGACGATTGGACCAACTGTCACTGTTACTCGAAATCTAAGGTTTTCTCTACCACGACAAAGCAATCTTTTGTACTATTGGTTGACAAGTGAAGCCAAATTGTGATAATTAAATGTAAACATAAATACAAATTAATTAGTTTTACACTGTCAATAAATGCACCTTCAATTTGCCAAAATTATTATTATTATTATTATTATTATTATTATTATTATTATTATTATTATTATTATATCATTTTTTTTGTTATGTTTATTCGTTTGTTTGTGCAACACAATTTTTATCTGTTTTATGGTATGTTTTTTTATCTATTTTTATGATAGTTTGATGTTCGTTAGCTGGGTGATCTGTAAGATTTATTGTTTTGATCTTCACCCATGTATTAATATTATGTTTAGTTGGAAGAGACATAAATATTTTCATGATGGCTGCTGGTTTTTCTATAGAAGATGAACGACGTCTTTAAGAGAATGTTCAATAAATTTTTTTTACATCCTTTAAATTATATATTTTAATTTTCTTTCTTTCGAGGTATTCTTGCATTTGTTCAAAAATGAAATTTAAACCTCTAATCTTAAGGCTTTAAATCTTGGGTAAAAATCCTCTGCCCCTAATCATGCTCCTACACTAAAAATCACTCAAAAATTAAATTTTAAACCCTAAACTTAATTTTCACATCGTAAACCCTAAACTCTACACCTAAAAAATACACCATATCCTAATTTCCTAAACCCTAACAATAACCCTTAACCTTAAACCCTAAATGCACTATTTTAAAGTGGGGGCATAAAGGGACATAATAGGGGCAGACGATTTCCATCTTTAAATCTTAAACTTTAAACGTTAACATTAAATTTTAAATTCTAAATCATACAACTTAAACCCATAAAACCTAAATTTAACAAATTTGTGTATCAATTTTTTTCCGTAATAAAGTCCAAAATAACAAAAAAAAATAAAAATTTAAAGGCTAGGTTTGTGATTTTATTTTATTTCCAAGGAAAGTAATGAGTACTCAGAGTTGAGGCTGTTTCATTACAAAATGTCAAAATCCATTTCCTATTAAATAAGATCAAATTGAACTCACAACACATTGAATTCTTCTATTCAATTCATCATGTACAAACCCAAAAAAAGTTTTTACTTTGGAAAAAAAAGGAGAAGAAACTAAACCTGTGATGGATTTTCCTCCACTTATTCTTGATAACTTAAGTTTCTTTCTCTAATGTGACAACAACTAACTGTCAAACTACAAATAAAACCCACATTTAAAAGAAATAAATCAAAATCATATGTATATCCAAGAATATTCTTGATCAAAAGGCAATCTAGTTGGGCACTGAAACTGGGCACTTAATTCATCGTCCCACAAGCCGAAATTGTTGTTGTTGTTGCTGTTGTTGTCGTCGCTGCTAGTGTTACGGTCAATTAGCCACTCAAAATCAGGGAACTGTAATTCTTCAAGCAGCTTTGAAGAGTAGCAGGAAGATGTCGATGATGGTGCAGAATTAGTACTAGGGACCAAAATCTCATGGGGTTCGATCAACGGAACTTCGTCGGTGCAAAAACCATTGATATTATTCGTCGTCGTCGTTTCCATTGTCTGGTTGAGTAAAGGACATGTGATTGTCATGTTCTTTTCTTCCTCCTTTGCTTCAGTTATTGTGGAATTTAAGGATGTTTCAGGCAGCTCCTTGGGACTTTTGTCTATCTTCTGCTGCTGGGGTTCACTAGGAATAGTAGATAGAGGCTTGTGGGTGAGAGGGTCAATGCCCATTTTCTTTAGTTTCTTCTTTACGTGAGTATTCCAATGATTCTTTATCTCGTTATCAGTTCGTCCAGGCAGATGAGAAGCTATTTTAGACCATCTGCACAAGTAAATAAATGATCATTTTCGTATCTATTTTACTATTCATATTCGGAGATTATAATATAATTTAACTAAAAAAGCAGTAAAATAATCAATTAAAGGGACCATTTCATTTCTTTTTTCCATAATTTTGGGACCATTTCAAAGAATTGCTAAACCTACCTGGTTTTTCATTTTTTAATGTGTATATGAGAGAGAGACTGACAAACTTCAATGAGTACTTCATATATGCTAAAGAAATGGGTAAATGGGGCTGAGTCTACAATATTAAATTTCTGAAAACTTCCACCTTCCCAGAAAATGCTCAAAAAATGTCCAAATTTCAAAAAAAAAAATGAAAGATTGGAAAATGAACCTGTTGCCAAGTTGAGCATGGAGATCAATCACCATTTGCTCTTCATATTCAGATAAAAGTCCTCTTTTCAGGTCTGGCCTAAGATAATTTGTCCATCTCAGTCTGCAACTTTTCCCACACCTCAACAATCCTGCAATTCCATCAACACAAATGGTTATAATTATTGTCTTAGTCATTAGACAAAACAATGCGCTAAAGTTTCGAACGACTGTCTAACAAAACAAACGACACTTTATTTCTTTATGCAACAGGAAATTAAATAGAAGAAAAGAACATTAGAGAAGAATTATTAACCTGCTAGCTTAGGAAGAGCCCTCCAGCAGCATTGGCCATTGGTGAGGAGGAAGTTAATAAGCTTCTGATCTTCCTCAGCAGTCCATGGCCCTTTCTTCAACCCTACTTTGTCACAACATGGTTTTCTTCCCATCTTTTTTTTTTCCCAATAATTTCCCAAAACTATGAATTTTATTCAATTCAACCCCAGTTGAGAAATGATACACATCAGAGGTAGAGAAGAGGAGAAAAATGAATTGCACATAGATTATGGACAGACAGATAAACAGACAAGACACACTCTTCAAAGCCTTTGAATAACAAGGCACCAAAAACAAGTTCCCACATTCATATATAAATGAAGGGATCGACCCCACAAGCTCTCAACCTCTATTTTTTAATATCATTTTTTGTTGCCCTCTCGGTTCTCTAAGGTTTTCCCTTACTAATTCGAATTGACCCGCTTAATTTTAGTGAGTGAGTCTCCAGCCGGAGTTTTCTACATACAAGCCTGGAACTCAAACATGCTTAAGCGATACCAAGCTGCTTACTGCTTGAGTGTTCATACACGTGTACATCGAACAAGCAATGCGTAAAACACGTGCAATGACAGTTTCAGAGAGCTCTACTCGATCAAACATTTATTTTTTCCTTCAGTTTTAAGGGTGAGAAACTCTACTTTACATGCAACCTTAGGACAAGGAAAAAGTAAAAGTAAAACAATGTTCCTTAACTGGTTGCTTTTTTTTCTTGTATTTTCTTATGTACATACTAAGGCTGATCTCATGATCTTCTTCCTCAATGACAATACGATTTGTTTAATATTTGAATGCCGGTTAAAATGAAGAACCAGCCTATGTTTAAATACACGACCAACTTGATGAATTGAGATACTAGTTTTTATCATTTTCTTCTTGGAAGTAAGCAATGTCTAAATTCATAGAAAAATAGAGAACAAATATTTGAATAATATATATTCTACAGTTTGAAAGCAAAGCAAGCTATTTTTATAGGGTGGAAATCGTCTGCCCCTTTATCATGCCTCTTTTTATGCCCTCACTTTAAAATATTAAATTTAGGGTTTAAGGTTAGAGATGTGGTTAGGGTTTAAGTAATTAGAGGCAAGATATACTTTTAGGTGTAGGGTTTAGGGTTCATGATGTAGAAATTAGAGTTAGGGTTTAGAATTTAATTTTTAAGTAATTTTTAGTGTGGGGCATAAAAAAAAGCATGATTAAGGGCAGAAGTTTTTTTTATCATTTTTATAACATGCTTAGGTTGAAATATAATTACAAAGAAAAATTAATTTAACTGAATTGAGTTATCACGCAGACAGATTTACTTTAGTCTTCCTATTAATTTAAGGACTAATATTCAATACACAGGCAGTGAAAACTAAAAGTTTCTACAAGGGCCTTAGTTTTAAGGTATAGAGAGTTAGTTTAGGGTATAGGGTTTAGAGGTTTAGGTGTAGGGGTTTAGAATTTATGGATAGTTGTTTCAATTTAAGGTTTAAGGTTATAATTTAGGGTTTAAAGGTTAGGGTTTAGTTTTTAGGGTAATATAGTGAGGATTTAGGTTTTAATCTATAAACCCTAAATTATAACCATAAACCTCAAATTGAAACAACTATCCTTAAATTCTAACCCCTACGCCTAAACTCCTAAACTCTATACCTTGAACTAACTCCCTATACCTTAAAATTAAAGCGCTTGTGGAAACTGAAAGCTTCCACCGACTGTGTATAGAATATTTATCCTTAATTTAATTCAACGCCTGTCGAGTCCACGACAAACCTTTTCTTTCTCTCCAATTACTTTGACCTACATTTTTCTCTTCAATAGTCTTTGCTTCTTACACCTCCTTAGTCCTTAGCCATGTCTTTTGCCAAGACATCCTTTCAGTGGAACATTATTAATTCATTCTGTACGTACTATTACGAGCGTATTTAAATACTATAGTGTACACTATAAATAAGATTCTTCTTTTTTGATGATGAATTATTTGTTCCGTTTTTTTTTCTTTTTATTTTATTTTTTCAAAAGTCATTTTACATTTATTTTTTTTGTTATTTTTCGTCTGCTTGTATAACAGTTTGTTTGTCTGCTTTTTTGCATGTTTTGTCTGTCTTTGTGACAATATTGCATGATATTATGGCAATTTAGCGTTTATATAACAAGTATTATCGAGCGCTTCAAGTCACAAGATAATCGACAATCTGTTATATTTCGAATTCTATTGTGGTAGTTTGTCGATGTGCCAAGAACTCGCAGCGAAAAGAATGCTTGATACATAAATTTTTTTGGTTAAAGTTTATCTTTGCTGATATTTCATTTGGAAGACGAAACAGATTTTCTTAGAAAGGATTGTGTTTAATTTTTTCTTACATGCTCTTTGATTTTCTGATGCTTTTATCTCCATGGATATTAGAGTGTATTATACTTTACTACAATTACTAACACAACATACGTACGTACACAACAAATTAGACATATAAATACAATCCAATTGTATGAGAATAACGATTCACTCGGTAACTGAGTCAAATATCAACTCAGTAACAAAATATAATTTTATATATATATATATTTAGAGAAATAATTTATAACTAATTTATAAATTTTTTAATTTATTATATGAATTAGAAATATTTTTTAGTGGGTTGAGGACCTCAGTTCTCCCATTTACGCTAGTCCAAAAGCCCATTGGACTCAGTTATAAGTCTTTGAATCGGTCATGACTCATACCATCCTTGCTTGATGGTTGATATGGATCTTCTCCTCAGTCCTCCGGCTCAGGCCCAGGCCCAGGCCCAATTTATACTTGTAAAGTTATAAACGTAATAGCTCGAATAAAGTTGCGACTCGTGTATTGGTTCGAATGATCGGTTTGATTAATAATGAAATCGTATTATTCAAACTTTTAAAATTTTTAACGGTTAATTGAATCAGAATTTTTTTTATTAATCGAACCGAACCGAGTTCAATTATTTTGGTCAGTTTCCGAATTAATATAATATTTTAAATATTTGTTTAGTTTTGATTAAAAATAACATTTTAGTAGCCATAAATTGAAAATGAGTTTTCCTTAGATATTTTTTATTTATAGACTTTACTATGGGTCATTTAAAATTGAAGCAACACAATGCCATGAAAGCAAAAGCAAAGTTAAGACCACATTGCCTAACATGCTCTAACAACATGCCTCTCTCTGTCTTAAATTCCATCCAGTTTCCAGCAATTTGTTCATATTGTCACGTCTGAGAAGAGGCGAGGTCATTAATCCCACATCGGAAAAGATACACGTGTGTGTGCATATATACTACCATTCTCTGTTTCTTGCCTATATATCTCTATCCAGATTTTAACCTCTTATAACTTAAGTTCACACATTGACCAACTGCAGTGACGCACATCAGGTAGACAACACATTTAAGTGAAAAATGCAGCCATCGGCTTGATTCATATTCAAATCTGGGAACAACATAAAAAGCAGTACAGCATCTAACGAACTCTAAGACGGTCTGAATTCGAAGATGGATTTGAGAAGTGAAACTAAGATAAATTTTAAAGAAATAACCATAGTTGTAGCTCTGTGTAGCATAAACTCCACAGCAGACGTTATTGCACTATTGGGAGTTCTAGAGTAAACCTTAATCTTGTAGTTTTTTGGCAATCTTGAACCATTCAGTGTGGAAAGATCCGTCCATATCCACCCTTTCATAAGTATGGGCACCGAAATAATCTCGTTGAGCTTGAACCAAATTAGCTGGTACTCTTTCCCTCCTATAAGTGTCGAAATAAGCAAGACTGGTTGACATGCCTGGAGTGCTAATACCCGAGTTGATAGCAAGACAAACCACTCTTCTCCAAGCAGATTGCCTGTCAATGATTTCCTTTGCAAACTCGGGATCAACAAGAAGGTTTGCGAGTTCAGGATTTCTATCATAAGCCTTCTTGATTCTGTCGAGGAAAATAGCTCGGATAATGCAGCCTCCCTTCCATATCCTAGCCAGTTCCCCCAACTTCAAGTCCCAACCCTTCTCGATGCTTTTTGCACGAATGAGATTCATGCCCTGAGCATAACTGCAAATCTTGGATGCATAGAGTGCTTGCCTTACATCATCGATTAATTTTGCCTTGTCCACAACTTGATCAGTCAAGATATCACCAAATCCTCCTGATTTAAAGACTTTGGCGGCTTCAACTCTTTCCTCCTTCAACCCACTAAGGAACCTTGAATCCAAAGAAGCTGCAATTGTTGGAGCCGCAACAGACAAATCCGCAGCTTGCTGTACAGTCCATTTACCAGTACCCTTCATGCCAGTCTTGTCCAAAACCTTATCAACTAAATAACCATCAGCCTTGTCATCCTTAATTCCAAATATATCAGCAGTGATTTCAATCAAGAAGCTCAAAAGCTCGCCTTTGTTCCATTCTGAGAAAACACTATGTAGTTCTTCATTCGATAATTTTCCAACAGATTTCAGCACGTCATAAGCCTCTGCAATCAGCTGCATATCACCGTATTCAATTCCATTATGAACCATCTTGACAAAGTTACCAGATCCACCTTTCCCAATGTAAGTCACACATGGACCACTATCTCGAACTTGAGCTGCAACCTTAAGAAGAATGTCTTCAATGTATTTGTAAGCCTCAAAAGACCCTCCAGGCATTAAAGAGGGACCATTTCGTGCGCCTTCTTCACCACCCGAGACTCCCATCCCAAGGTATAACAAACCCAATCCCGACATCTCCTTCTCTCGTCTCTCGGTGTTTTCATACCACTCATTGCCACCATCGATGATACAATCACCTTTCTCCATATACGCAGAAAGAGTCTTAATGGTTTGGTCAACAGGGGCCCCGGCCTTAACAAGCATGATTACCACTCTAGGTTTCTGGATTGACTGAATGAAAGATTCGGGATCATGGAAACCGTATACAGGAAGATCTCCTTCCTTTTTAGCTCTTTCGACAGTCTCATCGACTTTAGAGGTAGTTCTGTTATAAACAGAAATGGGGAAGCCTTTCTCGGCAATGTTAAGTGCAAGATTTTGGCCCATAACAGCCAAACCAGCAAGCCCTATTCTCGTAGGTGGAGCCATATCTCTCCCTGTTAAAATTTGACAAAATCAATGAGATGCCAAAAGAAAAAGATTTGACAACAAAGAAAGTAATTGTGCCTGAGCAAAAATCTAAAACAAGAAAATAACTTTTAAGAACTTTTTGTACATATAAACCATCAATGACTAGGAGCAAAACTAAAAGTAATCGTGCCTGCGCAGAACTACCAAGGCGTTCTAGATAAGATTAGCTGGTAAATGTTGAGCCTCACATTATAAAACCTCTTTTCAGCATGTTTAGCCCGATGAAAGAGCTTTAAAAAAAATTCCAGGTCCATGATAAAACCATCAAAATCCTTAACTAAATGAGCTAAACAGCACCTTATATGAACTCTTACATGCAAAATGTACCACTTTGATTCACAATTTAAGATCTATGAGACACAAAGTTGGCCGTTTCTATAAAAGAAAAATCAATTAAATTCCCAAAAATGATGGTTCTGTAGTTACTTCTAAAGTTAACAGATTCATAGCTAAAATGAAATACAAGTGCTAGCAATTTTTTCGAGTCGAAAGAATAAACCTGAAGGAATTGACAAGAAACAAAAACACCTTCTTATAGCAGATTATGCAAAAGAATGAATTTTACTCTTCTTGGTGACCTATAACTTACTGTAAATCCTCTAAAATTACTTTCAAGCAGAAGCTGTCAGATTACAAGATAATTCATCTCCATTAAAATGTCCATGTTTTACAAGCTCATCAACTAACCCTAATTGAAAATGAATTCAAAGGTTTTCAAATACCTAATTCCAAACCACTTGTAATAGCAACCTAAATTTTGAAGTCATTCAAATTGCAAGAATCAACAAACCAACCAAGAGAATGTCTACCAAATCCAGATCAGCTCATTTGACAACAAAAATTGAAAAAAAAAATAGAAATTGAAACTATTGCATGCAGGAATTGTAAGCCAAAACCAACAGATAAAAAAAGTTTATAACTTGATTGAGATTTCAACATAAGAAAAAGAACCCAAACCTTGTTTCCCTGTTTTGATAGAAAAAAGAACCAGGATGTATCAAAGATCTCAACTTTGAAATAGAATAGAAAATGGGTGCCCAGACTTCGAGCAGATATATGTATAAAAGAGGAGAAAAAAGGAATCAAATTTCAGATAACTGGTTGGTCAAATTTGGCTAATCTCAACTACTAGTGGCGGTAGGTGAAACAACCTCTGCATAGTGACCTATAATTTAATGTTTTTTTTTTCTTTCTTTTTAAAGATCTATAATTCATCAATTACACCATGATATTGCCTGTTGAAGACAAAAAAAAAATTATGGTAGGTGATTTTTTAATAAATTACTAGATAAACCATTTTGGTTGAATATTCCATTTTAGAAATTTATTAGAAAAAATATTTTATTTTGGATAACATTTGAAAAAATATCCCATTCAAGCCACGTAGGGCGATGCAAAACGCGACTTTGAAAGTTGCGTTTTACAAAACGCGACTTTCGTGTTGATTAGATAGGTAAGACAAAAAAAAAATAATTTGTCAAATTTTTAATACACAGAAATTGCGTTTGCAAAATGCGACTTTACCCTATAAAATCTGAATGGGATTATTTTTTCAAACGTTATTTAAAAAGAGTAATTTTCTTAATAAATTTTCTAAAAAAATATTCAGCTAAATTACCCTATGTATATGTTAATGTTTATTACTATATATTATTGTTGTATTTCATTAAATTTTGTATTTCCAAGACCCTTTAGACATCAAATTTGATTCTTTGAATACCACAAGCTGACCTTTGAAATCTAGAAAGTCTTGCAAGGCTTTTCAACTGTCAAAGTTTGATTCTTGTATTGGTTCAATGAATGGCTGCTCATTATATATATTGGGTTGCTCGTTACAAAAATAACTCTTTCGATCCAATTTTCTTCATTTTTACTAGACCAAACTCTTATTAACTTAGTTTTTAACAAGCCTAAAATCAAGTTGTAATGAGTTTTCTTAAAATTCAACTTCATAATATTCATCCAAAAATATGTTGATTTTATTTATTTATTTTTAGTTTGCATGATTATTTGATTAACTTCTGTTAAGGTAATAATTTGATTTTTTATTTAACCTCCGGAGTAATTTGATTTATCTTTCGTAATAGTTAAAAGTAAATTTAATATAAGGAGGGAGTAAAATGTATAAATAAAATAACTATTTGAAGTTTGACCCTCATTTTTTATGGTTAATTATATTTTATCTCCTTAATTTTAATTCTTAATTTTGTTATTGTTTGTAATTCGTCCAACAAGCCGAGCTCGACCCTGAATGGAATATAGAATGCTTACATACTTAAAATTACAATGTAAATAGAAATGACTCGTGTATATATATATATATATATATATATATATTAAATAATAATAATAATAATAATAACATATTCTACTAACATTAGAATGGAATATAAAAATTAAAATAACGGTAAGGAAGTACTCAAGAGCCCAAGGATTTGAATTTGGGCTGCTTTAAATTTGGGCCTGTTCGGTTCCCCATTAACCATAGCGGGTTACGCATAGGGATAAGCACGGGTCAGGTAGGGTCGGGTTTTTGGCCCACCCAGAATCGACCCGAAAATAAACACCCTAAACCTGCACCCGACCCGACAATATTCTTTAAAATTTTGACTCGAACCGAAAATAAATATACTAAATCTGACCCGACATATATAAAATAAATTAATTTTAGGGACCTAATTGTAAAAAAATAATTTTAAGGGACTTAATTGTAAAAAATTATAATTTAAAAGACTAAATTATAAATAAAAATTCAATTTTAAGAACTTAATTATAAAATATATATATATATATATATAAAGAGGTGTATTATTATAAATATTCCAAGTTACGCATACGAGTCAAATACTGGATCAGTGGGTGACTCAAACAAAAATGCCTTCTTCTTTTTATTTCATTTACTTATTTTATACAGAAAAAATCTTCTAAGGGGATAATTGTATCTTAAATTTTTAAAAATATTTTGAAATTATTAAAATTAAGTATTGATTCATTAAAAAATTGATTTATTTTTTAAGACCTTATTAGTTTTGAAGTAAATAAAATTAAATTTTCTCAATTTTTCTGAATTAATTATTTTTTAAAATATGCAATCTTAAAATTAGTAAAATTAAGCCACCATCTCTATATTTTATAATTATATTTTAGAACATTGTTAATTTTAAAGACAAATAACTTGATCCCTCCAATAATCCCATAATTTCATCCCATAACTTATGGGATTAATTGTCTTCAACTTTGAACCACGACTTTCTCTAGACTTACCTTCGAACTGCACCATTATGATGCACGAGATAGGGCTCTAGTCACTAAGCTAAGACCTTTTGAATAGAGTTCCAACACTTGATCACCAAACTAAGCTAACAGTATTAAAATTTTGCTATGTGCTTAGTGAAACAATCAGCTAACTGATTCTAGGTAGAAACTGGAAACAATTTGATAGTTCCACTCTGAATCTTTTTTCGTATTAAATGACAGTCGATTTTTATGTGTTTCGTACGTTCATGATGAACTGAATTCTCGGCAATCTTTATTGCAAATTGATTACCACAGTACAAATGAGCAGTATGTAAAGCAACCTGCAAATCAGAGACAAGATAATTAAACTATTATAATTCACATGTAACAGCAGCAATAGTTCTATACTCGACTTCAGTAGAAGAACAAGAAACATTATTTTGCTTTTTAGATTTCCGAGTGGTTTCTACAAGCCAAAATACTACTGTAATGTTTTCTCCTCTGCTGGTGTCACGGCTGATAAATTGTGGAGTAGCGTGTGGAAGAATGTAGCGCCTCCAAAAGTCGAAGCATTTTTTTGAAAAGCTCTACATGGCAGAAATCCGACTCGGTCTGAACTTGCAAAAAGAGGTATTTCTGGCGTTAACAATCTAATGTGTTCTTTCTGCAATAAGAATATCGAAACAATAGATCATTTATCCTGCCAGTGTGAGTTCGTTTGGCTTATCTGGCAGAAGTGGTTATTCATTTGGGGCATGCAGGTGATTATTCCTGGTAATTTAGATAATATTTCGATCAAACCAGCAACTTCAACCTCTTTGTTATCCATTACGGTTTGGGTTTCATTGTAACTAGGTGTAAGAGGAGTCGGCACTCGGCACATAGTTATTGTAACTTTACAGGCTTGGCTTTGTACCTTGGAGGATTGTTGTATCGTGTTTGAAAATGAATAAATTTTATGAGTACTCTTTTTCTTCATCCGCAATCGAACATTGATCTCGAGGTTTCGATTGCAACAAACGATAAAGTTTTTTAATGAGGTCAAACTATTCTTTTCAAAAAAATATATAGATAGTAAATGTTTATACATGATTTTAGAGAAAAGGGGTACTTGAAAACATACCTAAACCCCCACCACTTTTCCTTTGTGTCATTTCAGTCCTACTCTTCCCCCACCTGATGCCACTTATGGCTCCTTTTCACAGTACACCTGACATCACATATTTAGCTCTCATATAATACAATATAGTTTATATAATTTTGTTGAACAATCAATCCTTTCTTTTGGTCCAGGTTTAAAAAATATAAAAAAACGTAGTCCCTGTCTGGTAATTTAGGCAATTATTAGAGACTTGAATGAACATGAAATTGATCAAACATGTTATTCTCATAGGCAGTGGCAGAGTGGGCACAGAGACTGCTTCATTTACACCTAACAGAGGCACCAAAAATGGAAAATAGATAACATCTTTGGGGGGATGAAACATGTTTTACGATTCTCAGTCGTCGTCGGCTAAAGCGTGTTCGAGGTCTCGCAATGTCGAGTAAGGGCTAGTGAGTCTCATATCGGAGAGCAGCTGACGAAGTTGAGAGGCTTCCTCTTTGAGCTGAGCATTCTCTTGAACAGCCTTGTCATGGCTTTCCGAGACATGGTTCAGCTTATCGATAAGCTGGTGGTTCTCGTTTCGGAGCCAAACTACCTGTGACCAGAGCTCGTCGAGGTGCCTTTGTTTGCGCATACGCGACCTACGTGCGGACTCTCGGTTGGATATCATCCTCCTTTGCTTTCTCTCATTGATGACACAAAGTTGCTGCTCGTCGGCCTCATCGGAGGTCGAGTTGCTGTTGACACATGGGATGTAGAGATTATGCAGGGGATTCGAGAATCGGCTCAAATCAAATGTCGGTGCCGAATACGAGGACGGATTCGAAGGTACCATATATCGGAGCCCTGAAATCTCACTAGGCTGCATGACTTGGGGAGGAAAAAAAGACACTAAATATTGGCAATCAGTGATAGTGAAGCACCTAATAAGCTCTAGTTGGAGGAGAAGAGGGTTCTTATAGAATGAGAAAATGTTGACATGGTCCCACTCCCACTCTTGCAAATATTATACAAGTGCAATAGTGTGACAATTACTCACATGACATGCATGTATGCAGACCCGTTTCTGAGATTTTGGTGGCCTATGGGCGAATTTAAAAATAGGCCCCTAATTAAGGGTGAGCGTTCGATCGAGTTAAATTGAGTAAAAAAATTTCAAGTTATGCGAATTTACGAGTACTTACGACTCGAACTTAAAAAGTTATCTACTAAATACTAAAATTTTGAGTTATTAGAATTTTTAATTTACAACTCAAACTTTATTTAAAAAAATTTTCGAGTCAAGTCGAAAAAATCAATTTTTTCGAGTCGAGTGGAGTTTTGATCACCCTTTCCCCTAATAACGAGTATTGGGAAAAAAATTAAAATTAGACCCTTAATAACAAGTGATATATAAAAAAATGGGTCCCTCTTAACAAATTTTGAAAAAAAATGAATTTTAAGAGTATTCTTGTAATAACAAATATAGGAGAAAATAGAACCCTAATAACAAGTATTAAAAAATTAAAATTTAAGAGTATGCATGTAATAACAAATATTAAGGAAAATAGACCATAAATAACAAGTATTGAAAAAAAATTGGACTCGTAATAACAAGTATAAAAAAAATTAAGAGTAAGGCCCTAATAACAAATATTAGAAAAGATTGACCCCTAGTAACAAGTATTGAAAAATTAGCCTCATAATAACAAGTATTGAAAAATTTGTACCCTAATAACAAGTATTGAAATAACAATAAATAATAAAAATTGGGCCCCTAATTACAAGTATTAGAAAAGATTGGCCCCTAGTAACAAGTATTGAAAAATTAGCCTCATAATAACAAGTATTGAAAAATTTGTACTCTAATAACAAGTATTGAAATAACAATAAATAATAAAAATTGGGCCCATAATTACAAGTATTCAAAAAAATGAGCCTATAATAACAAGTATTGAAAAAAAAATTATACCCCTAAAAAATATCGAAAAAAATAAAATTTAAGAATAGAACTCTAATAACAATTATTAAAAAATAAATTTTAAACAATAAATATTAAAACAATATTAAAATTTAACCATAAATATTCGAAAAAATGGGCCCTGGGCAGGGTAGGGGCCCTGGGCGGGCGCCCCTGTTGCCCTTGCCCAGGGACGGCTCTGCATGTATGATATATGCATGTTGAAGGTTCACATACATAAACAGGGGATGCAGTTTGTGTTGTGGACAGGGATGGACCGAGGGGGCTGGCGGGGGCAGTCGCCCCCCTAAAAACTTGAAATTCCTATAAGACTTAGAAAATTTTTAAAATTTTTCTATGTATTTTCTATTGAAAATCTATTTTCCCCCCTAAAAATTTATAGGTTCGCCCCCTAACCTAAAATCTTGTGTCCATCTTTCAGATTGAATTATGCTTTACATCAGAAAAAGAGAGGGAGTGTACAATTATATTTTCATTGTGGGAAATGTTTTGGCTAAATAAAGCAAAAGGTGAAGAAATTTGCATTCAAGAAAATCAAATCTTGTAAAGTTTTTAAAGCCTTTTAGAATTAAGGTTTTACTTGAATGCTTTTTCGGGTAATAGACCTTTCTGACGTAATTAGGAATGTTTAATTTCTTATTGCGAACGTAATTGATGTTATTTCTTCGATACATAAAAACATAATTGAGTTTAATCAATTTGTTTATAAGATCAAAATTAAATCCGGAGCTTAGTTTAATGAGTCCATTGCGATTCTTTCGTACCGAAAAAAACACTTGTTAATGGGATCTTCGATACTTAAAATATAATTAAGTTTAATTTATTTATTTATAAGATCGAGATTAAATCCGGAGCTTAGTTTAATGAGATCATTGCGACTCTTTCGTACCAAAAAAACACTTGTTTATGGGATTGTCCTATACAAAACAACTTGATTAGAGAACATGGATGAATCATGTTGAAAGGTTGAAGAGTTGAGTCAATACCTACTATTGATATCCAAACAAAACAACAACTGATAATCAATATTTCAGTCTTTGACTAAATTTAATTCACTTCAATTAACTATCGACTCTCGGTTTAATAGATAAACCGTCCAAAAATATTTCTTATAAAAAACGAATATATTCTTATCAGACACACGATCATATCCGACAACACTCTTAAAATCCCATGGGTGGCAATTTGGCATATGGGTGAGGCCGGTTGAGAGGACTATGTGGTCAACAATCTCATTAGACAGAAGTAGACCTCTCTTTCTTTTCATGTCTCGTGCTTTGTTCATTTATCCCCTACTGATTTTTTATTTCCATTTCCAATAATTTCATAGTGGAGTTTCACAGTGTAAAGTTGAAATACCTTGTTGAACACCATGTACGTATTTTATGTCTTTTTGTACTTGATTTTTGGTAATTGTACATGTCTTGTCGATGCTGCATTTCTAAGACATATATAATTTAAGATTTTGAGTTCGAGGCAGTGGTAGGATAAAACAATCCCATGCCAGTTGATTCAAGCATTTGGTGATCAATTTGAAACGTTTTTAAAGTTTATTGACGAATTTATAATTTAAGTTAAAGTGCCAATGAGACATGAGTTGAGAAGGTAGGTTGGGGCCTTGAGCTTTTAGGTTCATGTTTTATTTATGTTGATCGTATGTAAATTCTGTTAGTTTTATTTTGATTTAAAATCTCGTTATACATGGGTTTATATAGGATTATTCTAATTTAAGTTATATTAATCTTTAAATTTTAAACCATAACTTAGAAATATTTGACAAAATAACTACGAGATTTAATATGATGATTGTTTAATCATGTGATCTGAGTTTAATCTTCAGCCATAAAAATATAACACATTTTGTAGCCAATCAATTATCTCATTAAAAAGCGCTCGCTACAGAAGGAATAGTCATTATTACCTGGATGAAAATTGTCTGCCGTAAACAGTGGCAAATCCAGAAATTATTTTCAGGGTGGGCACAAGTTAAAATATTTTTTTAGAGTGGGCACAAGTCATACAAATTTTAAAATTTCAGAGTTGGAACAAATTAAAAAATTAAAAACTAATTCATAAAAATTAAAAAATTGAAGCTAAAATGTATGAACTTTTAAAAGTTCAGGGTGGGCCTGGGCCCACCCTAGCTCCTAAGTAGATCCACCACTGGCCGTAAACTATACACCTTTTTGGTGTCCTATTTTAAAAAAATGAGTTTAGAGTTTAGGATTTAAAATTTAAGGTTATGGGTTGTGGTTAGGAATTAGGTATATAGTGTATTTTTTAGGGATAGGGTTTAAGATTTATTATTTAATTTTTTTAGTATTTTTTAGTGTGAGACATAAAAATGAGCATGATTACATGTAGAGGATTTTTGTTTATTATTACCTATAGTAAACATTTTGGTTCCGAAAAATTATGGATTTAATCCTTCTATTATATCTTATTTACTGAAATTTTGGTTTTACATAAAGGAAAAGGGCATTTTGGGAAGAAGAACATGGCAACTATGTGACATTTCCTGGAAAAAAGGATTTTGGGTTGTGCACGGATAGGTACTTGATTTAAATGGTACAACAAATTTTACTTTTAGGACCAAAGTCACCCTGGAAAATAATTACAATAATGATTTCTCTGAGGATTAGGCAAATATAGAAATTAAAAATAAAAGAAAATAATGGCAGGCGCATGATAGTCCCAACAGTGGGTCCTCTGTTAACCAACGCGCATGGCTACCTAGTGCACCTCCCTAGAACCCTATTGGCTATTGCTCAGCCTGTCAACTCATCACTCATGCAAATAAACACCCTAATTTCATTTCGTTTTTAATCTTTTTCTCCTTTTTTTGTTAAATATTTTATTTTGTTTTATTTTTCTGCAAAGGCATTTTCAAGTTTCTCATCGCACACAATCCTTGTAGCGTTCATTTGTGCACCCCATTAAGGTGTTGCATCTTTCTAATTGAGCCAATTTTAAAAATTTAAGGTGGGCACAAATTATTAAAATTTTAAAGACTAATTTATAAAAATTAAAAAATTAAAGTCAAGTATATGAATTTTAAAAAAATTTAAGGTAAACACATGTCCACTCAACCTAACACATAGATACACCACTGAATAGAGAGTCTTTTACACGACCATAAATGAAGTCATGAAATATCACATAAATGTGTAAAGAATTACAAATATAAAATGTGAGGATTTACATTCAAAGAGACTCTACTTTACATCTCAGGTAGAGGTGAGCGTTCGATCAAGTCGAGTCAAAAAATTTTAAGTTATTTAAGTTGACGAGTCATATTTTACAACTCAAACTTTATTTGAAATTTTTTCAATTCGAGTCGAGTCGAGTTTTCGAGTTCCTATAAAAATTTAATTGTAATCATTTATCATGTTATAGTAGGGTTTGATTCCAATTTAAACTCCTTGCTCTAATCATATAAGAAATGCACATATATATTTTTTTCACACGTGACAATATTTCTTCATATTTTTTTATATATCAGTATGTATATATCATAAAAAATAGAGGGACTCGTCTCGAACTTAAAAATAAAGCTAAGGTGATTACAAGTGGTATCTGTTCTAAATATACTCTCAACCATTTGACAATGAATGCTCAATCACCCTGCTGCAGCTGCTGATGCTCTAACTCGTGACCTCTAGAAACAACAATCGTTCCCTTAATCATTGAGGCAAATTGGTTCGTGCCACTAAATTAATTATTGATAGAAAAGAATCCGCCGATTGTCTGCTTAATTAATTGGTGGGTCGTGCGAATTTGATCCAGACTTGAATAGCAAGCGCAAATATGGTTCCTTTACATATTTGGATTAAATTATTAATTTGGGGATAATAAAGGTCTTTGACTATTTTAATTAATTTTTATTCTTTAATGATATCTATTCTTTAATGACATTTATTATTTAAAATATAAAAAATAACAGCACGAACCAACGTGTTCGAGCACCAGCAGCTGCAGCAGGGTGTTTGAGCGTTTAACTCTCTATTTGATTAAAAAATTATTATTATTTAATGATTTTTACTTTTTAAAATGAATAAGAAGTTCAGCCATACGTGTTTCTAATAATTAATATAGTTAATTACATCATTTGTCCCAAACTATAACTCTTCTTTACGTTGGTCCATAAACTTTTGAGCTTTTATCATCACATTATTATTTTCATTCTAAATTAGTCCCTAAACTTGTAAATATTTTAATTTTATCCTCAAACTATAACCCTCTTTTTAAATTAATCCCCAAACCTTTGAATATTCTAACTTTATCCGAATCCCGATTTGTTTGTCCCTCCGGTAGATTCCCCGTATAATTGTTTTTTTGTCACTTCCTCTCCAAGTGCTACAAAAACAGATCAAACTCCACTTTTCTCAGGCAGTAGATTGGATTTTTACTGTCCAGCGTGCACCCTATATACACATAGCTAACATGCCATTCTTTGTTTTTATTACACAATTTGATTTCTCCTGGTTTTTTCCCCACCAAATCTGGATGTCGTCCACAATCTAATGTTTGTCGACCTAAGTGTTTTGTTTTTAATGAATCAAGTAAATATTCCCCCCGACCAACTTATTTGTCTTATTCCACAAGTATCAAGCAATATTTAAAATTTACTTTCATTGCTAATATGAATTTATATCTTTGTCGATCAGAAATAAAATCACATCCTTTGTTATTACACCGCATATGTTTGATCCACAATAATTATATTTTTAAAATTAATAATTTGTTACTTGTATTTAGACCTGGTAAACTTGACCTGAGACTCGAACCGAAACCGAAAATCGACTCAAAATTTGATCCGAAATTCGAAATAAACCGAACTGAAACCGAACCGAATTTTAATTGAACCAAATGGACCCGAACCGAGTAGACCCGATTAATAGAAATAAAAAAAGATGAGATATGAACAGCCACACAAGTCACCAAAAAATCATATATATTGGCTTTATAAAGCCATATATAGGGTGTAAAAAACTAACAAACCTAAAAACTTGATTACAACCTACCGAACCGAAATCAACCGAACCTAAAATCAGCCGACCCGAAATGACCCGAAGCACAATAGACCCAAACTAGAACCGAACCGAAATCGAAACCGAATTTAAACAAAAAATATCAGACTTGAAATAACCAAAACCGAAATGACCAGAACCGAACCCGAACCGATTTACGCTTTTGCCACCTCTACTTGTATTTATTTATTAATTAGCAGCGAATTCGGCTTCATTGTATTTATCCAATGTAATTGATGGATAAGTATATTAATGTTGATTTCAAGGGGACTGAATCTGTTAGTGCAATTAGTTGTTGCATACTTCAGCCATGTTAAGATTTTATTTAGAGATTCGAATTCATACAAAATGAGAACATAAACATTCTTGATTATCAGATCAATTAACGAATCCCAAAACTTATATTACATTGTTTTGAGTTTCGGGTGTGAAAAAAACTAAGAGCTGAATTTTTAGAGTTTTTTTGGTATAACCATTGATATTCAACCAATTGATAGATTAATATAAACATAATGTTGCAGAGACAGTCCTTCTAACTCAGTTTATCACTTTATTTAAAGTTTTTATTAAGTTTTTACGAGAAAAAACATGGTGAATAAGAGTGAAATATCAGGTGGGTTTAAATCATAACTTGTATTGGTCGAAAGTTTTGACAGGTTCTATATAGAGAAATTTGTAAAATATCATTTATCGAGTTTATAAAATCATAACTTTCACATTAAGTGTTGTTTCTGATCGAAGTCTTATTTCTCACTCTAATAAATACACGTAATGAATATACTTATACTTTTGAAAGCGAGAAATTATATCATGGGTCATTCTCGCCACGTCTTCTATGAGATTAATTAATAAAAATTTTCATCTCATTAATTTTTTTATTGTCATATTTTTACCAAGTGAATCTTCACTCATATTTACTATAAATCAATTTTAGAAACAGTTTTTACCAAATGAAGATTTATTTGGTAAATATACGACATGAAAAAATAATAAGATGAATAATTTTTATTGGTTGACCACATAAATAACGTGACGAGAATGATTCATGATATAACTTTTTTCTTAAAAAGAGATATTTTATAGATTTCTCAGGATAAGATTCGTCAAAATTCTCGACAGAGATGCACTTCAACAAATATAATGTATGCCTTGAATTAAAGATTTTGTGCCTCCTTAGCTAAGCTAAAGGTACCTTTCTTTCTCTTTTCTTTTTAACCTATTAGGCTTTTTTTTTTTTTTACGAAAGAAATGGAGGAAAGGGAAGTCGAAGTTGGAATGGAATCTCCCTTTTTCGATGAAAAATACAATTATAAATGGCAATGTCATTGTCTCCCCGATCTTTTCATTTAACATTAATCTTAGAGCCATAAGTGTTGAATCTTCTTTATATTGTATTTTAGGTCTCCGAAAGATTTGAAACTATTAATTAAGTTTTTGACTACTTAGAGATCTATTAATTGTTTTTATCTTGTATGGATTCAAATCATGGTACGGAAATATAAACTCTTTTAATAAAAAAATGGTTTGATACATTTTAAGACCATTCAATTATAAAGTTAACGAAATTAAGTTTTGTCCCTAATTTTTCTGGTTCAATTATTTTTTAGGACGTGTCAATTTTAAAATTAGTGAAATTAATCTTTAACCCTCTAATTTTTATAGTTTAATTACCTTTTTAGAACCTTATTACTTTCAAAGAAAATCAACCTGACCCCTCTCATAATCAGTGGCCACATGTTGTTTAGGGATCAATTGATCCCACTTAATTTATTGTGGTATGAAATTTTTAAAGATTTAAATGGGGTTTTTAAGGGGTTAGTGTAAAATTTTTCATGGAAATATTAGAATTGACCCCAATTGATTTGTTTGGGTATATGGTCAATAATATTTATATTGTAGTGGTATGAGAATCTCATACATAAAATTATATTTTTACCCCATTACATGAAAATCCTGGCTTTGCCACACTGCTTATAATTCTAATATTCTAGTTTTGTCCCTCGTTGGGAGGAGCAATCACGAACCTTGAACATGGATCGTAAAACCAGCATAAAAAGATATCAAGAAAAGGATTTAAACATAAAAACCGAAAAGCTATGGTCCTCAATGGACATGTATATATTAAGGCAAGAAAGTGTTGAACAGAAGTAGGGCTAGTTTTGGGGCAAGCAAAAAAGGGTGGCAAGCAAGGTGCATATTGAAAACCACAAAGGAGCAAAGGGTACCTTAACATTTTCCTACTTAAAATCTTTTTTTTTTCCTTTTTCAAAGCTCAAAATGATTGGAGAAATAATTCACAAGCCCCCATCTTCTTGAACATTTATACGCATGTGTGTATCCCTAAATCAGATAGGGGGATTTGATGCAAATCTTGAACCAAAGGACCATAGCCATTTTGCTAGGGTTGTGGGAGGAATTTGAGTGCTTTTCTTTTGATTCCCTTGTTCAGGACACTGAGGTCTCCCCCATGGTAGCTCGGGACGCGACTCCATTACTAACGGGGACGGAATCAGAAATTAAGATTAAATAGAATGAAGTATAATTAATCATAAAAATAAAAGTGAGGGAGATAAAGTTCAAAAGAATTGAAAACTAGAGGTTTAAGTAGGTAAGTTTCCCATTTACTTTTTAGTATAAAAAAATTTGGGGCACATCCCAAAAGCATATCCTTTATTATTACGGTTTTAAAACCGGCTCAATAGGTACTCAGTGACTTAATAAGCTCATAATACAAGGTAAAAATGTGGAAAGGATGATAATACATAGTAATAATCAATAATATAGTAGTAATATTAAACTTATTGAGACGTTGGGTACTCATTAGGCCGGTTTTAACACACCTACTTATTATGATCAGTTTTCTTTTCTCCGTTCCTCTGCATGATTTGCTCTTTTGCATGCGTGTGTGTTTTGCTAGTGATGTAACTCCATTACATATACATATTATAATATTATGATAGTAAGAGGTGATTAATTAATTAATTAATTAACATCTTAATTAAAGTAAATGGGGGTAAAGTGAGTGGATTAAATCAGCATGACTTGCTTTTGACCATGATTATTCAAAAGCTCATTTACAGAAAATCTATCAAGCTAGACATCTTTTTCATAATGCCATGATAAAACTCTTATTTATATATATGGATTAATATTTAATACAATGTTGGTAAAAAAAGTTCACATACAAAATTGAGACGATGTGAATTTTTTTCACTACCTACACATTTAGGTAAATAAATATTAAAAAAGCACTGAAAATTATTGCTAAGATAAATATTTGGTACATGAACTAAATCTATAACTTACATATAGTACATAAACTAATAGTAGAATTTGACCTAATAGACTTCGCAGCCATTGTTTGATTTAGAACCAAAATTCAAAATTTAAAAGTATAGGAACTTAGAATTACTAAGATAAAGTACATGGATTAAATCTTCTTTTGGTTACTAATAGAGCTAATGGTATCTTAGTTTCCAGTCAATTTGAATATATGTTAAACTGAATCTTGTCCTCCATATTTTTTTAAAATACTTATATACGACTCTTTTAACTAGATAAAAAATATCTGCTCATTTTCGGTACCCCTACTTATGCCCCAACACTAAAATATACTACAAAATTAAATTTCAAGCCCTAAACCTAAATTCTAAATCCTAAACCCTACACCCTAAAAATACACCCTACCCTAAATTTCTTAAACCCTAAACCCTAAATCTAATTTTGAGCGTGAAGTATAAGTAAGGGCACCGAAAAGGGTAGAGAATTTCCATCCCTTTTAACTTTGAAATTAAAATATCTTTATATCTAAGCTATTGTATACTTACTACCGCCTAGCTATGCAATCAATGTATACTTTTATTTATTTGTCTTTTCGGTTCTCTAAGGCTTTACTCTTATTAATTTGGACCGACCTACGCCGTACATTTAAGTTTAATGTGTGAGTCTTTTAATGAAATTTTTTTACATACACAAAAACTCGAATTCGAAACTTATTTAAAAAATATCAAGATATTTATCACTCGGACAAACCAATTAGTCAATCAATATTCCCTTTAACGAAAAAGAAAACAATTGGACGAGTGGCAGTCCCTTCGCTTTTGGAAAGCAGACTGGTCCAACTTTGAGGGGTGTTAAAAAATTGAACACCATGGAATCGACAAACAACAAAAGTTTAGACAACAGTATTTCGGACAGTCAAAAAAGGTAAAAACATGTCAAGACAAAGCAATGGTTTTCAGTGCTGCTTCAAAAAAAAACGTTGAATCAATTGCTAAACTTTTGCAACTGTACGGTGATAAAGACCGCTTCTTTTTATCCGCAACCTTCAACATGTTTTCCACAGCTCTGAGCTACCTTTGATTGGGGTATTATTTTTGCTCCGAATCTTCAATTTTTTTGCGACAATTTGGTAGAATCTTAAAGTATCACGTAATCTAACAACATTCGTATGACACGTGAGTTTAAATATGTTTAAACCCATATTATCTGTCAGTTTAGGAGTTTAGAGTGTCTGGATAGTTTAACTATCGTATAAAAGGAAAAAGAAAGAAACATAGTCCCTTATTTTTTCCGGATAAGATTTGTATTTATTATCCAAGAAAACAGATAACTAGTATCGAGTAACAATCTTTAGATTAGTATACTGTAGGATCATCTCGGAGAGGAGAACATGATGAGCTCCAACTCAGGGCTTCTACTATCTATTTTTACAATTTCAATAATTTTCCAAGTGATAATCTTGTAAGTTAGAGGTTGTGCCTGCAGAGATGTAGTTTGACGTGAGTAGTTAGAATTTGTCTACTTTGTGTGTTCATAACTTTACTCCATATGGGAGTTCAGCTGTTCTATTGCGTATATAATTTTTATAGAAAATGTACAAAGGAAAAAGTGTTGGTTTATTAGCTCAGTTGGTTAGAGCTTCGTACTAATAACGTGAAGGTCAAACCTGCATGGGCCAAATATTCTATTTTTTTTTTTTGCCATTTTTCATCAAATCACCCTAGTAAATGTGCTTGACAATTTTCCACTATTCCTAAATCGTGGACTTCTCTATCCCAATAGATTTGGTCAACCCAAATATTCTAAACTAACAAAAAAATTAGTACTTACATTTGACATTTTTAAATCGGTATCTGAATTTTTTTATCTCTCAAATTAGTACTTATAATTGATTTATTTTTCTCAATTTGACAATTTTCCTTTGTTGACTCTGTATATCAACCACCAATCAAGTTGCTACTTTTTTACAATATTTTTTATGTTTCAAATTGGTATTGAACGTGGATAGAATTCGCAAATTACTACCTGAACATGGAAATAATTAGTGTTGATGTGGTATTCCAATAACCAATCAGGCACTAACAAAAAATACATCAACACCAATCGTTGTTTATTTTCACGTTTCAATCAATAGGTATATTAAAAAAGAGTAATTTGACAATATATATAAATTAAGAGTCAAAATTAACTTAAAAAAGGATGAGGACTAAATGACAGAAAATTCAAACTTTAAGGGACAAAATATTTTTACGACGTTTTTTAATTTTATATGAAGGAGCGAAAGAACATGTGCGAATTGACAAGTTGGAATTAGCCCAGAAAATTTGAAATAAAAAATGACAAATGTCAGAACTGGGTGACAAATAGATTTTATTTGGGCTTTGAAGATTCTACATGCTTTCCTATGGTCGACCCAAATATTCTAAATTAACAAAAAAATTACAAATTAGTACCTTCAATTTGACATATTTTTAAATTGGTATATGAACTTGTTTCTCTCAAATTTGCATCTACAATTAAAAAATTTCTTTAATTGATACATTTGCTGACTTTGTATCTCAACAACCAATCAAAATTATTAATTAAAATATGATGTTATTAGATGTCACGTGTCAGAACTTGATTAGATGTTGGAATACCATGTCAACACTTCACATCAAATTGAGATTTTTTTAATCAAGGTACCAATTTGAATATTCTTTCCATGTTCAAATATCAATTTGAGATTCTAAAAAAATCCATATACTAATTTTAGAAAAATATCAAATTTCGGTAGCAATTTGTATAGTTGTAGAGACCAATCGAATAAAACAATATTGTACAAATCGAGTGTTTTATGCCCTAAGGTAACATGAACATGAAGCAATAGATTTTGCTTCTTTCACTAATGATGACTCATTATTTTTACTTGCAACTTTCAAAGCTTTAAAATATGTAAAATCACTCACCAAATTTCTTATTTCTTCTTTTCTTATTACCACTAACAATATATATATATATATATATATATATGAGATATTGTATAAATTTAAACAGTGTTAGTAATTCATAACACATATTTGGCCGATTGATTAAGCTGCTCATTTTTGTTCCTTTATATTTTCTTAAGTTATAAATTCTAAACTCACTAGATAGGATTAAGATTATAATTAAGATTTATAAAAAAAACATATTACTTATTAAAAATATAGTAATTATATTTATTCTTAATAATTTCTAAACTTTTTGATTCATTTATTAACTACGTGTTTTGATATAACTTATTGACTATAAAAATATTTTAGAGTTATTAGTAGTATGAAAAACATTCCCTTATTTATCAAAAACAATTTTCAATACAAAGGTGGTATAAAGCTTACATAAGTCTATCAATTTTAAGGTTATGGTAGTTTAGTGCGTAGGTTTTAGAGTTAATGGTTAGCACTACTATTTTAGAGTTTAGTTTATATGAGTATATTAATTTTAGGGTTTAGGGATTTAGATTAAGTTCCAGGAGAATTGTATAGTTCAAATAAGAAAAGTTGTGTAAGAGCGCAACATATGGTCCAAGTGAAAAAACAAATGATGCTCATCTTAGGAGATTCAAGTTTAAATCACTTTGCTTGTAAGGTGTATGGACTGCTACTAGGGGTGGGCAAAAATACCCAATTCGGTTGACCCAACCCGACGACCGATGACCCGAACTTAAAAATGCCGGGTAATTCTCTAAAAAAATTACCCGACCCAAGAATTTTCCCGGGACACGGGCCGGGATTTTTAAGTTACCGGGTACCCGACCCGATAATATTTAATATATATTTTTTTATATTTTCAATTATATTTTTATTTTAAGTTTCTTAATATTTTTACTCTAAAACTAAATTTAAATTCCTAAATTCTTTTTATGTTTGTATTATATACTTTTAAGTTTTAAGTTTAATTTTTTTAAAAAATATTTTTGTGTTTGATATGTAATTTTTTTAAATTTTAAAATAAAAAAAATGAAAAAGGCGAGTACCCGGTACCTGATTACTCAAGTACCCGGGTGTTTTGGGTATCCGGATGAGATGAGCCGAAACACGGGCCGACAATTCCCACCCCTAACTGCTGCTACGTATAGCTTAGGACTTTTCATGGTAATTTTTATGTGTGTTACTTATCATTTTTATATTTTACATGTTCGTTCTATGTTCCACTTTATATTTTAATTCATATATTAATTTCGAATGCTATTTCTTACCTATACAACTAATTAACCAAGCTTCTGGAAATAAAATAACTTCAATATTGTTAGAAAAAAACTGGCAAAGTCAGACACTCAGCCTCAACGAGTTGAGATGTTGTGTTCAGACAATTCACTAGTCGTGCTGCTTAGTCTTAGACCTAGCAGTTGCTTTAAGATATGGAAAGCTCAGAATGTATACACACACAAGTACTTAACAACCAGTTGGTAAGCCATCCTCCTTCAAAAATGTGGCAATTTCAGTATTTATCTTCCTTAACACTCACGCAACACAACCCATATATTTGTTCTTACTTATAGTTAGCCATTGCAGATTCATTCAGCAACTGTCGAAACCCGAGTTTCGATAAATCGATCATGAGATTCGTTGTCTCGGCTTTGTTCCTTTGTGTGCTGTTTGTTCATGCAGGTGAACATGATGGAGTTCTTTTTCTTTCTTTTTTTGTTTCCTCTGGTTGGTTCATTTCTGTTTGTTTAATGGCCCTGCATTTGTGGTTGTAGATGCATATGATCCCTTGGATCCGAATGGGAACGTAACGATCAAATGGGATATCGTGTCTTGGACGGCCGATGGCTACGTGGTAAGTGTTAATTCGATCATCGATGGTATGTTAGTTTATGATGTTCGAGGTTGCGGTTGGCGAAGAAATAAAATTTTCCCCTGTAGGCTGCCGTGACGATGAACAATTTCCAAATGTATCGACACATCATGAGTCCCGGTTGGACCTTGGGGTGGACATGGGCTAAGAGAGAAGTGATTTGGTCGATGAACGGGGCTCAGACGACCGAGCAAGGCGACTGCTCCAAGTTCAAAGGAAATGTGCCACATTGCTGCAAGAAGACCCCAACGGTTGTCGATCTGCTCCCCGGTGTTCCCTACAACCAACAATTCACCAATTGTTGCAAAGGCGGTGTGCTTCCGGCATGGGGTCAAGACCCTCAAGCTGCTGTATCCGCTTTCCAAGTTAGTGTCGGACTGGCCGGCACTACGAACAAGACCGTCAAACTTCCCAAGAACTTTACGTTACTCGGTCCCGGACCAGGATACACATGTGGTCCGGCAAAGGTTGTACCTTCTACTACTTTTCTCACCCCTGATCGCCGCCGAAAAACTCAAGCACTGAGTAAGTTCTTTTCGTCCGGATCGCATGAATATGATCCTAATTTAAAGTGACTGATCATGTCTAATGTTGTATGTGTATGCAGTGACATGGAATGTAACCTGCACTTATTCACAGTTTCTAGCTCGAAAAAACCCGAATTGCTGCGTTTCGTTCTCGTCTTTCTACAACGAAACCATCACTCCTTGTCCAACTTGTTCTTGTGGATGTCAAAACAAAAACAACTGTGTCAAGTAAGCCTCCATTCCTGATATCTTAAACTCGATTTTCATTTATTAGATCGAGCATGAGGATCGAAAGTTCGAAACCTTACAACGACCGATCACGATGCAGGGAAGGTTCCAAGGTTCTTAAAATGAAAGGACTAAACACTCCACGGAAAGATAATGCCCCATTGCTTCAATGCACGCACCATATGTGCCCGGTTCGGGTACATTGGCACGTAAAACTCAACTACAAGGATTACTGGCGCGTTAAGGTCTCGATCACCAACTTCAACTACCGGATGAACTACACGGTATGGAGCCTCGTCGTCCAGCACCCTAATCTTAACAACGTAACACAAGTGTTCAGCTTCGATTACAAGCCTCTCGTCCCCTATGAATCGATCAGTGAGTACTTGAACAAGTTTTTTCCCTCGGTATATTATCCAATACTACTTAACCATGTTATCCGGTTACGCGTATGCAGACGACACAGGGATGTTCTACGGCATGAAGTTCTACAATGACCTATTGATGGAAGCCGGGCCACTCGGAAACGTTCAATCCGAGGTGCTTCTTCGAAAAGACAGAGATACCTTCACTTTCAAGCAAGGATGGGCCTTTCCGAGAAAAGTCTATTTCAATGGCGATGAATGCATGTTACCTCCACCTGATACCTACCCTTTTCTACCAAATTCTGCACACCAATGCCTTTTCTCCATCTTAGCATCCATTGCTGCAATGGTTTTCTTGTTAGTCACTCTTTGGTGATTATTATAATCATGGAGTATGAAAAGTTTTGTATTCATAAAGTTGCAACATACATGATCTGATACGGATTAGTCAGAATACTTTGTGAATGAAACAAGTTGATTTGAGGATATTATCAAAAAGTTTACGGTATAAGATTCGAATTAGTCGGTCAACAGCAGATAGTTACAAGAATAATCTTAATTTGTATAATCATTTTATTTTTCTTGTTATAAATGTTTCCATTGAAATGAGTGTTCTCTATGTAGTAAGAGCCAAAATCAAAATGGTTTTTTATCGCATGGATATTGCACATATAGCTTTATGGGATGAAGTTGGAATTTTTTTTTGGAGGGAGGGAGGGAGGACAGATTTTGAATATTTAAGATGCCTAGTATCTTTTTTGCACCAGATCTATTATTAAAATTATCAATATTTTAGTAATTTTTAATAAAATATTTTTAAAATTTTTAGGATCAGAATAAAACTGATAGAATTTGTAATGTGTAGATGTGGACGGCCAAATTGAATGAAATATTAGAATTATGACTAAATCGATAGAATTTACAAGTGTGAAAGATAAAGTTGTTGAATTGTTTAGAATTATAATCAAATCAATAGAATTTACAAACATGAGAATTAAATTTTCTGAATTATTTAGAATTAGTATGAATTTGATAGAATATGTAAACACAAGTGTTTAATTATTTAAATTATTTTAGAGTAAGACAGATTGATAAAAAAAAAATACTAAAGTCAATGCATAATTATAAAGGGGGGGGGGGGGGGAGGGGGAGTTGTGAAGAAAAGATAATGACTTGGTATGCTTTTAATAAAAAAAAAAAGTAAAGCTTGAAAAGCCATCGCCTCATCGGGATAATTTGATGGTTTTTATAATATTTTTAATAAGGAGACAAGAAATTCTGCTTAAGAGGCCAAAACAACACATATTATGCATAATAGCTGTTGATCCAGGACATGATCATTTTTCATGTTAAATGGCATAAACTGGTGTAATTTTTTTCTTAGGCATCAGCATTATTAGAACACCACAATTCGCCTTTATTATCACACATTAAAATCTAGATAACTCTAACAATACAGGGCCATGATGCAAGATCACTTTTGCAATAATTGTATATAAGTATACACTGCCAACGAAATGTCATTTAAGACTCGACGTTCTTGTAATAAAATCGAAATGTAATAACACAGAAAATAATACATTGATTGACATGTTTTAACTCTAAGGTCCAGACACACCTAGAACGCCTTGGAAGATTCTAAAAGACTCTAGAAGATTCTAGAATGTTATAGAAAATTTTAGAAGACCCTGAAAGGATCAGGACTACTCTAGAAATCACTGAAACTCTTTAGAACATTATGGATATTTAGGGACATATGTAGATACTTATAGAGTACTCTAGAATAGTCTAGGACTTGTACATATCTAAGATTATCTAAAATAATCTTCCAAGGAGGTGGGAGGCCTATAAATAGGACCACCCTCCGTCATTTGTAAACAATCACAAAATCTATCAAAGTATTCTAAGTCTTGTAAGTTCTCTAAGCTTAATACAAGCTTCTTTTCTTAAGTTCTTTCTAGCCATAGCGTTTACGTGAGGATAAAGCTTGTTAGCACTGAGTCGGGAGTGCTAACGTCGCACGAATAAGCTCGAAAAAAGATAAGTTCGTAACAGTATGCTCTCCTCTGAATCGTACGGCTCGATCAAACCTTCAATGGTTTGCCATTCTTCTACAGTAACATGCATACGATACCCATTCATTTTCGACACCATATATTGGAAATTAACTAAATTCGTCATCAGGGTGTCCACGTGAGGTTTGCTCTATTTCAAGAAATTGCAGACAAAAGCGAGTTTAAAATGCAGAACTTATCTCGGAAAATATCAAACATAAAAATCTTGATAATAATTCCTTCCAAAGTAGCCAAAAACTCGGGCGAGTCTAAGCAACAATCTGAAATTAATGTTAGTTTTCTTGGCTCTAACTCAAACACTTCAAAGACTACAAGATAAGCTTTAGTTTCTCAGCCAAAAAATCAATGTATGCTTATATTTCTTGTAGAGAGATTGGGAGAGAAACAAGTTGTGGGGTAAAAGTACACCAATAAATCGTTGAAGTTTCTCCCAATTCGTTTTTCTGGCGGGATAATTATACTGAGAGTAAATTATACGATTAATTATTAAAGTATTTCATTTTTTGTTTTAATCCTAAAATCAAAAATATCTTATTATATGGATATTGCACATATATCTTTATGGGGACGAAATAAGAAAAAAATTAGGAGTACTGAAACTAAACTATATGTTTAGAGGATTAAAATGTAATTTTATTTTATATCAATATATAAATTGAAAGGGAATAAATTAAAGTTTTATTATTTTGGGACTAAAATAAAATTTTATCGTTACATTAACTTATGGCTTTACAATTTTGAAAGGACTTAAACTGCAAATTTTCCATTAGGGTGGCAAGGCGAAGGCTTTAATGTTAGTTAACATGCCATGTATTGTGTTTGATTTATCAATATTTTGTATATGATTTGTTTTCAAATTTTTAATAAAATTTATTAAATACAAATATCAATAAATCTCTTATCACAAATAATATATTTTATGCAAATAACTAAAATTAAAAAGAATCATATTCACAAATATAAAAATAATTTTATTATTAAATTAAGTGTAAAATTATAATTTAATGAATATGTTATATTATTTTTTTATTGCCGTTGTATAAAATATTTTTCCTTTAAAAAAATCGGATAACACATGCTCAAAATATATAGCAGGTATTAAATCTGCAATACATAAATAGATAGGGATCTCCTTTGAAATTTGACCAAAAATTCACATTAATTGTCAGAGAAAAAAGTGGTTAATTTAATTGTACATTTTTTAACTCTTTAAATAATTCTTTAATTTCAAAGGATTTTTGTTTTGCTTTTTGGAATTGTTTTCGTTTGATTTTAGAATGGCTGCTTCGAGTTCGCGAATGCAGACGTTTGGCCAGACGGAGATTAATTGGGACAAGTACGTTTCTTTATTCCTTAATCTCTTTAATTATTTTTTCAACTTTATTTCTTCCATTTGATCCGATTTTATCTGTTTCAACGCTTTTTATTTATTGTAATTAATTGCTTGATCTAGCTTCATTTATCCAGATACAACCCTTTAGTTTGTTCGGAAGATTTTGGTTCTTGTTTTGAATGAAAAGAATTACTTCCTTTCTGAAAATTTTGATTTTTTTTTGTTGATTTTGCAATCAAGTTTTGGGTTTAGTTTGGTTGATTCCAGTCTTCTTATTTGTGTGTGCAATGGGTTAAAGATTGGAAATTTAGAATCAAGATTTGATTTTTATTGAGCTGTTCAAATGATTGAATCATTTTGCTCTAAGATTATACTTTTTTGTTTGTTTTAGTTCAAAGAATTCTTTATGTATATTATTGTTTAAGTAATTACTGATGAGGATAGGGTTTTAGATGAATATCCTTGTGTTAATGTTTTCCTTTAAACTGCTTAACAGACTGCATTTTTGTGCAATAAATTGTGTCATTTCATCAAATTTTTATGCCTTTGTTTGCTGATGAAACCTCATTCAGTTAATAATTAAGAATTTTGAATTGGATAAATTTCTTAGTGAAAATCTTGAGCACAATCCTTGTAAGATAATCTTGCTTTCCTACTGCTCTTTTGAGTTATCATGATTGGTATTTTGTTGTCATCAGAGATTTGGAAATAGTTTCTTTTTCCTGCTGTCACTTCTTTTGTTTGTAACTCTTTCATGCTTATTAGCTTCATCTGTTGATGCAGACTCGACAAAACTAAATTTTACGTTGTAGGAGCTGGAATTTTCACTGGAGTTACAGTCGCGTTGTACCCTGTCTCTGTTGTAAAAACTAGGCTTCAGGTTGCTTCAAAGGACACTGTAGAGAGAAATGCCTTTTCAGTTATCAGAGGCATACTGAAAACCGATGGAGTCCCTGGGCTCTATCGAGGGTTTGGAACAGTCATCACTGGTGCGATTCCTGCGAGGGTGATATTTCTAACTGCCCTAGAAACTACGAAAGTGGCTGCTTTCCGCATGGTTGAACCGTTTAAGTTTTCTGAACCTACACAAGCCGCTATAGCAAATGGAGTTGCTGGAATGACCGCATCTATGTTTGCTCAAGGTGTTTTTGTTCCAATTGATGTGGTCAGTAGTTCAGATTCTTACATGAGGATTTTTCTCTCTAGCTTATTATGTTGTGTTATTTTAATCTATAAGCAAAATTATATACCGCAGCCCTCACCTGGTTCGCTGAAATTGTCCCCCCTCTAAAATGTAAGTTTTCCTTGTCATGAATTATGCGCAGATTAGTCAAAAGTTGATGGTACAAGGATACTCAGGCCATGCACACTACAATGGGGGTCTAGATGTTGCTCGGAAGGTTATAAAGTCTGATGGAATCCGAGGGTTATACAGAGGATTTGGTCTGTCCGTCATGACTTACTCTCCTTCCAGTGCTGTATGGTGGGCTAGTTACGGTTCAAGCCAACGTGTTATCTGGAGGTTAGTTGTGATTGCTTTTGTTGTTACCTTCTCTCTTTTGTTTATGGCCGGGTTAAATTTCCTTTATGGAAAAGAGTTGAATGTGCTTTTAGAGTGTAACAAGTAATCATTGCCTAACACACAGTCTTAGATCAAATGTAGGCTTCCAAAGGGGATGGATTTTTCACCGTTATGATTTTTTCGTGTGGCAGAATTTCTGCCATTTGATGCGTTCTTGATTCATCTCTGACTAGGCATGTAGTATCATTTTTGTAGGCTGTTAGGCGATGGCACAGACCTGAAGGAAGTTGCTCCTAGCACATGGACAATAGTGTCAGTGCAAGCTGCCGGAGGATTCATCGCAGGTGCTACAGCTTCCTGCATCACAACTCCATTGGATACTATTAAGACCCGCTTGCAGGTATTCCTCTGACCTTGTTGACATTAATAATTCATTGAATTTTGCTTCCTCTCTATGTTGACTTCACATATCTTTCTTTTTACTTTGCATTGTGATTTCGATAATTCCATTATTGAATCTGGAGTTACACTTTCTTTTGATAATTTATGTGATATTTCCTATTACAAAAATTGTGTTTAATTATAGTAAGTAGACCACTTTATTTGAAAGATTGAACGACATCTTCTCAAATGAAAACTAGAATGGTTCCTGCATTTTCTTTTATTTTGTTTTTATTAATTATTTATTTCTGTATTCCAGGTGATGGGGCACGAGAAGCGACCTTCCGCAAGACAAGTCGTAAAGAACTTAATTGCCGATGATGGTTGGAAAGGTTTTTACAAAGGGTTGGGTCCAAGATTCTTCAGTATGTCGGCATGGGGGACCTCAATGATATTAGCTTATGAATACCTGAGTACGGACCCTTTCCTCTCTTTTACTTCTTGTACTTTAGCCAACCTTAGCTTGATTGGAGAAATATATATATATTCATTGATTGGTAGAGTTGAAAAATGGGAGTAAAGAAAATGATATATTTTTTAAAATGCATAATCTTGTAAATATACTCATGCATTGCCATCAAGGTTACTCAGCTATAGATCTACATTTGATTGCATTAATGGATCCACAATGTTATAAGCTGAACTCAGTTTGAAACTGCTTTGTGTTTTAATTTCAGAACGGTTATGTGTGAAAGAAGACTAAACTTGACCGGCAATGTCGAACAATTTTGCATCTCGTCACATGAAGAGCAGAAATTTAGGTCGTTGGCTGACCGAGAGTCGTTATATTTCAGAGGACAGCCCTGTCAGATTCTTATTTTCTTCCATTCTCCAAATGGCCTGCGATTGTGCGGCAAATTTGGTTATCAATCTTATGAAGAACCAGTTTATTCACTTCATTAAACAGATTAGTTACTGGTTTTGGGTAAGATTCTTTGATGCTTTTGAATATATATTTTTTTCCATGAAAAAAAGGGAAATTCCGAAAAGTTAGAAACCGAAGCAAGTAACCATGTGTAGAGTATCTCTCACAGAAGCAGTAAAAATTGTATCTTTATACAAATTTTTATTTATACACAGTTATTTGATCTGATTTTTGTTTCTGGACACTTGAAACTTATGTTGCTCTGCTTTTCTGTCATTTAAAATAATGGAAATACAAGTTTGGTTTAAACATTTTCAAGCTTGAAATAGCTTCTCACTCTTGGAATAAACAAACCATCATGGTTTGGTTGGATTATGAGAGTTTGGTTTGTACTGTTGTTGCTGTAACATTCTACAGGTTATGGGATCGAGCTCGTTTAAGCGCATAATTATTTCCGATTTGTTAAAGTTGTTTACAAAGTCGAGTAAACTTGAGGTTGGTAGGGTGCATGAATAAATCTTGTACTATTTGAGCAGCTTAGTCTGCACGATGGATAGATGTGTGTTTTTAAAAGAGAGTGAATAGCAGACGTTATCATGTAATCACATCAAAACATTAAGGGGAAAAACTACACTCTAATGTGTAATTAGTTGATGTGATTTTTTTTCTTATCAACAATAACTCTATAGATAAAGATTATGATTTTATTTTTGTTGAAAATTGTTATATATATTCAAAAATGAATTTTCATCAATTACAATAATTAGTGACGAAATTCATGATGAAATTAATTTTAAAAGAATAAATCGAGAAAACAATTCTATTTTCGGTAAGAATAAAAAATGAACAGCTCGAGTAGTGCACCGGCAGCCGACGGAAAATGAACAGGCACAAGCGCTTTCACACATGCTGGATATTCCGAGATCTCCTAACTCATTTCTAAACAACTCAGTCAACAAAAAAATGGGATATTACAGCCAAAAGAGAGGTTTACTTTTTAGCATTTCTGATGATATTCGTGATGGCGGCGAGCACCAATCATTGTTTTGCAGCAGCTGCTCCGAGTAGGTCGATGTAGCATTAAACGATGTCGGATTAGTCGAGTCGAAAACAATCCAGTTATTTCCCGATGAAGTAGGTGGAGCTCTTTCCGTCGCTACATGCAGGCGAAATGGTTTCCCCCCATGCACACCACCGTGCAATCAGCAGAAAGTATCTCCGAACTGCAGCGATCCGCACAACCGCAATTGCAGAAAGTGACAATGTTTTCCGGCCAAGCATCTCTTTGGTGACTATGTTTATTTAGTTATTGCAAATGTTTGTGTAATTCAAATGCTAGTTTAGTGTAGTGAAAAAAGAAAGATAATAAAAAATGCATAAATAATTGTCATTTCCCGAACAAAGAATGATCTCAATGACAAAAAATATTGTTCTAAGGAAACAAACACAGGGTAGAGCAACTCTATATAGTTTTTATTAAGAGTTAAAAAACTGAACAGATACTATCATAAAAACACATTAAGAACGCTAAATAAACTTGGCATCTGCCGACGATGGAAAAAAATCACACGTTTTACAACGCCGAGTTGGCGAGTTTAGCACAATTAGTACATAAAATCAACAATAATGGGTGAGATTTAATAGGTTTAGAATATGCAATTCTTCTCCTATCCCCATATTAGACCTAGGACGTTTTAGTGCCCAAAAAAAAAACATGAATAATGGCCATTATTTCACTACTGTTAAAATTACAATCCATGCAAGGCTAACTTTATTTCAGAGCTCACTCGAATTCGAGTATAGTTGGTATCCACAACAACATCATACCATCTTGTCAATACTCAATAGCTTAAAATTATGGAATAGATAGGGAGGATGAAATTTTAATATAAAGAAAGAATCTCTGCATTTCTCCTACCTTGAATTCCGTTGTCTTTATATGTGGACTACTTTGTTAAGGCTGGTGGAAAGAGCTCGTTCCTTGCTCGTGGTGCTTATCAATTGCTTGGTTATCGACCGAAATATCATGGCTGCTTCCCTCTGTCTCCGGGGCTATCTCCCTTACATCAGCTATTCTTGCCTCTGTTGCCTGAATATCACTCCATTCACCGTCACCGACTGGTTGGATGTTAACTTGATCCACTGCCATGTGGACCACGCTCTCCCCTGGCAGGGAGACTGATTTAGAAACACTAAGACAAGCTTTATCTACATTATCCGACAAGTCAACATCCTTCGTATCAGGTGGACTGTTGCTGGTGTTTGAGGACTCGGTCTTCTCCTCAAAAATTTGCTTTGTGTCACTCTGTTGTCTGCAAATGAAAATAGAAGACAATATCAGTTTTGTTGCTTCACAAGCATATTTACAAGACAGTTCAAAGGATTTCTATAAAAGGTAAAAGCAGAATTCTTGAAAAAAGAGGACATCAAACCTTTGGAGATGTGTCTGTAATACATTCACATAGACGAGAAGTTCTTGCTTTTCCTTCACGGCAGCAGCCTCTTTCTGCGCTGCTTCTTTTATTCTTGCTTCAGCATCCGCTTCAGTGACTCTGACCTTCTCCTCGGCTCTAACAACTGCCGCTTCTAATATCACAGCATTCTCTCGAGCTTTTGCAAGCTCAGTACGCCACATATGTGCCTCCTGCAGGGCAGAGTCTCTCTGCTTAATCAACTGTTCTCTTTCATTACTTAGGATCCCAATCTTTCCTTCAGACTCCCTCAGCTATAAACAACAAAGAAAAAATCTTTACAACAAAATTTATGATGATTACCAGCGATATACGATACGCTGGAATAATAAGTCCAGGTCAAGATAATTAAAAGTGACTTCTCAAAAGTGAAAAGCAATATTAGTGATGTTAAGTGAAAAGCAATAATGAAGGAAGATGATGAGAGGAGAAGAAGGGTAAAATAGACGATTCTTGGATGCAATTGACTCCATCACATCAAGATGCTAGCAATAAGATGAGATAGACAACTTAAATTTAGCCATACCTTTAATATGAATGCTTCCTTTTGCTTTTCTGTATCTTTTGTTAAGCGCTCAATTTCTGCACAAGCAATTCTCCTTTGTTCATCCATTATATGAGCTGCAGATGCTGCAGCTTCAGCAGCTTCAGCAGTCTCTGAAAGTTTCTCTGCTATTTCTCTTATTGTTGAATCACGAGCCCGAAGATCTCGAGCCAAATTCTGCAATTCCTCATCCTTGACTCTTAGTGTCTCCTACAAGATTTAGCTACCACTCAGAAAACCAAATCTAAGTAGAACAAAATACTTTAGCTGACCAAGCATTAACCAGAATAAGGAGACAAGACAGTGAGTTGGAAATCCTGCTTAAGAGACCAAAACAACACATATTATGCATTCAATAGCTGTTGACCCAGGACAAGATCATTTTTCATGTTAAACAGCGCAAACTGGTGTAAAGTTTTTCTTAGGCATCAGCATTATCAGAACATTCAGCATACCACAATTAGCCCTTATACACATTAAAATCTAGATAAATGTAACATGACAGGGCCACGATGCTAGAGTGATAGCTAGAGTAACTTTGCAATAATTGGACCCCAAGTATACACCATCGATCTTCCCAATACACTGCCAACAAGGGATTTGAATTAAGAATTATGAGAAACTGTCATTTAGGACTCGGCATTCTCTCAATAAAATCAAAATGTAATAATACAGAAAACAATAAATTGATTGGCATGTTTCAACTGTAAGGTAACAGAAATTTTGGCATAATATGTATAGCAAGGATTTCTTTATTGCACCAATACAATCCGCAAGTTACAACAATGACTGTAACAACACCTAAATAGCAGCACACATACGATTTCCAAAAGTCAGCAGTTCTTTTATCTCAACCAAGCTTGCCACATTGTTTGAAAGCTATCCAACTAGCTTGAGTAGGGAAAATTTTCCTTGAAGAGTTCAACAAGTATTCAACTCCATAACATGCAGATGCTATTGATAATGATATGAATATGATATGATTGCTTGAAAAGAAAAAGATCTCTAAGCCAAAATAGTCATTGAGGAAATAACAATGGCTAAAACCTATGAACTTATAGGAGTGGCATGCATGTAAAATGAACCCAAGAAGTCAATAATCTAAAGGTATCAAAGATGGCGAACCTGATAACAGTACGATCTACCTAACAAGCAGAACCACCAAGAAATGTAAGCATAACCAGGTTACACAGATTCAATATGGATGTGAAACATTGTTCAAATAACTTAAAAGAACACCCCCAAGCACAAAAGATTAAAATGAGAACCGCTCATAACATACCTTCATAATTGTAAGATCATCCATTGGACCATCAGTGGGTACATTCGTCACCAATCCTAAGGCATTTCTCAAAGATATCTGCATTGCCGCTTCAATTTCTTTAGAACATTCCTTGGCTGTTGAATTGGCAGCAGCAACCACTGTTGCAACCGTACCCAATTTTGCAGAACCATTCCCACTTAAGGAATTGACAGCCTCTTTGTGGGCCTTGAGAACCAATTGTGCTGCACTATTTTTGAAAAGTAGAAACAACAATCAAATGGATGCATCATATATATGAAAAATGAGTTTCAAAAAGAAGTCTGTAAATTATATTGCGAGTATACTTTTTTCTGATGACGAGATGGCATCAGTCATCATCCTCAACTTGTGTGTATATAACAGGTAAAAGGCTGAAATATAAAGCTGTTGAAAGCTAACTTACTGTAAAGTTGATACCCAAGCTCTAGCCGCACCAGGAGTCTCCGCACAAAGAAAGTAGTCATTTTTCTGGGGAGTCCCAATATCTAAATGGTATAGTTAAGAAACATACAAGTTTAGCAACTAAATTTTCCACATAACATGATAGAGAAAATACTAAAAAATATTCAATTATTCTTCCAAAAGTTATTTGGATACAGAAACAGCAGCCTTCGTACTTGGGAAGTCCACTGCAGCAAATAAATATTAATAACAATTCCCGGTCAAAGACTCGGAACACAGAGCAACTATCAACCAAATGAAAAACTAGAAAATTATCTTACTGAAAGTTAACAGGAGATATGGCAATGGTGCTGTTTTCATTGAAGGTCATCATTCCCTTAATAGTTGGTTCATTCCTCCTAGTCCTAAAATAACCAAAACAACAGAATTTCAAGCTTAATTTCAATCTCAAGAAGAAAACAAAGAACAAGACCTACAAATAAACTTACTTGTATTCCATTCTCCCCGTTGTTGGGTCTAAAATCACCCAACGCTCATTCCACTTCCTCAACTGTTAAACCAATGTGCAGCACACAAACTAAATTGCCTAATTGCTTGAAAATTTATCTTAAGGAAATACAAATTGATGAAAGCTATAACTTATAATAAATAAAATCGAAAATTTAGCCGGAATTAGCACAGTAAATGAAAATTATAAAATTAACGAGAGAGAGTAGAGGAAGATCGTACGGTCTCAGATCGCTTGAGAAGAGGACCTTGGAGCAAGTTCCTGCCGGAGCCAGAGGCCAGCTGCCGTTTGATCTTCTCCAAACTGTTCTCCGTCATATCCCTAACTCCCTGTTCCTTTTTTTCCAAAGAAGGAAGGATCAATTCCGATTCCGATTCCGATTCCGATTCCTACTATAATTATAATTACTATAAGCGAAAGAAGAAAAAGGAATTACCGCAGAAGCGCCATTGAAAGCCATGATGGATCAAATCCGAGGGAAAAGCTTTGATCTTCAGCCGTTAGGTTTGACGCTTATGACCAGCAGTTAGGCTATGTCCCTTTTTTTCCCAACTTCCTGTCAATTGTATTTTCTTTATTTAAAATTGTATTTCAGAATGCATTTGTTTATTTCACTTTTTTAAAATAAATTGGACACTTTAAACATTTTAGAAAAAAAAATAACTAAAGGTTTTAGCGAGAGAAAAAAAAGATGATATTTAGTAGAACACTTGTATTTGAATAATTTTGTCATAAAAACACATGTAATCACCTTATCAAAGTGTGTGTGATTGTGTTCTAATATCTTAAAAAATGCTAATACTTTTTTTAAAAGTTTCTATTTAGAGACGGAAGAAGGAAAATTTTGTTATTAATAAATGTTAAACTTGTAACTTAAGAAAGAGAAAAAAAAAAGTATCTGCTTATAGTATTTAATCACTTGTTTTAAAAATTATTGACAAAAAATATTAATAATAATTAATTAATAACATTTTTATAAGATAAATTTAATTAGGGAATGTGATATTAGTTTAAAATATATTGCATGTGGTATTTTTTTAATATTTTAATAAAAATTTATCTTTGTGGCACGTGTTTTTTCTGTTCTTGTGACATGTTTTTTTGTTTTGTTGTGGTCCGTTTCATTCTGTTCTTGTTGCATGATTTCAGCATACCTCAACGAACGGTTGGTGCTCGTACAAAGATCTTCACGGTGCTAATCTCTGATTATGGTTTCGTCGGTGATCTTAGAAAGATGGATTCTCACTCGGTTGATGGTTGGTTGTCGATGTAATCAGACCTGGGTAGCGGAGCAATCTGCCCAATAGCTTGTCCGCTCACCACTCCTTTTTCATCCTCGTAAAACGTTTCGGTTGGATAAATACAAAGAAATTCAAGAAGGTTTCTGAATTTTGGTATGCTAATCTCGATGGAAGTGCATGCTTTTCCTTGCATCACTTTAAGAGATTTTAGTGGCCTTGTTCTATTTTTTCTCTTTTAATGCATTGTATTATATTATCTTTCATTGTGATTAATAAAATTCAAATACTAATATTCAAAAAAAATTGTGTCAACGTCTCAATATGAGCCAACATGACATTGGTCACTAAACTTGTTTCAGTATATACCTTAAAAAATAAATATAAATATAAATATAAATATTAAAGATGATATTATTCAAAAAAGACTAATATGATTCTCATGCGTATAATAAGATTTGATTCAAAGATTTGACATAATTATATAAATTGTATAGAAAAATGTACCAATTTTTTTAGACACATGGATAAAATTCAAAGTAACCCAAACACTTATGCAAAAAAAGGTAACCAAAACATTTAAGAATTTTTTTAACAGTCTAAAAATGATTATAACGTTGTATTTAATCATATATTTTTAATCATTTGACAAAACACACACACCTTACAGATAAAATAATTGAACCCGATTCTCCGTATATAAACATAATTTATTTTTATACTGGAACAACTTGTTGAGTACCAAACATTAAAATAAATAAAAAATCAAAGCAACCCAACAAAATTTAATGAAGTACAGTGCCTGTGACTATTTAATTAAAGCCCAAGCCCATAAAACCATACAAACCAAAACCGAATGTGCTAGGGTTTCACTAAGCTCATACTATATATGCCTCATTTCCAATTATTTTCCCCTTTCTCGAGTTAGGGTTTTGTGCTAAGTGTTAATCAGAAGCCGCCGTCGCCATGGTGAAGTTTCTAAAGCCCAACAAGGCAGTCATCGTCCTCCAAGGCCGATACGCCGGCAAAAAAGCCGTGATCGTAAAATCCTTCGACGAAGGAACACGCGATCGCCCCTACGGCCACTGTTTGGTGGCGGGAATAAAAAAGTACCCGAGCAAGGTCATCCGCAAGGACTCCGCCAAGAAAACTGCCAAGAAATCGCGCGTCAAGTGCTTCGTCAAGCTCGTGAATTACCAGCATCTGATGCCCACGCGCTATACCCTCGACGTGGACTTGAAAGACGCAGTCTCCGCCGATGCGCTCCAGACGAAGGACAAGAAAGTGGCTGCTTGTAAGGCTACTAAAGCGAGGTTCGAAGAGAGGTTCAAGACCGGAAAAAACAGGTGGTTCTTTACCAAGCTTAGGTTTTAAGTGTTTTGTTCAATTTCTTTTTAAACATTTTGAATTTTGAGAACGGATCTGAATCTGTTTGAATGAGATATTTCTGGAGTTTTTATCTTGATATGTGATTGAACTTATCTGTGTGTCTTTATACTTTTTATTTAGCTATTCAATTCTTCCACGTTTAACTATCGGAATGTTGATTTTGCTTGTTCGGCACATCTCTTGACTTTGTAATCTGCATGTTCGTGTCAAATCTAGAAGATAATCGTTTTTCCATGATTCGTTTATAATATAGATTACATTATGGTTTTAACCGTTCAATTATGCCAGAATTTGGGAATAATTCTTTTTACTTAATTTAACATAATTGGATCCTTTTGTTTGTTGAATGTACTCGATTCAAACAACTTTGTGCAGATCATAGTAATTTTGGAAAGAGTAGGGCAAGAGAAACTTTTTAGTATCAAAATATGCACTTTTTTCCGTAAAGAACTACTTGACGGTCTAGGATTAAAGAGGAATAAGGGAGAAAGAAAGGAGAAACTAGTTAGATTAGGGGCGTAATGAATAGATTGTCTCCCTAATTGTTCATGAACAAGCTCGCTTATTTAGTTTTTTTCTTTTATTTTTTTATATTTAACGAGCTATTCACGAACTTATCGAGTCGAGTTAGACTTTGTTCGACTCAACTTGTTAATGTGTCGAGTCGAGTCAACCCGAGTCAGACATTTACCGAATTTCGACTGAGTCAAGTTCTAGTAGCTCATGAGCTGCTCAACTCATTAAGCACTCCTAATATGAAGGTATGGATTATTGAAGTCTAGGGAGCTTAATGACTAATAGTGAAAATTTACTATTTTGATCAACATATAAATTAACTTATTCACAAACGTTAAATGAACATGTTAATAAATGTTAGAAAAAAAAAAGCCTAACACTTCAAAAATAAACAAATAGTCCACAATATAAATAATGTTGGGGTAAAAATAAATAATCAATTTTTGGGGGGCCAAACGTTTTAGATTGAAACTGTATTGCAAATAAAGTTTGGGGTAAATATTGAAATAACAATCGTTTTACCGAAGGTTTTTACTTATGTTGCCATGTTGGTGCTTAAATGTTTACAATGAGCAGGGTACGCCAATTCTAATATCAACAGATATATCATATATGGCATCAAATGCCTACAATAATTCATAGTCCACATCACACCGGCAATATAAACGTCCACATGAAATTAAATAATTAACGTTGAAGGTTACTTTCTTTTAATCGGATTTAAATTTAAAGTAGAAATTTAATTATTTTAATAACTACCTATATTTAATCAAATAATTTGGCTCATATAATTTTTTAATTTTAAGGATTAATATCCTATACAAAGGCGGTAGAAATTAAAAGTTTCCACAAACGCCTTAATTTTAGGATATATGATTTTGGGGTTTAGGTGTATGAGTTTAGAATTTAGAGATAATTGTTTTAATTTAAGGTTTATGGTTATAATTTAGGGTTTAGTTTTTAAGGTAATATGGTGAGAATTTAAGTTTTAATCTATAAACCCTAAATTATAACCTTAAACCTTAAATTGAAACAATTATCCCTAAATTATAACCTTCTCACCTAAACCATATACTCTAAAGTAACTCTCTATACCCTAAAATTAAAGTGTTTGTAGAAACTTTCAGTTTCCACCTCCTATGTATAGAATATTTATCCTTATTTTATTTACAATATTAAAATTTCAATTTCAGATTTTATTACGAAAAAAAACTTAGAATCATTTTTAACGTAAATAGAAGGATGGTAACAGAACACAATGACAACATGACCAAAAGTAGAAATAGTGGCGTCTGGCAACTTGAGTACTATTTTGTCACTTGTTATGTACCAAGTTTTGCGATGTATTCAGTATATTTTATTCCCCCACTCTCCAACCACGAATTACATTTTATCATTTTCATACATTATTTAGTCCCTGAATTATTCACTTTCGTACTTAATTTCTCATTTCTTTTAGCCTGTAAATTATCGTTTTTTCTCAATCTACTTTTTTAAAAAAATTAACACTAGACGAAAAACATGCAATGTATCGTTCAACTCAACATCAAATCGCTGGTCCTTCTTATAATAAATATATTTTAAATTTGAATTGTATATTTAATCCTAATAAAATAATGATGATGGAGAAGAAGTTATAAAGTCCAGTTCCTTCGATGAAATCATAAATTAAAAACAAGAAAATTAATATTATAATATAAAAGGATATTAGACCTATCGATGTCCTAACACAAAGGCCAAAATGTCTTAACCAAAACAACATCCCCAGAATCCAATGACGATATCATTAAGCTTAATTAATTAAATAATTAGTTTCCCAATCCTTCCACTTAATCAAACAAACTTAACGACGGCCTCCCCCGTTTACCTAACGATCGTCACTTAAAATACAAAAATAAAGCCAAAAAGATAAAGTTGTGTACCTTTTTTTCTCCTTGATGATAGAAATTTTCTTTCAGTTTCTCACCTCCCAAACAGGCCCAGCAACTTTCAATCTCTGACACATCTCTGCAAAACACACTCTGTACAGGAAAAAAAACTTTTGCTAATCCTCTTCAAAAGATATTTGTCCATTTTCTCCCAAAAGTTCCTCACCTTTCGAATCTATTCTCTCTCTCTCTCTCCTTAACCGATCATGCTTCAAAGCTTGGTTCCTCAATCTCCAATCAATTCCAACACTAGCTCCAATCCTAGCTCCTCCATGAAGTCAAAGCGTGTTGAAAGAGATGTCTCCGCTGCCACCGGCGAAGATTCCGCTGCCGATGATCCTTCTAACAAGCGTCCCAACTACTCCTCCGGCGAGAAAACGGTCGCCGATGAACAGGAGGAAACGGTGATCGAAGGTGAGTCTACGGGGCTAAGGCTTTTAGGTCTCCTTCTCCAATGCGCCGAATGCGTCGCCATGGATAACCTCGAGGACGCCACCGATCTTTTGCCTGAAATCTCTGAGCTGTCTTCTCCGTTCGGTTCGTCTCCCGAACGCGTCGGCGCGTACTTCGCACACGCTCTACAGGCACGTGTGGTGAGTTCTTGCTTGAGAACCTATTCTCCCCTCGACAACAAATCGCTTACCTTGACTCAGTCTCAAAAGATCTTCAATGCTCTCCAGTCTTACAATTCGATAAGTCCTTTGGTCAAATTCTCTCATTTCACCGCCAATCAAGCCATCTTCCAAGCATTGACCGGTGAGGATTGTGTCCACGTCATCGATCTCGACATCATGCAAGGTCTCCAATGGCCAGGACTATTCCACATCCTCGCCTCCCGCTCCAAAAAGATCCGATCGATGAGAATCACCGGGTTCGGATCCTCTTCGGAGCTTCTAGAACTGACCGGGAAAAGACTCGCCGATTTCGCAGCTTCGTTAGGGTTACCATTCGAATTCCATCCTCTGGAGGGCAAAATCGGGAACGTAACAGACCTGAGCCAACTCGGTATCCGGTCGAGCGAAGCGGTGGTGGTTCACTGGATGCATCATTGCCTATACGACGTGACGGGGAGCGACGTGGCGACGCTGAGATTGTTGACGGTGCTGAAGCCGAAACTAATCACGATCGTGGAACAGGACCTGAGTCACGGAGGTAGTTTTCTAGGGAGATTCGTGGAGGCATTGCATTACTACAGCGCGTTGTTCGACGCGCTGGGGGACGGAATGGGTGTGGACAGCTTGGAGAGGCACACGGTGGAGCAGCAGCTGTTCGGGAGTGAGATAAGGAACATCGTGGCGGTGGGTGGGCCGAAGAGGACGGGGGAGGTCAAAGTGGAGAGGTGGGGGGAGGAGTTGAGACGGGTCGGGTTTCAACCCGTGTCGTTGGGTGGGAACCCGGCGGCACAGGCAAGTCTTTTACTGGGGATGTTCCCTTGGAAAGGGTACACACTCTTGGAAGAGAATGGGTGCCTCAAGTTAGGGTGGAAAGATTTGTCCTTGTTGACTGCCTCCGCGTGGCAGCCGTCCGATTAAAATACTTTTTTAAAAAAATCTGTTTCTGTGTATCTAAAATTCTATTCTCTCATTTCCTCAAGAATTTTGGATTAAAATGATAATAATAATCATTCACGGAGAAACAAATCTCTTCTCAATTTGGACTTCCCTATTCAGATGGGTAGTCATGAGTTGCGGTATGTTTAGGGTCACGATTAAAAGATGATAAGTTTCGGAATTGAAAATGTTAAGTTTTTTTTTCAACTATTGATACTTAATATTTTATATAATTTTTAATTTGTGACAAAGTATTTATGCTTATAAGATAAGTATCGATACTTGAAAAAAAAGATTAAAAAAATCGACTAAAAATATTATCAAAAAGTTTAACATTTTTAATTCGTGGTTAATTTTTTGAACTTATAGTCATTAAAATGCACCCTAATCATGCAGCACGTTAGACTCGCCTTTGTTAAGATACTATTGTTGAAGTAGAGTGTAAATTAAAAATGCATAGGCCCTGTTTGGCAATTAGCGGATAGCTTATAGCGGATTACATTAGCTGATAGATGATTGCATTAGTTGATTTGACTAGCGGATTGTATTAGCTGATTGTATAAAAGTGTTTGGTAAAATTAACTGATAGCTGATTGATTATTTAAACAAGCAAAATGACATATAAGGACATGATTACATTCAATACTTGTTTGAATAATTTATCAGTTATGAATATTTTGTATCAAATAAATATTAATTAGATTTGTAAAAATTATTTTTAATATAAATTTCCTAAACATATTTGAAAGATTTATATATTAATTTATTATTTATATAATTATTAAAAAAAAATTATATGCACATATAAATATGTGATAATAAAAAATAAAATTAACTTACAAATATCACCATATAAATTAGTAGTAACAACAAATAAGTCGAATATTTAATATGTTATTATTTATATTAAAAAATGTTATTATTTAATTTAAGTTATTTGGAGATTTTTGGTAATTGTTAAGGGTAAAAGAGTCATTACAACTCTAATACCAAACTTCCAATCTCAAAAAGCTCATATTAGGAGCATTTTCAAAATTAGTTTTTTCACCACAATCTGCTCTTTCAATCTGCTATTTACCAAACATCAATATTAGCGTATTTGACTAGGCAAACCTCTAATTATACCTCAAACCTCTAATTTTTACACAAACCGCTGTTTACCAAACAGGGCCATACTCTTTCTTTGATGATTTTGAGAAGTTATTTTTTTTTTCTTTGACAATTTAAGAGTAAATTTATAAAAAAAAACAGTCACATACGATTTTGGCAGGTAAATTTTTCAACAGGGATCTTTTGTATATACGATGGCTTGAACTCAAACCCTACTTAAGTAAAACTAAACTACTTACTATTTAAGCCAACTCTATTAGTATAACTTAATTTTATTATTCGTATTTTGAATTAAAAATTCAAATTTAAAAATATAGTTCTTAAAATCGCCTAATTTATAATGTTAAATTTATAATCAACAGCATACGTAATTCCAAGATTTGAAATTTTTATAGATATTAGAAAACAAAGTTACATTCAAATGACAAAAACCTAATTAATTATCTCCGACATTTATGCTTCAACCTAATCTGGCGGATTAAATTGGAATGAGACTAATTTGGATTTTTTAGCATCTGGATTAGATTCCGTTTCACCTCATTCTAAGTTTAGAGATTCTAGTGAATCAGATCAGGTCCTTTTAGCTTCCTTATAACAGGCTCTTCCGACGAAACCATACAGGCTTTCAAAAACTAGTTTCTTTCTATTTTTACTGCTTTTATTTTTAGCCAAAGGATGTGAAATTATTCCTTTTTTGACTACTCGGAACCGGACTTTGTTTTTTTCCTCGGAATAACGACAACGTACAAAATAATAAAAATATCTTGTTCCTCAATTATGGACCCAAATTTTAATAATTTTATGCACGATAAATCGTTACGGAGTTGGTGTTACGATTTAACTGGAAAAAATAGTTATTATTTTTTTGACTAAATCAATGTCCGATTGATTTGTGGCACTGACACCTACTCGATTATAGATAATGACGGAGTCACATATAGGTTAGAGGGGTCAATTGACCTCACTTATTTATTGTGGTATGAAATTTTTAAAAAGTTAGTATAAAATATTTCATGAAAAATGTTACAATTGACTCCGCTTGATTTTGATTGAGTATGAAATCAACAATATTTATATTGTATTATTGTAGTGGTATATAAATCCTCGTACATCAAACTTTACTTTAACCTTATTATGTGAAAATGACTCCGCCACTGATTATAGACTTATTTATATGGTAGAAGTACAGATATATAATCGAGAAGGGTTGGTTGTAATAGTAATATGCACTGAATGTTTAGGAATAATCTCGAATCTCGAATATAAAACATAACACATGAAATAAAGAAAAAAAAACTAAAAAATGAATAAATATATATAGAGAGAGAGGAGAAGTGGGGACCTATGGCCATCCTTTTGTACTGGCATGTTGATTGATTGGTTAAAAACAAAGATAAGCATCTGAAATTGCAGACGTGGGTAAAGTAAAAAACAGACACACAAAACAATGAATGATAACAACATTATTACCACTGTTAACTTAAGCTGTCTTCTCGTGCGTTAATAACAAGCTTAGTATTTAATAACTATTTACAAAATTATTGTGGTATTTATTTTAAAATAATTTTAAAATTTATAATTATACGTAAAATAATATAAAATGATTCAAGTTACCACATCAATAAAATCATAACTGCGTTGTTCTTTTTTTTTCCATTATTTGTAGCTCAGGGTTTTGGTAGTTTAAGTGTTAGTTATCGATGGTCGTATTTATTTTTTAAAATTTTTAATTTAGTTATTGCTTTATAGTATGCTTTAGGTTTTTTTTTTAGTTTTTATGTCTTTGTAGTACATTTTTTTCTCTACTTTCTATTATATTTATGTATTATGGCATATTTTTGTCTACATTTGTGGTAGATTTGCGTTCATTAATAGTTTTATCACGACGTTCGGTTATGATTAATGATTGTCGGTGGTGTTTCAGTAGTCTGTTTATTTTTTGTGGTTCATTTGCCAATGTAGACATATTTGTTTTTTGAAACAGTCTACAAGATTATGGTTTCGCTCACCACTCCTATTTTGATCTTTAAGTGTGTAGGCGAATAAAGACAAAAAAGTTTTGTTTCATACTTTATTTCTCCACTATTTCATCTTATCTTTATCGTTGCAGGCTTTTTTTAGCGTCACGAGAATTTTTAACGGCGCTTAAAAACGTCGCTATAGAACAAAAAAATGCTGCTAAAAACCTGTTTTGCTATAGTGCATGAGGCTTCCACATCTCTTGTGCTGGGAACTCACCTCAGTGGACCTAATCTTGTGCTCGGTTTCGGAGAACTGCTACCCCATGTTAACCTTGGAAATTCCTTAATGGTTCCTCCGGCTGATGTGTTTCATTTGTTGCAGCAACAACAAGAAGAAATGCCGCCTCATTTCCAACACCAAAACCAGGCGTACATGTTCCCATTGAACAACTATAATTCAGCCATTCAGGGGCAGGGAGATTTTCCTTCAAAGGCATGGGTGAACCCTAGGCAAATATGCACCCCCACAATTATATATTTGAATAAAATAAGAAATTTAAATATTTTTTTATTTAACCAACGGTATCTGATTCATTGGACCACCAATTCGGGTTGAGTTTTGCATATGCCTATATAAGGGAGGGCAACCCTTCCAACCCAATTTCGTTTCATTCACAACTTCATGATTCGAACCATTAAACTTGCTTAAGGAATTTAACGTTTCTTCTCAATAGATCAACTGATTGTTACTAAAATTTCAAATGTTTAATTGTACTAAATCAAATTAATGTATTAAATTGCTTATTCAATTAAATGTTTATAGCAATGGATTATTCCGTTGGCATAGATGTTTACCGACTAATACTTTACCAACTGCTACATATTCGTTGGAACATCCCATTTTGCCGTCGCTATATGTCATACTTCTAGCTTGTGCTCTAACAACCATTTGATGTTATTTGCAGGCACAGTTCAAGGCACAATCTATGGCAATTACATTTTTTTTTAGGGTGGACACACTAATAAAATTTTTGCGTATGCACAAGTCATAAAAATTAATAAAAATTAAGAACTAATTCATAAAATTTTAAAAAAATAAAGGCAAATGTGTGAATTTTAAAAAATTCAGAGTGAGTACTGGCCCACCCAAGTTAACTTTTGCATCCCCACTGCGGGTTGGAATCGCTATAGAAACAGGAATATCAAATGCACACGATGAGAGCAGTCCCGTGGCTCTCATCGTCGAAGGGATGCTCGAGGCAGCATCGACTGGGATCTTAATATATATGGCGCTGGTGGATCTTTTTGGCTGCTGATTTTATGAACCCAAAGTTGCAAAACCATGAAATTCTTCAAGCAAGGACTAGTTTTTCTCTTCTTCTTGGCTCTGCCTTTATGTCACTTATGGCAGTCTGGGCTTAAACCTTGTACTATACAAAATCTTGTTCCTTATTTTCAGGATAATAGAGTTCATTAGTTCTTTCTATTTTATTTATTTGATTACAATTCTGACTCAAACTCAGAAACTTGTCTGAATCCGTAACTCGATATAAAAAAACACATTTGTACTCTCAACTTGATTCCGGTTCATAGCAACATCGCATGACGTAGTACGAAATGTCTTGGATGACTATGAACTTTTTAGACTCAGATTTTCGAGGCCGATGGTTTACATGGGAACGTAATCGATGTGTGAGTATTAATAATATTCGTGAGTGGCTTGACAAAAATATGATATGAAGACGAGATCGATGAGTAGATATTCAAATGTGTGTCATCACTATAATTCTACTAAGATTTTTTTTTTCATTTCTAGTTCTGATCTTTTCAAAATGTATATTTTTAAGCTTGATATTAACCTTTCCTTTTAATCCCATCAAATAATTAACATGAACACGTACATATAAGCATACATTTTGTAAAGTTTGACAAATAACATATACTTTTCTTTTTTCCTTTTGTCTTTTTTTGTTCAACTATTAAAAATCGTCAAACGTGACAACGTTTTTAAAAAACATTAAATTATTTAAAAAATCAACTTAAAAATTGAGCTCGATACCAAAAAATTTAAAAAATAAATGGTCTAGAAATCATCAAAATATAATTAAAGACTAATTCCGTTAAGACCACATACTATGAGGATTTCTATGCAATTTGACCTTCATAATTTGTTCTTGGCTTAAAACACAATTTACTCTCCGAGCTATACTTTTATTATAAACACAATCCCTTTAATTTTAGGGTTTAGGGTTTTAGGTTAGGGTTTAGGGGTTTAATATGTAGGGTATATAATTTAAGGTTTATGGTTGGAATTTAGAGTTTAGGTTTTAGGTTGCTATGGTTTGTGATTTAGATTTTAAATTTTACAAAAAGATTGTGTAATTTTTTTTACACAGCTTGTGCATCAATATATATATATATATATATATGGGCTAGGATCAACTTACACTGTGTAAAACTCTTTAAGTTTTACACCTTTTTTGGATTGTTAGATGGGGAAAATAGATGGTTGAGATTAACTCCGTGTTTTTAATTCCCAAGTGATAATCTTCACATATTTTACTGTTAATCTCATCCATCCGTTTCACTCATCCAACGATCCAAAAAAAGTGTAAAACTTAGAGAGTTTTACACAGTGTAATTTGATCCTATCCCTATATATATATATATATATAACAATGTTGTTATACTATGAGATTTAGATTCAAGCAATTTGTTCGCACGATGTGCATACGTTATTAAATGGAAGGGTTTAATGAACATATACCATATTATAATCACACTAAAATGTTTAAAAATAATATTAATAAACATAGGTCAAATTTGAATTTATTAAATTTTAAAGAACTAAATTGAACAAAATAAAATCTAAAAAACTTATCATGCCATTTATCTTTTTCATTAAAATCATCGATGTCATGTAACATACTCTAATTGACAAAAAATAACAGACGCTGAAAATAAACAACTCGAAATCTTGAATAACCTTTTAAAATTAAGGATTATATTTTAATACACAGTCTGTATAAAAAAATATTACACAACACTTCTTTAAATCTAAAATCTAATTATTAACCTTAAAACTCTAAATCATGAACCTAAAAATTTTAAAATCTAAGCCTAAACTGTAAATTCTAAACAGTACAACCTAAACTAATCATTTAAACCCTAGATTTAACAAATTTGTGTAAATTTTAGTTAAGTATTTGTTATTTTATTTGTAGTTCATCTTGTTTGGGCTTCAATTTCAGTTAAGCCCAGTTAATAAAGAGGCGAACCCACCACCACTATCGGGAGAAACCCTAATAAAGTGGCTTAGACCTTAAATTTTCTATTGCGCCGCTCTCCTCCATCTCTCTCTCCGGTCAGCAGCACAGCCAAAGGTTCTCCCTTTCGTTTTCCCTCTGATTTATCTTTTCATGTTGTTTTTATCATTTAACGATTTGGTTTTGATTTTTGTTTCATATTAAATCACAGGTAAGCCATGGTTAAGCATAACAATGTTATACCAAACGGCCATTTTAAGAAGCATTGGCAGAACTATGTGAAAACTTGGTTCAATCAGCCTGCAAGGAAGGCTAGAAGAAGAACCGGTGAGCTGAATCTAATCTGGGTTTTTAATTTTTTTACGTTTTTGTGAACTCAATTGTAATGTGTTTTTGAATGGACAGAAATTGATTTGTAATTGTGTTTTTGGGATCTGCAGCAAGGCAAAAGAAGGCTGTGAGGATCTTCCCGAGGCCAACTGCTGGACCTTTACGTCCGATTGTCCATGGCCAGACCTTGAAGTACAACATGAAGTTGAGAGCCGGCAGGGGTTTCACTCTTGAAGAGCTTAAAGTATGCTCCTTTACTTTCTCTGGTTTTAGGGTTTTCAGTTTAATCTTATATAGATTTAGGGTTTTCTTTTTGATCTAGTTTATATATCATCAACACCTTTTTTGACTACTAAGTTTATAGTTTTACAGTAAGAACAATGAATCTTGTTTGTGCTCTTATTAGCTTGTAGCCTTGTAAATGGATGTGTATAGGTCTTATGTTTAGATAAGATGGATTTCTCATCATGATGTTGTTTGTGCCGTTGTAACCTTTTTCTCTGTCCAGGGTGCTGGTATTTCGAAGAAATTAGCGCCTACCATTGGTATTGCGGTAGATCACCGTCGTAAGAACCGATCTCTTGAAGGTCTTCAAGCCAATGTTCAGAGGCTTAAGACTTACAAGGCCAAGCTTGTTGTCTTCCCACGACGTGCTCGCAAGTTTAAGGTAAACTTTATGTGGGTCTTTTTGTAATGTTGAGTTATTTATCTTTATCTTCTTTGGTGTTCTAAAATGTTGTTTGCTCTGTGTTTGTGTAGGCTGGTGATTCTACTGCTGAGGAGCTCGCAACTGCAACCCAAGTTCAAGGATCATTCATGCCTATTTCTCGTGAGAAGCCTTCTGTTGAGCTGGTGAAGGTCACCGAGGAGATGAAGTCATTCAAGGCCTACAACAAGCTTCGTGTCGAACGTACGAATGAGCGCCATATCGGTGCCAGATTGAAGAAGGCTGCCGAGGCTGAGAAAGAAGACAAGAAGTAAGGTTGTTTTTCGAGGGCCATGTTCTGCTATTTGGCAAAAGGCACAAGCATTAGTTTTTTGTTTTCATATTGTCAGATGAGTTTAAAACAGCTTTAGAGAACTTTGGTATTACATTTGTGAGCCAGATTTTGAGCATTTAATCAATCACCTAAGTTGTGAGACCTGCTATTTATCTATAATCTTTTTCTTTCATTACTTTTCTCTCGCCTAACTGCACATGCATGCCATGATTGGTTGATTTGATTCGATTCCATACTTAATAGTTTGTCATGCAAGTATTATTAGTGCTTGATTACTATTGAACACGAAGGCTAGATTCATCTTCCTCCTGTTTTTTGAGGGCCATGTTCTGCTATTTGGCAAAAGAAACATAACGGACGAGACGCTTGTTTGCCTTTGCACTGCAATCAGGACCCGTTTTTCGTCTTTGTTTGGTAATGCCAATTGCAATGAAGGTCTTATAGGACTCCGGTGCTATATCGGTCTCGAGTCATGATAGTTATTGGTTCATAGTAATCTGCTGTGTTAAACGCGTCTACTAGATGCATTCGGTGCCATACCGGTATTCGAGTCGGTCATATTTATCCCCCAGATAGCCCACCTTCGTCGAGTCGGTCATATTTATACCCCAGAATGATAATTACAATGAAAGGAAATAAAAAATGCAGCAGGGAGTTGCAGTTGCAGGGAGCAAACTTTTCCTTTCAACACATTAAAACAAATCTTCACTTCGATAACACAAAGATGTCAACAGTTACATAATTTTATTAGCAATTGTTGGGACTCTTAACTCTAAGCAATGCGTCTTATAGGTATCTGACTACATTCCCATGATTTACAACGACTCGGTTATCAGCTTAATACAACGAAACCATGGAACTAACTTACTTCACCTGCAGAAAAACACTAACATCTGACAGATGGAGGAACTAATGGGAAACTTCAAAAGGGTAGAAAGAAACTCAACCAGAAGTATTAGATCCATTCCTTAGGGTTAATGCAGGCATCTAACAATTTCCACTCTTCACTTCCCTCGTCTGGTTTCTGTAAGTCGAGCAAAGAAATAGGCCATTCATGATCAGTCACAGCTTCTTGGTATCACAGTGAATATTGTTAGCAAAGAATGGGTTAGAAGTTTTTCACTTGGAAGAGGGGAAGAAGGCTTACGTGATCATATTCCCATCGCGCAGATAAAGGGAGAGAAACGAGAATACTTTCAATTCGACCTCCGGTCTTCAGTCCAAATGTTGTACCTCGATCGTAGACCTTTCATTAACAAATGAAATATAATTTAAAGGTCTTTTGTTAGTGAAATTCAAGATTTCCAATATCTCTAGTTTAGTTATGGGTCGGTCAATTCAATACCAAGTTGAATTCTACATAGCGGCCCCTTCGCAACTGTTGCCATGCCTTTTGACTCTCATTAAATGGGGTATCCTTCCTTTTCTCTATGATTGGTATGTATGCAGGAACCACAGAACTCGCACATTCTGCAAATGATAGTAAATTGGTATATTAAAGAAACTGAAATCCATTAGTATTTCTAGTTGTAGATGGGGAACACTCAAAGTTTAATCTTAGTCTTGAGGAGTTACCAGTGGCAAATGAAAGAAGCATCTCTTGATCATAGTCATTTAGATCATCAAAAAATATTCCCCCGAGCCCTCGTCTTTCACCTCGATGCTACATATAGCATTAAAAGTGAAGAATGAAGTTTAGTAATTTAATTCATAAGTAAATGGAAATGGATAAAATTATGAGGATAGTAAACTAGAGAAAGAGATTATATATAGAAAGCTTTTAGAACATTTATAATCACCAAATAAGGCACTGATGTTATTGAAAAAGACCTAGCTTCCAACCCAAATTAGACCCCCTTCATCTTAATGTAGATGACTGTAGGGGGGGGGGGGTTGCATTAACTATAATACCCCCATTTTTTAAATTCAAATGCCATACACATAGTTATCTTCCGACTCTCTTCGAACTTTGCTTCCAATCCCAACATCGAGCAAAAAAGAAAAATGATGATCACAGATCAACTCATTGACTGACAATAGTGCCCATTTTTGTTAATTCAAATGCTATACACAATTCTAAAACCCGGGGATTATATATTAACGAACTATGACACCGAAAAAATCTGGGAAGATCATACCTTAATGTAAAAATAGTCATCACACCATTTTTTGAAACGAGGATAAAAGGATGGATCAAATTTGTCACAGGCCTTTTTTTGTATCTGAAAAAGAAAGCAAATGTTAGCAAAAGAACATTCAGAAAAATATTTCATTGCTCAAAGGATATTCTACAAACTCGAATGAATGATCTCTAGATACGCATACTGCTAAAGGAATACACATTTTGCAGTTATCTTTTAAGGCTGGCATGTGAAATGCAATGGTAGTAGAGACGTTAGTCTCCCAATTGATCTACCAATTCATACTAATACGTAAAAAGGAACAGATGTTACTGCACTTCAAAGGAGTACATCCATGTGCTTTCCATTAAATCTGTAAAATATTTAGTAGGACGTTGAAATAAAAAGGATATATTCAAATACTTGAGTTTCTATAAATTTCTTCTGATAAGATCGATATTTTACTTTCTCAAATGTTAACCACCGATTAGTTCTTCTAACTGCTTAATCTTCTTGGTCTTTTACCCACGCTAGGGATAGAAAAGAAAATAAAAATTCAACTTACCGAGTGGAAGTGCTTGACATCCTCCTCGAAGATGTAAGCTGGGGTCAAATCAGTTCCACCACCAAACCACCATTGCCTAGGTGCTCCAGGAGCATCTGCACATTTTCAAAAAAAAAATCACAAAATAAAATACGTTACTCAAACTCAAATGTGAGTATCAAGACTCAAATATGTGTGTTGTGCAGGTATTTTCAATTCTTTCAATATTTGGAGGGTTTTTGGGCCCATGTCCCGATAAGTGTCGGGCATGGATGTTGAACGAGTACTTTAAGAAAAATGAAGAGTCAAATGCACAAAAACCACTAATGCAATGGATAAGGACCAAGTATAGTGAAAGCAACCGAGGAAAATAATGCAAACCGAAAACTTTCATCAAGAAACTATCCCTTTTTTGAGTGTTTATGAAGAACAAGTATGAAAGCAAACTATAAACTTAAACTATCCCTTTTTTCGGGTTTGAAAGCATTCATTCTGCTGAATTGTCAATGAAAATAAATGTATTCGTGTCCTTTTTTTGGCCGACTAATCCGGATCGGGTTTTGCAGAGGCCTAATTTGGGGGCAACCAATGTACTCATGTCCTTTTAAACTACCATTTTGGCAATGCAGGGTTCAACCTAACAATAATAAAAAAGGATAAATTAAGTACCTTTAGGAGCATCAGTTTCGAAATACCTATAGTTAAAGTGCAATGTTGGAGCAAACGGGTTCTTGGGATGCAAAACCTGCAACAACAACAACAACAAAAGAAAAAACCCAAAATGATAGTATTATCAGAATTCTCCTATTTCAATGGAATTAGACAAAATTCAAGAAAAAAAGAAGTTAAGTGCTGTGAATTACCGAGCTGACCCCGGCGGCGAAAAAGGGAACGGGACCGGGCTTCTGATCGGTGGCAGAACCCTTGGCAGCTCGATAGGCTTCAGGAGGCATAACTCCATAAACAACAGAGATATTAACACCAGCCTTTTCAAAAACCGCACCGTCTTGCAACACTCTACTAATTCCCCCACCGCCTCCAGGCCTGGTCCAAGCGTCTTCCTTGAACTTCCCGGCTCCATCAACAGCCTCGAGGGCGGCGCAGACAGTGTCCTGAACCTCCAAAATCATGCGCTGGAAGCGAGACCTGACGGAACCGTCGTCCTGGCCGTCGGCTTCGCGGAGAAAAGTGTCGGGGCGCTCGGAGATAACGGTTTCTTTCTCGATGGAAACGGCGGAGAGCGGCGTGAGCTTGCGGAGTGGGGATTTGGGTTTGGAGAGGGAAGTGAAGTTCGTGAGCCTGGTGGGTGTGGGGCAGAAGCCTATCTGGGGTTTATTGGAAGATGGGAAAGAAGAGAGCGGGAAGAGAGAAGGGGAAGAAGAGAGGGTGGCTGGCATTGCGAAATTGGTATGGATTTGGGGGAAATTTTCAGATTTTGGAGGTAAAAATGTTTTGTTTTATAGCGGGAGGAAGATGAACGATCATGCGATAAGGTAAGGGTCGATCGGCACTGTATTGGCTGGATTTAGCTCAAACTAGATACTCCAATTACCAAAACTATTCGGATTTAAATAAAAATACAATCAAGTTAGTTAATTACTTAGTTTGATTACAAACAATATATATATATATATATATTAAAAAATATAATTTAATTATTCAATTTAGAAATTGTACAAACGTTTTTTTAAAAATATAAAAGATGGTTATGTGTGTAGTATAATATCAACTTAATTCACTAAACTTATACATTTTATTAATTTAAAAAATTATCAATATAGTCTTTACTTTTCTCTTAAATTGCATGTTTTTCATTTCTAATTATTCGATTGATACTTTTACTAACAACTTATTGTTATTTTATGGTAGAATATATTTTTTATTTATTGTTTTATTTTGATTGACTTGTTTAATTTGATAACATCGTAAAAATATTAAATGTTCTAAATTTATTGAATTGTTTTAAATAAGATCAAATCAAGCATATAAGAGTTAGAGAATAAAATTATTATTATATCATGTCAAATTAGACGCACATTTTAATTTTAACGATAAAATAATATGTTTATAATAATATTTTAATTGAATAATTAAATTATAACTTTAAAAGTAGTATGTTTGTAACTAACTAATAATTAAAGGTTTAATGTCAAAATAAGTGTCTAAACTATTATGTTTTACCTTTTTAAGTGTCTAAATTATTTTTTTACTCTGTTTAGGTGCTTAAACTATCACATTTTTCTTTTTAAATGCTTAAGCTTTTTTGTCCCTTTTAAGTGCCCAAACTATCATTTCCCCTTTAAGGTCAAGCTGAAGCACTTACTTTGACTAAAAATGATAGTTCAAGCACTTATTTTGACCAAAAATAATAGTTTGAGCATTTATAATGAGGTAAAAAATAATTTAGGCACCTAAAAAAATAAGATAATTTAAGCACATAAAGAAGACAATAATTTAGGCACTTAAAAAAATAGATAATTTGAACACTTATTTTAATATTAAGTCATAATTAAATGACTTAGTGTGTATTTGAGTATTTCATCCATAACAAATCAGAATAAATTATATCGGTAAAACGATCTGAATTTTGTAGTAACCCATATGGATTAAATAGCAAAATTTTTACTTAATTTTATTTTGGGTAATTTACATTTACTGCCCCTAAACTTTTAAGACAGCTATAGTATGGCCATCAGATATTTAAAACTTACAGTACTCACTAACACGTTAATTGTTTAAATATGTCGTCTCGACAGATTATCTCGTGTGACAATGTGCAAAGGGTGCACAACTCTTCGAGTTCCGAAGGCACCCCGGTTATTCTGTGTTTCAAGCCAGTTTACACTTGTAGGTTTAAACCTATCCGAGCTTGCTTCAGCTTCCTTGCTGTGAAACTGTGAAAGGGCTGAAGGGAGAGCTTAGCCGGTGAATTTCACAATCACGAAAACCAGATACACCGTTTTGTAACTAAAATACAAACATGTTCTTCGTTATTCTCTAACCGTCTTTATTAGAAGTAAATTTAGAGTTTAAGCTTTAGAACGGACACAAAAGAAATATCGGAAAATTCTACCCAATGCAGACAAAGGGAGTCACTCAAATGAATTCATTAAAAGCAAAGACCATTTTAACTAAATCCCATGGCACTGCTATTAAACCAAAGACCATTTTAACACAAATGTAAAACAAGGGAAGAAACATACAAAAGAAAACTCATCTTCCGATCTACGACGCGAGATTTAGTCACCCTTTTTCCTGAAAGAGCAACCTTCGGTGAGTCTAGCTTTACCACCGGTCGGCTGGCATAAAACCGTCTGGCAATTCCCGCACACCACCACTGTTTGGGAGTGGCTAAACACCGTTGTTCTGCCAAAAAAAATACAAAGACAATCATGACTGCAGTAACCTCACACAACACTAACATTTCGAGATTTAAATTATGATCGTAAATGCGTTTCCGAAGTTTATTGCAATCACCTGCTATTTGCATTGTTCATTTCGCACAACTTTATATACAAATGATATTTAAAAACGTAGAATTCAAAATCAAAGTCATCGGTTCAACCAGTTGAACCAATTGAACGTGATTGTTTGATCAAAGAAAATTAAATAAATACTAGATACAATTAGCAAATAATTATCGTGGTTAAAGGTTCAAATCTCAATGCTTAAATCTGGTTTTCCCTGGTTCAAAAGATTTTTCACCGGTTCTCTTTAACATCCAAATCCTTAAGATATATTCCTATTTCCTAATCCGATTTTAGGACGGTCCTAATTTAAATCCGAAATAAATAATTAAAAATAGTAATTCTAAAGCCAAATGTAAACTTACATGTTGAAGCAGCCTTGACATTTAACATCCTTTGAGATCGTCCAAAACAAAAACGAAAAAAAAAAAACAAATTAATCCAACATATACAACAAAATCACGATACGAAAGCAAAAAAAAACGTACTTAAAATTAAATACCATGAAGAATGAATTGGGAGATTGAACGAGACGCTTGAGCTTGTGCTTCTTCTTCTCAAGATCGACTGGCGGATTCAACAAATCAACATCGTTTTGAAGAACCTAAAAATCACAAAAAAAAAGAGAAAAAACAACAGCGCGATTCAGATTTTACTGATTGAATATAACAACAACAACAGCAGCAGAGACTGGAAAATAAGAAGAAATAACGTGAAATGAACATAGCTGTAGATGTTACCATGCTTGCAGTGGAAGAGGGTTTCGCGTGCGGCTTTGAGGCCTCTGAAGCTTCAGGAGAAGGGTTTTTAAGAATGGATTTTAGGGCTTGGTTTGTTGGGCCTTTTATACTGTTCATTTTATAGGCGATTTTCAGGGTTTTTTCCCTAAAAAATAAAATTTTAATTTAAAATGAGAATTTATTAAATGGCACGTATTTATTTAGTTTTATTTTATCTTTTATGTCATAGTAATATTAAATGTTTGATTATTTATTAATATTAATTTATATTAGTTTTGTGCACATATATATGGAATTACTATCTACTTATATAATGTAAAACTCTTAATTTTACAGGTTTATATACATATTAGTTTGACGAGCATGAAGATTTATCGTAGATAATTGTGGTTCAATCAAACCTACGGAAACAATATAATATCTATATCATGGTAGTTTAATATATGAGTGTCACTAAGATAAATACTAACTCTGATCAAGTCATTGATCATTATCCGTTATCACATATTTAGTTTAAATTAAGTGCATTAAACTCGAATTTACGAATTTTAATAATATTTTAGTCTTTTAAAGTCTCAAGACCTTAACCTAGGCTTTAAGGGTTATTTTATTAGGAAGGTTCAATATCATGATAGTATATGTTATTTATTTTTAAACTTTTTGAAAACAGATATAACGATGCAGATTATGTTGTTCGAACTTGGATTATCTAGAAGGAACAATAATATCCTTTACTGCCGCAACCACTTGATTATTTTCTTCTTTAAATTAAATAATTTAACCCCTCTTAAAATTTAATCTCAAATCTGTCCCTGAAAATAATATTTACATATTATCCTATCGTATGAGATTATTAATAAGATTCGAACTCTGAACCTTGCCAATCCATGTTACCGTATATGTAAGGACAAAAGCTGGTTTGTGTGATGACTGCCCCATGATCTCTCCTGAGTGTCAAATTTCAAAGAAAATATGAATCGCTTTCAACTTTTCTCCCTAGTTTTTCTCATTCTCCTCCTCTCTACTCCCGCGATTCAAGCAGCACCAAATCAAAGAAACCCTTCAGCCAAAAGAAGCAAACAAGCTACCCGAGTTCACCAGGTTTTGAATCCAGGGTCAGACCGAGCCAAGCACTTGGAGGAGAAACGAAGAGTCCCGACAGGCTCAAACCCATTACACAACAAGCGATGATGGCCCTAAAAAAACCAGAAGCTCCAATGAAAATATTCAAAGAATTCAAGTTCAGATGAAATGTTCATGTTTTCTTTCAGATTCAAACATCTTGCATGTTTCCTGGCTTTACAGATTTTCTCTTAGCTGAGTACCATTTTTAGACTAAGTAAGATCATGCATATATATAATCATATGTATGTATATATATTATCGGTGATGGATCGAGGGGGCCGGGAGCGGTCACCCCCTTAGAAATTTGAAATTTGTATATGATTTCAGAATTTTTTTATGTATTTTTTATCGAAAATCTATTTTAACCCTTAAAATTTTATATGACATAAAATCATATGTCTGTCCTTGTATATAATATGTGTGTATGAAAGTAGTTTTGGCAAAGGATAAAGGAATATTGGGGGAGTAGGGTTTTTGCTAAAAACCAGTACTTGCAGTGACTGTAGTAGAAAGGGTTCATTTGTTTCAAACCATATATGTGAACCCTATTGCTTTCCCATGGGGTTTTCTAGGAAAACTACACTCAAGAGGGAATATTGCAGCTTTATCTACCCATCATCATCACCTTTTTTCTTGGCACTGAATGCAATTCTGATTTGGAACTCAAAGCTACTTGTTAAATCACAAGATTTAATAGGTTATATATATATATATATATATATATATATATATATATATATATATATATATATTGTTGAGTAATGTATTTTTAAGTTCGTATAATATTAAAACCAGAAATCTGTACCCAAATCTAGTAGCATAGAACATTCATCTTCAAGCTGGAATCCCCGGCCCAACCTATGAGAGCTCAAATCAAAAGTTCGTCCATTGCTGAGTAATGAGAGGCCTGATTAAAATTGGACTCTACATTCACTACACCAGATTTGTTCTATCGCGGCGGTTTTCGCGGCAGTTTTGACACAAACGCCACCAATATTTTACTTTTTACGGCGTTTGATGGAGAAACGCCACAAAAAGATAAACTTTGCGGCGTTTATAACACTACAAAAAAAATTAAATTACCGACGGAAGAATTCTGACTACTTTAAAATCCGTCACAATTTACCGATAGAAATAAAATATTCCGTCACAAATTTAGATTTAGATTGTAGTTTTCGACGGAATTGTTTTTTCTGTCGGAAACTTTTTTGATTTCATTAAAAAATACCAATTTAATTTGCGATGAAACAATAGTTTCGTCGGAAACAATAAAAAATGTCAATTTAATTTGTGATGGAACAATGGTTCCGTCGGAAACAATAAAAAATGTCAATTTAATTTGCGATGGAACAATAGTTCCGTCGGAAACAATAAAAAAATCAATTTAATTTGCGATGGAACAATGATTCTGTCGCAAATAATAAAAAATAAGATAAAAATACAAGAAGTGTAACAATGGAACATTATTTTTTGACTTGATTCTATCGAACGCTTGCCCCTAAATTCTAATAATATCTAATTTAAGTTTTAATTTTATTTTTTAAACATAGTGCAATCAATATATTATTATTAGTCTTTTAACTAAAAATTTAAAATATATTAAGAGTAAAGGGAATAATTTTGCATGTAACATAGATTAATAATGTCATAAGTTTTACTTCTAGATTTCTTTCAAAATAAAAATTTAAAAATAAAAATATTTATTAAGAGTAAATAAAACATTTTTGCATGTAATAAACAATAATAATAGCATAAATTATTGTTCTTGGGTTTTTATGGAAAATTTAAAAAATTGTAATTACAAATTATAATTTAAAAGTTTATTAATCTAAGTATCTTAATTTAATAATACAATAAAAACAAACTTTGGTATTCAGTATGAATCAATCTTGGATGTATAATATTGATAATGGTCACATTATTAATCCCGATTTTGAGAGACCACTGTTGAAATTTATTACATTTACATTAAGTAAGTCTAGGTTTGTGGATCGAGGAAATATTAGATGTCCATGTAATCCGCCTAAATGCAGAAATAATAGTTTTCGAGATCTAGAAACTATTAAAGTTCATGTAGTCACTCAAGTTAGGTTGGGTCCGGGTCGAGTCGGGTTCGGGTCAATTAGATCATAAGTTTAACAAGTAAATTCAATTCAGTCATTGTTAATTTAATCTCATAAACCAATAACCCTAATCTAAACAAAAATCGTTAATTTAATCTCAAAAATCAATAACCCTAATCTAAACTAAATTACAAAAATAGGGACTAAATCTAGGTTTTAGTTTAGCTCAATTAGATCCCAAGTTTAATAAGTTAATTCAATTCAGTCATTGTTAATTCAATCTCATAAACCAATAACTCTAATCTAAACTAAAAACCGTTAATATTAAATGTTAATTATAAACTATAAACCTTAAGGAATAAAAAATAATCACATAAGATAATAACCCTAAACTAAACCATAGACCATAGACCATTAATACTAAACGCTAACCGTAAGTCATAAACATTAAGGAATCAAAATTAATCTCATAAACCATTAACCCTAAACTAAACCATAAACTATAATCAATTAATACTAAACCCTAAACTCTAAAACATAAACTTTAAAATTCAGAATTAATCTCATAAACCAATAACCCTAACTAAACTATAACCCATAAACCATTAATATGAAACGCTAACCATAAACCTTAAGGAATCTGAATTAATCACATAAGCCAATATGTAACACCCGTGTTTTGGGGTTAGGAGTTATCCGGGTTTATAGTTCGAGTCAATAAAATTAAATTAAAATAAATCCAACTTAAAATGTGGCCTAATTGAACTTTAGTAAAAAGGGAAGGGCTTATGTTGTAATTTGCCCAAAAACTTTTAAAAAGGATGACAACTTTCAAAGTTGTCATCTTCTCCCCTTTTCCCATTATTCCAACATGAGAAACACCCACCACCATCTTCAAACCCTCTCAAACTTCAAGCTTATATTCCTTTGATTTCTTTATCAATTCAAGGGCGTTTTTAAAGGTAAAATCATTTTCTAACTCTCCTCTTCATTATCTATCCATACATGGTCTTAAATTTTAAAGATATGAACTTTTGAAAATTAGGGTTTATATTAAAGTTTGGATTTTTAAGGGGGTTTTCCAATTGGCTTTGATAAATTGAGTTGGGGCTTTAGTTAATCATGTTAAAAGGTGTAACATATATCAATTTGGTCGAATTTTGGTAAAAATCCGAAGTGGGTTCTTAGACCCATTTTTAAGGTGTCAAAAAGTTGATTTTTGGTGGGTTTTAGGGTGTAATTAGAGGGCTGATGGTATATGTATGCTAAGGGGATGATTTGGGACCATTTAGATATCATTTGGGTGTTTAAAAACATGATTTTCTGCTGGGTAAAATGTGAGTACGAAAATGGGGTTTTGGAGGGTTTTGGGTGAGTTTTGAGGGTTGTTTAAGGTGGGAATTGATAGCCCAATGGTAGTACTATGATTAGGGATTGATTTGGGATCATTTGTGGGTGCAATGGATGTTGGAAACATGGATTTTGGAAGAGGTATTGGGGCTGTCCGAAATTGCTAAGTTTGGGGTTTGGTCAGGTCTTGCGGTGTTGTAAATTGTATTTGAATTGTGTTCCGGATTGGTATTTTGAGGTTGGGCTAATTTGAGGTTGTTTGAATTGTATGGAGGTTGTTTAGAAGCAAGAATTTGGGTCGGCGAAGCATCGCGAAGAAATCCGGAAACTTGAAGGTGATGTTTGCTTGGTAGTTGAGCTTGGAGGTAGAGGTGAGTGGTTAATGTTTTTAAATTGGTTTTTAAGTGGTTGGTTCGAGCATGTGGACTAGGTTGGGTTTGGTAGACCCACCTAGAGTTAGGATTAGGGTGGTAGCCTAATCCTAAGCTTTAGTTAGAGACCTTGGATGTACTCTTTAATCGTTGATATGCCTCATGACGAGTATGTATAATGTGATACACATGTATGTGAAAGTATGGCTTAATGTATTGATTTTATATGCATGTTGATGACAAATAAAATGTGGATATATGATGAGATGAATGTTCGGTTGACATACATGTGGTGTTGGTTTGTGAAATGAGGTTGTGTTGTGGATTGCATGATTTTGGAGAATCATGGTGAGTACGTGCTAGGCACGGAATTTATATTGAAATTGATATTGTAAAAAGTTGTGTAGTTTGATTTATATTGGCACTAGTATGCTTGGGTACAATGATCGATCATTAGGATGAGTGTGCACACAAATTGAGTCAAAACGTACGTGGCCTTGGTGGCGTTAAGGCACCAAGGAGGAGTACGGTGATGTAATATTCCACCGGAAGCTTTTATATATTTCTACGTGATGATGAGTGGAATCCCATCCGTAGGGCATGTGGTGATGAGTGGAATCCCGCCCATGCAAGGACCGGTGATGAGTGAAATCCCACCGAGGTAATGTTGTTGTTGGAAATGCGTTCCAACGAGTTATCCGCGTATTCGGGTCATAACTAGGTGCCAATATGAGGTTGTATGTATATACCAATGTGGGATTATGCTTCTGTGCTTGTATGACATGAAATGTGATGCCCTTATGAATTGATATATGATGTGGTTAATGCTTTGGATTATGTATCAAGGTAAGTTGAGCTTATAGTTGTTGAGCATGGCATAATGTTGACTATATGTTCATGCATCATGTTTATTATGGCTTGGCGGACCGGAGGTAAGACCATGCATTTCATTTTGGAATTAGCTCGTGCTTGGACCCTGCATTGTCGAAGGTTTGTTTTATGAGCTTACCCTCACTAAGCTTTTATGCTTACGCTCTCTTTTGTTCGACAATGCAGATAAATAGCTTGTGGGTGGCAAGGGCAAGGAAAGGTCTCCAAGTGTTGCTTTTGGTGAGCTCAATGTATGAGTTTTGAGTAAATGAATGTAATAGTTAAGCAATGGGATAGGTTTTGATGATTGAGTTTTGATGTATGTCGACATTGGTTTGATTCTTGGATGCCTTGTTTGATCTATAAGTATCGTTGTTGTTGCATGCCTTGAATGTCTATTTGTTTGGTTGCTAAGGCATGAAATCTTACGTGCTTGTATGACCATATATGCATAAATTGCCCTTTGTATGAATGCTATGTATGAATGCCTTGTTAATTGCTTGGTTGCTACCTATGGTTCATGTATGGTTGCTTAAATGTTAGTATGTACAAGTCTTATGAGTGTTAATTCATGCCTTGAGTATGTTTGAGTATGTTGGAGTACGTTTAATCTAGGACGTATGCCTCTAGACTTGGGTGGTTGGTGTTGTGTGCCTTTAGCTCTTTTTAAGCTCTTATGTTTGGCTATGTACGATCCTGATGTGTTTTTACCGTAGGAAGTCATTAGAATTAAGCAATATATGCTCCCCTGCACCTAGGTTTCGAAACTATGGGTAAAGTTTCGAAACCTTTGCAAATTTTGAGATTCCAGAGCTCACTGCCAGCCAAAGTTTCGAAACCTTTGGGGAAGGTTTCGAAACTATGGTCAAAGGTTTCGAAACCTTACCCAAGGTTTCGAAACTTTTGCTGAAATCTGGGTTCCAGACCTTACTGTCAGTCTAGGTTTCGAAACCTTTGGGAAAGTTTCGAAACCTTTACTCAAAAATGCACTGTTTGACCCTTGTTGGCCTTTTTAAAGAGAAAAACACATAGGAACTAAGATGCCTTTAGTCAAGATTAAAATTGGGTTGTTTGAATGTGGTTTTGGGTTCGAATGTGACAAGATTAAAATGTATAAAAAGAAAAAAAAATAGGGTTGCTAACCGAGGGGGAACCTTAACGGGTTTCGCTTCGGTTTTCCCCGTGTGGCCCACTCGGACCGGTCATCCGGCCAGACCGGGACGAGGGGTTACATTTGTTGGTATCAGAGCCTAAGGTTTCCGAGACCTTGGGCAGGTAAGTGAGGTAAGTTTAAGTTTTAAATTGATATGCACGGTGTTTGCTTGCTCTGTAAGTATGGCTGCTTGTATGACGAGTATGTTGATTGCTTGTTTAAAAGCATGTCGTTTGTTATCTGTGTATGCTGTGATGAATGATTGTTTGATTGAGAATGCATGTTTTGTGATTGTACGCATATGTTTGCTTGTTTAGCAAGAAAGCCTTGTTATATGCTTGGTTGAGCATGTATGTGTGTTAATTTGTTTGAAACACGTTTAGTAGAGTCCCATTGCTACTATTACATCGAAAAAGAGATTTTTTTAAGTGAGGGAATCATACTTGAGCCACTTGGACCTTCTCCTTTGCTAACCCAGTTTGTATGTTAATTTACTGTTGTTGTTGTTGATTTATTGCTTTTCGGTAAGTAGAAGTTGTAGTTTCTGAAAAGGTGGACGATGTTGAGGGAGTCCATCACCTCAGTTAGAGAGGTATGGTTGTACCAGAATTGAGGTACAATTTGTCTGTTTGAGACGGTGTGTATATGGGTTGATTCTTGTGGATGAGGGACGGTGTGATCAACTCTGGCATTAGTTAGTAAGAAGAAGTGTAGGCCTATGAGTGGGGGTTAGAGTAGGGTCGATGTTTTATCGAATGAGCCCTTGAAATAGTATTAAGTTGGTTTCCTCCAGTTGATTCTCAATCCGTGCTTTTGTATATCGTTAGCAAGTATGCAAGTTGAACATGCCTGGTGAAGTGTTAGTTGGTGACCGTTGGGGTTTGGCCTATGATTTTATTGCAAGACAGCCAGTTAGTGTCCGTGAGTGGGAGCTAGTTTGTGTGATTGGGTCAGTGTACGTTGAGTTGTTTTTCAGCAAGCGAAAGAGATGAAGTCACTTCCGATATAGTTGAGCCGAGAAGGGAGCCTTGAGCTTTGACTTCAGGATTGTTTGGTAGGGGTAGAACAAGTCCAGCAAGACTGTTTGTGTGCGATCAGAATTGAGTCTTGAGGTTACGAGATGCTCTAAGAACAATTTAGAAGATTCAGATTATGTTGAAGAACCAGTCTGAAAACAAGAGGACAGAAGACTATCAGTTGTGCACATGTGAAGTGGCAATTTCTGCGAATACCTCCTTTTGCGTGAGCATGTAAGAAATTGGATATCCTTGTTGAGACCTTAGATGTAGGGACACATGTGACTAGCCTTTTTGGGAGATAGTAGTGATCAGAAAGATGTACAGAAGATGTTAGTTTGTGGTTCAGAGTTACTAGTTCTAGCAGATGTGAAATAATCGTCTTCCTACGGTTTTGATATACCCTTCGACAAGGTTTGGCTTGAAGAGCATAGAGTTAGTGTATACGTTGAGACAAAGAGAGAGTTGCTTTGAAGACGCAGATTTTTGTGAGACTGTAGTGGTAAGTGAGGATGTGAACTTCTTGTCGGATGTTGATCCAGCTTTGGAGGTCGAAGTTTGATTGAGTTTAGTTGGCAGGCTTGTTTAGCAAGTGTGATGAATTTGATTCTGAACGAAGATTAGACCGCGGAATGTTAGTATAGTTTGTGTTTTCCTAAAAGTACTTGGAAGAATTGCCTGGTTTGTCTCTTGATAGAGAAGAAGAGTTCGTCATTGAGACTGTTTCCGAGGTTGCTTCTGTTTTGTTTGCTCTGTAACTTATGAATCCCGGAAGAGTTGAGAACGTTGAAGAAATAACTTCGAGGTTAGTTGGACCTTAGACTCATTAGGCCTAGTGCATCATCTTAGAGTATGACAGTACAATTTGTGAAGAAGAGAGAAGACGATACAAGAATGTGTTTGGATTTCAGACCGTTGAAACAAGCAACAGTGAATGATTAGCATCAGTTTTCGAGTGTCAGTGATTTTTTGGTCAGTTAGTGTGTGCTTCAGTCTATTTGAAGATTAGTTTGAAATTCGTTTACTACTAGTTGAAAGTGAGAAAAGTGAGAAAAGTTGAAGTACCAAAGACAACTTTAGGGGCAAGATGTGATCGCTTTGAGTTTTGAGTATGCCGCTTTGATTGACTAGTGTATTAGTTACCTTCATAGAGATGTTGAACAGAATATTTTCCTAAGTCCCTTGATCAGTTGTAGTAGTTCTCATAGATGACACATGAGTATATTCAAGTACCGAGGAAGATCATGACAAGTTTTGAAGTTAGTGTGGTAGATTCTATTAGAGAATTATTTGTACACCAAGTTGCGCAACATGAACTACGAGTTAATGAAGATGTTCTCCTAGAACGTGCAGATCATCCGAGTGTATTAGAGTAAGTCCCAAGTAGGCAAAAGAAGACATGAGTTGGAAGAAATTGAAGACTATGACAGATACCTATAGTTCCTAGGTCTAGCATTGTTACTTTCAGAGAATTGTAAATGGTCTTTTGAAGATAGTTGCTCCATTGATAGATTGCTATAGAAGAATGTTCAGTTGTGTGGTTAAATGCGAGATAATGAGCTCTAGAGAAACTGAAAGAAACTTTGATGAAAACTTCGACCTTGATCCAGCCTATACTAGAGAAAGAGCTTGTGAACTGTAGTGACGTGTTACATGTAGGGTTAGGTTGTGTGCTTATGCAAGACGGAAGATTGCGACTTGTTCGTCGAGTTAGTTGAAAGATCGTGAGAAGAGTTATCCGATATGAGACATAGAGTTAATTACAATTGTAACTGCTTCGAAGACTTAGAGACAAAGCTTGTATAGTAAGAAATGCGCAGTGTATATGTACGTGTCATTAGAGCTTGAAATATTTGAAGACTTGGGAATGGTTGGAACTTGAACAACATGAGTAGTTAGAATTGCTTGAAGACTGTGATCTCAAGATTGAGTACTATCTGAAGAGAGTCTACGTAGCAACCGATGTTCCAAGTTGTATTTGCTGTTAGATCAATAGTTGAGTTACGAGTTGCAATTGCCGAATTCCGTATATCAAATGATAGTAGTTTTGTGGCCGAGTTTCGGGTTGAGACTACTTTGAGTCAGAATGTTTGATGAGAAACAGTTGCAAGACAGATTCTTGGCACCTCACGTGCAAGACATAGCGGAAAGAAGACCTTCAGAATACAGTTCAGAGATGATAGAGTTTGTATTGTTAGAGATAGAATTGTTGTACTGATTGGCATAATGTTTTGAGACGTGTTGTTTTGGTCGAAGCGCGCGGTGGTTCATTTGTATTGCATCTGAGTAGTATGAAGACGTATTGTGGGTTGAAGATGAATGCTTCTGAATTGAGTGGATGGATGATGTGGTTCAGTATGAAAGTAAGTGTGTAATTTGCCAGCGTGTCAAGACCGAACATCAGTCTTCTTCTAGTTTGTTACATCCGCGGGAGATTCGAAATGAAAGTGAGTAATGGAGATCCGGGGTTCCAACTAGATTATTTTTGAAGACGTTGGTATAATGTTTGGTTACCTGTTGAAGACGGAGGATCAGTCAGAGGAAGTTATGAGTCAAGTGTTCAAACAATGATGTATGAGATTGTGAATCGGGCTAGTACAATTGTTTATTTGTTGCGGTTACCACCAGAGCTAGAAAGAGGTTTGTGATGTGTCTGTGAACCTATAATTCGGGAGTGTGAGTCAGACATGTTCCATGCTATGTTTGTTGAAGAGATTGAGTTGAGTTTGAAATTGGCATGCCTTGAAGAATCAGTTGAGATCTTAGTGTAAGATAGCAAATGTTGTGTGGTAAGTCTTTCGAGTTGGTTAGTATGTTGTGGTGAGAGAGGAATGCGTGGAGGTGCATGTTTCTGTGGCCCTTCGTGATCGATGAATTTCGGGGACGAAATTTTCTTAAGTGGGGGAGAGTTGTAACACCTGTGTTTTGGGGTTAGGAGTTATCCGGGTTTATAGTTCGAGTCAATAAAATTAAATTAAAATAAATCCAACTTAAAATGTGGCCTAATTGAACTTTAGTAAAAAGGGAAGGGCTTATGTTGTAATTTGCCCAAAAACTTTTAAAAAGGATGACAACTTTCAAAGTTGTCATCTTCTCCCCTTTTCCCATTATTCCAACATGAGAAACACCCACCACCATCTTCAAACCCTCTCAAACTTCAAGCTTATATTCCTTTGATTTCTTCATCAATTCAAGGGCGTTTTTAAAGGTAAAATCATTTTCTAACTCTCCTCTTCATTATCTATCCATACATGGTCTTAAATTTTAAAGATATGAACTTTTGAAAATTAGGGTTTATATTAAAGTTTAGATTTTTAAGGGGGTTTTCCAATTGGCTTTGATAAATTGAGTTGAGGCTTTAGTTAATCATGTTAAAAGGTGTAACATATATCAATTTGGTCGAATTTTGGTAAAAATCCGAAGTGGGTTCTTAGACCCATTTTTAAGGTGTCAAAAAGTTGATTTTTGGTGGGTTTTAGGGTGTAATTAGAGGGCTGATGGTATATGTATGCTAAGGGGATGATTTGGGACCATTTAGATATCATTTGGGTGTTTAAAAACATGATTTTCTGCTGGGTAAAATGTGAGTACGAAAATGGGGTTTTGGAGGGTTTTGGGTGAGTTTTGGGGGTTGTTTAAGGTGGGAATTGATAGCCCAATGGTAGTACTATGATTAGGGATTGATTTGGGATCATTTGTGGGTGCAATGGATGTTGGAAACATGGATTTTGGAAGAGGTATTGGGGCTGTCCGAAATTGCTAAGTTTGGGGTTTGGTCATGTCTTGCGGTGTTGTAAATTGTATTTGAATTGTGTTCCGGATTGGTATTTTGAGGTTGGGCTAATTTGAGGTTGTTTGAATTGTATGGAGGTTGTTTAGAAGCAAGAATTTGGGTCGGCGAAGCATCGCGAAGAAATCCGGAAACTTGAAGGTGATGTTTGCTTGGTAGTTGAGCTTGGAGGTAAAGGTGAGTGGTTAATGTTTTTAAATTGGTTTTTAAGTGGTTGGTTCGAGCATGTGGACTAGGTTGGGTTTGGTAGACCCACCTAGAGTTAGGATTAGGGTGGTAGCCTAATCCTAAGCTTTAGTTAGAGACCTTGGATGTACTCTTTAATCGTTGATATGCCTCATGACGAGTATGTATAATGTGATACACATGTATGTGAAAGTATGGCTTAATGTATTGATTTTATATGCATGTTGATGACAAATAAAATGTGGATATATGATGAGATGAATGTTCGGTTGACATACATGTGGTGTTGGTTTGTGAAATGAGGTTGTGTTGTGGATTGTATGATTTTGGAGAATCATGGTGAGTACGTGCTAGGCACGGAATTTATATTGAAATTGATATTGTAAAAAGTTGTGTAGTTTGATTTATATTGGCACTAGTATGCTTGGGTACAATGATCGATCATTAGGATGAGTGTGCACACAAATTGAGTCAAAACGTACGTGGCCTTGGTGACGTTAAGGCACCAAGGAGGAGTACGATGATGTAATATTCCACCGGAAGCTTTTATATATTTCTACGTGATGATGAGTGGAATCCCATCCGTAGGGCATGTGGTGATGAGTGGAATCCCGCCCATGGAAGGACCGGTGATGAGTGGAATCCCACCGAGGTAATGTTGTTGTTGGAAATGCGTTCCAACGGGTTATCCGCGTATTCGGGTCATAACTAGGTGCCAATATGAGGTTGTATGTATATACCAATGTGGGATTATGCTTCTGTGCTTATATGACATGAAATGTGATGCCCTTATGAATTGATATATGATGTGGTTAATGCTTTGGATTATGTATCAAGGTAAGTTGAGCTTATAGTTGTTGAGCATGACATAATGTTGACTATATGTTCATGCATCATGTTTATTATGGCTTGGCGGACCGGAGGTAAGACCATGCATTTCATTTTGGAATTAGCTCGTGCTTGGACCCTGCATTGTCGAAGGTTTGTTTTATGAGCTTACCCTCACTAAGCTTTTATGCTTACGCTCTCTTTTGTTCGACAATGCAGATAAATAGCTTGTGGGTGGCAAGGGCAAGGAAAGGTCTCCAAGTGTTGCTTTTGGTGAGCTCAATGTATGAGTTTTGAGTAAATGAATGTAATAGTTAAGCAATGGGATAGGTTTTGATGATTGAGTTTTGATGTATGTCGACATTGGTTTGATTCTTGGATGCCTTGTTTGATCTATAAGTATCGTTGTTGTTGCATGCCTTGAATGTCTATTTGTTTGGTTGCTAAGGCATGAAATCTTACGTGCTTGTATGACCATATATGCATAAATTGCCCTTTGTATGAATGCTATGTATGAATGCCTTGTTAATTGCTTGGTTGCTACCTATGGTTCATGTATGGTTGCTTAAATGTTAGTATGTGCAAGTCTTATGAGTGTTAATTCATGCCTTGAGTATGTTTGAGTATGTTGGAGTACGTTTAATCTAGGACGTATGCCTCTAGACTTGGGTGGTTGGTGTTGTGTGCCTTTAGCTCTTTTTAAGCTCTTATGTTTGGCTATGTACGATCCTGATGTGTTTTTACCGTAGGAAGTCATTAGAATTAAGCAATATATGCTCCCCTGCACCTAGGTTTCGAAACTATGGGTAAAGTTTCGAAACCTTTGCAAATTTTGAGATTCCAGAGCTCACTGCCAGCCAAAGTTTCGAAACCTTTGGGGAAGGTTTCGAAACTATGGTCAAAGGTTTCGAAACCTTACCCAAGGTTTCGAAACTTTTGCTGAAATCTGGGTTCCAGACCTTACTGTCAGTCTAGGTTTCGAAACCTTTGGGAAAGTTTCGAAACCTTTACTCAAAAATGCACTGTTTGACCCTTGTTGGCCTTTTTAAAGAGAAAAACACATAGGAACTAAGATGCCTTTAGTCAAGATTAAAATTGGGCTGTTTGAATGTGGTTTTGGGTTCGAATGTGACAAGATTAAAATGTATAAAAAGAAAAAAAATAGGGTTGCTAACCGATGGGGAACCTTAACGGGTTTCGCTTCGGTTTTCCCCGTGTGGCCCACTCGGACTGGTCATCCGGCCAGACCGGGACGAGGGGGTTACACAATAACCCTAAACTAAAAATAATTAATATTAAACCCTAAACTCTAAACCAATATCACTCAATGCTAAACTAATAACCCTAAACTAAATCATAATACATTAATATTAAACATTAACCATAAACTTTAAGGAATCAGAATTAATCACATAAAACAATAACCCTGAACTAAATCATAAACCATAAACTATTAATATTAAACCATAAACCTTAAGGAATCAAAATTAATCACATAAACCAATAACCCTAAACTAAACCATAAACAATTAATAGTAAAACCCTAGACCCTAAACCAATAATCCCTCGTAAATTAAAATTTTAGATTTTGGAGGGAATGAACAAAAATTTGGGTAGGAATCCCAAAAAAGTTTGCCTTCCTTTTTTTTTCAAAATAATTAAAAATTTAAATTTCCGACGGAATAAATGTAATCCCTCATAAACTAAAAAAATTCCGAGGGAACAAAGGTAATCCGTCGGAAACATAAAATATTATATTTTATATATTACAACTTTGAGAACCCGGATCCCTAAAACTCACTATAAAACCCCCTTTACTCATCCTCTTGTTTATTCAAATCTCCCACACAAACACTCTTTCTTTCTCAAATCCAAAGCTAAAAGAAAATTATTTTTCATCTCACATCTTCTAACCATTAACCCCTACAACTGGAAGCTGGCCTTGGAAGTTCAAGCCACCATGACCATCCGTTTATTTCTCTTTGTAAGGTATTTATTACTTCCAACTTCAGTTTAAAGTTTAAACAAAAACTTGCATTTAACGTACTAAACCTACTTAGTTTCTTGTGAACATTGTTGAGCATAGGTGGAGCAATGGTTCTCACATTTTACAAAGGCAAAGAGATGCTGCTGCCGATCAAACGCCATGGTAGCACCAAACATGCTGCTGCTGCCGATCAAGTCTTGGGCTCATTGTTGAGTGATGGCGAGGGAAATATGAGGAAAATACTCATAGTTTGTGGACAAGATGAAGCTATAGCCGGTGTTGTTAGCAAATTTCTCTCTTTTTTTAGAAAAAATAAGATTTAAATTTTTTACAAAATAGATGTTATTCTTGAAGATTAAAAAATTAAATTTTGGAGGGAATGAAAAATTTTCGGGTTAAAATCCCGGGAAATTTTTTCCTCTTTTTTTTAAAAAGATTAAAATTAAAATTTCCGACGGAATATATGTAACTCGTCAGAAACAAAAAATATTGTATTATATATATATATATCAATTTCCGAAGGATTTTAAATGTTCCCTCAGTAATTCACTGACGGATTTCCGTCACAAATTTTCTGATGGAATATTTTATTTCGTCGGAAATTTATTTTTGACCAGTGTTTTGCTGACGACTCTCTTCCGTCGAAAATTCCGTTACTAAGACTAAATTTCGTCAGAAGTTTCCTCACAAATTCCCTCATAATTCACACATTTTTTTGTAGTGTAAATAAAATGCCGCAATAGAGTGACATGTAGTGACATTTTTAAGTGTAAACGCCGCAATAGGTTTCTGTTAGTGGCGTTTTTTTATAAACGCCGCAATATGTGCGTGTTAGTAGCTTTTTTTATAAACGGCGCCATAGGTTTTGATTTATGTTATTAAGTATCGATATATTTTTTTTTTGAATATGCTGGTGTAATGCAAGGGTAGCATCTGTTCAACTTTTTTAGTCTTTTCAAAGACGGCACACACATCATGACAATACTGGTGCTCGAACCCGGGTCCCAAGGGATGATAAACATCTACCTTTGCCACCAGGACACAAGAGGATGAGCAAGTATCGATATTCACTAATTGACTGAGTGGTCAATAATATTTATGTTATTTTATTTTGTATGATTTCAAATCTCAATGCTTAATAAAGAAATGGACTATGCATCATCGTACTCGAATTCCATAGGCTTGTTGGCCTTGTGGAATTACCCCTCGCTATCTCAACCTAATAAAAGTATTAAAGACGTTCCGATTGAGTCTTAGTACGATTGACATTTTTTCTGGAGATTGCAGGTTTGAATACATTTAAACATGATTTTCTTATTTTGAGAGGATTATGAGTAATTTAGATATTATATCAAAAATAAATATTTAATATGTGTAGCTAGATCCCTTAAGCATAATTAGATATTCAAATTAAGATGTTGCGAATGAAACAAAGTGAATTGGGAGGGTTCTCCCCACTTAATTTTGGTTGAAACACAATTTTGTACATTTAAGAAAAATAACTTTATTTTAAATAAATTTAAACACTTTAACTTAATTAGAATTTAAAAACTACTTTTTTATATTACAAGTCCATTTTATGATACATGTTCGAGATTCCTAACTTCCCCTTCTAATAATGTCCTCTCCAAAGTTCGAACTCGAGTTCTCTTCTTGAAAGAGCAATGTGCATTGTCATTGCACTTAACCTTTGTTGGTATATTTTCATCTAATTTGATAATTCGTGTGTATATTATATATAGGATTATTATTTCCTACATTAATTTTTTTCATAACCAGAGTTAAAATGGTAATAAAAGTGCTATTTATTTACGTTTTGAATTTTTCTGGTCAATATATTTTGAATTTTTAAATATACTACAAAAAAACCTTTGTTGTAATTTTTAATATATCTTTGAATACTCTAAAGTTGATTGTTTATAATTTTATTTTACTGATAATATATATATATATATATGGGCGTTACTCAATAGAGATTGGTGGAGGTCACGGCCCCAAAATATTTAAATTGAAGTAATGATAAAAATATATTTTAGTCTCCTATTTATATTGTTGTCCCCCTAAATTTAAATATTTTTAAATTACCCCTCAATAAATAACATGGATTTTGCCATTATATACTATATAAATTACTCCCACATTATATATTACTCATTTGTTATTTTTACAATTAGTAAAACTCATGTACACCCTACAAACAAAATTGCTTGAACATTTAAAAAAAAACAATAACACTCTTCTATCCATTGAAATCATTCCTTAGATTTTTAAGATTCATACTTGAATATCTTGTATGTTACTTATCATATTAAAGAGTGAAGATAGAGAGTCGGTCCGTTTAACTCTGCCTTTTTTATTTTTGAATTTTATTTTTTAACAATTCCTATATACAAAAAAGGAATGAGAAATATACTCTTAATGGGTTTAGTACTCACAACTTAAAGAGAAGAAAGATGTCAACTGAGAGTTTTTAACCATTTGCTTTAAAGATTATCGACTCGTCTTTTAACTTTTGTTATAATGAGGTTTGTCCAAATTAATTTTATGTTTGATAATGGCTCATGTTTCATATGAAAACTATATTTTTTTCGAATTTAAAAAGATGATGAGCTATAACACTACATCGAGGACATATGAAAACTATATTTAGTTAGTACTTTTACTATATATATATTTATTTGCTATATATTATAATATATCGTTATTCACGGCACTACATACAAATAAAGTTGAAATTTGTTCAAAAAAGAGTATCAAAGTTAAAATTTGTGTAGTTTACAAAAATGGTCGTGAAAATCATGGTCAAGCCCAAATGGGGAATAACTAGGACAATTGGCTTTAGCTATTAAAGCGCACGTGCAAGCGTGTTCTATTTGTCAAAAAGTCTATTTTCCTAAGTAAAACCTAGACCCAGTGTTTTTTCACATTATATCCCTAAATTATTTATTATATTCATGACTAAGATACGAAACAATCTGTAAAATTGCTTCAATATTGCATCTTAAAAAATTATTTTAATATCTAATAGCACCCTCAAATTATTTTCCATTTTATAGTCCGTTTTGAAGACTAGTTGTTTTCACTATAATTTCAACAACAAAAATATTAAAATATAATAGAGACCAACGGCTTACGGTCCGATTTCGTAAATAAATATTAGAAAAATGATGAAAACAGTTTACTTGCAGTTCGACTTCATTAAGCTTGTAAACTACATGCATTTGGGTCCTTTTTATTTTAAATAGTAGTCAAATAAGTTCTTTTGTCCCTCCCAATTTTTAAATTTAAAAGTTTAATAGACATTTGCCCCTCCCAATATTCAATCCTAGCTCCGTCCCTCACTACATGTCTTCATGATTTTTTTTAATAAATATTTTTGGCTATGAAGTCAGATTGAAAACAAGATACTTTCATGATTTTTTTAATATTATTTGTTTAAGTCGAAGTGAAAGTAAGTTGCTTTCATGAAATTTTTAATATTTTTTATTGAAATCGGAGTGAAAACAATCAGTCTTCAAAATCTATAAATTTTAAAATAAATTTTTAAGGCGCAATATTGAACCAATTTTGCCCGAAACAATCTCACCCCATATTACATGATAAATTTGCTTAAATTATGTCATTCTTCAACATATATCTTTTGCATGCTTAAACACTCTAATAAAATTTTAAGTCACATTAGATTAATTTGAGAGCTTTACACTAAGATAACAAGTCTTCCGAACACATTCAAATATATATGCAAGCCGAGATGGATCGAGTGGGTTAGAGGAGGTAGTTATTTTCTGAAAAATTTAAAATTTGTATATGATTTAGAATATTTTTTAGAAATTTTTTTATGTATCTTCTACTAAAAATATATATACACACCATTTAAAATTTTATAAGTTCGCTCCTTAAAATTTTATAGGTTCATCCCCTAACATAAAGTCATGCGTTCCTCCCCGCGTGTAAGAGATCCATTATAACACAGTTGTATGTAGGGATGGCCATTTGACCCATACTCGGTGAGTTCCGACCCGATCCTATAGGGTTCGGTTTTTTAAAGAAAATTTTGGGTTCAGGTCGGGTTTGGTCTAGTTTTTTTAGGATAAGGTCGAGTTTAAGGTGAAAATATCCGACCCGGCCCGAAGTAATAGTTAGGTATAATTGCTACAATGCCTCTCTCTTTATATATATTTCAATTATCTTCCTATTTTGTCTAATAAAAATAAAATAATTATTATAATGCTCCCTCTTTATTTGTATTTTTTCAATTAGCTCTCTGTTTTATCGAATAATAATGAAAAATGAAAAAAAAAATTTATGTCGGGTAGGATTGAGTTCGGATTTTTACTCTAAAATTTGAGTTCAAGTTCGGATCAGATTGAACATTATAAAATATTGGGTTAAGTTTGGATGTAGGTGTTACATTTTCAGGTCGGGTGCGAATCGACTAAAAATTCGAGCCAACCCGACCCATGGCTAACCTAGTTGTATGCTCCCTCAAGAAAAACAACTTAGATATCGTATATTGTTTATTTATAAATTTAAATAGTTTAAATTGAATTAAAAATATAATTTGAATTTGATGATTCTAAACTATTATAATTTTATCTTGACCCATCTTGCTCTTAACACTGAAAATCTTTTATTCTATTGTCGTACATCTTTAATTGTTCATTGATGTACGACGACATATTAAAATCGTTTCTAGATAGAAAAATAACTCAACCTCCACTATTATTTATATATGGACTTTAAATTCTTAGCCGCCATGTAAAAACAATATGTTGTTCCTATATAGAGAAGGTTAGCTAAGCTATTACTTTTTGTTCAAAAAATAATAATAATTCGAACTTTGAAGAAGATAATACTATAAAAATAGTCACTAAACAATTAATTTTATTACATAATGATCACTAAAATTTAATTGTCGTTAAGTGAGGTGACGTGATAGTTTGGGTGAAAATGATTAATAGTATAATTAGTCCTCTATATTTATATTTGATTAATTTAGTCCTGATCAAAAAATCAAAAAATTTAGACTTATTGTTTACAAATTCTATCAATTTATTCTCATTTTATTAGAAATAATTAGGAATGATTATTAATTTGATATTTGATATTTAATTATTCTAACAAAAATAGGAGTAAATTATAGGAAATAATGAGCCTAAATTTATTATTTTTAATTAGAATTAAATTAATCAAATGTATAAATATGAAGAATTAATTGTACTAATCAATAATTTTACCCAAACTGTCATGCTATCCAAGAAGTTAGAATTCAATGATTATTTTATAATATAATCGATATTTCATTGACTATTTTGTAACAATAAAAAATTTAGCGACGGAAATGAACACACAATATGTGGACCTTGAAGTCCCAAAATTCAACAAAGAGGTAGAAAAATAACACATCGAAGTCCCTATCATCCAGATCTTGCAGATTCAGATTTGTTCCACACGGCTTGTTGACAGTCCCAAAACTTACCAAATTGTTTTTTTTATATCAAAACATAAAAACAATTTAATATAAATAACCTGAATTGTTTTTAAAAAAAATCATTTTTGCAAAATAATTACATAGTAACAATAATGAGTCAATACTTCTTTCTTATTCTAATTTTGGGGCTAAGTTATCTTCACACCTCTCCAGTTTTTATCATTCAAGATGAATTTAATTATAAATTTCATATCAATATCTTATGAAAATTAATTTTTTTTATTTTCTCGAGGCATCTATTGAATCGAGTCTGATTATTAATCTTGTGTGTTCTGTTGGTCTGTATAGAGGTCGACGTTGGTCACAAATTTTAAAATTACCTCATACTAAAATGAGGGTCAATGATTTAACAGAAAAATTTGACATTATGCTATTAGGGGATTTATTTACTAATTATGTCATAATAAAACAAAAATAATGACTTTTTGAGAAATTGGAGGGACCTCTAAGATTTTGGAATGGTGTGTGAAAGAGCTTAGCAGCTTCCTTCAGGTACTAAAAGGGAGCCATAAAGCTTCATCTTAAAGTGGGTTCAATCCCACTAAGAGAGTATGATCTGTATTTGTATTATTTTTATGTATTATTATTGTTATCATGTTTTAAATATTATATATTTTGTAAAGAAAATTGATATAATTAATAATTCTTTTATTATAAAAATTATCATACATTCTGCTAGAGTTATGATCTAAATTTTATTTTGGACCAGTTCAAACATTTATAAAGAAGCAGTACTAAAAGTGGGGGCCGGTTCGGAAAGAGTAGTAAACTCAATTTGAGTAGAATTAATTTATATGTAAGTTTCTCTGTAACCAAGCAACATATACCTATAAATAAATAAATAAATAAATATTAGAGATTAGGAATAAAATCATCGATTGTAATCTCTTTCAACATAGTAAAATTTTTTCCTTCCATGCCCGTGGTTTTACTCTTCTTGAGTTTTCCACATAAATTTCAGTGTTTATTTTCATTTATGTTTTTGGTATCGTTTGTTTTTCGTTATTATTGTTCTGAAAATCATAACATATTCGTATATATTGTTATTTTTTTGACAGGATATATATTGTTATTTTTTTAATTATATTTATATCATGCAATCGGATTATATTTTTATTATTATTATTATTATCAATATGATCAAGTTGCATCACAGAGCTACTTCAACAAGGTAAAGCGACTTTAGCAATAGATTTTGCCTAACATTTATGGACTTTTAAGTCTTTTCTGATTTTTATATGGTCAAATTGCATTAAAAGAGTTATTGCGAAAGGAGTTTATAATCATTTAATTCTGATTTTTAAATGTTTAAACTGTTAATAACTCTATCCCCTTAATCAGAATAATTATGCTTAAATATACTCTAATTTAGAGGTATTCAATTGATTAATTTGATCGATGATCAAATTGAATTAATCGATTTTTTTAATTGTTCACTAAACTAAAATTTATTTGAACCAATTATTAGTCAAGTTAAATAAAATTTGGTTAATTCGATCAATTTTTAATTTAATTGAAATTTGTTATGGATTTTCTTAATCGAAATAACAATGAGCATTTAGTTCACAAAATAAATCCCTGATAACACTTGTTCGTTAACAAAGATAGTTTGCATCCTTCAATTTTTTTTGAAGAGTTGTAGGGTATTAATTTGTGTATTTTTCATTTGAGTTAAAAATCTTAATGGTTTGGTCTAGAGCTAAAAAATAGTTGAATTGAGTCTCGATATCTTGAAGTATTTGGATTTAAGTCTTAAAATATATATAATATTAAATATTTAATATTTTCGGTTAATTTAGCTAATTATATAGTTTAGAACCCAATTAAACTATAATCGAAGTTTGAAAAAATAAACCGCTAATAGACTGATTAACCGAATTAAATTTTAATTCTGTAGATTAATTCAACAAAAATAACGTCTTAATAATGCAACAACAACCATTATGTAAACTGATTTAGTTTAAACACCAGTATCCAACTTACTCCTTGACTAATTCGAATCAGGTACTGTAAAGGACCATCATAGGGGCAATCCTCCCAACTCAATTTGCTCCATTCATAATATCAGGATTCGAACTTTTGAACTTGCTTAAGAAATTCAGTACCACATCTAACTAGACCAACTAATTGTAGGCGATATTTCAACTGATTTAATGCTAAATTGACTACTTTTTACAATTATTTCTACCCATATCTACTTGAGGTTGTATCCTATTTAAACGGATAAAATTCGTATGCCCCTTTCCGGTGCTCTTATTTATGCCCAGCATTAAAAAACACTACAAAATTAAATTCTAGCCCTAACTTTAATTTCTAAATCCTAAACCCTACACCCTATACCTTAAAAAATACAACCTATCCTAAATTCTCTAAACCTTAACCTAAAACCCTAAATTCTAAACTTAAATTTGAGCGTAGGGCATATGTAGGAGCACCGAAAAGCGGTAGAGGATTTCCATCCCTATTTAAACCTAAGCTAGAATCTCCTATAAATACCCCTCCATCTTTCTTCCACTCTGCATTAAACAAGTCTAAGCATTTTTCCCATAACACCCAAAGTAAACGAGTGAAGACTTTGAGTGATCGTTCAGGCCACCGGAAAGAAAAATATTCCAAGAAAAAATGGCCACTTTTCCAGTGATCAACTTACAGAATCTTGATGGTGAAGAGAGAGCAGCAACAATGGAGCAAATCAAAGATGCCTGTGAAAACTGGGGCTTTTTTGAGGTTCTAGCTATGGTGCCAGATGCATATTCTCTGTTTTCCTCTGTTTTTTCTTCGATTTCTTTATTCGATTCTTGTGCTGATTTTTCAGGTGCTTAACCATGGGATTCCCCATGATTTTCTCGACACCGTCGAGAGGTTAACGAAAGAGCATTACAAGAAATGCATGGAGCAGAGGTTCAAGGAGCTCGTAGCAAGCAAGGCGCTCGAAGGTCTCGAAGCCGAGGTTACCGATATGGACTGGGAAAGCACATTTTTCTTGCGCCACCTCCCCGAATCAAACATGGCTGAAATCCCTGATCTCACCGATGAGTACAGGTAACATAGATCAGGCCTCAGGGACCAAATTGTAAAACTTGTTAACCTTGAAGTCCTTGACTTACAAATTTGAATAAATACAGGGAGGTGATGAAGGAGTTTGCAGTGAAATTGGAGAAGCTAGCCGAGGAGCTGTTGGACTTGTTGTGTGAGAATCTTGGACTTGAGAAAGGGTACTTGAAAAAGGCTTTCTATGGGGCAAAGGGTCCGACTTTTGGCACCAAAGTTAGCAACTACCCGCCGTGTCCGACACCGGACAAAATCAAGGGACTCCGAGCCCATACCGATGCCGGCGGCATCATTTTGCTGTTCCAAGACCCTACGGTCGGCGGCCTTCAGCTTCTTAAAGACAGCGAGTGGGTCGATGTTCCCCCATTGCGCCACTCCATTGTTGTCAACCTTGGGGACCAACTCGAGGTACATACTAATAACATTATAAAAGTACATAAACTAAAATCGTAATTAGACCGATATAAACTCAAAAAAAGAAACTTAAAACCCTAAACTCTTCAACCAGGTGATCACCAATGGCAAATACAAGAGTGTGGAGCACCGAGTTATTGCCCAAACCAACGGGGCTCGGATGTCGATAGCTTCATTCTACAATCCCGGAAGCGATGCCGTAATCTATCCGGCACCGCAGCTGGTGGAGGAAGAGAAGAAACAAGTCTACCCCAAATTTGTGTTTGAAGACTACATGAAACTGTATGCTGGATTGAAATTCCAAGCCAAAGAACCAAGATTTGAAGCCATGAAAGCCATGGAAACCACTGCTCCCATTGCCACAGCCTAAAATAGTACTATTGGCTTTGATTCTGTTGAGAAATAAGTGTGTTCAATGTTCATTTATGTTCAACTTTTCTTACTATAAGTGTGTGTGTGTTGCACTGTTAATTTTTGTGTAAAATACTAGTATTTTATTCTATGAATAATATTTTGTCATCTTTATGTATTAAAAAGGATTTTTCTCACCCTTTTTCTTTGTTTATTTATTGATTGTGTTACCTAGATCTCATGATTTGTGTTAAACTGTTACGGAGATGATTTTTTTAATTTAGTTTATTTTATTTACAACGTCAAAATTTAAAGTCTTATTTTATTTAATCCACGCTATGTTAACCTCATAAGGACAAACGTTGACCACAAATTTTAAAATTGCTTCATGATCGGAGTGAGAATCGAACCCTTAACCAGTAATTAAGATAAAAGAAACTCTTGTTATCTATCCTAAACATGTGGTTAGAAACATAAGACTGTATTACTATTATTTTAAATGATGACGTCTGGATTTTATTAAATTTCATGAAATATATTATAAATACAATGCATAAAAAAGAAAGAAAAAATGGACTAGTTCACTATAATTCTCATGCAAAAGTGTAAAAAAAAAGAAGCAAACTCTTCTATGAAGATTAGCATACCATCAAAATCTAAAAATCTTTATCAATCTCCTTGTCTCTAGCTAAATCAGACACTTTACGGGATAAAAAAGGAGTGATGAGCGAACCAAACTATCAGACAGATTGTTCCGTTACACAGTTCTGATTACATAGGCTAACAAACCATCAAACGAAAGGGGATCAATGTTTTCTGTGACCACCGACATAATCAAATTAGAAAGCTAGCGTCGCGAGGATCTCTATACGAACACCAAACGACTGCTAAGGTATGCTAAAATCATGCCAAACGACAAATGAAACGAACCACAAAAATTAATGAAAACGTGCCACAAGAGCATAAATTTTTATTAAAATTAAAAAAATAAAACATGAAAGATCAAAAAAAAAATAATGATCACCGATGGTCGACAATCAGTACTAACATTGATTGACGCCACCGGCTAAACAAAAAATGCGACGGCTATAAAGAGAAATTTTAATATTTTTCAGAAAAAAACTGAAAATATAAGGCTATATTAGTAATGTAATAATATCAAATAATTTCATTGTAGGGCATTAAATCCGGACATATTTCTATTGTTTTTTTTAACAATCATATTTCTATTGTTAAACCTTATTCCCCACTAAAACAAACAATTTTTTAAAGCTATATAGCTTTCTTTTTCAGGCTGTCAAAAGAAATGAATTATTTTCCAAAAGGAAATCCACATGAAGAGCCACATGCACACCTCCAATACCATTTAAAGAAGGTTCAATGCATTTTCTTTTTCTCTTTTTGGCTAAGGGAGCTTCAAATACAACAATTACATGCTCAAAGTAATTGTTTTCTATATACCAAAGTCTTACGATAGATATTAAATATTTTCCCCCTATTCATTCTCTTTGTAGGGTTACCAATTTTACACCATATCTTAAAATAATAATTTCGGAAATGAAATAAAATTTATGTTATAATCTACATAAGCATTGCAACTAAACTAATCAAAGTGGAGCAGTTATAATAAAAACAATAATGTAAAAGAAAGAATAAACAAATATCACAATAAAACATCAAAACAATGGGTGGTACATAGAATAAACAAATACATAGATTTATAGTTTGTGTTGTTTGCTCAGTTCGATGTTACATCGGGTTTAATTTTTGAATAAAACTATTATTAATTAAACTCGACCCGAATTATTATTTTTATGATAACGAAATTTTTATTTAAATTGATAAAAATTCCAATCATTTAACAATGTAGGGGCGAGTGAAATTGGATAGTCTTTTCTTTTTGCAAAAGAAAAGGCAATTGTGGTGGTGGATTATTGCATGTTAAAGGTATAATGTTTGCATATACAAGTGGTGCCACCACCATGAATGAAATCTAGTACATGTTCAATGCATTGTCAAATCTCTTGAGAGCCGCTAGAAGGGACGGAGCCAGGATTTAGGATTGGGGGGCAAATTTATAAATAAATCAATTTAAAAAAATTAAATAAAAGGACAAAGGTAAAAAAAAAATTCTTGTGGGGGGGGGGGGCGATTGCCCCTCCCGAAACCTTAATGGCTTCGTCCCTGGCCACTAAAAATGGGGCATGACACTCTCCATCCATTTTTTTTAAAATTCTCGATCGATTTATTTTGAAATATTTGTGTTTGGTAACTTTGTCCGATATATTTTCGATCATGAATACAAAGATGTAACTTTTTAATGATCCTCTAAATGAGAATAATGCATTGTTTTAAGTGATATTTTACAATTAAATGTTTCGTCAATATTTATTACAGTTTATTAAAAAATATTTGTTATATCTGCAACCGGAGATAAAATATGACCCAATCGAAAACTACCCACGTAGAACGTGCAAAGAAAATGAGAATTTGAAGTACCAAATGTGTGGTGTGGGATTAAAATGATTTAGGACGAGGCTGAAGTTGGACCCGACCGTGTGACTCTAGCTGACACAACCGGGAATATAGTAGTCGTATTTTTTTATTGCTCTCCCGGTTTTTAAGAGCTTTACCTCAACTAATTCAAACAGACCCACATCGCACACTTAATTTTAGTGAGTAATTCTCTTAATAGAGATTTTCTGAATACACAAAATCTCAAACTCGATATCTACTTAAGCGTTACCGACAAATATTTGATGCAACACACGGCTCGATTGGTCTTCCGACATGTCCATTGGAATGTAAGCCAACGGCCTCAGTTGTTGAAGCCTTTGATAAGCATCGAATTGGCCCATTGCTTTAAATAATTGAACACATATTGGGAACTAGGGGTGTGCAAAATAAACTGTAACCGTTAACTGGTATAATTGTTCATTTTATAGGTTAATTAACATAACAGTTCAGACTAAACGATTTCGGTTGACCAAACCATTAAAAAAAGAAGATTAATTGTTAACCTATAAGTACTTTTTTTAACTAAGTATGAAGTTTAAGCTTAAAATCTCTCTATTTTAGAGTTTTTCTTTTAAATTTTAATACAATATTTATTATTCTAAAAAGAAATAATGAACATTCGAAAAGAAAATTGTAATAGGTTACCGGTTAACCTGTAACCAAATTGTTTCTTAACGGTTAACTACTATAATGGTTAACCTTTTACAAAATTAACAGTTAAGTACCATTTCTTAACGGTTATTAATGGTTAGGTTACGGTTAATAACCGCTATAACGATTAACCAACCGTTTAAGCTAAACGGTACGATTAACCTACCATGAACACCCCTATTGGAAACGCTTCAATAGTATTGATTATGCAAAACACTTTTTCTAGGCTTAAATGTGTAAGAAGTCTTTGAATTTTTGGTTTTTTTTAATTAAGTCCATGTATTTTTTTTGCAACCAATTAAGTCATTATACCAGTAAATTTAATCAATTAAACTCTTAAACCAAGAAATTGAATCAATTAAGTCGTTTGACTAAATTTAACAATTAAATCTTGATTTTTTTATATGTTGGTGCAGTGCATCATGTCACAATATTTCTACTTGACATTTTCAAAAAAAATTATTTAAAAAATTCTTTAAAAGTTCTAAAAAATTTATAAATAATATTTTTTTTGAAAAAAATGTAAATGTAATATGATAGAACTATAGGTAGTGTATCATGTGACAGTAACATATAAAGAAAAACATGTCAATATTTAATAGTTAAAATTGATAAAAAATTTAATTAATTTAATTTTTTAATTCAATAATTTAGTTGAATAAAAAATTAAAACTTATTTGATTTTTTTCAAAGTTTAAAAAGCTTCTTCCACTTTTAATATTTTTTATTATCTTGTAAAAGTAAAAAACTCGACATATTATAATTATATTCAAAGATATCAAGTTTACAAAGTCCAAAGAAATAAGCAAAATGGAAAACGAAATATAACTTTAATGATCATTTACAAAATTTTGAATATGGGGACCAAAATATTTTTTTTATAATTTAGGCGACTAACTAACTGTGCACCTTACCCTAAAAATGAAAAGTTATATATATATATATAAATATATAATATAATATAATATAATATAATCTAAGTAATTCTTTTGTATAATCACGTGTATCTAATCGATTGATTATATAATCAGAATTGAATATAGAGTTTTTATTTTAACCCAATTTGCTCTATTCACAACGTAATGATTTAAATCTTGCTCTTGCCTAAGAAATTTAGTACGTCAAGCTCATCCCACTAAATCAGTTGGTCGTTGAATAAGTATTAAATATAAAATCATGTACTAATAATCGGTAGATCTAGCGGGATGAGACGCTAGGTCCCTTCAGTAAGGTTAGATGTTTAAATCTTGACGTTGTGAATGAATAAAATAAGGTTGGAAGGATCACCATATAATGGGTCGTTGCAAAAATCAATCTAAGTTAGTTGGTCATTGAATCAAATACCAGTGGTTATAAAAAAAGGATAGAAACAAGTAGTTGGTTTAGAGGGATATGAGTTATGACTTTATATCCCTTAAATAAAATCACAAATTTGAGTCTTAAAATTGTGAATGTAGTAAATTAAATTACGATGATTACCTCACATAATAAAATTCTGTAGTAGTACAATACTCTACTTACCGTTGTAGATAAATGTTTTATTTCATGATTGACCCAATATACATGTTTGATTTTTTATATAATCATTAATATTTAATTTATTAATCAACTGATTCAAATTAATTATTATAAAAATTTAATATAAAAGCAACATTTTAAATCGAATTTGCTCCTTTATAGTCTGTTTGAACCCTATGTTACACTCGCAGCATCCGTTTTCTCCATTTCAATTGTACAAAGGAGCAGACAATCACAATATAGAGCGTATAGTTTAAGGTAATGCAAATGGAACTATTGGCTAGAACTTTGGAAATAATTACCAATATTTTTGGACTTGTCAAAGTCAATGTTTGACCACCAAACAATGGAATTTTCAACGTTTATTATAGACCTTGGAATAATTACCTTTTTGTGTTCCAATAGGAATCCTTTATTTTTTTTGCTCCTATTTATGTTCTTATTCTAAAAATTAAGTTTAGGGTTAGAGTTTAAAGAATTTGGAGTATAGTATATATGTTTATGATTTAAAATTTAGAGTTAAAGCTTAAAACTTAATTTTTAATATTTTTTAGTGTTAAACATAAAAAAACACAGAAAATAAGAAGATTGGCCACATACATGAATTGGATTATTCAAACATTGAATAATCTCTTAGAATTTTAAGACCAGTGAAGTCTACATCAATCTTAGATTTTTTTTTTATAACCACTATTACAACTCGACTAATTTAGATTAAGTATTGTATAGACTTATTACGAGGTGATCTTTCCAATTCAGTTACTTCATTTACAACATCAGAACTCGAACCTCTTATATTGTTTATAGAATCTAGTGTCTTATACCACTAGACCAACGGGTCTTGGTACATAATATTAGATTTTAATAATCTTTAAGAGCATTTCTCACGGCTTTCTGTTTGGCATTAAGCTTTGAAGATCAGCAGGCATGGCAAAGGGTTTTTCATGGCCGTTTCTGTCCTCTTCTTTAACTATTATTACCTTCTTAATTCTAACTCTAGCCGCTGCTCAACAACAGCCTTTATACCATTTTTGTTTAGACACAAGCCGCGGCAACTTCAGCAGAAACAGCACTTACGAGACAAGCCTCAACCGCCTGCTTTCATCTTTCTCCCTCAACACTTCGAATGAAAGCGGATTCTACAACTTCTCATCAGGCCAGGGCTCCAACACGGCCTACGCGATTGCGCTCTGCCGAGGGGACGTGAACCCGACTGATTGCTTCGGGTGCATCAACAACGCCAACGCCGAGCTCAGAACTCGCTGCCCGAACCAAAGAGAGGCGATTATATGGTACGACAGCTGCATGTTCCGCTACGCAGATCGGTCCATCTTCGGTGTCGAGCAAAACAGAGAAGGCGGCCCTTCCTTCTACATGTGGAACATGAATAACGTGACCAACGTAGATGCTTTTAATCAGGCTTTGGATTCTTTAATGTATAGCCTAATCGATACGGCTTCGTCGGGGAGGACTTCCCTCGGAAAGTTTGCGACAGGAAGCGAACGAGTTACGGATTTGCAAACAGTGTATGCGCTTGTTCAATGCACTCCCGATTTGACACCGGTTAGTTGCAGATCTTGCTTGACTCAGGCCATTATATTTATACCGCAATGCTGTGATAGAAAACAAGGAGGCAGGGTATATTCGCCTAGTTGTAATTTCAGGTTCGAGATTGCACGCTTCTATAATCTCACTGCAGCCGATATAGACACACCATCGGCTCCGGCGCCTGCACCGTCTCCCCCGCCTTCAAACGATACTACAACCACAGGTACATTTTGAAGGGATGCGTGCCTGTGAAGAAAAGAAAAAAAAAGGGTTTTCTTTTATCTTTTTGCCTAAGCAAATGGGGAGATCCAAAGCTCATTGCTTCTTGAAATTCTGCAGGGAATAAGAGTGATTCATCTCGATCTCGACATGCGATTATCATATCCATCTCAGCTGTTGCTTTTGCCCTACTTGTTCTTTCCAGCTGCATCTTCATCGTTTTACGGTTGAGGAAGCCGAAGATGATAGCTCAAAGTGAAGCAACCGAAGCTGTGGATGGAATAAAAACTGCAGAGTCCCTACAATATGATTTCGACACCATTAGAGCTGCAACGGATAACTTTACCGATGCGCATAAGCTCGGACAAGGTGGATTTGGGGCAGTTTATAAGGTAATTGAAGGGGGGGGGGGGCTTGCACCAAATCAGAAGTTTAATTAGCATATACTTGATATATGAGTTTTCATTGTGTTATCTTCTCAGGGCACACTTGCTGGTGGAAAACTAATAGCAGTGAAAAGGCTGTCTACGGATTCCGGACAAGGAGACCGTGAATTCGAAAACGAGGTTCGGTTAATGGCCAATCTTCAGCATAGGAATTTGGTTAGGCTCCAAGGATTCTGCATTGAAGGAAATGAAAGGCTTCTCATCTATGAGTTTGTGCCTAATGGAAGTTTGGATAAATTCTTATTTGGTATATGTTGATTTATATTAGTGTATGATATAATCTATAGTTATACTACAAAGCTAAAGACCAACATCCATGTTTTGTTTCATTAATTCGGATTTGTACATTTATGGTGATGTAGATCCTGTTAAGAAGGCGTATTTGAACTGGGAAAGCCGATTCAAAATCATCGGAGGCATTGCTCGTGGACTTCTCTACCTTCATCATGATTCTCGACTCACGATTATTCACCGTGATCTCAAACCTAGCAACATTTTGTTAGATGCAGAAATGACTCCAAAAATTGCAGATTTCGGCATGGCAAGATTGTGTGCTGCTGATCAAACTCAAGGTGCAACTAGTAGAATTGTCGGAACATAGTAAGTACTGCAATATAAAGTTGCCGTGACGGATTTGAAAATCGATGCGTCATTAACTTTTCTTATTTTGACTGACTCGTAGCGGATACATGGCACCTGAATATGCAATGCAAGGCCAGTTTTCGGGGAAATCGGATGTTTTTAGCTTCGGTGTACTGGTTTTGGAGATTTTAAGTGGTCGAAAGAGCAGTGGTTTTCATAATGGGAGCAATGTAGAAGATCTTCTAAGCTTTGTAAGTATCCAAAACTTGTGAATGTCATGCATAAAAGGAAATATGCAGAGTTCATCGATTTGCATGAACTGAAACACTGCAGGCTTGGCGAAATTGGAAGGCTGGGACAGCATTCGATCTTGTCGACCCCGGTTTGAGGGATGGTCCGAGAACCGAGCTGATGAGATGCATCCACATTGGGCTGCTTTGTGTTCAAGAAAATGTTGCTCGGAGACCAAATATGGGATCAGTTGAACTAATGCTAACTAGCTACTCTGCCACTCTCCCACTTCCCTCAGAACCAACAATTTCGGAGATCATGCAGCGGTCGCAGGACTTAAATTCGGAGGCGACGACACCAACTCGGTTCGGAAATGAAACCTCGGTAGTTTCGGAAAATGGGCTGTCCATCACCGAGCTGTATCCAAGGTAGCAAGGTGGTCACATTTGTATGCATTTCATTTTATTCGTCTTATGTTTGGGTTGCAGGGTTGTAGTCTTTCTTAGAATCCAATCCCACACTTAATTACTGTACCCACTTGCTTTGTTTTAATACTATATTAATCGATGTTATAAATATATCAATTATAAATATGAAATATTTTAAAAATAAGAATATCCAAATCATAATTTGAATACTTGTACAATATATATATATAAAAGATAGATATGTCCCGCTCATCCTCTTGTGTTCTGGTGGCAAAGGTAGATGTTTACATTTCAATCTTCATTGTTTTCATCTTTGTATTTTTTACATTTCATTCTTCATTGTTTTCATCTTTGTAATTAATATATTTATAATATTAATTAATGTGTTTATATGTAATTATAAGAATATAAATTATTGCGCCCCATTACTTGATAAAATAGGTGGAAAGTTACAAACTTGGTCTGGAAAGAAGCTCAGCTATGGAGGGCGACTCCAGTTGATACAATCGGTGCTGTTTAGCATCTTGAATTTTTGGTGTGGTCAGGTTCCTCTTCTAAAGGCTGTAATTAAGCGAGTTGATCAAATGTGCTCCAGATTCTTTTGGAAAGGAAGTGATACTTCAGCTAAAGGCGCGAGGGTGGGTTGGAAGCAGATATGTTCCTTAAAGTCTGAAGGAGGATTGGGGTTGAAAGACCTGGAATGTTGGTCTAAGGCGTGCTTGATGACATTGATTCGTAACATTATGGCAAACCATAGTTCTTTATGGGTTGCTTGGGTGCGAGAGTACATTTTAAAGGGTAATGATTTTGAGCAGCTTGTTCCTAAGTTGAGCTACAGCTGAATAATACGTAAGCTTGTAAAATTGTGGGGTGAGGCGCAAACAATTTTTTCTCCGGTTCAAGACTGGTCGTTGGTTACTTCCCGTTGGATTTGGGAGCATTTGCGCGATGTCAAACTCAAAGTGGATTGGCAAAGACTTGTATGGTTTCCCTTGCACATTCCGAAGCATGCAATTATATGTTGGATGGCAATCTTGGATCGTCTTCCTACTTATGATCGTTTACAAAGGATGGGATTGCTTGTTGCAAATGTTTGCATACTGTGCAGGGAAGAGGAGGAAACAAGGGATCATATTTTCTGCTCTTGCCCTTTTGTTAGAAGGATTTGGCTGTCCATTTTGGATTCTTGTCGGATCACCAGACCTTGTATCAGCTGGTCTGAAGAGCTAGTTTGGCTAGCGAAGTCTCTCAAGGGTAAATCCTTGTTGGTTCTGATTTTGAAGCTTGCTTGGAATGCTTTTGTTTATAATGTTTGGATGGAAAGGAACTTCAGGCATTTCAGGGGAAAAGGATATTTTTTCTTGTATTCGGCATACTATAGGTATACGTTTACAACATAAATGTATAGATAGAGTAGATGTGATTAATTTGTACAGTTTGGGGCCTGCTCTAGGCTTTCGATACTATGTTTTTTTTTTGATGTAGCAGTTTAGCTTTCTTGGATAAATGAAACAAAAACTTATCCAAAAAAAAAAGAATATAGATTAAATATGTAAAATTGTGAGATTTAGATAGACGAATTAAAATTAGGATAAATATTCTATATACAGGTGGTGGAAACTGAAAGTTTCCACAAGCGCCTTAGTTTTAAGGTATAGGGAGTTAGTTTAGGGTATAGGAGTTTAGTTGTAAGGGGTTAGAATTTAGGGATAGTTGTTTCAATTTAAAGTTTAGGGTTATAATTTAGGGTTTATAGGTTAAAACACAAATCCTTACCATATTACCCTAAAAACTAAACTCTAACATATAAACCCTGAATTATAACCCTAAGCCTTAAATTGAAACAATTATCCCTAAATTCTAACCCCCTACAACTAAACCCCTAAACCTTATACCCTAAACTAACTCCCTATACCCTAAAACTAAGGCGCTTGTGGAAACTTTCAGTTTCCACAGGCTGTGTATATGATATTAATCCTTAAAATTAAATCGTATTTAAAGTATAGACAATAATGATTAAAAAAACAATAGCATGGCATGATCTTTAATTTATAAATATATTCAATTTATATTCTTATAATTACATTTATAAATGTAATTAATTGATTTATAAATATATTTATAACATCAATTGAAATATATTAATTTATAAAAATTATTTACAACATAAAATAAAGTATTTTATTTAAAGTTTATAAATATTATTGTATTATATTTTATATTATAATTAACATATTTACACATAAATGTAAATATAATTAATTTCACTATAACAAGTTATTTACTTGGTGTATTAAGCCTAAAAAACTAAGTGCCCATTAGGAATACGAGGCCCGGCCCAAATCAAAATCCAAACGTTTGTTTATGTTGGGGTTGTCCCAACTCCTAAGCTTAGCTTAGGGTTGGGGAATTTGGAGGTGGAGAGATTCGAATTTACTTTCTTTCTTCTACAATCTTCTCTCTTGTCTTCACCTCTTTGCTCGGCGGCGGCGGCGGCGGCGGCAGCAGCAGCAGCACAAAGGTATTATTAGTTTTATCTTTTGATCAATTTTGGATCTTTTGTTCGCTGATTTGGCTTCAATTTTCCTGTAATAATTGCTCAACGCCTTTTGTCTCTGTATGTTGTGATGATTGATATTTGTTCATGTAATGCTTAATATAAGAATGGTTTCTGCATACAGCCCCAGGAAATTTTGTCTTGAGATAGAAATTTTGAAATATCTCGATTTTTTTAGGGTTTGATGATTTTTTTAGGGTTTAATGTGTTTTTGGTGTGTGTGTGTGTTTTTCTAGACATTTGCTTATGTTGTATTAAAATAATTTCCACTTCATGTCATCTTAAAGCTTTTTGGATGATTTTGTTTCTTAGGAAAAACAATGCCGAAGAACAAGGGAAAAGGAGGGAAGAACAGAAAGAGAGGAAAGAACGAAGCCGATGACGAAAAGCGTGAACTCGTGTTCAAGGAAGACGGGCAGGAGTACGCTCAAGTGCTTCGTATGCTAGGCAATGGCCGGTGTGAAGCGATGTGCATTGACGGCACTAAGCGCCTTTGCCACATCCGTGGAAAAATGCACAAGAAGGTTTGGATTGCCGCCGGTGATATAATTCTCGTCGGCCTTCGCGACTACCAGGACGACAAGGCTGATGTGATCCTTAAGTACATGCCTGATGAAGCAAGGCTATTGAAAGCCTACGGTGAGCTTCCAGAGAATACCCGTCTCAACGAAGGCATTGTTGACGAGGAGGATGACGGAGGTGCAGATGATTATGTCGAGTTTGAAGATGAAGATATCGATAAGATCTAAGGTAACCTATGTTTGAATCCCTGTGTTTAAATGTTAGGACAGAGATGCAGTAGATGCTGTTGAGAAGCCTATAGCATGGGGATACCTCCCATGGCAATTGTGCCATTGTTATGTGTGTATGTTGTTAATTTCCCTGAAACTGAAACCTTGTTCGAATTCTCGATTTTTCTTTTATGGAGATGGTTTTGAAAACCAAGCTTATTGAGCATTTTGTCCATGTTTCGATACACAAAATCCGAAGGCAACGGAAGACGAGACACGAGCTAAATCCACCATCAAGCCTACCTCTACACCGATTCAATAAGCCTCCATCTTCAGTAACTGCCTGCAAATAGCATCAGCCCCAATTCAGATAAACCAGTGTTACTCCTAGTCAGATCATTGGTTAGCAAACGCATAGCCTCTTGGGCCATGACCGGATCCAAATGTATTCGGTGCAGCCAGGAAAGCACCTCTTGGTTAGCAAACGCATCGCCTCTTCGGCCATGGCCGGATCTAGTAGCAATCTTGTATGATCCGAAAGGCAGGTCACGGCGCCCCCGTTGGCCGTTACCGACTCCGAAATCCCGCGGAAAGCACAAGCAGGATGAAGTTGAAGTTTTAGTTCCTTTTAGTTATTTTTAACTTTTTTTTATTACACGTGATAGTTTCTGATTGGTTCATATAAATATAAAACTACTACGAGTAAAGTGGTAGATGAAATGATTAAATCTTAAAAAAGTATAAATATTAATCATGTTACTTGAAATATAATTTAAATTATTACATACTCCCTCCGTCTCATAAAATTTTTTTCTTATTTATTTTTTGAAAGTCAAAATTTTTAAACATTGATTATTATTATATTAAATATTTTAAATAATTAAATTTTATAAAATATATATTTAAAAACTACTAGAGGTTTTTAAAATATTTTTTTTTATATTTTTATCAATAATTTATTTTAAATAATTATGAGTTAAAGTTCAAAAAATTGACTAAAAAAAGTCAATAAGAGACAAAAATTGTGGGACGGAGGAAGTACTAATTAAATCAAGGCTTAATGTCAAAACAAGTTCCTAAACTATCATGTTTTCTTTTTTAGGTGCGTAATTTTTTTTTGTTGCTTTTTTAAATGCCTAAATTATCCCATTTTTTTAGGTGTAAATTTCTTTTGTCCCTTATAGGTGCTCAAACTATTATTTTTTGTCCCTTTTAAGGTCAACTTGAGACATCTATTTTTGACAAAAAAATAATTGTTTGGGCACATGTTTTGACAAAAAAATGATAGTTTAGACACCTAAAAAGAAAATACATAATAGTTTGAGCACTAAAAAGTAAAAAAAAATAAACACAAAAAAATAAAATAATTTAAACACTTATTTTTTATATTAACCCTTAAATAAATAATAGTTTTGTCAAAACCATGGATCAACAACATTGTTCCCTAAATCAAGGCAATAGTATTGAAGAGTGAAAAACCAAACCAAACACCATTAAAGTCATTAAAAGGGACACATGAAAATCTATTGACTGGTTTGTTTTTTTCTATTGGGTTTGCATAGGAATGACAAAAGGAACCACCCCAACGTGTGAAACAAAAATGGCCTGCCCTCTTCTTCTTTCTCCCACCTTTTTATTAAAATATGTTTTTATTTCAAATATTACAAATTATAAATTTTAATAAGTTTGTAGGTAAAATTAGTGAAACAATATAATTGATTAAAAAAAGGGAATGGAGCAGTTGGAGAATTATTTAGGGATCTATAGTGCAAAGAAAACTCGTCATGTAGTCAGGACGAGTTGCGAGTGAAATGATAATTTTATGGAACTCGTCGTATAATTCTAACGAGTTCTTTTGATTTATTTGTTTAAAATGCAGAGAACTATAAATCATATAGTCTTGACGAATTTGTCTCGTACTGCAACAAATGTTGTAGATCCCTAAATAAATTTTTAGATTTTCTGTTTCCTTCATTCTTTTTATTTCACTTGCATTATTTCTCTAATTTTATTATATTCATATCATGATTGTTCCTTCTAATAATATCATATTTAACAGTTTGAACGAGAAACCCTAGTCACTTATAATATCCATATTGGTCACTTATTGGTCAATGTTTTCATTTTCTTATATAATATCCATATTTTATAATTGTATTTACCTTTGAAAACACAACATTAAACGGGAAACCCTGGTCATCTTCTTGGGAACATCCTCCCACTTTTTCCTACCTCTTCTATATATATATATATATATATGAACTCTTTGTTAACTCTGTTGCAATCTCTCTCTCTACTTTTTTTCTTACCATTTGATAATCTTTTTTGCTGTTTTCTTGTTATGAAGAAGATGAGGAAGAAATACGATGTAACAGCTTGCTTACAAGAGATTGATAGCAGTGATTTGGCATATTTTGATTTTCTGAAGTTCTCCTCTGTGTGTTTGACTTATGAGGGCACTTCCACCGTCGACGGCGGCCGGCCGGCGTAGGGTCTGCCGTAGAAGAAGATAGCAGTAATCATGTTGTATTGGAGAGTCCAAAAAGTAACCCAAAAAAGAGCGGCGTACATGGGAAAGCCAGGCATTTCTAATTGTATTATTTTTCTTTTATGCTCGCTCCTCCGTCTGTTTGTTCCATTTCTCAGTCTTCTTCTTCTTCTTCAAGCTGTTAATTTTCTGGGTTTTTTTCTTCTTCTAAAAAACAATATGAAATTGGCGAAATATAAACTCTGTAATCTGTTATTCACATTTTAGCAATGAAATAGTGTATTAATGTTATTTTTATATTAGTATACAATTTTATATATTTATTTATCTTTTCGGTGTCACTACTTATATTTCCATGCTAAAAATATAAATTTAGGGTTTAGAATTAAAATTTAAGGTTAGGATTTAGGATTAGATTTTAAGATATTTAAGATAAGCCTTATATATTAAGGTTATTTTTCACCACTTGTGGAACCAGCTAGTTGAATAGAGTATCAGCTAACGGAAAAAAATCTTCTGCCCCTTTTCGGTGCCCTTACTTATATAGTTATGCCTCAACACTAAAAAAAAACACAACAAAATTAAATTTCAAGCCCTAAATTTTAAATCCTAAACCCTACACCCTATACCTTAAAAAATACACCATACCCTAAATTTCCTAAACCCTAGCCACGACTCTTAACCTAAAACCTTAAACTCTAAACCCTAAACCTAATTTTAAGTGTAGAGCATAAATAAGAGCACCGAAAAGAGGCAGAAGATTTCCATCCATCAGCTAACTCCAATAAAACATTTGAGTTTTTTTAAAGGAAATTAATACTCATCATTTGAGTCTACTTATTTTGTATTAATATTAATTAACATACAAAATTTGATATAATAGTTTAAATTTTCTAGTTCTATCCCTTTTTTCACATTAGTAGTAAAGTTAAAAATATTACGATAAAAGTTAAATGAATTTATTTGTGATTTTTTATTATTAATATATCAAATAATCATATTATAATTAATATGAAAATAAATCATATACAAATTATCAAATTAATTAAAAAATATTATTAAAAGCATAAATATATAATAATCATATACCATTAATATAAGCTAACAAGTAAAGGCGAAGGGTTTTTGAAGAAACACAAATACATGGCAGCATTTGTTTCGGTAAAGCGTGTCGCAGGGCATGCATTGCGCCCGAGGAATGAAATTTTGTTGACTTTCATTATGCAAATTCCGATATCGAGAAAGAAAGTTATGAATCTTAAAACATAAATCGTATGTTTAAATCGTAAAATAAATGTAAAAAATATATAAATGAAGAAAAGAAATAACGGATATTAAAATTTGATATTCGAATCTCGAGATTAGACACGGTAATATCATAGCACAATAACTCATGTTCTTAACCCATAATATCAACAATAACATATAAATGAAACAATGGGGCTTCAAAAATCAAAGTAAATTGAGACACCCAAAATGTGACCCCTTTGAACATAATTTAGAACATCTCAGAAAATCATAGCCATCCATCCACCTAAGACTGCCAAAACAACCCGAGTCCGAATGTCCGACTTCATGATCGTATGCGCCGATGAACTCGAAGAATCCGACTTTGTCGACAAACCATTTTCTTTGGATTCTGCTGCAGATGGAGTGTCTGCGGATGGACTAATATCAGTAGCCGGGGCAGGAGCAGGAGTTGGAGGTATGTCGGTGCCGAAAACGGCCTCCGGAAGAAGGACCTTATCGACCTGATAGATTGCGACCGGATCGGTCGAGTGCACTGCGCTAGTAACTTTCGTTTTGCTCCATCCGGAATCGAGGCGGACAGTGCCGGAATCATCGGTGAAACCCAAAGTGAATTGGCCACCAGCAAGTGTACTAACAGGGCCTATTGAGCTAAGGTCACTTAAGTCTGCAAGGGCATAGTATTTAGGCAAGGCATGGAAAAGGATCACTGATTTGAGCTGATCATCATTGAGATTGGACAGTGAAGGCTTCTTGAGAGCCTTGAATGCATCGTCTTTCGGTACGAAAATCGTAATGCCGTGATCACTGTCGTTCGCTTGGTTTTGGAACGTGTCGATGAGCTTAGTCGATTCGAGGTAGTTAAGGAAAGTCTGATACGGACCGGCCACGGAGAGTAAGTAAGCTACATTCACGAATGCCGGTCCGGGTGCTGGTGCCGGTGTCGGAGTCGGGATCACTGCAGCCGTGGGACTCGAAACTTGACCATATGCCAATGAGGAGCACAAAAGCAATACTGGAAAGCTAATCATAAAATTCCTGGAAAACTCCATTATTTTCCCCAGAAATTTGGCTGTGACCACTCCTCAAACACCTACAAGAACCAAACACATTGGCAATTACATTGCATTTCTGCAACAATGGAAAGTAATGAGACAAAAACCAGATCTTGACAAGCTTATCCAACACAGCAAATAATCAAGACAAAAAAATAATGTCCAAATGTGGGGGACAAGGAACATAAACTATCAGTTCTTGTTCTTGAGATAATTCAGACAAAGTACAACATACCAAATCCCCAAGTCAATCAATTTCAGATCAAAAATCTGTTTTTTCACATTACCAATATGAAAAGAAACTAAGTATGTTCTTCAACAGAAAGTACAATGGATCATTTCAACTCTCAAGAAAGCAACTTTTTTAACACAAAAAAAAAAAATGCAAAGCGAAGGACACAAACCTAATCGGGTGGAATTCAGAGAGAAAACTTAGCATTTGTGGATACCAATATAGCACATTGGATATATATATATATATAGGGTTAGGATCAACCTACACACTGTAAAATTCTTTTAAGTTTTACACGTTTTTGGATCGTAAAATGGGGGAAATGGAATGGATGAGATTAACCTTTGAATACGTGAAGATTATCACTTAAAAAAATAAGAGTTAATCTCAGCAATCCATAAAAAAATTGTGTTCGGGGCAAGAGCCCCTCCTACTCATCAAAGGGCTCCGTCCCTGGGCGATCGGTAAAAGTCCAGGGAGCCCTGACCTCCAAAATTTTCAAAAATCAACATTTAATTCTTCAAAAAAAAATTAAATATTTTTTATTATATTTCAAATTTTCTTATATTTTTTAATTAAACCCCTTCTAAAATTATTAAATAGTTCTTATTAAGTGTTAGTTTTTTTTTCAAAAAAAATTGTTAGACCCCGAATTCTTTTTATTTTTTCAATTCAACCCTTCAAAACTTTTGAAAACATTAATTTTGATCTCTATTCTTTTGAAAATTTTAAAGAGCCCCTTCCAACTTTTGTTAGTTGTAAGATGTAAGAAATAAAAAAAGAGAAGAAAGCGACGAGTGGGGTTGTTGTAGTAGCTGTTGGTGATTAAATGAATGTGAAGTTTAAGGAAAAAAAGTAGGTGCAAGAAATTAATAATAATAATAATAATAAAATGTTAAAAAAATATTGCGTTACTTGGGCTGTTGTTTTCACTTTTCATTACTACTTTGAGAATAATAATAATAAATATTTCTTTTTTAGAAATTCTTTTAAGAAAAAAGGACAATGTATGGTAGGCTTTCTTGTTCGGTTTTCTGCTCATGAGATTTTCTTATCCATCGGGACACTTCTCTCCTCGTTTTCGATATTTGATTCGGACCGATTGAATATTAGTTTAATTATCATTAATGTTATTATAATTTTTTAAGATCGTATGTTTGAGTGAATTAAGACAAAATATGATTATATTTTTTAGTCTTTTCATACGTTTTTTTATATTTACACATATTCGAATATACATCCGTCACGAATAGTTTAAAAAAAAATCCCAATAACTCTAATTTTAATCTTATTATTGTGGTCTAAAACTTTAAGACAAAATCTTGTAAGTAGGAAACGGATGATTATGTTGAATTTTAGTGAATGTTTATAGTAATTCATGTATGGTCTAAGAAATTGCTTAATGTTTTAGCATTTCAATTACAAAAAAGGGCACATGTAAGAGATAACAATTATGAAAGTATAAAAAATTTAAAGAAGGTCTCAAAATTTGGAATTTATTTTCTGAAATTGTAATTACGTTTAATTTCTTTCTTTAAAAAATAAAATTGTAAAAAAATCAAATATATGTTATGAATATTTATCTATGTGGATGTCTATCATGATTAGAACTTTATCTAAGGAGTTTGATTTATTTATTAGTAGGAATATTATCTCTATTAATTAGAGTTTAATGTATTATGTACTTCTTATGCCTACAAATAGATGATTCATTGAAGGCATTGTACAAATCTCCTTCTTTCTCTCATCTCTTTATTTTTTTATACTTGTTCGTTGTTCTTCGTTATTTTATTTACAACACGTTATCAGCATGACTCTAATCAACCGAGGTCTTCATTGTTTGAATCCAAAGAAGTTATTGGAAAGAATTCGATTCTAGGATAAACCAAAGATAAAATTTTTTTTCTCTCTCTTCATTCTTTTAAATTACCAATTGTTTTTTTCTTTATATTTTAACTTAAATGTTTTTTTTAATTTTTTTGAAAAGTTTGGAAGTATGTTTGATTTTATTCGAACATTGGAAAGAGATAAATTTGTGGCTTCTCACAAACCAAAAGACGAATCGACAGAGACGAAGATGTTACGTTTGGTGTAAATTACGTGTGTTTTCTCTTGTTCCTAAAAGGGTTAATTAGCGGTATGTTTATTCATACTTTTACTTATATGATTATATTTGATATTTTTCATATTATTATTTATGTTATTTTATTTGGTAAAAGTTATTATTTTTAACCGTGTTTTGAGTTTTATATGATATGCTTAAATGGCTTGGAAAGAGATGTGATATAAAGGGACTATGAGAAGCTATCTCGGTCATATGCTATATCTCCATTGTCATCGAGAGGAAAATTAATATCGGTAAATTTTGATTTTATTTTGTATTCTTTATATTATTATTTTAAAGTGCTATAAATCATGGTGATTTTGAATTTACAAGAAGATTATTATAAAGTCTATATTTTCTCGAAAGCAATATTTCTTCTTTGTCGAAAAACTCGACCATAGACTTCTCTCAATTTCAAGTTACGAAAATTCGTCTTGATCCAAAAAGTTTTATGAGAGGCATTCCTTGAAGTGAATGCAAAGCATGATGTTTATTCCATGCGATTATCAATGATGGGGCATTCCCTGAAGTGAATGCAAGCATGATGTTTATTCCATGTGATTATCAATGATGGGGCATTCCCTGAAGTGAATGCAATCATGATGTTTATTCCATGCGATTATTGGAACTGTTTCATTCCCTGAAGTGAATGCAAACATGGTAAATTATTATTTAATTAGAGATATAATTTCGATATAATCCAAGTATATTGGCTGGACATCCCGTTCTGCGAGGCTACTGGTCTCAAATGAGGTTTTTAAAGGACCTTGTGGGCAGGTTTAACAATGTCGCGTACGAGGATTAAATCTTTGTTCTCTGTGATAAGGATATGTGAAAAAGGTTTTAAAGGCCCACTGGTTCTACTCCATTCCCTGAAGTGAATGTGAGATTATATTATGAAAGGAATAAAAACCACATTAGAAGTTGTGGTCGTGGTCGAGGCTATGAATATAGACATGAAAAATATGGTCATTTTAAGAATACTTCTACCCACCGGTAGTGAGGTTATAAGGATGACAAGAGTGATAAAGATCATTCTATTGAAGTAAAACTCTTCTTATTACCAATGCGATGGTTTATAACATTGGCCTCGTACGTGTTGTACGTTGAAAAATTAAGAATCATTGAATGATAAAGGAAATAAAATAGAAGCAAATTTTGTTTGCGAAACATGAAGAAGATGATATTGGTCCAACTTTATTTGGACATTGTTGGTCCAACTCTTTTGGACGTTGTTGATTTTCTTATAACCCTCGAAAGGAATAAATCATCTTATAATTATTCTCATAACTTTGAAGAGAATTATTTATTTATTTTTATTTATTTTACTTTACGTTTATTTATTTTACACACATTAATTATTTACGTTTTATATTTATATTTATATATTATGATATTTATTTATTTTGTTTAACATGATTACTTGTCAAATATAATCTATGGTGACGATTTATGCTCAACATAAGCATAAGATATATTTTCTCATTTAAATGCAAGAGAATAATGTGAGTACTATATCTCAAAGTACTGAAAATATTGATGCTCTATAAGAGCAATAAATTCTTGAGAGAAAGCACATTATGAAAAGAGCAATATGAGTTCGCAAACTATCCCTTTGTGAATTATAGATAACATTTGTTATCAATTGGCATTTGAAATAAGCCAATATGAATATAAGTTTTGGTAGCCAAAAAGTCAGTTGAAAGCTCTAGAAGAGCTATATATTGCTACCAAAAGATAATTTCAATTGAAAGTTTCGAAAGAGCAAAATATATTCCTATTTAAAGGAACAATTTTGATGGTCGTACTAGACTTGTATGAGTGAGATTGAATTACATGTTATGGTAAACAAGATGTTTACAAATTCAGAGATATATACACACATATATATAGTTGGCATGATCGGTTAGATCATCCTGATCAATAATGGTGCAGAAATTATTGAGATTTACATGCATATGTATTAAAAGAACATGTAGTTCTTGTGGTGCTTATTCTCATAGGAATTGATTAAATTCCACTTATTAAAGAACGTGAAGTTCTTGTGTTGCTTAAAGGAATTGATTAAATTCCACTTACTAAAAGAACCTGAAGTTCTTGTGTTGTTTGTTCTTAAATGATATAGATGATCCCACTTACCAAAAGAATTAGAACTTAAAGTTCTTATACTGAAGTTGATACTGTATGCCTTGCATATCTGAACGAAATATGGGCCCATATATCCACAAATGTGGAAAGTTTTATATGATTTTAGTAGATGCATCTACATTATTTTATCGACTTACAACCAGAAGTTTTTGAGATTTATTCTAAAAAGATTCAGATTATGCAGTTAGACTATTCGTCTTGAAAAGCTAGTGGGTTTATATTTTAGGCTATATCGGTTGTTACAAAGCCTATTGATTATGAAAAATACGATTTAGCAAATTTTTAATTGGATGCCTCCTATTTAATAGCTAAACTGTGAGAACAAAAGATTTATTATTTATATGGTATTTCCATATAGCAACACTTATACGCATCAAGCCAACGAGTTATAATAAACTCCCCATTATGATTTGACTTTTGGTCAGAAGTCATATTTCCCATTTTTGAATTTTTGAATGTGCGATACATAGTTGAATTACTCCACCATAACACACAAAATGGGCAAGTAAAAAGGGTTGAGAATATATATTGAGTACGAGTCTCCTTTTATGTTTAAATTCTAAACATTAATTGAAGAATCATTTATTAGATGATTTTTCTCAACATCAGGGGGAGAGAATAATCAGCTGGATTAAGAAAGAAATGAATTATCATTATCTAGATCCTCGAATATGAACTAAAAGTTCATAAGATAATTCATGTTATTTCATGTCAACTGCCAGACATATTTACTGACCCAATGAGAATAATTAAGTCTCATATACCAGCTGAAATGCTCTAAGTTTAAATTACATGTTAGAGCGAGAGAATGTAAATCATGCCTAAAGCATGATAGTTGAAATGGTTCCAATGATCAAAATTCTCGTAAATAGAAAGTAATATGAGATGGTCATATATTGGAGGCGGGTGCTCCTAAAGAGACCCAAGACATAACAAATAATAAAACTCTAGAAGAGTTTCAGGTACCTGAAATAAAGATTGAAATCTTGAAGAGATCTCGATGAGTTATGTCATAACGAGAATGGAACCAGAAAATTAGAAAGTTGTCGACAACGATTTTACAAACAATTTTACATAAAATACTTCTATAGAAGTAAAGAAAGAAATCGAGGATCTTGTATAAAACCTATCCAGAAGTATATATATTGAATTGGCCGATGTTGAAAGACATTTGAACTTCTAAAATAGAAGCATTTGGACCAGCAGTCCAAACACCTAAAGGTGTAATGCAAGTGAGGCACAAATAAGTAGTCGTAAATACGACTCGAACTATGATTTATAAAAAGTTATAATTACTTCATGGTGGATGCAAATTACTTTGGCAATTATGAAAAATTTTACATGCGTCTAATTATTTGTGGATCCATTTTTATCCTTGAAGGATTTAAAATGCTAGAAGCATTTGGAAATTTCTGAAGAAATTTATTTAGACATGTCTCATGAATATTTTGGCACATTTGGTATAATCGCCTTAGTGAATACTAATTGAAGAAATACTATAAGAATGATCATATTTCCTTATGTATTTTATAAAGGAGTTTGGATCAAGATTCATTATATCATTAGCACTCTTGAAGAGCTTCAAATTGGAAACTCATGAAGAATTTTCAAAGTATTTAATGAAAGTATTTGAGAAAAAGAATCTTGAGATGTGGTTTTTTCTCGACCTAAAGATCGAGCACTTAAATATGCATTTTTGTCCATGAATGGACATAAGTTGAAAGAATCTTAAAAAAGATTCAATATGGATTGTTGGATGTGAATAAAGATAATTATATCTTTTCTTGGTTTTGAAGCACCATATATTAGTTGGTCAAGCAATATCCATGGATATACAAAGATCATTATATTTAGATCTTTAAACATTCGTTGATGCCTCCTCAAATATCGTAGAAATAATTGTTATGCACGAGGCAAGCCAAAAATGTGTTTGGCTAAGACCATTGACCCAACATATCCAAAAGATATGTGTGAAGATAATGCAAGATGTATATCTCAGTTTGAAAGTGGATACATCATGGAACATATTACTCCAAAGTTTCATCCCTCACGATCTTTAGAAAAATAATATTCAAGATTGAATTATGAAGATTCAAAGATCTTCTGTGATGTTTTCATGAGGGGGAGTAAATACGCGTTGCACTCTTTTTCCTTGACCAAGGTTTTGTCCCAATGGGTTTTCTTGGTAAGGTTTTTAATGAGGCAACATGTTATGCGTATTAAAGATGTGTGTGCTCTTTTTCCTTCACTAATGAATTTTTTTTCCCACTGGGTTTTTATCTTAGTAAGGTTTTAACGAGGCACATTATCTTCATAGACATCCAATGGGGAGTGTTATGAATATTTATCTATGTGGATGTCTATCATGATTAGAACTTTATCTAAGGAGTTTGATTTATTTATTATTAGGAATATTATCTCTATTAATTAGAGTTTAATGTATTATGTACTTCTTATGCCTATAAATAGATGATTCATTGAAGGCATTGTATACACAAGTCTATATTTGAGAATAATACAAATCTCCTTCTTTCTCTCATCTCTTTATTTTTTTTATATTTGTTCGTTATTCTTCGTTATTTTATTTACAACAATATATACCTTTTCTTTAGTTGGATGTAAATGCATTTTATTAGATGAAAATAAATATTTTTTATATTTAATTCAAATGAATATAAAGAAGAAGGGTAAAATACACCATAAGTCACTTAGTTAGTTTGACTATAAACGGGTCATTTCTTTTTTAAAAAGTTACAATTTAGTCTCTCAATTAAAAATTGTTACAAACATGCTATTCACAGTTAAATGGACGAAAGATGGTGATATGACATGGAATATTAATAGTTTTAGTCCTCAAAACTTATACATTTCATTAATTTGGTCCTATTTTGAAGGAAACTAATAAATTTAACCCTTCATATTTTTTTTTATCAATTTAGTCATTGTTCTTCTCCTATATTGCATGTTCTTCTACTAGAAATATTATATTAGTTTCATGTTGCAATTATCCAACTGTTACTTTTATTAATAATTTGTTGTTTTATGGTAGAATGTAATTATCCAATTGCTGCTTTGATCTGATAAATTTGCTTAGTTTGAAAATATTGCAAAAAATGACTAAATGAGTTAAATTTATTGAATTGTTTCGAATTAGGACCAAATTGACTGGATATGTAAGTGTTGGAGACTAAAACTGTTATTATACGATTTCAGATTAGACATTCGCTTCAATTTTAACAGAGAAATGATACATTTGTAACAATTTTTAATTGACTAAATTGTACATTTTATAAACAAATTGGCCCATTTGTAACCAAACTAATAATTGAGTGACTTATATTGTATTTTACAAAGAAGAAAACGTCAAAGGAATACGAGAAACAAAATATTGGAGTGGGAAATAAGAAATGAAATAATAAATTAGGTGCAACGACAATATCAAACTTGTTGTCTTAGTATTTGAAATTAATTTCTACACATGAACCTTGTTTTAAATTATTATATCTTCCTATTATGGCTTAGTTTTTTTTTTTTTTGATCCAAATTATGGCTTAGTTAACACCCATTGATTTTGACTTTGGCAAGTTTGCTAATTCAAAGCCCACTTTTGGAAGAAGAAAAGTGACACCGACAATAGGGGTAAATGAGCCGAGTTGATTTAAAATAGTATTGAGTTTGATTTTACTCGTTAAAATTTTAAGTTTAAAACAAGTTTTGATCAAGTTTAACTTTTACGATCTGTCTCGTCTCATTTAAAGTCTTAAAAATAATAATAACAACAACAACAACAACAACAACAACAACAACAACAATAATAATAATAATAATAATAATAATAATATCAGCTCCAACAACATACATTTTAGATCATTTTAATTTTTAAAAATTTAAAAAATAGTATATTATAATTTTCGAGTAGCTCATGAGCTTTTCGAGCTGGGTTTCGAGGAGCTTAGCTCGGTTCGCTAAGAACTTAAGCCGAGTTCGAGCTTGATTTGAGTCGAGTGTTAACTGATATTTAGTCGAATCAAACTCTAGTAGCTCATGATCTGCCTCATCTCATTTACATCCCAAACTGAGACAATCATACATTGATTTCACTGCATGAGAAACTTGTGCAAGTGCTACGAATTTATGTTTCTGAAATGTACAATTCGATATAATGCATATATTATTATTTTTATATAAATCGAAAGATAATGAACATTTAAATATGTTTTATTCTATACTCTTTTGTAGATTTTATCGACGATAATACTAATCGAACTAAATACAATAGGCCAAATAGGTCTTTTTCGATGACATATGCTCTACATTTATGTTTCCTGTTGTCCTAAGAAATCATTAAAGAGACCCCAAACTACCAAGGCATTGCTTCTGCCATTGTCTTCCATTTGAACCACAATGTACTCAAACTCTTTATTTATTTGCTAAGGTAATAATTATACATTTTTTTTTCACTCAAATTCTTTTATTTTTGAAAAAAAACGTATTTAAATATAAATAAAACATACGAAATTTAACAATATGAAAAAAATTTATAAAGAAAATAAATTAGGTATACCCAATCGAATTCTAAAAATGATACTTTATTGAATAATCTCAGGCCATTAATGGATCAAATAAAGAATAAATCATGGCGTGTTTCAAGCTTAATGGCAGCTAGAAGAGGTAAAATTATCTTATAAGTCCTTGTACTATACTCTAGATTCCATTTTGGTCATCCTACTAAAAATATAAAATGATCCTTGTACATTCGAACAAGAGCAAAACGACCCCCCATTAAAATTTATATCCATTTTACCATTAAGTACTGAAGTGAAATTTACATGTATCTATCCTTTAATTTTATCCTTTCAACTTTCTTTCCGCTCTATCAAACAAAAACATTAAAAACATACGAACTTGACAACCCATTGATTTCTTATTAAACCGGTTCAATACGGTCATAACAATTAGAGTCAAGATCACGGATAAAAATCGTCAGTACTTTTTCGATGTTACTATATATATATGACCCAACACTAAAAAATATTAAAAAATAAATTTCAAACCGTAACCCTAAATTTTAAATCCTAAACCCTACACCATATACCCTAAAAAATACACCATGCTCTAAATTCCTTAAACCCTAAACCTAATTTTGAGTGTGGGTGCATAAGTAGGGGCACCGAAAATCCTAGTATCATTACTTGCACTTCTTTCTATCGATTTTACGGATGGAAATCCTCTACCCCTTTTCGGTGCCCCTACTTATGCCCCCATACTCAAAATTAGGTTTAGGGTTTAGGGTTTTTAGGTTAGGGGTTATGGTTAGGGTTTAGGGAATTTATGGTAGGTATATTTTTTAGGGTATATGGTGTAGGGTTTAGGATTTAAAATTTAGGGTTAGGGCTTGTAATTTAATTTTGTTGTGTTTTTTTTAGTGTTTGAGCATAAGTAGGGGCACCGAAAAGGGACATAAGATTTTTATCCCGATTTTACTTAACAAATCACAATCAATCACAAAAAATAAAAATAAAAAATAAAAACAATTTGATGATAAAAATGAAAAAAATCATTCACTGATCACTCATTTGTAATATATGCACATATAGATGGAATAGAAGAACAGAACAAGAACAATATCTAGAGTTGTAGACATCATTAATTATCAAAACATTGTCCCTAACAAAACATGCTAATCAAACTTAATTTGCTCAAAATCATAATAAAAAGCTTCAATATTTGCCAAGTGAAAACCTTTCTCATCATCATCATCACTTGTGTTTATTGTGGGGGGAAGAAAACTAGCTGCTTGAAAACTTGTCTGAAAGTGAACATATATGTAGAAATAGGCATGATAAGAACATGCATGCAGATCATCCAACTGTTGTTTTGATCCGATCTATTCAGCAGAAACCCAATCTTTTTTGATGTTAAATGTATAGTTGATCTCCAAGTAGCACTTGTTATCATCGTCAAGGAACTGAAAAACAACAAAAAAAAACACAAAATCTATGTTACTCGGATTTAGAGACGGTGAATGTCAGATACGAGTATGTGTGAACTTGGTCAGACAAAGTAACCTTTGTTTTTGCAGTGTATGATCCTCTAGCCAAAAACCCAGAAGGGGCTGTCTCTTCTGGCATTTCATGTGTGTAAGGCTCTAACTGAGGACTGAAAGTTCCAATCATCTCTTTCGTGCTGTAAACTGAAACCGAAAACGATTCGAACATTTCGAAGTGTTTTTTTAACAGGAAGAATTATATTACATGGTAGGGTTTAGGGTTACCTTTGACACCAGTTTTCCAGACAGCGTTGGTGTACCTGAGACCAGATACGATGTTGTTGCTGACTTGGAAAGTGAACTTCAAGCGATAATGGCTAGCTTCTTTGAGTGTAAACCATAAGCCCTCTGGCTTGCCATCTTCAGGGATTGGAAGAACCATGTCTTCCCTATCAGGAGCCACGATTGCCACACTAAGGAACTTCACTTCTGGTTCAAGTGTTTCTGCAATCGAAACCAATTCATATATTTTAGCATTCCCATATCTGCTCAAATAAATGACTAATCTTTCGAAATCGAATTTGCTCAAATAAAGGCTTAACTTATTTGAAAATGATTTCAAATAAGGGCTCATTTGAGCATATTTAAAAATGTTAGGTCCTTATTAGAGCATATTCGAAAACGTTAGGCTATTATCCGATTGTTTTGAAAGGTTAAGCCCCTATATGAGTAACTCTTAAAAATGTTAGGCCCTTATATGAACATTTAATCTATGTACCTCCAATGTTGTTAATATCCACACTTCCAAGAAGCTGTTCTTTCCATTTCCTCAAGCTCTCATCGTCCTAAAGCTCACACAACCATCACCATCATAGAATAATTACAGTAAAAAAAACGCATGCATGGACATACATACATACATACATACATACATACATAGTATGCATGTAACAGAAACATACATACATAGTATGCATGTAACAGAAACATACATACATACATACATACATACATATTATATGGTTGAAGAAACACACAAAAAATGAATTAACCTTATCTTTTTCAAGCTGTTCTTTGAGAGTACGCTGTGGACCCAAATGCAAACTGCTCTCATCTTCGTTATCCTCCTCCTCCTCACCGTCGCGAGGAGTCTTCTCCTTGTCGTTATCCATAGTACTGGAACTCGGACCAGCTCCGACGGCCAAAGACATCAACCGATCATCAACAACAGGGACAATTCAAAAATTTACGAGGTTCTGTATAATTTATTAAAATAAAATTTTTAATTTTTAAAAATAAATGTTCGTCGACCTTATTGTGTGTGGTAAAATAACTTTTAAATAAAAAATAATTATAATAAGACTTCAAATTTACAAAGTAGAATAGCATTTTATTCTTTTACATATTTTACTACTAGGTTAAAACTAATTTCATTTAGAACGTTGACAGATTCATAAATTTAAAAATGGGTTCTAAAATATTTTTTTTTTCAAATGGATACGCAGGTTTTCATTTTTTATTCAATAAACACACTAAATTAATTTTAAGGAAAATTTTAACACTAAATTAAATTTTATTCCCCAAAATGGGGATGCAAATGCTCTCCTCCTAGGCCATTTGCATCCGCCACTATTTGGAGCTCTCATTTTTCGAGAACATGTGCGATCACACCTATTACACATGTCTAAAACTACCCATGATGAACGGAAAACATGCAAAAGTTTACCTACCGATGAATTGTTATTAATTTCTGTTGTCTGGTGAAATGAAAAGGACAGGGAAAGAATCATAAAACCAAAGACCAAGCAGAAGACATGTCTGTTCTGCAACCGATTTGGTCGAACACTTTTGTTTTGATGGTGTGGTTTTTGGTTTGTTGGAAAACTCAGAAATGAAAGTGGGAGGCAAAGCAAAGCCTAAAAGAGGAGCATGGGGAGTGGTTTTTGGTCTTGGTTTGTTTTGAACACATGAAATTGTTGGAAATGGTCATTTGGTGATCCGAAATAATAGTGTCACAAATGGAGAGTTTCGGTTGATAACCGTGGAGGGAGGAGCTTGAGTGTAGCAAGAGATTGTTAAAAGTATAACTTCAAATTACGATACGATTATACGATATGAATGATATTAACACAATATTTTTAATTTCACTTGATTTTATGAATCAGAACAATCGAATGGATGAGACTTTTAGTGGAGTAGTTTAATAGTTTGGATTGTGGTTTAGAGCAAGAAATGCCACGTTATATTTCTTCTACACTTTAAGTTGATAATCATGGACCAAGGATGGGTATCTTGTTCGACCCGACTCGGCCTGACCGAGTCGGGTTTTTTTAAAGAAAAATTGAGTTTAGGTTAGGTCGTTTTCTTATTAAAGGTAAAATAGGTCGGGGCCGAGTTTGGGTTTGAGGTGGAAGATATCTGACATGACCCGAGACTAATTGTGTAATTTTTTTCTAAAAATTTTAAGATATTTATAATAATACCCCATTTTTATATATTTTTTATAATTAGGTCCTTAAAATTGAATTTTGTATTTACAATTTAGTCCTTAAAATTAGAATTTTTTACGATTAAGTCCCCTAAAATTATTTTTTTACAATCAAATCACTAAAATTAATTTTTTTATAGGTCGGGTCGGGTCAGGTCAAGGTCGGGTTTAGTGTATTTATTTTCGGGTCGGGTCGAATTTTTTGAAGAATATATTTGGATTGGGTCGGTTCCAAATTTAGAGTATTTATTTTCGGTCTGGGTTCAAGTGGACCAAAAACCCGACCCGACTCATGCCCATCCTCATGGAGTCATGGTTTGATGTTCTAAAAAGGTTAATTTTTGTGGATCTTAATAATACAATTTGGGAGGCTTATTTAAAATTCTAAAGGTCCGAGAAAATACGCTCGAAATTTTACTTTTTACTAGTGTGTCTAATTTAGATTTTTATAGATTAGAATTTAGGGCTTATAGTTAGAGTTTAGGGGTTATATGTTAGGATTGAAGTTTTTAGAGTTAAAGATATATATTTTAGTTTTTAAAGTAAAATTAGACATGATTGTGGAGTATATTTTTTCTACTTACAATGCACGAAATAATAACCTCTAAATTAAATCTTCAAAATATTTGAAGGATTTAATTAATTTATTTATTTAAAAAAGTTGGAGTTTAAATAAGATTATCAATTTTTTTTGAGATTTAATATTTTTTTAATTTAAGATGAAATGCAGTTAAAAATATTTAAAATTAAAACATAATAAGAAATTTTAAAATTTTAAAGAGCTAAATTAAAATTTTTAAAGAAATAAATGTTAATTTTTTTAAAAAGTTCCCTCTCGTCCATTATGATCTGCCACTAAGATTACCTCTATTATTATTTTTTTTTTGTTTTTTGATAATATTTATGTTCATCTAATGGTTTATATTTGAGGTGCGAGGCTATCTCCCCTAATCATATTATTTTTAAGATTAAACTCACGTCTTTATTTTGAGAAAGCAATATTGGTATTATCAATGTACTTTACTTGTTGATTCTAAATTATTCTTTTGATAAATGATAAATTAGAGTTTTAATTTTGAAGTCTAATATCAACCCTAATTAAAATGATTTTATCACTTGTTAATATACCAAACTTAATTAAAAACTTTAAATATAATTTTTTTGAATATGTTGTTGTGATGCAAGGGTTAGATATCTGTTCAATTTGTTTAGTTTTTTTTACAGCACACACAATATGCATTATTGGTGCTTGAACTCGGGTCCCAAGAGATGACCTTTACCACCAGAACACAGAGAATGAGCAACCCTAAATATAATTTTAAAATCCAATTGCAATGGCAAACTATATATTGATATACTAACGGTATAATTTAAATTTTGATAAATTTTACATTAATTAGAAGGAAATAAGTTTGAAAATTTTATACTAAATCATTTTATATTTTGATAGTAATACGAGAAATATCTTTAAATGTATTTTTGTAATATTATTTCAAAAAATTTAAAACGAAGAACTTGAATTTAAATATATAAAACACACTCCCACCTTTTGCTGTTCTGCTTCTGGACTAGGGTTTTAGTGGATGAGCATCTATGGCAGCCACCGCTAAATCCGTCGATCCGTCTCTTTGGTGGGAGCCGTTCTCTTCTCTTCTCACCGAACTTGAGAATGCCTCTCCCTCCGACGACCTCCCGGAAACCCTAGCGAAGAAGTTGAAAGAAAATCACGTTTGGTTCGTAGAGACGGTTTCCAGGTTCAAACCGCCGAATGAGAAGTCGAAGGAGGCTTTGACGAGTTCGCAGCAAATCAAGATCGGTCCACACGAGTTGACCGTCAAGCCTGATTTCAGAGACAAGGCTTTGCAAGTAAGCTCGTATTTGTGTTTGGATGAGGTGCAGTCGTACATTCTTGTTGATAGGTATCTGGAGCGCGGCAATGCTGCTGAGAATTACATAGTTCATGATCCTATCCATGTGGTATTGCTCCAGTATTTCATCGAGCGCCAGTGCCTGTTCAAGTGCACAAGGCAGATCCTAACGCATGCTTTGTATTTGGGGAATGGCTTGAAAGAAGGGAGTCTGATTAGAGAGGAAGCACAAAAGCTGATTTCTGATGGATTGGAAGGTAAACTAATATCTGTCCTGGAAATTCTTATGTCGTGTAGTCATCCAGAACAGATGAATGTTGATCTTTTTACGTTATGGGCCGAGGAGACGCTACTCGAAGATAACTTGGTTTTGGACATTGTTTTTCTCATTTATTATGAGTCACTTTGTACATGTAGTGCTGAGAGGTGGAGAAAATTGTGCTCCCTTTATAAGGGAGCCTTATCAGGGTCTTATAACTTTGGAATGCTAGCAATATCAGCTGAAGCAGTATCTTCTTTTTATCATGCCAAAGTTCAGCTGTTACTGATCCTCATAGAAGCTCTGAACCTGGAAAATCTTCTTCAGATGGTTCATGATGCAATTCCTTTCAGGCAGGGGGCTTGTGTTTTTACCATGACTGATGTCCAAGAGATTGATGCTCTGATATCCGGCTTTGATATATTTGAAATGAGAGAAGGTGCCCCGTTGCTTCTTGCTTGGGCAGTGTTCCTTTGTCTGATTTCATCACTACCTCGAAAAGAGGAAAGTAATGAATTGATGGTATGTGGTCCTTTCACTCTTTATATTCTACATGAATGAATATTACCAACAATGACATTTTCTTTGTTTTGGTTAAACTTCTCAGGATATTGATCATGTCGGGTATGCTCGCCAAGCTTTTAAAGCTTCATCTCTGAGTTATTTCCTTGAAATCCTTCAAAGTGGTATCTTGAAGGAATCAGATGGTCCTGTTGCAGGTTATGTAAGTGTATTGAGAACTTTTATTTCTGCATTCATTGCGTCTTATGAAATTAGTCTTCAGGAAGAGGATGGTACAATTAATTTGATCTTGGCAATTCTTTGCTATGTTTATCGAGGAGAGGAGTCACTTTGTATTCAATTTTGGGACAGAGCAAGTTTCATCGACGGTCCTATCCGATGCCTTCTTTGTAACTTAGAGGGTGAATTCCCTTTTAGGACCGTGGAACTTCTACGCCTTCTATCATCTCTATGCGAGGGAAGTTGGCCCGCAGAATGTGTGTATAACTTTTTAGATAAATCCACTGGCATATCATCTTTGTTTGACGTTACTAGTGAATCATTATTGGATCATGCATCTCAAATTGTTGAAACTCGGCATCCAGTGTGTATTCCTGGGATTGAAGGTTTGCACATTCCTAGTAGAACTCGTGGGCACATTCTGAAAGTAGTTGGTGGGGAAACTGCTCTTGTGCGCTGGGAGCATACTAAATCGGCCGTGTTTGTGCTGCTCCTTCGTTTGGCCCAGACTCCATACTTAGAAAACAATGAAGAAGCTTTTCTTACCCTTGACCTGCTTGCCCGAATGGTGTCCTTCAACACGGCTGTATGCTTTTCTTTGATGGATAGTTGCAACATCTTTCATGTCCAAGCAACTGGCATGAACAGGCAGATAGAAAATAGTGTGTGGGTGGTTGAGATCATTAGCAGTATCATAAGAAATTTGTCTCCTAATCCCAGTGGTGCTGCATTGATGTCCATGGCTTTTGTAATCTTGGCAAAGATGCTGAAATGTTCCTCTTCTAATGTTGCTGCAGTAGCCTTGAAAGCAAATATATTTGATGTGGCCTCAAATTCAAGCACCTTCAATTTAGGTTGGAATGGTCTATCAAGTGGATCATGGTTGCTATCAGGAAAGTTGGCAAAGATGCTTTTAATTGATAGTGAGCAGAATGATTGTGACTGTCCATTAACAATATCAGTGCTTGATTTCACCATGGAGCTTGTAAGGACTGGTGTAGAAGATGATATTGTTGTGTCATTAATTGTTTTCTCCCTCCAGTATATTCTAGTTAATCATGAATACTGGAAATATAAAGTGAAGAATACTCGTTGGAAGGTAACATTGAAGGTGCTGGAAGTGATGAAAATGTGCATTTTAGCGACATCTTCCTCTGAAAAGTTGAGTAATGCAATACGAGATTTGATACTCTATGATTCTTCAATCCACAGCACTCTCTTTCGTATAATGTGTACAACTTCTGAAGCTTTGGAGAGACTTTATCTCAATCGCCTCATAGAATTGGTGGAGATTGAGGGATTACAGCATGCTATAAGTTCTGCTTTGGATATCTCATATGTCATGCTTACCAAATTTTCGAAGGATATGTCATCAAGCATCCCGGCTTTTCACCAAGCTATTCTCTCTTCAACAACCAAGCCAATTCCTGTCATTGCTGCCGTTATATCATTGATATCTTTTTTTCGTGATCCAGCTATACAGGTTGCTGCTGCTAAACTACTGGCAATATTATTCCAGATGGGGGAACCACATCCTTTTATAAATTCGAGCTTTTGTCCAGATGATAAGCGGATGACAGATTTAAGGCATTCTATTAATAGCATTCTACTTGAACACTGGATACTGAATGAGGATCTTTTTATTGCTATACTTAATTTGCTTGCTTCTGCAGCTCGTTACCAGCCTGCTTTCCTTCTTGCTATGTTTGACACAAAAGAGGATACTGGTAGTGTGAAGCAGACAACAAATGAATCTTTGTCTAGTTCGGGATCTGAAACATGTAGTCTTGTAGATGCCATTCTCCAGTTTGTTGAAAGGTCTAATGATGTTGTCAATAGCAATCCCTGCATACTACTGAATGTACTTAACTTCTTAAAGTCATTGTGGCATGGGGCTGGTCAGTATACAACTATTTTGGAGAGGCTGAAGAGCTCTGACAAGTTCTGGAAAGAATTATCGAATTCTCTCTCTCAAAATGCTGGCTTGGAAGTTCCTTTACTCAAAAGCTTGAAAGAATCAGAAGTTTCACTCCTGGGACACAAATACCGGTGTCAATCTGCTATATTGGAAATGATGGCATATGACATGTTCTTGATGAAAAAGTTGATGCATGCTGAATCACTTGTCAAGGACCCCCCTGAATCAAATAAGAAAATTGAAGCTGATAATAATGTTGTGAAGAATGTCTTGTCCAATTGGTGTAAGAGCTCTATTCTGGGAAGCTTGATCAAGTCATATACATCTTGTAAATATGACAGTGAAATGTATTTTCGTGCAAAGGTGGCATTAAGTTCACTCACTGTGCACGTAATGGGAAAACTAGTAGCTGGTGATGCTGGAAGTTTGTCTGTATCCTTAGTTGAGAAGATTCATCTTGTGTATAAAAAGTTGACTGTTCAGCCTGCTTTTTCTGAATTGTTGGCCCAGTACTCACAGCGTGGTTACAGTGAAGGGAAGGAGCTGAAATCTTTAATATTGAGTGATCTCTATTATCATCTGCAAGGAGAGCTTGAAGGTCGTAAACTGAGTGCCGGACCTTTTAAAGAACTCTCACAGTTTCTGATAGAGTCAAATGTGGTGAAGATTTATGTGAATAAGTGCAATGTTGATCCTTTTTCAAATGCAGATGATGTCCATGTGTTTGATCTTGGACGCATAAAAGCAGATTTGGGGTTAGATATGTGGGATTATTCTGAGTGGAAAACATCTAAAGCAATTGCAGAAACAATGTTGTGCTGCATGCAGGAAGCAAACTCAATGGTGTTGATTGGGAATTCCAAGCTTTCTTCACTGAAGGCTTTAATAACTGCCTTAACTGTGTATGAGGACAGTTCGCTGGAAAAAACGACCGAGGTTGGAGGGAAGATACCTGATCAGCTGATTTTTTCATGCATGGATCATATATGCCGAAGTTTCCTCGACACTTTAGAACCTTTGTCTCCAGTCCCTGATGTTTCTGAAGACGTCCTTGATTTTCTCACTGCACAGGCAGACTTGCTTCTTCATCTCACGAGATCTGTGCGGAAGAGCTTATCAATGTCTATTTGTGTTCTTCTCTTAAAGACTTCTGGCACTGGTCTTAAAGTATTAAGTGACCTTAGAATGATAGTTAGTGGGGTGAATAAAACCATGAAGCTTTTGATAATGTTGATTTTATCAACAACAGAGTTTTGCTGGTCCGGTTCTCATATATCTGGTGAGAAAGACAAAGAGTTTGTTGAAGGGTTTGCTGAGATTTCTAATATCAGCCTTGGACTGTTACCCATCTTGTGCAACTGTGTTACTGTTGCCGAGTGTCATTGCCTCTGCTTGACTGCTTTGGACTTGATACTAAAATGTTTCTTGACGCCTGATACTTGGTTTCCCATCATCCATAAACATTTGCAATTGCAACATGTTGTTCTGAAACTTCAAGATAAGAATTCTTTTGGATCTGTTCCCATACTTTTGAAGTTCTTCGTGACCATTGCACGTGTAAGAGGAGGTGCTGAAATGCTTCTTAATGCTGGTTTTTTCTCGTCTCTCAAACTTTTATTTGCTGACATGTCAGATGGTCGGGTTTCTTCGGTTACTAGCTCTGGCAAAAGACTCTCCACTTCATCTGACAAAACTGAGAAGCCTCAACTCATTTGGGGACTTGGCTTAGCTGTCATCACTGCTATGGTTCATTCTTTAGGAGACAGTTCTTCAAGTGCCGATGATATTGTGGCGAATGTGATACCATACTTATTTTCTGAGAAAGCCCATCTAATTTCTTATTTTCTCAGTGCACCTGATTTTCCATCTGATGATCATGACAAGAAAAGACCACGTGCGCAAAGGACATGGACTTCTCTTTCTTCTCTAATGGAGACCGAGCAAACTCTCATGCTAATGTGCATCTTGGCACGGCATTGGAAATCTTGGGTTAAGGCCATGAAGGATACAGATTCACAATTAAGAGAGATGTCTATTCATCTGCTGGCCTTTATTAGCCGTGGAAATCAGCGCATTGGAGAGGCTCCGAGCCGGACTGCACCTCTCTTATGCCCTCCTATTCTCAAGGACGAGCTTGATTGCTGCAATAAACCTTCATTTGTAAACAGCAGAAATGGATGGTTTGCTCTTTCACCCCTTGGTTGCGTCTCTAAGCTGAAATTTGCTGGAATGTCAACTGCTCTTGTTATCAAAGATCAAGCGACTGAAAGTAACAACCATGTTTCACAAACATACTTCTCGGACACAGTTGCCATTCAGATATATAAGATTGCATTTCTTTTATTGAAATTTCTCTGTTTACAAGCTGAGGGTGCTGCTAAAAGGGCTGAGGAGTTGGGATATGTTGATCTTGCTCATTTTCCGGAACTTCCGATGCCTGAGATTTTACATGGGATACAGGACCAAGCGATTGCTATTGTCACGGAATTATGTGATAGTAACAGATTGAAGCAGATTCATTCCGAGGTCCAGCAAGTGTGTCTCCTACTGCTTCAAACAATGGAGATGGCCTTGTACTTGGAACTCTGTGTCTTGCAGATTTGTGGAATAAAACCGATGCTAGGACGTGTGGAGGACGTTTCAAAGGAAGTCAAAGTATTGATGAAAGCTACGGAGGGGCATGCTTTCCTCAAAGGATCAATGAAGTCCCTGAGTCGGATAATATCACTCGTCTATCCTGGTTTGCTATAAACCAAGAAGTGTACAGGTGGTGACTTTCTCAATGACGCCAACGTGGAAACGGACCTTACGAAGCAAGGTGGATACTTGTCAAATTTACAGGGTATTCAACCTTCAGGTAATCTCATATCAATTGAATACTGGCTTTAATATTTTTTCTCGGACAGTCTCCACACACGCATTGTTGCTGCCTGTTCGTGTTTCTTTCTCTTTGGACACCGTCATTTTATTTTATCAGACTATTTAAAAACTGAATGACTGTTTACTGGTTTAATGGATATATTATTTTACAGTCATTTTGAGTTCATTTAATCTTATTCGTTGTCGATGTTTTTATTTTGCAGCAATATTATTTCCAACAGTTAATTACGAAGCAAAGTGGATACTTGTCAAATATACAGGGCATTCAACCTTACTCCGGGTAATCTCATATTGATTGAGTATTGACTTTAATATCTTTTCTCGGACAGTCTCCACACACGCGCATTGTTGTCGCCCGTTCATGTTTATGTTTCGTTTTGGACACCGTTCGACTATTTTTAAACAGAATGACTGTTACTATTTTAATGGATATATCATTTTACAGTCATTTTGAGTTCACTTAATTCTGTCTGTTTTTATGTACTTGCAGTCTCATGCTCTTCTTTGTCTTCTTCCTTCTATGGAAACTGCCGGTTTTTCTCGACAGAAACGAGTAATATCATTTCGGTTCCATCTTCTTCATTCGGGTGTATAAACGTTGTATTAACTTTGAAAGCGATATTCCTTGTAGACATTGTTGTTCGAATCCAGATTATCGATTTTGTTAATATTGGAAGACTTGTACAAAAGACTTACACGAATATAGTATTAATTAGAAAAAGATCTTTTAACATCTTTATTTTGGTACACCTTTAATAAAATCATGGTACCATTTAGCAGAATCCTTAGGCGAACGAGTAAGGCTCTTAAAATCAACACGATAAAGTCCATATCTGACGGTGTATCCTTCTCCCCATTCAAAACTATCAATTAAGCTATAATAGAAATATCCTTTCACATTCACCCCATTCCTGTATCATTAACAAAATAATCACACATTAATCATTTTTTCTTGGATAAATATTCTATACACAAGCGGTGGAAAGTTTTCACAAGCGCCTTAGTTTTAGGATATAGTGAGTTAGTTTAGGGTATATGGTTTAGGGGTTTAGGTGTAGGGGGTTAAAATTTAGGGATAATTGTTTTAATTTAAGGTTAGGGTTTATAGGTCAGGGTTTAGGGTAATATGGTGAGGATTTAGGTTTTAATCTATAAACCCTAAATTATAACCTTAAGCCTTAAATTAAAACATATATCCCTAAATTCTAACCCCCTACACCTAAGCCCTAAATCCTAAACTAACTCCATATACCCTAAAACTAAGGCGTTTGTGGAAACTTTCAGTTTTCACCGTCTGTGTATAAAATATTTATCGATATAGTTTCCACCGCCCGTGTATAAAATATTTATCTTATATGGATTAATATCCTATACATTTAGGGATAGTTGTTTCAATTTAAGGTTTAGGGCTATAATTTAGGGTTTATAGGTTAGGGTTTAGTTTTTAGGATAATATGGTGAGGATTTAAATTTTAACTTATAAACCCTGAATTATGACCATAAACCTTAAATTAAAACAAGTATCCCTAAATTCTAACCACCTACACCTAAACCCCTAAACCCTATACCCTAAACTAACTCCTTATACCCTAAAACTAAGGCGCTCGTGAAATCTCGATTTCCACGGTATAGGATATTAATTCTTTTTTCTTAAGAAAATCTAAAATGATACAAGAATGGAACTCACTTGATTGCATTTTGGAGTTGGTGCAAATGTTTCTGAATAAATTCGATTCGAACATCATCTTTTAATGTTTGAGAAATCGGAATGTTGTCGTCGCTTTTCTCCGTATAACCTAAACCAAACCATTAAGAACACACATTAGTGATAACTGAAGAAGAAACGTTTAACAATTCAAATAGAACGAAAACATGGAATAATAGACAATTTTTCGAACCATTCTCAGTAATGTAGATTGTAAGGTTTTTACTGTAGTTTTCCTCCATGAACTTCAGAATCTTATAAAGCCCTTCGGGATAAACGTAAATAAATACACTTCCTCCCGCGTTTGGACCAATAAGAACACCATCTTTGTCCACTGTTACAAAGAACACCACACCGAAAATCATAATTCGGAACTCGGCTCGTTAAGAACTTGAACCAGGTTCGATCTCGAGTATGAGATTACCTGTGACATTTACATTAGGATCTACCAAGTAGCTAATTGGTGCAACATTTGGAGTTGGTGGGATGTCTTTAGCATATCTTGAGCTGTAATAATTGACACCAATGAAATCAAAAGATCCTTTCACAAGCTCTTTCTCTTCTGCTGTGAAAACAGGTAGCCTCTCCTTCACCAATCTTCTCATGCTTTCAGGGTATTCTCCTCGAACCAGTGGTTCCATGAACCTAAAACCGATACGGTTTCGTTAAAAACTTCGATTAATGCTTCGTAAATGTGGTTCAAGAACCAGACACTAACCATCCCAACTCGAAATCAATGGATCTCTTTGCTGCCTCTATATCAAGTGATGTGTTTGAGTATGGCTCAAAATACTGTGCAACAAGGCTTATTCCAATTTGTCCCCCCTGTGTTGCCTAGCAAACCAAGTTCCACAATCAATAAATTAGTATAATACCTAGGGATGGGCACGGGTCGGGTTTTTGGCCCACCCGCACCCGACCCGACAATATTTTTTAAAAAATCCGATCCGACCCGACTCGAAAATAAATATACTAAATCCGACCCCGACCCGACCCGAACTATATAAAATAAATTAATTTTAGGGATCTAATTGTAAAAAAATAATTTTAAGGGATTTAATTGTAAAAATTTATAATTTAAAGGACTAAATTATAAATAAAAGTTCAATTTTAAAGACTTAATTATAAAATATATATAAATAGGGGTATTATTATAAATATCCCTAGAAAATTTAAGGGAAAATTATTCTATTAGTCCCAGGTCGGGTCGGGTTAGATATTTTCCACCTTAAACCCGACTCGAGTATACCTTTAGCAAAAACCCAAACCGACCCCGATTTTTTCATTAAAAAATTCAACCTGATCGGACCGGGTCGGAACCCGTCGGATCCGGGTAAAATGCACATCCCTAATAATACCTATGCTGCTTGAGTTTTCATAATCCTTAAAGATTCGTGTCTAATACTCGTACCCGAAACATTTTCGTACATAAACATAAAGATATAATTTTTTAAGAATTCGAAATACTTGTATCTGACACTCGCATCGTATTGTAAGTAGCATAACGTATGGGATAGTTTTACCTGGTACATGTGTTTGTAAAGATTAGCAGCCGTTGCATGGGCAAGAAGAAGATTATGGGAAACAATGTAAGGTTCAGTTGCTGCATTACCGGTGGGACATATCTTTCTGTCGGAACATCTGCCGGGTGGACCGGTTCCCAAGGCATGCCCCATTTTAGCCATAATCAGTGGCTCATTAATTGTAATCCAGTTTTTAACACGATCTCCAAATGTTTTGAAACAAATTTCAGCATAGTCCTTGAAGTCATTTCTGGGAGAAAAAAAGAGAGCAAATTAATGATAAATAAATGACCTTTAATTACACTTAATACAAGCAAACAACGAGCTTGTAGAGTTAGGGATGAACATTCGATCAAGTTGAGTAAAGTGAAAACATTTCGAGTTAGTCGAGTTTATGCACACACCCTAAACTTTTCAAAGTTCGCACATTTCTCTTAAATTTTATAAATTAGTCTATAGATTCAGGGGCGGATCTTGGGGTCGGAGTTTGAGGGGGCCTACTTAAAATTTTTAAATATTTTGATGGGTTTAATTTAAATTTTTTTAAAAAATTTGGAGTCAAACTAAAATTTTTAAAAAATAATACTTTAAGTGAACTTTTTTAGAATTTTAAGGAGAGTACTTAATTAAAAATATTCATAAAAATGAAATATAATAAAAATATTTTAAATTTTTGAAGGGGTCAAATTAAAAAATTTCAAAATATTAAGGACTAAATAATAGAATTTCAAAAGATTGGGGGGCCAGGGCTCCATTGGCCCCATTATCATTCGCCTCTATATAGATTTATGACTTGTGACCAACCTCAAAAATATTTTGACTTGTGTCCATCCTAAAAAAAAAATTCTGAATCAGCCACTAAGTTTAAAAATCTTATTTTATAACTCAAACTTTATTTGAATTTTTTTTCTAGTCGAGTTAAATTTATGAAATCATGATTTAAGTTAAGTCGAATAAAAAATTTTCGTATAGAATCGAGTCGAGTTTTGTTCACCCGTTTGTAGCGCGGAACTTACACAATACTATGATTTAAGAAGCCTCCATACTTGTTTTCAAGGGCTTCCGGTTGATCAAAGTGCATTAGTGTCACGAATGGCTTGATGCCTTTAGTCAATGAAATATACAAAGAAATTAGTAATAAATTTTGAAAAAAAATGAAACCCTAAGGTTAATTAAGGTAAGTTGGCAATTAATCACCATTTTTAATCAACTCATCAATGAAACCATTGTAATGATCGATGCCCTCTTGATTTATTCCGCCACTCAAAGTTCCATCTAAATATAAAAAAATAATATAACATTTTTTATTATATGAACCAACAGAAAACGAAAAATTTGATAAAGAAGATATTACCAGGCAAAATCCTTGTCCAAGAAATGGAAAATCTATAAGAATCAACGCCCAGGTCTTTCAAATTCGATACATCTTCCTGTAAATACATTTAATATTTCTCTAATAAATTAGCAACATTAAACTAGATTCTTGTTTCATTTACATGTTCAATTCGGATTTGACTGTTAGATACATATTTATATCCGACATAGATAATTTCGAATGTTCAAAGTTTTTTTATGTATTTGAATGGCTTTTAAAGGGTTATAAAAACATGTATTTTAGGTTAAATAGAACTAAATAGAATACCAAGTGAGAGATATGTTACCATGTAGCGGTTATATGAATCGGCTGCTACATCCAAATTACTTCTGTCCATTATTTTGTCTGAAAAGAAACAATTCAAATGACAATTCTTAGTTTCATGTTATTAAGGTTCGCTTCAACTATTGTGGCGTTTGTGACAAAACGCTACCCAAAACTCACCTTTTACGGCGTTTTAACCAAAAATGTCACTAAAGAATGAAATTTTTAGTGACGTTTGTAACTAAACGCCACTAATAATTGACTTATTATGGTGTTTGTTGTGTAAAACGCCACTATAAGTTATTTTTTAGCAGCGTTTGTTAAGCGCCGCAAAATTTATCATTTATGGGGTTTGTCATGTAAACGCCGTGAGATGTAAACTTTTAAATAACACCGCAAAAAATGCTGCTATATATCAAATTCCATGTAGTGTTCCTATAAGGTGATATTATAAGAACAACAAATTATCATGTTGCCAACCTGGGAATTCCCTAATAAATTGGTCCCAAGCACTTGGCCCTTTCCCTCCAGATTTAGCTGATCCTTCAATCTGCATCCAGTATAATTACTCGTGTTATTGATAGAATACAAAGAGTTGGAGCAACATAAGTAATATACACAAACAGTGAAAACAAAAAGTTTCCACAAGTGTATTAGTTTTAGGGTTTAGAGATTCAATTTAAGGTTTAAACTTTAGTGGTTTGGAATTTAGGGTTTAAACTTTAGTGGTTTGGAATTTAGGGTTGTAATTAGAATTTAAGGTTTATAAGTTAAAACTTAAACTGAATCTATAAACCATAAAACTAAGACGTTTGTAAAAAAAATTCCGTTCCACGACCAATGTATTGAATATAAATTCTAAAACCTATGTATATTCAGTTATATCGCTAACCTGAGCAGCAGCTGTCGATGCTCCGAAAACAAAATCATCTGGAAAATCAGACCTCTTTACATTTACATATTCTTTCAAAGGTTCTTGACTTGCTGCATGAAAATTACAAAAACATGTTATAGAAAACAATAAAAAAACTATAAAAATAGAAGAAGGAAAAAAAAAAACACAAGGAAAATGGACAAACATTGGCCATGGACAGACAAACAAGCTATCAAAACAAGGATGGAACTCTTAACCAGACAATGCAGTGAATCTGGAGTTGTTGAAATCGACAACATTCTTAATCTCGAATTTTTAATCTCGAATTTTGAATTCGAGATTAATATGTTCAGATTCGAATGTGTATGAATGCTGGGGACGAGCCTCTTCTTATATATAAGAATATTTTCTATATATGTTGTTTTAATAACTAAATTATCCCTCCAATAAACAAATTATGTTTGCAACTCTCCAAATTATCTAACACCATAGGCTTGAAATGGAATTTCTTGAAATAACCCTAAAACTACAAATATTTCTCATAATATATTTATTTTATAATTGATTTATCTTAATATACCGGGCAATGACGTATCTATATTTTTTTGTAGAAGTCTTAATTATACACAATTACGTGTATAATTTTAGAAATCTTAATACGAACACATGGTAGTATTTGTTCAATTTTTAACCCTTAATAAAATCTACACACATCTTACAAACAAAACTTTTTGAACTCGAGTCTATTATAGAAAATAATATTTCTATTTTCATTGAAATCATTCGTTGGATTAAGTTAACCCCTTTACAATTTTGAAAAGTTTCTTTTACACATTTGTGTTTAAATAAAATTAAAGCATCTTTTCAAATTAAATTTTGCATTTTTTAACGAAACAAAATGCTATAATTAAATGAAAAGGAAAAAAAGATAGCAATGTAGCCCATGTAAAAGTTTAAGAATTCGTTAAGTATTTACGTGCTTTTTAAAAAAAAAAATAGGTTCGGAAATTTTGGAAGATTTCTTTACATAAACGAAAAAAGAACATGTTTTTTCTTTGATATTTCCAAGAGATTTTTTTACTTTGTAAAAGATTTATAGGAGACAAACAAGGACGGACGCGGAACTTTAAGTTAGGGGAGCAAATCTATAGAATCTTAGGAGGGGCGAACTTATATTAATTTTAGGGGCGAAAATAGATTTTCAATAAGAAATACATAAAAAAATTAAAAAATTTCTAAATCATATAGGAATTTTAAAATTTTAGGGGGGCGACCGCCCCCTCTAAGTCCATCCCTGGGGACGAATTTGATATTTGAATATTATTTGTATTAATGCTCTGGTCAATCATGAATTATTGGTTATGAAATTATGTAAATTCAATTAAAAATAGAATTTTTCCGATCCGAAATAATGAAGAGATAACAAACTATTTTTTTTATTTCTAGTATTAAATATTCATGCAATAAGAATAAGAGGGGATTGGTCGAGTATTCCACTTTCTTTTTCGAGTCTAACAAAAATAAAGAAGTGTGGTCATGTGCCCTCAAATATTTTGGTGTTATAATAATTTAGGTCCATATAAATCTAAATATTATATAAATTAAGTTTTGCACGCTAACATTTTAATTTTAAAGGCTTAATAAGCACTTGTATTTTTTTTGAATTCAGTAATTTAGCCCATTCTTATATGGGAAAACTACCCAAATCATCACTCAACTTTGGTCATTAGACCTATTTTCATCACTCAACTTTAAAAACGCTCATTTTCATCACTCAACTTTCAACATTGTGATGTTTTCATCATTCCACCGTTAACTCAGTTAACACCACAATGACATGGCTTATTTTAATAATTTTTTATGCCATGTTGGATTAATAAAATAATTTCTTATGCCATGTTGAATTAATAAAATAAAAAATAAAACATTTGGGGTACTTAAAGGGAAAACACGTGAAAATCCTCTGTAACCCTAAATTTACAACACTTGAAAAAAGGGGAAAACTACCGATGGGCAAGTCTGAGAAGCCGGTTGAAGTTGAAGACATGGAGTCATCTGAAGGGAATGAAATTCCGATCTGCTGGTGTGAGAAGCCATCGACGTTGAAGAGTTCTTGGACAAACAACAATCTAAGAAGGCGATTTTTTGGGTGTAGTAACTATGGTAAAAAAATTCACAAATCTTGTGGCTTTTTCCAGTGGTATGATCCACCGATGAATCCACGTGTTTCTTGGTTATGGTGAGTGCTCAAGGTCAAATGGGTTTGTTTAGCTTTGAAAGCAGTGGCATTTACACTTCAGTTTATAGCCGTGGGTTCTTCAATTTTCGGAGACCAACTTGTGGGGTTGCTCTCTGGTCAAAGAATCCAAGCAGGAAGAAACAGAGGCTTGCTCTAAGAGTTGTTAATTCCGGTGGAGGTATTCTGGAGAAAGAGTTTAAATTCAAGCCATCTTTTGATGAGTATTTGAAGACTATGGAGTCTGTGAAGTGGAGGAAGCAATCTTTTAAACCAAATAGTATTCTGAAGAGAATGAAAAGTGTAACAGAAGAAATAGAAGTACTTACAACTTGGCCTTTAGTGCCAAAGGAATTTCAACTTCTTGGACATGATCTGTGCTGGTGAGCTAGTGTTAGCACTCTTTGTGTTCTTTTCACTGGTAGGGGATTTCCTGTTTGTTGCCACATATCCAAATAAAGCTTCCATAAGATCATCATCAACCCTGAAGAATCAATTGCAAATTTGGTCAGAAAAATGAACAAATTCAGCTTAATAGATCGAGAAACAGTGAAATTGAAAAGTCGAAAACTTACTTAAAAGATCCGCCATTGATTTTGTCCCACACCATGGAATGATCAGCATTCTTCTTGTTCACCTTATCCCAATGCAATGGCTTCAATTTCACCTGATTATTATCACCATCTCCAGAAGACTCCCCTGCTTTACCCCTGCCGGACTTATCTCTGGCCGCTGGAGGAGGTTTCAAGGACGTAACTGAACCACCCGCTTTTTTAGGCGGAGGTGGTGGCGGGGCAGGGCCTTTTGCTGGAACAGGTGGCGGAGGCGGCGGTGCTGCTGCTGGAGTTCTATTTGGTGGAGGCTGCGGTGGCATTGGAGGTGGAGGGGCAAATTTTGATTGAACCGGAGCTTCTCTTTTCTCAACATCTTTTAAAACAAACCCTTGAGAAGCCATGTCATAACGGTGTTAACTGAGTTAACGGTGGAATGATGAAAACATCACAATGTTGAAAGTTGAGTGATGGAAATGAGCGTTTTTAAAGTTGAGTGACTAAAATAGGTCTAATGACCAAAGTTGAGTGATGATTTAGGTAGTTTTCCCTTCTTATATTTGATCTTGGCCCTTGTTTTTAGACACATATATATAAAATAATTTTCCGAAAAAATATTCTCTCTTTAAATTTCAGCATGGGTAAAAAAAGTGTTAACTAAATTAAGATTGAACAAAATTATCAATTTCCCAACTTGCATTGAATCTCTTAATTTAAACCTTTTGTTTCACCTTCTCCAATTATATCACATAGCTAAGTTGTTAGGGGAAAAGGATCTAGGCACCAGAAAAGATGAAAGGGTTATTCAAGTCCAAGCCTCGGACGCCGGTCGAGATGGTGCAGCACCTGCACGAGCTTCTTCTTTTCGTCCTCGGCAACACCGAGACCCGCGAAAAGAAACGAGCGGAGAAGGTTTTTCTCTGCCATTGTTAATTTCTGTTCCGATCATCAACAACAATGATCTTCTCATATATGAAAAAAGCTACGTCCATGTCGGATACAATTCGTATCTTTTGATGTATTAAATTGTGTGCGCAGATCGCGGAGCTGGATAAATTGATTCTGGATATAAGAACTGTTCTTTTTGGAGATGGACAAATGGAGCCAAATGCAGAATCATGTGCACAATTAACCAAAGAGTTCTTCCAAAATGATACGTTTCGACTTCTCATCAATTGTCTTCCCAGCTTGGATTCTGGTGTAAGCGTTCAAATCGCTAAGAACTATGCAATATGAAAGTATGAATCCTTCTTCTTTGATTGTTTTGAGTTATCGAGTTTCGGATCTTGAACCGATTTGCAGGCCCGTCAAAATGCTACTCATGTGATTGCAAATTTACAAAGACAAAAGGTGAATTCAAAAGTAATTGCCTCCGAGTATCTGGGAAACAACTTGGATATCATGGATACTTTGTTACCAGGGTAAGATTTTTTCTTGAAATATTCGATTTCGATGTATATTCGGCATCAAAATACTGACATTCGAGTCCGAGTAGCATAATATATTTGAAAGATGATTGTATGAAGAAATCGAATCGAATTTTGAGTTATAACTGGTTGTGTTTGTGTGGAAATCAGTTATGAAGACGATGATATTGCATGGACTTATGGTTCAATCTTAAGGGAGTGCATCCGCCATCAGAATGTTGCTAGGTGAGAAAATAAAAAGGTTAATCTGTGATTTTGTCTTCAAAGTGTTTGAGAAAATGCTTCACACAAATGTTATATCTGAAACTTGAGCAGAATTTGTGGTGATAAAGATCATACATATGAATTAACATGGTTAATTAAGCTCTTCAACACTGATTTGCTGCCAATTCTTTCATAATCCATAATCTGCAAAGAATTAAAAGGAATATAGGTATAATCTTCCCAACATACGAAAGACTCTAAGAAAGGAATCGAGCAATATCCAACTCTCCCCTATTACCGGAACCAGGCAACCTAGCACAAATTATAGAATTTGAGCCCGTAGCTGCTTATTTGTATATATGGTTATAGTTTTGGTGGGTTGATTTTACAGGTATGTCTTGGAATCAGACCATATGAAGAAGTTCTTTGTATATCTGCAGAATCCGAATTTCGACATAGCATCAGATGTTCAAGCCACTTTTAAAGTTGAGTACCATTTTGTTTTCTTCTCTTATGTGTGTGTTTTAGTTTGTATTCATGCGAAAAAAACATAAGCATGAACTCCTGAGTGACACACAAGAACATTTCTGCAGGAGCTTTTGACAAGGCATAAATCTACTGTGGCTGAATTCCTTTCTGCAAATTATGACTGGGTAAAGTGCTCGATTCAATATATACATATATATATATATGTGTGTGTGTGTGTGTATTTATATATATATATCCATGTATAATCATAGTGAGTAATATAAGAACATGTTCAGAAGTATGAACTCATGATTCATGTGATTGTTTTAGTTTTGCATAGCTATTAGTCAGATCATACATAGATACATGCATATATTGCTGGGAAGAAAGAGCCGCTTCCCCATTTGAGATCACCTTGAGCTTAAAAACAGAAACATAAAGACCACAATGACTGAAAAAGATATTCGAAATCACAAAATAACACCGAAACATAACGTTGGAAACCGCCATTTAAATCTCTGATGAAAATGGTATATTCTTGCAGTTTTTCCGTGAATACAACACCAAACTGCTGCAATCGGAAAGTTACATCACCAGGCGACATGCTGTGAAGGTATATGAACTTTGGGTTCTCAAAATAAAGTGAATTTACCAACTTTATCACCATTGCTTTTGATTTTGCAATGTGACAGCTCCTTGGAGATATGTTGTTAGATCGCTCAAATTCAGCTGTGATGGTTCGTTATGTGACTTCCTTGGAACACATGAGGATCATGATGAATCTTCTTAGGGTACTCTTTCTCCATATATTATGTATATATCTAAATATATGTATGTATTTCAATCTGATCATTTTGGCTCACCAATTTGCAGGATTCAAACAAGACAATAAAACTAGATACATTTCATGTGTTCAAGGTAAATGAATGATTAATCTCCCACACATAGACACTTTCATGCTCCTAAACTACTTGAGTTTGTTTTGAATAAAACCCGAATTTGGCTCGATTATTGTCGAATTGTGTTAAGCCGAATTTGGATATCTTAATACTTAACTCAAGTAGCTTTGAGCATAATCAAACTCAGTTTGAACATAGATTAATAGAGTTTGAAATTGAACTTAAAAAATCAAATTTTGTTTCTATTAGATAAACGAGCTTAATTGAACTTCACTCGAACAGAACTTAAGCCCCAAACAACATGTTAAGCTCAAGCTTGAGTTTGGCTCGGCTCGACCACACCCTATTTTTATTATTACATATATATAGGGCCTTTTTGTTGTTTTACTTAACATTTATTTTTCTTTCACATTTGATAGCTATTTGTTGCAAATCAAAACAAGCCTGCAGAGATCATCAGTGTCCTTGTCACAAACAGAAGCAAACTTCTTCGGTTCTTCAGCGAATTCAATATTGATAAAGGTAATATATATATATATATAAGGATAGGATCCAGTTACACAGTGTAAAACTCTTTTAAGTTTTATACGTTTTTTTGGATCGTTAGATGAGTGAAATGGATGGCTGAGATTAACAGTAGAATATAGGAAGATTATCACTTGGGAACGATTCAAAAAACGTGTAAAACTGAAAGAGTTTTACACAGTGTAAAACTCTTTCAGTTTTACACGTTTTCTGGATCGTTAGATGAGAGGAATGGATGACTCAGGTTAACTTCTTACTCTCTTTTTTTCAAGTGATAATCTTCACATATTTACTGTTAATCTCTTTCATTCGTTTCACTCATCCAACGGTCCAAAAAACGTGTAAAACTTAAAGAGTTTTACACTGTGTAAACGGATCCTATCCCATATATATATACTGAAATTAAATCTTAATTTAAACTATTAATATGATGTAAAATTGATGATAAATTCTGGTAAATATATATGTTGCAGAGGATGAGCAATTTGAAGCCGACAAATGCCAAATCATCCGAGAGATTGCTACCTTGCAGCAACCCACGGATCGCCCATGCCAAGATTTAGATTCTTTGTAATGTTCCATGTTCATTTTGCCATTCATTCATTTATTTTAGCCAATTTATTAACTGTACTATATTTAATTGATTTTTTTCGTACATTTTTTATTTATTTTAGCTAATTTAATGTACTATATATATTGAATCCGTGCATGTTTGTACACTATTTTCTCTAATTTATTAATTGTATACAATATTTAACTAATTTTTCATGAATTTCAATTTAGCTAATTTATCAACCGTATACTATATTTAATTCATGCATGTTTTACATTGAGGTTTCATCTTTAGGAAGTTGGGAATTATTTTATGGCTATGAATGTTTCCCCAAGGCTTTCAAATTATGGGACTTAACATATTTCAATATATATATACATGGGACTATATCTATTATGAGATATTTATTGATCGAGTAATTTGGATTGAGTAATATATCTATTATGAGAATAACTTTCTCAACTCAGTTTGTTTCATTTATAACGTCAGAATTTAAATCTTTGCTTTACTTTTAGTGTCTTGTCTCACGAGATCAAATTAATAAATCAAAAAGTAGTCGACGAGATCATTTTGACTTGGTGCGTATTAATTCAAGAGTATTTAAACAATGTATTATGGATAATATTTGACGCATAGACAATAAACAACTTTTTTCAGTCATTTATATTTAAGCTTTAAAAATTAAAATATAAAATCTTAACTCTAAACTTCAAATTTTAAATTCTAAATTCTAAGCTCAAAACCCTGAAACATCTAAAATAAGTTTGTATAAAATGAAGTCTACACTAGCAATGCATCAAATACGTTTCCTTTGAATAATAATTTTTTAATTAAAACGTACTTGTTTATTGAAAAAGAAAAGGAAAAGAAAATGGGCCTAAAGCCTGGGTCCTATGGCGTGTAATGTCATCACCTGTGGTAAAACAGGCCCAGCTCAGCTAGCATTAACGGAAAATTAAAAAAAAATTGTCAAGAATGGGATTCGAACCCATGCCCTTTCGGACCAGCACCTGAAGCTGGCGCCTTAGACCAACTCGGCCATCTTGACATTATTGTTAAGGCTTCGTATTTTGTATTATTCATTCTATAACTAATGGATACCAAAAACTATTAGTCGTACATTTCGAGCACCATAGTCATTGGATGTTTTGGATTGTTATTGCTATTGCGCATGATAATATTGGCAATTAGCAATAAATTTTTTGGAATTCCGAAAATTTTTGGTCAATCAACCGTTGAAGCTTTTACTAGAGGGGACACTCCTGGTCCAGTGAATATCGTAATTAATTCAAACAAAAGCCATGTCAGCATCACATGTTACTTATTGGTTGAGACCACCATGGATGACATCAAATGACACTAACAGGAAACAGGGGCATCGTGTTGTGATATTCTCCGCCGGCGACACCGGTAACTGACCACCTCTCTTGAATGATCATCCAAGTGGTTAGGATATGGTAAACTTCAAAAAGGGAGAAAGAAATCATGCTGTGTTTGTATAAAATCTTATAACATATATTCATATAGTGTTCGGCCTATTTTTTCGTGTTCTTTGCAGGAAGAAATCATCTATACTTTTTAAACTGAAACATAAAGTTGGAAAGAATGATCGATTCAGATAAGCTTCCGTGCAGGGAGACGGCACTAGAATGGAATGAAAACGGAAATGAAAGAACCGATGAACATAGTCTTATCATAAGTAGCTGAGATGAAAATAAGCACATTCACACTATGTTACTCGAACTCGAACAGGAGCCTCAAATGCAAGTATATTTCTGATACAAATATGTTCAACTTTTTCTGAGTTTTCCATGTAACTGAAAAGCAACATAGTATTTAGTATATGTATGTATAGTTTCAGAATAATGCAAGCAACATAGAATTGAATCAAAAATCAATTCAAATAGTTCAGTTCATAAAGAAAGTTTCAATGGAGAAAGAATCAGCATATATGCTATAAATTATTCAAAGGGGACCTAGATGGGTTAGCCCTTTTAATGTTTCAGACTAGCAAGTCATGAAGTGAACCTCAGCTACAATCCGGCTACACGAAAACCCAAAAGATTGTCACCACCATTACAGAACATTACTCTGTATCGTGTTATGTATCCCGACTCAGATGAGATGTATGACGCATTTCTGACTATATCCCGAAACCTGACTTTACATAAAAAAAAATATCCCTAAGAAGAGGTAACTTGAAACTCAAGCCTTAACACAAAATCCCTTGGGATTTCTACATCTAAATTCCAATTCTCGAGAACCGGCACCCCAGTTAGCTCCAGACGGCCGACTTTCTTTTAACGTGAAACATATTTAACGAGGGAAATGTGCAGAATTCACGGCTTACCTGATTCACAAGATTATCTTCACCTACAATATTGTCGTAACCAAGAGAGTCTTCTAAGTTGCAATTCCTGAACCAAAATAAAATCGAAATGTGTAAGTGTCAAGAAACCAATCAGTGCATTCTACCAAATAGAAAAGAGAAAAGCTAAAGGTGGTATTAATTCTACGAGACCAATCAGTGCATTTGAAACCTCCCAATTGGGGATTAGACATGGAAAATACTCGGTCATTAGCAGCCAAAACAGCTAATTCAACTTGTGAAATGAAATATCATAATATTGAGAGGAATGTGCAGCCAAATTTAAGACTTCTGCCCGAAAAAAGATTTGCTAGCAGAGTCCACACACACGAAAGTTTTTGAGGTTATAATTAGTAATACGTCTACAGCACTAAAACAAGTTTGTGCTACTAAGCCAAACTCCAATGAATATAAAAATAAATCTTTAAAACATTTAACATGGAAGTTCCTCAAGCTGAAAATAATGCAAAGGAACAAGTCTCACCTCTATTTGCTTGTCTCTTACTAACGTTATAACCACGAAGAAAACCGGGAGAACTTTTATCCTTAACATCAGAAGTAGCACCACCAAGTCCATAGCCAAGATTACCAGAACCATCTCGCTCAGATATTGATGATTGCCAAGTGGTGTCCCCATAAACCGGAGCACCACCAGAAAGGTCTGCAAAGGATCCATCATAATCAACATTAGATGCTGCAAAGGATGATGTTGGCACCACATTAGTCCCACCATTTCTCTCATACCCTGCTGTTCCCAACCCAAAGTTGCTATCACCACTTCTGTAGCCAAAATTTGCACTATTGCTAGAAATGTTATTCCCTCCACCTTGACCGGAAATTGCAGATGAACCCCAATTAGTTCCGCTGTTTCCGAAGGGGCTTCCTCCTATACTCCCACTTCCAGGTCCCATATATGCACCGGAATGAGTAGCATTTGTATTATAATTAAGCTCCCCATTTCCCCAAAGATTCCGGGTCACTGAGCTGAAAAAAGAAGTATTACCTCCACTACTATCATATCCAATTGGAGTATCAAATCTATTTGTAGTACTGTTATAGTAGGGGCTCAATCCCTGTCCATAGCTCATATTATTACTAAAACTTGCACCATTTCCAAAACTCGGGTTCAACCCTGGCTCAAAGTTCATGCTCATTCCATAACCAACACCAAAAGGAGGAAACTCATGTCGATCACCAGCAACCGCGCTGAACTTACCATCCATCCTCAGTCCATAGCCTCCTAAACTGTTCGGATTATATCCCAGAAGAGTGTATCCATTAAGAAAGTTGTTGAGCCTATTCAGAGTAAAGTTATATCCACCTAGGGGGCTGGGGCCGGGGCTGGAAGCAGGTGATAACTCCCTGGGAACTGCTCGTTTAACCTCGACCATTTTACCATTCAGTTCATGGAAATTCTTTAGCAACACTTTGTCAACCGCCTCTTCTGCATCATAAGTGATGAATCCAAAACCCCTAGGCCTTTGGGTGACGTGATCAAACATCACCACAACATCTATGATATTCCCAAACTGATCAAAATACTTCTTAAAGTCGCTCTCCGTGATTGTAGACGGTAAACCTCCCACAAAAATCTTCCTTGTCTGACCTGGACTAGGCGAACCACGGATGCTGCTAGTGCTTCTACTCGTAATGCTCTGGTCATCCCTAGGAACCGCCTTTTTTGCCTCAACCTGAGCATAAGTAACTTGATGGTGAAACTCAAACTTAAACATCACCAACTTTCTTTCAGCTGACAAGTAATTATACTAAATGAAGGGAATTCCAAACATTAAACCATTTCATTGCAAAGAAAAAGATAAACAAGGAATAGAACATTCCTTTTCTTTTTTGAAATTTAGTCAAACAAACGAGCCGGAATTATGTAAATTCCGGCTATTACTTTATCAGGTTCATAACTCTGATAAGGAATAGACTATTCATTTTTTTTTGTTTCAGCAACCTAATGGCATCAATGGATACTACATTGCATGACATTAATCTAAGAAGTAGTAATATATGAACTACTTACCATCCTGCCATCAATGTTGTGTTTCTCCTTGATAACTCTCTCAGCAACAGCCGGGTCAGAGAAAACAACGAAACCGAAACCACGGGCACGCCCTGTGATCCGGTCCTTCATGATCACTGCCTCTACTACTTCACCGAAACTACTGAAATACTCCTTGAGACCGTCTTCATCGGTGTCCCAAGATATCCCACCAATAAATAGCTTACCATTCACAGACATCTTCTACATTGAAGAAAATAGCAGTTGCATCAATTCAAAGTTGAAAACTACATCCAGTAATGCAAATAAAACACAATTTTAACATAGAAAAAGGCAAAATTCATTACTAAAACAACAATAGGCCAGTCAAAAACCAATACCAAAACATTGCTTCTCAGTTACTCAAATTAATAATAACACATCAAAATTGTGTCTTTCATTGATTATATTAATCCAAACACAATAATGCAAATACAATTCATACCTCTCTATTTTAACAACAAAGTTGTAATCCGCTGCAAAATGATTTTTTTTCTCTCTGATTCGGAATTTAGAAGATACAGATCTTTCCACTAACAATCAACTGGCCAACCAAAAATCCAACTTCACCTGGAATTAAGAAGAAGAAAAGAATACCCAGATTGATGATCAATCAGAAAATCGATATAGCTGTAAAAGTTAATGGAAATTTAAGCTAAAAATCGAAAACCCAAATCCAGATTCAGCAAGGGTGAAACAACCCACCAATCAAAAGAAACCCAAGTGCCAAATCTTGCAGAACAAAAACACTAAGATCTGAGATGAGGCAGAGTAAGAATAAGAATAGAAAAGGCTAATTTCATTCTCTTTCTTCTCTTCTATTTGCTTTGCCTAACATTCATTATATATCATGTATTATAAAATTCAGTCAACATAAAAATATTTATATAAATTTTTTGTTCTGTAAATGCATCTGATCTGAGAAACAGTAAAAATGGAAGGTTTGTTTAAAGTAAAAGACAAATAAAAACTGTTCTTTTACAGGATTTATATTGGGGAGAGAGAGAGAGAGAGAGAGAGGCTGTAATTTTTTAAAATATATATATTTATGTCTTATCTTATATGATAAATTTGGTAAGAAGAGATTTGCCTTCTTTTTCATGCATGCATGAAAGTTTCACGCTGGCTTATTGAACATGTGTGGGTTCTTTTTAATTAAATCAAGACCCTTGATGCTTGTGCTTTGTATCCTGATGGTAAAAGTAAATGCTTATTATTTTATGGAACTCGAGTTCGAGCACCAATAATGCATGTTGTGTGTGCCGTCTTTTTAATTAAATAAAAACCCTTGATTTCGATTATGGTTTTGTGAATCTTAGAATGATTGTCTAGTTTTCACCGTTAGCAATTTGCTCGAGTTCAAAATGAGTGTTAAATACGAATATATGTTCGGAATCCGGATTCTTCATTGCATTTAAAGCCACAGAAAAGTAAGCTTATCCATTAAGACAATGTGTCATGATACTCACCCTAAACCATTAGAAAAGCTCAAAGTGAAGAAACCAGATTTACCACAGCTATTGCTTTACAGGAACATGCAAAGATTGAAGGTTCAAGAATCTAAAGTACCAAATCTTACACTCTAGTTTTACCACAACTACCATATTCTCGACTCGGACCAGACTTCCTTAGGGATTTGTTCTAAAACCGTGGCGATCATTCGGACGGGACTCTGACTTAGAAGGGATATTGTATCCATGGAAACATATCAGCCTCTGCCTGTTTAAGCCTCACAATCTTCTCCAGCTCTTCTATCTGCAGCTTTTTCTTTTGTCTCTCCAGCTTTAGTTGCCTGTTTAAAGGCCAAGTTTCTTGTGAGCTAGCACTCTCAGTGGGAGACTCGTGAATGTGATTGGAGTTTGATCTGGGTTCATGGGCATCTAAGGACAACGAAGTTTGTAAACTCCCTGGCCGTGGTTGTTGACGTGGGGGCAACATCTTGGATGAATGCTGATGTTTAGGGGTGTGAAAAACTGACCCGGCCTGGTAACATGCCTGAAACCCGATCGAGTCAGAACCTGGTTTAACCCGAGAATTCAAAGACCGAACCCGACCTGCACCCGTCCGAAACGAACCCGAACCCGAATTTGACCTGTAACTGTAAAAACCGAACCCGAACTGCACCCGACCGAAGTGAACCCGAATCCAAATTTGACATGTTACTGTAGTAACCGAACCCGACCTGCACCCGACCGAAACGAACCCGAACCCGAGACTAACCTGCCAGATAACCGATTTAACCCGACCTGTTTGGACCCGACCTGTTTTGAACCCGACCTGTTTTGAACCTGAACTGTTATTGACCTGAACTGTTCTTGACCTGAACTGATATTGACATGAACTGTTATTGACCTGAACTGATATTGACCTGAACTGATATTAACCTGAACTAATACTATTATTTGATTTGCTGATAATGATAATTATCTGACATTTGAAGAAGTTATATTTAATGAATATAAAATAATGTCAAGTATTGATAAATTTTAAAATTAATAATAATGTCAAGTATTAATAAATTAACTAACTTAACTTCAATTAAAAGATAAATTAAATTAATAATAATTCTAAGTATTAATAAATTGTCTTTCTAATTAACTTAACTTTTATTTCAAAATAACTTCAAAGATAAATTATTATACTTAATTAACTTAAGTGGAATGAATAATCATTATTAAATTAAATTTTTATATTTAATTAAATTAAGTTAAATGAGTAAAGATTATTAAATTAAATTTGTATTCTTAATTAAGATAAGATGACTTAAAATTTTTATTATATGAATAAATTAATGCTAAATTAACTTAACTTAAGATTAAAAATAAGTTTAATTAACTTGCATTCATTTTAAGTTAAATAATTAAACATTATTAAATCAAATTGTCTTTCTAATTAACTTAACTTTTATTTTAAAATAACTTCAAAGATAAATTATTATACTTAATTTACTTAAGTTGAATGAATAACCATTATTAAATTAAATTTCTATACTTAATTAAATTTAGTTAAATGAATAAAGATTATTAAACTAAATCTGTATACTTAATTAACATAAGATGACTAAATTTTTTTATTAACTTAACATACTTAAATGACTTAATAAAAACCTGAATAACTTAAATGACTTAATTAAGTTAAGTTGTTTAAAACATTATAATTAACAGTGAATATATAAAAACTTACATAACTTTTACAAGAACATACATGACTTAATTAAGTTATGTCGTTTAACTTTGGATGGAATATGGAATTAGGGATACTTTCAATGGAGGAGATGGAGTGCAAAGAGGGGTTTGGGTGATAGTGAGAGGGTAAATTTTTGCTTCACCAACAGAGGAAAAATTGAATTCTGAAACAACAATAAAATTTTTAGTATCAGAATTTTGAATCATTGATTTAAAACAAATATTTTAAAATATGATTAAAGTAAAACTAATTAATTGGATAATGTTTTAGAAAAAAAAAATAATAAGTTGCCATGTGTCAATCATTAATGGGTCCATTTTTATAATATTTTAAATAAATATTTGATTAAAAAATTAAATTTGAATGATTTAATTAAGAAATTATTAAAACATTGAGGGCTGATCTTGTTATTAACCCTTAAGTGGAGAATTTTTTTTTAAATAAAATAAAATAAATTACACGTGTCAAAATATGAGTGGTTCAAGGGGTCCACGTGACGAAAATTTGTAAACCCGTTGACGGCAAAAAAATTCATGTCTGAAACAGAGAAAAAAAATACTAAATGTATAAAACTAAGAATTTGGTATAATTCATTTACCCAAAAAAAAAAGAAATTGGTATAGTTCATGTATGAATGAGGTAATTAACCCTTAATTAATTATAGAATCATGGGCATTTTATTTGCTTTTGTAAAACACAATCCCTATTGGATGATAATACCATTTATTTGTATCATTAGTTAAAAACAAACAATCAGATTTAATAATCCAAGGCAAAGCATGCAAATATACACAAACCAATTGTTCTTTGAGATGGAGGTGGGCACATCTCTTTTTGAAGTAAAAACCAAGCAATGTTCCACTGCTAAAATCACTGTACAAATTGGATAACAGAAACTCGAGTCTCTTTCGGAAAATACCTGATTATAGGGGGTTTAAGACGGAGAAGGCTCAGCTCCATCATGTAGTGCACAGCAAACAGTTGCCTTATGATGTCCTTGATACGTCTTTATCTCTTCACCGCTCGTCATTGACCAAAGCTTGGCTGTTGTATCAGAAGAGGCTGCAATCCATGGTAATCCACAGACATTTCATTAAAATAGAGATCGAATTCGATGAGGAAATATCACATTTTCCAGGGAAAAGAAAAAACCCTTCGGTTATTACAACCATTTTCTTTCATGTAGTACGGAACGTCTATGTTATACAAGCAATTCAATCACAAAGGAAAGGATTGGGTAGGCCTAACTGATCAAGGTGAAGACCATTGCAAAACAAGTGGAACCGTGTATTTACACATTGAAACCAGAGGATGAGCTGCTTTACTATTTGGCAAAGTGAGAGGAAAGGTACATGTCTTGGAGTTTCATGAGTTTTAATCCACTAACAAAACAATCTTCATGCAATTTTCTAGTATTAGAAAATATCATTAGAACATATATAAGTTAATTTTGCAGAAGATGTAATTTGTTTGTTCACGATTGTGTAAACCATGAAGGGTTATGTAACATCCACGATGCCCATAACGGCGACAATCTAGAACTATCCCCAAGTGAAAGATAAAATTCAGTCATATAAAGGGAAACAGATGCCTTCATACTTAGGTCGGGATCTTCCCATAGTCTTGCTAGAATCTATGTGATTTTGGCATGGGTGTCGCAGACCAGCTAGAGATAAGTGGGTGACATAAACAAAGTCAGGACACCCAAATGGTTGGAAAACTGGTGCACGTGATCTGGATGCAATATTAAAACCAAATACCTGTTATGAGATAGGCACCATCTACTGAGAAAACACAGTCCCATACCCAGCGTTGATGTCCTGATACGTAATAAAACACAAAACAAGAAAAACCTTTTAAATCGATTAACAGTTGGCTTAATTTATGCAGTCAAAACTATAGCAAGACTTAAAGTTGAGAATTCAGTGCATACCTATTAAAGTTTTCTCCAATGTGAAGCCATCAACATTCCATATCTTGACAGTGTGGTCAGAAGATGCAGTGGCCAAATATCTGAAAGATATGTTAACAGAAATTACACTAGCATCGGAATGCAGGCACAAAAGTAATTTTTTCCTTTAAGAAGCCAAAAATTGAAAAGAACAACCAAAAATCTCAAGCAGTAGAACCTGTGGGGATCACAAAATTCAGGAGAAAGGAGACACTTGAGTATGTATCCATTATGTGCTTGTAGCTTGTGAAGTGGCTCAAAGTTGGTCATAGTCTGCAAGAAGGAAAAAATAATGCTTCTTAAGGAGATATATAATAACTTGATACAAGACCAAACACAACTCAAATAAAATTGTAACCTGGTTTCCTTTTAATAGACGCCAAACGTAACAGGTACCGTGGTTATTTGCAGCAACTACTAGACTTCCATCCCACATAACTGTAAGAGACCTCACAGCTGTATCAACCTCGGGCACCTAGATTTAGGAAATTGATAATAACTGACAGCTTAATACACATCATTCTCAGGTGCATAACTGAATCAATTGTGTGTGGGCAGGGGAGTAGAGAAGCAAATGAGAGGATGGGGAAAGAAGCAGAAAATGCAATTATTCAATGCCTAAACGTAGAACAAATATTCAAGGCCTTTCTGAAGGACATAGGAGGCAGTTATACAACTTTGCCAGCTAGCTCGGAGTGCGTGAAAATTGTTCAAGTTAAGATATCATTCAAACAGCCCAAAAATAACACAAACAATTTCCTCAGTCCAAGTTACTAAACAGCAGTTTAAAATCTAATAAATTATTTTCCTTCATGTAATGTCCACAACAGCTATCTACAAGTGCTTCCAAGCTCATCCACAGGGATTTAAAACTGTATAATGAAGATAGAGGAAAGAAAAGAATACCAATTCACAGCTGCAAGAATTAGCTGTCAAATCCCATACACGAATGTTTCCATTTTGGTCACCAGATATCAACTCTGTCTACAAAACCAAGGATATGCAATCAAAAACGCATGTCTGACAATCAATGTTATACAAGTGAGGGAAAATAAATAAAAGCAACAAGCAAACTACTGGGCAAATGCTGTCCGATAAATAGTAAAGATGAACATGTCCAATAAAATCTTTTCTTCTTTGATTGGCAAACAGCCGATGAGTTTGTAATTAAATGCCTGGTTTTTTTTTCCAATTACCCCATTAGCAAGAAGACTATGAGAAACAGATAGGTTCGTTAATTATCACAGAGGTATATAATGAACCCATGATGCAAACATCTCAATACAGCAACAGCATGATAACCAAAAGGCGTAAAAGGAGGAAATTGACATCTAAGAAAAGCCAACACAATCTCTGCTTAACAGAATTACACAGACATGTCTTCTTCTGAAAACAGTAGTTTGGTGGAATATCACCACAAACTTATGTTAAAATTTACATGATATATCATCACCTGATTTGGGTGTAAGACAACAGTGTTAACAGCACCACGACTTTCATATTCCCTTTGGCAACCTGGAGCCCTACAGTAGACTTAAAAATGAGAGATAAGACTAATACAATATTCACATAAAAAGAAAGCAACTAAATTTAATAAATCAGTTTAGTCAGGGCAAGCGCCTAGGCATGAGACCATAAAGGTCTTAAGGAAATAATGCATATCGGCCAACAAAAGGAAAAAGAAAATTTACATGTTTTGTTGGATAAACTGAACCATACTTAGTTTACAATCACAATTATATATCTTAAGCTTAAATAAATACACATATATCTGTAGATATATGTATGTAACTATGTACGTGTGTATGTGTATATATTTATAGAGAAAAAAAAAACACATACATATTGCATCTTACTTCACTTTAGCCTAGCACTTTTTTTGCACCTTACACCTAGGCCACATAAGAGTTCAAGAGCCTAGAATATGCCTTGTACCCTTGATAACATTGGAATAAAGGTACCTTGCCTCTAGGCACAAATTTAATCTACCTTAAATCCCAAATTTTTACAGTGCCATCCTCAGAACCAGAATACATCCACTTTCCATCACATTGAAATCCTACAGCCATAACATTATTTGTGTGCGAATCATAGCTCATTACCTGCCATGTATCATTATGTATACAAGTAAAAAGTAGTGCATAATAAAAGTCAATGGCATGAAAAGAATCAATAAGACTAATTGTACGAGAACAAAGCGAAAAAGGATCATGCAAAAAGTTAAGAAAACATACAGGTTGAGGGCTGCTGGAATTAATATCGAACAAACGAATGTGAGGATTACCAGCAGCAGCCAGGTAGCGCTTGTCTGGGGTTATTTCAAGTCGATTAACTTGCTGCAGGCATCACATAGCAAAATTAAACCCCATAAAAACATTTACAGAGAACGGAAGATTTTCACATCAGGAAAGTTGCATCTTCCTAAACACAACTAAGTGGATAAAAGGCTTCATTAACTCCTGATGTTCTCATACACACATTTTAAATATGATTTTAAAATAGAAAAAAAATGCAAACTCAGAATCAGCTACACCAATCATCTCAAGCAGATAAGAGTTATGAACATGAGTGTTATTTCCCATTCACAAACATAATGTCATTCCTATATAAAAATAGACAATCGCTCAGTTGCAGAAAATATTTATTCTAGCTTTCTCTTTTATAATTAAGTTAGGAGACAGGTTCAAATCACGGCCTTCAATTTGAACAAAGAAGTAATTAATTATAATGCACGGAATAGGCCCGAGAGCATTAATCCATAACAAACCTTATTGCATCCCACTAGAGGATTACATCATTACATGAATGAAGAACAGACTACAATATTTGTAACAATTAGAATAACATAAAAATGATAATCGATTGTTTCACTTCAAAATCAGAATTTCCAACAACCAAAAACCTTAAATATTTTATAAGTAATATGAAACCAAAACAACAGATTTGGGGGGAAACAAAGGAACTGACCGAGTCAGGGTATTGAATAGTACGGTAACAGCGGCCGCTTTTTGCCTCCCAAAATCGAATGGTGTGATCATAGCTGGCGGTTGCTAGTATTACCGACGGTTGTGTCATCTTAATCTGCTGGTAATTAACCGTTAATCATTAGATTAATACATATTTTTACAAAAAAAAAAGAGGAATAAATGAGAAACAAAGAGCTTACCTCAGAAAAGCAGCATATAACTCTTGTTTTCGTTTCTGGTTTTTGTTTTTTTTCTTTTGGTCAAATGACAGAGAGAGTAATGGGGAGGATTCTTTTTAAGTTTAGGTTGAAATGAATCTAAAAGCAAAGAAAAAGGGTGTATAATTATAAAAGCACCGACTGTAATAAATTAAAAAAAATTTAATCTCCCGCTTGATTGAAGCATGGAGGGAATCTGCCCGCTCTTTTAGGTTTAGGAGTTATTCACTCTTTAGGTCCTCCTTTGTTTAGGTTCTTAGGTTTCAGGTCATAGATTTTATATATATATTAATGTGCATATATATATATATATATATATATATATATATATATATTAATGGTTTTATTTAAAAGGTTTAGGGTTTAAGGTTTTTAGGGTTTAGTGATCTAGGGTTTAAGGTTTAAAGGTTTATTGTTCTATGATTTTGAATTAGGGTTTTGTTTTAAATGTTTAGGGTTTTCCTTTTCAATATTTAAATTTAAATATTCCATTTTAGGGTTTAGGGTTATGTTCAAGTATTCTTTTTATGGGTTTAGGGTTTATGGTTTCTTTTTATTAGTTTGGGGTTTTTATTTTAGTTTAGTGTTTTGAATTAGGGTTTAGGGATTATGTTTCACTATTAGTGAACTAAGCTTACCTTTAGGGTTTAGTGTTTATGGTTTACTGTTAGGGTTTAGTAGTTTATTTTTAATTGCTTTTATTTTGGGTTTTCTTTTTATGGGTCTAGGGTTTAGGGTTTATTTTTATGGGTTTAGGATTTTTGTTTTACTTTAGTGTTTTGAATTAGGGTTTGGGGTCCAGGTTTCATTATTAGCGAACTAAGCTTACTTTTAGGGTTTAGTGCTTATGGATTAGGGGTTTACTTTTCATTGACTTTATTTTGAGTTTTCATGTTATGGGTTTAGAGTTTAGGGTTTCTTTTATGGGTCTAGTGTTTAGGGTTTCTTTTTTATAGTTTTAGAGTTTTGTTTTAGTTTAGTGTTTTGAATTAGGGTTATGGGTTTAGGTTTATTTTTGGTTTAGGGTTTAAGGTTTTGATTATGGTTTTATTTTAGAATATATATAATATATTAGTATATTATATATATATATGTATGTGAAATGAACCCGACCTGAAACGAAACCGACCTGAAATCAACCCGAACCGAAATTAACCTGTCAATTAACCGTTTTAGCCCGACCTGAAATGAACCGACCTGAAATGAACCCGGCCTGAAATGAACCCGACCCGAAATGAACCCGACCCGAAATGAACCCGACCCGAAATGAACCCGAACCCGAACTGAATCGAGTCAAAACAAAAAACGACATGAAATGACCTGTAACCGATTTGACCCGACCTGACAGAGCCCGACCTGAAACCCAACTGTTGACATGTTTTTACATCCCTACTGATGGTTAATATTAGAACCAGATGATGTTCCCATCAATAAAAATATTGATTAATCTGTAAATAAAAACAACTCTTTTGAACCATCATCAAGCACAACTTGGAATACATAATAATCTAAGTTTAAGCTTCCTTATAATAAGTATCCTGGTTAATTGCTGCTTAATTTTTTTCCATTTGTTTTCTACTTCTTCAAAAGTTGTTTTAAAGTGAAAGAAAACAGTTTCTTTTTTTAAGAAATATCGAAAATAAAAAAACCTGACAACAAAATAACAAGTAATACTATTCCAATAAAATTGCTCCATATTACATAGATGATATAACTTAGTATCCATCTCAATCCTTTTAAGACCCAAAAAAAAAACAAGTTTGGGAAGGTTTTAAATTTTAATCCATGTTTACTCCATGAATGGTGATCTGATCTCCCAACTCAATTGACCAGAAATTTAAATCCAAATTCAGGTCAACGTCTAAGAACTCAAGGCTTCTCAAAACCCTAATCTGAGTCAAACCCTAGAAAGAGTCCAAAATCGGAAGTTAACGAACTAATTAATGCTTAGCTAATCGAGAAAGTTAAACAAAAAACTAGCCCAATTCGCTCATCAGACAAGGTCGAGAGCTCAGAATGAAATTGAAACAAGGAAACCCTAAATTTTATAGAGTATATAATTCAAAAGTAAAAAAGAACAAAAAGGTTATACCTTTGACGAAGATTGGGTCGAAATATCAGATCGATGGAGACCGGAGGACTGATCGGAGTCCAAGCGCCGTTCAAGAAAATTGGGGATTTTTATTTATAGCCTGTTTTCCCCCCAAATCAAGACTCGCGTTGTTTGCAGGATATGCAACGGTGTTACGATAGTGCCATTTTGGATAAGGAAGTAAATTCTGGAGAAGCTAAATAAAAGGGTAAATTACAATGAATGCCACTTTTATTTGATTTTTTCTGATTTAAGCCACTCCATTTTGAAAAATTCTGTTTCATACACTTACGTTATCAATAAGTTACAATTTGATCATTGAGTCATTAACTCACACGTTAATAAAAAATATTTTTTAATTTGATCATGACTTTTAAATAAAATATCAATTTTATATTTTACAATAATTTAATATTTTTCATTTTGGTGTTGGATCTGACGTAGTTTGAAATATTGTAAAAAGTACTAAATTGATATTTTGCTTAAATTTTAGAAATTAAATTAAAAATTAACCTTTTGACGTACCACGTCAAATATTACAGGAATTAAAGACTTAGTGACCAAAATATAAGAATTATGTAACCGAATCATTACAAGTAGAATTAATCATTAGCTATAATAAATATATAAAAAAAAACCCTCATATATATATATATTTGTAGAGTGAGACTTGAACCATGATATTCAAAGACTCGAGACCTCAATCTTTGTTAATTACACTATTGACACAATTTTTGAATTATTAAATACTAGGTAGATAAGGAGTCCTAATGAATACCTAAAGTTGTATTATTTTTCAATTTAGTACCTAAATTTATCATTTTTCTTTTGATGTAATGAATGTAAGGAAGTGACATCTCAATAACAATAAAATTGTAACATTAAAAAATATCACAGTATCATATATTAAATTATAAAATTCAAGCATTTTAATAATTAAACATGGGTACTATATTCGAAAATATTATACAATTCAGATAACAAATTGAATAAAAACATAGATATAATTAAGGTACCAAATTGTATATTAAACCCTTTTCTTTTTCTTCACTGCGTGTTTTACTTCTAAACCGTTGGATTTAAGGATCCAACATGGAATCCAACGGTTCAGGTTGAACTTTACTAGTTCAGTCTTATCTGTGAACGAACAGTTCACATTCACACACACGTTCGGTTTCATCGTCCAAATGCATTATTACCTGTCGATCCTTGGATTTGTTTCTTTTGATGGCGGATTCGGACTATGAATCGGGCGGTCACAACAACAGCGAAGGCAACGCGCCGAGGGAAACGTCGGCGCGTGAACAGGAAAGGTTTTTACCTATTGCAAACGTGAGCAGGATCATGAAGAAGGCTTTACCGGCAAACGCTAAGGTCTCCAAAGACGCCAAGGAGACGGTCCAGGAGTGCGTTTCCGAGTTCATCAGTTTCGTCACCGGCGAAGCCTCCGACAAGTGTCAGCGTGAGAAGCGGAAGACGATAAACGGCGACGATTTGCTCTGGGCCATGACGACGCTCGGCTTCGAAGACTACGTGGAGCCCTTGAAGATTTATTTGCAGAAGTTTAGGGAGATGGAAGGTGAGAGGAGCTCAATGGGGAGGGGAGAAAACGATGGAGCCGATGGTGGCTCAGCCGGCGGGGCAAGTGGAGGCGGTGACGCTGCTGAGGGTGGGAATTCCGGCGGCGGAATGGGTCCGGGTGGTGGCGTTGGAGGGATGTATGGAGGGATGATGATGATGGGGCATCATCAGGGTCACTTTTACGGCTCTGGTGGGTTCCATCATCAAATGACGGTGGGGAAAGGTGGTGCCGCCGCCGCCGCCGCCGCTAGTGGTGGGGTCTAGGTGGATGGTTAGCAAATTGTGATTTTCATAGTACTTTTAAGCTGTCATTAACGTTATTTTATGAACCAAAGCAAAGATCATTGTAAGTATTTTTATGGGTAAACTACATCTGTAACCACTAAATTAGTGTAATTTCTATTTTGAACACAAACTTATAAATATTATCAATCATGTCACTAAACTAGTAAGATAATTTCAAAGGATAACGGAAGTATTGTTATGGCAATTAGACATGTTTAGATAATTACACGTTTAGTTCTTATTAGTTCAACATTTTATCAATTTCATCTTAATTTCAATTAGAAATAATAAAATAAATTTAACCCTCCAAATCATAACCAATTTCACCATTTCATCATCAATTACAATCTCTAGCTAAATCACTTATATGTAAACATGGCCGAGTATAACTGAAGCTTTCATACAAGCTCAGTTTTTAATTGCTTGTAAGAAAGGATGAAGATCATCTTTCAGTTTCCGACACTGCCGACAATCGACATTTTGCCGGTATGACATTGTTTTGATGCCATTACTAGACACACAGAGATACAATTGTACATACATATATTGAATGCACATCCACCCTTTATATTGCTTGAAACACTTTGTATCCAGAACCAAATGTACGTAAATACGACCTATACCGAAGACCCTCTAAATACATGAAAAACACTTAAAAGTTCCGAAAACAGTCGTATGCAATTCACAGAAGCAATCTTGGTTGAGCCAAAATCAATCCGTTTCATACATCCACAGCTTTACAATTTAAGGTTTTAAAACTATTTATACAAAAAAAAACTATTTACAATTTATGCTTTACAAAGCCATGACCTTAAATGCCAGAGCACGCATCATACAAGTTCTTAACTCTGCAGATGCACGGATGTTATATGCATCTCCCCAAAATATGTAGCCACACGATTAAAAGCAATCTACATCGATGAACATTTCAAGCTGACTACGCTAAAACGCGGTTTAGTTCAACGGCATGCGATATGCTAGTGCTAGAAACTTAAACAGAATGGTTAGACTGCCTCTGATGCATTGGCTAATTGTGGAAGTTAACCTACGAGTTGAGATTCGCATGCCAAGAAAAACTATAAACTTAAAAATGCAGCAAGTTCTCTATACGATTGACAATCTAGCGTATAAATACTAATTGCCTAATTGTTACATCCAAACCTCGAAAGTGATTCTAACTAGGCTCAAAACAAGATATAAGTCTTCTACTACAACGACAAGGGAAAACGAAACTAGCAAATGATAGCAGTTCAACTACTATTCAACTTGAGAAACACTAGGTTGATGATGATTTAACTTGGGTTCTCTAAGCAATGGATCGAAGACATGCAAATCTACTAGTTCCTCGGATCTTCTAGATAGTGCCAACTTGCAAAAGTGCACAGTGCCTACCGAACCATGTGACGGGAAATGCTGAGATTTTTGAAAACCTGGGGCAACTTCTATGGAAGATCTTAATCATGATCTATCTTGAGTAAGGATGATAGCGACTACTGCCTCCATATCCCGTTCTACTACCATATACCGGACCACCAAAACCAGCACCTGGGCCTGAATCATAACTACCACCTGGGCCTGAACCACCATAACTTCCATAGCCACCACCTCCACGTCCATATCCATCTATGCCACTCCCACTAAGCCCACCACCATAGGAACCAAAGCGGCTAGAATAACCAAATGGTGGATCTCCACGGTAACCATAAAAACCGCCGCCGCCGCCGCCAAACCCCCCATAACCACCACCACCATAACCACCATAATCTCCAAATCTGCTGCCAAAACCTCCAAATGATCTGAAAGGAGGAGGACCATAACCACCATCACCACCAAAACCGCCATAATCACCAAATCCACCAAAACCATCATTGTATGAGCGTCCCCTAGATTCACTACCATATGCAGGACCATGTGCTGGGTTTGAGGCTTTTTTTGGTTCAGCCTTCTTGATTTCAACCTACAACAAAGATGTAGGTCAATCTAGGTTTCCTTCACAGGTAAACTATCTCGACAGCCTACCTTGAGAAGAAAAGACTTGATAAAAACAATGAACCTGCGCCAAACTCAACTAAATTGAAAGTAAAAAGTATATCTTAAAACCAACAGAAGTTCATGATGACATTCAACTCAAGAAAAACAATAATCGTTACTTCCGTTCAAAGAGTTTGACATCCCACTTCGCACAGTTTCTATGCAAAGAATATATAAATATCTGTTTACATCAGATTGTGCACTCACCTGAGTACCCTCCATATCTATCATGTTTCCATTGGCCAGTATGTCATCAACCACCTTTTCACTATCAAACACAATAAACCCGAAACCTCGAGATCTCTTGGTTACATGGTCAAGTATAATCTCATGTTCCACCACCTTTCCGTACTTGGAGAAGAAATCATTGAAGTCATCTAAGGTTCAAACAGCAATGGAATGGAAAAAGTAATAACTAAACAATATTCTCCCATTAAAATCATCAATAAAAACAATTAGATAAATAAACTCCGACACTCGGTGATACAAAGAAAATTTATATAAATATAAAATATTCGACCTTCAGTAACAGATGTTGGAATCCCACCAACAAATATTTTCTTTGTCTTGAATTCATTTGAATGTGAAGAACCCTTAGGAATAGTTCTTTTAATCTCAACCTGCACCCGAAAAAAATGTAATCCATCATACAAGATTATAATCCGTAAACACTAAAAGTCTCACAAGATCAATCCAACTTTCCAACCAAAATACAACAATCACATTACAGCGAATTCCTCCCTAACAACATCGAGCTCTCCACACATACTCGTATCCGAAACACGTACCCAATTCGAGTAAAACAGCTAAACTTATAAGACCCCAACACATCAGAATCTTCAAATACAACAACAATGATGTTTTAAAAAAAAAAGGTTGAGGTTTTAGCTTACTTGCTTTCCATTAATAACATGATCCTCTTGCATAACAGTGTCAACAACAGAAGGATCCGCAAATGTAATGAACCCGAAACCACGGGGCCGACCCGTCTGCCGGTCTTTCATTATAACAAAATCTGTAATCTCCCCATACTTTTCAAAGTACTTTGTAAATGTCTCTGAAACCCCACCCCCAAAATAAAGAACAAAGTTCAGTAATTGAAGAACACCCATCAAAGGAAAACGAATAGAAACCTCAAAGAGAGTAAAAAAAGAAGGAAAACTCGGATCACCTAGAGTTGTATCCTTAGCTAAGCCTCCAATGAATATTTTCCTGCACGAGAAAGAGGGAGAAAAATATTACAATATAGAGAAATATTTCGAAAAATAAAACAAAGCAAAAAAGGGTATAAATTTGTAATACCCAGGGCTAGCACCATCATTGTCGTTGGCTCTTCTGGAACCCATGAAAGCTATGATTTTTGAGATCTATGGAGGTCAAGGGGAGAGGTATAAAATGGGGGCTATGATTTACAGGTAAGCCGTAAGCTGGACTGGAGGTAGGGTTAAGAACTAGAAAAGAGAGGCCAACAACAAATAGCAAATCAGAAAAAAGAAAATTTGTTTTTGTTTACTAATAGGTTTCAAACTTATATTGAAAGGTAATGATACATTTGTCTTTTATTTTAGGGTAAACTATCTGTATGACCACCAATATATTGGGAAAGTTTTAAAATGACCACCATAAAAAAAACGCGTCATTTGACTACCCAAACTATTAAAATGGGATCAATTTGACCACCCGCTGTTAATGGGCTAACGGAAGGTGACGTGGTAGTTAAAAAATTAAAGGTATAATCACACATTTGGTCCTTATTATTTACACATTCTTTCAATTTAGTCCCTCTGAAGAAAAATCACCCAAATCCTACATAAAAAGACTCTCCCATTCATCTTCTTCCCCACAACACCCAAAGCTTCATTTCTTTCCCGCCCGGCTCCCCACAACACCCAAATCCTACAATTTCCTCCTCCATTGGCTCCGCTCTTCCTCCCCAAATCTTACATTGTCTGAAAGACCAGACAGTTGTCACTGGCTAAAAGGAAACAAGAGAAAGGCTTGAAGCATAACTAATCAATCTCTAAACCCAGGCTATGCTAGTGTTTCATTATGCAACCAGTTTCAGAACTTAAAACAGACAAAGTAGCCACTAGACTCAAGACTACCTATCATACCAGATTGAATTATACAAGGTACAATATTATTTTTAGGATAATCATTATAATTTTCAAATGGTAGAAAATGGCATTTAGCAATTAATTTATCCACAATTATGGAAATAAGGAAAAATTAGCTCACCGCAGCCAGCCTTTTCTCTTAAGCTGAAACACCTTATCAACTAGATTCAGCAAAGGTACACTTACCTTGGGCGGCGTCCACTGCACAAAAACCAATTGGTAAACATTTAAAAATTCCAAAGGCGAAAAAAAGCTCTTGTAAGATCGCGTAAGCTTAAAAAGCTGAATCTATTCAACCAAAAAATTATTAACAATAGCAATGGGTCAAAGCCAGATAGACACCAAAGAAAAGGGTTGCAGCAGCTAAAGAATAGGAGCAACCAACAAAGGAATTTGGTTTCCTAATAATCATACTTTTGCTTGAGATTCTTATGAAAGCAATCTAAATTTTTATTGACAAAGTTGTCAGTTTAGAAGAGTGCTCTCTAAAGAAAACAACAGAGATAAATCATGATACCTCAGGGGGCACTCCAACTGGATCCTCCATATGGCTCGAGGTTCCTGAAAATTTCATTGGAGAACCACTCTGGCCAGACAATTCAGGTTTAACACCTAAATTATGTTTCTCAGAGACTAAATTACCAGACCCTCCACCATGCTCTATCACTCTTGGAGGTAAACTCGTTGAGTTTAACTCACAGTCTGGATGCCAAGCATGACATCGGGAACCAGATCTATCATCCTCACGACCATGGTTACCGTCTTTAATACCACCTTCTTCATTATCAGAAGCGCTATTCACTGCCTCCAAGTTACTTTGCCTTGAAATGTCTTTAGCAATCTCATCTGCGGTCCATGACAAGGTCCTGCCAGTGACTGAAGAATAAGCTTCACTAGTGGGAGAAGATGAACCGACAACTTTGCTCATTCCGCCATCTGATGCTCCTCTATATTGACGTACAACATCATCCGTAGCATCATCCACATTGACTGTTCATAAAGAAGAGAATTGGAAATGTATGCAAAAATGGCATGACAACCAGAAACAGAAACAACCTACCTGCAAGGGTTCTCATCACCGATGAAGATTTTCCAAAAGAGTAATTCTTCAAAAGCAAATGACAACCACGATTACAATGCGATGTCAATCATCCTAATTGTAGGATTTGGGTGTTGTGGGGAGCCGGGCGGGAAAGAAATGAAGCTTTGGGTGTTGTGGGGAAGAAAATGAATGGGAGAGTCTTTTTATGTAGGATTTGGGTGATTTTTCTTCAGAGGGACTAAATTAAAAGAATGTGTAAATAATAAAGACCAAATGTGTGATTATACCTTTAATTTTTTAACTGCCACGTCACCTTCCGTTAGCCCATTAACGGTTGGTGGTCAAATTGATCCCATTTTAATAGTTTGGGTAGTCAAATGACGCGTTTTTTTTATGGTGGTCATTTTAAAACTTTTCCAATAGATTGGTGGTCATACAGATAGTTTACCCTTTATTTTAATTATGTAATTTTATTATTGTTTTTAATTTAATTAAAAATAAACTAACTTTTTTTCTTAAATTAACCGTTGTTTTTAATTACACAAAAATTATTTAAAAATTAAACTCGAATTCGATGTTTTGTCTATGTAAAAAATTTTTGCTCGAATACTCATTCACAAAAACTAGATGTACGACACGGGTCGGTCCAGATTAAACAGGATAAAAAAATTAAACACAAAATAAGTGTCGCTTAAAAATTCGAATACAAATAAATCATCATTTCATATATGATTAAGTGATAAAACAAATATTAATAATTATGTACCGTTATAGCACTTACGTAAATTTTAAACGCATATTAATTTACGGTTAAGACAAACTCTTATTTCTCTCACCAGCGAATTAACATATAAATTTTGGATATTTTAAATCAATTTAAATTTATCTTAGGTGTTTTTATTTCTCGTATAACTATTTTTAAAATAAAATATACGCATTTGAGCAAATTATTGTACCTAAATAATAATACTAAGATTTATATTATTATATAAATATATTTAAATGCATGTAATTGAAATATATTTACATTATATAGAGTAATGTACCTTTAGGCCTTTGACATTGATCTACAACTTGACCTCTTATTTTTTGTGTAATTTAACTTTGACTTTGATATGCATTTGTGACCTTAATTTTTCGCACAATTTAACCTTTGATTTAATATACAATTGGATCCCTAATTTAGATTTTAATATGCATTTTTTTGGTGAGTTTAATGGAAATTCTTGAGGTTTGTAGAGAGGTTATTGTTTATATTTTAATTATAATTTATAAAATGGAATTGAAAAATAAACAATAGTAAACATTGAGATTTTTTTATTAAACTTGTCAAAAACAGATAATGGATCAAATTGCATATCAAAGTAAAAATTAGGGGTCAAATTTCACCAATAAAAAGCTACATCTCAAATAGGAAAAATTCGGGCCAAATTGTAGATCAATGCCAATATCAAGGGCCAAAAGGTACATAAACTTACACACACACATAATATTTTTTTTTAAAAAAAGATAAATCCAAAACGATACAACAGATACTTATATGTACCAATATCGGAGGGGGGGAAAAGGGTACACGTACATCCACTGATACGGTATTTATTACCTTGGCATAAAGACTAAATCCTCAGGGACTAAAAGAACAATTTGACCAAAAAGAATTAAAACAGTTTTGCCTGTTTCTTGAGTTATAATTTGTATCAAGTGAACACAGCATAGGATTAACATAAATAATATACTTTGCAGTAGGCTTCCACCAGGAAAGAGCTTTGCTATACATTTAAATAGAAGGAAGAAGAACAAAAGAAATGAAGATCAAAATTATAGCTGCATGCTTTTGCCTGTGACCTCGGCGTTGCAAGTCTGGCCGCCGATGGCGATGGCGGCGGCAGCAGCTTCTATAAAAGGGCTGGGAACCAGCTGAAGGTAGATATAATTGGTCAACGATAAACAACACTGAGCTTAAATATGTGGCTCGGAGCATCCATTCTCCTTTCCATACTAAAGAAAAAATGAGCAGGCAGATCTTGCCTACTGATCGCGCGATCCATTCGATATTTTTCTATTGGCGATAAAGATCCAGGCATTGGGATTATTTATTCAGTGTTTTTGTGTTGATAAAACCTGGAGCACTGTAATACAACCACAAAACCTGTAAATTTAATTAGTTCGAAATAAACCAATTCATTACAACTAAAATAGCATGGTTAAAAGAACCGTACCAGCAGCTTTGGGTTTAGTTCAATGGATCATAATCGTAGGCATCACCGACTTTCACAAAGCGTCCCTTCACACGCTTTCTCACATCCGCCCTTGCTTTGCGAGATGCATACCTCACTCGCTTCTCAAACCTATAGTGCAACAAGGACAACGGTTAAAACATATAAACTCCTTTAATGGCAGGAATAGTAACTAAAATGCACTATTTACTGGTTACGACTTACGATACCAAGAAACAATTATACTACTAAGAACACATATGTTAAAATGATATCAAATTATTTTGAACCGTCATGTTAGAGTTCTGCTGCTGCTCCTTGTATAAAAGTGCACATAACTATATTGATACTTGAAGGCAAATAAAGGTCCGCATGAAGAAAAGCTAGAAAGTGTAGTAGAGAAACGAGAATCAAGCCATGATTATCTACTCAGTTCGTAGTAAATTGACATCCTCGGAACTAGAAATTTAGAAGCATGGAGGGAATTAAAAGGAAGGACTCTTGTGTGTTACTGGCATATGCTTACTTCCGTGTCTTCTTCTTTTCCTTGTAACGCAGTACGGCGTTGCTTCGAGTAGATGATTGGAAGGAGCTCTCAGAACACGGAGGACACCAAGGAGGCTCTCCCATGAGAAGCATTGGTGAAGCCCCACAATCTTGGTAATCTCCTCCACTACTCTCTCCGGTAAGGCCAGAAAATGATAGGCTTGAATGAGCCTGCCTTCCAGTAAAACAAAGAATAGAATCGGTTTTATTGCTCATCATGGAATCAGCAGAGGCCCCATTGCTGCATGCTGGCTGGACTGTGTTGACCAGACCAATAGATGAGGCCTGGACAAGAATAATATTAACTGACCATGAGAACATTTGCCACGAACTCGAAATTGTCAGGGACTGGGATTATGGAATGTGTGATTCCCAAGGAAGATAAAACAGGCATGTCATATCCAAGCACATAAATTTGTCAATGTTAGAAAGCAAACTATTGATACATACATAACTTACAAGAAAAATATTGTTTAATTGATTATCAACATGACTCTGAAAGATCAAGCACTAATCTATTTGCAAACTTGAGGAATCCATAATCTCATCACCAATAATGGCTATATATAATAAACTCCGTCAAAAGAGTACACAATTCGAAATGAATACTCCGCAAATAAGACAGTAAACTTCTTTTCGTTACATTAGTCAATTCAGAAGATATTGTTTTCATGTAGATAGTACTGCCCCAAGTAAAAAAGGGGCGTGTCTTTCATCACTGTGCAAACTCCAAAAGGAAGCTGCTAAATTAGAAGGATGTTAACATTTGTTTTGGTACATGTCGGGAAAGCAATGTTATTGATGCTATAATGCACAAAAAATGAATTTGACGTTGAGTTACAGTAAAGAAAATCTAGTAGAAGACAATTACAACATAAAGAATTTGTACCTTACCAGAAACTTGTGAAGCACGGGTACTTCAATCTAGTGCCGTATCACATACCCGATACGTCCCCGTACTAGGGACATGTAGGGTACAGCTTGGGTACTCCTCAGTATTTCATCTCCCTATTTTTGTCTTAATCTTCTATTCTCCTACACTTTTTCTGGTTTTTTCTTGTTTCTTTCGACTTTCTCTTGCTCACATGATTTTATTTATGAATTTTTGTTTTTACATTTTTTAGAATATAAAATTTATTTTATATTTGCCGTACCCTTAACGTACTCGTACCGTGTGATTTTAGAAATTGTCGTTTTCTGTTCTCGTTTCTATACCCGTACCCGTATCTGTATCGGTGCAACATAGCCAGAAACTAGAGATTGTGGCATTCACCAAATTAAAATGACAGGGAAAAGGAAAACTGAAACTGGAATATGCTAAATGCCATACATACCATCTAACAACACAAGAAAAAATTAACAACACTATCATCAGGAAAAAAAGAAAGAAAATTCAGACACCACAAAGAAAGTTCAAAAGAGAAGAGAGAACCTCAGCAGGCACAGCACCCCGACAGTTGGAATCAGCAGCAGACATGTCTTTCATCCTGAATAAGCTATCAATTCCACCATTCTCAAACAGTCCTTCAGAGTGATTGAGAGTTACTCCAAAGAGTTCTTCATAATTTTCAAGGTTCAAATCAACATCATCCATGTTGAAGTCGTCGTAGAGATCGTTTTCACAAAGTGAAGGACACTTTGTTTGAGGGGAAGATAACTGCAAATTTAAGAAAGCAAAAATTAGCAAATGTTCCCAAAATGGAATTATATTATTCTAATCACTCTTTTAATGATTAAGATGAAATCTTGATAACTTCCTAGATCGCTTCTCCCTTTTTTTTGTGTCAATCACTTTCAAACTCCCCCCCCCCCCCCCAAGTATGCAGGTGGAATTAGAATATAATCCAAATTTAAGAACCCATGGCACAAAATTGGCATAAACTTCTCCTGCAAAAGGAACTAATCTGAAGAAAGAGTTGTCACTTAAACCTCAAACTTAGCTTGTTTCTAAGCAGAAAGAACACTAATCACTGAGCACAGGGTGTTAATATTTTTCAACATAAAGCATAAACAGAAAAATAAATTTGCAAATATAGACCCTTTTTCACAAAATGCTTATCATATTTCTTTAACACTGCCCCCATGAAAATCGGATAACAAGGGACTGAAAGCACCTTAATAACAGTTGATCTAGATTCTTTAATGATAATTATTCAAATTCACAATTTACCTTGGGCAATGACGTATCAGTTGATCCACCTGGCTGATCTAGAGCTTGCGGTGGAGATCTTATTTCCAGAACTGAAGAAGACCCATCCCAACCACTTCCCATATCTCCATTATTGTCATTATTAACTTCTGCAATACCAGTATTATTCTGATTCTGGCTAATGGTGTTTCCTGTAGGACCCCAGGAAGTCCTCTCCATATTCTCAGGGATGCTCATTAGACCTAATTCCTGCTCACAAGTAGAATCACCTGATGAAGGGGACTGCCAAAAAAATGGCCATAAGGAAGAAAGTTCTGCGGATGACGGACAACCAGAGTAACTATTAATTGGTTGCCTCTTATGTGTCGAATTCGAGGTAGATGTACCATGACCTATCCAATCACAGTTCTCGCATAGGGAAACCCTTTCCTCCGCACATCTAACAAAAGCAGGCTGTGAATTGCATCTCTCACATAACAATGTTCTCGAATGGCGTCTTGACAGTGTATTAGCAGAATGGACATTTCGATCACAGGATAAACATAAACAGGCAGCATCGGACCGGCAATATACCACCGGCCTTTGATGGTCACAGAAATCACAGTTGTAACCCATGTTTGCAATCAGAGCACTAGACAGCAAAACCTAAAACTTCTCTCCAAGATTTTACTGACTATAAGCAGACCATATATAAACCATGGGCAAGGAGCTTTTCTGACAATCCCTCACTCCGCTATTTCTTCGTGCACTTCGATACTTGTCAAGCTGTCACGTAAAGGGAAAAGAAAGGTCGCTGTTACGAGCGAATTCAGTTCACTTTTATCTAAAACCAAACTAACGAATAAGAAAAATTGGAATATCAACTGAAAACATTTATGTGGATAGCTTCATTCACTTCAAATTTGCTCATAAATGAATGACACATCACCGGGGTCGAGTTCTAGACGACACGGTAACATGGAAACGGTCACATGAATCAGCACTGGTTAAGGGTGGACATTTCAATTTTCTATATCTCAGCCAAAAAAGTAAACAGTTTCAAGCACTCAGAAGCAAAGAAACACAATTATTATTGACTTAGAAAACGTGCAAACACCAAATTTGAGAGTGTCATCCATGACGACTACAACAGTCAAGAAAAAATGGAAAAAGAATATGCTTTTCAACACTTAATAAGAAAAGAGCAAAAAGCAAAGGAGCAAGCATTCCTAAAACAGAATTAAAAGCAAAATCAATTTACATTTTAAGGAATGTATAAATACCAGAATCAAATACATATATAAAAAAGTAAACTTTTATCATAAATCACATAATTAAACCCTATAATCAAAACAAAATTACACCCACAACAGATTAAGTAAAAAAACAGAGGATATTATGCAAACCAAGAGACCCAGAAATACCAACATAAAACTAAATCTAAAACCCAGAATAAATCGAAATCAAGTGAAAACACAAAAAAAAAAACCCAGAAAGGGAAATCAGATTAAGAAGTAACATAAAAGAGGATTAGAAATTTACCGTGAAAAAAAACGAAGAAGATGACAGATCGGTAACTAGCAGTGATAACGAAATGGAAAATTTATAACGAGAAACCCTGGAACAATGTGCTTTCCAGAATCTCTCTCTTTGAATTTTTATTTTTAATTTTATTTTCCTCAACAACAAAAAAAGAAATTGGTGAATGGTGAGAGTATACGGGAAATGTGATTACATAAGCTTATAAAAACTGCAGACAGAGTAAAATATTTTAAAAATTAAAGAAAAATAGTTTTTTTTTTATCATGACTTAAGAATGTAAATAAGCCGGTTCGAGTAGTGTTGAGCTTGACTTGACTCGTTAAGAATTCAACTTGAAGTCGAGCTTGAATGGAATCTAATTGAGTCGAGTTTAATTAAGTCGACTATTGATTGAACTTTGACCGAATCAGACTCGAGTAACTCAAAATATATTTTGTCTAATTTACGGTTTTAATAATAATGCGATTATTATTATTGTTATTGTTATCCAACAATATATATTTTAGTTTTTAATCCTAAGAAATTAGAAATTTTAGTATATTATATTTTCGAGTAGTTCGTTGGCTTTTCGAGCCAGGTATCGAGTAGCTCGACTCGGCTCGTTTTAGAACTCAAGTCGAGTGTTGACCGAGTTGGACTCGAGTAGCTCGTGATCTGTCTCGTCTCATTTACAGCCCTAAGTCTACTAATCCGAATCTAATTTTGCTTAAAAGACCTAACACCTCATCTCACTAGACTAACGAGTTGTTGGTAAAAAATAATTTGTATAAATATTGATATTTGATTTATTGGTCTGATCGACTAATACAGATCAAGCAAAAAAATACATTAAAAATACTATTTTCTCATTCTAATTTACCCTATTCACAATTTTAAAATACGAAATTTTAACCTTACTTTAAAAATTTAGTATCACATACTATTAGAACAATTAAAAAAAATTAAAAGCAAGTACTTGTCCTTTTCAATATAAAGTGCAAAAATGAAGGGGGAAAAGTGCGTCCGTGTCCTTTTCAATCGTAAAAGCGAAAATTAGGTTTTCTTTTTAATAATTGATCCCTCCCACGATTAAAATGCTTTTAATTTTTCGTAATTAGATAAAGTAATTTTTAGTATTTAAATTTTATATTTTTTTCATTTGATCTTAATATTTTGTCAATGTTAGTTATAATTTATACAATTTTTTTTTGAATCTGAATTATATTCAACAGTGAAAGGAAAACAAAGGAATCACACATTTTACAAGATAAATACAATGCAGAACAAAATAATAAAATTCTAAAGGTGTGAGAAACGTTAAAATACCAGGCCTAACACTGTCAGAAGAAATCTTCTGAAATAAAAATCCAGAAAAACTATAACTTTGCCTTGAGTGCTCTTTGAATATAGCAAAATTCTTCTGCTACTTGTTCTTGGCATGTCGGCACAACTACAAAAGGGAATCATAGCATGTATAGAACGGTCTCTTTCGTCGAAAAGCGCTCGTTGATACTCGTCACTCGAACACGTAATTGTCAAAAGACAGACTACTGTCATGAAGACAGACAAAAACTGCTAAAAAGCAGACGAAAGAACTGCCACCAAGCAGACAAAAAAACTGCCATAAAAGCAGATTTGAATAAAAATCCGACAAAGTAAAAGAAAAATAAGAAACAAACTTGAAAAACGAAATATTCATCAAAAAAGATGAATTTTATTTATGTACAGAACCAACAGAACGGCCAAAGGCCGCCGTCGGTAAAAAAAAACGATGAAGAAGAAGAAAGACTTAGATAAATTTTGTAACCGCCTCAGAGAAAATGAAGAAGTGGAGAAGTGATTTTTTTTTTAATTTCATGTTTTTGTTTGACTCTTATACATTTTTTATTTTCAATTTTTTAATATCATAAATCACGTAACACACTCTTATAATATCATATTATTGAAATATCAAAAATTCAAGTTTAAATGTCAATATGAAAAAAATCAAAAATTCATATTTTGCAAACGATACATATATAAATAAACTATTTTTAACCTGCAATGTATGGTTATTACATTTAATAACTAAATTTTATTAAATCAATTCGCATGTATTTTTATAACACTTGGAAGGGGAATATAGGTTAATAAATTTACCAACAAGTGTTAGGTGCATTTGTAAGCGGCAACCTCGCACCTTGAACATGGACCGAAAGACAGACATACATATAAAAAAATGATGAGATAAATTTTCTCTCTCTATATATATAATTAATATTAGAATAAATAAAATATTATTTTAAAATAAATATTCAATAATAATTAGTTTTGTAATAGTTACAAAACTAATATAAATGGTTTGACGGAATAAAACATTATGTATTGAGCATATTGAATGGAATGAGTTGAATTGGAAAGATTGTTCCATAATAAACCTTTGTAATATTTGATTTGGATTAGTTAATTAATAGATTAGATATTGATGACCATATAAAAATATGTCTCCATGATTTTTTTTTATCATTGTTATTCATCGAATTGATTGTAAATTTTGATGACAAAAATCAAACATAATATTATAGTTTGAATTCATAATCAAAAGTTTTATTAAAAAAAGGAAAAGGAAATTGAAAACACACCACGAGGAGAAAGGTAAGAAAAATGTACCTAAAAATGGATAGCACATTTTTAGTATGTAGTTCCGTTGCTAAATTCACTTGAGCATGTTTGGATAAGGGAATTTTTAGAATAGTTTTATTTTAGAAAGATGGATAGCACATTTTTTTTCTTCTATTTTTTTTTATTTCTGTTCACTAGAGCAAGTACAGTGACTAATATTTTTGTGTTATGTTGCTCATATAAAAGGCAGACGTTGGCCATAAGTTTTAAAGTTATTTTATGTTCAGGACAAGGATCGAACCTTCAACCACGGGTTAAGGTAAGAGAGATACTTACCATCTCACTTAAGTCTCGTGGTTACATAACCTTCTCTATTTTAATGTTATTTGTTTCGTTTAATATTTAAAGTTTAAGATTTTACATTTAGGATTTCTAATTAAAATAGTTAAAATTATATAATTTTACACAACGTGTATATCAAATAATTTCCTTTTTATTTTATAAGATTTTTAAAAAATTATTTTGATAAAAAGGGGGATTTTATTGAAAAGATGAATTTTTAAATGCACACAACCCGACTATAAAAAAGCTTAATTAACAAATAGATTGTATCACACATATACAGGGGGGGGGGGGAAGGAAAAAGATGGCATGGATTGATAATGTAAAATTTTATAGTTTATTTTATTTTTTAATGTATTTTTACAGATCTTATGTATTTTTAAAACTTTTATAATATTTTGTTTTTTTAATATATTTTGGAATTTGTAGTGAATGTTTATATTTATTTGAATTTTCTATTGTTTTATCATTTTGAATAAAACCATAGTCAAATTGAAGGAATGTATAAAGCTGAGAACAAGATTTGCCATTATACCAATTGAAAAAAAAAACACCATATCATCTTTTTGTTATGGTATAATAAAGGACGGAATGATTAAAATGTGCATTTTCTATTGTAAATTTGTTTATCAGTGACCAAAATGAAAACTTACTAAAGTTGGATGATTATTTAGGAGCTTACCCAAATAATTATGGTAGAATAACTATTTAACCAGATGGTCCAGATCCATTGGTACGAAAAGAAATGTGAGATTCAAACCCAACTAAAGTGCCTTTTCTTTTTTCATGTTTTTAAAATTCTCTAATATAATACAAAATTAATTACTTAAACTTCAAAAAAAAAAACAATTTGATATATGAACATTTTTTTGTTCGCATTAGTCCTTGAATATTTCAACTTTTTATTTTTGGTTTTTTATGGTTTAATATTTTTATTGTTCAAATTTTGAGTGTTTGGCGTTGTTGTCAAAAAGTGTTTTAAATAAAATGTTTATTTTTAATGTTTTGAAAATATAAAAAAAAATTGATAATATGAATGCGGATAAATTTATTTGAAATTTTTTCGAGTCAATTTATGAAACTTCGACTAAAGTCAAGGTGAAGTCGAGTTTTTTGCGTCGAATCAAATTAAATTTTTTTTTTCAAGTCGAGTCGAGTTTTGTTCACCCCTATTCTTCGAATCGAATGAGTTTCCGCCATAATTGCATGGTATGGTATGAGACTAATCAGACATTGGCAAACACCTAAAAAGCATGGTAAAGGGATATGCACCTAATTGCACTTGATTTTGACAAATGATCCAACATGTAATTAGTTATACTTTTCTATTCTACCGAACAAAGCTCTCAACCAAACTATCAAATTAAGAATAATTAAATATATTTAAAGTTCGCTCACCTCTTGTTGTCCTAGTGATAAATAATATTATATGTTTTGTTTGCCGGAACTAGCAGCATCATTGGTGATTTTTACGGAGATTGGTCCGGATCCTATCGGTTCATCGGAAAAGCCACGAACATGGTGGTTGAATTATGGACACTTATAGACTGGTATATACTCTTAATATTGCTAATCAGTTTCCTGCAGGATGGAAGCTCTCAGTGTTATCAAGCTCGTGGATAGTAATGACTCTTCTAATTTACTTCTTCACGTCTGTTGTTGTTAGCCGTCTAACGGTACAGTGACCAAAATAATTTTTTTTCATAACGACAGTAATTTGAATGAAAGATTTTAATATTGGAAAAACCCTAAATGTTTAGACCAGGATCAGTGCACAAGAGGAATCAATTTTAATTATTTTAGATTTTGTATTTCATATTCGAGTAAAAATTTTCTGCCCCTAGTCATGCCTTCATTTATGCCTCTTGTTAAAAAACACTTAAAAACTAAATTAGGAATCGTAACCCTAAATTTCAAATCCTAAACCCTACACCCTAAAAAGTACACTCTACCATAAATTCCCTATACCTTAACTCTAAGCCCTAACCTTAAACTCTAAACCATAAACCCTAAACCACTATTTTTTATTGTGGAGGCATAATTAGGAGGTGGACGATTTTCACCCTCCATATTCTACTTTTAATTAGAACAAAAATCTTCTATCCCTAATCATGTCCCCTTCTATATGCACACTAAGAAACACTTAAAAATTAAATTTTAAACCATAACTTTAATTTTCACATTCCAAATCCTAAACTCTAAAAAATACACCCACCCCTAATTTCCTAAACTCTAACCACAACCTCTAAGCTTAAACCCTAAACTTATATTTTTTAAAAAGTGAGGCACCAAAAGAGGCATGATTTTGGAGCAGACGATTTCTATCCTTTTAATTATGCTTAAAAATGGAGTTTGATTTGAGCAAAATTTCTCTACCCCTAATCATGTCTCCATTTATGCCCATGTTAAAAAAACACTTAAAATTAAATTAAAAACCTTAATTCTAAATTTTAAATCCTAAACCCTACACCAGTCGCCATACATCTTAAAAAAATACACACTATTCTAAATTCTCTATACCTTAACTTTAAACCCCTAATTTTATTGTAGAGACATAATTTGAAGGTATACGATTTCCACCCGTTTGATTTCTGCCTATTTCCCAAATTTCCATTTTGACAAATGATATAAATAATACAATGTATATGTATACATGGAAATTGCCTGTAAACACACTTGTTTCTTTTCCTGGAAATTACATAATTAAATTACTCAATCTTCCATGCATAAAGAAACAAGCTGAACTCCGACGTTGTCGCCGACGGGCTTCTCGACGTCGAACAATACAAGCTTCCGGGACTGGTATCACTGTCGCCGCCGTAGTTACTCCCTTCTTTATCATCACTACAATCCGCTAACTCGGTCGATACCGGTTTAAATATAAACAACCCGTGCCCGGTACCGGGACTACTGAAGAACCAATCATGAACGTCCCACATAACCTGAACCGGCTGTTTATCGACGAGAACCGTTTGGTTCCCCCGGAATTTCCACTGCAAATTCTTCACGTGGATCAAAACCACCCCGTCCATGCTTATCCACATCTCCGGATCTTTTAAACCGGCCGTCGAACTCTCGACGACGATGTCATGTTCCTTCCGCCTTTTCTCGTCGAATTTGGCTCTGGTGGCGAAGCTTTTCTTGGCGAATACGTTTTCCTTCTTGTAGAACAGAACCGGTTCCACCAGAGCCGGTCTGGATTTCGTTCTTTTGTAAGCCTTTTTCCGGTAATCTCCGAGTAGTAAAACGACTTCTTCGTCGTAGACTAACGCGACGTAGTAATCGGAAACCGGTTCCGGTCCGGTTGTGAATTTAGCCGAGCGGAGATCCCAATAAACATCAACTGGTTTGCCTTCAACCTCAAACGATTTGTACCCTTTTCTGCTCCAAAAATGCCATGGTTTGAGCTCGATCTTGCACGTCGAATGAACGTTATCGCCGCCCTCGGCGTTGTTCACCATTATGTTGAGAGAATAATTCATGACGTTCTTGCACCAGATGATCGTCACGTTCCGCCAGTACCCGGCCATGTTCGTCTGGTACATCAACGTCACGGTGGTTTGCGAGTTCTTGTTGCTGGTTTGCGACGGCTGTTCCTCGGTTATTCTCTCGGCGTACATGGCGGAATTCCGAGCTGATTGGGCTCTAATGGGGAGATGAAACGACATCGTTGTTGCTTCTTTGGCATTCAAACCGGATCGATCATCCAATCTCTTATAACCCTAAAAATGATTTCCCATAACTGATCATGGGAAAAAAAGAAAAGAAAAAAGGTTACGTTTTGAGATTGAAAGCAAAACCAGCTGAGTTTGATCTTGGGAGAAGAACAAGAGAATGCTGTGGCCGAAGGAGATTGAGCTTTGAAGGGGTGTTTGGCTCCTGGGAAACGAGCAGGAAAGTTTGTGTTTCCATGGAGGAAAAATCTCGATTCTAGAGGCTGTAAGCAAAAATGGTGACCGAAATAAAGGGTTTGCTATATACAGTCAGTCTGTTTGCCCGACAAAACGAAGCGTGTAGTTTTCTTTTAAAGGAAATTTCACATCCACTACTGTATTTTTAACCTAAATTTCACAAGAAAATGCAAGGATGTTTAAAGGAAAATTCATTATGATTTAAGTTACACATTAAACTCAACAAGTATTTTAGTGAAAAAACGGATGATTTTTATACTAAAAGATTAAAAGGTTAAAAATATTTATAAACAGATGCTACATTAATCCCTTAGTATTGGTGACTAAAATGTTTTTTTTTGAATTGCATGAGCCAATGTAAAAACGTACGAAACATAAATGACCACATCCACTTAGTTTATCCAAAAAACAAAAAAAAAATCTTTATTTTCTTGTAAATCCCAAACCCTAAAAAATATGGAGTATTAAAAAAAAAACAAAAAAGAAATTTCTTTAGCTACATCTCACTCCCAATTTTATTGATTTTCAAACCCTAAATCGATCCGAGAAAAAACCCCTAAATTCTTCTGAAAAATCCGCCATGGTCAGTTATCTTTCAACTTGCAATCTAATCTCCCTTCTCATATTTCTCACTTAGATAACCTATTCATCGTTTTGTTATTTCAATGAATTGTTTTCAGTCTGGCCGCGGAGGCAGGGACAGATCGCGGCGTGACCACCCGTCGTCGGGAAGCTCGAGTCGGAGTAATGCGCCGCCGTCGAGACACCTTTGGGTGGGGAATCTATCGCACAATATAATAGAGCCGGACCTCACAGACCACTTCTTGCAGTTTGGGGAGCTGGAGAGCGTCGCATTCCAGCCTGGTCGAAGCTACGCTTTTATCAATTTCATGAACGATGAAGAAGCTATTTCCGCCATGAGGGAGCTCCAAGGTTTTCCCGTTGCGGGGAATCCGCTTAGGATTGAGTTTGCCAAGGCGGTTAGTCTTGAACCATTACTAATATTACTTTTTTGTCTTTTGATACTGTTGTTTATTCCCGGAATTAATTTAAATTTGATTGAATTCCCTAAATTTGTGTGTTTAGTAGCTGATGATTGACAAAGAAGTCAAAAGAAGTTCATGAATCAAGATGTTAAGAAATAAACATAATCCAACCGCATGTACAAAAGAGATGCTGAAAATTAAAATAAATCTGGGAAAGAATATTAACTTTACTTTACATTAAGGCTCTGTTTGGTTGCTATTAGTTTAGCTGCTTGCTTTACTGCTTATGGAAACAAAAAGGAAAAAGAAAAGCTTGTTTATTAATGATGTTTTAGTAATAGAATACAAGTTTTTCTTAATTGAACAGTTATATTTGAAGGTGTTTAATATTTTTATTTGATTGGTCATTTAAAAAATTTGTGATTTTGTGTTTCAGTGTTGCCTTTTTCTTTTTGAGAATGCAGACAGTGGTAATAGCAAACAAAAGAGCCTGTAAATAAAATTAATAGTGTTTCAGTCCATTTAATTGAACAATTGGTTGTGAATTATTAGCAGTTTCCATTAAATTTCCTGGATAGAAATAATGGAAAATTTATAGGTCCGCAACCCAAATGACCACAGATGCTTATATTCTTGGGGATTCATTCCATAACAACAAATATCATATCAGGAATAAGGGGGGGAAATCATAATCAAGATTCTATTTCACTTAAATTATATAGTTCTTTGTGAGGTAGTCATTATCGATTTGTTTATTTCTCCAATAGCAGCAACTTTAAGAATCTAATATCATCCTCCACAGCACCATTTCATCTGCAAAGTTTGCCTTAAATAGCAACTTATAATAACCAAAGTAAGCACCAAGTGTTCAGATGTTTGGTGAGGCTTAGCATGGTCTTCCAAACTACATAAACAGCCTATAAACCTTGTCTGGTCTGGCAATTAGTAGTATGCCTTAGAGTATTCATAACCATAACTGCACACTATCGGGTTCATAAATCTCAACTATGTCGAGAATAACCGCATTAAAAGAATAGTAAAATAAGAGTAAACTAATTCCTTCTGCTCTGCCCACTCGCATGATTTCAATGTGTTGATTGCATTTTCATCCAAGATGCTTGTGCAACCGTGCTATTCACTTCCACTGCACGCCTCAGATTTCAAAAGATATTTGCCTGACCATAAAACTCAAAGAGGGTTCTCCATTACAAGGGGTGCATTCTTTTGTCAATAAGCTTTCTTCCTTGCTTTGTTATTTTCTCAGTTCTTTCCAAGCACTCAGCATAAATTGCAGAGTCACAATCCATATAATGTCAGGATATAGCTTTTAGTGACTTAAATACGTTGATTAGCTGTTAACTTCCATCAATTTCAGACAAGTTAATTGGTGTCTTATTCATGGATTTGTAACTTGAATGAAATGTGTTCTTAAGTGAATCAATGGCTCCTATCATTCTGGAACCTAGTCATGCGTTTAATGTTGTCCAGTCCGATGCCATATTGTGCAATTCTTTCATGCATATTCCCAAGCAAAACAGGTACTATGAATAGATGTTTTTTGTAATACTATTTAGGTCAATGCCTTGCACTTAATCATCCTGGTAAAACGGCTTTTGAAATTTGAACTGTTGAATACGATGGATAAAGTGTATTGACCTGGAACAGTGTACATACCAGTGTCATCATCAACGCTAGTGATACTGGAATTGTATCCTGTGCAGCAATCTGGAAAAATTCTACATAAAAGAAAAGAGAACTTACACAAGATACAGTGTTTTTCTGCTGCATAAAGATATGTTCCCCAACCACCATGATCCATGGATATGCTCACACATGCAGACACTTGAAAATAAACATAGGTTTTCTGGTGAAGTAGATTGTTTTTCTAGCAAGTATTCTAGGCCATTTTTGTGCTACACGATCTAGAGTACTCCCATGTTTGCTGACATCTTGAAGCATAACATGGCTTGCATTCAAGTATGAGGGAATAACTGATGATAATGCATTGTTAACAAGATTCAGGGGGCATTAACCTTTCTTTGCTAGCAATAAACATTACCTGAATTCTAATTTGTCCTTTTTGAAGGTACATGAAGAACAATGAAATAATTAAATGTTTTGAAGATAAATTCTGATATAGGAAAGATGGAACCGAGAGAAATGGAGGAAAATGACTTGAATTGATGATCATTAGATTTTGAATAGAAGGACCAATCTAAGTTTATATTTCAAAAACTTAATCATGCACTGTTGTGGAAAGCTGGAGAAGGAAGATCATTGCCATTGATTTATGCTAAATTGATAGTAGTGACTTTGGGGCAGATTGCATAATACGTGGCAAAAGGAACCATAAAATCGCCGTTATCTAATCTACAAAGTCTCCAAAAATCTAAATTTTAACAAAAATAACTGAAAGAGCCAAATCTGCAAATCAATATGTTTCTCAAATGCTATCTGATGTGACATCTAGCTTTCAGGGTCCATGTCTGTATTTTCTCTGAAATGTTTCCTTATTAGCTTGAACAGCATAAATCCAGAATTACTCTCAACTCAATGCATCATGGACCACAAGATATAAATACCTACTCTGTCTTCCTTGTGCCATGGACTTGCCTCAGGACACATTGCTAATCTTGTGAACATTACATTAGAAGGGGGTGTCTGCAAACCTTGGAATTCCATGATAATTAGTCATTACTTTCACTATATCTTTCGTGCTACTTGTTGGCTACCATTGCTTTCCATATTTATTCTCAGAACTCGAAATTCCAATTATTATCTTGGGGTATGAGTCCTTTGAGCAAGGTTTGCAGGATTAGACTTGGGAACTATTACAGACTTGGTGTTCTGCAAACCTCAGCGATCGCATTCACTTGAGAAGTGATGAAAACTTATGTATTTTCACAAGATTGATATTTTCTGCTTATGATGATGCATCTCTCAGTTGCACAACATGGTTTTTATGCATCTCTCAGTTGATGTTCTCTTAAGCACTATGGGCATGAGACTTCTTTTGCTGGGGCTTGCTTGATGGAAGTTTAGTTGCTTTTGTACTATTTGTTAAGAGATTTGGAGTATGCATGTGACTTGTGAGTGAATAGAAGCAAGGGCTACTGATTAAAATAAATTACCTCCCATCAAGTTTTGTAAAAATCTATAGAGGCTTGGTTCTTTTTTTAGAGGTCATAAGTAGTTGATCCTTTGACAATGAAGCATATTGATTGATTTTTTTTTATAAATTGCAACACTATTAATTCATGAGAGTAAAAAAATTAATGTGTAGTGTACAAATCCTTGGGGCTTATTCTATAGAGCATTTCGCACATGTTCAAAAAGTGATGCCTTATTCAAAAAATTTAGTCAAAATCTGCAATACTATGCTTCATTAGTTATTTTTACTTCCACCTTGACCACCGAGGCGGTTGGATCTTGAGGAGAATCAGCACGGTGGCTGGCTATTTTGTTAGCAAACCATATCAAGTGTACAAGCCCTGCACTTGATATGGCTTCCCAACATATTAATCATTAGCTTCAGAAGCTTGCAATACCATGTTCAATATGTCTAAAGAGTGTGGTTGCTACTGGAAATGGTAACTTGTGGATGTACTAGTACAGATGCACAACTTAATTTATTTCTCCATATCCATCCACTTGATTTCTCTACCATTTTTATTTTAATCTTGATCAATCTGGATTAAAATTATATAAGATTGCTTTAGTAAGGGTTGGTTTTCCCCTTACCTGGTGATATTCTTAATTACAGGATAAGTCATCAACACCATCGCGCGAGGAGGACTACTTGCAACGTTCTAAAGTAAGAGGGTCACCTTTCTCTCCAAGGGACAGTAGAGCACGTCGTACTAGCCCTGAACATTTTCCCCTTGACAAATCAAAGGGGAATGATAGAAATGGTGATCCCAGTGAGGTCCTCTGGATAGGATTTCCAGCTTTATTGAAAGTGGATGAAATGATTTTGAGAAAGGCTTTCTCCCCATTTGGTGAGATAGAGAAGATTACTGTGTTTCCAGGACGTAGTTATGCTTTTGTTCGCTTTAGGCGCTTATCGTCAGCTTGCAGGGCCAAAGAAACTCTTCAGGGGAAGTTACTTGGTAATCCCCGTGTGCATATTTGTTTCGCAAAAAGTGACGGTGGGTCATCCACCAGTGGAAGGGGCCCAGTGAATGCCCCCAACTCTCCCCGTTTCAGGTCAAATGGTCGCTTGGGGTCTTCTGAGAACTTTCTGCATGATAGGAGCTTTGCAGACTTACCGGAAGATACAGGCATCAGATCTCCGTATATGTCAAATTACGATTCTGGTGATGTTGATGTCTATAGTTTCAAGAGGAAAGGTAGTTCATGGACCGGTGGAAATACATATGAACCCTGGAGATTTGGTGAAGGGGAGCCTGATCCTCGAGTACCACAAGATGTGTATGAACGTAGTAAAAGTCCAATGAGGTACCATGATTATCCTCCAAAATTACCTCAGAAAAATGCATTCTACGAAGAACCTTGGGATATGCCTGAAGACAACTATCCCGTCCGTGGTGCCAAGAAAATGAGAACCGGTACCTTTCCTCCTGAGAAAGAGTTACCAGAGTACTCTTTATCTGATCTTGAACAAGAAAAACGTCTTTTTCCGAGGATGCTCTCCGATATTCCTCAACCTGAAGCCTTTGATAAGAACTTTGAGCCTGCAGTTTTGGGGTATAAACAGATTCCTGATCGGTCAAGAAGTTTTACTCCAACTCGTGGAGAAAGGAACGATCACTGGAAACCATCTTATGACGGTTTTCCGGTAGGTTCTGGTTCTCTACAATCAAATATTTCTGAGAGGAAAAGATTTACTCAGGAGCTGGATCAGCCATCATTGAAAGAGTGGAAATGGGAGGGGACAATAGCCAAGGGTGGAACACCAGTATGTCGTGCTCGCTGCTTTCCTGTTGGAAAAGTCCTCGACATGATGCTGTAAGTTGTAAAAAATCCTCTCATAGATAACATTTGTTCTTATTGATTCCTCAGTTATCATTAAAGTAGGTCCTGTGAAGTGAAATTATCCCATTTTGTTTCCCTTATTCTGGTCATGGTTTCAAGCCACAAATTGACTGATAATATACCATTTTTTAGATTTCTCGGCCACATAGTTTTTTTTTCTTCTTTTTCTGATAGCGTCATTTCCATTTACCACCCATCCTTCGGACTTCTACAAATTTTACTTATTACCCCTACCTTGCTGCTGCAGGCCTGAATTCTTAGATTGCACAGCGAGGACTGGTTTAGACATGCTTGCAAAGCATTATTATCAAGCATCTAGTGCTTGGGTTGTTTTCTTCGTTCCAGAAGGCGATGCCGACATGGGACTCTATAACGAATTCATGAATTACCTGGGAGAGAAGCAGCGAGCAGCTGTTGCTAAATTAGATGATATAACCACTTTATTTCTTGTACCACCATCAGATTTTTCCGAGAAAGTACTGAAAGTACCTGGGAAACTGAGCATTTCAGGTGTTATTTTGAGATTAGATCCTTCTGATTCCATCGGTTCTGCTCATCCAAGTGAAAGAAGCGATTCAAGCTTGTTGCCTTTTCATGGTGATACATCTTTTGCAAAGCCATCAACAGTTCCAGGATCATTTCCTTCTATGCCTTATCCAGAATTAAGTAGGCAAGGTATTAAGGACATTTCCTATCCAGGGAATGGGGCAATATCAGCTCCACCTGTTTCACTTTCCGGGTCTGCTCATTCTTTTGGAAATGTATCGGACTTGTATGATGAGCACAGGCGTGATTATGCACCCCAGCAAAACGCAATGTATGGACCAGGCTGGTCTTCTCACGATCAGCAGCATCCGGTTTCTGTCAACAGAAATGCTCCTCAAGTTTCCGGCTTTGATCCAGCAATTCAGGGGCATCAATCAGTTATGCCAAGAGCAGTGCAAGAAACATATTCTAGTACCGGTGGAAGTTCTGGGATTCCATTATCTGGAAATAGCAAGCCCGCTATGCCTGAATTCAAATCTTCGTCAATGCCGATTAATGGCCTTCAACCAGAACAACTAGCACAACTAGCGTCATCTCTTATCGGGCAGCAAGGGCAGGTTGGGAATGTTGCAAATGCTCCAATGGGGGAGAATTTCCGGCACACAAACACAATTGACCACTCCGACATGATGAGACAACAACAGGGATACGGTTTACAAAATAACCAGGCTGCTCCGGAGCTTTCAACATCTCAGTTTTCTCAACTGCAGCAGTTGCAACAGCAGCAGACATCGAGTTCAGCCGCAGCAGTGTCTCAAGCAACTCAAAGAAATCAGCAACTTCAAGGTACTGGCATACCGGAGGAAGGCGATGGTGATCCACAGAAACGCTTGCAAGCAACATTACAGCTAGCAGCAGCTCTTCTCCAACAAATTCAACAAGGGAAAGGGACTTGAACTGATCCCGGATTCAAACGTGTTGGGTAACATCGATTAATCTAAAAATCTAGCTTCATGAAATTTCACCTCGTTTCGTATTCCGTGGTTTGGTTCAGTCTCTTCCGAACGAGTCAGCTGATAATATCAGTTTTTAGCACATTGCTCAAGGAACATTGTTCTCAGATACTTACATAAGTTACATTGCTATGTGTTAGAAATGTTTAGTGACGAAGCCTACTTAAATATGTACTCTTGTTTTTACTTGATTAACAACTTACAATCCTTCCATGTTAATAGCTACCTTCAACTCGCAAAATATACGGGTTATTGTTGTTGAATGAATGAATAAATGTGTAAACGTGGTAATTGTACTGGTAAACTATTTGAGAGGAGAAATTATATCATAGAACTGTCTCGCCACGTCATCCATGGTCTCAACTAATAAAAATTATCTATTTCATTAATTTTTTTATGTCATTTTTACCAATTGAATCTTTACTCATATTGACTGTAAATTAAATTAAAATAACATTTTTTTACCAAGTGAAGATTTACTTGGTAAAAAGATGACATAGAAAAAATTAATAAAATGGATGATTTTTATTGGTTGGAACCATGGATGACGTGACGGAACGGGCCTATGATATAATTTCTCATTTGAGATCAGTCTAAAAGATTAAAAATTAATTACATTTTGTTATTGTCAAGTTAGGTTCAAGTAGCTCAAGCTATTAAGTTGAATTTTAATATTTTAATAGCTTATTAACACACATGTCTAATTATTTTTTAAAATTATCAATTTTTGTCTATTATTTAATTAATTCAAATTAAATATTACATTAAAAAAAACTTAATAAGAGAATTTTTTTTATTTCAATTTGTTTTGGTCACAAGTTCAAATTTAGAACTGAACATGATAATCAAATTATACCAATTTTATTTAACAGCCACATCAGCATCACCGTTTTCATTAACGGTTGGTAACTTGTTAGAACCAATTAAATAGTTATGTGGTAAAATTACCAAAATTAAAAGTATAATGGTCAAATTGATACCAACCCATAATTAAGTGGTGTGTAATTTACATTATAAATTTTGCAACACAATATATATGTATATCATTTCAATAATAATCCGGGTTCAATTCGTCTCTATTTACAGAAAACTTGTTCAAAACCCGACCCGTATTGACCAAAAGGATAACTTAATCCTTTGGACTGTTGGTCTAGTCTAGTGGAAGCAATGTTGCATTTTGGTAATTCCTTTAAAAATTCCAATGATATGAACTTGACCATTCCAATAACATTTTGTTCCAGAACTAGTGGTGAACTTTCCTGCTACACAAGGTTTGATGTACACCATGTCTTTTGATGTATCTTTAGATATGAATATGAAATCGGCCCCTTCGAATGTATGAAAAAAAATATTTAAAAAAATGAATGTACTCGTGTCCGACACATAACAAATATCCTGCAGTCGACACCAAGTCCGGGTGAGCGAATAATATAAGCAATGATAATGCAGAAAGCAATTCCCTTCTACACAACTAAATATTCACATGCTACATAGCTCCTAAAATTAATCGAAACTTAGAGCAAAAGTATAAATCATGGGGCAAAAGAGGAACTTTTGCATTCTAATTTATCAGAAATAACACACATGGAAAAAGACTTAATTTCACAAAATGACTTGCTAAGGTAGCCAGTTTTTTCTCTTCCTTTTTACCTTATTTTTCATGTTTTACTTGATTCCCTGCTCTGAGACAAATGGTTGGATATAGGTAAGCCCCCCGAATCATGATTTCATCTGATGCGATGAATGACCGAGGATGTTGTTAGCGAGTTCTTCGTTTACCTTGACCGGAAGTGGAGGCATTTGCTTCATTACCTCTGGCAGGTCATTCAAACTGGAGAAAAAAGAATCATTAAAGAATTGCACGATATAAATAAGACAATAAATGATGGATTCATGAAGGACAGAACTTTTAATCATTCCCCTCTATCAAACAAGGAAGCTATGACAGGATCATCTTTGTCCGACTTTCCACTCCACCGAACATAGGGAGATTAAGAGACAAAGAAATGGAGACTCGTGGTCTCGACTGATGAGGCTCATCATTCTCATTCTTGTTCTAATAACCAATCATCTATTCAACTTCTGAGCCAGTAGATGTTAATAAAAATAGGAATAATGGATCAGACTTCAACCCCTTATGAAAATATAAGGGTTGGGGATAGGTGCTGAGAGGTTTGAATCATTTATTGTTCAGTCGATACCTAAACTATGAAGAGGGATTAAACCTATTCAATTCCTCGGCTACTATGGCTTATGACCTTAGCTAATGAATTCTGAAAAAACTAAATGCCAAATGAAACTATTGCAAATGTCTTTACTGGATATAGCATGCAACAAAGCTACCATACTCATCGACACAGAGGACAAATAGTTTTTCATTTCAAAATTGTTCTGCAGCAGATGGCAGAACAGAACTTATTTAAAAGCTGGAAGGAGTTTCCGTTGTCATATTTCACTCTAATTCAGCCATTCGAGGATAAACAATCGATCACCCTAATGCCTATTGCTAGAGGTGTTCATTGGTCGAGCTGCAGCTGGGAAATTTTTCAAATATTTTACCCAAACCTATTCAGGTCAAACCTGGTCCGGCCTGAATAACCCATTTTACTATTAAACAATAACCAAATAAGAAGTATTTTATAACTAAACTTAATAAAAATATTAGTATTATCATTAAAGTTTTAATTTGGGTCAAGCTGGATCTACTAGAATTAGAGAAACACCTTGTCAAAACCCAGCCCAAGACAAGCCAAACCTATTGGGTTGGACAGGTCTAGCGCTCATGCAATTTTATTTTAAATCCAGCAAGTCGTTCCATGTACTTGACTTGTGGGACCATGAACCCAAGATAATAATGACAAAGGCACAGGCATTTAAACATCAAGATGGGAAAAGGATAAATATTTGATTTGCTGATTTACTTTGGTTTCAGAATCTATGCACCAGTACTAGTCAATTTCGCTCACCAAAAACATAACTATGTTAGAGGTGATAACCGTGACTTGATAATTAGACGAGAAGCCAAACCTATCTTGCATTAGCATCAGGTGATATATAACTTTAACATATTACATGGTGAAAAACAGCTACTCCTTTAATGGTAGGTAAATTTTATCAATGTGTAATGATAAAGTAGCATGTACAGGAAAGCAAATTAGCTACCGCAAAGAAGCTGGGGAGCCAAAACAACTAACCATACTCTAAAGAGAATTTTATCTCATAGCCATATATATACCATTTCGCATCACATGCTAATGAATGTCTATAAACTTGCACTCATGCAATAAAAAATGCAATTATGATGAAGTCCTCCCATCAGCTTTAAAAAGCTTATTAAAAAATCTCTAATTTACATAACAGGAAAAGATAATAACATACTCGTTCATGATTGTGAGGATATTGTCCCGCGCTTTGCATAAGAGATTTATATTGTCATGTACCTGTATGGAAAAAATCAATAAAGAAGTAATTAGCTACTAGGGGATTAAGTTCATTTCTGGAAGTTGATTTCATCTTTCTTCTTTTCTTTCCTCTCATTCCATTATTTTATCCTATTGCCATTTTCAATCAAGACCAACAATGACCTAATATAAACAAGGGATTGAAAAATAATTTAGAATACCATTTAGAGAACATAATAGAAAGATTTCAACTCCAATCAAATACAATGACTTATTTGACAAGACAAAAACTGGAGAGAGAGAGAGAGAGGGAGGACCACATAAAGGGAAATGAAGCAACAGCAGCACTAATGAATGCAAAGTTAGAAAATATTGCTCAGAAGAATATCAGAGCAGATCTACTTAGCACATAATTGTGGAGGAAAATTTATGGCAAGTTTGAAACTGCATGCTTCACCTGGAAAGCTGCGAAATTTGCAGAAATCTGATTAAACATTTGAGCATTTTGTTCAAACAGCTCCCCTGTCACACCACCAATTGCTGAAAAGAAAATTCAAATTCTTTAAGGAAAAAAGTGTAAAGATAGCAAATTTACTATATTGACATCTCAAATATGGTTCACTCTCAAATCTGTTGCAAGTCTTAAACTCGATGTAAGGTATATGGCTATATGCTCTATGAGGTCGCCAACCCTTGTCAAACTCCAAAGAATCACCGTGCATGCTACATCCAGTTTTAAGCTTGATCAAATTTAATGACATTTTAGTAGAAAAACAAGGGTTTTTCTACACTGATTGGACATAAAAAGTTCAGCTCAAAGTTTCAGCCCAGTTGTAATTTTTATATTGGTAAAACAGTAAAGTCCTCCCTAATATATGTCTTAACCAAACCTTCGTATGGGATGCCATCATCATTGTCCATAGGGATCATTGGTAGAGCGTATGCAGGACCATTAGGCCGAGCTGCTAAATGAGGCGTAGACTTTGCTGAAGAGTCTGTACCCTTTTCCTGTCAAACAATGTCCTTACACACTTGAGGTTTCAAAAACAGAAGTAACCTACCTAAGAAACGGAACTTAGATGCAAATAGATGGAAGGCATAAACAAGCGGGGTGAGAAAACTTTTAATGGGAAGGTGGAGCAGTCCCACTCCCATCACAAGCTGAACTAAAGAACAATTTTCAATTTTTAACCGTATCTAGTTACGCCTCAGACTTCATGCTTTATTTATCTGATAGTCAATACCTGAGGCACAGTGGATAATTACATAATTGTGTTATATATAGCTCCTAGTTATGTAACCTTGATTTATTATCTAGTTGCTCCTGCTTGAATCTTTTCGTGCACACCCTTATCTCAAGAATTCCAATATGCATGTGAAATGGAGGATGGTAAGCATGAAAACAATCACAGTAGTGGTGTGCGAAACATATATACATTTGAAGCAATTGTCATGTCAAGAATGACAAAACAAGCTATATTCAATCACAGGTAAAAGGTCAATGACCACAGAAAACGGATTCAGAATTCATAGAGAGAATAATAAACCACTAAAGTTACCGAACAGGCTACGCAATTTTGTCCAAGAAACAATCATAGGGGAAGAACTTTCTTCCAAAGAAATACTTCAAGGAACAATTATGAAACATAAAGCATTGTAGAAGTACATTGCACATGTGAATTTTACTAGAATGAAGATTCAGGAGAAAAACAAAATACCCTTCTGTCTTTATTTTTCCTTGCTGAATTATGGTCCTCTTTCCTTCGTTTGCCATTTTCCTTTTTCTGCAAGCATATTCCACTAGGTGATTTTTTGGCACACAAATAGAATGTGCACTTATGTGAATATTTACTAAAAGTACAAGCAAAAAGATTAAGGCACATTTCTTTTTAGAGAGATGCTAGTAGCCAAACTAGCTATAGACCTTTTGCCAATGAGCTATAAAACATTTTTCTGATGAGAAACGACTCAGAAAATAATAAGGCCCAAAAAGCCATAAGAGTGTCAGCCAAGCAACAAAGAAAAATGAAAGACCCTCTCATAGAAAGACACACATCCCTGATGCCCGATAATAAGCCAACGGAAATGGCAGCTGACGCAGCAGCCATGCATCAAAGAGCGGAAATGAGAGGGAATCACATGAAGGCAAAAACTCTTGATATAAAAGGACCAGGTACTGTTCATCATCTTCCTAAGAAAAAAACCTAGCAGCCTGAGAGTTCTCTTTACATCCTTTCAGCCTTCTCCCTTAGTCCTCCCTCTTAAGCATCGGGGAGTGCTCGGAGTGCCAACTCTAACCCCCTCAAAGCTTACATGCTTTCCTTTTGCAGGTTTCCTCCCTCTTTCATAACCTTCACCTCGACCAAGCCCCTTCACAGATTTTCATCCCTTTGAGGTAAAAACATTTCTCATAGAGTAATTTTCATAAGACATCTTTTTTTGGCCAAATTTCTGAAGACATCTTAATCAGCTAAACATTAGGCATCTTTCTTTCTGCTGTAATACACTGAACTTTAAGTAGAATCTTACAGCTTCAGGTAAGTGGGATTTCTAATATTATATGAAATATAATAAAAAAAATCCATTTCTTACAAAAGTCTAGGACAAATATTAAATCTGGAATTGAGGTTAAAGTCATTGCAATTTATGCAATATAAAATGAAATATAATCTAAAACTCATTTCTTAAAAAAGTCTCGGACAAATAAAAAGCTGGAATTGAGTTTATGTCATTGCAATTTAGAAATATTAATTAATAGACCTCAATAAGCTTATAGTTAGACCCACCTGATTATTAGTAGTCCATCTCTACCCTATCGTAAAGACTACATGTCAAACATATCAGAGTTTGGGTTCTGCCTCCAATAAAAACAGGGCAAATACATCCCTTAACCCCCAAGAGTTTCTTTTGATGTTCAAGTTAAAATGAAAAATTTGATCCAAAATAATCAAGTTATAACCTTATAAATTGCTCTGAACAAGGACAAATTATGGGCTTATCATGAAAATCAATTTCCAAAACCTTATTGGTCTCGAATCTTTTAAAACATCCAATTTGAAATGACCAACTTACAGACATCCATCTACAACGCAGTGCCACCTCCCGAACTGTTTTGTCCTTCAACTGCATTGCAATCTTAGCATAGCGGACTATGGTTGAATCGGAGGCATACCTGCAAGCCGATTAAATGAGCGGCATCGTTTATCAAAGGCAAGTGAAGAATTATACAAGGATGAACAAGAGAAACTCAAGTATGCCCGAGACTCAACCAAGAGAAAACACAAAATTAATTTCGGGCATAGTAATTTAAGTATTTAACAACATAAGAAACATGTATAACAGAAGCTATTTCGTAAGCCAGCATCAAAATTTAGCATTTACATTAAAATGAACAACCAAGACTTCCAGTTTCCAAATTTTTTAAAAGCTTGTTAAATTAAGGTGAGTTAAAGAACAAAAAGTGAGTAACGAGTTCCATCAAGTAAAAGAAATGAAAGGAACAAAACAATAAAACAGGTAAACAAAACGAAGTGATAAATACGGAGAGGGAGCTTACTTGACGAGCAAATCGTCGAGCATCGTTTGTTCTTCCGGAGCCCAGTCGAGGGAGATGCCAGGGTTGTGCCTCAACGCGGATTGCGTATCAGCCGAGACGGCGGCGGCTGATGTATTTCCCCCGCTGTTGTTCGAATTGACGGAAACGCCATTAGCTGGCGGTGGAGGAGGAGGCGTTACGTTCTGGTTCGACGAACCCTCCTGATTGTTCCCCGTCGGATTCGCACTCGCAGCCATTAATCAAACAAAAAAGAGTCAAAACTCCTTTCTGTTCCTATGGAATTCTAACGTTGGGGTTTAGGAACTGGAAATTTATTTAATAGTTGGAGTAATTATGACACTAAATGTATGCGGGGCAAATTTAATTAAATCGGAAAACAAAAGGGGAAAGAAAGGGTGGATTCTCGGAAAGGGATAGAAGTGGAGAGAGCTGTTTTCCGACTTCCAACCTAAAACTGCGAATCTTTTTATTTCATTTTTGCCTTTTTCAATTTATTTCCCGAGAAAGTGACGGATTTTTTCCCCTCTCTTTACATACTTAAGATGCTTGTTTTTTTTTCTTTCTTTCCATATGGTCCAAAAAAAAAGATGCTTGTTTTTTTCCGGGAAAAAAAAACCCGCTTTCTTTTTTGTTACCGAGCTGTAACTTTAATCGTTAAATATACATTTTAGTACTTGGATTTAGCTTTAAAGTTTAATTCAGTACATAATCTGTTTTTTTACAATTAAATACCTACTTTTTTGTCCATTAGATATTTGGATTAAATTCGTAAATGAATTCGACTTACTTTTTTTCAAATTGTTGCTTTTTATTTTTAATCAATTTGAACCAAAAAGTTAAGTCCGTATATTAATTTAATAAAAAACCGAGTTTAATTACCTAATTGAATAAATATGTGTCAATTTGAAACATAAAGGTTTAAGATAAGTTAAGTCTGTATTTTTTAATCAATATGAATTCGACTTAGTTTAAATATCTCATTGAAGAGAAATGAGTACTAAATCAAAATTTAAAGTCAAATTCAAGTATTGAATTTAATATAAAATTTTAGATATCAAATTGAATGTTTAAGATAAGTTCCAGTACCAAAATGTAAATTTAGCCAAATAAATTCAAAGACGTATGTACCTCTCGACTCTCACAAAATATCTGAGTTCTAATTTTCTCTTTCAATCTTTATTTATACGTAGAGACAAAACAAAATACGAAACAGACAAATTGATTCCAATAATTATTAGTTTTAGTCCAAATCCCGCAATTTGCCGTGTACATATTTCAATTTTCTTACGACATACTTATCTTATTGATTAATCGATTTATTCGGACTGTGTAGACTGTATAAGTTTATTTTAAAATTATTTTTAACGTAATTTGTTCATTGAGTGGTTTAAGTAGAACAAATAATATTACTATTATGCTCTAAAACACAAGTTCGAATAGTTTATCTGTGAAATATATGTACATCTGATCATTCATAAGGATCAGATGTCTTATTCTACTTTGTTTTTTTTAACTAATGGTTAGTAATAATTTAAAAAATAACAAATTAGTTTTTAGAGATGAAACGAGCAGTGTTGAAACGGTCACATTTTTTAGAAAATGTCAATTTTTGTATTTTCTATTGATGATCTAATTGTATACCCTTGAAGTTATGTAACTTACACCCTTGAATCTCTAATGCAACTTCTTAAAAATTTACATCCATAACATAAAATTATATGTTCATTTCTAATCATTATACTAACTCGGTCGATCATCGTAACTATTTATGCCGTTCTCGATGATTCTCCCGAGTTTATCCACCATGTTGGAACCATTTGGATTCAAGAACAGAACTATAATCAAACTTTAGAAGATGTCAAATTGTTTAATACAAAAAATTACAAGGATCTATTAAGTATATAAGCCTAAAAACTAGGGAGACCAATACCTAATTCGACAACTATTTAAATTGAAATGGACTTTAAATGTAATAATACAAAAATATTGGGATTGGGTATGACCCTTCCCAACCTCTTAGTGATTCCGTCCTTGTGGATCACAAAAAGACCTCGTACCCGACGAGTTTTGGTCGATTTTAGTAAAATTTTAAAATTGGTGATGTTGGTTTTAAGGAATTCGTTTTAAATATTTATGAAAACATCTTCTATATTTTTTATATATTATTATGTAGATTTCGATGCAAATGTTAATGTACGCGTAAGAAATTAGCATAAAAGGTGTTGAATGATGTAATTGAATTAAATTTCACTTTGATATTTAACCTAACAAATGTCACTAAGTAGAATCACTAAAATTACAATCTTTTTTTATATTTTTCGGCTAATCGTTTCATCAAAAATTATAATTATAATTGTTCTATTTAACCGTTAATTTGATCAGTATAAAACCTGTTATATTTTAACCAAAAATTCTTGAATTAATTACCTACAATTTCATCTAATTTTTAAAAATTCAATACAATACATCAGTTGGCATCTTTATGAGCAACCATAATTAGGGGTGTATTTTCAAAAAAAAAATTATAATTAGGGGTGAGCGTTCAATCGAGTCGAGTAAAAATTTTTTAAGTTATTCGAGTTGATGCGTCATATTTTACAACTCAAACTTTATTTGTAATTTTTTCGATTCGAGTCGAGTTTTCGAGTTCCTATAAAAATTTAATTGTAATTATTTATCATGTTATAGTACGGTTTAATTCTAATTTAAACGACTTTCACTAATCATATAAGATATGCACATATATATTTCTTCATATTTTTTCACATGTGACAATATTTCTTCATAATTTTATATATCGGTATATATATATCATAAAAAATTGAGGGACTCATCTCGAACTTAAAAACAAATCCACTAATTACTAAAAATTTTGAGTTATTCAAATTTCCATTTTACAACTCAAACTTTTTTTGAAATTTTTTCGAGTCATTTGAGTTTATGAAATTTTGAATCGAATATTTTCACCTCGAGTCGAGTTGAATTATTCAATTTTTCGAGTCGAGTCGAGTTTTGCTCACCCCTAACCATAATACAAATGTCATGCCAAATGTTTTGGAAGTAATCCCCTTCCTCTACTTATAACGGTACTCCAAATCGGGTCCGGTTGAGTAAGTATTGAAATAGACTATTATTTGGACTCCTTGGGCCCACCCACAATCAAGCGGGCCGGATAATTTGTTATGCAACACATCTTAACGAAAACCAATCGTCACCGTTGATTTTCTCCTATAAAACGGCACGATTAGGGTTTTACACATAGGCTATATCTCTAGTTTTTCTCCTCTCTCGGAGCTGCAAACCCCTGTGCTCAGAAGCCATGGTAAATCTACATCTCCTCGCAATAATTTCTCATCTTTTATATATTTCTCCAATTTTCTCATTTCGTTTCGGTACTTTAGCATCTGTTATTTCGATTGCAAATCCGATTTTGTATAATGTTTGAAGCGGTTTTTGATGCCAGATCCATGTTTTGTTGACGAAAATATGAAATATTGGATATTTGTTATGCCGTAGTACTTATCAATTTTATAGGTTTATTTGCATTTGAAATGTTTATATACTGCCGGATTTGTCTAAGTTGGTGTGTTTTATGGCTTAGCCTTTCGTGAAAGCTCAAAAGTCTAACGCCTACTTCAAGCGATTTCAAGTTAAGTTCAAGAGAAGGCGAGGTTTGATGCCAGTACCTATACTTTTGAATAGTGTTATGAAATTCTGTTGCTTGCTATCGAGGTTTTAACATTTTTTTGATATTGTAGAGGGCAAGACCGACTACCGGGCCAGAAATCGTCTTATCAACCAGGATAAGAACAAGTACAACACCCCGAAATATCGTTTGGTTGCACGATTCGTATCCTTATAATCGACTGACTGGTTTATTTCCCTCGGTGTTATTTTGTTTATGATCGGAGAAACTAAAAGTTAAGGCATATTATAACAGTTTCTATACGCAATTACATGTGCTAAAATGCCTTGATTATTCTATTGTTTCTGTCCCATTGTAACTGTGAAGTTTTTTGGCTGCTAATTAGTGTTCTAACCTTAACAATTTATTAGACCAACAAGGATGTTGTTGCACAAATCGTACATGCTAGTATTTCTGGTGATATAGTTCTTGCAGCAGCTTATGCTCATGAACTTCCTCACTACGGACTTGAAGTTGGCCTTACAAATTATGCTGCAGGTCTTGTGATTTTCTTTCCTATAAATGTTAGATTTCTTTTTGCTCCTTATTGAGGATGGTATCTTAATGATGCTTTTGATTACAGCCTATTGTGTTGGACTCCTCTTGGCTCGCCGAACATTGAAGAAGCTGGAGATGGATGATGAATATGAGGGAAATGTTGAGGCATGTATCTGTCATGGTTTTATGGTTGGAAGAAATATATGATGTTTTATATCTTTTGTTTAGATGTGTGATAAGTTCCTGTAAATCATGTATGTCATTTGCTTACAGGCAACTGGGGAGGACTTCACTGTTGAACCGGCAGAGACCAGGAGGCCTTTCCGCGCTCTCCTTGATGTTGGTCTTGTCAAAACTACTACTGGCAACCGCGTTTTTGGTGTTCTCAAGGTAGACCTTATTTGTTGTTTTTCTTCTACATCTTGATAAAAGTTATGGGTTCTTTTCTTCATGCCAACACCTTATAATTCTGTACATGTAAACAGCACAAATGCATGAAATGCCAGTTATAATTATGTTTGCTTGTTGAGTTTTAAGTGCATTGATGTTTTTCATCATCATTCATTCAAGCACACATGCTACTATGTATTTACATGAGATTTTGTTTAGGTCATTTTTTAATTTCTGGTAGTGAGAAAAAGTTTGATGTTTTTCATCATCATTCATTCAAGCACCAATGCTACTATTCTTGAATATTTTACTTTTTAGGCTGTCAATCTTCCAGTTATATTTTTTTATTGATTCGGTTTCTACATGTGTGGTTTTTTCTGTTTCCTTTTAGGGTGCTTTGGATGGTGGTATTGATATTCCCCACAGCGAGAAGAGATTTGCTGGATTTAACAAGGACAGCAAACAACTTGATCCTGAAGTTCACCGCAAATACATTTATGGAGGCCATGTTGCTGCATACATGAGGGTAAATATAATATTTGCTTCTAAGTCTTATTTCAGATAAAGTTTCATATACTGTCTGAAGCAGTCTTCCTATATTTTTTTGGGACTTATGATATTGTTGAAGTGCTCTCTCTCTATGGATATATATATTGGGGGTGGAGTTCACTCAAATTCTTAATTTGGATAAAATGTTTCACATCTTGCTTGTATAAGTGTGTCTCACTTTGGCAAGTCGACAGACTTTGATTGAAGACGAGCCTGAGAAGTACCAGTCTCACTTCAGCGAGTTCATTAAGAGAGGCCTTGAGCCAGACAACATTGAGGCAATGTATAAGAAGGTTCACGCTGCTATTCGTGCAAATCCAGAAGCAAAGAAATCCGGAAAGGCACCTCCTAAGGAACACAAGAGGTATAGCTTCTCTCTGTTCCAGCATTTTATTTACTAACGTAGTTTAGGCAGCCAATTAAACTGGGCAAGGCTGACCAATCTAGCTAGCTAGTTGTAGTTCAAAAGGAAAACTTGATATTATTCATTGCATGTTCACTAAAATGTTTTGCATTACAGGTACAACCTGAAGAAGCTGACTTATGAGGAAAGGAAAGCGAAGTTGATTGATAGGTTGAAAGCTCTGAATTCAGCTGCCGGAGCTGATGATTCCGATGAGGAGGATTGATGATGCCGACTGATTGAATTCAGCGTTGGAATTTTGGGCGTATTTTTCCAGTTTATTTTGTTTTTTTTTTCTTTTGCTACTAGAATTATAAAGAAGACTGAAAGCTTTGCTTGTTTACTAGGGATGTGAGAATCCATAGCCTTTTGTCTGCGGATCATCTTAATTGTTGCTGTTTCTGTGTTATTTAGAAGTTTAATTATATAAGCACTTATTTGTTGAGAACCCAAGCTTAAATTATTTCTAGTTGATTATAATGACAGATCATGGAATTTCCGGCTTTAGTTTACGTAGCCTTTCAATTTTTTGGTTTAAAATTTTAGGTTAGTGTTTAGCGTATATGTTGTAGATTTTATGATTTATGGTTAGAATTTAGGGTTTAGGTTTTGGGTGCTAGGGTTTGGGATTTAGGTTTTAAATTTTATACAAGTATTGTGTAAATTTTTTATGCAGTTTGTCTATTAAAATATAATCCATAACAATATGTTATAAAATTTAATATTTATTAATTAAAATTACGAAACTAAATTTACTATATATGATGGATATAAATATATTTATTCCATTAGATTATTTATTTAATTCATTTTTAACACATAATTCACGTATAAAGTGTTATCATTCATCATCATAGATTTAACAAAAATATATTATCGTGGTATATGATTTTCATGGAAACGAAAATTTTCATTACTATTGCATTCAATTGATACGTAAAATATAATTTATATATTGACAAGTGTAATTATTTTGAAGATAAAATTTTTCAAAAGTGTTTTAATTTTATGATTTATTTAAGGTTTTATGATTATGAGTTTAGAATTTAAAAATTGTGATTAGGGTTTAATGTTTAAGATTTAGAGATTAAAATATAAAATTTTAATTATATTCTCTTACACCTTAAATTTTAACTCTAAACTTTAAATTTTAATCACGAACGTTAAATTCTAAACTAGTATATACTAAAACTAAATGATTTGTAGATATAATTATTATTAAAACTTTAAAAGCTCAATTAAGAAACAGTAAAATGTTTGTAAAATTTGGGGACATTTCGGTGAAACAAAGCAAGCCCACAACGCTCAACAGCCAGCAGTAGACCAATATTCGCTGTCAGCCCAATCACTTCCACTCTTATCATCTTCTCCCTCTCCGTGTTCCCATCGACAGTCATTTTAATGGAGTCTCTTTCCCTGATCCTTTCATCTTCTCCGCCCTTCCTAAACCACCCCAAAACCCTCAAATCTACCCCTCCAAACCCCATTTCCAAACAACCCAAATCTCCCGCCATTAAACTTCCCTCCCCCTCACCCTTTCTCCCATCCCTTCAGAACCCTCCTCTTCTACAAACTGTAGCCAAAACCCATGTTTCTTTCACCTTATTTAACCTCTTTGCTTCCTCCCCTTGCCTCGCCGCCGCCGAAACAATCATATCTCCAACCGAGCCAGGCAAAGTAAACCTCGAAGCAGTGGTGGTTTCGGTCGATGAATTCTTCAACAAAAACCCATTTTTCGTTGCTGGCTGCACTTTCATTTGGCTCGTTGTTGTACCTTTAGCTAGACAGTACTTGAGCAAATGCAAATTCGTGCTCCCCATCGATGCGTTTAGGAAGCTACGCGATGACCCGAATGCACAACTTTTGGACATTAGAGAGAACAAAACTCTAGCCTCTTTGGGTTCCCCTGATTTGAGTTCCTTGAACAAGGTCACGGTTCAACTTCAGTTTAATGCTGAAGATGAAGATGGGTTCGTGAAGAAAGTGCTGGGGAAGTTTTCAGACCCTGCAAATACTGTTATCTTTGTGCTTGACAAGTAAGCCTTGCTGTGATTTACATTCCAGTTCTTGATTGGATTGTTTTTTTTGGGGGGGAACTATTTCATAATTGCATACTTGTTTTGTCTTGTTCTTTGTGTAAGGTAGTTTTGATGGAAGTTCCTTGAGAGCAGCTGAGTTATTGTATAAGAAAGGCTTTAAGGAGGCTTATGCAATCAGGGATGGAGTCATGGGCAAGAAAGGATGGCTGGTAAGTCTCCCTGTTTCTTATTAAATGGCTGAATTAAGAGTAATTCGATTTCATGTTCATGTTTCTGGTTTAGTTTCTTTAAGTATGCTCGTGTTTTCGAGCTTTTCATGGGTTGGTTAGCTTTAGGGAACCGCCTCTTACATGCGTAGCGAACTCGATAAGTAGAAAGGCTCAATTGGGAGTTTGGAGAGGGAGTCCATTGATGAACATCTCATTATTTGCTATATGGAATTGTTAAAATGACTATCATTGATATGCCTGAGAGTTCGGGTTATTTGGGATGGAAGATTATTGCATAGTATGCTCCGCCGGGATTTAAATTATAGTCACGGATGCATTCTTGCACTTGCTGGCTCATAATTTCCGGGCATACGACCGTAGTTGATAGTTCAACTATCTAATTCAAGGATTAGCGAGACGAGACTTAAATTTGAGTTTTTGTGAAACTTGAGATGGTTAACCTTGGAAATAAATACATGTCAATAAGGCTTATGCTTTAACAATATCGGTTTAGAAAGCTTCAAAACAATCATGAAATATGGACACAAGTTTGTAAATGGTAAATAATTTAAGTTCTAACTCTGATTAAGTCCGAGTAAGTGTGGTATCTGGCTTTCCCGTGGCTAGAAATGCATAATGATTAATGAATATCTAGTTTGTTGTTTATCTGCTGTTAGTATAGTATAATGTTATTCGAACTCTTACTTTTCCCGAAATATCGGTTTTTGATACATGTGTGGACATTAGTATGAGAATGGATATGATCTTTCAAATATATGAAAAATCTAAAGAAGTTTAGCATACACTCACCCCAACTTGTATCTGTATTGAACACTCATGTTTGAGTTCTGATAATATATTCGAAATATAGATTTATTGTGTTATAATATTTTTCGGTTTCTTGCAGGCAATACAGGAGACCCTTTTACCACCTTCTGTACATATTAAGCGCAATAAGAAGAAGAAGACGAAGGTAAGAATTTCTCGAGGTTTCGGAGCAAATGGAGCAGTTAAACAAGTTGAGGATAAGAAAGAGGCTTCCTCTCCTACCAATGCTCATGTAATGGAAAGCCAAACGACTGATCATGAAGTTACCGAATCCATTCCTCATGCAAAATTCCGTTCTCGGTCCTCTTCACCTTACCCTAATGTACGATTTCTCTCCTCTTTGTACTTATTGTTTTTTATCCGAATCAATTATATGAAGAAACTTTTAAAAATGAACGAATTCGTGTCGGACATTCACTTGTCCCTCTTCAGTCTTCTCCTTATCCTAATGCATTTTTCTTAACAACCCTTCAAATACACGAAGGAAGCTTTTAAAAAAAACGAGCATATTCGTTTCGGACACATCATACCGTGTTCGATACTGTCTAAATCATTAGAAGGTTTATGATTTGAAGACCAATCTACATATCGATCCTTCGCATTCATACGTGAATATTACCGTCACTTATGCTCATTGCCGTGCAGTATCCGGATCTGAAGCCACCATCTTCACCGACTCCGTCAAAACCACGAGAATGATAAACTGTTTGCCTCTCAGCCCGAGAACACGATTCCTGCATCGATCATTCATTGCTTGAATGTCATTCCACTGCCGGGAAGCACATTTTCATTTTTGTAAATTACCCCTATGATTCAATTTCTGTGTACCACATAATATAGCTGTGGATTTAATCTCTCTATTTTAATTAATTACAATTTGGTCTTATATTAAAAAGATTGTTTGTAATTTTTTCCTTAAAAAATAACTTATTTATTATCAAATCCATAATAAAATGGCCTTTTAAGTAGAAAACACGAGGATGCGAATTTGAGGACAAAAGGAGGCGAACAAGAAATTCTCAATGGCTACACGCAAAGTATTCGATTCAGAAAAAGAAAAAAAGAAAAAAAAATGGCTCTCGACTAAAGCAAAGAACATTCCGCCGCAAGCACTAATTCCCTCGCTCGTTTGTTCTTCGCTTATAAATTCGCGGTCTCCGTCGTTACTCTCCCCTTGCCGTAGCTTAAGCAATTCATCAAACAGGTGGTGATCTTCTTTTTCTTTTCTTCTTTTTTAATAGGAGAAAAGCATTCGGAACTGAAAGAGGAGGCAACAAATCATGGTAGGAAATGCGGGTTGCTGCGGATTACTCCAAACATGTTGCCATCACCATGATCCTCAAAATTACATAATCGAAGGAGATTTTGAGATTGATTACAGTCCTTGGTTGTCTCTCTGTGCCTCTGGATTATCACTTGCTGTTCGGATTTGCAGCCAAGATAACGTCGATCCAAGTAAGTTATATATATAATACACTACAAAATTCAGCTCGGATTCTTTAAAAAAACCCAGCAAAAATTCATTAATATATGTAAATAGTAGTTACCACGTACCAATTATGCTTACATGAATTTACAAAACATTCATTAACATTACGAAAATGTAGACTAATCCAGATATCGAACACTAATGATTGAGTGAACATTTCAATACTTTTTCGTAATGTTAGTGACCGTTTTGTATTTTTTTTTTTTTTGAATTTTGTGATAAAAAAATTAACTCAAACTTTAATGACCAATGACCTAATATATTTTATTTTTTAAAATTTTAAAACATGGCGTGTTTAATAATTTCTAAAATTATAATGAATAATTGTTTGATATTTAAATAAATAAAGAAAACACGTCACATTTTTTTATTTTCATCTGTACGGATAAAAAGATCCGTTGAATAGTCGATCGAGTATAGTTTGATTAATATTATCGTTGGTACAATATACAAGAGAACATGAGATTAAACATGTTTAAGAGTTCATTAGTAGAGATGTGGTCCAGATAGTATAGAAATTATATATTGAATATTTAAAAAATCTATTGAATTATTTTATTTTTCTTAAAAAAAATCTATTGAATAAACAGAACTAAATGGAACTTGAAACAAAACATTTTGGTTTAATAACAAATTTGATCCCTATAATTTTTAATATTAAACAGTAAATAATTTGACCTCTCCCGATATTTGATCCAGGCTTAATCCTTGAATTAATCAGTTGTAAATGTATCGCAGGCACCGGAAAAGGAATGGAAAGTGAGAATGCATATATAACGAGGGGGGAAACAAAGGCGATCACGGGAATGGATGTGGCGGCGAAAGTTATCAAATTGAAATTGAGATTCGAGGTGGCGCGTGAATTCGGGGATCCCGGAGCTTTGGTCGTTGAAAACAAGGATAAGCATAAGTTCTTCCTCAAATCCGCCAGTTTACGTTACACCAACCGCTCCGACGTTCCCAAGGATCAGCGCTTCCGTTTCTATTGCGGTTCTTGGGTTTACCCCATCACCAAGACCAGAATTAAACGGATTTTCTTCTCAAATCAAGTACGTTAATATATACATATACGTACATACATCATATATATATATATATATATATATATATATATGGGTTTTATTTTGATGCACAATCTGTGTAAATTTTTTTTACACAATCCTTTTATAAAATTTAAAATCTAAATCACAAACCCTAGCAACCTAAACCCTAAGCCCTAAACTCTAAATTCTAACCATAAACTTTAAATTATATACCCTACATACTAAACCCCTAAACCCTAACATAAAACCCTAAACCCTAAAATTAAAAGGCTTGTGTAAACTAAAGTTTACACAGCTTGTGCATCAAAGTATTTTCATATATATATATATATATATATATATATATATATTGTTAGGATCAACTTACACAGTGTAAAATTCTTTAAGTTTTACACGTTTTTTTATCGTTGGATGGGGGAAATGGATGACAGAGATTATTTTTTTTCTAAGTAATAATCTTCACATATTTTACTGTTAATCTCATCCATACGTTTCACTCATCCAACGATCTAAAAAACATGTAAAACTTAGAGAGTTTTACACAGTGTAACTGAATATTATTCCTATATATATATATATATATATATATAAAATCTACAAAGATTAAACCATAAACATGTGTGTACTTACCGTAAGAGTAATTTGACTGCACGATCAGTGTGTTAGGTCTACGTACAAATCAGTGATGGAATGTAACCGGGAGGTCCGGGACGGACGCAAAATTTTATGTTAAGAGGGGTGAACTTATAAAATTTTAAGCGGAGACGAATTTATAATATTTTAGGGAGGGCAAAAATAGATTTCAATAGAAAATATATAAAAAAATTAAAAAAAATTAAATTATATATGAATTTTAAATTTTTAGGGGGTCGGCTGCACCCTTCAGCCCCTCTAGGTCCTTCCCTGGAATGTAATATTTTAGGGAGGGCAAAAATAGATTTCAATAGAAATTTTTTTATTTTTAGGGGGTCGGCTGCACCCTTCAGCCCCTCTAGGCTCCCACTTATTAGTATTCTGACTTTGTTTGTAATATTTTTTAATTTTTATAAATAGTGTACTTAATAATAATCTTTAAAATAAAGTGTCATCATTTTTTATATGCAATATGATATTTTGGGGAAAAGAACAAATTAAAAAAAAAAAAACATATGAGCAACCCCTTGATTTTGTTGTTGTCTTGTGATAGTTATATCTTCCAAAATGTACACCAAAGGGCTTAGAGAAATTGAGACAAAAAGAGCTTGAGAAACTGAGAAGAGGGTCGAAAGATGAGAGGAAGACGTGGGATCGAATATATGAATATGATTGCTACAATGATCTCGGAGATCCCGACAATGGCCGACACCATGCTAGGCCTGTTTTGGGTGGTTCTACTCAGTTTCCGTATCCACGGCGGTTAAGAACGGGCCGCCCTCCTTGTCGCGAAGGTACGTAATAGTATTTGTGTTCGATGTGTATATTTGATAGTGACAATTTGATCATAGTATTCAGTAAACAGATCATTTAGCCGAGTCTCGACCAGTGAGCTGCTCACAGATTTATGTTCCACCGGATGAGCGATTGAGCCCCGAGAAGCAAGAAGAACTGAAGAACAACTTCGTTGACGCTCTAGTCCGGTTTCTTGCGCAGAAATCAACCCGGGAACCCTTGTTCAATCAAGAATGCCCTGATCTCGTAGCAAAAATCGCACATTTCTTCGTTCCCAAGGCAGCGATTTCGATTGAAGATTTCAAATTCATTGAATCCATAGTAGATTTCTTGGGAAAAAAGCCAAAACCGTCTCCTAATCAAGATCCCAGTGACGACGATCCATTCGGCATCGAAGACCTTTTCGCCGATAAAGAAGTTAAAGGATTGGAGGAGTCTATCAAGCAGAAGCTGCAAAAATTGGTACCTGATGAAATCTTCAAAGATGTTGCCACTGCCGCCGCCAAAAGACGACCCGTCAGTTCGCAACCGCCTTCAATTATAACAGGTAACGTAACCATCAAGTTTGATCCTAGATATCTCTCCGGCTTAAAGCCGGTCACAATTACAGTTACATCTGCAATCAAGATAAACACATACCGTTCTGTTTATGGCTAATGCTCTTTGCTCTGCTTGCTGTTGGCAGAGGACAAAAACGAATGGTATTACAACAGGGAGTTTGGTCGCCAAATGCTTGCAGGAACAAATCCAGTTCGAATCCGCCGCATTACGGTATTTTACCCCGGAATTTATGCTGCTCCAACTTCATGTCGGACATACATTCGTATGCGATACTCTCATTCAATTGACACTGCTTGTTTTCGCAGGACGACGATCTCAAACTCGTAAGGGGAGAACTTGGGAAACTAATAGAAGAGGTACAAATGAAAACAAGTTCATTCTATACATGCATATATATGTATGTATCTGTATAAACACTACTATATGACAGGCAAGGAATGAAAATAAGGTATTATTCATCTTGGAACACCATGACTACCTCAAGCCGTTTCTGAGAACGATAAACGGGAAGGGCGTATGCGCTTACGCAACTCGAACAATACTAGAATTAAACTCGATGCGGGGAAGAATCTATCCGATAGCAATCGAACTAAGCTTGCCCGATGACTTCAACGGCGAAAGGCATAGCAGGGTGTTTTCTTGGTATGATTTGGATGATGATGATTACTACCTATGGCAGGTTGCAAGAATTCACGTTGCTTCCAACGATGCGGCTTACCACCAGTTAATAAGCCATTGGTAAGTACTAAGTAGCACCATTAATTCCTTTTGTTACTATGTGATAAACAAATGGTTTATATACATTACAATGGCGGTGAACAAAATTCTATAATTGCTTTGTTTTAGAGTTTAGAGGTTTAGTTTAGGGTATATGGATTAATGGTTTAGTTTATGGGTTTAGAATTTAGGGTTTAGAGATAAAAGATTGGAGTTATTGTAATATGGTTAGGGATTTAAGTTTTAACCTATAAACCCTAAATTCTAACGACAAGCCTTAAATTATAAAACCCTAAATTAAATCTATAAACCCTAAAATTAGGTGCTTGTGATTTTTCCCCACGTAAATGTATATACATATAGAGTAATTATTCAACATACTGGTGGGATAAAAGTTTTCACAAGCGGGTTAAGTTCAAGGATTAGAGATTTAGTTTATGTTTAAAGGTTAGAATTTAAAGTTTATTATTAGAATTTAGGGTTTATTGCAATAAGTTTATAATTAGAATTTTGTGTTTAGAGTTACAACTTGGGATATAGGGTTACAACATAAATCTTTAACCAGGGACAAAGGCACATATAAGGTGGGAAGGGTAATTGTCCCCCAAAGTTGATAGGTTAATTGCATTTTAGGCCCTAATAGTTTTGAAATCATTGCAATTAAATCTTTGTCTCTTTCGAGATTTTCTGGTTTATTTTTTAGGACCTTGTTAGTTGAAATTAAACATTGATCTTCTTTTTTTTGATTTAATTATTTTTTAAGATCTTTTAATTGTAAAATTTAAAAAAAATTAAATCTTTAGCTCCTTTAATTTTCATGATATTCATTTCAAAGTTAATCGGTTTGTCCTCTCGTAAGCCGATTCTAGCTTCGTCCCTACCCCTAATCTTACTACTCTAAACTTTAAATCATAAAAATTAATTTCTAATCATAACATCTAAATTCTAACTTCTAAACCCTAAATTCTAATCTCTAATTATTAAACTAAATCTCTAAACCTTAAACTCAAAATATTTTTTTCCTGGTGTCCTCCATGTCCAAATCAAGGTTGCATACACATGCAGTAGTGGAGCCATTCATAATTGCGACGAGAAGACAGCTGAGTGTAATGCATCCAATTCACAGGCTACTGCATCCCCATTTCAAAGACACGCTGCATGTAAATGCATTGGGTCGAGCCATCTTCCTTAACGCCGGCGGGATTCTGGAGACTACTCTTTTCACCGGTGAATTCTCCATGCGATTGTCTTCTCTCTTGTATAAGCAGTGGAGATTTGACGACCAAGCCCTTCCGGCAGATCTTCTCAAAAGGTTGGTATTTCTTCAATTTCCCACTAGTCTTGCTAAGTTGGCGCCGAGTCAATGGACCGGCGCATGGTTTTAACATTTATACTTATTAAAATTATATGTAATTTGAAAATTTTAGGGCACGAGAGATTAGATTATCAATATAAAATATTTTTTTTAATTGTTATATTTTGACTCAAAATTTATTTGATAATTAAGTTGAATATATTATACTTCTAGTGGTCGAAAATTACTTGGTAATTAGAGTTTACTTTAAATTAATCTTGTTTATTGTGCATGTTTTATTTTATGTCGATCTCACTTTATTTATTTATTTTGCATATCAAATTCAAACATAAAATATATAAGAATTTGAAAAATTTTAAGGGCGCGACTAGAGGTGTAAACGAGCTGAGTTGAGCTCGAGTAGTGCTAAGTTCGGTTCGGTTCGTTAAGATTTCTAGTCGAGTTCGAGCTTGAGTAATTTCTAACGGGGCTGAAAAATCTGAGCTCGACTCGGCTCGTTTAGAACTCGAGTTGAGTTCGAGCTTGATTCGAGCCCAATCGAATCAAGTGTTGATTGATCTTTGATTGCATTGGACTCGAGTAACTTTTCATCTGTCACGTCTCATTTAAAGTCCTGTGAAGAAAAAACTTTGATACACAAGTTGTATAAACCCAAGCTTGTTAATTTTAGGGTTTAGGGTGTTAGTTTAGGGTTTAGAGGTTTAGGTTGTTGGGTTTAAAATTTAGGATTTAGTTTTTACGGTTTAATACTTATGTTTAAGGTTTATATTTAGGGCTTTAAGTTTAAGAATTTAGATTTTAAATTATAAAAATTTAGTATATTATATTTTCGAGTAGCTATGAGTTTTTCGAATCGGGTATCAAGTAGCTCGGCTCGTCAAGAAATCAAGCCGAATTCAAGTTCGAGTCAAATTTAATCGAGTTAAGCTATAACCGAGCCTAGCTTGAATAGCTCGTGAATTGTCTCGTCTCATTTATAGCATTATAAAAAAAAACTTTTCAGGGGTATGGCAACTCCAAAACCAAAGAAAGATGAGAGTAAGTCGACGGAACCGAAGGAGATACAGGAGATGCCGGCGAAAACAGACGACGTCGTGGAATCGGTCGAGAGAGACAAGAATCCAACAAACAAAGACAAGGATGCTGTCGAACCAGACAAGATGCCAGAAACAGACAAACCGCCGCCGCAGCAGCAGCAGCCAACATTTGACGCCGGGGTGGACCTGGTCATAGAAGACTACCCCTACGCAAAAGATGGACTGGAGATATGGGTCGCCATTGAAACGTGGGTGAAGGGCTACAGCAAAGTTTTCTACAAAGAGGATTCGGACGTTATAAAAGACACGGAAATCCAAGCATGGTGGTCGGAAATCAGAAGTGTCGGCCACGGCGATCAACGTCAAGGATGGTACGACATTAACACCGTCGAAAACCTCGTGAAAGCTCTAACAACTCTCATATGGATCACGTCAGGTTTGCATGCAGCAGTGAACTTCGGACAATATGGATACTACGGTTGGCCGCCGAATCGTCCCATGTTATTGAGAAAATTCGTCCCCGTTGAAAACACACCGGAAATGGAAGAACTAAAAGCTGATCCCGACAAGTTCGTAGCCCGGATGTTGCCTGAAAAGTTCCAGATGGCGTTTGTTACTGCAGTAATGGATGTTCTTTCGCGACATACATCGGACGAGGTTTATTTGGGTCAACCGTCGCCTGAAAAAGAGTGGGAAACGGGAGAAATCGGGAAAATGTTTGCAGATTTCCGGGAAAAGCTAAAGCAGATCGAGGGAAACATAAGAGAAAGGAACAAGAAGTATGAATTATTTAATAGGCGTGGATTTGTGAAGATTCCGTACATGCTATTGTATCCGTATGCATCGAAAACCATTGCTGCAAGCTCCAAAGGGGAACCAGAGAAAATGGATATTAACGAGAGGGGAATCCCTAATAGTATATCCATTTAAATATTTCTCGAACAAAATTCCTTTATTCTTTTTCTGTGTTTAGGTTAATAATTTTATGGAGGGAAATTATGTACATTTTATTCTATTTCAATATTTACAACGATTGAACATTGTAACTATAGTACCCATATTAAATTTAAGTTAATTATATGCATTTTAGTACTTATAATTATTACTATTTATGCGGAAAAATTTATTTATATTAGTGTAAAATTAAGTGAGCTTTACAAACTTGCTGCTCATCTCTTTGTATTCTGGTGGCAATAGTAGATGTTCATCATCTCTTGGGACTCGGGTTCGAGCACCAGTAATGCATGCTGCGTGTGCCGTCTTTGAAAAAGACTAAAAAAGTTGAATGTATGCTACCCTTACATCACACTAACATATTCAAAAAAAAAATTACAAACCTGCTCAATTTTTTCTTACGCTTCATATTTTAACAATTCAAATGTTGAATTTAATGTTCTATTTAAGTTGATTATGCATGCCAAATGTTGAGTAAATTGAAAACACTTGACTAATTATTTTATGTAAAATCTTTTTGTATTGTTAAATATATATTAATAAAGACAATACTATATACTAACATAATAAAAATATCAGATTGACTCGAAAATTAATATTATGGAAAGTACAACAATATTGACAAACTCAATGGTTAAAGTGTTAAAAAAAATACTAACGGACGTGTGTAAATTTTACCTAATTATACTAGTACAAATGGATTACTCGCTAGTCGCTACTGATTCTAATTCTAATTCTTATAATTAAAGTTATAAATTTAAAATAGATAAACTACACAAATGGCAGTGGCCGATTTAAAAATTCAAAGTGGGTGTTTAAAATATTTTTTCTCAAATGGGTATCTAAAAGAAAATGTTTTTACACGTTAAATAAAAATAACTTTTTAGCAAAATAACACTAAATTAAACTTATTTTTTTTTCAAAAATAAGAATGTAAATGTTCCCTCACCAGGGTTGGGTACATCCGCTCCAGAGAGGTGGTAACCCAGTAGCCACCATAAATAATTTTTTTTCAAAGAAGTCACTTAACTTAGGTTTTATTTTTGTTTTATTTTATGATGGTGACATGTGCCACTAACAAATCACTAATTAAAATTAACCATGAGTGACAAAATAAAATGAATCCGAAATTTGGTGTCTTGTTTGCAAATTTTTATTTTTTGGAGACCAAAATGAGAGTCAATATAACTATATGATCAAATGTATAATTTACCCTTAAAAATGAAAAAGTTCAGGTCAAGCGGTCGGTATTTCAAGGGTAGTTTTACTGTACCGCAAGATATGGTGCGACACCAACCGAAGACGTTTTAAGATTTGAAATATTGAACTGAAAATATTACACTATTTGAAAATGGTATTAAACAGTGTAATATTTTCAATTTTATATTTCAAATGTTATAACATTTTTTATATTTCAAATTTTATAACATTTTCAGTTAGTGCTGCATCGTAGGACTGTATATCACACACGCCTATTTCGATGAATAATATTAAAAACAAAGCTAAATATATTTATGCAAAAGAACACGTGGCAAACTGATGTGACGTTAGTTAACATGCACTTACATGCAGAGCCTCGATCCTCTCAACCCATTTCAAACGGGTTTCCAACTGTAATCCAATAGTTCCATAACACGTGTCATCAGATTCCCACCCCATTTCAATTACTACATTCGACAAGTTTCCCGAGGTATCACAATTGGATTATTCAACTTTCAATGCCCTCCAATTCAACAATATCATTGATAGTTTTCCCTTGTTTTTCCATTTTATTCATTTCGGTCCTTTATTTCAATTCAACAATATCATTGATAGTAACGAACAAAGGTCTCAATTGCAAATACCATAAAATAACTTTGACTTAGCTTGTTTTTTATCTCATCATCACCGTCCATTTCCAAACGGATGAAAAATTGAAAGCAATAAACACCAATTTAAACTATACTGTGAGCATACCATATAATTTCCCTTCAAAACAACACTTAACAAACATATTATATATATATATATATATAAATCAACCCATCACTTTATCTTCATCACCTCGTTTCATTTCGTTCCCGCCACCACAAAACCTCCCGGCCGACCACCGTATACGGCGAAAAACAGTAAAGAAACTTCGATTCCATACAAAATTCGCTACAATGGCATCGATTACTCCCTTTCTTCCTCTCACGGTCCCAACCGCCAGCACCTTCGCTTCGAAACCGAAGCAGCTCTCGGTCTCTTCCAAGCCAGCGGCGCCGTTTTGTTGCAGTCGTTACTCGAGGATCGGTTTGAATTTTCGCCGGACGAAGGGTGGTTTCGACGTCGGCAAAAGTAATGGAGGGAGGTTGTCGGTGTTTGCTTGCTCAACGTCGCCGTATGTGCGAAGAGTTGAGTCGGAGAGGCTTCCGATTGGGACTAAAACAGACGGTGGTGCGACGAAAGGTGATCTGTCCCAGGCTTTGTCGGCGATGCTTCCTTTTGTTGTCGCCGGTACCGCCATTGCTTCCCTTGTTCAACCGTCCACTTTCACTTGGTAAACTTCTCTTTCTTACCTGTCGCTCGTTTAACGATTCGAATTAAATTAATACGTTCTCAAATCATTTTTCATTTTAAAATTGTCCTCAAACTTTTAAATGTTTCAATTTTCTCCTTAACTAGGATTTTCATTTTAAATTGTCCCCTAAACTCTTTAATATTTCAACTTTATCTCAAACTATGACTCTTATTTTAAATTAGTCCCCAAACTTTTGGTATTTTAATTTCATTCTCAGATTATCAGTTTAGGCTAATCATATAAAACATAACATAAAATTGGCATATTATTACATAGTACACATCAATACTTATATGAAAATTAACAATTTTATTAACATGGCATATTATTTAGAATCAAAAGTTTAAGGATTAATTTAGAATGAAAATTATATTTAGGGATGAAATTAGAACATCTAAAAATTAAGAAATCAGTTTAAAATGAGAATCATAGTTTAGTTTGAAGATGAAGATGTGAATGTGGTGTAATTAACTTTTAAATTAAACAATGTATTATTATTTTTTGGTATATTAACAAATTTAGTCCCTAACATTTATCACATCTACTCGTGTCAGACACATATCCATCTTTGACACCAACAAGAACCATTTTGCAGGGTACCTAAGGAAATGTATGCTCCTGCTCTTGGTGGGATTATGTTGTCCATTGGAATTAAGCTTTCCTTCGATGATTTCGCACTTGCAGTCAAGAGGTAAAAATCCGAAAGTGTGTGAAATATATTTGCGGTATCATATCGTATATAGCCTGCTAATTGTGCTGTTGAATTAAGATGTTCTTCTCAAGTTTTTCATGTTTTTTGTTTCATTGCAGACCTTTACCGCTATCTGTTGGACTTATTGTACAGTATATGCTCAAACCGGTTCTCGGGCTTCTAATTGCCAAGGCGTTCGGCGTGTCTCAGATGTTTTATGCCGGGTTTATCCTCACATCTTGTGTTGCAGGGGCTCAGCTCTCTAGCTATGCTAGCTTTTTGAGCAAAGGAGATGTTGCAGTGAGTATTCTCCTTACTAGCTTTACCACCATTGCGTCGGTGCTCCTCACACCTCTTTTAACCGGCCTCCTCATCGGATCTGTTGTTCCGGTTGATGCAGTTGCTATGTCGAAGTCAATTTTACAGGTATTATGTGGTGATTGAACATATACACATTCTCCAATCAGCATTATTGTTGTTTTATGATAAAATGTAAAATGTTTGTCCGGTTCTTTGTGTTATAGGTTGTTCTTGTTCCGGTCGCTCTCGGACTCGTGCTTAATACATACGCGAAACCGGTAGTCGCTATCCTCAGACCCGTGATGCCTTTTGTTGCTATGATCTGTACTTCCTTGTGCATTGGTAGCCCTCTTGCACTGAACCGGAGTCAAATTCTATCGAAAGACGGTCTCCAATTGGTTCTTCCAGTTTTAGCATTTCATGCAGTGGCATTTGCTGTTGGATATTGGATCATAAAAATTCGTGGTTTCAGGTAATATAGACTCGTGATACTCGTTTGCATTGTCAGATGGATCGATTATTTTGGCCTAATATCGATGTTTGATAACTGTTGAATGACAGTTGACATTTTCTTACATACGGAACCAGAATATAACTGTTGCTACGATCTCGTTCGTATCGAATATAACAGTGGCAGGTCATCGGGTTCCTTACACCTATGTTGCTTGACACTTCCATGCATGTTGGACGCAGGACATTGATATGGGGATATATGATCCTCACTCCCTAATTCGAATAAAATAGATTTGACACCATGTTGTTATGTGCAGGCAAAGAGAAGAAGTTTGCCGGACAGTTTCGTTATGCAGCGGAATGCAAAGCTCCACGATGGCAGGGCTTCTCGCAACCCAGTTCCTGGGAGGTAGCAGTCAGGCGGTTCCAGCAGCATGCTCCGTTGTAGCAATGGCTATTATGGGCCTTTCACTTGCCTCTTTCTGGGGCAATGGTTACCGTCTTCGAGATTTACCGTCTTTCCTCATCCCCCGAACTGACCGTGTTGTTCAGGCTCAATGAATCAAAACTAAATTCCGATGGTCGTGTTTTAATCTGTCACCTCATCTCGACGGAAACACAAGGATGATCCGGCGCAAGGTGGTCCGAAATAGGTAAAAATGTTGTATAGTTTATAGAAGGCAAAGAAATGAGTGTTAAGGATGAATGTGCTTTATAAATCACCACCACCTTTTCACTTGAAAGTTGTATGTATGCGTAGATAAGGTTTATAAATCAGAAAAATATAAATTATCAATCTGAATGTGCTTTCTTTACGGTGGAAGAGGGAGAACTGCTATTCAACAAAGGAAATAAAAGGTAAAAAGTAAAAAAATGAATGAAAATAGCGCCGTCTGTGGGAATCGAACCCACGACCACATGGTTAAAAGCCATGCGCTCTACCGGCTGAGCTAAGACGGCTCTGATGCTATACTTGAAAAGTTTAAGTTATTTAAATTAACTTATTAGGAATAATTGGTATCCACTGTTCAACTTAGAGTCGAGCCCTAGACGGCTTATTATTATTAAAAAGAAAACTAAATATTCACAAGATTAATTGATTAAACCATTAATTATAGGTCCATTAATTGACCTAGTAGTTAAGAATTTTTATTTTATTTTATATAGATTTGAATCTTAAATTTATCTTGATAATAATTATTTTTCTACTTAATAAAAGAATTGTGTATGAATCAAATTCAAGAACTTGTGCCGGTAAAGCTTGTATTTTTTCAACATTGTTAGTTTGATTATACGGTAGTATCTATTATTTAATTTTAAAATTTTAAAAATACGTATAAACGGTGAACATGTGAAAAAAATTGTAATAAGTTATATGTTAACCTATAAAAGAATCGTCGCTTAATCGTATCTTAACCGTCGAATAATGGTTATTATTGTTTAATATACATGGTCGCTTCAAATCCGCTGCAGATAATAACTAGAACATTAAAATTTAAATATTATTTGATTTCATATTAACTAAATCTGTAGAACATAAAATTGATATCTAAAAACATCCTAATTCACACTAAATAAATAAGTAAATAAAGATTGTGTTGAGAGATTCTAGTTGAATATCCTTTGGCATCCCTACTCATGCACTTAAAAAAGAATAAATAAATAAAGTATATTTTTCATAAAGACTTAAATTTGGATATATTAAATAAAGTACCGAAGAAAAAAATATTCAAGCTGCAGTATAATTCAGCTTGTAATTGAGTTTGTATAGGCTTTGAAAAATGAGATTGCTATATTAAATAAGGTCGCTATATTAAATAATTAGTTGGTTATTTTTCTTTTAAAATAAAGGAAGTAGGACTGCTCCTCCTGGTAGGAGTGTTTAATCGGTCAATTTGATTAATCGACTGAATCGAACTACTAAAAATTTATTAATCGAATTTTTTTTTTCTAATCGTTAATTGAACCAAATTTTTTTTGAAAACTTTTAACCAAACCGAAAAAATCGGTTAATTCGGTAGTTCAGTTAATTCGGTCAGTTTTCGAATTAACCAAAACTTGTTATAAAATTTTGGGTAAAGTACACAAATGGTCACTAAACTAAGTTAAAATAATTTTTAGCCATTGAACTTTCAAAAGTTATAAACAATCATTAAACTTATCAAACTATTACAAAATGATCATTACACGTTATAAATTAGTGATAAATATTGAAAAATTTAATAACCATTTTGTAATAATTCAATAAATTTAATGGTCATTTTATAATATACAAAAAAAATTAATGATCCTTTTATAATTTTTAAAAGTTCAATGATAAAAAAATGTATCTAATATATATGATATTTAATATATAATAATTTCGGTTAATTCGGTTAATTAACCAACTTTTAATCAAATTATCGATAACCGAAGTTTGAAAAAATCTTTAGCTGTTAACCGACCGAACCTAAAATTAATAGACCAATTAGTCAAAAAAACTTCAGTTTGGTCAGTTAATTTAGTTAAAACCGAACTTTAAACACTCTTACCTACTTAGAATTAATCCTAAAACTTGGAAGGCTAGAACAAAAAAAAAATACTCTTACTAAATTTAGAACTCATGATTTAAGAAAAAGAGAGAAATCAGGTGAAAAAGCCACCTAATGAAATGAATTGAAACTCAATTAATTACCCTATATGTTAGACAAATCCTTGTAACAAATCGATCCGTGACCTGTGATCATATAAAAGAACAACCAAATCCATCTACTCATACTGTAAATATACAAAACACTTAACTAAAACTTTATTTATTTATTTTATTAAATATTTCTAATATTATTTCAATATAAAAACAACTGAATACCATTAATTCAACTAAAAAAAGTTAAATAATGACTATTTGTATTCCTATTTTATTCTCACCAAACTTTTGATTAAGAAGAAATAGAAACATAAGGCTTGATTCATCTAAGCAGCTCCAGCACCCTTGCCCTTCTTCTTATGCATTTTCTTCGTATAGAACTCTAGCTCTTTACCTTCCAAGATGTACCTAAAACACACACATAAATATTAAATTAAATATGATATTTTGTAGTAATAGAATTGCTTATTAGATTGTGTTATATTTGTATGCTCAAAATATTCCGAGATCATATCCGCATATAATTTTCTTTGAAACACCCTTAGAAGGTTATACACTCGTACCTATTTCTAAATATTGAGTCGAGCACATATATTTCAACAAAAAATAAAAAGTCGAAGTAAAATAAAGTAGCATCTTACTTTATGATATGCATAATTATATGTGACACTAATTATGCGACACTCACACTTTAATTCGAGTATCCAAATCATGGTTACCAGGAACGCCAAATGCCCTCCAACCGGTGACTCGGAAACGATGACCTAAAACATGGCTTTTTTTGGGAAAAGTGACGATGAAGAAAGAAGAAGTAGAAGAGACAGTCTACGAAACGACAGAAATTTAAAATACACAAACCCTAACTGCTGATTGGGTTTTAAAACAACATGTTTTATAAAACAAACTCAAATACATGGCCTTTTTTTAGGTTCAATTGAAAGGGAAAATTGGGTGTTCAGCCCTTGAGCACTTAGAGTTCATAGAAATGGCCCAAAACTTTTTAAATTTATGAATTAACCCCAAAAGTTTTATAAATTTTCAATTTAATCCAAAGATTTAATATTAGTATAAAGAGGTTAGAGACCAAAACTTACCCATCAGCTCTGCCACATTGACCAGGCCTGGAAGATATGCATGCCAACAATCTACCACCACCAAATTGGTCTTCAACGTGAGGATCAAGTTTCCTATCCTTTTGGCGCTTCTCAAGCTTCCTCATCACATGCTTACTCTTCTTGGTTTCCTCGGCTGTGCTTTCCGGTTCCTGCGTTATTCGAATTCGGGTTTAAATATCGGATATGTATATGTATCAAACATTGAATTATCACATTCAAAAGTTATGTTATTCGGATTTTGGTGTGTGTGTGTGAATATGAAAATGAATCCGAAACGGATGGAAAATGGAAGGAACATGGTTTGATAGGTGACCTGCAGGCAAAACTAATTTGTAAACTTTCTATACCTCGGTAGCTTCCTTCTTAGAGGCAGTCTTCTTCTTCCTCCCGATGTCGATGCCGTAGTGCTGAAGATACCATTGCTTAAACGGCGCGGCATCGACTTGAACAATGGCGCTCTTAACCAGAGTCTGTGTCCGAACAAGCTCGTTGTTCGAGGCGTTATATACGACATCAAGGATACGAGTTTTACGGGTGATGGACTCACTGCCCCATGAATAGTTGCCCGTATCCAATCTCAACGCTCTCCACTTCACGTTACCTCCTCTGGTACGGATTCTTCTCACAGTTTTGTTGCTCGAGAGCTTCGTATTTCCGGGCTGGCGACCGAGCTCGTACCTGTTCGGAGAAAAACCGAAACCATTGACAAAGGCAGACCAACAAAATTGGAATTCAATGGATCTATATATTAAATTGTGACCGCATCGTAACAGTTTTCAAGTTCACCATAACACCACAACCGCAATTTAACACGAATGTCACACGATCTCTAAGTTCTAACATCAATGTAACATTGATCAATAATTTTTAACAGATCGACTACCTTGAAATGAAACAAATCAAAATTGTTTACCCTTGAGTAACGATAAGAACATATAAACATTTCACCCAGAAAAGGGAAAAGAAAATTGGTAAACAAATTACGCAAAATTTCAACAAAGATGAGAATTGAAATGGAGAATTACTTTCGTTTCTTCCTCCAAGCCTTCTTCTTGCCACCGGTAGAACGTCTCTTGTGCATGGAATCCCTGGAAATTCCTGAGAAAATAAAAAGATTGACACAAAGAAACACATATTTGAGAGAAAATGGTGAAGGAATATCAAAGAGAAGAAAAGTTTAGAGTGTTTGGATGGCGAGAAAATACCCATTTCGACTGAGCGGCGGAAGGGACTGATTCAGTTCGTCTCTTTCGTTTCTCTCATAGGCATGGCGCCATCATGTTGTATTTATAGGCTGTTTTAACTCAAATTAATACTGATATTTTTTTATTAAAATTTAATTCTAAAATATATAAATATTTTAGTATAAAATTATATCTGATTTCAAATTAAAAACTGTTTTTTAAAAAATCAGATCATTATCCAACCATAACAATGTCCAACTGAAATCCTAAACTGACGGATGTATATTTAAGAATTTTTATAATTAAATATAAGTTAATATATAATTAAAACTGTTATCGACTATATGCTAGCATGGTGAGAGATTAAGTATAGTTAAATATTTTAATTCTGACGATGTAAATGAAGTAGATTGATCGATTAATTTAGACCGATTTGTTACACACTTAGTTTTGATGGTGAGTGATTAAGCGGGAGTTTCTGTATACACAAGGCGTCGAACTCAATACTTGCTTAAGAGTGATACAGAGTTGTGTACCACTTGGACCAACTCCCGATGGTTCCACAGTATTTTTTGATTAAGTAAAGATGTTACATTACCAATGTCAATGCATGAATTCGAATTCATACAAATAAAACACGATAAAACTTCATTGACCACTTAACCAATTAATGGATCTTAACATTCACAATATTCAATCCAAAAGTAATCTACTAACGGATTGAAAACAGATAATTACAAAAATATCAAAATTATATTCAAAATTGTTGTGAAGACCTATTCACAAGCTTGTTCCATTTTTTTCAGCTTCGTTATGATCAAGCTGAAGTTTCACTTATTTCAACTCTTCAAATTACAGTTTTTCTAACCAAAATAATATATTTAAATCCACATTTATATTTTTTAACAACTATTGGTATTCAGTTCATTGACAGATTAATTTAGATCAGTACTTTATAGATTAATTTTAGAAATAATACTTTAATTGAATTTACTTTATTTACGACCAATGAAAGAGACAAAAATTTTGAATTGCAGTATCAAAATTTAAAAATGAATAAATATGTGGTTAAATTAATATTAAATTTATTTTTTAATAATTTTTATATAGAATTTACAAAAATAACTTTTTCCAGAATTTTTTAGTGTTAAATAACACTCATTTTCTAACGTGACTCCGCCATTGTTCACAACGTTAAATTTTTTGTGATTGAACACGTTCGAACTCGCTACCTTTTATATACTACAACAATATTAATGCAAATTAAATCACGACTTAATCTATTAAATAATGGCTTGAAAAGTAATATGATTGCAAAAACATTGTAAACTACTTGAGTAACCGCTGGTAAGGGAAATAGACAAATAAAAAATTTATGTTTTTTTTAATTGTCTTAAATGGTTATAAAATAATATCTATTTTTGAATCCAATAAGTGACTCTAGTAAAAAAACGGATGATGTTCATCCTATAAGACTTGAGTTCAATCACTTTATTTACAAGGTGCGTGTTTTGTCATATAATTAAAAATATGTATGAGTAGATACTACTTTGTAATCAGAGAATTAAAAATATGTATGAGTAGATACTACTTTGTAATCACCTTTAGACTATTCATAAAAAATAATATATATTTTAATAATGCACACATATATCGTGGTAAGTTGTTCAAACTCAAATCACCTAACAATAACTATGTTTTATTCTATATTAAAATCACTTGATAGGTTCAATGATTATTTTATTACTTTTCATTGTTAAAAAAACTAATTAAATGAATAATTATTCCATAGCGATGTAAACTAAAAATTCCACATACATCTTATTTTTAAGATTTAATTTAGAGGTTAGACTTCAGTGATTATGGTTAGAGATTGTGGTTATAATTTAAAGTTGAAGGTTAGATCAAACTTTATAAGTTAAACCATATATCATTTATATCTAAACCCTAAATTATAACTCTAGAGGTAAATCACTATGGGAGCTAAGGGTAGCCCCAAACTTTTAAAATTTTAAAGATTAGCCCTTTGAAAATTCTAAATTTTTTTAATTTGGCCCCTACAATTTTATATTTTTTATTATATTTTAAATTTTTTGAATGTTTTTAATTATGTCGTCTTCTAAATTTTTAAAAATTTCTCATTGTGTATCAATTTCTTTTTAAAAAAAATAGTTAAATACGTTTTTTTTTTGTAATTTTAAATTTATACACATACATTTTTCCAACTATAAATACCAAAAACCCTGTTTCAACTTAGCCTAGTCATCATCTCTCGTTCCTCCCTCAGTCTCGCGCCTCTTCAAGATCCGCCAAAAACCCTAGAAAGCGCCAAGCAACCATTAGAAAGGGCGGTCAGAGAAACACCTTAGAAAAAAGAAGAAGAATCGATTTGAACCATAATTCATTCTTATAAGGATTCTTTGGCTATCCAAATCTAAAATCTCAGGTAAGTTACCTCATTTCAACGGTAAACCAAGTGTTCTTTCCGTTGATCCGCTAGGTTCTGTTTGTTTTTGCTGGAAAAAATTTTCCGGGAATTATTTTACAGCATATTTCATAGCTCAATACTTAATTTGTTTGGTGGATATATATGTTTGAATATTTCGTGTTTACTTGCAGATTAAAATCGAATTATGCCTTTAGACCTAAATTCTAGTTGGGATTTTGGTTCTAGTAAATGGTTAGGGTTTAGATTTAGGTTAGTAATTTGAATTGGGATTCTGTTTTGTTGCAGGCACTGAATGGCAATGGCATCTACAGTAACAGCTCAACAAGTCCCATCTGGAATTACAACTCCCACTGCCGATGTTGTATGTTTCCCTCTTATTTGGATGTTTTACTGATGATAATGCATATAAAGTGAAATGTTAATTTCTATTGTTTGTAAATTCTAGGTGGGCAATGCCTTTGTTCATCAATACTACCATGTATTACACCAATCCCCTGAGCTGGTTCACCGGTTTTACCATGATGTCAGCAAACTTGTTCGCCCTGAAGGAAATGGTGTCACGAGTATCACATCAACCATGCAAGTAAGTTCTATATGTCTGTCTCCTTTATACGTGTGTGCTTGTGAGGGTGTATGCCGTATGTGTGCCATTTTGTTTGAAGCTTATTTTTCTTTATATAATCCAATGTTTTTATTGAAACCAGGTTTTCTACCCTTTTCAATGTTTTTACTGGAGTAAATCAAGGTTTACTTAATTTGTAATGTGATAATCTACTATTTTTGGTTCAGTTGTGCAAAATGGATATAAAGGAAACATGCCATTATATTGAAGATTTTGATGTCTTGTCCATTTTCTACAAGTCATGGTTCTGCGCATAACTTTAATGATAGAAACTTATGATTGATATTCAAATAATAATAGGTTATGAAACCATTTTTTTGTTCTACTTTTATTTGGTTGGTTGTGTTGGAACCTAGGACCCATGTTAAGTTGTATTCTCTTGATGTAATATCTAAATGGCAATGGCTTGTAGGAGTTTGAGTTTGTAGAGTTGACACTGTGGTGCTTCATTTTGTGGACCAGGCTATCAATGACAAGATACTTTCACTTGGTTACGGTGAATTTACAGCTGAGATAACAACTGTAGATGCACAGGACTCTCACAATGGGGGAGTACTTGTTCTTGTGACTGGACATTTAACTGGAAAGGACAAAGTGAAGCAGAAATTCACTCAGAGTTTCTTTTTGGCACCTCAAGACAAGGGTTATTTTGTTTTAAATGATGTATTTAGATTCATTGATGAAGCCAAACATGACAGTTGGAGCCAGGATCCAGTTAATAATACTGAAGCTTCTCTTACTCCTGAACAGGGTAACTGGAAACCTAGACTGCCTTCTGAATGCAAAATGATAATGATTTCTTCAATTGACGTAAAAATGTCTGCAGATCCTTCTCCTGCTCCTGAGAATCACAATGTTGAGCAACTCTCTGCATCGCCAGAAGAAGCTAATGAGCCAGAAACGTATAACTCTTCTGAGAATTCTGTTGAAGAGGAGGAAGCTCCTGTGGCTGAGGTTGTGGATGAGATTCCTGATGATTCACAAATGGTTGATGATTCTAATTCCAAAATTGAGGAAGTGCCAAAGAAATCATATGCGTCTATTGTATGTAGCATTCTTCTGCATGCAGGCTCTAATCTTTCTCGCAATTACTTTCCATTTATTTTTTATCATTTATATTCCGGGCTTTAAGGTGGTGATTTAGCTTCTATTTTTTCCCCTAGGTGAAGTTTATGAAAGAGAACGCTCTTCCTTCATCCACCCCTACACATTCCCCTGTGAAGACTGCAGTCAAGAGCCATGAGCAACTAGGAACTGATGCGCCAGCCCCAGTGTCTGACATACAGACATCCAACATCAATATTACAGAAAATGGGAACAATCAAGATGCAGAAGGTATCAGCCTCTGTTATTCCTGGACAATTTTTAAATCAGGGCAGATAGATTATTTGCAATCTCCTTGTTATAGCCATCTATTTATTTGCTTTGCATTTGATTTACTTCTTTTTATTGTGCAGCTGAGGGTCCCTCCATTTATGTCAAAGGTCTGCCCTTGAGTGCCACACCTAGCATGCTGGAAAATGAATTTAAGAGGTTTGGACTTATTAAGAACGGCGGTATTCAAGTACGAAGTCAGAAGGTAGACGTTAACCCATTTTTTCTGTGGGTTAAATGGAACTGCATATTCAATTAATATTTTATATGTATTTCTATACAGGGATTCTGTTTTGGATTTGTGGAATTTGAAGTTGCAAGTTCAGCACAAAGTGCCATTGAGGTATTTATCATTTTTTTCTTGTGCTGGCCTATTTTGTGTTTTCCATTATAATGCATTTGGTTACAAATGTAGACAACTCTTACTATGTCATGGTTTGCTTCAAGATCTGCAACCCTGAACTTGTTTTGAACCAATAATACATGTTTTGTTTCTGCTTATAGCAGTACTCTTAATTTAATCTCTCAAAACCTCTTGACTAAAGGCTATGATGGTGCCTAGATTTAAGTGAATGTTCTATTATTTTTGTTAGTAATTGGAATTGTAGTATTTTCTAGGAATAAGGAAAAGGTTTTGTTTCATGTGTAACTTTAGTCATGATATTTATTTGATTTTTGATGTGCCTCTATGGATGTAATCTTACATGTTATATTTATGTCTCTACTCTTTTCCCTCTGCATTTATTAATTTCTTTTGCGCAATAAATTTACATGTGTTCCTTTTTTCCCTTTTTTTGATACAATTTTCAGGCTTCACCTATTAATATTGGCGGACGTAATGCAATTGTTGAAGAAAAGCGGTCTACCTCTCGTGGCAAGTTGCTTTTATTTTTAAATTTACTCAAGTTTTAGTCAACGACTGCATGACTTGGCAAAAAAAAAAGATGTCTGGAGTATTAAGATATTTCATTTGGGGAAATCATGTGTAACACTGGATGGTTATTAGAGAAAGTGCTAAAAGTGAGCTTTGCTCATCTCTAATTATGTGGTTCTTTTAGGTTACTGTTGAAGCAGTGTTTCCATCCTTCAACATTTGAAATATTTGGTTGGCATAGGACTAATGTTTTCCTTTTTCTGGTTGGATGCAAATCAGGTTTAATTGAGAAGAAAGTCTTTTTATCTGTCCAGATTATAGAGTTTAGTCGAAGAATATGGGCTTTTCGTAGCTTTTGAGATCTTTTTTTGCATGTTATAAGATTGTCTCCCTCTGCAGGGAACAAAGGAAGGTCTTCATCTGGTTCTGGGGCTGGATACAGAAATGACGGAGCAAGAGGGCGTGGAAACTACAGTGGTGGTGGTGGTGGCAGGGGATATACCCGGGGTGAGTTTGGCAATAGGGCTGAGTTTGGAAGCAGGAGCAATAATCGAGGAGGGTATTCCAACCGCAGAGGTGATGGATATCAAAGGGGTGACCACATGGGGAGTAACGGTGGCAACCGAATGAACCGCTCTGGTGGACCAGCTGTTAGTGCAGCAGCCAAGAACATGGCACCAAGGGTATCTGCCCCTGCTTAAAGACATTAATCCTGAAATTGGTTTGGGAGTGTGATGGAAGATAACCGCTGGTACGTAGTGTAGTGTTTTATCGAAACTGTGGCATAGCATTTAGTGGAAAGCATCGGAAGCTTAGCCGAGGAAATTTCATCTGTGAGATAATTTTAGGGTTTCCTCATCTTTAATTCATTGTTCTTATAATACAAAACTGAAAGGTTTTGGGTGGTCATGGATAGTAGGTTGAATTCTTGTTTGTTTACCATACAATTGTAATGTTTTAGGCTTCTAGCTGGGGCATTCTATCTTGGGGGAAATCTACCTTTTATTGATGGTTTTTGCCTGTTTTAGCCTCAACTTACTCGATTCGGATTTCGGATATGATGCCGTATGTGTTCGATATGAATGTGCTCAATTTTTCTGGAACTTCTTTTTATGTATTTAAAGAATCAATTTCATTATCATACCAAAATTGGTCATTTAATTGGATCTGTAGCCCTAAAATTGGTAGATGGTTATTGAAAGGTTTTTCAGTGAGTACAATTTTTTGTCAAATTACACTATTCGTCCTTGTACATACATGTTTATTTAAATGGGTAATTATGTACTTAATAATGCTCGAATTTCTGAGATTTAAGCAGGCCTATTTGGGATTTTTATTAATTAATTTTTTTTAAAACAATTTAATTAATTATGATTTTAAGCTTACATGTTTATTTAAAAGGGTAAATATATGTGTACTGCCAGTAAAGTTTTTTCTTTTCACGAGCGGACTTTAAATGATGTCATGTGTTATTTTGGGCACTAAACCCTACACACTAAAATTCAAATCTTAAAATTTAAATATTAAGTTTTAAACTTTAACTATACACCTTAAAAACTAACTATAAATTTTAAAAATTCAAATATTTAACTCTAAAAATAGACTGCTTGTGAAAAATATTATTTTCCAATCAAATCGTTTCCATATAATAGATCACTTTCTTTCGCATACTGATTTGTTTGAAAGAAAGCCCTTTTGATATTTATTTTCAATTTAAAAATGCACCATATTCATAAGCTTAACATTATAGTTAATAAAATAAATTGTATGATATTATTATATTTTTTAAACAAAATCTTCTATATAAAGAGTTGTTTAACTTTTTTTTTAACAATTTCTACGTACTAGAGGTGGAAAGAAAATTTTATTTTTATTGGGTCTTAAACTCACAACATAGAGGAAGGGAAAAAAATGTCAATTGAAAACTTTAACCACATGTTTTAGAGATTGTTAATAAGAGTTACTGTAATAAAATTTGTTTTACATTATATTTTGTATATATTGTTTGTAAAATCATTTTGCCCACAAATATTTCAAATATTTTTTTAGTGGTTTAAGGCTGAAGTTTTGAATTTAGTGGGTGTAGTAAGAAGTTAGGTTTAGAGGTTAAGACCTAAATCTTTAATTATATTATCATAGAACTTAAACTCCAACATATAAACTCTAAATTCTAATCATAAAACTTAATTTTCAAACCCCATACACTATGAATGGAGCTAGGATTTAGGGTTGAGGGCGGGTAAACTATAAATGTTTGAGGGGGGGGGGCAAACTATAAATGTTTGAAAGGTGGGAAAAAAATTTCTTCGGGGTAGGGGCGATTGCCCCTCCTGAACCCTATGTAGTTTTGTCCCTGCCATACATTTAAAACCCTAAACCTTAAAATAGGTCCATAAACCCTAAAATTAATAACATTTATAGAAAATTTTGTTTTTACCGTCAGTGCATGAGATATTTTTTTCTATTAAAATTATAACGTTTGAAATTTAGATTTTTTTCAAACTAAATATATTCAGATACGGATATACGAAAATTTAAATATCCAAATTTTTAGATCAAATACATATCACCATTTTATCAATCCAAAAAATCATATATCTAAAATTTCAAATCAAATATTATTCATATCTAAAAATACATACCCCTAATAATAACACCTCTTTTCTACTGGACCACTTCAGGATGATTTAAGCTTTGAGTATATTCCAAAGTTTTAAATTAATTGTCCATTACTCCAATTTACCTAATATTGAAACGTGCAACAAGTTAATTATATTACGCACACTTGGCAATAAATGTTTTATAGTCTGCTATATCTTAAAATCAGGAGGAGTATTGAATAGACCGGGCCAGGGTAGGGTAGGCTTTTTACCCAAATATTTATATTTTAAAAAATAATATTAAAAAACCCATGAATTTGGTCATACTGACAAGTTTTATAAACTTTTATTTTATTAATGGAAGCTGAATATATATTAAAAACTCATTAAAATATAAAAACTTACAAAACTAGTCATAAATTTTATATTTTTAGTCATACCTGCCAAACAAGCTCTAGCAATAAATGCTATATAGTAAATTAATATTTTTTAAATGTCAGATCCATAAATAGTATTAAAAAATTTAATTTTATATGAATTCAGATATTCAACATGTGAATTAAACTTTTGAATCTCATTTGCAGATTTAGATATACAACGAATAAGTAATATTTTAATTTGAATTTAGATACAAATAGTAATATACATATAAATATATATATTTTAAGCTTTTTAGATAATTTATTCAAATAATTCAAATATTACATATATCCATCCAATTATCATCGCTATACGGCAATTTGTAATACCAATTTAATCAAAAAAATATTATAAATGAAATTTAACATAATTTTTTAAAGGGTAATCTTCACCAGTGGTCCATTTTGTTTAGGGTGTTCTATTTTGATCACCAAAATTTAAAAATAATTATTCTGGTCACTTACGTTTAGAATCGTTTCTATTTTGGTCCCTTGGCCGTTAGTCTCCGTTACTTAAAAAATTAGTTTCTAATTTAACCCCCAAACTTTCAAAATTTTATTTTTCACCATCTTCCCTAAAAATTATAAAACTAAAACCCCAGAAAATTAATTCAAAACCCTAACGATCAAAGGACATGACTCCTAATTTTAAATCTGATTATGTTGTTAAACAACAAGAGGATGAAAAATACACATTTCAGGAGAGGCCTTCACTCTTCAAGGTCGTTTTGCACCTTTGATGAAAATGGCAAACAAAGACCCTGCATATGACCTCGACGCCTCAGTTTTACAGGTGAAGTTGATTTGAGATCACTGAATAGAAAATCGAAGCTTCGAGCATTCCTGATGATGAACATCGATCACAAATCTGCAGAAGCTAAATGTATTGGATATAGGTTACTGTCCTAAGATCAAATATGCGGAGTTAGCCATTGTTACATGCTCAAGTCATTTCCCTGCAAGGCTGCAACATCGATGCAAAGGAAACAGAACTAAGGTGATCGATTCGATGGTACAAGGACATGATCCACGACATGGTGAAATTAGCTTCATACCAAAGCTTACTTACATGTCTCTGTACACTAAACTTCATATGCATTTCAGCATTTGATTCCAGAGTTCCCATATCTATGTTTAACACATATTCGAGCATGAATACTCGGTAATGACAATATTCGAGTACATGAAATAATGTACATGCCTGTGCAGAATCAGATTTAAAATTAGGAGTCATGTCCTTTGATCGTTAGGGTTTTGAATTAATTTTCTGGGGTTTTAGTTTTATAATTTTTGGGGAAGATGGTGAAAAATAAAATTTTAAAAGTTTGGGGGTTAAATTAGAAACTAATTTTTTTAAGTAACGGAGGCTAACGGCCAAGGGACCAAAATAGAAACGATTCTAAACGTAAGTGACCAGAATAATCGTTTTTTAAATTTTGGTGACCAAAATACAACACACCTTAAACGAAAGGGACTACCGGTTAAGATTACCTTTTTAAAATTTTAAATCAAATTGATATTCGATTATTTTGTAACATAATTAATTACGATTTAATTTGTACCAATCACATAGATTTTAGTGCGGACCATGAGTCAGACAATCACATGGGGAAATGGCGATTTAGTAATTAACGTGGAAAGAAAGTGGCAATTTACAAACTACTTGCTCCACCAACGGCCCATCGCACGGCCTCGGTCGCATCGACGAATAAAATAAATAAAAAACTATAAATAAAAACGAGAGGAAAATAAAAACAAATCAGAAAAATAAATAAATAAATACTGAAGAAAGCTAAGCTTTTCTCGCGGAAGAGGAAGATCTGAGAAGGAGATAGAGATGCTGAAGCTTTGCTCTTGTAATGTGACGGACCAAGTTCAGGCGTCTGTTCAATGCCGATTCCCCGGTTCCCCCGGTCCATTCGCATTTCGCCGGCGGGGCCCGGTCTCCATCTCTTGTTCTCCGCCGAGTAGACTCGGGTTGAGGCCGATTCAAGCGGTTCTGTCGAGCCAGAAAACGGAAGTGGCCGAGGTCGTTAAATCCGGGCCGGGGAGTTTGGCTGACCGGCTCCGGTTGGGTAGTTTGGCCGAGGACGGGTTGTCTTTTAAAGAGAAGTATATCGTGAGGTGTTATGAAGTTGGAATCAACAAAACCGCCACTATTGAAACCCTTGCTAATCTCTTGCAGGTATGGTTTTTCCCTCTTTTGATTTATTTTAAAGAGAGCAATGAGAGATTTATTTTGTTTTATTTCTATTGATTGGAAATTGTTATAAAACTTCAAGATTCTTCTGGGTTTTCTTCTTTTTTTAAAATATTGCTGGATTCTGCATGCGTTGAAGCTTTTTCAGTGTACTTTGGAAGTTTGATAGTTCTTTTTTAAAGTTAATTACTGAATTTTTTCTATAGAAATTGATTAAATTAAAGCTAAAATTCAATGTTGAAGTTGGTAAAGTAATAAATCTCTCTGACTATATCAATAAGTTAAATGGGATCTAAAGTCAGTATTTAGTTACAATTAAAAAAAGCATTGAAAAGGTTGTTGTTTTCAGTTCAAAATGAAAATTTTACATGAAAAAGTTAACTTTTTAAATTCTAGAATCTATACTGTATAAAACCGATCTATTTAGCTTTGATGTTAATTTATACTTGCTCCTGTTTTTATGGTTTTCCGGAAATTTGTTCTAGGAACTCTTATATTAGTTTCTGCTCATAACCTTTTGGTTTGGTCAAATTGTTTGTTTACTTTTGTCTATACCAAGTTTTGGAAATTTTGGATGAAGTCTTGAAATGAAGCTTTCATTTTCGACTTTTTGTTAGTTTAATCTTTTGGAAATTTATGCAATGTAGGAGGTTGGATCTAACCATGCTCAGAGTGTTGGATTTTCGACAGACGGGTTTGCTACGACCCCCACCATGAGAAAATTGCACCTCATATGGGTGACTGCACGTATGCACATAGAAATATACAAATACCCTGCTTGGTGGGTCATTTTCTCCTTCGTTTAACAACAATAATTTTTGGTTTCCATTTGTAACATATGTTAAAAAAGTTTGGTATATGATTTGGTGGCGTAGGAGTGATGTGGTTGAAATCGAGACTTGGTGCCAAAGTGAGGGGAGAATTGGAACCAGAAGGGACTGGATCCTAAAGGACGCTGCAACTGGTGAACTTATCGGAAGAGCCACAGGGTGCATCTCGAGCTTTTATCCTCCCACCTTTCCCTTCTCTTTGCATGTTATAAGATCCATAACATGAAACGACCTGAGGGCACTAATAATTTTCTACATGCACTAGTCAACATTGAAAACTTACATCAAAACTAGAAATTATTTACTACTAGTTTAGATTCTGTCCCGTGAAATATCATTTTACTAAGCCTGCTGCTCTTTCCTGACATATTTCCATCTCGATTTAATGTTCTTTATGAATGCTGTTGAATTTCTTCATTTCTGGTGTACCATTCTCGATTAACTGCAATGATTTTTATTAACGCGTGCTTATATATTTTTAAGATTAGATTTATCCCAAAAGCTAATCGCATCTGGTATGATTGCAGCAAGTGGGTGATGATGAACCATGACACGAGGCGGCTGCAGAAAGTTAGTGATGAGGTCCGGGAAGAGCTTTTGGTCCACTTTCCACAGGAGCCTAGGTAGGAGCTTTTCCTCGCCTGACTGCCTGAGACATAAACATTAACTCATTTTATATCTTCAATTACATAATTTAATGAGATGCTAAATAAAGATGGCATGATTATACACAATTAACTGCATTCTTAGCATTATTTTGTCCAATTTTCAAATTGCTAATGCTCGCTGTTTCATTCAAAGTTGAGACTGAAGTTGGATGCCTAATAGCATATTCATAAGTGCTTAAAAGTTTTGCGACTATGCCTTTGGGATTTCAGAGGCTCAAAAATGTTTGTGGTTGCGAATGTATTTGTGGCATGAAATCCTTGAAAAGGGTTAAGAGAAACTAATTTAAGAATTTTTTTCAATGAATCTCTATTTTCATTCATATACAAAAATAAATCCAATTAAAGTTTCTTCAAAAGGGATTATTTTAGAGTACAGTTCTAAACTATTTGTTGAGGTGCGGTGATGCCGGACATGGCTCTATGATTTCTACTGTGCTGTTCGATAGTCTGCAGTTATGGTTGGACTGGAAATTTATTGATCAAAGTTGTCTGAAGGTAGTCAATAACATGCCTCATGATGACCGAATCATCAGAATTTGATACTAATCTTTTAAGATGCAGACTATATATACAATATTATAATCTCGATATTTCTTGCGAGAGATATTGTGAAAATGTTGTAGAATGTAGATGCTCCGATTTGCAGGATTAATTTCGCAACTCGTGGAGAAGTCCCTTTGGAATTAAAGCATGCATCAATAATAAAGCTAAACTTCATAAGTTCAAAAAAATACATTTCCTTGTTCTCATTTGTGCATTTTGTTTTAAGTGAGGCATTGTTTCTCACTTTATTGATCCTCTTGTGGCTTTTACAGATTAGCATTTCCAGAAAAGAACAACAGAAGTTTGAAGAAAATTCTCAAGTTGGAAGATCCTGCTCAGTATTCCCGGCTTGCCCTTACGGTGAGATTATTTGGTTTACCTAAGCACCATTTAAAAAGAACTGGACCGGTTGAATCGGATTGTTGTTAAAAAGAATTTAAATATTAAAAAAGTATACCGGACTGGACTAGGCAGTACCTGGTTCGACAAACCAATCAGGTTTGATTTTTCAGAACAGTGTGTCTAAGTTTTTTGTTTACTCTTTAAAATCCTTGATGTGCTTTCAAAATTTGCAGCCAAGACGAGCTGATCTGGACATGAACCATCATGTCAATTACGTTACCTACATCGGATGGGTTCTTGAGGTCAGTAGAAAGAGTATCCGAAATTTCTTCTGTTCTATTGATTTTTGTTGTCAAAAGTGGTTGGTTTAACTCTTCCAGTTGATTCTATAAGCTGACATTCGTCGTACGATTCTATTTGGCAGAGCATGCCTCAAGAGACTATCGACACCCATGAACTGGCAAGTATCACATTGGATTATAGGCGGGAATGCCTACAGGACGACGTGGTTGATTCGCTGACCAGCATTGAACCAACAGACAGTGCCGAAACAGTTTCAGAGCTTAACGGAACAAATGGGTCTGCAGTGGCAAGAAAAGATGATGCAGACTGCCCTATGTTTTTGCATCTGTTGAGAGTGTCTTGTGACGGACAGGAAATAAACCGGGGCCGTACCGAGTGGAGAAAGAAACCTGCGAGATGAGGTAAACACAAGTGGAGAGAAAAAACCCTCAGGAGGATGAAGTTATTTATAGTTTACCGTAGTGTTTCGCGTCTTCATCAATGTTCAGGTTTTCCGTTTCTTTATTCGGTGTATTCGTGTCGTCAAAGGATTCCGATATAGGATGATGAATGGAGTTCAAAAATTAGAGATATAGAGAGAACGTAGTAAGGATTAAGGTCGAGACTGATGTTTGAAACACCCACATCAAATCCATGAATCTGTTGTATTTGCATCTTTTCTTCATGACTGTAGTATTTTACTTTATAAGTATTAATGCTTGAAACTTTCGTTTATTACCCCCAGAATCTTTTGCTTTACAACATGTTTGTCTAATGTATGGATCAATTTAGCCAATCCCTTAGTGTTGAGTCTTTGGCAGTTGCCGCTAGGGGTGTGAAAAAAAATCCGATCCGTTTGATCTGATCCGAAATTTCGGATATTCGATCCGTTTTTTAATTTTTGGATAATTCGGATCGGATATTCGATTATCCGAAAATTTTATTCTTTTATAGATATGAATCTTATTATATTCGATACTTTTACTTGTTATATATGAAAAAATAATTTTTTATGGATACAAATCTTGTTATACTCAATAATTTGTTGATTTTTATATTCCAAAACCTAAAATGTTCATGGATAAGACCGCCAAATTCAAAAAATAATTAAATTAACTCATAATTTCAGATATCTAAATATCTGATCTGAAATTTCGGATATCCAAAAATTAGGTATCCAATTTTTTCGGATCAGATACGGATCACTAAAATTAGTTGCCGCAGGTATGCGGCCGCGGGATGGATGAGCAAAACTCAACTCGATAGATCCAATTTTTTTGGCTTGAATTATAATTTTATGAACACTCAAATATTAATTCGATAGATTCAACTTTTATGGCTTGAACTATAATTTTATAAACACTCATAAAATTTGAATCATAAAACAAGGCTCGAATGACTCAATTAAAAAAATTCAAATAAAATTTGAGTTATAAAATAAGAATTGTCAACTCGATTAATTTAAATTTTTTAATTCAACTCAACTAGACCGAATACTAACTGTAACCTAAAGTATTATTTAGGTTTGCTTAATTATGAGTTGTACAAAAAAAGTTTTTTTTTTTGAGGAATACATGATTAAAGAGTTAGTCTTTTTGCTTTAATTCGTTAAAATTTAGTGTTTATGAAAATTAAGCAATGTGACCTAAGGCTTTTCTAAATATATTTAAGTCAAAGCTTTAAATACAAAGAGTTGATGCAGCAAATAATGAAAATATTCAATAACATCAAACTGGCAAATGGCTTTAGATATAAATTCAAATGCAATTATGAAATAGGGAAAAGAAAATTTGAAAGAAAGAAACTACAGAACAATGGTCACATTCTTCAACTCAGTCTCAGTTCCAAACACCATTAACAAAAACACTTGTATTAAAGATCACAAGTCTCACATTACCCGAACATGGAGATTTAACACTTAAACTGATCACTCGATAGAGATATACCTGATTAGCGCACACACCGGCACTTCTTCCGTGCAGTGAATCAAAGCCTACGTGCGGATAATTGTAGGCATTCAAGTTGCTTGGGGCCAACTCCTGATCCAATCAGTTATGGTTGAAACATTTCTAGTGATATCCTCAATATTATCACTCTTCAAAGATATTACAATATCTTCTGGGTAACTTTCTTTTGCCTCCTCCAGCAGTACTTGAAAGATTTCACACTCTATGTTGTTTGAAAGCTTGGCACCCTCATAACCTCTGCCAGACAAAATGAGTTTAGACGAAAAAACACATAAATGTGCATGTCGGATTTGGGTATGTGTAAAACACAAGTATGCCCAAGTATTCAGAGTGGTTCTTGGAGGGTGATATCCCTACACCCACATCCAAAAAGTAAAGGGCACAAGTAGTTCAAGAGAACGAAGCATTCGAATAAAAAAATGAACTGGAAAGTCGGTCATACGGGACAAAATTGGCACAATGAGAGTGTCTGATATGAGTATGTATCCAACATATAAATGACTGGTAAGAGTATTATGGACAGAACACTAGTACCTTTTACTCAACCTATCATACAACACGGTGTTGTCGGTTTGAAGAACTACAACACGATCGAACCATCGTTCGGGAAAGAAATCACAACCATGATAATCTACAATGTTTCCACCTTCCTCCATCGCATCCTCAAGTTCATCACACACCTTCAGAATTCGATACATTGGAATCAAATGCAACAAACCACATGTTAAGCTAAAATACAGAAAACTAGACAGTAACGAAAGGCAACAAACATACCCAATGTTGAAAAAAGAGAGGGTGAACCATGTTACTCGAACTTGGCTATAGGTGTTAGATACGTCTGCCGTATTCGTCACGTTTTAAGTTTATATACGCATATTTCGAGAGCCATATATCCATAGCCCAAACATGTAGTCTATACCTATATCCTTATATGTACTATACACACATGTTTGAAGGTACATAAGGTACTTAAAGAAAAATGAAGAGTGGGACTAACATAGATTGTGAATTCTATGTTTTCCGGAATCTGCTTTTACAGTAAAGTATCGGTATCCGACACATATTCGGACACGAGTATGATCCTCCAAATATATGAAAAGCATAGGCAAAATTGAGCATCCCTATCTGTACCCATAACTTTCTCCAGGTAGCATACAGACTACAGTGAATCACATATACATATACATAAACATATACATATACATATACATATACATATACTCACAATCAAATAAGGACCAAGATTTCTTCGAGTTTAAGAACTGTTTATTGCTTAAATTAAATATCATACCTAAGAACAGCTGGTTATTTTAGCTTTCTTTTTGCAGTGATTGAAATTAACAATATCTCAAATTCTATCAATCAAGGAATATAAACGAATCAGTAAATCACAAGGGAAAAAGCGGAATTACGAGGTCTTCGTTGATGACGTGGCACTGGAGGTCGTCGTCCCAGCCGTCGTGCAAGTTTTTCTCCCTGACCAAATCTCCGATATTGATGTGGCGGAGACAGGTGGCCTCCGCCAGAGCAGTAGACGTCGTCGTTTTGCCAGTCCCGGGAGTTCCCGTCACCAGAATGTTGGGCCTCTTTCTCTTGTTGCCGTCGGCAGCCATAGATAAACTCTGCGTCTTTTAGATGAAATCGGCAACGGCACGAATATAGGCTTGTTTGAAGAATCACTCTCCAGGCTTTATGAAGTTGAAGCCGGCCCGTGAGAAAAGCCCGGTTTATTTCCTTCTTTAGAAATTGCAACACTTCAAAAAGTTTAAAAATAAAATTAGAGTTTGGTTAAATCTATCAGTAATTAAATTGAATTATTTAAAATTAAATTATTCAAAAAATTTAGTTTTTCACTATTAACCGATTTTTTTTTCTTCCAAAAATCATTAACTAAACCGAATTAATTTCGACTAATTTCTAGCTGTTGTACTTGGTTCTCCTAATGGTTAGTTGAGGAATAAAAATATTTTATTTTTTGGTACATCTTTATGGATTGATTAATTTTTTTAATGGGTTTTCATTTTTTTAAAATTTATCCATCCTGGATCCAAAATAACACATCCCACGCATTTTTTTTCTTCATATTTTGAATAAATTCAAATTCAATAATCAATAATAATATAGGAATATAAGTTACAAAAATGAAAATAAAAAAATAATAAATCAGAACAGGGAGTCCATCAAACTTTGTTTTCAGATTAATTAAAATTTGTTACAAATAAATGTAAAATAAAAAAAAAGTTTAGTTGGTTTACTTTTTTTGTTTACTTGGGGATTAAAATTAGTTGAGTCTTAAAATTTGTCGATGAACATAAGCTTATATATAATATTTTTCTTTTTTTATCTAAATATATATATATATATATAATATTTTAGGTTATTTTGATTAATTTAATTAATGAATAATCAAATTTTGAGAAAAAATAACTCTTCTCTGATGAAATAAACTTTGGTGGTTGAGTGTTTAGTTGAACTAATTCGGTTCAGCCGGTTAATTCAATTTTAACTGAACAATGAGTTTTTAAATATCATAATAATTAATACTATCAATGTCTAATTTATTCGTCGACTAATTCAGATTATGTACTATAAAAACTTATTATAGAAGTAATATCTTAACCTATTTGTTTCACTCACAAACCATTTAAAACTTAAATATTATTTAAGCGATTTGGCGTCTTATCCTACTAAATTAATTAATATGTCGATAATATTATATATATATATATATATATATATATATATTAAAACTCAAAAATCTCATACACGAATCTGAGTTAGTGTATATAATATAAATATTTAAATTTGTTTTTATCTTTCTACATGAAGGATTCGGATACCCGAGTGTATCTTACAAACATCAAAGTTCTGTTGGCGTTGATCGGAAGATTTAATTTAGATTTGAATGCTTCAAATAAGTTAATTTTTATATATAGACGGTAAAATAATTAATACACACAACTCTTAATAATTAAATTATAAAATGTAAATAATCCAGTTTTTAAAACTTTAAAAACTAAAATAAACATATTTGTACACCATCAGTATATCAAATGATTTTCCCATTCAAATTTAGTGCTAATAACATACATATTCATATTTCAAATTAGCCATGAGAATCTGGTTTTGCATATTAAAAATTGATAAGTAAAAATAATTTAACTGCAGCTTTCAGTTTCACTACTTGGCCCATAATTTTTTTATCTACATTAGTGATTGAAATAAAAATCTTTTCTCAATTTGATCCAAGCTAACTCTAGAACTAAACTACTTTATTCAAAGTTGGTTCCTAAAATCAAATTTTGTTAAGGACTAAAATGAGACATAATCCAACTTTAAAGACCAAAATAGGAAAAGTTGTCAAATTCGAAGACGATTATGGACCAAATTGAAAAAAGATTGTCAAGTTTACGCATTAATACTACTTGATACAACAATTTTTCATGTAATTCTTGTTTAAAAGAAAAGGCCAGATTATCCACGGTTAATAAAAACCAAGTTCACAAACCCACTGTTCCTCTCTACATACATAGATGATGATACCTACTACTTCGCACCATTTCTTCTTCTCCTCTCAATTCGGCATGGTTATGGCTTACGAGCTTTAACAACCGCCTCCGGTCTGGTGCAACATTGCATCGATTTCATCTCCGTCCTCCATCTCGAGCTAACCCAACCAAAACAAGGAAAAACAGAATCGATTACTAACTCATGATTCCTGATAGAACAGCATCAGCATTAAACAAAGATGATTCATAAAAGCATCACACGCTCAATATAACCCGACCCGAAAATAAAAACCCTATACCCGCACCCGACTGAACATATTTATTTAAAAAAAAACTAACCCAACCCGAAAATAAATACTCTATAACCGCACCCGACCCCACCTATAGAAAAAAATTATTTTTAGGGACCTAATTGTAAAAAAAAATATAAATTTAAGGTATAAATTATAAATAAGAATTTAATTTTAAGGACCTAATTATAAATATATATATATATATAAAGAGGGAGTATTATTATAAATATCCCAACAAAATTTAGGGAAAATTACACAAGTAGTCCCAGATCGGGTCGGGTAATTTTCACCATAAACCCGAACCGACTCGAACCCATTTTTTATTAAAAATCCAACCCAATCGGTTCGGGTCAGTACCCGACCGGGTCGGGTAAAATGCCCATCACTAAATTCCGAGGGGTAATGGGCAGTTACACTTTAAAATTTTCAAATGCTCGTATATTTTTAGAAATTCTTTTTCTATTTTATGCTGATGATCTAAATTTTATAGTTTAACTCGGTATAAAAATCCGCACCTCAAACATAAAATCTTGAGTCCTTACATGGATACTTGTAGTTGTATGGTATAGTAATTGAGTAAACAGCACAATACAAAGTTTATCTTATTGTCTATCAGGGTTGGGGCAGTCAAAACAAAAACCGAAGATTTGATTCAAATCTTAGTGTTAATTTGATTTATGTAGTACTTAACTATATTTACTTCGGTTCTGTTCACATTCAACAAGTTAAAAATCGCAATTATCGGATCAAAAGCCTATGCATGAATTTATATAGCATCACGGAAACTTCAATTAACAGTGCAACCATCAAAGACAAGTAAAGCAGCGCTTTGGAAAAACGTGAAGGAATTTACCTCATCGGGAGTCTGCTCTCCTCGGAGCCGCCGCCCATCGAACAAGAAAGCAATGGAGTTCGAATCTACCGATTGCCTATCGCAGTATGCGTTCATCAGTTTCCTCAGCTGAGTGCCTCGCTTAATCCTGAAAAACACCTCGTTTCCGTCCTACAAACAAACGATCGAAAAATAAATAATGAAATCAAAAGAAAAAAAACAGAAGGGATTATCTAAATGACGTAAGAGCAAAACCTGGCCCTTGACTTTGAGGTTAATGTGAGCAGCATCGCCCGGCTTCTTATCCTCCTCCGCTCCTCCGCCGCCGCCGCCAGTCGCAGACATGTTCGCTGTGCAACGCCTACTCTCCTCTCGGCCTTCGGTTTCTTGTAAACCGGAGCGAAGGGAAGCTTTGAAATAGAAGCGAAAGCGTTGGTTTTACGCTATATATAGAATTGAAAACCACTTAGTGGACCCCGGATTTGTAAAATCAAACGCGCATGTTCCTCGCGTAGTGGCAATGAGGTAATATCGTTCGAAAAAAATGTAAATTACCACCTTCTTGATGATGAGTTTTACCGTAGTGTGTACTCGCTTGATTTGGGGAAAGAAGCGCGTTGAATTTAACTGGATTTGATAATGGTTTGGATTCCGGGTTTGGGTAATTGGAACATCGTTGTTTTTGCCTTTCTGGGGGATATGGACGGCGAAGATTGGTTGTTTGGGAAACTGGACAGTTGAGAATCGGCCAGAAAATTATGTGCGGGGTAGTGTGAAACTTCGGCGATTTTGCTTTGGTAATTTACGATGTCTACTTTCTTTCTTTTTGTCGTGGTAAATACGTATATTAAAAATTAAAGCCTATAAGTTTAAATTATGTTTTTTTAATGTATGTTTAAAGTTTTATTTTTTTGTTTGTTTCATTGTCAATTAAGGTACTTATTTGGACACCAATTTTAGCCACACACAAAAATTTAGCCACATATTTCAGCCAAAAAATATTAGGCACATATTTCAGCAAAAAAATATTTTTAACACATATTTCAGTCAAAAACTATTTTAAGCACATATTGTAAAAAGAAACATAGTTTAAACAATTATTTTATAGTTAAACCAAAATTAAATATAAAAATAAATCTTGATGATTGGCTTGGATTTAACTTATCGACATTGGAAAATATTAAAATAGAAGATAATGTGTTTAACTACGATTGAATCACATTTTTATAATATAATAACACTATTAATTAAATTAAGATTTAATACTTAAAAATATTAAATATATAATCATTTTATAAAATTAACAATATAATTTGAATCATATGTTTTTCTTTGTTTGGTCGGCATTACTTTTAGTGACGATCGACCTTCTTTATTTTCTTATATCACATCTTTATTCTTTACTTGTTTTTATATCACATTTTTTACTTTTATATTTTTCAATTTCATCTTGTCTATTTTGTATGATTTTAAATCTTAATATAAGAATGTATGTAATACACATTTATTTAATCAAAAAAAATATATTAAAGTGTTCAAAGTTTTTTTTTAATATAGCCACTGAATTTTTATTATAACCACAGAAGGTATAACAATTACAATGCATTCAAGATGGAAAATAATGAGATTAATCTACCTAAATTTCTTACAACGCAAAAACAAGAAAAAGTGAAAAACTTCTACGGAGATAAGCATAACATCAAAATTTAGAAGCTTCTTAAATCTCCCTATAATCGGAACTCATAACTGATGAAAAGGAGTGGTGAGCGATTTAAAATATTAGGCATAATGTTCCACTATCCAAGACTGATTACATCGGCAAACAACCATCAACCGAGTGAGGATCTAACTTTTTGTGACCATCGATAAAATTATAATCAGAAACTAGCGCCGATTAAAAACTATATGTGAGCAACGGTCAACCGCTAAGGTAAGTTGAATCATGCCACAAGGACAGATGAAATAAAACTACAAAAAATAGAAAACACGTGCAATAAAGGCGAAGATTCTTTAAAAAAAGAAAATAATAAACATCGACGATCGACAACCAATATCTAGGTGATTGTTGATCACCGGCTAACGCAAAAAAAAACGAAGAAACTTGCAGGCAGTGCAAGGTTGTTAGAGAGAAAATTAGGGTTATTTTTAGGGTTAGATGGCTGGTAAAATGTTCAAAGTTGGTGGAGTAATTTTGAATGATGGGCATAGTTTGAGGGTAAGACTTGAAGATTCTAATGTTTGAATATTAATTTAGAATGATGGTCACAACTTATAGATAAAATTAGAACATCTAAAAATTTAAGGATCAATTTTATGAGATTCATAATTTTAAAACGTGTAATATAATTACAGTTGGTTAACTGGATGAGGGTGTTATGTTCTTTATAATTAATATTTTATTTATTTATTTTATGTTATATAATAATGTTCTAGTTATTTTTTAGAGTAAAGTATGCAAATGGTCACTATTTTTTTTAAAGAAAAATTAGAGTTTAGTGGCCATTATGTAATTTTTAGGGATAGTTTAGTGGCCATTATGTAATTTTTAGGGATAGTTTAGTGGCCATCATGTAATTTTTAGGGATAGTTTAGTGGCCATCATGTAATTTTTAGGGATAGTTTAGTGGCTATTATGTAATTTTTAGGGATAGTTTAGTGGCCATTATGTAATTTTTAGGGATAGTTTAGTGGCCATTATGTCTTTACGCTAAAAAATAACTGAAACATTAGTATATAACATAAATAAAATATTAATATAATATTATTTTATCACCAATTAAAATAATCTTTCATGGTTTTCCGATGTCATTAGGAATATGAAGGGTTAAATGTGTTATTATTCAAATTTATGTAACTGTCACGTCACTCAATTAACGGCTCAGTGACCATTTGTGTACTTTTACTCTATTTTTTTAATACGCGCACGCATATCAAATAAAAAATAATTACAGTATACGAGTTACATTGATCATTGTCTAATATTGAAAGCTTCGCTTCATAACGACATGTGATATATTGTTCAAAGCAAGGTTTTTGAACCAAAGATGGAAGCTTCAGAAATGTCTCTTTCACATCGATAAAATGTGGTCCTGGCGGGGCTCAAACCCGCGACCTTCGGCTCATAAGACCAACGCTCTAACCAACTGAGCTACGGGACCCTTGCTTATTGATTTTATGTTTCTTGTTAAAATCGTTTTGATACGGATTGATGAAAATTAGCGCACGCCAGAACCTTCAATCCTGCTTCCGTTCTACAGTTGATTGACTAAATCGGTATTGCTTAGTTAAGGGCTTAAGGCTCAAGCCTCCTTTTCATTTATAAAAAACAAGCAGCCAAATCACGATACACATTGATGATGTAAAATGAGCAAAATTTCTTAAAAATTTATATAGAAATTTTATATAAAATATATAAAAATAAATTTAATATTATTTTAAATAAGTGTTAAATTTTCAAATTCAGTCAAATGATGAAGATTCTTGAAAGTTTTCTTTAAATATATTGACATGAAATTAATCTTCATCCGGTAATTGAGCTTTCTTTGCTTTTCTCATGCAATTCTATCCGTTTTGATTTCCTTTAGACAGATTTCCAAAAGACTTTGTAAAAAAAAAAAAACAGGTTTCATATTACAAATTTTCTGAGTTGGTTTTATACGTGGAAATGATAGTGTTGAGAAGTGATGAATTGGAATTTTTTCCTAAATGAATTTTCGAAGTAAAATATTAATTCAATTGAGGGGCATTTGGTATAATATTAAATGATTAGTTTTCTGATAATGTAATTGGCGAGAGTAATTATCTGTTTATTAAGTTGAGCAGATGTTATCACGAATAGAAATTATATGGTTCTTTTTGGTATTCTATGTTCATACACTAAAAAAATTTAATTTAAAACTTAAAATTTAATTTTTTAGTATTGAAGTATAAAAAAGACACCAAAAAAGATAAAAGAATTTTTGTTATGTTCTCACTTGTATTTAAATAAGATACATTTTGATATGTTAATTTAACACATTATGGAGTTAATTATTGAATACTCGATAGATGTGATGCTAATTATCAGTTAAGTAACTTATAACATAGAAATAAAGGTTATATTAATAAAATGACTAATTTCTCATCATAACATCAAGGTCGATATGTCCGAGTGGTTAAGGAGACAGACTTGAAATCTGTTGGGCTACGCCCGCGCAGGTTCGAACCCTGCTGTCGACGTAATTTTTAGATATGATTGATTTACCGATGCGTTGGGCCTTCAATTGGGAAGGATGCAATCTAAAAAAAATACACAGGTTATTGGAAAAGGTTAGGCCCAAAAGATTAAATCTTAGCTTCTCATCTAAGCGAAAAAGACAAAGGAAAGTCTCCTTCCTTTCCATTTTCGTCTCTTTTTTTTGTTTGTTTCATTTTCTTTCCCTCTCCAAATCAAAAACCTCCGATCTTTCCTCTCTTCTCCCTAGGTTCCATCTCGGTGGGAGAGGAGTTGTTTTCCGATGGGGCAACAGTCGTTGATCTACGCCTTCGTGGCACGAGGCACGGTCGTTTTAGCCGACTACACGGAGTTCAGCGGCAACTTCACCGGCATAGCTTCTCAGTGTCTCCAGAAACTTCCTGCTTCAAACAACAAGTTCACTTACAACTGCGATGGCCACACCTTCAACTATCTCGTCGATAGCGGCTTCAGTAATCTCTTCTCTCTATCTCTCATTTTGATTTTGTTTTTTTTTAATTTTTCGATTTAGTTTATTGATTTCTCTGTGATCTGCCTTTTTTGGCTGCTTCTTTGATCAGAAGACGATGTTTGTTTCTGTTCTCGGTGTTATTGATAGAATCAGTTGAATTCTTTCTATTTTAGGAATGTAGATTATTTAACTGTAGTATTTCGAACTTAGAAATTTGAGTTTATTTAAAATGTTTTTCGGATTAAAATGAATTAAATCCGCGTAGAAATATTGTGATGATTAAGGATTTCGTAGCTACATATTGAAGCAAATAGCATTGGATTGCATTTTGATACAAGATCAAATTCTAGCATTTTTGGATAATTGAAAACTAGAAACTCGAAAGCTTTTATAAGCATTCGAAATGCCATGATTGCACATTTATATGAACTATTATGTACAAATGTGTGCGATAAATTAATCATAATTTGCACATTCTTAACAAAATATGATTTTAATTTTGCTTGCTTCTAGTGGTCTGAACAGAGCAGATTCGAAGTTTTGGCTTTCTTTTTCTATTTCAATAAAGTGTATGATTGGCTGTTTGTGTGCTTTCCAAATTTTAGTTTGAAGGCATTGTTTCCTTATACTTTATACATATATGGGAGAATTGTTAACTTGTTATGTAGTTTGAGTACATATGTACTTTTAGCAAATGATTAATGTACTACAATACGATACGGACACGCGTGGTCATGTTTTGACCGTGCCTGACTTTATTTGTACTTTTTCGATGCGTCATTATGTGTGATACATATTTTTCCGTGTCAAACACGCATTTGATACTTGGATACTCCTTTAACAGAAGTGTTTGTGCCTCATAGTTTGTAGAAGAAGAATTGATGGTTTGGTCCATTAATGTTTTGTTCATACGTTGAAAGACTGAGAGCCTAGGCGTTCATTTCAACGGGTGCTCACATGATGTTTTCATGTTGCTTCACAACTTGTGTGCTGGGTTGACCCTTTATCATAAATATATGTTTACTTCATTACTTGTTTGAGTTAACCTCCTTCCTTTTTGCAGCTTATTGTGTGGTTGCTATTGAATCCATTGGCCGACAGGTTCCTATGGCATTTCTTGAGAGAATTAAAGAGGATTTTACTAAGAGATATGGTGGAGGAAAAGCTGCAGCTGCTCCTGCAAACAGCTTGAGCAAGGAGTTTGGGTATTTTCTTTTCCTTGACCTTAAAGAGTTGTGTTATTCGGACTTGAGTTTGAGTGTTGGATACGAGTATGCGTCTGTTACGGGTATGTTCAATTTAATTTTTCTTTCTAAAATCCAGGTATCTGGAGGATCCTTGCCTTCTTGGAGGGTCTTATTCTTGTATCCATGTCCATATATACTGTATATATGTTGGACACAAGTATTGCTTGAAAATAAAGAGTTGGAGCAATATAGTTAAAGAGAATGTCTTTTTTGTTATGAAGTACATTGATAGCTATGTTTTTATCATATATTTAACCTAGGCCAAAACTGAAGGAACATATGCAGTATTGCATTGATCATCCTGAGGAGATTAGTAAGATTGCCAAGGTGAAAGCTCAAGTTTCAGAAGTCAAAGGAGTTATGATGGAAAATATTGAGAAGGTAATTATTGACTTATTGTCATCTTTCATATTTTCCTTATGTACATGTTAACATGGACTATCACGTGATGTGAGGGTTTTAAGTGAAAAGAGTCTGGCTTTGCAAAAGTACGGACAAGGATGATAAAGTGTTTGTGATCGTTTTTTGTGTTTTTTGTTAACGATTATTTTGCAGGTTCTCGACCGTGGCGAGAAAATTGAGCTTCTGGTGGATAAGACAGAAAACCTTCGCTCCCAGGTCAGCAAATGGATATCATATTGTTATACTTCAAACAATATTTGCACTATGTAATTATTGACTCACTGTTAAACTGTGCTAATCTCTTACAAATCAGAATATATTTTGAAATTTTGTTTTGAATAGTCAGCGGCTCAGCGCCATTAGTTAACTCTGTTTTCTGAATTTTCACTAGGAATTAGACCATATGTAGGCTTGTTACTTGGACTTGGGTGGATGTTCAAAATTTTGAAAGTTTATATATATAAAGGGTCCTTGAAAGGTTATATCTCACACTCGTATCCGGAATTGTGTTGGGCATAGGTAATTTAAGAAAAATGAGAAGTTGAAACAACATAATATGTAGGGCAGTGATATGGTTTGTTATTTGACTAATTGGTAAAATATGAAAACACCAACCGTTTTAGCATCACGAGACAACTCCATGATAAGAATGTGAAGTTAAACGTGGGATCCTTGAGCATATGCGATCCAATTGTGCATTTCTTTCATTTCTAAAGCATTTATCAATTCTAGTTATCAAATACTCAGGAGCTAGCTGAATAGTTCAATTCGAAAACCAGAATATTTCTTACATGATTCTCGTACCGGTGCTTCAAAATTATAGGGTATAGTCATAATGAGTGTATTTGTTGTTGTTTGGGCATTGTAGGCACAAGATTTCCGGCAGCAGGGAACCCAGATGAGGAGAAAGATGTGGTTACAAAACATGAAGATAAAGCTGATAGTTCTCGGAATCCTGATCGCTTTGATTCTCATCATTGTACTGTCCGTTTGCCACGGCTTCAAATGTTGACGAACTGCTCATCAACTCTACATCCCACTGCTGGCTCGTAGATCGGAATTGCTGCAGTAACAAGTAATGTATGATGCTCCTTCTAGTTAAAGTGTTTTTGTTTTTTATTTACACGTGCCTATATCAGAAGAATACTGTACGTGTAGAATATAAGTTTGTATTTCAGATTATTTCGAGCAGTATGTTGATGTGTGGATACATGGTATGTTTGAAAATATAAAAAAAAATGGTATTTTAGGAATACGAAGGAAGCATTTTCGAGTTATTCTATGATCGAGCCTTGTTATATAGCCTATGGTGCTCATGTAATTCATGAATAGAGGTGTTTGTAGACAAATTCGAGATTGAGCTGAAACTCGTTTTGTTATTTAAAACATACTCAACTAGATCAAAACAATATTCGAATTATCCGAAAGTCTGAGAATAAAAGTATTTACGGATATAAATCTTGTTATATTGAGCAATTTGATGTTTGTTATATCTGAAAATTTAAAAATCGAAATCTTCATAGATGTGAATATAATTAGATTTCAAATAACTGGATATTTGATCTTTTTTCGAATCGTTATTTTACCGATTTAAAATTTTGAATATTCGATTTTTCAGATTGCATCCGACCAATATCTGAAAATGTACATCCCTAACTTCTCCAAATACCTAAAAGAAATATTATATGATGGGTCATTCTCACCACGTCATTTATGAGACCAACCAATAAAATGCACTAATTTCATTAATTTTTTTCATCTTATTATTTTACCAAGTGAACATTCACTTATATATATATATTTATTGTAAATTAAATTTAAGAACAATTTTTACCAAGTGAAGATTCACTTGGTAAAAATATTACATGAAAAAATTAATAAAATTGATATATTTTATTAGTTGGTCACATGGATGACGTGGTGGAAAGGACCCATGATATAATTTTTTCTAAAAGAACCTTTAGAAAATCGAACACATATTTGATGTTGGCACTTGATTTCTAGTAACATTAGTTTTAATCTATATCGGTACAAAATTAAGATCAAACACCAAGAGGCGTCATGCTCTATTAAGCATTTAAATTTAAAAGTTAGTAAGGATAAAGACCTTGTTAGACTAATATATAAACTAAAAAAAATCATAAATATTATTATACCAAAATATTTGGAGGCCCACAACCCCTCCTATGTACTAAATAGCATATAATTAGTTTTTAGTGCACTTTTAGGTAATTAGCTGCAAAATCACTACAAATGTGCAAGGTTTTAATTATTACAAAACAGTTTCTGTAATAACCGTAAGATTAAAATGTTTTGGCTTCCAAGTTGGAACTCTCCATATAACATCACTTAAATTACATTGCAATCTCTCAAAACCCTTCAATTCCTTGCATGAAACCAACTTATTAACACACATAAATTGCATTTATACAATCTCCCCCACCCCAAGATCTAGCTATAAAATCAAAGGCAAAACCAAGTGTTTTTAACTAAAAAATATTGAGAAATTTATATTCAAACAATGAGCTCCTTCGATGGCTTCCTTCTCCTTTTTATTCTTGCATTCGCCGTTGTTTTCGTTGCACGTGGTCAGGGTTTGCCTCCGGAATTCACGAGGTGGCATGTTTATGTCATCAACGGACTGAGCGAAGGTCGGACGTTGTTCGTCCATTGCAAGTCCACGGACGACGATTTGGGCGGCCGGAATCTAGATCCCGGAACCAATTTCAATTGGAGTTTTCGACAACACGTTTTTCATCGGACCCTCTTTTGGTGTTACGTGAGCAAGGCTAACGACAACGACGACGATGGAGCTCACGCCTCGTTCGATGTGTTCTGGCAAGACGTGATTTTGTTTCACAAGTGTTCATGGAAAGATTGCATTTGGATTGCAAAGGATGATGGGATTTATATCAAAGATCTTGCTAGAAATACCGACGAGTTTCGTCGGGAATGGGAACCGGGATTGCTCCAAGACTGAGTTCCAATATGTAAACAACTTTATTAGGGTTTTAGCGACGCTTACTAAAAAACGTCACCAATTATCCTGTTTTCCTAATAGTATAAATGTTTTCTTTCTTATATTTGGAATACATGTTACACCAATAGTTACTCAATTATAAAAGAAATGATTGTTTTTGTTATTGTCTTTTAAAAGTTTTAAATTTATCGAATTGTTATAAATTCTTACTAAATATTATAAATAATGTAACAATCTAATTAATTTAATAATTATTTCATGACACTTCGATAAAATTTAACAATTATTTTATAACAGTTTAATAAATAGTGTAATTTCTAAAATACAAGTGACCAAAACAATATATTTTTTCTTAATATAATGATTACCATTTTACTTATATACTTTATCCTATATATGCTCTTCTTGAAATTACATTTGCTATAAGAATCTATATCCAAATGCCAGGAAACAATTCAGATACATTAATGTAGTTATATTGTTCTTGTAATTTTCTAAATTTAGTTCTGATAATTAGGGTAAACAAAATTTAACTCGAAAAATCTCGAGTCAAATTTTATAAATTTGATTTAACTTGACATATTTTGAAAAAAAAATATAAATAAAGTTTGAACGACAAAGGACTCGAATAGCTAGAATACCTATGTAAAAACAAATTTATTCTTTTTGCATTTTACTTTGCATTCTAATCAATTTAGTCTTATGATTGGACTCTTTGTAAATTCTCTTTCCTTTTAATCAATATTTTCCCCTCAAAATTCATATATATTAAATAAATTTGGATAATATTGATATATTAAATAACATTACAAATCTTACTCACACTTGTGAAAAATATATATGTATATCGTATATTGTTATAGAAAGTTGTTTAAATTAAAATGAATTAATATAATAACATTATAAATATTTACAATTTGATTTGAAAAGAAATCCAAACAACTCGATTCAATTAAAAAAATCAATAAAACTTGAATGATAAAATAAGACTAATAAACTAAACTAGTTTAATTTTATTTCTATGACTCAATCAAATATTCACCTCTAACAACAATATAAGTGTTAAACTTGAGAAATCCATATCAATTAATTGAATAATTCTTGCAAATTAGGTGTTGCAATAATGATTAAATTGAAAGAATTTTTTAATTCATTATATAGAAAAAACCTTAAATTGGACAACCATTTAGATAAATACCTTAAAACAGTAAAGATAACCAACGAGTTGGTTTAAGTAGTAAGCAATTTGGTATCACTTAAGTAGGTCTCGATTTAAAGTCTTGTGTATGTAGAAAATTTTTGCTGGGAGATTCACCCATCAAAATAAAATATATAATGCGAGTCAATCAAAATTAATCAGATCAAAACAATGAGAAACAACAATTTCTACCTAGGAGGGGAAAGAGAAGTTTACTCTCAATAGTTTATTATTTCTTTTAAAATCCAAGCATTTAATCAAGATTAATACTTATTGGCCCTTAAGGAATTTCCATTAAATGCATCATTTGAAAACTTCTTTATGATTGTTATGGTAATAAAATGTCATAAATATGTACTTATTACTTTAGTAGTAATTTTTTGTATGATTGCAATTAAAAAACAACTTGCAATAAATTTTAACCGTCGAGTCTTTATGATTATTTTCTTACCTTATTTACATCACAAAATCTCGAGTTTTTAATGTATTGTCTGTTTAGTAGACATTTAAAGAAGACAATATTAAATTAGCCCAATATTAATGTGAAACGATAAAGTGATAATATTTTATCGTTCGATAAGATATGACGTAAAAAAACACTTTTTTAGTATAACTAATTCAACTTTTAAAATGTACAGTGAATTAATGTACAATTTAAAATTGTTCGACTCTATCACTCTCATGTATGATTGTTCATATTCAAACCGAAGACATTTTTGTATGAAAATATTTTTTAAAACCATGATACCATTTGTTTTCATAATATAATAATAATTATTATTTTTTGTAACTTCCACTTAGTTTTGCTCTATAAAAAGAACCAAAGGGCAAAAGCAAATTGAATCGTATGAACATTTTACAGCAAAAGAAAAATAGTACTACCAAATATGTATCCCGCCCAAAATGTTACCAAGGTCTTGCTGGTTTTGATGCTCTGCATGGCTCGGTCACTCGTCACGGCTCGGTCACTCGCCGCCTATTTGTCGATAAATGAGTTTTGCGTTCACGTCGTCAACGGGTTCAGCAACCTCAACGAGACGCTCAATGCTCACTGCAGATCGAAAGGCGTCGATTTCGGCCTCCGTTACATTCCTGTCCAAGGTGAGTTTAATTGGTCGTTCCACATTAAATATTTCTTAGACAAGACGAAGTTCTCTTGTCACATGTGGTGGAGTGGCGGCGAGAAGTACCTCGACGTCTTCTGGGTCGACGATAGGTTCCTCTCGCTCTATTGTGCCGGAAACAACTGTTACTGGATGTCTCGGGACGACGGAATCTATTTGTTCGACTATCGGTACAAGGAATATATTTTCCAATATAATTGGGATGCTTGGCATGGTGAACATCTAGAGAAGAAGATGAGTTAAAACTATTCTTATCTTTGAAATGTTTTTAGTTAAATAAAAGAAAGTTTAATAACCTTTGATTTGTGTAATCGTCAATGTTGTACTTAAACAAAAGAATCATAAAAATCGCTAAAAAAAATCCATCGGGAGTGGTGGTAAGTAGGGGTGTTCAAAATTATCCGACTCGATTGATCCGGCTCGATTACCGATGACTCGGTATAAAATAGGCGGATATTTTTAAGATCTTTTTATCGAGCCGGGTACACAGGTCGGGCTTGGGCTGAAATTTTTCTCTTACCGGGTACCCAACCCGACCCGATCGACACTTTTAATATTTTTTTAATATTTTAAATTATATGTTTATTTTATTTTTAAATATTTTTACTCCAAAACTAAATTCAAATCTCTAAATTCTTTCTATGTTTATATTGTATACTTTTAAGTTTATTTTTTTTAAAAATATTTGTATTGATTTGTTAGTATGATATTTGAAGGAAAAAAATTACGAACCGGGTACCTGAGTAGCGGGTACTCAGATATAGCGGGTCGAGACACGGACCGACAAAGGAGATACCCGGATGAACCGGGTACCTGGTTTTTTGGGTACCCGGCACTGAACACCCCTAGTGGTAGGAGTGAACAAAACTCGACTCTAAAAAAGTCGAACTTTTCGACTCGACGTAAGAAAATTGAATAGACTCAAATCGTAATTTCATAAATTTGAATAAAAAAATTCCAAATAAAGTTTGAGTTATAAAATAGAACTTCGAATAGCTCGATTTTTTAATAACTAGTGGATCAATTTTCAAGTTTGAGTCAAGTCTTTCAATTCTACCTAATATATATATATATATATATATGATTATAGAAAGCAATTTAAATTCAAACCAATTAATATCATAACATTATAAATGTTCACAATAAAATTTAAATATTTTTTTTTTGATAAAAGTTTGGCCTCGTTAAAAACCCCCCTCATGTCTTAGAGTCGGAGACCAACTCACGGACAGCGGAAGGGAGAAAAGAGTGCCGGTTTATTAATAAATTGAGGTTCTCTTACAAAGTAGCAAATTACCATAGTTCATAGGATACACTACAGCATACCCCCACTAGCAGTAAAACCAAGAATCCAGAAATACTAAAGACTGCATCATCCAATACCTTGCTTTGCCAAACGATCCGCATCCACATTCCTTCTCCTAGGTACATGTGCAAACATACACCCCCTGCAGATTCCCAGTTCTTTAATCTCATTAACCAAGAGTTTATACATCGTTGGGCACGATGGTTCATTATTTATCCAAGCCAACGCCGCTGCGCAATCGCTTTCGACTATCAGCCGGCCTTCCCAACATGAAGGATCATCGATAAAGATCCTCAACCCCCTACGAATGGCCCAAAGTTCAGCTAGAATCGGAGGGCCAGCTTCGCACGGTTCCGAGAAGCTAAAAATAACTTCACCCGATGAGCCACGAACCAAGCCACCGACTCCACCTTTACTCCGATCTGCCGTCATTGCTCCATCAACATTTAACTTAATGAATCCAGTCGGAGGTGGAAGCCACCCGCCCATAGTATCTAATTTCTGTCTACCATCCGACAACCCATCAGCTAACCGCAAATCATTAAACAACGCCTCTCTAGATAACGGCAGATTATGGTGCTTAGCCATAAACCAATGCACCAAACGTGTTTTAACAAAGAACATAATCTGAGCTGAGTCCACCTTACATCCTTTGAAAACTACCTCGTTACGCAGCAGCCAAAGGGACCACATCATCGCCGCCGGTATATAAAACCAAATCGAGGGAGAAAGCTTGATAGGTGCCGAAAAAAACCACACCTCCAGTAACTCCCTAACGCTGCCAGGTAATAACACATCGACCCCCCACCATCTTGCAGCCATGCCCCACGCCGCCCTTGCCACCGAGCACTCCACCAACAAATGAACCACGGACTCAGGGTAAACTGAGCATAACGGACAGAGAGAATCATGGATGCCTCTCACCTTTCTCTTAACCAACTCACATTTGACAGCTAACCTCCCTAGGACCGCCTGCCACATAAAGAACTCCACCCTCGGAGGAGCCATCCCGTTCCACACGCACACCTTCCAGAATTTGTCATTGCTAGATGGACATTGACAGAGTTTATAGAACGAACGTACTGAAAAGACACCATCACTAGATCCCCTCCAAGCAACCGTATCCCGAGAAGAGACATTCAAATGGGAACCCTCAATGGTATTTGTGAATGCCGACCATTGATCAAGCTCCCAATCAAAGAGAGTTCTACGCAATTGCACCTCCCAAACCCAAGCAGAATTCACTTGCCGACCAAAGGCTAAGATTTTCCCGTTTCGATTCCTAGCGAGCGCAAAAATACGCGGAAACAAAACTTGTAAAGGAGCACCCCCAATCCATACGTCGGACCAAAAGGAAATCAAAGAACCATCGCCCACCTGCAACATCAAGTTATTTCGCATCGTTTCTCCAACATCGTCTTTAGCCCCTGTAGAGTTAACAATAGCTTTCCACTGCCAAGAGGCTAGTCTATGAGGCTTATCATCCACAAAGAAAGCATTGGGGTCAATACTATATTTGCAGCATATAAATTTCCTCCATGGGCTATCAAAATCTGAGGCAAACTTCCATAACCATTTACCTAATAAAGCCCTATTCTGTAAAGCGATATTTTTAATATTCAGACCCCCTCTCTCAAAAGGTAGACAAGTAGATTCCCAATTTAACCAATGAAGCTTTTTATTTCCATCCACGTCACCCCATAAAAAACCAGCCATAATAGAATTGATTTTACTAATAACAGCAACAGGCATGCGGAACATCGACATATAATATAGCGGAAGTGAGGAGAGAACTGACCGTATTAGAATTAGGCGACCACTGAAAGAAAGTTGCTTAGACTTCTAAGAGGCGAGATGACTGAAAACTTTATCAAGAATGGGATCCCAAACAGCTGTAGAATTGCTTCTTGCACCCAGAGGTAATCCCAAATATACCGTGGGGAACACACCCTTCCCACATTTAATTTTACCCGCCCAGTTCGAAACAATCTGGTCATCAACATGAATGCCGAACAGGCAACTTTTTTTCATATTCAGTCTTAGGCCGGATGCCAACTCGAAAATTCTAAGTATCCTTCTCACATTTTCCACCTCTCTTATTGAAGGCCCACAGAAGATCGTTAAATCATCCGCAAATTGAAGGTGGCTAAGGTTGAAAATCATCTCCCCTCTTCCGATTTTCCACCCCGAAAACAGCCCCGACTCCTCGCCCTTCTCAAGCATCCGATGAAGAGCTTCACCAACGATGTTAAAAAGAAGCGGAGAGAGTGAGCAACCCTGCCTAAGCCCTTTTTTAATCGAAAAATATGGACTAGGGGTCCCATTCACCAATACCGAAAGAGAGGCGGTTGACACACATGTGTAAATCCATTTACACCAATTATCTCCAAAACCCATATCTTTCAGAATTTTTATCAAAAATAACCAATCCACTGAGTCATATGCCCTCTGAAAATCGATTTTGAACATTGCACCCTTAAGGCCCATTTTCCTCATGTACTCAATCCCTTCGTTGGCGATAAATGAGCAATCCGTAATATGACGGCCAGGAATAAAAGCAAACTGAGAGCTGCTGATGATGTAATCCATAACCCCTCTTAATCTTATCGACAGCACCTTCGAGAGAATTTTATAAAGACCACCTACTAAGCTTATTGGACGATAATCCTCGATGGTCGAGGGATTACTCTTCTTAGGAATTAAAGTTATATACGATCGATTGATCTCATTATCCCACTGCCTCCCCTCAAAGAAATCCCGGAAAAATTGCATAATATCCGCTTTCAACAAGTGCCAAAATTGTTGGAAAAAACTCATATTTAGACCATCCGGCCCCGGAGCTCGAGAACCATCGAAGGAAGACACAGCGGACCAAATTTCTTCCTCCGAAAACTCCCTCTCAAGAGATGATGCATGAATTGAACTTAATCTTCTGAAATGGATATCCCAATTCTCCACCTCCATAGTGAGACAACTGCTAAAAGATTCCCGGAAATGCTTATGAATGATGTTCCTAATGTCCCTCTCATTAGAGAAACTGCTCCCCCCTTGCTCGAGCAAAAGGATGGCGTTCTTCTTGTGTCTCATAGAGGCTACCGAGTGGAAAAAGCCTGTGTTTCGGTCTCCTTCTTGGAACCATTTTAATCTTGATTTCTGAAGCCAGATACTTTCCTCTCTTCGCAAAAGACGCCATAAATTATCTTTAATAGAGGCCAGCTCCGATTTGTCGTTAACAGTCGCCAAACCCGCCACTAGCTTGGCTTCAATGCTTGCCATTTTCTGTTCTAATTCTTTTGAATTACCCGCTGAGCTCACTCGCTTAGTAGCAGCCCAATTCTTCACTGATCCTTTAATCAATTTAATCAAAGAACAAGCTCCCTGCTCCTTCTTGCCCCTGTGAAATTTTTCAATGCATTGCGCGAGCATAACATCAAAACCATCTTCTTCCATGACATAATTATAAATCCTGAAGGGTCGGTATGTTTTCCGCTGTTTTGGAGTCTCCAAACTAATTGCATTATGGTCTGATATCCCCTTTGATAAAAGTATTTGATTTAGACTCGGAAAACCATTGAAGAAGTCACCATCAACCAGAAACCTATCAAGCCGCACAAAAGCTGCCGGGTCTCTATTGTTCGACCAAGTATAAGCTCCCCCTAAAAGAGGAAGATTGATAAGGAACGCCTCTTGAATAAAAGATCTAAAATCCTCCATTGCCGCATAGTTCCACGATTTCCCCAGTTTTTCTTCCACTCCGGTGATGGCATTGAAATCACCACCAATACACCACGCCACCTTATGACTTTTGATAACTTCTAGTAATTCAAGGAAAAACAACTTTCTATCCGCATCGACATTCGGCCCATAAACATTGATCAAGCCACAGATCATCGCAATGCCCTTGAATCTACCAATTAACATAATAAATCTGTTTGACACAAAAGAGTCTAATTTTTCAAAGCAATCCACATCCCATAAGCAAAGCATACCACCAGCCGATCCTACAGCAGGAGCACAAACAAACTCAAAACCAGTGCTACACCCCAACCGTCTCAACATTTGTTTCGAAGGTTCCCCTATCTTAGTTTCTTGAATGAAAATCATATGCGGATTTTTTTCTTTCATCAAATTGCGCACCGCTCGAACCTTTTCTCTCCTACCTAAGCCTCTAATATTCCACGAAATAATTTTTAAATCCATATAACAGCTTGATTAATACTTGGGAATAATCGCAGTCCGCAGGGATCAGAAACGACCCTCAAGTACCCTGAAATTTTCCACCACTTCCTCCTTATTGCCCCTGAAGGTGATCCCTAAAACTTTGCTAACTCCCCAAATGTGTAAAGCCTCCTCAATATAGCTTAGGTGAATTGACCCTCCCGAATTCGAAGAATCCTTACTAGCAGAATCAAATTCCTTGTCCAATGACTCACGCACATGACGGCGAATGACTCTCCGATGACTAGCCTTAAAGAAATCACCACCCACGGTGCCAGGAATTACCGCTTGAGGAAAAAGGGGGCAAACAGACTTGTTAAAAAGCCGCTCCTGGGGAGATGGTACAGAAGGAACAGGCAACTGAGGCCTGTCGGATCCAAAGCACCGATCAGGAGTGTCAGACACGATGTCCTGAATCCCGGCTGAAGATAACGAAAGATCTGACGCCGGAGAGTTGGTTGGATTATTATCCCCCGATAAAACCCCCTGATGCTGATTAACGACAAAAGAACTGTCATCCAATACTAAATGGGCCTGACCCGAAAGAGGCCCCGAAACGATTACACCAACGGGCTCGTTTTCCGGATTTGGGTCAAGGGGAGGTACTAGTGACGCCTCGCTGGCCCCTTCATGAAAAGAACCAAAAGCCCCAACTCCATTTTCCTCCACCCGGTTAACTAGTGGGACCCGGGACTCTGTGAAAGCCTGCGCCTCATTATTGGGAACATTCCCCAGCGGTGCAACCGACGAGCCATTAACGTGCCCCCCATGCACAGGGTCCAAACTAGACCTTTCATGTTCCCTAATCGGATTATCCACCGGAGGGATCACAATGTCGGGCACCTCCGCCGCATCCGCCCACTGATCCTCGCTAAGCTCGTCCCCCTCCTGGTCCCCAAAACTGCCATCCATATCAAATAAATGATCCGACGGCCACTCCCCTGTGCTTACTTTCACTCTGAAGTTTTGATCATTTGCTAGGAAGGTGATAAAATTCGGGACAACAAACTGATTATGTGCCCTAATTAAAAACCTGACTGAGGATAAATCGAACTTTTTAATTGTTGCCTCATGAATTTCTACAAGCCTCCCCCATTTGTTTGCCAAAAAAGTGAAGAAAACCGACGACCAACAATGGAGTGGGAACCCTTCCAGTTTCACCGGAACGTACATACAAGGAATACCTTCTATCAAGACATCTTCTTCAATGTGTGAAAACCAGAAGGATAACTCCTCCTTCTTGTCAAGCCAAGTAGCCGTCTTTGATTCTTGAGAGGCAAACGTTACCAGACACGCCTCAGGCAAGCACCCCCATTTAGCTACATTCACCCTGATGCCGTCGTTGGCAAGAGCCTTTTGGACAAAATCAACATCAAACCCAGGTTTCAGAATGCCCATAGCCGAGGCCTTAATCCATCCCATATCCACCCTCGGGTCTTGCGGCGGCTCTACATTAAAATCGGCCTCGGCCTCGCCATCTGGAGACACCGCCTCATGAGAGGGGACCTGACGCCCCGGGGACCGAGACAACAATGCTTCTTTAAACGACCTATCATCCTTATGTCGATACGACGAGGCAAACCGCTTGTTAACCCTGGACCCTTTAGGGGTAGTCGAAGAATGATTCCCACCCGTCTGGTGCCCCGATCTCTGACCCTTCTTAAACCTGGAAACGGAGACCCTAACCACTCTTCCATCAATCAACGAGTTATCAACTCTCTCTATCGCCTTTTTCATCCCCCCTTCTTCCGCAAAATGTATAAAAGCAAACGTGCAATTCCAGTACTTAGGTCTCTTATTAACAGCAGGAATGAAAACTCTTACCACCTTACCGAACCGTTCGAAAAACTCTCGCAAGGTTCCTCTAGAAACCCTTCTACTGAGATTGTCCACAAAGATGATCCATTCCTCCGAAGCTGCGTTGGCCTTCTTCCTCCAAAGGCTGTCGGGACCTTTCGCCTCCATTATGAATGGTATATAAAAGAACTTATATCTGATCAATAAAATTTAAATATAAATTCAAACAACTCAACTTAACTCGTATTTTTTTCAAATAAGTTTGAATTATAAAACAAAACTCGTAGTACCATAACATTATAAATGTTGACAATAAAATTTAAACATAAATCTGATTAACTCAAAAAAATTTAATTCGACTCGACTCAACCGAAAATTCATCCTAGCTAGTGAAACCCTGAGCCCGGTTCAAAGCCCAACATATCTTAGCCGTCTTTAACAGTAAACATTCGGTCCAAATTCAGAGTTTAATTATCCGAAAAGAATAAAATGTTTTAATTATCCGCAAAAGTCAATAAACGCAGTTTCGATCTCATTACTTCCCAAAGAAAATAATCGAAATCGATTGAAAATCTTAGGGAATGCAGACGAATTGCTGCCATGTTTCGTTTGCTTTTGTTCTCAAGTTGTTGAATTCTCTCCAAGCTTTCGTTGGAGTATCGATTGTTCTCTACTCAATATGGATGTTGGATCAGTGGAACCATCACGTTCCGGATTCTCCGCCTCCTCTAGCGCCGTCACCGGAATCTTCTGTTCCGGATTCGGTGCTCTTCAATTCGGGACCGGAGGTTGGAGCTCAAGCAGCTAGGGTTTTCGACGGTTTAGCTGTCGGGTTGGTCTCCGGGTTGGGTGATGGTACTGTGGAGTTGAAATTGAGCTCCGTTGAACTACCTGCTCCCTGGTACTTACTCTATTTAGTCAATTTTTTATATAATTGAATTGGACACTACATTAAATGCTATAAAAATTTTGAAAGCCAAAAAAAGGACGAACTTTAATTGTTTGTGAAGGGGTTTTTAGAGGACATGTTAATAAAATCACTTTAAGACTTGTATATCTTGAGACATTTGATCGTGTAATTTAATGATTTGTACTTAGGTGAAGTTCCTTAAGTTTTCCGATAAACCATGTCGTGCATTAAAATTTCTAGGTTGATTCTAGTTGCCTTCTGTTGTTTCTTTCACCTCTAAATATTTAGTTAGTAATTTTAAAACATCACATTTATTGACTATGTTGTTCTAACTCTTCATTTTTATTGAAGCATTGTGTTCGGACGGCTGAGACATTTCTAGACATGAGTAGGATTTGTCCCTTCAAAGATGTGAAAAACCTTACAAAAATTGAACATACTTGTGTCATATACACACACACACAACGTTTAGATTTGAACCCCGGGATTTGGTGTCATCAAAGACTTAAGAAACACAAGTCATTTAACCATTACACCACTGACTCCAGGGACGGAGCTAGGATCAAGAATCGGGAGGGGCAAGAGTCTATTAAGCCTATAAATTCTTAAAGTTGGAAGGGACAAAGACCTTATTTTACTAATATTTAAACTAAAAATGACCTAAAATGTAATTATACCAAAAAATTGGCCTATTAATGCCTTCATCCCTGACTGACTAGTTGATGTGGTGTCTTTTTTCATAAAAAAGTTTAAAGAGTAAAGTTTTTTGTGATTATTTTATTAGATGTTGTATTCGAGAATTTGGTTCTCTTTCAATTCAATATTTCACAGCTATACAACGTTTGCTTCGTGTGGTGCTTTCGGTTGGATGTTTTGGATTGCAAACGTGATGGTTTCTTATTTGTTTCAGGTTCATATACTCTTTTATGGGAATAGGAATTGCGCTATGTTGCGTTACTCTCATCGGTTGCATAGCTGCTGAATCTGTTAATGGATGCTGCCTTTGTTTTGTATCCTACCATATGTGTCTATATTTATTTTCTAGTGAAATTGGCTTTAAGATAAGTTAAAACTGAAGTGATTCTGAACATCTATCTCTAAGTGGAGATTAGTGATTTTTAACCAAAAAAGCAAATTTCAGACAATGATTTTCTATTAATTGAAGCACAAAATTCAATATTTCGTCTTCTACATTGTCACTGTTAAGTGTCTGAAATTTCTTGGCCAAGAAGGACTTGCTGACTTTAAGCTCTATATCTGCAGCCAATTATCCAATGGACTGCATTCTAGTATATGTTTTTCCTTAACTTGATAAAACTGCCAGTATACACTTCTCAAAATTGTTTTTATTCTAATAGAAGCTGCTTTGGTTGCGTTTATTGCAATTGATCGTAGGTGGGAGAAGGTATATTTTTCTTTTTGGTACATTGGGTTTAGCTTTTGATGCTATGGTTTTGATCATGTGCAGATTGTCATTTACAACTAAATACTGTATTTTATGACAGGATCTTCCATTTGACGCAACCGGAGAACTTGATAGCTTCCGATCTTTTGTCGAAGACAACGTTGATATATGTAAATGGGTTGGCCTCGGTGTGGTCATCATTCAAGTATATCTTTTAGCCCATGTTTTCCTGCAGTTTATAGTTCATTTTACGATGCAATGATCTGACCATGTTTTGCAGTTTTTGTACTTTGAAAAAGTATTCATTTTGGGATTCACCTTTTGTCTTTTCAATGCCAGCACTGAACTGTTTTTTTAGTTAATATATTTTATTTTTGTGGAAACTAAATTCAAAGGCTAGATGGAAAGAATCTTGTTTTTTATTAGGAAATAAAAGATTAGATTCCACTCCCCAAATGTCCAGTAAATCTTCTGTTTCTTTACTCTAATCGATATTCCTTCAATGTTGAAGGCATTAGCTTTGCTAGTAGCAATAATTTTGCGGGCAATGGTTTCTGCTAGAGGAAGTGACATTGAAGAGGAAGATGATTATGAAAGTGTCAGAGGTAGAACTTGGGAGCCACTCCTAAACCCTCAGTCTAGCCACTCATCTACGTCGGCCAAGGGTGATGGCAGGGGAACACAATCTAACATGCGGGGTTCACGAATAAGAGAAAAGGTATCCCGACTTCAATTTCTTATAACTCATCTTTAGTAGAGAAAAGATGGCTGGCTGCTGGCATGCTAGTTATATGGGATGGTTCACTCTTTATTTTATTAGTTTATTCTATATGATGCGAAATCCGTTATGCGACATCTAATTCTAGATTGAAGGATGATCACTGCCGGTGGAAATGGTCCCTTCAAGTTGTCTTTATATCAAAGTGGATCTCATCACCGGCATGCTACGTCCGAGTTTTTAGTAATCTATAGAAGTATCTGGTGATAATGTAGCAAATGATTAATGGTTGAATATATACGCAGTTCGTAATTATGCATGTGATTTCTTTCTGATATGCTTCCAAATATGTTTTTTAGAATTTTTATGAAGAATACAGAGTTTGATCAACATAACTTCTGTGTTTCCTAAACCATGCCATTGAATTTTGTATTGCAGTTCGGATGGCAGAGCGGCGATAAATATAATTCACTGAAATAGAAGGCATCTGCAAGTACGGAGTTGAAGTAGAACAACGAATCAAAGATACCGATCCATCTCACAGGCGGCAACATCTTCCGTATTTCAAACCGATCAAAGCGCATATCATCGTGCTCCTTTAAATTCTTGGCGTAAGTTTGATGTTGTGTATAGGTATATGGACTCGTTCTTGTGTATTACTGTATAATCATGTTTGTGAAAGGATTGAATCTGGTGATATTGATATTCTGTTTAACTGAGAAGTTTGTTGTTTGGTCCAATGTTGTACTCTCATTGTCATTTGAGTGAATGTTGTATAAACTGAGTTGATATTCTCTTTGAATAATTTACATGGATTATTTCAATGATAAAAGGAAATGGTATTTTTCTTTTATTGTTGACCAAAATTCGATTGTTTTTAAAAATATTTTGAAAACGAAAATTTGAACACGTTATGACGATCGGATAAGTTTAATAGTCATTTTGTAATTTTTCAAAACTTAAATAATAAAAAAAATATTTTAAGGTAAAAGAATAAGTTTGTGTACTCTACCCTTAATAGTAATACGGATGTACTAATCTTTTTGGACTTTACTATAATCTTTAAATAAAAGGGTAAATTACAATGTAGGTCACTCAATTATGAGTAAAGTTATATTTGGGTCATTCAATTATGAGTAAGGTTATATTTGGGTCACTCAATTATGGGTAAGGTTATATTTGGGTCACCAAATTATTAAAAGTTACACTTGGGTCACTCAATCTATGGGTAATGTTACATTTGGGTCACCCTTCATATTTAAAAAATATATATATCGATTTATGTTTTAGATTGATTAATGACTTCAAATGAAGTACTCTAGTGTTAACAAGGGTATACAAGTGATTTGGAAGAAAAAATGATTGAATTGATATGATTTTTTTAAATATGAAAGGTGACCCAAATGTAACCTTACCCATAATTGAGTGACCCAAATGTAACTTTTAATAATTGGGTGACCCAAATGTAACCTTACTCATAATTAAGTGACCCAAGTATAATTTTTAATAACTGAGTGACCCGATTGTAACTTTACCCATAATTGTGTGACTTCTGTTATAATTTACCCATAAATAAAATAATAAAAAACTATTATTCAATATCTGAGCACAAAATTAATGAATCTTAGAAAGAAAAATTAGAAAATAGGGTAGAGTACAAAATTTGAATCACATTATCCAAATAAATAAGATATGGTGCACATGTGGCAGCTTCCTAGTCGATGAAAAACTTAAAAGAGTTCACTCCCTCAATATCAGATAATCCATTGAGGGACAAAAATCCAATTAATCCAAGGCCTCTCAATCTTTCTTCTTTCATTTGCTTAAACCACACAGTTCCATCAGTTCACGACACAGATAGACAATGGCGAGCTGCGGCGGCATCGGCATGGCATCGGCTGCCTCGGGGTTGCTGTTAACGCCCAATGCCACGGCCACTGCAAAGACCAGCATCAACATGGCCTTTTTCCCTTCCAAAATCAACAACAACAACAACAATTTAAGGCTCGTCGTGAGGGCGGCCGAGGAGGCTTCGGCAGCAGAGACAACGCCGGCAACCACCACAGCGGCACCAGAAGGTGGTGAAGCACCTAAGCCTAAGCCACCACCCATTGGACCAAAAAGAGGAGCCAAGGTTAGCTTCCACTTCCACCCCATAATACCAACTTTTTAATGTCAATCTATATATGTCTGATACGAATATATTCATGTGATTAATACACGTATTTATTTTACGACCGTATTTTAAATCCGAGAAGTAATTTTTGAATTGGTATTGATCCCATGTAGGTGAAGATTCTCAGGAGGGAGTCCTACTGGTACAATAGCTATGGATCAGTTGTTACCGTTGATCAGGTGGTTGCAAATGTTAAGATTCCAATCATAATTTTATTTAAAAATAATCATTATAATCATCTGGATTAAACTCGAAATTATATATTTTTTTTTCGATGTTTGATAGTGGTGGTAATTTGCAGGACCCTAAGACTCGGTATCCGGTGGTGGTCCGATTCAACAAAGTTAATTACGCAAATGTATCTACCAACAACTATGCATTGGATGAGATTGAAGAAGTTAAATGATCTCACTTTATCACGTTGATGTAATTTTATGATGTGTTATATAGACTTCTCAATTTGAATATTGATATCATACTTCTCAATTTGAATATTGATATCATATTTATTTATTTTCGTTTCGAATCGAATCTAAAATTTTATATATTACTAGCTTATTTTAGATATGAAGTAATATCCTATACACATGCGTTAAAAACTGAAAGTTTCCACAAGCGCCTTAGTTTTAGGGTATAGAGAGTTAGTTTAAGGTATAAGGTTTAGGGGTTTAGGTGTAGGGGTTTAGAATTAAGGGATAGTTGTTTCAATTTAAAGTTTAGGGTTATAATTTAGGGTTTATAGGTTATGGTTTAGTTTTCAGGGTGATATAGTGAAGATTTAGATTTTAACCTATAAACTCTAAATTATAACTATAAACCTTAAATTAAAACAATTATCCTTAAATTCTAACCCCCTACACTTAAACCCCTAAACCCTATACCCTAAACCAACTCCCTATACCCTAAAACTAAAGCGCTTGTGGAAACTGAAGCTAAGGCGCTTGTGGAAACTTTCAGTTTCCACCGCCTGGGTATAAAATATTTATCCTTTAGATATATTTTAACATTTCATGCGTTAGTGAACTTGAAATCATGTTGCCTATAATCTATTCGCGGATGAAGTGACAATCAATCTTGATATATTTGGTTCTTTCGTGTTAGACCGGATTCGAGACAATGTGATAATAGTGTAGATTACAGATTATTGAAGGCCAAAATATCAAGAAAAGCATACAATCTGGGCATTGTTCAATAAGCTAAAACTTTTCGAATATTTATTATGTGCATCATCACTCGGCCCTCTTACTATTAAAACAAAGGAAACCAATAACTTGGGAATTTAAAGATAGAGGCAAATGTCAAGATTTCAACTCCAAAATATTGGGAGTTGTACTATTAAAGATGATTGTATGAACTAATTAAACTAAGTTCCGAGGTCCGAGTTCCCCTCTGCAGATTCACTTCTCTTTCGAGGTCTGCTGTGGTGCAAGGAACATATTACTTCTTTAGAGTATGCACAAGCAAATGCGAATACGCTATGCACGAGTTAGACAATCCCAAGAACTTTCGATGTCAAAGAAAAGCATACCAGTATCGAAAGATATAGGATCAGGAGGAGACGGTGCATTGAGTCCTGCAGTAAGAGATCCTTCTGGAGTACAATGGCTATCCAAAAGGAAGCTCTCGAGCTCATTGTAATAGGAGTGATCGGCAGGAAGTTGTTGATTGCTTTGACCGATGTCGTCCACCCAACCAATGTCAAAACCTGAAAAACCATCATGTGTTGCAGGATGATTTCGACTCTGACCATGATTGGTATCTTCATGTACATTTGACTGAGGAACATGCTGACTGTTTGCTGAGGATAGGGAGGGCGCTGCGTTCGTGAAAACACAATCCATACTTGGCTGTGAGGAGATCTGATGTGTATATGTTCCTAAACTTGTGTCTGAACAATTTTTTGGCCATTCAATGGGATTCGGGTTCCTTTTGTTTGATGTTGTAACTGAAGCAGGATTTTGTTGATACTGTAATGCGCGAGCAGAAGTAATGCTTTCAGATGGAACATATGGGGCCAGGTTCACTGTTGAGGAAACTTCCCTGTCAAATCTTTTGGACATTGTGTTGGAAGAGATAGATTGGGAACCCAAGTTCCTAATCTTAAAACCTCGATCCCTTCTAATTACAGTATTATGCACACCTAGAACCTCCTGTGAAACCGAACGTGGCTGAACCGTGCTTTTATTTAGAACATGTCGGCCACCCACACTTGGGTTATATGGGATCCCATGTCTAGTGGATGACGAACAAGCACGAATTGCGGATGGCCTCGAGACATAATTTTGTGGTATGCAGTTCCCAGAAGCTTGAACTGGAGTTGGTCTAGAAACATGATGTTGTGCTGTCAATCGAATAATGCCACGACGTGGCACTTGGTTATGTTGGGACACTACTGTAGAATGAGAACTGACAGTAGGAGTTGGTCCAGAAACATGATTTTGTGTTGTCAACTGCATAATGTCACGACGAGGCGCATGAATAAGTTGGGGCACTACTGTAGAATGAGAAGTGACAGGAGGTGCAGAAACATTTCTCCCAAGCCTGAAATTCTTCCGCAGAGTCTTCCAAATCTCCTCTTTATCAGTGGCATGACAATGATCGGTATTAGAGATACCCGAGCCCCAATAACAACATGGTGCTCGCATGTCACAAACAAAGCAATGGCACTGCAATTTCAAAACGAACATTCATAGCTCACGTTTGAACTGGATGCTAAATTCAAGGGCACCAAACTCAGAAAGAGAGCAACAATCAAGAACCTCCAAATTAAAAAGTATCAAAAATATTACCAGTTCACAGTGTTGTTCATGTGAGGTTGAACTGAAAGGAAATTTAGCACAATCATGCCGTGGATGGGGGAAATCTCTGCATGCAACCTGCAAACAGATAATAGAGAGAAATGAGACAGACATTCGAAATTTTTTACCCACGAGAAAACAGTCTGGAAAGGGTAAAGCAAAAACGAGAAAAGAGTAGGTTCAACATTAAATGTAAACAAGGCAACCGGTACTGTAAATGCCCCTAATACCTCACCAGCTCCTAGATATCCCGGATCGAAAACTCTTAGGGCTTCATTAATAGATTCAATCTTTTCATGTTTCAGTAAGTAACAAGTTCGAACCATTTGGTCTACTCCAATATCAATGAAACATATTTATTATTCCCCTTAAGAACATCTGAGAACAAAGAATGGTAAATTTTGGAACTCTGATGAAGTAGTTCCATTTGCAGTAAGTTTCAACCTAAAGAACTCTCGGGAAAGCTCGTGATCTTTCCTTTCTCCAAAACTTAATGAACTAGCTCTCGCAAGTGGAAATGACTAAGACACGTCTCCTCGCTGCAACAGATTATAAATTTTCAAAGACTCAATTCTTACCTTCTCGCCGTCCAAGTTGACACTTACTGCACAACATATTGATGATCCCATGACGACGGTGCTTCAGCTGGTTGAAAGGGCATCTCTAAACACCGTGAACATTCAAAATCACAGGAGCTAGAAGACATATTACTAAAAAGAAAAAATCTAGAACCACAACAAAACACACAAAACAAATATTCAAGAATTGCCAAAAAAAATAGCAAAAATATTTTTTTTAACATTCATGTTTAAGAACCCAGATATCTAAATATATGTTCCCGATCATAAATTCAACACTGTAAATATTAAGCATTATATCAACAATAAATATTAAGAATCGTGTCAATCAACTAATTTCTATTTCTCCATATTCCCTTCCTTAGCATACACCAATCAGAAATTTCAATAGGAGCGACTGGAAACCACATAGAAATGGTTTTGCTCTAATTTTCTCAGAAAACAAACAGAGAAAAACAAACACCATCGATGAACTTAGCCACAAAAACCAATCAAAACAAAAGGTTTAAACAAGAAAATAGTGACTAAAAATTTCGATATTCACCTGCCCTTTTTGACCGACAACAAGCAACTCGTCAGAATCTTCATGGTTATCAATAACATCGGACACCACCTTTTCTGGGTCACCTTCCAAAACGATACAATCATCATCTTCTACATTAACACTCCTCCAGGCCGATGAGCTCCGTGATTTTGACTTCTTATTAGGGTTCACTTCCCCGACGACCACCACCTCATCGGAATCGTCGAATCCCTTGTTAACGTCTTTCAGAACTTCTGAAAACCAGTCGTAGTCGTCCCCTTTATTCTCTTCCAAAGTCGACGCCACCTCTTCCTCGTCGGAGCTTATATCGAAAACCACAGGATTTGACCCCATCACAAAAAAAAAATAACAATACAATATAAATAATAATCTAGGGTTTCTAATTTTCTCTTCAAAACAACTAAATTATAGTAACATTTTATTTACGGGAAATGTGAAGATTCTGTAATCTGAAGTAAACAAAAAAAGCATAAATCAAAAGTGAAATTATGGTTTGAAACCATGAAGAATTGATATGAGAAAGTTAGGGTTTTATTGATCAAATTGGGGATTTTTCTCTCTTTATCTGGCTGAGAAATTTGGGAGAAGAATGAAACACTTGAATGAACTTGAAGCGCAAAAATAAGAAAACAGAGCTAACTAAGAAGGGAACCTGAGAAAAAGGAAAGGGTAAAACCGAAAACCTATCAATTTATCGAAGGATAAAGTAAATATTTAGTTCTTGGATTTTTCTTCTTCTTTACATGTAAATTTAGGGATGGCCCACTCACACGAGTATAATTTTATCGATTTCGCACTGCACCCGTCTTAATTGAGACGGAGATGAATATAAATTTGATAAGATAGTAGACAAGTATGTATGTAAAAAGTTATACCCGATGCGAGTTGTGAGTAAGTGGTGGATTTAAGACCTTACCGGCAATGCATTCGCCCGCATCTTACCCGCCATATAAATTTTAACCATTATGAATTTAGATGTAATTTCAAAAACTATTCTATAAATCTTAAAATTTTATAAAATATTGTTTGTAATTTATGTTTTGTGGTTGTTCTTGAATTTATGTTTTATGTGTATGGTTGCTGCCATGTGGGTTAATAGGCGAGTACGAGATGGGTAATGGGTATCCATTTGGGTGGCGAGTGTAGGAATGAATTTGAGAATATACTCGCGTGGACGAGTGTGAATTTAAAAATTGTACTCACCATGGGTGGTGGCCGGTGGGTAGGTGATGGATATGAAAATTTAAGTGGGTATGAGGATGGGGAGAGGGTATCCACACCCGTCTCGCCTGTTTGTCATCTCTATGTAAATTTTTAAGATTTTATTCGACTATAAAATAATGTTTATGTTTAAATTTAAATTTAAATAAATTCCAATACAATTGCAAATTAAAATTAAATTGTTTAAACCTAAATCAACTAGAATATGTAATTATAAACGTGTTTTATACGGGAGAAATTAGGGAATATTGCCCCCTTTGAATGATATTTAGGGAAATGGGGGTCAAGTTTTTTTTTAAAAAAAATAGGTGAAAAACGCCACATGCAAGTGGCATCTTAGGCTTGTTTAATATTTGTATACCGTAAAATATTCGGTGTATGGTAATTTTGAAGAAAAATAATAATAAAAAATAGCATGACGCCACCTGCAGGTGACGTCTTCACCTTACTATTTATTTTGTCGTATATTCTTAAATATTTTTAAATGTTCCGTACTTTTATAAATTTAATCTCTAAACACCCTATACATTCAACGAAACAGTTTTATATGTATGTAATTCTAACAGCTGGATAGGTTCGTTAACATGCTAGTTATTATGTTATAAATATTAGTAGTATTCATTTTTTTAATATAATATTTTTTATTCACAACATTATAATTTACACTCTTAATTTCTTTTAAGAACTTAATTCCAAATTTACTAGATCAATTAATAGTTAATATCAACCTTTTTCTTAATGCAATCTCAATACCTAATATTAATTTAGAAGTTCATTATGTTTTCTAACTTTTAATTTGCTGCAGAGACGATGGACCATTTTTTAATGCTCATTCTGAAGATATATTAAAAAGGATGTACTTATTTGTTGCAGATTGCTGAGGGAAGTGTCTAATTGGGAGCAAAAGAACTACGCTGGGAATGGGATTACTCTCATCTAAAGTAATAGAGCAGGTCTAATTGAACTGAACAATGGACCCGTTAGAATTTTAACTTAGTAAAATGTACATAAATTGAGTTTTTGTAATGTAATCGTGTTGAAAAGCTCGCAGTTAATGATATGAACTCCTAAAATTTTATTAAAACTTGTTTTGAGATAATTATTTTTTTGTGTGTCTCTATTTATATATTTACATTAAAAATTAAATTTATGGTTAAAATTTAAAGTTAGAGTTTATGATTAGAGTTAAAGTAGGGTGTAATTTTTAGGGCTTAAAGTTTATTAGAATTTAAAGTTAGAGATTGAAATTTAATATTTTAGTATTATGATATAAAAAAGACATCAGAAATGGTATATGATTTCTATTTTATTTAAAGGGTAAAACCATTATTGTCGGAAGAATAGAATTTGTCACATCCCAAAAACCGGTCTAGTCGAAATTAGGTTCCGATGACCGAATATTTTTTTATCGATTAAATAATTTATTCGATCTTATTTAGATTATTCGAGATAATTTATAAATCAAGGTCAAGTTCTAGCAAACAAATATTTTTTTATTATTTCGATTAAGGGTTGGTTCGATTTGGTACCAAAATAGATTAAATAGTTAATTATTATTATTATTATTATTATTATTATTATTATATATATATATATAAAGAAGGTGGAGGAGTTGGTATATAATTGTCTAACTAACCCACCATTAGAAATTATTGAATTAAAATAACAAATGGTGGGGGTGTTTTGGACGGCAAAATTGCTATAAAAGGGGAGGGGGATTGATGAAATTCACGGCAAAGAAGCAAGAAAGAAAGAAAGAAAAAAAAAAATAGTAGCATACGATCCAATGTTCGATTGGTAGTCCGATATTTTCGATATAGTAATATCGAATTTCTGTCGACGTCGGGGTAAGCTCAAATCCTTTATTGGTCTAAGTTTCGGTAACGAATCTTCGTAATATTTTTATATTTATTCGATACTGTCTTGTCGATTTTAATTGATTTTTATTATCATAGTACACGAGGTCGATTCGGAACAACCGTCAAACCCAAGAAATAAAAATAAAGTATCGGTCTATCAAGGTGAGTGAAATAAATTAAAGTTGAGATTAGAGTCTCAACTACCTATAATTTGATGTTAGTATTTATATTAAGCATGAAATTGAATTAATTAAAGGTTGGTAAAAGATAAGGGTAGAAAGAATAAAGAAATTCGGATTTGTAAACTGTCCTGTAGAAAACTGCATTTTTTGAGCATGTTAGAGTCATTTCTGGAAAACGTGTTCTTCTACAAAGTTGTAGAAGACAAAATTTTACATGGAATAGAGGTATGATTTGCTCAAAAATGTTAAGTATAAGTCTCTTAATTGTTCTTAGAAGTTACGGGACTGGAACTGAATAAAATTGGAATCTGCTGGGCTAAATTGTGAAATTCGAAATATTTAGGGGGTCAAATGGTGTTAATAAATTCTGAGAATTTATGATTAGAACAGGGGATTCATAAAATGAATTAAATTAAATGGCCAAGCTTGAATTAAGTTTCACTTGGTAGGTTAAAACCATTTAGATCACATACATGCTTATTAAAGAATAAAAGGGGACTGTTTTGTGGAAATTAATAAATTGAGGACTTACATGTCCTATTTTTGAGGTTACTGTATTATAAAAATAATGTTATAAGATTAATTTAAATGTGGTTAAAAGCTCAAGATTAATAGTGTAGTGAAACATAGATTATAAATACACTAAAGTCACAAATTAAGCATAGACAGATTAAGTTTCTGAAAATGCCTTATGTTCAAGTAATAAACTGTATTAATAGGGAAATGATAAAATTATATGCCATACATAGTTATAAAGGTGTGTTTATAAGATTTTCAGAATGGTAAAGAACTCCTTATTTGGAGTTGTGAGTAAAAAGATATGAATTTTTGAGTAAGTAAATGTCATAAAAACAGGGTAACAGTTTGCCCCTAAATCTGCTTCAACAACGACTTTAGAAATTCATTATAAATTGTATAAGAGGAATTAAAAGCTATAATTTATATGGTTTAAAAGGTTATTCAGTCTAGTTTCGTTTAAAACAAACGAAATCAGATTTTGAGTTATAGAATATTTTATATAAATATTTCTTTGAGAACAATGCAAGCTGCCTAATGTACTAAATGATATATTTCTTTAATGTTTGGTTAGAAAAGAGTAGAAATGAAGGAAACCACAAAGTTGGAGAATAAGGAAAATGTCTCTAAGCTTGGATTGAGGTGAGTGTAGATGCATTTGTCTCGGGTGACACGGTGTCATTCCGATCATTGTTTTTATGTTCTGATATGTGGGTATAGTCGTGTCAGGGGTAGGCTCGGTGCCTTCCTATTGCATTAATTATGAATTTATTTGCATCTGGTAAGTACCCTGCATTATTTTGATATGCTTAAAAATGATTATAATATACTACATGTATATGAAAATAATATGAAATATTATCTGATATGGAGCTACGGCTCATCTTGCTATTTGATTTGATATAATCTGAAAATCATGGATTATGTGAATTTGTGTGTATTTATGGACGTTGGATATAATTGGCATGCCATAGGGTTATTCGAGCTCACCATGTAAGGGAGGACTACGGTCCAGGGCTACGGCCTATATGTGGGAGATAAAAGGATGGAAGTGTAAGGGATACATGGAGCTACGGCTCAGGGCTACGGCTCAATTATGATACATGATATGGTGTACAGGGAATCCGCGTATCCAATGGTACCAATATATTATGTGTTTGATACGTTATGCTATGTTATTCCCATTATATGTTATTATGCTTTGTTATGAATATAAAGTATGACATGTTATTGCATTATGATCATTTTTGGAAGCATGCTACATGACATAATATGTTCATTCATTGTCATTGACTACCTCACTTAGACTATGTAAGTCTAATGCATTCATTGCATAACATTTCAGGTTAAGGAAAGTAACAGATCGAGATCGGGATTAGTTGGAAGGTTGGCAAGTCACTACAATTAAAGAGTAATGTGTTTTGTCCTTATGAACTCCTAGTATGGTGGCAAAGTAGTTAAAGTAATTATATTAGTCTTGTGGGCCTACTATTGTGTATACGTTACCTATGTTTTGTATAAATTTTTAAGTGTTTAAGATACTTTGTTAGTTCGAATAAAAAAATAGTTTTAGACAAATTACAAAAGGGTCACTAAAATATTGTATCGTCTAATCAGATAGGTAAATGACTTCCGTTAGTAATGAGATTTTACAGGCTAATAACTAGTAAGTTTAATTTCAGTATAATATCACGAATTTCAGATAAGGACCCCTAAATTGTAAAAATTACAATTTAGTCCCTAAGTTTGAAAAAGTTTAAAATTGACCCCAATTGAGTAAGTTGTTAATAAGTTTAAGTGTTAAAGTCTTAAAAGAGATTAGTAAAAATAATCTGAAATGATTTTTGAACTTTGAATTTATGTCTCCGATCTCCGCATCGTTTCCGGTAGCGCTCTCCGACCCGGTTCTCTACCAGGCCGGGAAGGGGGTGTTACAGAATTCCTATGCTGCTTTCCGGTAGTGGCGGAGCCAAAATTTTTATATAGTGAGGTCAATGTGTAGTACGATGTATGGGTGATTCTCGTACTATTACAATAAGCATCGTTGACCCTCATATCTAAACAAATTAAGCGGGTCAAATATAATATTTATTATGAAAAAAATTAAATTAACTCCTTAAAAATATATACTACAACAAATTAAGTGTGGTCAATTGCACCCCCACTTTTTACAGTACCTCCGCCCATACTTTTCGGTACCCTTATTTATGCCCTCACCTAATAATTAATATTTACATTTTAAATCAAATAATTTTTTGATACACATGTTCTGTAAATTAGAATTCACATAATCACATCTATTTAAACTCTAAAACCTAAAATTTAAACCTTTAAATTTTAAAGTTTAAACCATCTAAAATTGTACATCTTAAACTCTAAATCTTACATTTTAAACACTAACACCAAACTCTAAATATAACCCCTAAACCCCGTATTTTTCCTTTTAAAATTCCCTTTAATATTTTTAACTCAATATGAATTTTAAATTAAAACATTTAATTAAGGATAAATTACAATAACTTTAATAATAAAAACGTGTCCAATAAATTACACTTAAAAATATAATTTAGGGAGCAAAGCCATTGCAGTAAAAAGGCCTGAGCCCAATACCTTATAGTTCCTCCACTCGGCCATTTTGCGTGTCTACACGCGCTACATATCGTCGAGTCGAGATGTCCAGACTCAGTAGACTCACCATTAGTCGACTCAGTGTCAGAGTTAATTATATTCTCTAAAAACTTTAAAAAAAATTTGGCCTTTTTTCCTGAGAAAATCAGAAGTCAAAACCCTGAAACCTCTGAGTTTCTTTTTTCCTATTTCCTTTACAAAGGTGAAATCTTGCCGAAATTCTGGTAATCTTTTTCTCCGATTCTTTCTTTGCCTTTATCTTTTCAAAATCACTCGACTTGTAGGGCTTTTTTATTTTTATTTCCCTGTCAAATGTTTTCAAATGAATTCGTCATTAATATTTGAAACCGAAACGATTCATTTCTGTTTGTCTCGCCTTACTGCATTGTTTCTTTTTTTGCCATTGCATCTAGTTTTGATGATTTCATGTCTTAAGTTCTGTTTGTGTGCCGAGAAACTGTCTGCATTATTGCATACCCTTTCGTAAGCGTTAAACTGTACGGCTATTGCAGTAAGCTAAAACGGCTCCGTTAAAAAGAAGAGGGGAATAGAAAATTTTAAGCATTTTAGCGTTTAATTTCTCCCTCTTATTTTGTGTGTTATATTATATAATGCTTACCGTGCATTCCTATTTTCCAAGATTGTGAAATTTTTGATGATTTCTTGGCCTAAGTTCTGTGGAGGTTTCTAAGAGAGGTTTATTCTGATCTTCTAGGGCTTGGCTTGGTGGTAACGTTGACAGTTTAACTGGCTTCTCCTTTTTGCATATCATCAATTGTGGCAATGACTTGAAACATATTTGGATGATCATGCAATTATTTTAATTTAGTTGTAAAGTGTAGACTTTTAAAGTTGAATAGAAGTGTTCGTTTCCCACTCTGATTTGTGCAAGTTAGATATTTGATCCAGTTAGTTATGTATGCCATTTTTTATCTTTCGATTTCTTGCATTTTATATTTACAACTACAAAATTTTTAATTTCCTGCTGCTACTTTTCTACTTCCATTCCTGGACTGATTGTCGTTGCATTGGTGTTTGCAAGCCTGCAAAACTGATAGCTGATCAAGCATCATGGCACCAAACCTCAGAATTAAGCAGGCCTACCGCTCGATGCAGGAGATAGGAATCGGCAAGGATAAAGTGAAACCGGTATTGAGGAAGCTTTTAAAGCTGTACGACAAGAATTGGGAGCTAATTGAATCAGAAAATTATAGAGTTCTTGCTGATGCTATCTTTGAAGAGGACGATAGTAAGGTACATTTTCCTTTATAATCTGTTTTGGTTTAGTTTTAAGTCTTATCACTTGTCGTGTATTGGCTGCTGAATTTTGTGCATTTCAGGTGCCACTGCCAGAACATGAAGCAGACAAGAACAGCGATGTATGCGACTCATTTCTCTGACTTATGCTGGCCCTGTATAGTATTTCTTGTTTTCCTTGTTCTCCTATCTTATGTTGACTGATATGGTTAGATCGTTTTCCCTAGCAGGAGGAAGATATTGATGAAGAAGGTTCTGTACCTGATGACGTTGTACGCCCCTTAAAAAGAAGACGCCTGAGAAAAAAGTATGATCAGGAATCATGTTCTCAAAGAAATGACAGCTCCAACGGGGCTGAGACCTTTTCTAAAATGCCTAAAGTTGAGGAGGATGAACTACCTCATGCTTCTTTGCAACAGCAGTCACTTCAGTGCAATGCTGGAAATACAAGGACAGAATCGCTGCCTGCTTCAGTTGGACCTGTTTCATCTCGACCTACCTCTCCTTCTCCTGTTTCACTCCATCATGGTGGTAGGAATAAAGAGAAGCAAACTGTAGAACCTAGTCCACTGGTGGTTCAAGGAAGACCTACACCAAATTCGCATTTATCTCAAATGCATGTTAGTTACAAAGGAAAGGAACCTATATCACCTCATGTTGCTTCCAAATGGAATGGCCTTGAGCGAGCATCTCTAGCATTGTGCATTAAAGATCCAGCATCTGGGCCTGGTATTAGTCCTAAAAAAAGTGTCCCTGCTAATCATGCTCTGATAATTCCCAAGGAAGAGCCGTTTACTGATATCATTCCTGGGGATGAGATTCCTATTTCAGTTATTCACCCGGGTAAGTTATTGTAATTCCCATATGAAATTCCATTTTTTATTCTTTAGATCAATTTTCATTTCAAATCAATATTTGATTAACCTTGAGCAATTCTCTAGAGCTAATTCCATTTAGTCCATTTACATGTTATGGGATTTTTGTAATATGTACTCTGAAACGGATAAGCTTATAGTGGATTACTGGATTGTTTATATTTTTCTTAAGTCATATGGCTGGCAGGAACCAGTGTTTAAGAATAGTGGAAATGCTCGTGTTTGGTGGTTATTTTACATCTAATTTAATCCTTTCTTTGCACTTTTTTGTGTCTTGACTCTTGAGGGCAGAATTGTATATATGGAAAAAGGCACACAATATTCATGGTCTGTCATTTCCAAATTCCAATTTATCCAAAAATTGCATAAAAATATTGGTCTGGAGTATGCTATATTGGTATGTATCCCATGGATGTCATAGTATTTAGACCTCTATATTGTACACTTGTTAGCATAATATCTGGTTAGATATTCATGATTTCAGCTTGTTTCTCCACATAGTACTTGAGACAGATGCATAATCTATTACCAAAGAAAGAGAAGTAGAAATGTAATGCATATATATGCTCTTCTCCATAGGTTAATGAAGTTGCAGTATGTACTCTGTACTGTTCCCTCTTTTGCATTTTGGTTGCGGTTTATATCACTGTTGGATAAGGAATTCAATATGCGTACAACCTTTTCAGTTGTATGATTTAATGGTTTGCATTTATGTTATTTTGGAGGTTGATCCTAATTTGTTGCATATAAATACATCCATGACATAGAGAATGTGCTAATGAACATTTATAACTATTATATTGCTGGATATTGAAATTGTAATTGATGCCTTTCTAAAGTCTTATTTTATTTTTTGTTTTTGTTCTATTTTCTAATGATTTTAGTCCGTATTTATTTTATTTATTAACACTTTTTTTTAACAGATTCATCATGCGAAAGAGGTTTGTCAGTGGGGGACTCTTCGACTTCAAAATCAAATTGGCTGGAACCTTCAGAATCCCTGAATGGTGTTAAAATTGTAGGAGCTGATGCTTCAGCTTCATTGATTGAGAGGCGTAGCAGCTGTGACCTTGCTACTGCTCCGGAAGAAATTCCTTCTAGCCTTGACATTGCCTCAACGCCATTGGGAGAGGTGAAGATTTCTCTAAGCTGCAATTCTGCTCTTGGAAGACCAAATTTCCAATTGCCTAGTGTAGATGAACTTAGAGAATTGATGGAACAGAGGTGCCTCCGGTCATACAAACTCATTGACCCCAATTTTGATGTATTCAAAGTTTTGGGTGATATGTGCGAGTGCATATTGGAATTGGCAACTAATTCCTCTAACAAATTGCAAGAAGTTAATGTGATGCCGGCTCTTGATGTACTGAAGAAATCTCCTGCAAGGGATGCTCTTGATGCTGTGAGCAATGCAGAAAACGGTTGCTTGCTAGCTAGGATGCTAAATGAATCTTTCAATGTCCAGTGCTCTACAAATGGATGTGTTGACAATGTGGGTGGGAAGGAATTGGTGGTTGTTCCGCAGCATGAACTTACACCTGATGAATTAAGGTGGCTTCATGATGCAATGGACATAACGAGGGGAGAGGAAAAAGTTAAAATTTCGTGGGTAAATGAAATTAGTAAAGATTTTCCACCACTGTTTCAATATATATCAAAGAATCTGGTCTTTCAAAATGCTCATGTTAGATTTTGTCTTTTCGGGATTGGAGATGAAAGTTGCTGTCGGACATGCTTTGGGGATTGTCTCTTGTCCCAGCAGCTTTGCGCATGTGCTCGTCATTCTGGGGGAAATTTTGTATATACGTCAGCAGGTGTTCTGAAGGAGGACTTCTTAGAGGAGTGTATATCTATGACTCGTGATCCTCAACAACAATGCCTCCTTAGTTGTGCAGAGTGTCCCCTTGAGAGATCAAAGAAGGACGACGTTCCCGAACCTTGCAAAGGTCACCTAAAGAGAAATGTTATAAAAGAATGTTGGAGCAAATGTGGCTGCAATATGAGATGCGGCAACCGAGTGGTGCAGAGAGGTGTAAATTACAAATTGCAGGTTTGATTCATCCAAGTATTTTATAGTTTATGGTCCTTGTTATCATCAGGTTGCTTTTAAGATTATGGCATCAACCTTTGAATTTGCTTTATAAACCCCTATTTCTTCCAATTGACTAATTTACTCTGAATTTTAGGTGTTTCTGACTCCTGATGGAAAAGGTTGGGGCCTTAGAACTCTAGAGAAGCTCCCCAAAGGAGCTTTCGTTTGTGAGTTTGTTGGAGAAATACTCACCATCTCCGAGTTGTATGCAAGGAACAGAGAAAAACATGCATCTCCAGTCCTTCTAGATGCTTGTTGGGGGTTGACGGGAGTTTCTACGGATGAAGAAGCCCTCTGTTTGGACGCCACATGCTATGGAAATGTTGCTAGGTTCATCAATCATAGGTAATTGTATATATGCTGTATATTTTATCTTCTGTTCCCTTTGCTTTTTCATACCATGTATCTACAAAATTTTCCTTTACTTGTGCATCTATTTCTACGTGGTATGTTTTTGTCAGTGCATCTATCTCTATGTGGTGTGTTTTAGTCACATTAGTTAATAGATCATGGAAAATACAAAGCAATACCTGAGCACATTCAGTAAAGTGAGATTTAAATTATCTGGATTTTTCCACTTATTTTTCCAGATGCTTTGATGCAAACCTGATTGAGATTCCTGTTGAAGTCGAGTCTCCAGATCTTCACTACTATCACGTACGGCATACTGATTTCTTCTACCTTCACAGTTCTATTCGTTTTGCTTGCGTCAATTCTTTGCAATAGCAAGTTTAATTGAGCATTTACCATGTACAGCTAGCCTTCTTCACAACACGAGAAGTTGAGGCTCTTGAAGAGCTGACTTGGGTGAGTGGTTTTTTCTAGTTATATCACCCCGATGCATGTGTTGATATTTGGTTACATTTCATAAGCTTTAAAAAGAAAAAATGCAAGTACAATCAGGATATTGACGTTGCATGAGAAGAGATGGATTATAAATTTTACAAATTAATGCATGATAAACACACATACACATAAGCACGCATTGTGCTTGTTTTGTATAACCTAGAATGCTTGCATGGGCTTCCTCTGGCATTGATTGATACTATTTTTGTTTGGATATATGGGATCGGGAGAAATTATATTTTCTTCATGCGGTTTGAGATGAAAATTGGGTATGAACTTATCTGGTATATATATATCTATATCTATATCTATATCTATATATATATATTCTGTATTAAGAGGCTATATATTCTGTTTGCAGGATTATGGTCTTGACTTTGGTGATGTTGATCATCCTGTTAAGCAATTCCAGTGCAGATGCGGCAGTATGTTTTGCAGGAACATGAAACGTCCAACTAGTAAGTCATTGTCATGTAAAATTTCAGCCCCCCCCCCCCCCCCTCCAAATTTCTTCTCATGGTGAGATAATACGGTTTTAAGAATTTTAAATGTTTGGCACTGCTGTGGAAAAGCATTGCGTTTGCAGTGAAAACTCAGCTTTTGATCTCAAGACCTGTGCCGACAACAATATTAAATGAGGCCGGTTTTCCTGTTATCTGCTATCATCTCATCAGTAACTGGCAAATTTATAAAACTTGATTGTTTCTTTAACAACTTATGTTTCTATGGTGCAGGGTCTTAATCTGCCATGATCACCGGATGAACTAACTATCGGTAATGGAAATGTTCCCATTTTGTTTTCTCTCGATAAATTATAGGTTGTTTTGGAACATGTATCTGAACGGTTTGGATCAGACAGAGATCCAAGGCACTTTTGTAACCGAATCATCTCCGGAAACCCCCCCGAAAAGCTAGTTATCTCGATTAACTCTCTAGGTATAGTAAACCAAGTAAATATGGTTGAATAGTGGGACCAGAAATGTGAATGATGAAAATTCCGGTGGCAATTTAAACAGTCCATTTTTGGTGTTTTTATTTTTTCTTTAGCAGGAAGGGGATCGTTTACCTAATACCATTGCTTTAATAATTTCCGGGTAACTAGCTGTCCTGTGAGAAAACCATAAATTTAGTTTATATACTCTAATTTAGTCATTTTTAGTATTTTTGAAAATTTAAAATTTCAGTCCTGATCCAAACGTAGTTGTCAAATTTTACTAGTACTATATCATGTATAAGTTGTAGACTTAATCCTTAATCTCCAACTTGATATTTTAAATCTTTGTAATTTAATCATATTATTCATGTATTGTTTTGAGCCGGAACTAAACTTTCTAACTTAAAAAAGTATGGGGACTATGTGTGCACTTTAGCACATGGGCTAATCCACAATTTATACATAGTAAATGGACTAATAATAAAACCTAAAACATGCACACCAGGTCGGTAAGTTAGAATCACTTGGAATAGATCTTGAAGTGCCCCTTTATTAGAATTTGACGTACATAATTATTTTTTGGAGTTTACAATTACATGTAATAGGGAAATATTGTATACATTAATGGTGAAAAAAATGTTGTTTTCTACATCATCTAGTTTTTAGTGTTTAGAGGTTATTGTTTAGAGTGTAAAATTTTAGTGTTTATAGTTAGGTTTTAAGATTTAAGAATAGATTCCATGACTTAAAGTTTAGAGTTTAAGATTTAAAGATTTAAGGGTTTTGGTTTAAGATTGCTAAAAGAGATGTGTAACAGCTTCAGAAGTCTACTTATAATTTTTTTCACTAACAATGCGTCAAATAATTACTCTAATGTAATACATTCGTTTGTGACCTGATTAAAAACAAATCTCATCCGAAAAGTCTACTTATAATTTTTTTCACTAAATAAAATTGTCCTAATTAAAAACAAATCCCATCCGAAAAGTCAACTTATAATTTTTTTCACTAACAATGCGCCAAATTAAGTTTAGTGTGGAGTTTTTAACGAGACCCTAACCTTTCAAAAAAAATATAATACATTCATATGACTGTTATCAGAATTAATTAATATGATATACAAATATAATAATATAATGAATATATTTGTATGATTACAACTAGAAGTGATCGTTTAAAAGTGTAAATGGGTCAATACAACTTGAAGTAAATGGCTAAAGACTCTTGTCATAGTATTAAATTGCGGCCGTAACGCGACGTAACGATCGCATCGTAACGGTTTTGGAGGTCTCCGCGACACCGCGATCCGCAATCGCATTAAAAATTATAGTTATTTTTTAGAAAAAAATCACGCCGTAACGGCCGCAACCGCGACATTACAACCGTAACTTAATACTATGACTCTTGTTGACATCCAATCTCTTCCCTTTGGTCATGGATTCTAGTCCTAATAAGAACAATCCTCCCTTCCTTTTCCCTTTCCTTCTCCCTTAGTCAGAAATTGTTCAAAAAAAACGCGCAAATAGTGATACTTAAACTATAATAATAAAAATTTAAACTAAAATTTCATTCCTACTATATGATGAGACTCAAACTTAAAACTTTGAGCATCCATGACTCGAGAGTTGCTTGTAAAAACATATCCTAAAGGTGATTAGGAAAGAATAGGCAAAATCTATGAATTCATCCAAGTTTATTTGTTAAAGAAGCATATATCGTGGATTGTTTCCTTTGAGTGGAAGCGAACTATTAAACCAAAGAAAAAAATGAAAACACCAACCGCTTTGGTTTAACGTCTCTTAAACTCAAACCTACGACTTCCCAACTCACAGTTTGGTACAGCAGACAGACAGAACAGACACTCCCTCTTGTTTTTACTTGTCTTGTAATGAAATCCCATTTATATTAATATACCCCTCTCCTCCTCATTTCCCTCCCACCTTTTGCCATGGCTGCCGGATTCGGTTCATTTGCCGTCGACGAGGTACAACTACTCTTCTTCTTCTTCTTAAAAGATTGTAGTTGTGATGTGTTTCTTGTTTACGATCTTTTGATGTCGGATACGGCAGAATCGGGCGTCGACACAGCAATCTCCGGCGAGGATATGCAAAGTCTGCGGGGATAAGATCGGGGAAAAGCAGAACGGAGAGGTGTTCGTGGCTTGTCATGTGTGTGGTTTCCCGGTTTGCCGGCCTTGTTATGAATACGAAAGGAGTGAAGGGAACCAGTGCTGCCCTCAGTGCAACACTCGCTACAAGCGCCTCAAAGGTACAATCATTCATTTCTGTTTCATATATATAGAGACCTGTAAACGAATCGAACGAACACGAATGAGCGTGTGTTCATGTTCGTTCGTTTAACTTTATCCGATCAAATGAACGAACACGAACATAAACGAACACAAGATTTCTTGTTCGTGGTCGTTCATTAAAGAATGTAGCTTGTTCGTGTTCGTTCGTTTAAATGGTAAACGAACATAAACGAACATAAACAAACACAAACGAACATATATAATTTGTTAAATATTTAATATTTTTGGTTAGTTTGATTAATTCAGTTAATTAACCGATTTTAAACCGAATTAATCGATAATTGAAATTTGAAAAAAAACTCTTATTCATTAACCGAAACCTAAAATTATCTAATAGATTAACAAAATTTGTTTTGGTTCGGTCGGTTAATTCGGTTTAACCGAATAATGAACACCTCTACACATATGTGAATAAATTTAAATGAACATAAACGAACGGATTACCGAACATTCACGAACATAAATGAACGGACAAGTCTTTTGTTCGTGTTCGTTAATTTAATTAAACAAACAAAAAATCTTGTTCATGTTCGTTCATTTAATAAATAAACGAACATTAACGAACTTCCCGTCGAACGGTTCACAAACGGTTCGCTGAATGTTCGGTTCGTTTACAACCCTACATATGTACAGACATATATACATATATATATATATATATACGTATGTATATGTATATGTAACATTGTCTTGTCTTTCGTTGTTCCGCAGGTAGTCCGAGAATTCCAGGAGATGAGGAGGACAACTCAGACCAAGAAGATTTTGACGAATTTCAGATGAAGAACCGCAAGGATGACTCGGATGGACAACACGTATCTAAAAAACAACCCTTTAGTTTTGTCTTGAACAATATTTGTAATAATAATAATCTTATGATCACATAGGTTAAAAACATGGTTGATTTTGCAGGAAAACGGGGACTATAATCATCAACAATGGCGGCCGAATGGTCAAGCTTTCTCAGTTGCAGGAAGCGGTAAGTATTAAGTAAACCCTGACTCGAGCTCTAGCTCCGACTAGACTCACAAGTTATTCGAATCAAAAGACAAGATACTCGTTGGAGTTCAACTCGTTAAGAACTGATTCGAGTTTGAGTTTTTCTAGAATCGAACTCGAGTAATTTACGTGCAAGTATATAATCTAACTAATTTAGATTATAAAATTATGGGTGGGTTGGTAAGCAGTTGGCGGGAAGGATTTAGACGGCGATAAAGAGATATACGGGAGCGAGGAATGGAAAGAAAGAGTTGAGAAATGGAAAGTAAAGCAAGAGAAACGAGGTTTGATCAGCAACGATAATGCCGGAAATGATCCTCCTGAAGAAGATGATTACCTGTAAGTTTTGTTTTTAATTTCTTTAAAGTACACGACTGGTCACTAAATAAAATAAAAATATCTTTCTAGCCATTAAAAAATTAAATGCTATAAACTTATCATTGAATTTTATAAAAATTATTTTAAAATATCATTAAAACATATTAAATTATTAAAAACTAATTCTTAAATTTATCGAGTTTTATCATTATTTCAATGTAAAGTGACAATTTTATAATAAATCTATGGATAAATATTCTATATACATGTGGTGCAAACTTATCATTGAAATTTATAAAAAGCCATTAAAATTTATTAAATTATTAAAAAATAATTCTTAAATTTATCGAGTTTTATCACTATTTTAATGTGTAGTGACAATTTTGTAATAATTTAATATATATTTTTGTAACATCTGAAATTTAATAATAAAAAATTCCTTTTTATTTTTCATAATATTAAAATAAATAGTGTAATTTTATCTTATTAGAACTATTTACAAATATAAGTAATATCTAAAGAAAAAATTATTAAGAGTTAATAGTTATAATTGACTTAATTGATTTAATTTATTAATTTAAAAATTTAATTGAATGTAAAAAATTAACGAAATTAATTATTTTTTCCCTAAAAGTTTATCAACTTCTTTCACCCTTATGACTAATTTGATCTATATATTTTAATTATAATGTTTATATTTCTAGGGACTAATTTGAAATTTAGGCGATAGTTTGAGGGAGTTTTGTAGAATTAATCCTTTTGTTTTTTCAAAAACCGAAATGTGACGGTTAAGATTCTCTTGCAGCTTGGCTGAAGCTCGTCAACCTCTATGGCGGAAAGTCCCAATTTCATCGAGCTTGATAAGCCCTTATCGGATCGTCATCGTCCTCCGCTTCATCGTCCTCGCATTTTTCCTCCGGTTTCGTATTCTAACGCCGGCCTACGACGCTTACCCGTTATGGCTGATCTCCGTTATCTGCGAAGTCTGGTTCGCCTTCTCTTGGATCCTCGATCAGTTTCCCAAATGGTTCCCCATCAGGCGCGAAACTTACCTCGATCGCCTCTCCTTGAGGTTCGAGCGTGAAGGGGAGCCGAATCAACTAGGCGCCGTCGATGTGTTCGTCAGTACCGTCGATCCTCTCAAGGAACCGCCGATCATAACGGGCAACACGGTTCTATCGATCTTGGCCGCCGATTATCCGGTCGAGAAAGTGTGTTGTTATGTGTCCGATGACGGCGCTTCCATGCTTACTTTCGATTCCTTGGCAGAAACGGCCGAGTTCGCGAGGAGATGGGTTCCGTTTTGTAAGAAACATAACGTTGAGCCGAGGGCGCCGGAGTTTTATTTCAATGAGAAGATTGATTATTTGAAAGACAAGGTTCATCCTAGCTTTGTTAAAGAACGGAGAGCCATGAAAGTAAGTTGCTTAACTCGCTGTGTTTGAGTGTGATCGAGTCGAATCGAACTCAAACTGTGACAAATTCGAGCTTAAGCTTTGAATCAACATTCGGTTTGAGTTCGATGCTTGTTTGATTAGGCTCATTTATCTACTGAACAATGAGCTAGATCATGTTTAAATTTTAATGCTTAATTTTAGTTCAAGATGAAGATGCAACTGTTAAAATTTCCTTGATTAGACTCGTTTTCCTAGTGAGATTTGAGCTGTATTCTCATGCTCAACTCTAAATTCAATTATTTGTGTTCGAAATTGAACTCATTTTTAATGTTAATTAAAAGGTTGCAAGCTGCTAGAGTACAGCATTTGAATATTGAATTCGACTCGCTCAATAGCTTGAGTTGATCAAGCTCCACTTAAGATGCTGGTCTGGATAATAACCGAATCAAATTCGAATATTTTTTTCCTCATCGAATTGGAGCAACTTGCAAATGCAGATGTCTCATTCACAAGTTACCAAGGGTTTAATGTATATATCTTATGTTATTGCAGAGAGAATATGAAGAATTTAAAGTAAGGATCAATGCACTGGTAGCAAATGCTCAGAAGAAACCGGAAGAAGGGTGGGTGATGCAAGATGGCACCCCATGGCCCGGAAATAACACACGCGATCATCCTGGAATGATTCAGGTAATTTAAAGACTACGATTCAGATACGATTTCGGTATAATAAATTAGAGATAATGTTATGATGTTCTCTCTTAATTCTTTCCTATATCTTTAGTTTTCAATATAAATAAGACACTCTTGTATGATCTAAAACCAGTTCATAATATACAAAATGTATTTTTATGGATCTTTTCCTGTCTGAATCATGTATTTCTCTGCTTTCGCAGGTCTACCTAGGAAGTGCCGGTGCACTTGATGTCGATGGCAAAGAGCTACCTCGTCTTGTCTATGTTTCTCGTGAGAAACGGCCTGGTTATCAGCACCACAAGAAAGCTGGTGCTGAGAATGCTCTGGTGATTATTCATCTTATTGTCTAATTTTCTTGTTCTGGTGATTCAGTTGTTTACTACATTCATTTCGATTTTGGTTCAGTTTTTGAAACACCAAACTACTGCCTATGAATTGTGTTTTTTTCTTTCTTTCAAAATCGAACCAAACCATTATTGCTGATCTTTGTTTGGGACATTGATGCCATTACCAGGTTCGAGTTTCTGCAGTGCTTACTAATGCACCCTTCATATTGAATCTGGATTGTGATCATTACATCAACAACAGCAAGGCCATAAGGGAAGCTATGTGCTTTTTAATGGATCCTCAGTTTGGAAAGAAGCTTTGTTATGTTCAGTTTCCACAAAGATTCGATGGTATTGATCGCCACGATCGATATGCTAATCGAAACGTTGTCTTCTTTGATGTAAGCCTTACTTTCCACTCGCAGTTCTTTTATTTTGATTTTGAAAATTTCTTGTCTAAATCTCCAATTTCGGTTTATAGATCAACATGTTGGGATTAGATGGACTTCAAGGCCCTGTATATGTAGGCACAGGGTGTGTTTTCAACAGGCAGGCATTGTACGGCTACGATCCGCCAGTCTCCGAGAAGAGACCGAAAATGACATGCGACTGCTGGCCTTCATGGTGTTGCTGTTGTTGTGGAGGTTCGAGGAAGAAATCAAAGAAGAAAGGAGAGAAAAAGGGCTTGTTCGGAGGTCCTCTATTCTCCAGAAAGAAGAAAATGATGGGGAAAAACTATGTGAAAAAAGGGCCTGTGCCGGTCTTCGACCTTGAAGAAATCGAAGAAGGACTAGAAGGATACGAAGAATTGGAGAAATCATCATTAATGTCGCAGAAGAATTTTGAGAAACGATTTGGGCAATCACCGGTTTTCATTGCTTCAACATTGATGGAAAATGGTGGCCTTCCTGAAGGAACTAATAGCACGTCCCTTATTAAAGAAGCCATTCATGTAATTAGCTGTGGTTATGAAGAAAAAACTGAGTGGGGCAAAGAGGTGAATAATGTTACACATTTTTATGATTTGGTATCGAAATTGTTTGGGAGTCAAGTTACATATTAACGAACCCGTATTTTGCAGATCGGATGGATTTACGGGTCAGTGACAGAAGATATCTTAACAGGTTTCAAGATGCACTGTAGAGGGTGGAAATCGGTTTACTGTGTACCGAAAAGACCGGCATTTAAAGGGTCGGCTCCGATCAATCTCTCTGATCGGTTGCACCAAGTTTTGAGATGGGCACTTGGCTCGGTAGAAATTTTCCTTAGTCGTCACTGCCCACTTTGGTACGGGTACGGTGGAAAACTGAAATGGCTTGAGAGGCTTGCTTATATCAACACCATTGTTTACCCTTTCACTTCCATCCCTTTACTTGCTTATTGTACTATTCCGGCTGTTTGTCTCCTCACTGGCAAATTCATCATCCCAACTGTAAGTGTTTATCCTCGTTATCGGATGGCAACAGGGTAGGATAGGACGTTTTTCAATCATCCCGATCGATCTGTTTTTCTTATGTTAACATAACCAAACATGTTTTGTCTGAATTTTACAATCAAGGTTTTGACAATTTGTGTTTTCTTGGCAGCTAAGCAACCTTACAAGTATATGGTTCCTAGCACTTTTCCTTTCCATCATAGCAACAGGAGTGCTTGAACTTCGGTGGAGCGGAGTTAGCATCCAAGACTGGTGGCGAAACGAGCAGTTCTGGGTCATTGGAGGCGTCTCCGCCCATCTTTTCGCCGTGTTCCAAGGCCTCCTCAAAGTCCTGGCCGGGGTCGACACCAACTTCACTGTAACAGCCAAAGCAGCAGAGGATTCAGAATTCGGCGAACTCTATCTCTTCAAATGGACCACTCTCTTAATCCCTCCCACAACCCTGATAATACTGAACATGGTCGGGGTCGTCGCCGGAGTTTCGGATGCAATCAACAACGGCTACGGTTCATGGGGTCCGTTGTTCGGCAAATTGTTCTTCGCATTCTGGGTCATTCTTCACCTCTACCCTTTCCTCAAAGGTTTGATGGGGAGACAGAACAGGACGCCCACCATTGTTGTGCTTTGGTCGATCCTTCTGGCATCGATTTTCTCACTGGTTTGGGTTCGGATCGATCCTTTCTTGCCCAAACAAACCGGTCCGATCCTCAAACAATGTGGCGTGGATTGCTGAACGGTGTTCATAATTTTTCTTCTTCTTATTTTCCTATTTTGCCTGTATGCCACCATTGATTTGCTGTGATTCTGAATGTGCTCAAACTGTGATTTTGCTGGTAATACAAGAAAAAGTGTGATTCGCCGATATAAGCTTTGTAGATTGTAACTAGATGTTATTGGTTCAGTCCGGTTCAAATGATTTTTATTTGCAAATAACTATTTTTATTTAGATTGCTTATAAAATATATAAATTTTAGTATTTTTTAATAATAATATGCGATACGTATTATAATATGGATAAATATTTTATACATAGGCGGTGAAAATTGAAAGTTTCTACAAGCGCCTTAGTTTTAGGCTATATGGAGTTAGTTTAGGGTATATGGTTTAGGGGTCTAGGTGTAGGGAGTTAGAATTTAGAGATAGTTGTTTTAATTTAAGGTTTAGGGTTATAATTTACAGTTTATAAGTTAAAACCTAAATCCTCACCATATTATCCTAAAAACTAAACCCTAACCTATAAACCCTAAACCTTAAATGGAAACAACTATCCCTAAATTTTAAATCCCACACCTAAGCCCCTAAACCATATACCTTAAACTAACTCTCTATACCCTAAAACTAAGACGCTTGTGGAAACTAAAAACGCCAATGTATAGGATATTAATCCTTATAATATTATCTTAAGTAATTCAATTTAAAGCTTAAGATGCTAGATTTTTTCTATGTTTATTTTTTTTTAAAAAATTTCATCAAGAATATCGCATACGACGATGGTTCTAGTGTTATCGTTTAATTTTTTCTTTTTTTATTATATATTTTTAGTCTCAAATATTTTTTTATATTTTTTCGCTCAATTTATTTCGTTTGCTTATGTGGCACGATTTTTCGCACGTGATATAATTTTTTTTTGGTTTTATAGTAGTTTAGTGTTCGATCATCACGAGACACCTATTAAGGAGGACGACATCTAATATAATTAGATCTACTTTGTGATAGTTTATCGATGCAATCAAAATCGTTAGCAAAACAACCTACAAATTATTATTATTTATTTATACATCCATATAATAAGAATAAACAATGAGATTTCAATGATAGTTGTTGAATTTTCTATAGAAGATGAATGGTGTGTTTAAAGTAATGTTCAATCTTTTTTTTCATGCCTTTTGAATTTGAGCGTATCTGTTTATTTATTTTTTTATTATAAAAGAATTAGGCTTAATTATAAAATAAGTGCTCAAATTATCTTTCTTTTTTGCAACCGGGAGAGATGACTAAAATAATTTTTGATTAAAGCAAGTGCCTAAAGTATTTTTGGCTGAAATAAGTCTTTAAAGTTTTATTTTTGATTGAAATAACTACTAAAATAGATGTCTCGGTTAATTTTAAAACAAGCCAAAAATAAAACTTTAAACACATATTTCAGTAAAAAAAATACTTTAAACACTTGTTAAAAAAATAAACATAATCTGTACACTTATTTTGTAATTAATTAAAAAAATTAATGAAATCCAGTTTTTTTTTACTACTTCAGAAACGGTTTCTTCCTTTTGGCGCCACGGTATGTTGTTAGCTAACACTTAGACGGCGCCGTTTCAAAATCCATTAGACGTCGTTTTCCGCCATTGCCGGCGTTGATGGACGGATCTCAGCTTCGCATTCTTCACTGCTTCGGAAACTTCGGCTTCTTCCTTTTGGCGCCACGGAATGTTGTTAGATAAACTTAAACGAAGCCGTTTCAGTGTTAGATTCTGATTATTTATTTATTCATTTTTAAAATAATTTCAATTATTAAAAATTAAAATGTATTTTTTATTAAAAAAAATCGAGATTTCCAACTTCCCCCAATGGAATTTGAATAGTCAGCCATCGAACACTTTCTAAGCATTTTAATGGCTGCTGGGCATAGGTAAATGACAAATGAGAGTGAAAGAAAGAGATCAATCATGGGCGGAGAAGAACGAAAGCGCCGTCGTTTAGCGGTGACTCTGACGGCGGTTCTATTCCTCGGAATTTTACAACTCGGCGAAGGAGAGCTGAAAGGAGATTATTCAAAGATATCGGGGATAATAATCCCGGGATTCGCTTCGACTCAGTTGAGAGCTTGGTCCATTCTCGACTGCCCTTACTCTCCCCTCGATTTCAATCCCCTCGACTTGGTTTGGCTCGACACTACTAAAGTAAGGATTCCCTGCTTTTGGGCCTCTTGTCGCCGTTTTACTGGTTTTATTTTTGTCTTTTAGAAAACCGCCTTCTTTTGGATTATACGGTTGTTGTTGTTATTGTTCTCTGTGTATTTCCCTCCCAATGTTTCTGTTTTGCTTATATTCTGTCTGGTTTTTAGACCCATTTGCGGAAATTGAAACAAACAAAAAAGTTAGAGAAAGTAAAAGTTTGGGTGATTTATAGAGATAGCATAATCAAGTAATTCTCTTTAACTTTCATTATATGTATATAAATGGTAAATCATGAGTTAGTTTGGTAATCTGACATCATGGTTTTTGGAAATAATATTTTTAGCAATGAATGATAAACTTGGTTTAAATTACAGTCTTGTTTCTATTTTTAATTAATTTTCTATTGCATGTGATTTTAGATTGTACTATTGGTTCTATTCTAAGAAGTTGAATTTGATGTTTTTCTTTAAAACCTATGTATGTTTGTCTTGCCCTTTGCTAACAGTGTTTTTTTTTTTCCTTTTTGAAGATTATAAATGGAAATAGAATATTGATATATAAGTTAATGGATTATAAATGAATTTTGCTCCTTACTATGGTTACCATCATACTCAATATTGACACCCATTTTATCAACATACCGCAATCATTTCTCTTATCACTAGACCGAAAGTAAAGAAATCAAACAAGAAAAGTTGACTATCACTATTGTGTGAAGAAATCAGGACCATCCTCAATATCATCAGTTTTGATGCTTCCTCTGAGCCATTAGTACTCCATACACTCTTTGAACAGTTTTCATCTAATCTTCTGTTGTTACCTAGTAACCATCATACCTAGGTATTTAGCAGATGTATGCAATGTTGCTTGGGGTAGGTGTTGGACATGGGCATGCATTTGAAACGGATACACTCAACTTTTTTCCAGTTCTTTTTTCATATATTTAGAGGATCACACTTCTATATGATGTCTGAATAATTGCCAGATTTGGGTCCTTCAGGAAAAAAATGAAGTCGGAGTAATATAAGTTGTATGGTGTGGTTTGTTGTTTTAATATGCTAAGATTGCCACACTTCTGTTCATAAGAAAAAAAGATTGTGCCGCTTCTTTTATCTGCAGCTCCTCTCAGCTGTAAATTGTTGGCTCAAGTGTATGCTACTTGATCCTTACAACCAAACTGATCACCCAGAATGCAAGTCAAGGCCTGATAGTGGTCTTTCTGCTATTACAGAACTTGATCCAGGTTACATTACAGGTATTCTTCTCCTTTTCTTTGTTTCATTCTAATTTACACTTCCTTGATTCCAAAACATATTTCAAGTGCCTGCAAAATCTTCATGTTTAACTATTTTTTTTTGTAACAGGCCCCCTTTCTTCAGTGTGGAAAGAATGGGTTAAGTGGTGCATCGAATTTGGTATCGAGGCTAATGCAATCATAGCTGTCCCATATGATTGGAGATTGCCACCATCGATGCTCGAGGAGCGTGACCTTTATTTCCACAAGTTAAAGTATGTATATTCTCTGGTTCATTCTGTTTATGCTACTTCTGATGCATGAAGCCTAGTAAAATTTGTTTTATTTATTTATTTTCAGTGACTAACCTTTTGGTGTATCATCGATAGATTCTTCCAAACTAAAAGTAAATATGTCTATTCCTCATGGAAATTCTATTTCTTACAAGATTTTGCTTGATATTTTCTTTACATTTTTTTTCAATGAATGTAATTATTTCTTTGCTTTAAACTCTTCATGAAGCCTCCTTTTTTTAACTTTCCAAGTCACACTACTTTTACGGTTTGTGGTCAGAAAGTTGATTTTGATGTGAATTTCTTTTATTATCTTAACAATGTATAATTTAGTTATAGTTACTTTTTGTCTAAATCCAAGTCTGATAGAATATTGTTGGCTCTAAATGCTTATATACGAGGCAAAAATATATGTTGGATCATGCTCTTGAATTATCAATTTCTCTATGCACTCAAACATAAGAATCCAATTCCACATTTCCCTAGACTTTGACCCTAGAGTCATACATTGGGTTGAGATGCTACTCTGATACTTAAACTACAGGATAAGTTGAAAGTGTGTTGTTTTAGTTTGCTTAAGTTGAATTTTCAGGATGTCCTGTTAATGGTAAACTAACCTAACCTAATTTTAACTTAGATTTCTGATTGTGCAAATATATTGCAATCTTGTGAAAATGGTGTTGGCCTATTTAAATCAGTGCTGCTGCTTCTGATCGCAGACTGACATTTGAAACTGCTCTTAAACTTCGTGGGGGGCCATCGATTGTGTTTGCTCATTCATTGGGTAATAATGTCTTCCGCTACTTTTTGGAGTGGTTAAAGCTAGAAATTGCACCAAAACAGTACATCCAATGGTTGGATGATCACATATATGCTTATTTTGCTGTGGGTATGATCCTTTGCATCAAATTCTTTACACACGATGTTTTTCCTGGAATAGTCTTGTCTTCCCTTTCTTGGTCTCATTATCTTCGCTCTTTTTTAAACCTAGGAGCTCCTCTTCTTGGCTCAACTGAGACGGTCAAAGCACTACTTTCTGGGAACACATTTGGCCTTCCTGTTTCTGAGGTTACTTTTCTACTTTTTTCTCAAAAAGTACTGCTTACTGCATGAACTTTTTTAACAGCTTTTGTGTACCTGTTCAAGTGGAAAACAGCTTACCCTGTTATGGTTCTTTTTCAATAAGACAACTAATAGCGGGCATGCATATGGAATACTAATGGATATTCAATTTGGTATGGAACTATAGATCATTGTGCCCTGGAGTATATCATAAGACATAATTCTCCAAGCTGTTATTCTTTTCCATCTACTCTTGGTTATTGGTTCAGGAGTATATCATACGACCTTCTGAAACTAGTCCCCTTTAAGAGCTATCTTGAAGGAAATATCTTGTGAAGATTAAACTTATGGTAGAACCTTGTAAGAAATAAATCTGCAGTCACATTCAATGACAGGTAACTGTAGGCAGATTTTGTAGAAACGAATGTCTAGGCTCTTATTAGATTTCCAACGGGTTGTATGCTGCCGAAACCTTAAACCTACCTGAATGTTTTCCTATGAGGCTATGATTCCATGAAACAGGTCTAGTAATACAATATGGAAAACTTTAATTCAATAGAACCAATGCAAATTCAAGATGTTAAAAACATTTATGCCTAACTGCTAAGCTATTGATGTTCCATACAGCATATGTAGCAAATTGGCAATGGAATTCCTTAATTTCTTTCAAGTCCTTATGTCCTCAATTTTATATGATTCGTCTCGAATGAACCGAATTAAATTTCTGTAATGGGATGAAATCTTTATCAATCTGCTACTGTTACCGACTTTCATTGGCTTGAAAATGTGGGGATCACTATTGTTCGTTATATTATGGTGCATATTTTAACATATGTTTACTTTATATTTTGGCAAGGTATCAGGGAACAGCTCGATTGATGTTCAATTCATTTGGTTCGTCATTATGGATGATGCCATTTTCAAAGTATTGTAGGGCAGATGCCATGTATTTGAAGCATTTTTCTGGGGGAACCAGGAAGGGTCATCAGACCTATCAATGTGAGGAAGAGGAATTTCAGTCAAACTACTCTGGTTTTTCAACTAATATAATCAACATTGAAATTCCTTCAACCCGTGGTAAGGCATTGGTATCAGTTTTTCTTTTTATTTTTTGTGACATGTTGGTAACTGCTATGATGCTCACAGCAGTGTCTTCTATTAACAGGGATTGATGCCTATCCATCAGTTTCAGAGTTTGCTCAGACCAACTTGTCTAGCATGGAATGTGGACTCCCAACACAGTTGTCATTTTCAGCTCGTGAAATAGCAGATGGGACCTTTTTCAAAGCTATAGAGGACTATGATTCAGATAGCAAGAGGACCTTGCACCAACTGAAGAAGTGAGTATTCTCACAAAGCTTATGCCATTTGAGAAAATTATGATTACCTTTTTCTATGTCATTATTGGCTGATCTAGCCATGATTGATTCTAATAATGATATTTATCAACTTTTTTGTCACCGGTGAACATTCATAATAGTCTTTCAGCATAAAATTGCTTAAATGGCATCTAATGTATCATTAATGCAATCCTATGTTGTAGGTGCTAGATCTGAATTCTGATGTATAATGTGGCTTTCATCCCAAATCCCGTTATTGAGAATATTGAGCTGCATTTTTGCTTTTAAAAAATTAATTAGAGCTGCAGAAAAGGTTTTTAGGCATGGAACTATTACATACTTGGGCTTTTATACTATATATGAATAGTCATTTACCAAGTTTTATTTGCCTATTCATGTATACCAGAGGCTTACTGTCATGGTCATAGATGCTTCCCAAATATTTTGAACAATCTATCATAGTTTTCAATATATAGTTTTTACAAGCAATGATCCTTTCATACACTTTAACATCTATGATATCTTCTTAATGTTGACTGATTTTGATATAATAAACAAAGTGCTTTCATTGTCAAGAGAAGAATCACGTGTACTGATTAAAATTATATGTAGATGCGACAGTAGTTTTCATGGAACTGTCATGTAAGCAGGCTTGTCGGAGTAATGTTAAATCGCAGATGCTTGCCAAATGTTTCCTTCCAGAATCTGTGGTTGATCTCATTGTTTGCTGATACTTGACAAGCTGAAATTTCTATTTTTAATTGATACTTTCATCTATTTGTTATAATAATCGTTGTCCTGGAAGTTTAATAAATACAAATCATGTAATTTCTACTTTATTTTGACTATTTGTTTTAATGCTGTATTATTCAGGTCATATCATGATGATCCTGTTCTGAATCCTCTTACACCTTGGGATAGACCACCTATTAAGAATGTTTTCTGTATCTATGGAGTGGATTCAAGGACTGAGGTATGGTTAAAATTTTGAATATAAATTATGATTATCCTGTTCATTTTTTAGCACATTTTTATGCATTAGGAACTCCTTAAACACTGTTTGTAAAAATTATAAAATAAACACTATGGTTGTTATATATCTTGGTTTCTTTTATATTACTTATTGTGGTTAATTTTAATGATGATGTCACGTTGAATGATAATGCAAGCAGGTTGGTTATTATTTTGCTCCAAGTGGCAAACCTTACCCTGATAATTGGATAATTACTGATATCATATATGAAGTTGAAGGTTCACTGCTCTCGCGGTAAGCATTGTCCACAGTGGACCATTTAATCTGTTCAACAGCATGAATGCATAAATAGTATCTCTTTCCCTCTATTTAGTATTAAAACAGCTCTAACAGTAATTACTTTTTGTTGAAAATGAAGTAAGCAGTTCCTGTAGTAGTAAATATTGACAAATGATTTGATCCCTATAGATTTAACTTTTAACTAACATAGCACTTATTCTTGCAGGTCAGGGAATCAGGTTGAAGGAAATCCAGGAGCTACAAGTGGAGATGAGACGGTAAGCTCTTTGCTACTATAGATTACAATTGCTGATCTGCATTTTATAGTTAAGGTCTAACACTTGCATGATGTACCTGTAATTGTGACAGGTACCATATCATTCCTTATCTTGGTGCAAGAACTGGCTAGGGCCCAGAGTGAACATAACAAGAGCTCCACAGGTATACCTGGTCAATTTAGTAAATCTTGTGGATGCAAGCACCTTCATATTTTTATGATGATTTGAAAAGCTTTCAATCTTCTGGATATTCAATGCGTCATATATATCTGATTGTGTGTTTTCTTTGGTTAGTTTGATGAGCTGTCTGAGCTGAGCTATATAACATAGTTTATTGCATGTTTCTTTTTTTTTTGATAAGAATAGAAGGCCTCGTTAAAAACCCCCTTCTTAACTGTCCGCACCCCAGAGATAAAGGGCAGACAGACAGCGGAAGGAGGAAAAGAGTGCCTCAAGTTTTATTTAACTAAAAATCAATACACGAAATTACAAATAGTCAGCTGTTATGCCCCTTGCTAATATAGCACCCCACTCTCAAGTAAACCTATGCTCTCTTCACCCGATCCCTTTTTTAGCCAACTCATCACCCAATAAAACCCCCTTTTTTTATTGCATGTTTCTCTCAAACCATTTATATAATAAAAAAGGTATTTATTTGTGTAGTGAATATGCAAAACATGTGATGCACTATCCATTTGATACAATAAGAAAGAGTATGTTCGCTATGGTTTAATATTCTATACCCTAAATATGACAGAATCATTGAGAATTTGAAATAGTAAACTTTGAATATTGCAGTCAGAGCATGATGGGTCAGATGTACAAGTGGAGTTGAATGTTGAGCATCATAATGAAGATATAGTCCCCAATATGACAAGGTCACCTAGAGTCAAATACATAACTTTTTATGAAGACTCGGAAAGCATTCCAGGAAAGAGGACAGCAGTTTGGGAGCTTGATAAAGGTGGGTGACATTACCTGTAATGCTTTTTCTCAATGAAAGGCTTTCATAGAAGTATGATTTCAGATTATGTTAAACTGAATTGCCTTGCTCCTATGTGTTTTATGAATCTTAAATAGCCCGGCATTATATGGGCTGACATCCGATTAGTGATCTTGTCGAAAGTGGTTCTCTCTGGTTTTGGATAAATTTCTTTCAACTTCCAGCATAATCTATAAGAATTAAAGTTTTGGTAATTGGGGGACACCTCTTCTGCATTCCTACTAAAAGCTTGTCTTCCTTTCATGGTTTAGCTACTTAGCTTGTTTACTTTGTATTCCCCATTTCTCTATGTCGAGGAGCGTTATTTAGACAGTTTTTGAGTTAGTTGCACTCTTCCTATTGTTCTAAAATTTCTTTTGCAAGAAACTTGAGTTAACAATGTTAAGTAACATTCTTTGACTTCCACCTTATCACTACAAGTGGGTTAAACTGATATCATCTTCTTGTAGCAAATCACAGGAACATAGTTAGATCACCGGCTCTAATGCGAGAGTTATGGCTCCAGATTTGGCATGATATTCATGTTAATGCACCATCCAATTTTGTTACAAAAGGTAAAACACGCTGTTTTACTTCTTTTCTCAAAGGTTAAATTGAGTTTTACTCATTATAATAATGCTGATAGCTAAGCGAGGACCCTTAAGGGATGACGACTGCTACTGGGATTACGGAAAAGCTCGGTGTGCATGGCCTGAATACTGTGAATACAGGTTCCATATTTTATTTTATCTCCAACTTTTCCTCCTCTTAACCAATTTATTTTAAGATTTTCATTACCTGATGTATGGTGATGTAGGTATGTCTTCGGCGATGTCCATTTGGGACAGAGCTGTAGGCTAAGGAATTCTTCAGCCGATACACTCCTGCATTATGTATAGAATAGAAGGTAGGCTAACCGCTTAACAAAGATCAAACATATCCATGTCAAGCACATACCCATGTCTGACACATACGCCCGAATCCGAGTAACATAGATTTGCATATGGATATGTGCTCGACATGGATATGTTGTGTGAAAAATCTGTCTAAATTTCATCAGTTCTTATATTACTCTTCTCATCGACAACTCGATTGTTAAAGTACATAGCAATTTGAGAAGGGATGATCTTCATCATGCATCACTTGTGCTATTGAACCTCATCTTTTAATTTTTGTTTCCCCAGGTGTCCATCTGTAACCCCAGAAGCTTCACTACTTCAGACATTACAAGCAAATCAAGGAGCTCAATCTCTAGCAAGGTTATTTTTCCACTCGGCAATCCTACATTCTTTCGTATACCATGCAGAAATATTCCTCGGCTCCCTCTTCTCCGTGCCGGGTAACATCGATACCCCTTAGTTACCTTTGCAATTGATACAACCTATTTAGCCCAATTCTTTGCTGGTGGCATTTCGTATTATGCCGAAGGCTGAAACTGGTGGAGAACGATAAACAAACCATTATTTCGTTCCTATATTGCTCTAGATCTAGATTTAGATTCATCCACCAGTTGAGCTTCAGATTTGTTCATGGAGTATTAAATCGGTAGACATGTATTCAGAGTTTGAAATTCTTGTAAAATATGCTAGATTGATATTTATACATTGACATCATCCTCATTTCTAAGGGGGAAATGGTCTAAATCTTGTCTTACAGATTATAACACTTTTTGTGATTATGCATGAAAAGTTCTTTTAATATTTTTTACCAAAAGTTGGTACTCAGTGGTTATGTTTTCCAACCTCGTGCAAATTTATATTTTGATATACAAACTGTATAAAAAATTCACACAACTTTTTTTATATAAACTATAAAATCTAAAACCAAATTTTAAACGCTTAAGAATTTGCATGCGGAAAAATAACAAAGCGAGATCAACATAAAATAAGACACGTACAAGAGACGAGGTTTAATGTTGTTCAGCCTTGTTTACTTTCATAATGAGAGAAACGAATAATTCATGCAGAAAACACGAATAATACAAATATACAAATACATGATATTTCATGTAATCAAATAATTTATCGTTACTAGGGGTGATAACGAGCCGAGCAGAGTTCGAGCTTGGTCAGGCTCGGCTCGGAAATAATATAATTGGGCTCGACTTGGGCTTGAGGCTCGCCGTGCTCGAAATTTTAGGCTCGAGCTCGGCTCGAAAACAATACTATTGGGCTCGGCTCGGGCTCGAAGCTCGTTAGGCTCAGCTCGGCTCCAAATGAAAAAAATTGCTATAGTTTTTTTTATAAAAGATTCGTTAAAAATCTCTTTCATAACCAACACTAAAACGAAATTTAATGACTGGAAAGAGGGGAAATGCCAACAATTAGATTAATCCAAATAATCAATAAATATTTTTATAATACAAACACATAATTAAAAAAATACAAAATCAAACAACCAACTAAAAAAATACAAACACATAATTTATTTTAGTGCATATATAGATTACGAGCATGTTCACGAGCTTTTCGAGCCGAGCCTAATCGAGTCGAGCCTGAGCTCGAGTCAAACTCACTCGAGCCGAACTTTAATCGAGCTTTGACCGAGCCTAGTCCAAATAACTCGCGAGCCAGTCAGGCTAATTGTCACCCCTAATCGTTACAATAAAATCTAACTTAACTATCTATTTGAATTTATTTCGATATCTAACCCAAACTCTATGAGGTGAAAAAAGAAGCTATGAACAGATGGCAAGGCGAGTGACATGCTACGGCCCAGTTGTCGCTAAAATAAGCCCTCACATTTCACAAAAACAAACGACAAATCATTTCCGTCTGTAGGTTCACCGCGTCCTCTGCCTCCCACAACACTTTCACGTGATCATCACCTGAACACCTCAGATTCCTTTGGCTTTTACCTAGTCTGTTTTTAAAGAAAATTATTTCATAGACATGTTAATTTTAAGGTTTAAGGATTTAATTTGTATGATTTATAATTTAAGATTTAAGGTAATATTTAAAGGATTAGAGTTTAGAATTTATGATTTAGTGTTTGGGAAACTATTTTATGCAGGAAAACAATTTCACAAACATCTAATTTGTGGTTAGGATTTTAGTGTTTGTGATTAGGATTTAAAGTTTGAGAATAGATTTTATGATTTAAAATTTAGGGTTTAGGGCTCCTAAAAAGGATATGTGCAGCTTTAAAAGCTCACTTGTGATAAAAGAACTTTGCACAGATGGTTTATCAAATAATTATCATGTATGTTTTAGAGTTAGTGATTTAAATTTAAAGTTATATTTGGATGAGTCTACCACGTGCGACGAACACCGATGAACACCATTAAATTAATTAATAAAGATTTAAAATTTCAAGGACCCATCATACAATTAATAATTATTTTTAAAAATTCAATTAAATTATTTTTATATATATTAAAATTTTATTTTTTAATAAGGGTAAACTATATATTTAGTACCTCACTTATTTTTGTATTTCTATTGAACCCTCATTATTTAAATATTATTTTAATTTGATCCTATTCTTTATAAAAAAATAATTTAACCCTTAACCCTCAACCTAAAACCCTAAACTATTAAACCTTAAACTCTTAAACCTATACCCTAAACCATATACCATTAAAAATAATTTCACCATCATCGATTCAATTCGATTCAATGAATTGTTGAATTCTCCTAAAAAATTCAATTCGATTCAATGAACTGCTGGCGACAACTGCAATTTGAATCCTTGATTTAATTAAGAAAAGCAAACATAAGAAACCCTAATTAAAACTGTTATGCCTTGTTTTTTTTTTATCTTCAAAACAAACCAGCACTATCTTCTAAAGACATGCTGGTTAGGTCTTCTTCATCATGAGCCTGAGCCGAACCTATTAGCAAAACAACCACCTAGCTCCAGCAAGAATTTGGTTACAACAAATTCTGCTATAACAGCTGTAAACCTAGCTGCTCAAATGCCTCCCATGCAGTTACGAGAAGAGTAATCTTCAGCTGCAGCAGCAGCCTTGATACACCCTCACTCTCTCGATCCTTCTACTCTTCTTATATATACCTTGTATTAGCAAGTGTAAAGCAACTAAGTTGGAATGAAATGAATTGAGTTTTTACTCTATTTCTTTAGCTCAATTAGGGTTTATACTGTATGTTTAACATGGTATCCTTCGCCATTTTGATCCTGGTATCCTTTGCTTCCGTTTTCTTCTTCTGATTTCCTCATTTTGGTTCCTCTTTGTCGTCATGCCTACTGATGATTCCTCGTTTGCTCCTCCATCCACCTCTATGGATGATTCCACTGCTCAAGGGTTTTTCAACAAACAGATTAGTGTCTGTCTGGATGACACTAACTTCCTCCTCTGGCGTCAACAGGTGCTTCTCATGGTTCGTGGGCAGGGGCTCGAACATTATCTTGACTCCGATTATACACCGCCGGTCAAGTTTCTCACAGAGGCAGATGTCGCCAAGGTTCCCAACCCCACATATCAGAAGTTCTTCAAGCAAGACAGTTCTCTTGCTTCGTGGCTGCTCTCCACCATCAGTAAGTCGATCCTTCATCATCTTGTTGGTTCTGAAACTTCTGCATCTATATGGAAGACTGTTGTGCTTCGTTATTCCAATTTATCTACTACTCGAGTGATACACTTACACTGCCGCCTTCGATCTCTAAAGAAAGGCTCGCTTTCCATTAGTGATTACACTGCGCAGGTCAAGGAAATTTGTGATCTGCTTGCGATCTGTGGAAGTCCCATTTCTGAGATGGAACAAGTTGCCACAATCCTGAACGGACTTCCATCTAACTTTGAGTATGTTGTTGCTGTCATTACAGCCAGCAAAGAACCCTACTCGTTTGACAGTGTTGTCTCACTGCTCACTGATGCTGAGACTCGTCTTGAGGATCCCATGCACCTCTTTGTTGGTGTGCATAACACCACATTGGCTTCTGATTCTTCTGGCTCTTCCACTCGTGGTGGTTATACTACTCCTCGTGGTGCTCGTGGTGGTGGACGTACTGGTCCAGCTGGTCGTTTCAAGGGTCGCACTCGTCTCCAATGCCAAATCTGTGGCAAGCTTGGTCACCTGGCGGACCGTTGTTGCACAGGTTTGACCAAGGTTATCAAAGCTCTTCTAAGCCCCCTTCTGAGACTCATGCTTGTTGCTGCACTCATGATGCACCTGAAGGAGCGTATGATCCATTTGTTTCATCGGATCCTCTTGCTTCCTCTCCTACTGAGTCTCCTCAAGTCAACACCCTGGTTGGTCCCTCTACTGTCTGGTTCCCTGACTCAGGTGCTACGCACCATGTTACCAAGGATATGTCTCAGCTGCATGGTGTTCATTCATACACTGGCAAGGGTAAGATCCATATTGGTGATGGCTCTTCTCTCCCTATCTCTCACATTGGCCATTCTACAATTCCTGCTCAGTCACATACACTGATTCTTGATCAACTTATGCATGTTCCTCACATTACTCGTAACTTGATGTCTGTATCTAAATTCACGCATGACAATAGTGTTTTCCTCGAATTTCACTCCTCTTGTTGCAGTATTAAGGATGCTCAGACATGTGAAGAATTGTTACGTGGCACCCTGAATAATGGCCTATATGAGCTACCTACTCCATCTTCAGTTCAGTCATTTGCTTATTCCTGCACTGTTTCTTCTTTTGAATTTCTGCTATGGCACAACCGTCTTGGGCATCCCTCCTCCTCAGTTGTGAGTACTGTTCTTGGAAAGCCTGTTTGTGAGGATCCAAGTCACCTATGTCATGCCTGTCAACTTGGGAAGAGCCGCAACCTGCCATTTTCATCTTCATCCACTGTCTACAACAAACCCTTTCAGCTCATTGAGTTAGACATTTGGGGACCAGCATCTGTTTCTTCCTCTGGCTACAAATACTACTTGTCTTGTGTTGACTTGTACTCTCGACATACTTGGATTTACTTGTTGAAACACAAATCTGATGCATGTATTGCTTTCCAGCAACTTTACTCATTAATAGAAACACAATTTGCTTCCAAGCTTTTAGCTGTTCAAGTTGATGGGGGTGGTGAGTTTAAATTTCTTGAGCAACAACTTTCTCGCCTTGGGATTCAATTGCGTGTCACATGTCCTCGTACATCCCAGCAAAATGGGGTCATTGAGCGTAAACACAGGCACATCCTGGACACAGCCCTCTCCCTTCTTGCTCAAGCAGAATTACCCCTCACCTACTGGTCATATGCTGTTGTTAGTGCTACCTTTCTTATCAACCGTCTTCCCTCACCAACCTTACACAATTCTTCCCCTCATCAACTTCTATTCCATAAGCCTCCTGATTATAAATTCCTTCGCATATTTGGTTGTCTTTGTTACCCGAACCTTCGTCCCTACAACACTCATAAACTATCCTATCGATCCAAACCATGTGTTTTCCTTGGTTATACAACTAAATATCATGGTTACCTTTGTCTTGATCCTCCCACTGGCAGAATTTATACCTCTCGCCATGTTCGTTTTGATGAATCCATTTTTCCCTATACAAAACTTAGCCCTGCTCCTTCCTCCCCCACCTTATCTTTTTTATCCTCTCCTCTTCATATTATAGATTCACCTTCAGTGTCTCCCACTTCATCTCCTCCTCACCCACCTACCAGTTCCACTGAGCCCTCACCTAATCCTACTACCTTGGCCCCTGTTGAGCCCAATCCCTCCATACACACCTCAATACATGAGCCTCCAAGTCCACCTTTGACCTCGAACTCCCCACCTACAGACCTTGATGTTGCTCAAGAAATTTCAGTTGTGCCCCCTGCACCCCCATCTAATGCTCCTACCAATGCTCACTCGATGGTCACTAGGGGAAAGGCAGGTATCTTCAGGCCCAAGGCATATCACACTCATTTTGAGGAAGTCCCTTCCACTGTGTATGATGCTCTTCAAGATTCTGAATGGTGTAAGGCAGTTCATGCTGAGTATACAGCTCTTATTGATAATAATACCTGGCAGCTTGTACCCCTTCCTCCCAATCGAAGAGCCATTGGGTGCAAATGGCTTTTCAAAGTTAAACGCCTTGCTGATGGCACTGTTGACAGACTAAAAGCTCGTCTTGTAGCCAAGGGCTACTCTCAATTTGCTGGTACGGATTTTCGTGAAACATACAGTCCTGTTGTGAAATTTTTCACTGTCAATCTCATATTATCCATTGCTGTCACTAATGGTTGGTTCATTCACCAAGTGGATGTGAATAATGCTTTCCTCAAGGGGGATTTAATTGAGGATGTTTACATGGAACAACCAGCAGGGTTTGTTCAACATGCTTCTGATGGATCTGTCCTTGTATGCAAGCTTCAAAAAGCTTTATATGGCCTTAAACAGGCCCCTCGTAACTGGTTTGAGAAGCTCAGGGCCTTCCTCGAGACCCTTGGTTTTAAATCATCTTCAGCTGACTCTTCTCTCTTTGTTTTCCACAACGATGATGCTACCACGTACATGGTCATCTATGTCGATGATATACTGCTTACTGGGAGCTCCCCCACACATGTTCAACAGGTCATATATATGTTGGACCAGAAATTCTCCCTCAAAGATCTTGGCTCTCTCAGTTTTTTCTTGGGAATTGAAGTTCAACATGTCCATGGTGGCCTGTTCTTGTCCCAACGAAAGTTCATCACTGATCTCCTTGTCACTACTGATCTTCGAGATATCAATACAGCCAGCTCACCTATGGTTCTTTCTCCAAAATTACGCAAAAATGAAGGCACTCCTTTGTCCAATCCACAAGAGTTTCGACGTGTTGTAGGCTCTCTTTAGTACGTCTGTCATACAAGGCCCGACATTGCTGTCTCTGTTAACAAAGTGGCACAATTCATGCATCAGCCCACTGACCTTCACTGGATCGCTGTCAAACGAATCCTTCGATACCTCAAAGGCACTCTTGACTTTGGTCTCTGCTTCTCTCCACAGCAAACATCCCTTCTCGAGCTGCATTCCTTCTCCGATGCTGACTGGGGCAGTGACCCCGACGATCGTCGCTCAATCTCTGGCCATTGCTCCTACCTTGGTATGCATTTAATCACCTGGAGTTCTCGCAAACAACGGGCTGTCTCACGATCCACTGCTGAATCTGAATTTCGCAGTATAGCAGACGCGGCTTCTGATGTTCTCTGGCTTCAAGCAGTCTTGCATGACATGTATATCTCCCTGGACTCCATTCCAATTATTTGGAGTGATAACACGAGTGCCGTGGCAATGGCAGCAAACCCTGTTATGCATGCCAAGACGAAACACGTGGACCTCGATTTATTTTTTGTTCGAGAAAAGGTTTCTTCTCAACAGCTGCAAGTTCGTTATGTTCCCGCCTCAAGTCAAGTTGCCGATGCTCTTACAAAGCCCATCTCCCTTGCTCAATTTCATCTCTTCCGCTCACAACTATGTGTTCAAAGCTTCTCCGAAATTGAAGAAGCATGGGGAATATTAGCAAAACAACCACCTAGCTCCAGCAAGAATTTGGTTACAACAAATTCTGCTATAACAGCTGTAAACCTAGCTGCTCAACTGCCTCCCATGCAGTTACGAGAAGAGTAATCTTCAGCTGCAGCAGCAGCCTTGATACACCCTCACTCTCTCGATCCTTCTACTCTTCTTATATATACCTTGTATTAGCAAGTGTAAAGCAGCTAAGTTGGAATGAAATGAATTGAGTTTTTACTCTATTTCTTTAGCTCAATTAGGGTTTATACTGTATGTTTAACAGAACCATCATCCAACAGCCACTTTTCTATCATTAGCAGCGGCACTTGATCCCCCAAATCGGGCTTGCTTTCATCTTGGAACACGCTGTTTTACGGTGTCAAGTTCGTTGAAATTATTTTTAAAGGTATATGATTTAGGGTATATGTTTAAGAGTTTAAGGTTTAATAATTTAGGGTTTTAGATTGAGGGTTAATTGTTAAATTAATTTTTTATAAAGAATAGGGTCAAATTAAAATAATATTTAAATAATGAGGGTTCAATAGAAATACAAAAATAAGTGAAGTATTAAATATATCGTTTACCCTTATTAAAAAAATAAAATTTTAATATATATAAAAAATAATTTAATTGAATTTTTAAAAATAATTATTAATTGTATGATGGGTCCTTGAAATTTTAAATCTTTATTAATTAATTTAATGGTGTTCATCGGTGTTCATCATTAATGGTGTTCGTCGGTGTTCGTCGCACATTGTAGAATTTTCCTATTTTAATATACATGTTGTGTAAAAATATTACACATCCCTTTATATTTGAACTATAAAATCTAGACCTTAAATCTTTAACTATAAACTAAACTTTAAACTTTAAATTATAACCTTATTGAACCATTTTTCTATTAAGTTTTTGAAGTTCAGGATGTCAATTTAATTAAACTTACCAAATTTAAAGATCAATTCGGCCCCCCAAGAAAGGTTCGGGGACAATTTAATCAAAATACCCACGTTAAAGGTAATTGTGTTTTAAATCATTTTTATATAAAAAATTAAAAACTCCCTCTAAAAATTGAACACAAGACCACTGAATTTAAAGTTATATTTTAATACATAGCTTGTATAAAAAAATTATAGAAATTTTTTAATATTTAAAATCTAACACTCTAAACTCTAAACTATAAACTTAAATTCTAAACTATACAAATTAAAATTATAAATTCTAAACCTTAAATCCTTAACTCCTAAATTTGACAAGTACAAATAGTTTACATGAATCGTATATAAAAGTTTTTATCCTAAAAATATATCACTCCATAATTTATAATAAATATATTTGTGTAAATATATCATATATGATTTGTCGCTGGTAGCTGGTAAGGAAAATTTTAAAAGCGATTTGAAAGGATAATTTTTTTTAGCCCTTTTCGGTGCCCCTATTCATATTCTAATATTAAAAAATATAATGAAATTAAATTTTAAGCCCTAATCCTAAATTTTAAATTTTAAATTCTACACTCTATACTCTAAAAATATACACCCTGCCCTAAATTTCTTAAACCTTAATTATAAATTCTAAACCCTAAACATAATTTTAAACGTAAAAACATACATATGAACACCGAAAAGTACAGAGAATTTCCATCCGATCTGAAATGGCGACATTTCCTAGTTTTGGAAATTTCTTCTTTCTGGTACATAAGTTTGTAAGTATTGAGTGGCACCTGCCCTGCCCGATGCAGTGATGTGTAAGCCATTAACGTGAATCAGCCATGCATTCTGCACAATGTCGAAAACAACCCTCACCTCTCTTCTATAAATGCCTCATCCCTCTCCTCAATCCTCATCACAAATACTACCATACACATTAGACATGGCAACTTTGCTCTCTCTTTCTCTTTCGCTTTCTCTGCTTTTGCTCTTCAATGGCTGCCTAGCTCACCACCAGCAGCAGCAGTTCCAGTCCCAGAATGAGTGCCAGATCAATAGGCTCAACACTATTGAACCTAACACCCGGATTCCATCGGAAGCCGGCACCACCGAGTGGTGGAACCCCAACACCCAACAGCTCAGCTGTGCCGGCGTCTCTGTCATGAGGCACAACGTTGAACCTAATGGCCTTGTTTTGCCTTCCTTCACCAATGCACCTCAGCTTGTTTATATTGTCCAAGGAAGGGGTATTCAGGGCACTGTAATGCCTGGATGTGCCGACACATTCCAGGAATCAACGCAAAGCCACGGAAAGTTCCGGGACCAGCACCAGAAGATCCGCCGGTTCCGTCAGGGCGACGTCATTGCATTGCCGGCCGGCGTCGTGCACTGGTCCTACAATGACGGCAATGAGCGCCTTGTTACTGTCAACCTCCTCCACACTGCCAACAGTGCTAATCAACTCGACAGCAATCCAAGAGTAAATATATTTACACTATCTCTCAGACTCTGATCACTCATTTTCAGGGCGGTGCAATTTATTAAAATATGGCTCTTAATTTATAATCAGTAAGATATATAAGTATTTTTTCAAAAAAAATATTTTAATACAAAAAATATTATTAAATTATCCTCTTGAAAACTAAAAAATTGACTTATAAACATCTAAATGTCAAACATTTTCACTTCAAAATTATCATTCTTTTTGCATGTTTTAGGTTTTAGATAATTTTTTATATAAATATATAAATATATATATATATAATTTTATAATTTTTACAAATATTTAATTTAATTTAGGTTCTTTATTTTTGGGTCTCTTTTGAAGGCGGGTGCGGTTGCTCATGTCGCGCCTGCCCAAAACACCAATGCTCTGAGCAGCAAAATCGAAAAGTTTTCAGATTTTGATGATCGATTCTTAATGTGTTGTAGAGATTCCATCTTGCCGGTAACCCAGAAGAGGAGCAGAGAAGACTACGAAGGTTTGCACAACAGCAGTTTCAGGGAAGCAGAAGTGAGCGCGAGGAGGTGGAACAAGAAGAGGAGGAAGGCGAAGAAGACAGCCGGAGCCGCCGCGAGCAGAAGAGCTCATCCTGCAGCAACCTTCTCTGCGCCTTCGAAAGTGAGTTCCTGGCTCAAGCTTTCAACGTCGACACCAACATCATCAGGAAGCTCCAAGAGGTCCGAGGACACAAAGGCACCATCATTCGAGTCAGGGACAGACTCGACGTAGTTTCACCACCCAGAACGGAGGAGGAAGAGCGCGAAGAACGCCAACAGGAGGAAAGCCGCCGTGAACACCGCCGCAGTGGAAGAGATAACGGGCTGGAGGAAACATTCTGCGCCATGAGAATCAAGGAGAACATCGCCGACCCCGAGCGTGCCGACATTTTCAACCCTCAAGCCGGTCGTATTTCCACTCTCAACAGATTCAACCTCCCCATCCTCAACGCACTCGGCCTCAGCGCCGAAATGGGTGTTCTCCGCAGCGTAAGCTCCACAAAATTTAACATTTAAAAAAGGGAAAACTACACCGGTGGTCCCCAAACTATTATCATTTTTCTATTTTGGTTCCTAAACTATGTTTTTCGGCAAAAACGTCCCTTCTGTTACATAGTTCTCCTATTTTTGTCTCTAAACGTTAAATAGCTAACAGTTTTGCTGACGTGACATTTTTTAAAATATTTTTTAATCATTTCTTTCTCCTCTTAAAAAATACTATGTCAGCAAAACCGTTACTTATTTAACGTCGGGAACCAAAACAGGAAAACTATGTAACAGAGAGCTATATTTACCGTCACATTAACACGCTCAATTTACTGTAAGCAGAGAGCTGGAACGGTTCCACAATGGTGCGTCAACGCCCACAAGATACTCTACATGTTAAGAGGCAACGCCAGAATCCAGGTGGTGAACCACAACGGCGACACCGTCTTTGACGACAACGTGGAGCAAGGCCAGCTGCTGACGGTGCCGCAAAACTTCGCCTTCATGAAGCGAGCAGGCAGCGAAGGAGCCGAATGGGTTTCTTTCTTCACCAATTCCGAGGCCACCAACACCCCGATGGCTGGACGAGTCTCCGCCATCCGAGCACTGCCGGAAGAAGTCGTGGCGGCGTCGTATCAGATCTCAAGAGAAGACGCAAGGAAGGTGAAGTTTAACAACCAGGACACCTTCTTCTTCACTTCTTCAAGGGCCGAAGCTTGAAACCAAAGGCAAATGCAATGTTATAGAATCTTAGCTTTGTCTGCCATGGATTTTGTTGTGTTGCTGAGTTTAGTTGAAGAATAAAAAGGAAAGGGTTCTCATAAGATTGCCTTCCATTACCATGTAATCGGCCGGAAAGAGTTACTATATTTCAATATATTAACTTTTTAATATCTACTATTCTACTTTATTAAGTTACGATATTTATATTCCAAACATAGTTATAGGAATCATGGTTTTAGATCGCGGTTGTGGCGTTATATCGCGATTTCAGACAAGAACAATTAAATTGCGGCGATTGCGGACCGTTTTTTATCCTAATCGCGGTTTCAAATGGCGACGCAACCGTTATATCACGGCCGATATCGCGGTCGCAGTCCGCCTTTTAAATCCCTGATAGGAATATGATCTTCAAAAATCTTTTAAGTACAAGTAAAGAATAGGAAAAAAATCTAACCATACTCATCTAGAACGCACACCTACATTAGACACTCACATTCGAGTTCGAATATCGTAAATTGAAGTTAATGAGGTAAAAATCTCTTGCCCCCTAATCATGCCTCCTTCTATGCCCCTGCCTAAAAAATAGATAAAAATTAAATTTTGCCCCATAACCCTAATTTTCATATCCTAAACCCCAAACCCTAAACTCTAAAAAATATACCCTACTCCTAATTCCCTACACCCTAACCCTAAGCCCCAAACCTTAAACCCAATATTTTAAAGTGAGGGCACAAATGGGGGCATACTTTGGGGGCAGATGATTTCCATCCAAGTTAATGTCTCCTACTCCTAGTAAAATACACACAAACAACAACAAAATTGTATGTCGGAAACAAAGAGTATGGTGCAAACCTGAAAGCAAGAGCTTGTCTGCCGATGAACCATGAAATAATTCTCCACTGGCTGTTCTTACTTGATTGTGGACCAATCTCATGATATGAAACAACAAAGGTTGGTTTCAACTGTACAAGTCTTAGCACATTATTACAATTTACAAACGAAACAGCAACAACAATCTAAAGAAGCAAAAACAGTACTTTTAATTTACCTCTGAGTAAGGTGAGCAACTCGAACAAAATCAATTTTTTTACTCGACTTGATTGAATATTCATTCCTATGCCAGAGTTTCGGTTAAGTTCTCCCATTGCATGAGCCATGAGTGATAAAGAATAGATAATGAGGGAAATTATAGAGAAAAAAGAGGCAAAGTAGGGATTTAAGAGAAATCCCTAATTTAAAGAGAGATGTTAAGAATTAGGGTTTTTTTTCAGGAAAAAAAACTAAAATAAGATAACCCCCCACAACTCTATAAACCCTAGAAAATAATGTCCTAAAATTCAAAATCTCAGTTTTCAGGAAGTGTCACGCAAAGCATTATTTATTATAAATATTACATTAAGAGAGATGTACTGAGGTTCAGTTTTACATAAACAAAATTCAGAAGACGAATAATTAGCTGTGGAACAAGCAATTAACAGCCATGGAACAAAGAACGTAAATGAAAATGAAACAAATGGATATATGTATAGGAAATTATTCGATACATTCTGGAGAAAAAAGTTTCCACAATCTGGGTTAAATTCAGGGATTAGTACTTTAGTTTAAGGGTTTGAGTTTAGAAATTTAAAATTCAAGTTTCATGGTTAAAATTTATAGTTTAGAATTTAGGGTAGTAAGGTTAGAGATTTAAATGGTAACCATGTACCCTAAATTCTAATCATAAACTTTAAATTCAAAAACCTTTAAATTTAAATCTATGCACTCTAAACCCTGAACTAAATCTCTAACTCCTGAATTTAATCCGAAAACTTTTTTCTACACTACTGTATTGATCGAATAATTACTCCATATGTAATAAGGATTAATATCATATACACTGGCGGTGGAAACTGAAAGTTTCCACAAGCGCCTTAGTTTGTAGGGGTTAGAATTTTAGGATAGTTGTTTCAATTTAAGGTTTAGTGTTATAATTTAGGATTTATAAGTTAAAAATCTAAATCCTCATCATATTACCCTTAAAACTATACCCTAACCTATAAACCCTAAATTATAATCCTAAACTTTAAATTGAAACAACTATCCCTAAATTCTAAACTCCTACACTTAAGTCCTTAAATCATATACCGTAAATTAACTTTCTACCCCCTAAAACTAAGGCGCTTGTGGAAACATTCAGTTTCTACCGTCAGTGTATAGAATATTTATCAATGTAATAAACCAAACCAGTTTCAACATGAACAACTTAGAAGTTGTTCCAAGTAATCAGTTCCCAGATCTTCCAACACAATCAAGTTGTTTCCTTGTCGTGTCTCGTTTTCTTTGCTAGTTATTTTCTTGCTCTTGGATCTTGTCCTTAAGCAGTGTCTCTTCTTCAACGCCACCACCGGTGAGCAACCCTCGTCGCATCGGTACATGATGTTCCGAAGCGATTCCGTGACGACATCGATCGGGAAATTGAGCGTCGCCGATGGCCCTCTCGTCGAGAATGCCGCTTGGTCGTAAGCTAAGGCGGCTTCTTCGGCGGTGTCAAATGTTCCGAGCCAAACCCTAAGACCATGTCTGGTTGAATCCCTAATCTCAGCAGCGTATTTCCCCCATGGCCTCTTCCTTACACCTACATAAGCTTTTCCTTTCTTGGACAATTCTTCACGTTTAGCAATATCCGATGTAACATTATCTTCCTTAATGCCATTGATGGAGTTCTTGGACTGGTCTGAGGCCGCCGCCATATCCACCCAAACCATTCCTTCAGAGTCATTGAAGTTGCCGAGAAGCTCATCCCAGCAACCAGACAAAGTCTCCGGCGACTGCGACAGCGACAGAGACGGTGATCCAAACGATGTTTCAGGCGAGAGTTCGGGAATGGTTGACCTTGAACAATGTGGTATGAAACAAGAGTTGTCCATTGAGGTTGTTCTTATTTACAGCCTATGAATCTATGATTCAATCCAACAACATTAACTTTGAAGTACCAAACGGTTTATATATACCAGAATTAATAGTATATAATAAAATTTCTAGGTGGGGGGATTAAATTATAGAAAAAATAGTTAAAGTTAAAAAAAAAAACAATTAACACGAGATTCATAGATGACGTACGGCGGCTGGTTATAATTACATAATCTTTTTTTATGTGTGTGTGTGTGTTAGGGTTTTGCCTCCTTGTTCTTAGGCTTTGTGGTCTTGAATTTTGGTCAATGTCTGTTGATATTTTGATTTTTCACCTGGTTTTGTGTTGGATTGCACCCTTTTCCATAAAGTTTTTATGTTGAATATGTATACAACTTTTTAATGTGTGAATTGGAATTAATATATTTTTTAAAATTAAAATGTGTAATAATATGATTTTTTTTTGCCTTTCCGATTTTCAGGATTTTACCCTGACTAATTCGAAGTTTGGACCAACCCGCGTCGCACACCTAGTTTTGGTGGGTGAGTCTCCCAGTGAGAAATTACTGCATACACAACACCTCAAACCCGAGACCTTACTTAAACAATACTAAAATGCTTATCACTTAGACCAACCTCGTTGATTAATAATATGATTTTTTAATAGAAACTTTTTGTTAAGTATTTGATCGACTCATCAACAATCGAATCATTCACTAAATGACCATAAGCCTAAGGTCAAGGGGTTGAGCTCCCGTACACAAAATTTCACCTATCATGCGCAAACCCTTTGCAACTCTCCACATTATTGAGTAAACCACCCAAAAATAGAGGGTTTATGTTCAATAAGCTGGCGCGAAAAAATTTCTACATGTATTTTAATTATAGGGTTTATAGATTTAGTTTAGAGTTTATGAATTTATAATTTAGGGGTTGTGATTAGTATATAGGGTTTAGAGTTTTTGAGTTGTAGTTAGTAATATTATTTGTGTTTAAATTTTAACCTACAAACACTAAATTTTAACTAAATCATAAATCTAAAGCTGCATTTCTAAACCTTAAAACTAAAATACTTGTTATCCAATAGAAAACAATTCATAAACAAAATCCAGGATTAAAATTGAACACGGACATTCTGAAAATACAATAATTTGTAGATAAAATTGTTTAGATTTGAATTTCTAAAAAAATAACATTTTTTTATCGGGATCACTCCTTGAATGCCGATTTTAATTGTTTTCTAATTGTGTTTTAGTGCATGCATGACATCAACCCATGCAAGTGTTTAGCGAATAAAAATGATCTCCTCTTTTTTGGTGTCCTTATATATCCCAACACTAAAAAAATAAACTCTACACTTTAACTTTAAATTTTAAACCCTGAATCTTAAGTCCTAAACTCTATATAACTCTAAAATTTAAACTTTTTTTAATAGTGATATATAGGGATGGGATCAAGTTACACTATGTAAAACTCAACTAGTTTTACACTAATTCATAGCCATTGGATGAGTGAAATGAATGGATGAGATTAAAAGTAGGATATGGAAAGATTATCACTTGGGAAAAAAAGTAAGGAGTTAATCTCATCCATTCATTTAACCAATCTAATGGCCATAAATTAGTGTAAAACTAGTTGAGTTTTACATAGTGTAACTTGATCCTAACCCGTGATATATATGGACACGAAAAAAATAGAGAACTTAATAGTTTGGATCTTAACATAATACGATACGGTTCGAGCAGTTTTTATTTCAACTTAATAGTTTGGATCTTAGCATAAGTGATTTAAATTAAATTTAATAATCAAAACACTGAATAAGCTTAGCTAAAATTAAGAAAGAAAAAAAAAACAAGGAAATTAAACTTATCAGGGAAGACTAAGGACGGACCTCATTTTCATTTTATTATTATTAATGTATCAACTTGGAATTTATTATGAATTAATTAGGCGGTCTGTTTTACTATTAGAAATAATAAATATCCAATTCAAAAAGAATAATAAATATTAAAATTATCTCTATATTAATATTTATATACTTTAAATTTTTTGGAATTAGTCTTCAGCTCGGTCTTGTTTGACTTATGAACATTAATAGTAATACCTACTTGTTTATTGTTTTGTAAAAATAATAAAATGTTTTTTTTATTTCTTCTTATATGTAAATTTATATAATTCTGCCCGAACAAATTCTGTTTGAAATTGAAGTTTTTTTGTCCAAAGTCTTCGGTTTGTTGCCCTCAAAAAATAATTAACAATCAATTATCAGTTGGTCTAATAGAATGTAACACTAATTCTCTAAATAATGTTAAAGTTCAAATATTAAAATTGTAAATGGAATAAACTGAATTAGAAAAGTCATTTAGTAGAAATCAACAAATGGCTACGGTGAAAAGATAATATTGTTCATATTAGGAGACCCGAGTTCAAATGCTTTGTTTGCAAGGTGTGTGTATTGTCAAAGGGTTAAGAATATGTGTGAACAAATACTATCTTGTAATCACCTTCAAACCATTAAAAATCGTCAAATTGTGAATGAAATAGATTGAATTAGAAAAGTCGTTTCATAGAACTCAACAAATGGCCCCGGTAGAAAAGGTAATGATGTTCATCTCAGGAGACTCGAGTTCAAATCGCTTTGTTTGCAAGATGTGTGTAATGTCAAAAGGTTAACAATATTTATGAACAAATATTATCTTGTAATCACAATAATAATTTTTTTAGTATCTGATTCGAATTAGTTAATTGAGGGTTATAAAAAAATAATTAATATGAGAACCAAATATGACATACAGCACCAACAAGTGTTGAGTGCATTGGTAAAACACATTGCACTCCCGATACACGTTCAAACCTTAGAGACGACATTGTTGAAAAGAACAATCTCGCACCCTAAATATGTACCGTAAAACGAACATATATATTACCAAATAAAAAGAAAGATGACGTACGGCGGCTGGATAAATCCAAATATATGCCTACAGAAACAAGTGAGGGACAAAAGGGAGTGGAAATGAAATTCAAAAAGCGTCTGATAAGGCCTTCCCACCCAATTGGAAATTTTCTACGGTTTGTCCCTTTCTTGGTTTCATTTTTACTTTTCCTTTTAAAACATGATCTCTTACTTTAGGGTAAACTACAACGAAGGTCACTCAATTATGGGTAAGGTTACATTTGGGTCACTCAATTATTAAAAGTTACATTTAGGTCACTCAATTATGGGTAAGGTTACATTTGGGTCACCCAATTATTAAAGGTTACATTTGGATCACTCAATTATGGGCAATGTTACATTTGGGTCACCCTTCATATTAAAAAAAAGTATATCAATTTGTGTATTAGATTAATTAATGATTTCAAATGAAGTATTCTAATGTTAACAAGGGTATACAAGTGATTTGGAAGAAAAAATGACTAAATTAATGTACTTTTTAAATATGAAGGGTGACCCAAACGTAACCTACACATAATTGAGTGACCTAAATGTAACCTTTAATAATTGGGTGACCCAAATGTAACCTCACCCATAATTGAGTGACCCAAATGTAACTTTTAATAATTAGGTGACCCAAATGTAACCTTACTCATAATTGAGTGACCTTCGTTGTAGTTTACCCCTTACTTTAATGTCACAATATTTTTTTAAATCATGATATTTACGGTCATTAATAGTGATTAATCTTTTATTTTCATGTCGGTATTTACATTAATCTATTCTCTTTTTTCTTCAATATTGCTTTATTTTTGGTTAAACAAACTATTGGAGACTATCTGTATTTAATTTAGGGTTCTTTTTAACTTATATAAACTTATTTTGGTTTTGTCTATGAATTTTGAATTTAAATACTTAATAATTTATTGTATTTTTAAAATTTAATATGTCTGCCCTTTCAAATATTTAATCATGACTTCATTTCTGTCTAGAATTAAATAAATAAAGTTGTTATCTTACGCAAGGGAGAGTGACACGATTGGCGTCATTATTTTTTTATCGAAGTATTGCATATCTTTTTTTTAAATAAATTTAATATGTCTGCCCTTTCAAATTTATCTATTTTTTATAAATTTGTTGGGATAATAATTAACTTTCTTGCAAGTCGAGAATTATAACTTTCTATATATGTTTTGGCTCAAAATTTGTAGTTAAGAAAAGCTAAACTATATTGATAATTACCTAATGATAGTTTTCTTTTTGGACATTGAAAAAATTACAAATTAGTCACCCCCGTTAGAGGGATTGTTCATTTTAGTCCTATCTTAAGTGAGAGTTTGACTGTTCACGCCAACCACTCAAATCGTCAGGGACTAACTTGCGGAAACAATTTGATGACCGAAAAATGAAATATTATTGAAGTTGGATGACTATTCAAGTAGTTTATCCTCTAAAATAAAAAAAAAGTTTGAAAGGTATTATGACTAATTACCCAAGTAATTATTTTAATTCCCACCCTTCCATAGAAATTGAAGATTGTAATTGGTGTGCTTTCATTTGTATCTAATTCAAGGAGTATAAATATAAATAATTACATGTAATTTAATTATTTAACGAGAACACATTACCTTACAATAATAAATAAAGCTTCAAACAAGCACCAAACACAATTTTTTAGAGCCTCGATACCAACAATCGGTTGGTTTAGTAAGATAAGTCACCTGATCCTTTAAGTAAGGTCAAAAGTTTAAATTCTGTCGTTATAAATGAAAGAAATGAATTAGTACTTATAATAAACCACATGCAAAATGACAAAAGATGCCCCCAACGTTTGCATGTTTTGTCATTTGGCCCCCTATTCTTTTTTCTGGTCCAAATATGCCCCCAACGTTTGCTTGTTTTGTCATTTGGCCCCCTATTCTTTCTTTTGGTCCAAATATGCCCCCAACGTTTCATTCATAGTCCAAATATGCCCCTGTTGGATGTAAACTGTCAATCAACTGACGGTCAACGGCTTATAAAAAAATTTTGACGTGACATCAGCAGATCTTAATACGTGGCAAGTCCAGTCAGCATCAGCTGTTGAACGTCAGTTGACTGACAGTTTCCATCTAACGGGGGCATATTTGGACCAAATTGAAACGTTTGGGGCATATTTGGACTACAAATGAAACGTTGGGGGCATATTTGGACCAAAAGAAAGAATAGAGGGTTAAATGACAAAAAAAGTAAACGTTGGGGGCATATTTAGACCAAAAAAAAGAATAGGGGGCCAAATGACAAAACATGCAAACGTTGGGGGCATCTTTTATCATTTTGCCTAAACTACAAGGGTGTATCCTTTAAGGGACTAGTGGGGGCACACCTCCAAATTTTGGGAAATTCAAATTTTACTCCTACATTTTTTAAAAATTTTAATTTGGCCCTTCAAATTTTTTAAAAATTCATATTAAATTTTAAATATTTGAATATTTTTAATTAAATTTCCTCTCAAATTTTTCATATTTTTTATTAAATCACTCAAAATTATTAAAAATTTTAGTTAAAACCTCAAATTTTTTAAAAAAACTTTTACTTCAAGTTCCGTCACCGTCTAAAATACTTAATCAAAATTAATCTTCAATACGAATGAGGACAACCATAATGATCTGCAAGAACCTGCAAAATTCGCAGAGAAGTAAAAGGAATTGGTGTTTGGGAACTTGAATTTAAAAAAGAAAATGGACTTCAGAAATTGTGTAAAATCGAGTGATAATGATCTTGCCGTCGAGCAGTTTGTCTCTTCTTCCGCGCCTCTAGAGCAACCGTTGTCGCATCGGTATTTTATGTTATTCCGGGATTACATCTATCGGGAATGTAACACCCGTATTTTGGGCTTAGGAGTTAGCCGGGTTTAGTTCGAGTCTAATAAAATTTAATTAAAACAATTCAACTTCAAATAATGACCTATTTGAGCTTTAACAAGAAGGGAGGGACTAATGTTGTAATTTTACCCAAATGTTTTAAAAAGCAATACCACTTTTAATTAAAAGTTGTCTTCTCTTTCCCCATATCCCCCACCAACGTTAAAACCATCTTCAAACTCTCTCCAAGCTCAAGCTACTATTCCATTGGGTTTCTTCATCCTCCCAAGGTCTTTTTGAAAGGTAATAATGTTTTCTAATTCTCCTTTTCATCCTCTATCTCCCCATAGTCTTAGATTTCAAAAAGGTGAGCTCTTGAAATGTTAGGGTTTTGACAAAGTTTGAGTTTTTATGAAAATTTCCTTCCCATTTCGAAATAGGGAGTTGGGTTTATGATTCTCCACCCTAAAATGTATATTATATGTCAAATTGGTTGAATTTGGGTGAAATTTCGTAGCTTGTTCTTGAGGTAGGTTTTAAGGTAGTAAAATTTGGGTTTTTAGTGGGTTTAATGTTGAAATGGAGGGGCTGACGGTCTACCTATGATAGGAGGGTGATTTGGGATGTTTAGGAAGTCATTTAGGTGTTTGGAAATTGAGTTTTCAGCAAGGGTTTTGGGAAGCACGAAAATTGGGTTTTAGGAGATTATGTGATTTGAGAAATTGTGGAAATTGGGTTGTGTTTGCAAAGTAAGTTGATGGTTGAGTTTAGCATTGAATTGGGAAGTAATGTATGTGTTTTGTTTGACTAGAAGCAAGTGGAAGCGCGGAAGAGGCTTTGGGACCGAATCCGGGTGCATAGGAGGATTGTTTCGAGTTGCTAAGGAAGGGCGGTGAGTGGTTTCAACTTGTTCTAAGTTTGGTTCGAGTATGTGTAGTGGGAGTGTGTGTGAAGTGTGCTTGGTAGGCCACTCATAGTTAATTCAAGTTATTGATTTAACCATTGATATCCATGAATGCATTTATGCTTGTTTGACTAGGCTATTATGATTGTGGTTGATGGATGTGAGTTTATCTTGATATGCATCTATGAGATTGAGCATGAATGTGGTTGATGATATATATATATGATGTGGTTATGATAATTGGCACTAAATAATTACCGGTTGTAAATGATCGATCATTAGGATAGTGTGCACACAAATTGAGTCAAAACGTACGTGGCCTTGACGGCGTTAAGTCATCGAGGAGGAGTACGGTGATGTAACATTCCACCGGAAGCTTTTATATATTTCTACGGGATGATGAGTGGAATCCCATCCGTAGGGCGTGTGGCGATGAGTGGAATCCCGCTCACGCAAGGTCCGGTGACGAGTGTAATCCCACCGAGGTAAAGTGTTGTTGAGTTATAAATCCGCACAATCGGGGTAATTAAAGTGGCCAATTAACTTGTTCATACATTGTGATATGTGATGATGATATATGTTGGTGATATATGGTGTTGCTATAAGATGTTGATGTTGATAATTGATCTTGGTAGGATTGAGAGACCATATATGCCACTTGAAAGACTAGCTAGGTCTACTTGATTCTATGCCTATGCTTAATGTACGTAAGACTAGGATTAACATGCTTGAACCCTGCATTGTTGATTGTTTTCGTTTTAGAGCACCCTCACTAAGCTTATAGCTTACTCTCTCAATGTTCAACAATGCAGATCATTAGCGTGGTGTTAGCTCGGAGCAAGGCAAGAAGGGTTTTCCAAGTGTGAGGCTCAAGTACGGGTATTAATTTTGTAATGGTTAAGTAATGTGGCAAGAGGGTATTAGTATGAGCTTATATGACTCATTTGTGATTTTGGATGTTTATGCTTGACTTGGTTTGTAAGCATGTCTACCTTGCCTAACGCTTTTAATGTATGCCTTTTGAATGTTAACCTTGCTATGGTATGTAAACCCTTATGGGATGGATGATGTTTTTGCTTGTCAATGTTTCAAGCGTGTTTTGAATGAAAGGCCTTGTGTTTTGCCATGTATGTATGATTGATTATATTTATGCCTTGAGGGTGTTTGAGTATGTTAGACATAAGTTGTATGCCTCTAGACTTTGTTTGTTTGTGTTGTGTGGCTTTAGGAGTCCTATGAGACCTTTAGACTTGTTAAAATTCACCCAAGTCTGATTCTCAAAGGTTGCAGGCAGCCCGCGTTTCGAAACGGGCTGGGTCGTTTCGGAACGGGTAGGCTTCAGGGACCCCGTATCGGAATGCGTTTTGATACGGTTTGGCCTCTGGAACCCCCTGTTTCGATACGCGTTTCGGAACGTTTTGGCTACTGGAATTTTGAGAAATTCACGAGATAAAGGTGTTTCGAAACGGGCCTGAAGGTTTCGAAACGGTCAAAATCTCGTTGACCACGAGATGTTGACCGTCGTGGGCGTTTCGGAACGGTTGACCACCGTTTCGATACGGCCCCTTGTATAGGCCCTGGGGCAGTTGACCTGGTCAAGGTGTTTCGAAACGCCTCAAGGGTGTTTCGAAACGGACTGCCCTCAAGACTAAAATTTGGGCTGTTAAGTGTTGCCTTGTTTTCGATCGATTGTTTCGGGTGTGTTGTTCCGCTGTTTGATCGCTTAGGGTTTAACACTCATTTAGACAAGATTAAAATACAAAAAAATAGGGTTGCTAACCGAGGGGGAATTCCCTTGGGAGTTTTCACTCGGTTTTCCCCGTGTAGCTCACTCGGACCGGTCATCCGGCCAGACCGGGACGAGGGGGTTACATTTGTTGGTATCAGAGCCTGAGGTTACCGAGACCTCGGGCAGGTAAGTGAGGTAAGCTTAATGTGTTAAATGCTTATGATGTTTGATGCATGCTTTGCCATGAATCCTTGATGCTTGCTTGATCGTATGCTGGTTTGAAGCATGAATTTGTCGTGTCTGGTGTGAGTGTGTGCCCATTGCTACTATTACTTAATTTAAAAAGATTTTTGGAAAAAGGAGTACTTGAGCACTATTGGACCCTTGCTTTGACTAACGTAATCCTTATATGTTTCTTGTTGTAGTTTACCTTGCTAGTTGAACCATGAGACCACGTGGGAGGCCTAAGATGGTTCGACCGGAACCACGGGCAGAGGCTCCGAAAGTAGAGCCGGTAGTTAGAGTTGAGGCTCAAGTGGGAGAGCATGTGGTTGGAGTTGGAGCTCCTCCACCACCTCCACCACCACCACCTCCTCCACCGGGAGCGGGAGGTGAAGCCGGGGCCGAAGGAGAGGGACCACAAGGTGGCCAAGGTGGCCAAGGACCGGCTGGGATTGATTTAGCTCCGTTGGTTCAGGCAATTGCCGGGGCATTTCAGGCTGCTGTAGCTGGAGGTCAGGCAGCACACCATCAGGGTGAGGGCACTGGCTTACCTTTAGAGAGACTTAGGGGCCTTGGGGCCGAAGAGTTCCGAGGGGCTACACCGGAGAGGTCAGAGTTGTGGTTTGAGAAGACTGTCCGTATCCTTGCTCAGATGGGATGTACCGGTGAGCGCAAGTTGGGATGTGTTGAGTGTTTCCTTCAGGGTGATGCCTACACCTGGTGGGTCACCGTTACTTCAGGGATGTATGAGGCCGAGATTACATGGGAGTTCTTTGAGACAGCATTCTGGAAGAAGTATTTGGGTCCGCGATACCTCGATGAGAGGAAGAGAGAGTTTATGGCACTGCTTCAGGGGAGTATGTCCGTGACCGATTATGAGATCCGATTTGTCAGACTGAGTCAGTATGCACCTGAACTTGTACCTACTGAGGTGGAGCGTTGTAACCGCTTCCGTTATGGGCTGAATGAAGAAATCAAGACTTATACTCTAGCTTCAGATTACACTGATTTTGATGTCTTGGTCTCGAGGGCCAAGGACTTGGAGCACAGTTTGAGTTTGACCAGGCGGTCAGGTGGATCTAGTTCGGGTAAGAGGTCCAGCAACTTTGATAGAGGTGATGCCAAGAGGCATCGGGACAACAGGTATCAGTATGATCATAGGCGTGGTGGCGGTAACCACGGTAAGGGCCATCAGGGTCAGAGAGCTGGTGGGAAGTTGCCCACATGTGCTACTTGCGGGAGGAACCACACCGGAGAGTGTTGGGGAAATTATCATTCCTGTTGGAGTTGTGGTGCCAGAGACCACATTAGGCGTGACTGTCCACATCAGGTGGGACAGGCACCAGCTCAGGCTCCTGCTAGAGCCAATGATTTTCAGAGAGGCCGCGGGCGCGGTAGAGGTAATTTCCAGCCAAGGAACGATGGTCAGAGAAACTTAGCTCATGTAGTTGCAGTCCAGCCGGAGGGCGGAGGACAGGCTAGGGTTTACGCTCAGCGCGGGGAGCAGCATGACACCGATGTGATCGCAGGTAACTTCTCGATACAATCTTTGGGTTTGCTTTCTTTGATTGACTCTGGGTCTACCCATTCGTACATATTGAGTGAGCATGCTCGGTCTTTAAATTTGCCTTGTGAAATGTTAGAGGTAGGAGTTAGTGTTACTAGTTCCTTTGGGGATACGGTAGTAGTTAGGAAGATGTACCGAAGGTGGCCGTTGATGGTTCAGGGGCACGTTTTTCCAGTGGATATGATGGAACTTCCTTTCTATGGTTTTGATGTGATTTTGGGTATGGACTGGCTCACGGAGCATAGAGCTAGGATAGATTTTGAGACTAAGCGGATTTCCTTGAAGCTCACAGACGACTATGAGATTGTGGTAGTGGGTGAGAACGTGAAGTTCTTATCCAATGTGGTTTCAGTGTTAGAGGCTAAGAGATTGGTTGAGTTGGGGTGTGAAGCATACTTAGCGTATGTGATGAACCCTAACATGAGTAAGGTTAGACCTCAGGACATCCGGACAGTATGTGATTTTCCTAGTGTGTTTCCGGAAGAATTGCCAGGGTTACCACCGGACAGAGAGGTAGAGTTCAGCATTGAGACTTATTCTGATTCAGCTCCTGTTTCGATTGCTCCGTATCGTATAGCACCGAAAGAATTGAAAGAGTTGAAGACTCAGTTGCAAGAACTGACAGATAGAGGTTTTATTCGACCTAGTTCTTCACCTTGGGGTGCACCAGTGTTGTTTGTGAAGAAGAAATATGGAAGTATGAGAATGTGCATAGATTACAGACAGTTAAATCAGTTGACAGTGAAGAACAAATATCCGTTGCCTAGAATTGATGACTTGTTTGATCAGTTGAGATGAGCATCCGTCTTTTCTAAGATTGATTTGAGATCAGGTTACTACCAGCTAAAGGTTAGAGAGGTTGATGTACCGAAGACGGCCTTTAGGACTAGATACGGTCACTATGAGTTTTTAGTCATGCCATTTGGGTTGACTAATGCACCGGCAGCTTTCATGGACATGATGAATAGGATTTTTCATCAGTATCTAGATCAGTTTGTGGTTGTGTTTATTGATGACATATTGGTATACTCTCGGACTGAAGAAGACCATGACCGACATTTGAGACTTGTCTTGAAGACTTTGCTAGATCATCAGTTGTATGCGAAGCTCAGCAAGTGTGAGTTCTGGATTCGTGAGGTAGTCTTCTTAGGACATGTAGTGTCAGCTGAAGGCATTAGAGTTGATCCGAAGAAGATTGAAGCCATTGTTGAGTGGAAGCAACCGAAGTCTGTGACAGAGGTACGTAGCTTCCTAGGTTTAGCCGGATACTATAGGAGATTTGTAGAGGGCTTCTCTAAGCTAGCCACTCCCTTGACACAGTTACTTCAGAAGAGTGTTCAGTTTGAGTGGACAGATGCAAGACAGAAAGCCTTTGAGAAATTGAAAGAAGCTTTGACCCAAGCCCCGATTTTGATTCAGCCTGAGTCCGGGAAGGACTATGTAGTCTACAGTGATGCTTCTTATGTAGGGCTAGGATGTGTTCTGATGCAAGACAAGAGAGTGGTGGCTTATGCCTCAAGACAGTTGAAGACCCATGAGCGCAATTATCCGACCCATGACATAGAGTTAGCTGCAGTTGTGTTTGCTCTGAAGATTTGGAGGCATTATTTGTATGGTGAGAAATGCATAGTATACACCGACCACAAGAGTTTGAAGTACATTATGACTCAGCGAGATTTGAATCTCAGACAGCGTAGGTGGTTAGAGCTACTAAAGGACTACGATCTTACTATTGAGTACCATCCGGGTAAGGCCAATGTAGTGGCCGATGCTTTGAGTAGGAAGATGGTCGTAGACTTGAGAGCTATGTTTGCTAGATTGAGCTTGTCCAGAGATGGTGGCTTGATAGCCGAGCTTCAGGTTAGACCTACTCTAGGTCAGTTGATTAGAGAGAAACAACTCTTAGATAGATCTTTGGCACCTCACGTGCAAGATATAGCCGAGGGTAGATCTTCAGACTACAGCTTTAGTTCCGATGGGGTTTTGTGTTTCAAAGACAGAATAGTTGTGCCAGAAGACAGTGACTTGAGACGTACGATCTTGACTGAAGCCCACAGTAGTCCGTTTGCTATACATCCTGGAAGTACGAAGATGTACCGTGATTTGAAGAATGAGTACTTTTGGGTTGGCTTGAAGAGAGATGTAGCCGACTTTGTGAGTAAGTGCTTAGTGTGTCAGAGAGTGAAGGCGGAACATCAGGTTCCCTCAGGTTTGTTACAGCCGTTGAGAATACCGGAATGGAAGTGGGAGAACATCACCATGGATTTTGTTTCGGGTTTGCCTTTGACTCCTACGAAGAAGAACTCAGTTTGGGTGATAGTAGATCGTTTTACGAAGTGTGCTCACTTCTTGGCAGTCAACACTACCTACACTTTAGATAGATTGGCCGATTTGTACATTGGTGAGATTGTGAGGCTACATGGTGTGCCGAAGTCCATTGTGTCAGATAGAGATCCGCGGTTTACTTCTAGATTTTGGGAGTGTCTGCATACAGCTTTGGGTACCCGTTTGAACTTCAGCACTTCTTATCATCCTCAGTCAGATGGGCAGTCAGAGAGAGTTATTCAGATTTTGGAGGACATGTTGCGTTGTTGTATCATTGACTTTCAGGGTACTTGGGAGAAGCATTTGCCTCTAGTAGAGTTTGTGTACAATAACAGTTTTCAGTCGAGCATTCAGATGGCTCCGTATGAGGCCTTGTATGGCCAGAAGTGTAGGACTCCAGTGTGTTGGGCCGAGGTAGGACATAAATTGTTACCTATGCCGGATTTGCTCAAGGGGACAACCGACAAGGTAAAATTGATTTGTGATCGTTTGAAGGCCGCTTCGGATAGGCAGAAGTCCTATGCCGATTTGAAGAGGAAGGAAGTTGAGTTCTCAGTGGGTGAGAAAGTATTCTTGAAAGTGTCTCCGTGGAAAAAGGTGATGAGATTTGGCCGAAAGGGGAAGTTGAGTTCGAGGTACATAGGGCCGTATGAGATAGTGAAGAGGGTTGGTCCCGTTGCTTATCAGTTGCGTTTGCCATCCGAGCTAGAGAAGATTCACGATGTGTTTCATGTTTCGATGCTTCGTAAGTATAGGTCCGATCCGTCACATGTTATGCCCGTAGAAGGAATTGAATTAAATCCGGATTTGACTTATGAGGAAGAGCCCGTGGAGATCTTAGCTTCTGACAGTAAGGTGTTGAGGGGTAGATCGATTGAGTTAGTGAAGGTGCGGTGGCAACGTAGAGGTGTGGACGAGGCCACTTGGGAGAGGAAGGAGGATATGGAAAAGCAGTTTTCGTATCTCTTTCAGTCAGGTAATTTCGGGGACGAAATTCCTTAAGTGGGAGAGAGTTGTAACACCCGTGTTTTGGGCTTAGGAGTTAGCCGGGTTTAGTTCGAGTCTAATAAAATTTAATTAAAACAATTCAACTTCAAATAATGACCTATTTGAGCTTTAACAAGAAGGGAGGGACTAATGTTGTAATTTTACCCAAATGTTTTAAAAAGCAATACCACTTTTAATTAAAAGATGTCTTCTCTTTCCCCATATCCCCCACCAACGTTAAAACCATCTTCAAACTCTCTCCAAGCTCAAGCTACTATTCCATTGGGTTTCTTCATCCTCCCAAGGTCTTTTTGAAAGGTAACAATGTTTTCTAATTCTCCTTTTCATCCTCTATCTCCCCATAGTCTTAGATTTCAAAAAGGTGAGCTCTTGAAATGTTAGGGTTTTGACAAAGTTTGAGTTTTTATGAAAATTTCCTTCCCATTTCGAAATAGGGAGTTGGGTTTATGATTCTCCACCCTAAAATGTATATTATATGTCAAATTGGTTGAATTTGGGTGAAATTTCGTAGCTTGTTCTTGAGGTAGGTTTTAAGGTAGTAAAATTTGGGTTTTTAGTGGGTTTAATGTTGAAATGGAGGGGCTGATGGTCTACCTATGTTAGGAGGGTGATTTGGGATGTTTAGGAAGTCATTTAGGTGTTTGGAAATTGAGTTTTCAGCAAGGGTTTTGGGAAGCACGAAAATTGGGTTTTAGGAGATTATGTGATTTGAGAAATTGTGGAAATTGGGTTGTGTTTGCAAAGTAAGTTGATGGTTGAGTTTAGCATTGAATTGGGAAGTAATGTATGTGTTTTGTTTGACTAGAAGCAAGTGGAAGCGCGGAAGAGGCTTTGGGACCGAATCCGGGTGCATAGGAGGATTGTTTCGAGTTGCTAAGGAAGGGAGGTGAGTGGTTTCAACTTGTTCTAAGTTTGGTTCGAGTATGTGTAGTGGGAGTGTGTGTGAAGTGTGCTTGGTAGGCCACTCATAGTTAATTCAAGTTATTGATTTAACCATTGATATCCATGAATGCATTTATGCTTGTTTGACTAGGCTATTATGATTGTGGTTGATGGATGTGAGTTTATCTTGATATGCATCTATGAGATTGAGCATGAATGTGGTTGATGATATATATATATGATGTGGTTATGATAATTGGCACTAAATAATTACCGGTTGTAAATGATCGATCATTAGGATAGTGTGCACACAAATTGAGTCAAAACGTACGTGGCCTTGATGGCGTTAAGTCATCGAGGAGGAGTACGGTGATGTAACATTCCACCGGAAGCTTTTATATATTTCTACGGGATGATGAGTGGAATCCCATCCGTAGGGCGTGTGGCGATGAGTGGAATCCCGCTCACGCAAGGTCCGGTGATGAGTGTAATCCCACCGAGGTAAAGTGTTGTTGAGTTATAAATCGGCAAGTCACAATACTCAATAAATAACTCCTAGGTGGCAAAGTAACACAACATACAACACAAACATACTTAAGTTTAGTCCAGAACCGACTAAACTCTAGCTCTGATACCACTAATGTAACACCCCCTTCCCGGCCTGGTAGAGAACCGCGTCAGAGAGCGCTACCGAAAACGATGCGGAGATCGGAGACATAAATCCAAAGTTCAAAAAAATCATTTCATAACATTATTTTATTAATCTCTTTTATGTCAATTTTATTACTAACTCAATAGTTAATATAGCTTTAAAACCTTATACAAAACATAGGTAAAATTTCACAATAGTAGGCCCACAAGATTAGTATAACTACTTTAATTACTTTAACTACTTTGCCACCATACTAGGAGTTCATAAGGACAAAATACATTACTCTTTAATTGTAGTGACTTGCCAACCTTCCAACTAATCCCGAATCTCGATTTGTTACTTTCCTTAACCTGAAATGTTATGCAATGAATGCATTAGACTTACATAGTCTAAGTGAGGTAGCCAATGACAATGAATGAACATGTTATGTCATGTAGCATGCTTCCAAAAATGATCATAATGCAATAACATGGCATACTTCGTATTCATAACAAAGCATAATATCATATCATGATCATAACATAGCATAACGTATAAAACACATAATATATTGGTACCATTGGATATGCGGATTCCCTGTACACCATATCATGTATCATAATTGAGTCGTAGCCCTGAGCCGTAGCTCTATGTATCCCTTACACTTCCATCCTTTTATCTCCCACATATAGGCCGTAGCCCTGGACCGTAGTCCTCCCTTACATGTTGAGCTTGAATAACCCTATGGCATGCCAATTGTATCCAACGTCCATAAATACACACAAATTCACATAGTCCATGATTTTCATATCATATCATATGAAATAACAAGATGAGCCGTAGCTCCATATCATGTAGCATTTCGTAGTCATATTCGAACATATCAAAGAAATGCAAGGCACTTACCAAATTTGTCATTCGCATAGTTGCTCTACGTGAGCCCTTAACAAATGCAAACATAATCATAAATAATGCAACGGGAAGGCACCGAGCCTATCCCTTGACATAACTACACTCACATATCAGAACATAGAAACAAAAATCGGAATGACACCGTGTCACCCGAGACAAATGCATCTACACTCACCTCAATCCAAGCTTAGAGACATTTTCCTTATTCTCCAACTTTGTGGTTTCCTTCATTTCTACTCTTTTCTAACCAAACATTAAAAAAAATATATCATTTAGTACATTAGGCAGCTTGCATTGTCCTCAAAGAAATATTTATATACAATGTTCTATAACTCAAAATCTGATTTCGTTTGTTTTAAACGAAACTAGACTTAATAACCTTTTAAACCATATAAATTATAACTTTTAATTCTTCTTATACAATTTATAATGAATTTCTAAAATCGCTGTTGATGCAGATTTAGGGGCAAACTGTTACCCTGTTTTATGACATTTACTTATTCAAAAATTCATATCTTTTTACTCACAACTCCAAATAAGGAGTTCTTTACCATTCTAGAAAGCTTCTAAACACACCTTTACAACCATGTATGGCACATAATTTTATCATTTCTCTATCAATACAGTTTATTACTTGAACATAGGGCATTTTTAGAAATCTAATCTGTCTATGCTTAATTTGTGACTTTAGTGCATTTATAACCTATGTTTCACTACACTATTAATATTGAGCTTTTAACCACGTTTACACTAATCTTATAACATTATTTTTATAATCCAGAGACCTCAAAAATAGGACATGTAAGTCCTCAATTTATCAATTTCCACAAAACAGCCCCCTTTAATTCTTTAATAATCCTATATGTGATCTAAATGGATTTAACCTATCAATTGAGACTTAATTCAAGCTTGGCCATTTAATTTCATTCATTTCATGACTCCCCTGTTTCAAGTATAAATTTCCAGAATTTTATTGGCATTATTTAAGCCCCTATAATTTTCAAATTTTACAATTTAGTATAGCAGATTCTAGATTTATTCAGTTTTAGTCCAGTAACTTCTAACAACAATTCCGAGACCTATACTTAACATTTTTGAGCAAATCATACCTCTATTTCATGTAAAATTTTGTCCTCTACAACTTTGTAGAAGAACCCGTTTTCCAGAAATGACTCTAACATGCTCAAAAATGCAGTTTTCTACAGGACAGTTTACAAATCCGAATTTCTTTATTCTTTCTACCCTTATCTTTTACCAACTTTTAATTAATCCAATTTCATGCTTAATATAAATACTAACATCATATTAAAGGTAGTTGAGACTCTAATCTCAACTCTAATTTATTTCACTCACCTTGATAGACCGGTACTTTATTATTATTTCTTGGGCTTGACGTCTGTTCCGAATCTACCTCGTGTACCATGATAATTAATAAAAACTAATCAATAAAACAGTATCGAATATATATAAAAATATTCATCAAACTCGATACCGAAACTTAAACTTACTAGAGATTTGAGCTTATCCCGTCATCGGTAGAAATTCGATATTACTATATCGAAAATATCGGACTACCAATCAAACATTGGATCGTATGTTTACCCTACTAATTTTTTCTTTCTTTCTTTTTTTTTTCTTTCTTTCTTTCTCTGCCGTGTATTTTTCCAAACATCCCCCCCCCCTTTTTATACTAATTTGGGCGTGCACTATTCCCCCCACCATTTATTATTTTATTCAATAATTTCTAATGGTGGATTATTTCTATCCACATGAAGTGCCTGCTTGATTTGCTTTTGCTTTACCTAACTAATTTAGGTGGAGAAAGATGAAGCAAATGAGATAACACTTGGTTATCCTTTAACCAAGCTTTAGCCGGCTGTTTGCTAGAGTAGATGATAGTGGGATCACTTTCATCCATGTAATTCCACTATATTTCCACTACATTAGTATAATAATTATATTTCTTTCTTTATCATACTTTAATTCTCACTAACATATCTTTATATATATATATTACATTATCCCATATTAATCAAATTAATTCCACTAACTTATAATATAGGTTATCATAGTTGACATGTCACTTGCACTTTATAATTATACATATTATATATTGTACATGTTAATTTCCTTTACCACGGTTGTGCCTTATTGTCACCTTAAATGGTGGTGTGCCACGTGCATTTCACTTAAATAATAATAATAAATAATAAATTAACCCATATAACTTTATTGTTCAATTAATATCGAATAAATTATTCAATCGATAAAATATTCGGTTACCGGAATTTAATTCCGACTAGACCGGTTTTTGGGATGTGACAGCAAGAGGGTATTAGTATGAGCTTATATGACTGATTTGTGATTTTGGATGTTTATGCTTGACTTGGTTTGTAAGCATGTCTACCTTGCCTAACGCTTTTAATGTATGCCTTTTGAATGTTAACCTTGCTATGGTATGTAAACCCTTATGGGATGGATGATGTTTTTGCTTGTCAATGTTTCAAGCGTGTTTTGAATGAAAGGTCTTGTGTTTTGCCATGTATGTATGATTGATTATATTTATGCCTTGAGGGTGTTTGAGTATGCTAGGCATAAGTTGTATGCCTCTAGACTTTGTTTGTTTGTGTTGTGTGGCTTTAGGAGTCCTATGGGACCTTTAGACTTGTTAAAATTCACCCAAGTCTGATTCTCAAAGGTTGCAGGCAGCCCGCGTTTCGAAACGGGCTGGGTCGTTTCGGAACGGGTAGGCTTCAGGGACCCCGTATCGGAACGCGTTCTGATACGGTTTGGCCTCTGGAACCCCCTGTTTCGATACGCGTTTCGGAACGTTTTGGCTACTGGAATTTTGAGAAATTCACGAGATAAAGGTGTTTCGAAACGGGCCTGAAGGTTTCGAAACGGTCAAAATCTCGTTGACCTCGAGATGTTGACCGTCGTGGGCGTTTCGAAACGGTTGACCACCGTTTCGATACGGCCCCTTGTATAGGCCCTGGGGCAATTGACCTGGTCAAGGTGTTTCGAAACGCCTCAAGGGTGTTTCGAAACGGACTGCCCTCAAGACTAAAATTTGGGCTGTTAAGTGTTGCCTTGTTTTCGATCGATTGTTTCGGGTGTGTTGTTCCGTTGTTTGATCGCTTAGGGTTTAACACTCATTTAGACAAGATTAAAATACAAAAAAAATAGGGTTGCTAACCGAGGGGGAATTCCCTTGGGAGTTTTCACTCGGTTTTCCCCGTGTAGCTCACTCGGACCGGTCATCCGGCCAGACCGGGACGAGGGGGTTACAGGGAAATTGAGCGTCGCCGATGATCCCCTCGTCGAGAACACCGCTTGGTCGTACGCTAAAGCGGCTTCTCCGGCAGTGTCAAAACCCTAATCTCAGCACTCAGCAGCTTATTTCCCCATCCACGGCCGCTTCCTTTACGCCATTAATGGAGTTCTTGAAGTTGAGAAGAAGCTCGTCCCAGTAACCAGCAAATGTCTCTGCTGGTGAAAAACCCCAATCCAAGATTAATTGTTAAAAACTTGTTTTCTATATGTATCTAGTTTTTACTGTTTAAATGTTTGGATTATAGTTTTAGTGTTTATGAATTGTAGTTAGGTTTAGGGGTGCTTATTGAGCGAGTTGACTGCGAGTTAGTCAGTGCTCGACTCGTGCTTGTTAAAAAAATTTGTTGCTCGACTCGACTCGTTGCTCGTTAAAATTGTGCTCGACTCGTGCTCGTTAAAAAAATTTGTTGTTCGACTCGCTGCTCGTTAAGCTCAACTCGTTGCTCATTAAACTCACTAAAAAATTTATCTTATTTTTAACTAAAAGTAAAATTTAACAATACTATATGGGGCTTAATATTAACATATATCAACAAATTTAACCAAAAAATATCAAAAGAGTGTATAAAGCACTTTCAAAGTCTAAATTCCAAACTAACAATCCACAAATACACCAAACTAGCATATTAAAGCTAAAGTAACAATCCACAAATTCATCAAACTAACATATTAAAACTAATGTAACAATCCACAAATATTTTTAAAAAAATTAACGAGCTGCTCGCAAACTTATCGAGTCGAATTAGACTTTGCTCAACTCAACTCGTTAAGGTCTCGAGTCGAGTTCGAGTTCAAGTCGAGTCAACCCGAGTCGAGCGTTTACCAAGTTTTGACCGAGTCGAGTTCGAGCAGCTCACGAGCTGCTCAACTCGTTAAGTACCCCTATTAGGCTTCAAGGATTGATAATATATTTTATAGTTTAAAGTTTAGGGGTTAGGGGTCCTAAAAGAAATAAGTGACAACTTTAGAAGCATGCTTGTAAGAAAAATAATTCATTGACAATAAATCAAATAATTATGCAAAATAAAATTCTAGGGAACTCGTCTACAAACGGATGCTAGATCAGAAATTAATTTTTTTTAATTAGTGTTGTAATATTAAAAAAAACAGAATATTTGGATGTTAAAGCCAAGAGTACTAGTATTTTATAATTTATGTCGAGTCATGTCGGACTAGGTTCATGTAAAAAAATTTATTTTTACAGATGAATTCGGGTCGGTTATAAACTTGATTGGTTTAAAGTTAACTCGTATACTAATTCAATAACAAAACTATATGCATTATAGCCGATAATTAATTAACAAAAATGTCTAAAAAAAATAGAGTAAAGGATTGGGGGAAGCAATTTACACCAGATGACGTACGGCGGTTGGGTTTAAAATCCAAAATTACATAATTTATATGCGAGCAAGTTATTTATTAGGGTTTTGCCTCCTCTTTCCTAGTTTTCTGGTTTTGGATTTTGGTCAACGTATGTTGTTCTGAATTGGAATATTTATTTTTTTGTCGGATATTGAAAATTTAAAGATTTTTCTAGATTTTTTTCTTTTTAGTAATTTAAGAGTGTTGCGTCGGTCTTTTGCCAAATTGCAGTTTAATATATAAATATATATATAATATTATTTATGTTAGTAATTTTAAAAAATATTAAGTTAATTTGGTACTTATACATAGGTTTTTGATTCTATAGGTCCCAGCTCAAACGTCATAAAAGCAATTTTTAAATTTTAGATCAATCAAAATGATATTATTTTATTGTTTTCAGCATCAAAACAACTAAATTAAAATGATGTCGTTTTAGTCATGAATGAAACTATATTGTCAATGGAAGGAGTTGTTGCTCCCGAGCATGGGAAATTTTTTTATATTCAAACTCTTATATATATATTTTTAAAAATTAGAATAATTATGGATTTATTCTTACCTTTCAAAATTATGTTTTGCCCTCGCCCCTAAATCCTGACTCCGTCTATGGTATTAGTTTGACCTCCACATCAGCAATCGTTCTTTCATGTCACTGTCTATTAAGGATTATCCGACGGAGTTGTATAGACGAGTCGAAAACTAAAGTTTAATGTTAAATTTACACCAATTAAAAGTTCTGATATAAACGAATCAATATCTATAGTCTGGTGGTATGTGATGTAATTTATGATTTTTTTTGAACAATTTCTACTTAGGGAGAGGGGAAAAAATTTACTCCTCTTGAGTCTTGAACCCACAACCTAAGAGAAGAGAGAGTGTCAATTGAAAGTTTTAACAACTTGCTCTAAAGATTGTTAACCGATGTAATAAACATAAATAAATGTTTAGAGGCAACAAGAAGATAAAAATAAAGATTTTATACTTTATTTTACTAACGAAAACGGTACTCTAAAAAAATCAATTAATATAGTTATATTAAATTATTTCTTTTCATAGCCGGAAAAATATTTATTAATAAAGAAATTAAAACCTCCCACATGTAAATTATAATAAAAATGTAGAATATTATACTATAGGCAAGTATTCTCAAAAGATACTTAGATACATACCGCAACTTGTACATAATAGTAAAAAACTAAAATTCACAATTAACAATCAAATATAAGACCATTAATTGGAACTTGCCAATCAAATCTCTCGACTTAAATATAAATATCTATCTACTTAATCAATCAAATCTGATACGCCACAAAATATCAAACATGTAATTCGAACTTGCCAATAAAACAAAAATCCAATGTCATAGACCAAGTATCTAAATATTATATTATGTAAAAAATAAAAAATTATAGAGAATTTTTTTGATAAATAAGCTGTGTTGTTTACCGAAGCTTTTTAGTTTTATGGGTTAAAAGTTTAGTTTGAGATTTAAATTTCAAGGTTTTAAGGTTTAGAATTGAAGGTTAATATATAGAATTTATTATATAGAATTTAGTGTATATGGTTAAAAATTAAAAATTTGAGTTTTATAATTATAAATATTGGTATCAGAATTTTGGATGGAAGTCATCTGCCCCTAAGTATGCCTCCATTGGTGCCTCCACTTTAAAATAGTGAGTTTAGGGTTTAGTGTTTGAGGTTTAAGGTTATGACTTAGGGTTAGCATGTAGGGAATTATTGGTAAGGTATATTTTTTTAGGGTTTAGGATATGAAAATTAGGGTTATGAGGCAATATTTAATTTTTAACTATTTTTAGGTAGGGGCATAGAATGAGGCATGGTTATGGGGCAAGAGATTTTTACCCCAGAATTTTACCCAAAAATTATATACTATAATTTAAAATTTTATTCATTATAGCTTCCATTCATACTTGTTTTTCAAATTCTTGGAAACTGTTTACTCATTTAGTGTCGAGTTTTCCTCAGTGAGTTACTGAGTTTCAACATGAACAGCTTAGAAGTTGTTCCAAATAATCAGTTCCTAAATCTTCCAACACAACCAAGTTCTGTCGTTGTCTTGTCTCCCTCGAAACCCCGTCTCCTTTGTTGCTGACAATCTTCTTATTGTTCTTGGATCTTGTCCTTAAGCTGTGTCTCTTCTTCAGCGCCACCAACGGCGAGCACCCCTCGTCGCATCGGTAGCTCCGGAGCGATTCCCTCACGACGTCGATCGGAAAATTGAGCGTCGCCAATGGTCCTCTCGTCGAGAGCGCCGCTTGGTCGTAAGCTAAAGCGGCTGCTTCGGCACTGCCGAATGTTCCAAGCCAAACCCTAACTCCGTTTCTCGTCGAATCCCTAATCTCGGCGGCGAATTTCCCCCATGGCCGCTTCCTTACACCGACGTAAGATTTCTCCTTCTTGGATGATGCTTCGTGTCTAGGAATATCCGATGTAAGATTATCTTCCTTTGCGCCGGTAATGGAGTTCTTGGACTGGTCTGAGGCCGCCGCCATATCCACCCAAACCATTTCTTCAAAGCCGTTGAAGTTGAGAGGAAGCTCATCCCAGCAACCGGAAAAGGTCTCCGGCGATCCAAAGGATGATTCTTGCGAGCAGTCTGGACTGATTGAACTTGAATAATATTGAAGGAAACAAGACTCATCCATTGAGGTTGCCATGTCTGTAAATGTTTGAACTTTGAAGAACCAAACGCTTTATATATCCCAGAATTAATAATTTTTTTAACAAAATTTCTAATAAACAAACAGTAGATTAAAATTACGGGGGAAAGGATTTATTTTTTTAAGAAAAAACAATTGATGGTCAGAAATGACGTACGGCTGTGGGGATAACCCCAAAAAATTAATAATAATAAATTACATAATTTTATTATTTATTTTTTTCTGATTTTTTGATAGTGTTGTGGGTTTTTTATTTTCAGAGAGAGAGAGAGAGAGAGATTTTTAATCGTATTTTAAAATTCGTCTACACTTCAAAAATAGGGGAGGAGTCGAAAATTTATTTTGAGCGATATCTTTTTTAATGGTACTTAAAAGAGGTTAATTATTTATAAAAGTGTGTCAATTATATATATATAATTTTTATATATAAATTTTATAAAAAAATATAATTTTCAAAAAAAATTGAAATGTCAACCGACACTCCATTTATCAATGTGGCTCCGCCCGACGATTTTAGAACAAATTCCTTGGACAAATGTGAAATTTTTTCCCAAAGTCGTGTACACTTTTTAGTGACTTCAACTTTTATTGTTGAAACATCTTTAGATCATGAAATAAATTCAAAGCATTTATATTTCAAAAAATAAAAAATTTAAGATCAATATCCGGAAAAAAAAACCCAACATTTTACTCTACATGTGTTATTTTTCTCGCAATGTAAATATCGTTACATGAACTCAATTCATCAAGAAAAATATATCATTTTGGATTCAATTTTCGAATAATTAGTTTTATGTTATAAAAATTATTGAAATAATTTGTTTTATAGATATGTATAATTAAATAAAAATATATAATTATATAAAATCAAAGTTCACATATCATATTACACAAAAATCGAAGTCCGTGTGTAATTTTAAAATTTATCCCTCACATATAAGTAAATATAGCATTCATATTTATTTTTCAAATTCTCAGAATTAATATTTTAAGAGGGACGAACCTATAAAAATTTAGAGAAAGAGAAAATAGATTTTCAATAGAAAAATTTTAAAAATTTTAAAAATTTCAAGTTTTTAGGGGGAGACCGCCCCACCAGCCCCCCTTCGGTCTATCCCTGACCATTGATATTTAACTCATTAGTTGACTAATAATAATTGGTACTACAGAGACACATTATGAGATAACTCTTTTAACCTAATTGCTCTATTTATAATGTTAGAATTTAAAACCCTATCATTACTTAATATATCTAGTGTCTATCTCATTAAACCAACTTGTTGGTATACTCAGTACTTGAGTGAAAAATTATAATCTAAAGTGAATTTTTTATTTAAATTTTGTAATTTTTTTAAAAAATAATTTTGAACTCTTTTAAATTATATATTATTGTAGAAAAAAGTTACATGTCGTACTCTGAGTGTATCTCACATCATTATTATTTTAGGACCGACAAAATCCATTATTCATAGTACATAGTCGCAATGCATTACAATTTTTTTTAACTAAGCCATCGTTCTCGTTTTTGACTTTATGTCCGCCGCCGTCGTCACTGTCTCCGGCCACCAACGCTCGGCCATGGATGGTTGCTATCAAGCACTTTAGGACACATACATTATTCAAAAAATAACCTAATGATTATCTCTTCACTAATTTGTTTAACTTAAAACATTTACGCAAGGTTTTGACTATTGCTTTAGAGACTAGAGTCGACTTGTATTTTAAATTAGATTAGACGGGTCTAATCAAAGCATATTAAACTTGAGTTAAACTTGATATATATTGTTAAACTTGATTTATATTAAAATTTGTCGCATCTAATATGTGGATGAAAATCAATCATGGATAAAATATATTTATAAAAATCAATTCAACGGCAATACAATAAGTGGTCTTAATGGAAAAAAATAATATTAATCTTAAGAGATCTGAATTTAATTAGCTTTGTCTGCAAAGTGTGTTATTAAAGGGTTAAAATAAAAATATAAACACATACTACCTTATAATCACTTTAAAACTATTAAAAACTCAGTATGACGGATAATTATATATAAAGTGTTTAATAACATATATTTAAATTGATTCTTAAGTGGCCCATCCTTTTGTGTCTTGGTGGTAAAGATAGATGTTCATCATCCCAAACGATGTTTTTGTAATAATAATAGGAATAACTATTTTAAGAAGTTATATAACAAATTTAGTGTTGGAATACTGGAAATTGTGATTTTTTTGTACGTATATATTAAGAAATTGGTGTAAATAAAGGTTTTGGCCCTTCGAGTATTTTTTAGTATGGTTCAAATGTTTTATTGTTCATGTTTGAGACTTGTGTTTGTCTCTTCTAATAATATCGTTTTTAATATTCGAATTTAGGTCTCTCTTTGAGAGATCAATATGCACCTAGAGTAAATGGTACAATTACAATTTGAGTCACTCTTAAATACTAATAACTTAGTTTCATCTCTTTTACCCTTTTATTGATTGAAACTTTTCACTTTGACCCTCATGAATTAAAAAAAAATCAATTTGAGACCTTTTAATACAAAACTTTGAGTTTTAGCTCTCAAAATGGTTAGTTTTAAGCGGATTCTCATCAGAAATTCATGACTTTGCCCGGTTCATTTATATGGACAAAGAAGATTAAAGAAATAGATTAATTAAAAGGATAAAAACATTAGCTATTTAAAACTTGACGGTGTCAATTGAGTACCAATTAAATTGGACCTTAATTTTAAAAATTGAAATAATGGGGGCAAGGTGCATGAACCATTGCACGTGACTTAGTTGAAAAATACATTCAAACCAAAAAGATTGTGCAAACGTTTAATTAGACATGCTAAGATTTGATAGTTACTAATCATTTTTTATTTCAAGTTCATAACAATGTTATGTTCTATTAAAATAAATTAAAGTTAGGGCTTGGTTTAGTTTAATTAATTGATTTTATTAAGCTTAAGATATAAATCTACATAAATATTTGTTAATTATTTGATATATTAATAATACAGTCATTTTAACACTAAGTTTCAAACTTGTATATTAAACAAGTTGTTCAACTTATTAATATACTCAAAATTTGGCATGTAGAATTGAATTACAAAAAAAAATTAAACTTGTGAAAATGTAGAATTGGTCCTATTCAATATGTATTCAGCGATTAAAAAGCATCTTATATCGAATAAATAGTTAGAAATACATATAATTTACTCAAAATCCAAATAGAACATAAAATATAATTTTTCGAAAAAATTTAAAACTAACCCTATGTGATTGAGCATTGTTCTAGTTTCGAGATCATCCACTCGGACCATGCTCACCCTGAGTTCTCTTCTAAGTTATTCAAATTCGAGTGTGAGTATTAGATTCAAGTATGTATATAATCGAACCATTATGCCATACCCATATATGAATATAATCGAACATAGATATCGAACACAAATACTTCGAACAAAATTAACAATCAAAAGCAAATTCAGTTGTCTTGGCTAAAGAAGGTAAGCACCAAGTGACTGAGAATAATAAACTATGTATATTGAGATGTTCTGAATTTACAATTGAAGTAGGATTGGATTTACTATGAAGTGTGAACAAACCTCAAAAAATAAATAAAATAATTTAAAAAATGGAAGAAGTAAAATGAGACACAAAAAATCACCCACTTTAAAACCTAGTCACACAGTGCTTCAAAAATTACCACAAATGTAACCCTTGCCAAAGCAATAAAAAAATAAATTACTTTTACAGTTTTACTCCCACCTAGCAATGTTACTTGGACTTAAGAGCACTTGACAGATACGAGTATATATACGACACATGTATACTAGACTTTTCAAAGTTTTTTGTTCCCATGTAATTGGAGGTCCAAACCCCACGTCCATATTCGAATGTGTGTCACACAAATATCGAATGTGGATACTTTAAAAGAAATAAAGAGTCGGGATAACATAGGCGGCTAGTGCGTAAAACCTGATCCGGGTACTTCATAAATTCGTGGTAAGCTGAGATCATGCAAGGCTCCAACTTTTGAATCAAACTTCATGCTGGCCACTTGATCCTCAATCTGGATGCATCTGAAATATAAATGTCATATTCAGTCAATCATGAGTGTAGGGCTAAAGCTTTAGGATGTCACAGAAAGAAAATTTGATAAATTAAATAGAGCAAGGCATTAAATCTATGTTACTCAGATTCGGGTGTGTGTCGGATACGAGTATGTTCAACCTTTCAGGATACTTGAAGGGTCATATTCAAGAAAAATTAAAGTGTAGGAACAACATAGCATTGGATTTAAAAGCTTAAGGAGTTCAACAGCATGGTAATGGAGTTGCATGATCAAAGCTAGAAATTCATTTATGTTACATAATCACTTGCAGAATTTCAAACAAATAGAGCAAAAATTATGAACATCTTAAGCACATTCGGACGTTGATAATGCAAAACCCGACTTTCTTACGAATGGTAAAACAGATGCAGGTGCAGTCACTTCCAGTTATCTCTCAAATGCCTATTTTCATTGCTTCCTATTTTCTATCCTTAATCCTACAAAACTCACATTCCATGATTAACCTGATTATATCAGTAGATCCATAACCTTACAGCATTGCTTTTTTATGAAACTGGAAAGATATGATCAGCTTGAAGTGGTAGCAATTTACATGAAACTAAATAAACACGAGGCATCATTAATCATCGAGAGGCATGATAGCAATTTCCACCAGCAGTCAGTCAAGGCATGAACAAATTTATAACAGATGTGCAGGATCTCCACCAAGAAGAGACTATTTTCTTTGGAGAGACGCTCATATGTTAATATGTCAAGTAAAAACAATCAATTTAAATTGGTCCTATATCTTTAGCATGCTTACCGTGTAATGCTACACATAAACCTCATGAAACAGACACGCACATGCTCTTACGTATCCCGAGTTTCCTCAAGTCTCTTAGCTCCTGAAGTATCCCTTGAATAAAAATCATCCCCTCATTTCCGTTTTGAAGAGATTTTAGACAATTCTCAAGAAATTTACAGTCGGCCACTAGTGCTTCCAACCTCTCATGAAGGTCGGAAATTTCATTTTCAAGACTGGCCAAACCAGTTTCGTTACAATCCTCAGAATTCTTCTGTCCATTGGAAACGGAACGACTGTTTCCCTTGCTAACCACTTGATCTTTGCTTGTTGAAGTACTTGACTGTTCTTGAGAAGGAACACTTCCATTTGACGCTGATGAATCTTTCTGCACTGGTACATCATTACCGTCCACCACAGGATTTGCATGTTTATCCTTATCATCAACGAACTCTTGCTGATGTTGGTCTCCGTTTTCTTCTTTATCAAAGTATTCCCCATCAGAAGTGAGTGGTGAAGTCCCATGATGAGCAAACATGATAACTTTCCTCTCCAAATCTTGCAGACGTTGGGAGATGTACAACTTCTCATCTTCAAATTGTGACCATGCAGATTTGACTGCAGGAATATCATCCTTTATGGAAGATGTATCCGTACTCTCCATAGAAGCATGTCCATTGATCAAGTTGATGCTTGCCTCGGGTAAAATCCCCATCAGTGCTTCATCTGTTATGTTTGATCTGAAAAATTCAAGCTCTGCTTCCAGATCTTGTAATTCTTTCTCCTTTTCTGCCAGAAGATCATTAGCTTTATCCAGGGCATCTCCATCGTGATCCGCTTGCTCATCCATCATCCTTAGGTAATGCAGGGTCTCCATCTGGAGTGCCGACTTTTCTTCTTGCAACCTTGTAATCATAGCCATGGCCTGATTGGCAGCTATCGCAGAGTGATTTCTTTCTTCCTCCAATTCCTTGTATAAGTCATTCATGCACTTCCGATAATGCTCATTTTGCCGCTTCAGCCTATCAGCTGGATCTTCACCTTCAATTTCATTGAAAGTGCTTTCATGCAAAGATACGAGGTTGCTAAAGTCACTTGCTTGAGTGAAGAAGTTATCAAAACTCTGAACCCCATAAGGATTGGATTCATTAGTTGTCTCAAAGTCGTCATCACTATGACCTCGTAAATGAATTCCTTCTCCAGAAGAATTCTGAGCTGGCAATGACTGTTCTTCGTTTCCTCCAAGGCTACCAAATTCACTTCTTTCCGTAAAGTAGTTATGAAAAGTCTGGACCCCATAAGGGTTGGATTCATTAGTCTCCTCGTCAAAGTCATCACTATTATCTTGCAACTCAGGACTTAAATTGCTAAATGATGATTGCATCCCTTCTCCAGAAGAATACTGAACTGGCAGTGACCGATCTTTGTTAACTCCATTATTATATGCCGGCATAGGTTCTTCCGTAACAAACACAGGTGCACTTTTTTCTTCACCACAGATAGGTGACATATGCACAGCACTTGGATCCTCATCCGTAGAATGTACCACAGCAGTATCATCAACAACTCGATCAGTTTCAAAATCAGCTCCAGATGATTTGCTCATCAACTTCAAGGCTCTGTCCTTCTTGTTGATAGAAATATTTTCATTTTTACTTGCTTCAGTCATATCTGCCACTACAAATTTCAGATATTAAGCCATATAAGATAAGGCCAACACATATATTCACGTAGAGAATGGAAGATAACTTACACTTTCTGGATGATGTTTCATGAGGATTTTCTGTAACATCAACTGAAGTGGGCTTATCAACGAAAGAAGCAATATCAGAAAGTAACGAAGCACTGACACTTGGAACTTTCTCAAGACCGGATGATGCTGGATTATCATCTAGAGAAATAATCTCAGGCAAAACCGAAGGATTGGATTTCTGATCAGCCAGGTGCTCGTTACTGTCACAAACACCATTGTCGCTGAGGACATCGGGATGCAAACATCTAACATCATAGTGCTCATTAGCATAAGACTGTTTTCTTTTAGCCAAATTGCTGTACATTCTTTTAGATGGAGTTTCCGGAGCAGAGTGAACTAGAGATTCTTTTTTACTCTCATACATATCAGGAACCATACAGCTGCTTACCTCATCTTCAGAAAATGGAATCTCATGCTCCGACTCAGAACTGATCTTCAGCTCAGTGTATCCTGCATAAGATGGAGGATCAAATCCAGTTTTTCCAATACGAGTCTCTGCTGGTACAGAAGACTTATCCTTTATCTTCTTCGTACCACTTCGACGTTTTACACGACCTGGAAAATTAATGTTTGGCTTTGCAACCACAAAGCCACGTGATTTTAGGGGTGGTAATCCTTGGGCATTTGGTCTCGGATTCCAAGGTTCATTACAACATAAACACATGTAATATCCAACACCTGCAGGATCAGTCCCAAAGTTTCCTGAAGAAACCCTCTGCATATCTGAGTTTGATTTGGTTTCCTCGATGTGTGATGAGAGACAATTCTCACACACACTACGACCATCAACCAGCTTCCTATGAATGTTGCAGGAAATCAACGATGAAATCTCTGATCTATGCTTGCTGCAAAATAGATTCCAATAATATCCGGGTTCTTCACTTCTGAAAACATGATCAAGCCGAGAGCAAATAATGCAAGGTGATTGCAATCCACAATAATTCGCAAATCTCATCAGCAGGTAAGCTAAGGCAGCATCAACAAACAGCAGAACGATCAGAAGACATTCACAAGCAGCGGACTTGAGGACGGTTGTAAACCCCTTCAAAGTCCTTAGTACGTGTGAAGGATCGTCTATAGCCATTTCCCCAACAATTTCTCTAGGATACCACAAGGTTCATAACTGGATGAATACCAAAAGCCTTAATTGATGCATAAAGTAGTTCTTAACCTTGCAATACAAAGCTGACAATCCCATCCCCAATTCAATGCGGCAAGCTTCAATTACAAGATAAAGAAACAATCAATCAAGTCAGCAATAGCCCCACTTGACCAAAAAAAAAAACAATGCAAAGCAAACTTTCCCAGCTATAAAAAATGTATAAAGAACTAAAAAATGAAAACACACCCACAAATCCATATTCTCGAACACACGAGACAATCGCCACATCGGTGTATTTCACTTCAATTCATTTATAACAAACAAACAAACCCCATTCTAAAAATGTAGGAATTTCCAACCATATCAAATTCAAACCTCCATAGGCAATAACAATTAAGTGAAAGAAATCCTTTAAAGGGTCAAAAAAAACACATTCTTTTTAAAAAGAAAATGTGAATTTCTTGATAACCAATCATTAAAGAGGACAATGAAAACAGTTTAGAATTGAATCAAATAGTAAACTGCAATCAATTCACATGTGCAGTATAATGCTTGGGATCATCAACCAACAATGACAGCACTTCAATTAAATTAAAATCAAAGACCTAAAACCTACCCCCATTAATGTAAACAAACAAAAAAGAAAGAAAACCCAACAATCAGATCCATTGAAACAGCCAAAACAACACCTTGGGAAGCTTCATAATCCAAAACCCAATATTAAAATGAACTTTCAAATACAATTCCACATATTAATCACGATAAAAAGCTTGAATCCAATAACAAAAAAAACAGATAAAAATAATACCTTATGGGGAATTGAGATGGACGATGATGGTAAGGGCGAGGAGGGGGAAGAAGGAAGAAGAAAAAGAAAGGAAAAAAAGAGGAGGAAATGGAAAGTTCTTTCTTTTTTTCCCGAGAAAATGACCGACCGTTGAATCCAACTGTTGTGATATTGTTTTGGGTGCCAAATTAAGGAAAAGCTTTAAAATTTTACAATTTGGTTTCACTATAACTATAATAAGCTTCTGCCTAATTAATCATACAAAATAACCATCACTCTAAATTATAGCCTTAATTATATATTATTTTTAAATTTCAAAACGTTCTAATTATATTTTAAATTCTAAGTAATTTGATCATTCCATTGTTAAAATAGTTTATATAAGTGTAAACTACGTGAATGGTCATTGAATTATGAGTAAGTTTCTGTTTTCAACACTGAAGTTTAAAAAACAACGAAATGGTCACTAATCTTATTGTTTTATAACAAAACGGTCACTCCAGTAACGAAGAATGAATACCGGTGGAAAGAGTCGAAATTGATATATATCAGTTGCCTGCATTGCGTCGAATTGATATCGGTTGCACAATACGGGCACTTGTAACTTTTCGAGTTGTTCTTCGACATCTTCTTGATAGACTGTTTGCAAAGCACATGGCCACACAACATCAGCATTGGCGAGTTATCATCAGTTGATTCCTCCTTGGATACAGGGCAGACAAATATAGAATGAAATTGGAACTCCTTGCCTAACTCGACCGGAACGAGCAACTGCTTCGTCGGTTGACATTCGTGCTTCTTGCCTGCCACAACAAAGTCATAAACTTGAGAAGAGGTGGCAATGCTTGGATTTCTGCTGCTAATGTGACCCTCAAATCAATCGGCTCTCATATGTTTCCCGAAACAATCACCAACCTCGAACAACCCTTGTCGATAGAAATAGCTGGAAATTATTTGGTTAACTATACCAGAATCGAACACAGCATTTCGATAAGCCTTATATATATCAGGATCAAGGACTTTCAACAGAGATTTTGGATGCTTGCTCAGTTCTATGTTCAGTTCCTTTTGAGGGCAACTTTTTCTTCAGTTCAGCTAGTTTGGATTACTGCACCACCTAGATTGCCTTGTCGATTTCCTGAACAATCAAGTCTGCAACTTCATGCGTTTTAGAACATGACACCTTTCGCTTCTTTGCAACACAAACAAATGAATGTTTCAGACAATTCAACTCCATTTTTAGTTTCTCATAATCAAATGAATTGTCTTCAGAAAAATATCAAACTACGGAATATTTACTCATGTGTGGGGCAAGTTCCGGTTCATGGTTTCTCTTGGCTATATGGTTCATTCGAGAGAGAGAGATCGAGCTTCAAGAAATAGTGAATGGTCTTATCAATACACAAATGTATAACTCCCCAGGAATTTCAATTGCGTTACACATCCAAAGAGAAAAAAAAAAAAAAAAAAAAACATCTTTTGAAAGTACTTTATGAGAACTTGGATATATTTGCTAAGGTTGTAAAGATTGGTTCTTGCTCTTTAGCTACTTCTTTTATGAGAAATTTCTATGAAATTGCCTCCAAATATCTAAAAGAATTGTTTCTGTGGAGAAGATACCATATGAATGGTTGATGCCTCCAGAATTATATTTGTCAACAAATAATCAATACACTTCCTACTCATGTCTATATAATACCAATACTGAGGTAACGGCTGAGTGACCGTTTTATTATAAAACAATAATGTTAATGACCGTTTCGTTAGTTTTGAAACTTTAGTGTTAATAACAAAAACTTACTCATATTTCAATGTTATCGGTTCAAATAGTTGCGTGTGTCTAGTTTTACGGTATAACACACGAAACGCAAAAGCTACTTCTAGCTTTCTTTTTCCAGAATCAAATTTAGATTTTTAAATCTAAACATGTTGACGCGATGTTCAATCAAAATTTTTAGACTCCAAACATACACTCTTCTTCGACACCCGTTGTAAAATTTTTCCTGTCTATATAGTTGTTAGAACCTGAAATTTGGTCGAAACCTATTAAATTCAAACAAATTGTCACCTCAAATAAAGGATGAAATTATAAAATTGTGTATTTATATTATAGATATTTTTTTTCATTTGATCATGTGTTTATTTTTACCCATATCTTTAGTTTTGAATTATAATTCATTTTAATTTATATAAACACATATATCAATCCTTTGATCATATGATAATTCCAGAATCTATTAAAAACGGTAACTCAGAGCTCTAATTCCATCTCAAAATCGTTTCAACTTGGAAAAAATCATCTAAAAAACCCTAACGAACTCAGAAACTATTGTGTCTGAAGGGGTTTCAGATACGAGAATGTCATATTTTCATGGGCATATCCATGGACCCGGGCATACCCATTCTCAGTTTAATTACAAAACTGCCCCTACGTAGTCATCTCTCGTTTCTCTCATCTCTTTCCTCTTTTCGACGTTGCTTTCTTCGCCGGAGACTTGACGGCCTTCGACTTTACACTCTTCGCCGGAGCCTTCTTTGGAGCTGGTTTAGGAGCAGCAGCCTTCTTGCCGGGAGACGTCCTTGTTGAAGTCCTGGTAGCCTTAGCCGGCTTCTCCTTAGGCTTCGGTTTCGGCTTTGCTGCAGATTTTGATTTCGTAGCTGCAGTAGCAACCGGCTTCGTCTTTGTTGTAACAGACTTAGCCTTAGGAGCAGGCTTCGTTGATTTAGCCGCCGGCTTAGTCTTTACCTTCGGAGCAGCTTTTGTCTTCGCCGGAGAATTAGTGGCTTTCTTCGCACTCTTCACCTCCTTAGGCTTCGAAGCGGGTTTAGCCTTGGCTTTAGCCGCCGGTGACTTCTTCGCCGGAGCAGAAGCAGTCACGGCCGGCTTCGAAGACCTAACAGGAGGAAGTTTATACGAATACTTAATCTTAACAAGTTTCTCGGCGGCCACAAGCTTCTTCAAATGGAAGAGCAAAAGCTTCTTGAAATTCACCGGAAGATTCTTCTGTTTCTCTTCATTGAATTTAGCAATTGCGTACTGACTCGAACCGGTCCTCTCTTTCAAACTAACGATCGCATCCTTTATCATCTATAACACAACAATCCAATATCAACACATATAAAAATCAAAGATTCAAAAGCCACATTAAACTACAATTCAAGCTATGAAATACCTCTTCGTACGACGGATAAGACGGCTGAGCTCGGGGCTTTCTGGTAGCCGCCGGCGCCTTCTTAGCCTTAGATCCTTTGGCTTTCTTTCCTCCGCCGGATTTCGCGGCGGATTTCTTCCCGGCCGGCTCAACTGCGACGGCGGATTCTTCGTTCGCCATTTGAGTAATGAACAACGAATCCGGGGGAATCTGAAGGTTAAGATTAGGGTTTCGGACGAAATTGGGGGAATCGAAGATTGATGCTTACCGGTAATGTCGTTGTGAGATAAAGAGATTTAAATAGTCAAATGTGAGAGAGACGGTATCTAAAAGACGAGATTTGATTGGTTGAAAGTATATCACACGGATCGCTGTTGTTTTCAAGCTTATATCTCGACCGTTGGATAAAAAGCGTTATCAACGGTCACAGATGTGAGGGAGTGGGAAGGGAATGGATTGGGGGAAATGGAGAAGAATTGATGAGTTTGGGAATTTTGGTTGTGCTTTTGGTCTCAATTGATTGCATCATAACTTGAGCTACAATTGATGAAATTTCATGATTTTTTTTCATTGTGTAGATTATTATGTAAGCTTTACAATGAATATTTTTATGCATGTTTTTGACAATAAATTTGGGAGAAATCTATGTTCGGAGCTACATCTGTCAAAATTAGGGTTTATCATGATGTTATTGTGGTTTAGGAGGATTTTAGGAGAATGCTCAATATGAACCCTTAAATTTTGATCATCAGTTGATAATAGATTAACAATGCGATCTAATGCTTCAAGAATCATGGAATTTGGTTAAGATTTAAGTAGAAAATCTAGCCGCTTTCTACTGCCAAAATTCCTTTAACCCTAACTGTTTTTTACTTTGATCAATTCTTTTGATCGATGGTTGGAAATTAATTTTAGTATTGGTTGTCAACCACCGGATCTATTAGTTTTTTTGTTTTTTATTTTAATAAGAATCTCTTTTTTTGTCCTTATGACACGCTTTTTTTTTTCTGTCCTTGTGACATTACTTTGTTTTTGTTTTGTGGTTTGGTTCATCTGTCTTTGTGGCATGTTTCATCATACTCCAGCGATCGATTGTTGTTCGCACAAATATTCAATCGGCGCTAGTTTCTGATTTATGTTTTTGTCAGTGGTCACTTGAAAAGTTATATCTCTACTCGATTGATGGTTGTTTGCCGATGAAATCAGTCCTGGATAACGGTACTTTTTGCTTGACAGTTTGGATCGTGCACCACTCTTTCTTCCTTCTTTATGCGCCTCGTTTGGACATAGACAATGAGATTCAGGAGGCTGCTAAATTTTGTTGGTATGCTTATCTCCATAAAAAATTTCATTTTTCTTGAATGCATTGTAATTGTGATTTTTCTATAGAACTAAGAGAACTTTGAATGTCATAGTTCTTTTTTATTTTTTCATATTGTTTATTTTCTCTGCATTTAGTGTGATCTCATGGTAATATCTGCTCATTTTTTCAAATTCTTTCATAACGTACACACACTTTGCAAACAAATTGCATAAACTTGAATTTCTTATGGGTAATAATATTCTCTTTTCATTAGAACTGTTTGAAGGGTTCATTTTTCTATATTCACCTATTAAATAAACATTTGCTTAAAATTTATAGTCTACTCCCTTCTACATTCAAACCTTCATATAAATCATATTATTTCATGATAAGTATAAAATTATATCTACCAAAATATGAAAGTTTAAATACATGTTGGTGCCTTTGACTTGTTATTTTATTTATTTTTGTTGTCATACCATGACATTGTATGCCCAAAAATTTAGATTTTAATTTTTATTATGATCCCAACATCTAATCCATCTCAATTCTTAGACTTTTTTTTGTTCAATAGTGAATTGCCTTCATTAATCCGATAAAAGAACAAAGAAAAAGGACCAAATGGTCCCACCAACGTAGCTTACATGCAGAAACCAGCCAAACCACAAAACATGCCATGCAAGGCCACAAAGAAAATAAAACAACATCCGAAAAAACATAAAGACACCAGCAAAACGAACAGAAACAGCCCTCATGGGCGTAAAGCAGCCGATAACACGTCCCAACAGGAGAAAACCCAAGCCATCATCGAAGCCAACCATACGAAAGCAACAAATAAAAACCGCGCAGAAGCGAGAGAAACCACCTCGTGAAGAGGATAAACAGCCGCGACCATCGACCTCGTCGTGGAAACCGTCGGCAAACTGAATCAACCTTGGATAATCATGGCTAGGGACAAAACGTGCCTCCCTCGTTCTTGGGCGAAGATAACTCACCATGGAATCACCTGAGAGCTCTATCCAGAGGCAGGCTTCCATTACCGAAATAATGGTCCTTATCAAGGCGAATGTCGTGTTGAACCTCGGCCAAGACCTTGGCGGTGCACCGGGACCCTTGCCCATTCCAAGTTGAAAAACAGTAACAAACCCACAAGAACCGAAACAAAGACCGAAACAGAAGAAATAAAAACAACAGAGCCTAAAAAACACCATAGTCAGGACAAAATGAACTGAAAGCATGGAAAGCAGAAATTTGAAACGAGAGCGCGACCAAGCACCGGGGAGATTCAACAGAGCCACCGAGTATCGTCCCTCCCTATCGAACTCGGTGGTGTTGCAGGGGATCATTTCTGAAGCGGATAACCCTCAAAGGAGTTATCCGCTTTCCTTGTTAGAGAGAAACTTTCGATTGAACCCCAGTGCTTGCAATGATCGACTCTGGCATGGCTAAGACTCATCAAAAAGGGAATGAGATCTGATACAGATGTACGACAGATTTTGGAAAATTCAAGATTTACCCACCATCGTGATAAAATGGGAAACCATATCACATAGAATCCGGTAAAGCCTAGCTGTATTGGGAGGATTTTACCTAAAAAGTCAACCTTCTGACAATAGGTAAGGACTATCACCAAGTAGATAGACCAAAAAGCCCTTGAGGAGAAAACCTTCCCTTCCAGCCACCCAAGAGGCTTCGCCGTCGTCAGCAGTGAGCTAGTTCCGGTCATTACTCTGAAGCCCGACCAAGCTTCGTCGAGAAAAGCCTGCCGCGTTGCGATCTCCGTTTTGGTAAATGCCCAACTTCGCTTATTTCTGTCGAAAACGGAGCTGTCTCGCATGGGCATTCCGACATTTGCAACCCGAAGGTTAAGCTGCCCGACCCTTTCAGTTTCTATCTTCCCCGCACCAGATCCAGGGGTCCTGAAGCCCCAACGCGAACGGCAGAGGGGTTGGCTGAACAAGGGATTCTGCGGCGACTTGAGGCCAAAAGAAGCTCGACGAGAAACGCCCCAGACGTCCCAAAAAAACTCAAACCCGAGGGGACGACGGAAACCACCAAACCGGAGCGCGTCTTTACGAACCCGGCACCGATGGGTAGATACGCTGCGATCGACTGACGGGGGTGAGACCGAACCACCTCCTAGCTTAAGCCATCGCCGTTCGAGGATGAGTGTTTGAGGGAGAGCGCGTACAGGCGCGTTCAAAAGAGCCATTCGGCAACGACCTTCGTAGTATTTGATCATACGCCTATCTCAATTCTTAGACTAACTCTTTAAAACATAAGATATAAAATACATAATATTAGAATTAGGTTTTGGCAATGTCTATGTTTATTATTATTTTATTAGGTTAATGTTATGAGTTAATTATGTATATACTTACTCTACCATGTCAAAGTTGTATTGACATAAATGATATCAAACTCGTTTTTCGATACTATTAAATATGTATGATATTTGAAGCAAACACGTTTTCCAAGAACAAGTCTTGATGACCCTTACACTAATCTCTCTCTAACTTGATTGCATCAACACAATTGAGATTAATTTTTTTTTCAAAATCAACTCTCAGAGACTTTTAAAACGAATCTTATTGACTCAAGCAAATAAAAAAATCGATTATTCTTAAATCGACCATCAAAACATACAACATCAATCCAAAATCGAATCTAAACGACCCTTGAATCATGTTGGTCCCGAAAGTGTCAAAAAAAAAAAAATACTCACAGTCTAAGTTTAATTTTTCTTCATACTTTCTTCTTATTTTCCTTTTCATTTTTCTTTGCAAATCTTAGCTCTATGGAGACCATCTTTCCAAGCTAAACCATTCAACCATTTCATCATTTTAAGCTCAATAACTCTAATCATGGGTGTTTGTCATCAAGTTGGATTTTAAAGTATTTTTGCAATCAATTTTTGCTTATTTTCATTCTTTTTATATATTGTAAACCAATATACATCCCATTGTGCAATGACAACTTTTTAATGCATTTTTTTGCATTTTGTTTGAGTTCTAAAGTGTTAAAGAATCTTCTAAAGTTTAAGTAATGGCTCAAAAAGGCTTGAATGAAACTTTATCTATGACACTTTGAGATAAGATAACACACATCTCACACTTACGATGTTATATGATCTTATGGATATATCTTTATAATACTTAATCTCAATTATTCGATCAATGAGTAAAATATCAGTGTCTATAAAAAATAATTTATTAGATTAAAGTATTTAGATCCAATATTTATTTATTTGAGAAAATATTATATGCACTGGTGGTAGAAAATTTATTTTTTACAAGTAGGTCTAATTTAAAATTTATGAGTTTAGTTTGATTTATGGTTAGAACTTTGTTTTTTAAGGGTTAGGGTTTTGGATTCCATGATAAAATTTGGAATTCAAAATTTTAGATTGAAATTGTGGGGGAAAAATTTCACAACCAATTCAGAGAATAATAACCATATTTATATACTTAAAAATATTTTAAAAAAGGTAAAATGACAAAAGATGCCCCCAACGTTTGCATGTTTTGTCATTTAGCTCCCTATTCTTTTTCTGGTCTAAATATGCCCCCAACGTTTGCTTGTTTTGTCATTTGACCCCCTATTCTTTCTTTTGGTCTAAATATGCCTCAAACTTTTCATTCATAGTCCAAATATACCCCTTGTTGGATGTAACTGTCAATCAACTAACGGTCAACGGCTTATAAAATTTTTTTGACGCGGCATCAGCAGATCTTAATACGTGGCAAGTCCAGTCAGCATCAGCTGTTGAACGTCAGTTGACTGACAGTTTCCATCTAACATGGGCATATTTAGACCAAATTGAAACATTGGGAGCATATGTGGACTACGAATAAAACGTTGGGGGCATATTTGGATCAAAAGAAAGAATAAGGGGCCAAATGACAAAACAAACAAACGTTGGAACGTATTTAGACAAAAAAAAATGGGCCAAATGATAAAACATGCAAACGTTAGGGGCATCTTTTGTTATTTTACCTTTAAAAAATCCAACTAGTATTGGACAATGATATTGTAGGCCCAATCAATGTGGTTTCAGTCATAGGCCCAAGGCATAAATGTTAGCAATACAAAAGCATGTAATTTATTTGATCTTCTTCCCCAAATCTCTCCCCTTTCTTCACTTTGGTTCAAATATTTGCTGTGAGTTTGGGTCTCGGAATCTCCTCTCGAAAATGCTTGCTCGGCTCGCGTCCCAGCGTTTTCTCGAGATCCGTCAAGCTTTCCGTCAATCTTCCCAGGTAACCATTCCCCTTTGTTTCTTTCTCGTCATTTCCGCCATTTTCTGCTCATCCAAACACCTCCTCGATCTCATTTCTCTCTTCCGCAGGTGTATCGATCTTTCTCTACTGCCTTGAACTATGTAAGTTCCAATCTTTCCTCGTTACAATGCCAATTTTCCGGGATTTTTCGCTTACTAGAAAAAAGATAGCCGATTGAATGAATTTGGGGTTTCCTTTTTCCTTTTCCCTGCAGCATCTTGATACCCCAGATAACAATCCTGACCTTCCATGGGAATTTTCGGAGGTGAACAAAGCGAAGGTTAGTTCAAATTCAAGTGTTCGTAATTGGAGTTTTGGGTTATATTTTCTCCATCATTGTTGATTGAAAAGCTTATGACTTTGAAGGTATTAGTAGGTTGGGTAAAAATTTGAGGAGTTCTTGTGAAATCCATTAAGTGTAAGATATTGAAATAAAAGGCTGTTGATTTACTTCCATTACTTTTACTTATATGAACTTAAAGATTCCCTTGTTCTAAGCTATGTTACTCCTATTTTTCATTTTCGATGAAGGATCCTTGTCCGGTACTTGTGTCCAATATCTATGCGGACATGGGAATAAGGATATGGACTTCCAAGGATCTCTTGAATGCATAGGAAGACATTAGAAAAAATTGAACATTACTGTATCTGATGTTCACACCGAGTCGGAGTATCATAGGTTTGAAGACTTCTGTGAGAGTAGATTACATATTTTTTCTCTTCTTGTTACATCAATCTCCTTTTTTAATTGTATGAAAGTTGAATCAGATTTAAGTTTACCTTTGGTATTTTAAGTGGCTTAGTAATTTGTAATATTTTTAAAATCCAAATTTGATTATGGTCTTAATCCGAACCTTTTTTGCAGGTCAAGGAGATATTGTCTCATTATCCATCCAACTACAAGCAATCTGCAGTTATTCCTTTGCTAGATCTTGCTCAGCAGCAGCATGGAGGATGGCTTCCCGTTTCAGCAATGAACGCAGTATGTGGCATGAATAGTGTTAAATAAATTCGATTGCATGCATTAATAGGTTTGAAGACATCTAGAATTTTTTGAGCTGAGGTTTAATTTGATTGTTAGACTGAAATACATAATTGTGTCGTTTCAGTATTTTCCTTTCATTAGCTAGTTTTCCTTTTATCTGAAATTGCGAAAGAGTGATATTTGTGGATCACCTAATATTACATAGGCGATACTGAATTATGCATCACTCAGTTATTAAATTTTTGTTTGAAATGAAACACGGTAGTGGTCAAGTCTGTTCAGAGAATTCAGGTTTTTACCTGTGGCTAAGCAAATTAGTTAAACTAATTTGAATGGGTGCAGTCCTTTTCTTAATGCAAAAGCCACATGATTTTTATTCTGAATCAAACATGTGATGGGTTGTGCAGGTTGCGAAGGTTATAGAAGTTGCTCCTATTCGTGTATATGAGGTTGCGACATTTTATTCAATGTTCAATCGGTCAAAGGTCAGAATTATATCTTTATTTGACACCTTGAAGCCTCTTTATGGAACTGTCAATGGACAAAGTTACAGTACCTAGAGTTCTTTCAATTGTTCTCAGGTTGGGAAATACCATCTATTGGTTTGTGGCACAACACCTTGTATGATTCGCGGTTCACGAGAAATTGAAGAAGCCTTATTGAATCACTTGGGGGTTAAGCGCAATGGTAAGTTTTGTAATTATTCGTACTTATAATTAGACCTATCACAAAACTCATGTCAGAGTTTGATATTTTAGATGGCATCGAATATTGAGTACCTATTGTATTGTTGTTCAGAGGTAACGAGTGATGGTTTATTCTCAGTTGGAGAAATGGAATGCATGGTAAGCCTTTACCTTTACTTTTTAGCTTCATTTTTTTATGGTATATAGTAGGAATGGCAGTAATCATATTTATCAATTTATGGTGAGTGTTCCCGGAGGATCTCTGGAGAACAAATGCATGAAAATGGTTTCTCCGACAATACCGGAAATTTTGTTGTGTAGCTCAGTAGTCGGAATGCATGAAAACCTGTTTGCCATAACCTGTAGGGTATTTTTTTTGGCTTGGCTCACCGTTATGGCTTATGTCGAGAAAAATTGCAATTAGGAGTTCAAAGTCTGTGCTATGCTGACCTTTTTTCATTATTAGACCGGCAAGTTTGACATTTTACTAATTCGTTTCCTGCAGGGATGTTGCGTAAATGCTCCTATGATCACTGTTGCCGATTACTCCAATGGATCCGAGGGATACACGTATAATTACTATGTGAGAATTCCTGTCAACTTTCTTTATTGGGGGAAAGAGGCTCAAATGTTGGGATGTTGAACCCCAAACCTATTGGATGCCACACCTTTTAGCTATGGTTGCATGAATTAACAGAACTAAACATGGTTTAAGACTAACCTTTCATGTTTAATAATGCAGGAAGATGTTACTCCAAAAGGAGTTGTTGAGATAGTTGAGAAACTAAGAAGGGGAGAGAAGCCACCGGTAAGTACAACTCGTTTTCCTAACCGGAGTTTATTTGTTTTTGCTTCGTAGTGATGCCACTAATGCAAGTTTCGATTTCTCTCCCGTATTTCAGCACGGCACTCAAAATCCTAAACGTATCAAGTGCGGACCAGAAGGCGGAAATACCACTTTGCTTACTGATCCAAAACCTCCCCCATGCCGAGACCTCGATGCCTGCTAACGTTAACATGCCGGTGCTGTCTCGAATAATGCAAAGCTTGGGTTCTTCCAGGCTTCTGTGGGTGTATTTTCTTGTTGAATTTGTGGAGATCAACCAATCAACATACTTGAATTTTCCATGCAACTTCAACTTGGTATAAGTTACGAGATGACTCTAATTGCTTTGTACGAAATGACTGATGCCAATATTTTCGCTGCTATAATCTTTTATGAAAGCAATTCATAATGTTTGAATTATAAAATAAGATTCGAATAAGTTTAAATGAGCATCTTCCTTTTGCAATCTAGTCATAATTTTGTATTTTATTCAATTTAGTCATTTTACTGCAATTATTTGATGCGAGTATTGATATGATATGAATATATTTATTTTTTCCAATGTTTTTACATGTATTTGGGGATGCGGTTATATAGTTATATCTCCATATTGATATCATATAATATCTTTATTTTTAATATATAATTACATGTTAATATATGTTTATATATTTTTTTAATCTTCTGATATGAGTTACACACATTGCACAAGTGCTCAAATTCGAATTTTTTAAGATAAACCTTTTCTTTTTCACTAGAGCTGCTCGTTAAGTTCATATTTAATAATATGTTAAATACAAATATTAAAAAAAAGAATAGTTGAAAAACTCCCTGCATAGTACATTTCTAAGGCTTAGTTTGTGGTTGATTTTAAAAAGTGTGGTGAAAAAAGTGATTTTCAAATTAGCTGTTGAAAAGTAATTTTGAAAAACTGGTTAGTGTTTGTCATTGAAGTCAAAAAGTGATTTTCATGAGATAAAAAATCTATTTTAGACATGATATTAAAAAGTAAAAGTAAATTTGAGTGATTGTTCAATTTAATTAATGTTATGATTTATGAAATAAATCAATTTCAACTATAATAAAAAAATATTTTTTTTATAAAATTTAATTTGAAAATATAAATTACATTCTAGATTATATACGGACATACCACTTACACATTAACAATAAATATAAAATAAAGTACAAATAAAACAATTTTATTCTCAATATAAATATTATAAAATATATATTATTTTACAATTATGTTGCATAAACATTATTTTAACAATAAATTATAATTAAATAATAAAGTTAAAAAAGTAATTTTATTTTCAAACTAGTTTTTCCACCCAAGAAGCTATAAAATCTAGCTTCTTGGTTTGGGTGGAAAAGCTAGTTTTAAAAGCAATAAAAAACAGTCTGTTTTAACTAAAAGCACTTAAAAAAGTGATTTTTGGTTGCGAAACGCAACTAAAAACAGGCCTTAACTCCCGTTTCTTTTTGACCCTAGGAGATAAACTCTAACCATAAATTTTAAAATTATTTCATTCTCAAATCAAACGAGAACCAAACCATCAATCATAAATTTTAATTTATTAATATTTTTATATTTAAATAATCTCAGAAAAAAAGCCATGGCATGTGTAACTAGAGAATTTGTTCCCTTTCTTGACCGCCAATAAGAGTCAGAATTACATACTAACACAAATATAATAATCGATAACAAATTAAATACGATAAGGTGAAACAATACCGGCATAATACAAAATATTCAAATGTCTAACTTCTAAAATATTTTTCAAGCACATTTGACCAGTTAATTAAATTTTTTATTATTATTATCTCGTATTTTTTAATTCTATGAATTTTATATTTACTACAAATACTCCATTTCTTTCCCTTAGAGTTTTCTACTCTCATTCCATCTAGGCAAGATTAGGATTAGAGTTAAGATTTATCAAAAAAATACTTTTCAATATGAATTAGTAAATATCAAACTTTATTTAAATAAGTGCTCAAACTATGTCTTTTTTTGCAATAAGTGCTTAAAGTAATTTTTGGCTGTAATAGGTGCCTAATTTTTTTTTGCTGAAATAGGTGCTTAAAATTTCAATTTATGCTTGTTTTAAAGCCAACCGTGACACCTGTTTTGACACCTATTTTAACTAAAAATAAAACTTTAGACAGATATTGTAAAAAATAGACATAATTTGGGCACTTATTTTGTAATTAAGCCTAAATATAAAAAAATTCAAATACGATTTTTTATATATCTATATTCAATCTATCCAAATTTTTTTTACATATAAATTAAAGAATATTGAGCGTTTAAATATATTCGATATTACATACTTATTACATCGATTATGATGCTAACCAAATTAAAACTCGATCAATAATATCTTAAATGAGATAGACGAGTTTTCTTACCTAAATGAAATGCAAATTCAAGGTTGCTGGCGAATCCTTATTACAAATCGCACTTTGCTTCTGCTATGCCTTTGTTGACATTTCTAGAAGACGAGCGTAGGCACATAATGGTACACCACTATTGTGAATGAAAGTGTGTGCAAATTTCGACTCAAAAAAATTAAATTATTCGATTTAATTTGATGGGAAAATATTTAATTTGTTTTGACTCGACTTGACTCGAATAAATTTTAAATAAATTTTGAATTATAAAATTGAAATTTGAATAACTTAAATTTTTTAATAAATAATGGATAGTTTTCAAGTTTGAGTTGAATCTCTCAATTCAACTTGATATGGTAAATTATCTATTTGGCACTCAACCTTTATACATTTTCTATTTTAGTATCTCAATTATTTTTTTTGATAAAACCGTACTTAATGTTACATTTTGTTTTATTTTTGGTATCTTACCGTTAAAAAATCAACGAAATGCTGATTAGAAAAGAGAAAAACACACATACATGTTATCACGTCATTTTTTCTCTCTTAATCAGTTTGTCATGTATGACTTTTTAAAATTTTATTTGACGTGGCAGGTTGATTAGGAGAAATAAAATAACGCGACAACGAAAAATTAGATGGCTTACCACATCAATCATGGTCAATTCACCACTTTTTTCTATCTCGTCAACTTAATTATATAATAACTTAAAAAAACTATTTCTCAAATGACATGATAAAAAAATTAGTGAAGATTTGCCTCTTAAATAAATGATAGGAGAAAAAACTGGTGAAGTGGTGGTTTCATTGATTAAGATTATGATTGATGTAGTAAGTCAGACTCATAATGTAATTTTTTCGTAACAACTTATCATGTATGATTTTTTTCTTCCTAATCAGCATGTTATTAATATTTTAATAGAAGGTACCAAAATAAAAACAAAACGAAATATTAGACATTATTTTACTAAAAAAAATAAGTGGAGTACAAAAATATATATAAAAAATAGATTAGATATTAAATGGGTAGTTTACCATGAGATTTATCGTAGCGGAAACCTAGAAATTGCGACGAAAGTTCCTTTGAAGTTGCTGTTAGGTCCATTCTAATAGTGACATTCATATTTTCAACTGTAGGCTTCATTACTCACTGTCGATCGTCCCTAATAAAAGCAAACCTCATCTGCGTTGCAGTCAAATTTCACTCTTTCCGGGTGATATGTTAAGTTTTTTAAGTAAGATTGAAAGTTCGAATCACGGCGTTATGTATAAAAAAAATTGGATCGAAAGAGTCATATAAACTTATGCAAAATTTAATCTAAATTAATCAAAAACTAGTGATTAAACCAAAAAAAGTTCGATGTCGAATTTGGACGAGACTGATGCATCCGATTTTATGACACACTCGGAGTGTAAACAAAGTATTTGTTCTCATAAATTATTAGAATTTGATTGGAATATCGAATTCGACTTGTTCATTGTTGAGCTGAGTAAACTGAACACGAATATACACATGTTTTTTTACAATAGGATGATAATAAATATTTTCAATAAAAATTTAAATGCAAATAAAATAAAAAAAACGGATGAATATTTTGATCACTCATCAATTAATATATATATTTTTGTACAGCAAAAGAGTTATAAGTTTATTAGGAATGTCTTTTAAGAAAAGTTTATTAAGAATAGGATAAATATTCTATACACAGGCGGTGGAAACTGAACATTTCCACAAGCGCCTTAGTTTTAGGGTATAAGGACTTAGTTCAGGGTATAGAGTTTAGGGGTTTAGGTGTAGGGGGTTAGAATTTAGGAATGGTTGTTTCAATTTAAGGTTTAGGGTTATAATTTAAGGTTTATAGGTTAAAACCTAAATCCTCACCATATTACCTTAAAAACTAAACCCTAACCTATAAACCTTAAATTATAACCTTAAACCTTAAATTGAAACAGCTATTCCTAAATTCTAAACCCCTACACCTAAACCCCTATACCCTAAACTAACTTCCTATACCCTAAAATTACCCTATACCCTAAAACTAAGGCCCTTGTGAAAATTTTCAGTTTCCACCGCATGTGTATAGGATATTAGTCCTTAAGAATAATATATCAACAGAGGCTAACTGTTAAATCATAAATTCTGAATTTTTATTCCAAATATTTTCATTTTAATTAATATTTTTGTTTCAGAAGCAACTTTAATATATTATCATGTATCTTTAATTTATATTAAAATAAAGATTATTATAAGAAATAAACCTAGGATGGTACGCAAAGTTATATTCACGTAACTAAAGCCTTTGACGAGTCAGCTCAGCGTGAGAGCCGCGTTTCCCGTTCACTTGATTATTTTTTTTAATCATCAATATTTAACATGTCGGCTGATTAATACGAATCAGATATTACAGAAATTCATTATAAAAACAACTATCTTAACACAATTTTTTTATTTATAACGTTAAAATTCAAACCTTTAATTTTATTTAAAGGATCTAATACATTATCTCATTAAACCAACCGGTGGCGCTTGAACTAACTTTTTTTTATATCTGAAAATTTTCATTTATTTGCTTACCACTTTCTATAATTTTATTTTTGGGTTGCCGACATCAAGTCATCAATAACTACCGACTTGTTAGAAACTAGCAAGGTTATTGAGTATTTAGGTTCCATTTTTATTTTATGTAAGGATGAAATCAGAAATCTAGTATAGAAGGAATCAGGGTAAAATTATAAAATTTTATAAGGATTGAAGTTAAAAAACATTTTAAAAATATTTAGATTAAACAATTAACTTTTAGGAGGGCCAAAAATACAATTTTTCCATCTAACTAATAGTTAAAAGATTTGGATTACAAGTTTAATATTAAGAAGGATTAGAAATATCAATTTTACATTAACTAAGGGGTCCAAAACCTGTCTGCATGGACAATGGACATGTCTATGTTAGAGAGTTGGGGATAAAATATAAAATTTAAACGGTAGGAATAAATTCATAATTAATCTATTTTTAATATTAATATATATATATGGTGGGTGAAGAGAGGGGTATGGGCCCCTCACTCTCCACATAGATTCGTCTCTACATGTCTTTTTTTTTTTACTTCAGCTTTGATCTATAATATCTTACAATTTATAGAAAATATGTTGAAATCAACCATCAGTTGGTCTAACATTATGAGATATCAAATTTAAACGATGTTTAGAATTTAAATTTCGGTGTTGACGTATTGTAAATGAATTAAGTCGAGTTATGAGCGTTGTTTTAAAATAGACATCTATAATATTTGAATCAAAATAATGAATTAATAAATCAAATACCTATAATTATATAAAAAGAGGTCGAAACCAAAAAGTAAAAGTGATTGAAAAATGAAAATGTCAAAATTTTCGTATTTAAGAATCTAATTAGACTATCAATTTTCCCAATACAAAATTTCTTTTTGTACAAAACAAAAAGGGAAGATGTTTGGAATTTCGAATATGAAAAGCATCGCCAATTTTCAAAGTAGAAATTGTACGGCTAAAGTAACCTTTTTCACACTACTTTTTGCACTTATTTTTTTTTCTTCTATTTTTTCTAATATTTACAATTAAATTTGAACAAAAACTTGAATAACTTGAATTAATTTAAATTTCAAAAATTTAACTCGAAAATATTTAAAATAAAATTTGTGGTATAAAATATAATTCGTCAACTTAACTAATTCAAATTTTTTTTAAATCGTCTCGACTTAATCGAACGTTGACCTCTAACTCTTACTCCAATAATGAAAAGGCAAAATGATAAAAGATGCCCCCAACGTTTGCATGTTATGTCATTTGGCCCTTATTCTTTTTTTAGTTCAAATATGCCCCAACGTTTGCTTATTTTGTCATTTGGCCCCCTATTCTTTTGTCATTTGGACCAAAAGAAAGAATAGGGGGCCAAATGACAAAACATGCAAACGTTGAGAGCATCTTTTGTCATTTTACCTAATGAAAACATAATCTTACTTATAGTTCAATGACCGTAGAATGCAATTTACCCTATTATATATTATTTACATGACATAAAAGTCGACTTCGGATTAAAGAAATGAATTTCATTTTCTTTGCCGCAATCTTTCTTTTCCCGCTTTACTCGAACGTTTAGACCTAAACAAACAATCCATCGACAAGTCTAAGCTGATTAGCAGAAGCCACTGCCCCATGACAGCGACGCTTGAGAAAAATAATATTTGCAAACATTTTATTTTCACAAACGCTTTAATTTTAGGAGTTGAGAATTTAATTTAAGATTTATAGTTTAGGGGTTTAGAATTTAGAATACGTGGCTAGAATTTAAAGTTTAGTATTAGAGTATAGGGTTTAGAGGTTACGGTTTAAGTTTTAGGTAATATGGTAGAGAGTTAAGTGTTTACCTATAACCCCTAAATTTTAACCATAAACTTTAAATTCAAACCACAATCCCTAAACTCTAAGCACATAAACTTCTAAACTATAAATCATAAACTGAATCCTTAACTCTTAAAATTAGGGCGCTTGTGGAAACATTATCGCTAATACATGGTATAATTACCAATATATAGTATAAAACACAGTGTAAAACTTAAAACTCTTTAAGTTTTACACGTTTTTTGGATGGATAAGAGAAATGGATGGCTGAGTTTAACTCATTTTTTCCCAACTGATAATCTTCACATATTCTACTGTTAATCTCGTTCATCCGTATCACCCAACCAACGATCCAAAAAAGTATAAAATTTAGAGTGTTTTCACTGTGTAACTAGATACTATCCCTATATATGCAAAGTAATATGATTTTATTGACAAGACATCCATATATATTTTTAATCAGCAAAATAATATAATTTTTAAATCATATATAAATTTCAAAATTTCAATAACGATCACCCCTCCGGGCGGTCCATACTTATATATATTAGTTGTTGAATAACTTGTTTAGAGATTGGTTGTGGCTTAGAGTCTTAGACCACTTTAATGGCGGTTTGTTGACCAGGGAATTCCAATACATTTTCTTCTTTTATAAATCAGGCAACGTTTCTCTTTACTTGAAATAGAAACTGCAATCCAACTTCTCTTCTAACCATGTCCACCACTGATGCCTTTAAGCTCTATGATTGCAGCACTTTACTCCTCAACGTCACCACCACGTCCGCTGCCGGCTTCACCGTAGCTCAGCGGCGCTGGCGCATTGCCTATGCCACCATATATTCTGTTCGGGCTATGCTTTCCCTTAAAAGGGCTGCTAGTCAACTCTCTTCCGATCATTATCTCGCACTCGATACTGAACCGAAAATCGACCGAAAACGACTTGTGAATATTGTTAAAGACAAGGACTTGGGTTCTCTTGGCCGGATTGGAGGGATCGGCAACGTTGCTGCCGACCTTTGTACCAATCCGGAGAATGGAATACGAGACGATGAACAAGAAGTTAGACGAAGGCAAGATATGTTCGGTCGAAATTCGTACCATAAGCCACCTCCGAAAGGATTGTTGTACTTCGTCCTTGAAGCTTTTAAAGACACCACAATTCTTATTCTCCTTGTATGTGCTGCTCTGTCTCTCGGATTCGGCATCCGGGAACACGGTGCCGGAGAAGGTTGGTACGAAGGCGGGAGTATATTCGTCGCCGTCTTTCTCGTCGTCGTCGTCTCTGCAGTCAGTAACTTCAGACAGGAGACTCAATTTGACAAGTTGTCGAAGATAAGTAACAATATCAAAGTTGAAGTTGTTCGAAGTGGTCGTAGGCAACAAGTATCTATATTCGATCTTGTTGTCGGAGACGTTGTGTTTTTGAAGATCGGAGATCAAATTCCGGCGGACGGATTGTTCTTGGGCGGATATTCGCTGCAGGTGGACGAATCGAGCATGACGGGCGAGAGTGATCATGTGGAAGTAGATGCCTGTAGGAACCCTTTCCTTTTTTCCGGTTCTAAAGTAGTCGATGGATATGCTCGAATGCTCGTAGCATCGGTCGGAATGGACACGGCCTGGGGCGAGATGATGAGTTCGATAAGCAGTGATAAGGACGAAAGGACACCGCTGCAAGCTCGACTCGACAAATTGACCTCTTCGATCGGAAAGGTAGGCCTAGCAGTGGCGCTTCTAGTTCTTGTAGTCTTATTGATTCGTTATTTCACCGGTAATACAAAAGATGACTATGGCCAGACAGAGTACCGTGGTAGCAAGACCGATGTGAACGATGTCTTGAATGCGGTTGTTCGCATCGTTGCTGCTGCGGTAACAATCGTGGTCGTGGCGATCCCGGAAGGTCTACCGCTGGCTGTCACTCTTACACTTGCTTACTCGATGAAACGAATGATGGCTGATCAAGCAATGGTACGAAAACTTTCGGCTTGTGAGACAATGGGCTCGGCTACTGTCATTTGTACCGATAAAACCGGTACCTTGACATTGAATCAGATGAAAGTTACACAATTTTGGCTAGGCCAAGAGTCCATTGAGGAAGATCTTGCCAAAAACATTGCTCCAAATGTTCTTGAATTGTTCCACCAAGGAGTTGGTTTGAACACGACCGGTAGCGTCTGCAAATCGGTCTCGGGATCCCTTCCCGAGTTTTCGGGCAGTCCAACCGAGAAGGCAATTCTATCTTGGGCTGTTTTAGGCTTGAGTATGGATATGGAGAAGTTGAAGCAACAATACAGCATTCTCCATGTTGAAACCTTCAATTCGGAGAAAAAGCGTAGTGGTGTATCGGTACGGAGAAAAGCCGATGAAACAGTTCATGTACACTGGAAAGGAGCTGCAGAGATGATTGTAGCCATGTGTTCACAGTATTACGAGAGTGACGGGATCCTACGGTCCATGAACGAAGCCGAAAGGGGCAGAATCGAAACTGTAATCCAAAGCATGGCAGCCAGTAGTCTACGGTGCATTGCTTTTGCTCATAAGCAAGTTTCGAAAGAAGAAGCGGAAGATTACGGTGATCAGAGCGGAACGAATCATCGAAGAATAAAGGAAGACGGTTTAGCCTTGCTCGGCATAGTCGGTTTAAAGGATCCGTGTCGACCGGGGGTCAAGAAAGCCGTGGAAGCTTGTCAAGCTGCAGGGGTGCACATCAAAATGATTACCGGGGACAATGTTTTCACAGCAAAGGCTATAGCTACAGAATGTGGAATTCTAGGACCGGATTACCGGGAAGGAAGCGGAGAAGTTGTAGAAGGCGTCGAGTTCCGGAATTACACACCTGATGAGAGAATAGAGAAGGTAGACAAGATCAGGGTGATGGCAAGGTCCTCTCCATTCGACAAGCTTTTGATGGTACAATGTTTGAAACAGAAAGGTAATGTTGTTGCGGTCACGGGGGATGGCACGAATGATGCTCCTGCACTAAAAGAAGCCGATATCGGACTTTCAATGGGCATTCAAGGCACCGAGGTGGCCAAGGAGAGCTCGGACATTGTCATATTGGATGACAACTTTAGCTCAGTTGCTACAGTTCTACGGTGGGGGAGATGTGTTTACAATAACATACAGAAGTTCATCCAGTTTCAACTTACCGTGAACGTCGCCGCTCTCGTAATCAACTTCATTGCAGCAGTTTCATCCGGCGAGGTGCCCTTGACTGCGGTGCAACTTCTATGGGTGAACCTCATCATGGATACCTTAGGTGCTCTCGCCCTTGCAACGGATAGGCCAACTAATGAGCTCATGCAGAAGCCACCGGTCGGTCGAACCGAACCCCTGATTACGAATATCATGTGGAGGAACCTCTTAGCTCAATCCCTATACCAGATAGCTATTCTCTTGATCTTACAATTCAGGGGCGAATCGATATTCAATGTGCACGAGAGGGTAAAGGACACACTTATATTCAATACTTTCGTTCTATGCCAGGTTTTTAATGAGTTCAATGCAAGGAAGTTGGAGAAACAAAATGTTTTCGAAGGCATACTTAAGAACCGATTGTTTCTCGGAATTATCGGAGTAACCGTCGTTCTTCAGGTCGTTATGGTGGAGTTTTTAAAGAGGTTTGCAGATACAGAGAAGTTGACACTATGGCAATGGGGAGTTTGTATCTTACTTGCAGCATTTTCATGGCCTATAGCTTGGTTTGTGAAGCTCGTGCCTGTTTCCGACACACCCTTCTTCGCCATAGTTAAGCAAGCTATCAACTGCAGGAAACCTTCGACCCCACAGGCTCGGAACTGGATGTCGAATCCGGTAAGGCTCTGAGAGAACAAGCAAATAAAACTGCTCAGAATCAACACTAACAACGATGTAATATATCAAACAAGGCCAAGGGAATCCATCTTCCGAACTCATATGTATTAGACACAAGCATTCCATCTTCGGAACATGAAAATCCTATGTTACTTGGATCAGGTCAGTTTGAACACTTTGTCGGCAGTTGTTACGCGAACAAGGGAAATGGTACTCGAGCCGTCGGATCCCGGATTCAGTGCAAGGGGTTGCTCTAACTTTACATTTGATTCTGATTTCTAGCTAAATGCCAATGGTTGTTGTTATCTTGTACAAGGGAAATGGTACTCAGTGCAGTCAGATCCCAGTTTGTTTCTTGTATCATACTGTCAAAATACCAAACACGAGTTTAATCCGGCCGAGCCGAATCGAGTTCAGTCCGAAATTTGAGATTCAAAGTTCGGTTGAATTCAATAAGTATATTTTCTTGAGCTTATTGGATTAGGACAGAATATGTTTGTTTATTGATAATGGATCTTTGCAATATCCGATCCGAATTAGTCGAAATACAAATATCTCATTTAATATTTGTTTGGTCCAAAAATAATCATACATGCTGTGAGGATTACACAATTGGACTATGCAAAGAGAATTTTAGCACCAATGCATTTCTCCGCAATAACCAGACCAATTCCACCAAACACTTCTCTATTTTGCTATACAATTTCATCACTAAGGAAAATTCCAAATCTATTTACATAAAAAAAAAGTAGAGAGATCTATTTTCAAAAGCAATATCATCCACTGTCAAAATTACAACAAATCCGTCACCCTGTAATCCCGCCTTTGACGACGGAGAGCTCAAGCCGCCGGGCATATGCTTGTAATTTTCAACATTTATATGGAAGATTGGGAGGAGTTTCTCATTCTCTTCCTCTTATAAAATAACCTGGCCAGCCCTGTTGTCTTGGGTTTTCCTTTTCGTGTTATCGCAAACAGAGAGATAATCACCGTTTCTCTTGCAACAAATGCTTTGTATGGAACCGGTAGCTGGTCCTATAGCAGAAAACCACATATGGTTGTTTTACCCCAGATTAAAATATTTCGGGTTCACATTCACATCGGTAACGTCCAAGACAGCAGATTTCCAGCGGAATCACCACTCAGAAACTGCTTCAAGTCGGCAGTTATGTGAAGGGCGGTAACTGGATGTGAGTGGAACTTCAGTACCTTGTGAAGCACCAATTTGTATTCTGGTGACTTGGACAAATTCAACACTCCTGGTCCTCTGCTAGTAGACTTGCTTAAGGTGCTCGCTTGCTCAGAGTGAATCATATGCCAGACCTTAACGGCCCCACTCTGGTGACCGGTTACATACCAGTTTGTATCCTGCCAATCCGAGAAGGTACAGCTCGTCAAACAGTGTATACTGTCAGATGGAAGATGGGATGCATTAATTACTGCTAGACAGTCTCCATTGATGCTCCAAACAGCAAACAGAATTCCAGCTGCTGTCAAAACTTCCCCAGTTAAATCATTCACATAGACTGCAGTAACAGGTGCTGGGAACTTGGGAAGCTGCCTGATGAATCCGAAGGAGCTAAGGTCCCATATTATAGCAGTGCAATCGTCCGATCCACTCACAATCAGCATATAAGGCTGACACACATGAAGACAGGTGATTTTGGCTGTATGAGCACAAAGCACATTCTCCAACTGTAACCGTATCAAGGCACGTGGCCCTTCTGTACTGATTCTCCAAACAGAAACTGCACCATCATCAGCGCCAGTGACCAAAATTTGACCATCATGGCTAACACCGGCACACTGAATCTGGTTTCCCCAATGAAGATTCTCGTGTACCGAAAGGAGACGATCTTGGTCATAGGTCATAAATCTCAAGCTGCGGTCAGGAAAACCCCATGCGACATATTGGGCAAATGTTCCAGGTTTCAGCAAAGTATTCGCTCCACCAACAAGAATTCTGTCATTGAGAGTGACAATCTGAGTAATGGAAGAAGAGGTTTTCCGTATTGCATGTGCAACAAGTTGAGATGAATGCTTCAGCGGGTGAGGAGGAAGCTTTCTGTCTGAACGCCTTTTTACATGGGGTTTTTGAAATAGCTGCTTAGGAGTTTGTCCGAAATGATTGATCTGAGCTAGAATGGAAGCTTTCATTAAAGGATCATCAATTGCGTCTATATCAACACTCCCCTCATATGTGTAGTGGTAGAAAACATTGACAGCTTCTTCAGCCGCCTGTCAATTGTAACAACAATTTAGAGAGAATTACAAGCAGAACAATAAGAAGATATATTCTAGGAGTGACATGAACATTGGATCAACTATATATGGGGCAGTACGCGAACTCAAACTAGGAAAATGAAAGAGGGACAGAAAAGCAGCGTATTAAGAACAAAATAAAGACCTTTCTTTCTTCAAATTTGAAAAAGAAAGGAAAGAAGTTGCTACCTGCAATGGCAGCTCATCCAGAAAGAATTATAGCAAATTAAATTAGCGGAAAAATCATACCACTGAAAACTTAAGAAATTTTGTTATATTTCTCATGTGAGTGAGTCTTAGGATGAGTAGAAATTATTAGAAAATGCGGGAGATAGAGGTCAAAATATGCTTCACAGAGAATGCCAATACCAACCTTTCCCCTTTGTTTATATCCAAAAATGAGGTCTATCCAATGGTGCAGATTTTCTGAGACAAAATCGGATTCTAGGGCTTCTCTATGCCTCCGGATGAACTCCCTAGCACTACCTTTAGCCCATGGAGGTAGACGAACATCACCAACCTGGGAAAAACAAACAGATACAACAGAAATGAGAATTTCTTGTCCTAAAAAACACCTTTACTTTGGGATATTATCAAACAGGATATTAAAGATAGTATTACACATCTAAAACTTAAACTATTGATCAAGATGGACCTTTTCACCAGACTGTTTCTCTCCCAAGTCAAATCTAAAACGATTTTCCAAAAACTCAGGCATGTAGAAGAATTCTGGAACCAGTTCTTTCACATCCGAAGTGTTACTCTTCTCGGATGCGCTCAACCATGTGTCTCTTATGCTATTGAAAAGACGATCAGCATGATCGAACTGACCACCCTGTAGCTTCTGATTTTCTGCACTAAATGGTGGCAAGCGAAGAAGATAATAGAGAACAATGCCAGCACTAGAATAATGAGAACCATAATGAAATTTTGGGACCTCTGGATCATCCCAGCCCTCATATCTGAAAAATAAGAAACTGGAATGTTTAGCAGTAACATAGGCGTACAACTTAATACATTCATTTTAAAGCCCGGGTTAAACAAAACATGCCTCATATATATTGGTCATACATAAACAGCGAGCATCTAAGGATTAATCTAAGCGGCACACACTACAGGCGCGACAGATAGACATTTATGAAACATTTTTTCTTTTAATTAAAAAGGATTTATAATAAACACTAAGATTGACCTTTTCTTAAATTCTTGTTCCCCTTCTAGTGTCTGACAGCCCATTGGTTTGTCAAGTTTGCGAAAGTATTTTGGATCTGACAGGTCCAGCTCTTCACTCTCGTAATCAGCAAGAACCCATGGAAAGACTGGGTACTGGGTAAGATCACTGTATCCACGTCCCGCCAAGGTATTGAGATGCATGAGGTACTGAAAATTGGTGATTTCTCCATTTTGCCACCTCCTCGAGAAAGAATTTGCCACTGTTTTGAAAAAACCACTGCCCTCATTGCTTTCCTGTTTTGTAGATCCTGAAATGGTTGTGTCCAACCTGAAGAAAGGAAAGAAAATTATCGAGTTAACAATCTTTTCTTTTCCAAAACTCAGTATTGAAGCATAAGCACACCAAAGAATAGCATATTTAAAATAATAAAATATAATTAAAAAATCGGAAAAAAGGTAAATGATTAAGTAATGGTAAAAAGCAAAAAACTTTGGAGAACAAAGAAAGACATGTACTTATGTCTTCTTCAGTACTATGATATCACAACCCATTTCCGGGAAGCTATTAATGCAAACGATAAAGCCACCATAAAAGCAGAATTAAAGGGAAAGTAGAATGAATGACTTGGAAGTTACATACATGCTGTTCCTAGGTAGATTCATTGCAACCAGATTTCTGAATACTTCATCTCTCTCTCTTTTGTGAAACACGAGGAGATCATTACGTCCATCCATGCTGAATAACTCAACAGCAACAGGACGTAGCTGGTAATCTCGCTTCAGAAGCTCATGAATATTATCAAGCTTCCACATACGCCAAAGATGAGGCAAATTACCACTTCCACTCACTTTCTCCTTTCCCCATGCACCACCATTGTAGGCCCAGGCCCTTCCCCCTACCAATGTCTTTGGTGGTGTGGCCCAGGATGAAGTTGATTTTGAATGGAAAGTCATATTGTCCTTCGTTACACCCAAGGCCTGATCAATAACGGAGAGATCATCTTCAAATTCCTTCTCACATATGCAGGCAGAATCGTCGATGTAAAAGTTCTCTATTACATACAAACAAAGTTCCCCTATAAGAAATATACCATCATGTTTATCGAGACCTACTACTCTCTCACAATTATATCTGAATCGTATCTTTTCACGAGGTTCCAGATAGGGTCTGACTAAATATTCACCATTATCATGCAATTCCTTATCTATTTTATCCTCTGTAGCTTTGACTTCATCAATTTTAGCAGACAGCCTAGGAGTTCCGTAATCAGATTTTCCGGGTATGCTTTCTGATAGGGGAACGGAGACTGCACTAGATTTCCCACCAAATTCAAGGGCTGAGTGAAGACTAGTTTCATTTACACTGCTAGCTATGTCATCATTCTCATTATTTCTAACAGTATTTATATCCTTCACATCACCTGCCACTTTGTACAATGATTCATCATATAGCTCAGTGTCAACACCATTCTGCTTAGCACTATCATTCAAAGGATCGAATGTTGCTTCAGAATCAGAATCATCTGGACCATCCTCATTTTTTACTTTTAAGAGCTCCTCCTCACCTAATTCCAGCTGCTGCCCATCAAGAACATTTTGGATACTATTGATTCTCAATTTACAGCGCTCAAGCTTTTTGCGCATCCTATATGGACCCTCAATGGGACAAAGTTGCCACTCAGGATATTCAGGCACAACAGGTTTATGGATCGGGAATATTCCCCGTTCATGAACAAGTTGTTGGAGATGGGTATGCCATTCGCTTTCGGCATGGAGAACCCATCCATACTTCTCCTGGCGGACAACTCTCAGTTCAGCAGACATTGTATCGCGAACCACTTCCAATGCATATCTCCTTTCATTCACTTGTTCCTGGTGTTTTAGGTCAATCTTTGAAGCATCTCTTAATCTTCTTCCCATTTCCCTCTTACGACGACCCTCAATGCCTTTAATTCTTATCCCAGGAAATTTTGTGGAGACAGCAATATGTTGCATCCACATTATTCCTGCACATTGCTCTAGTACTTTATTTACTCTAAGTTCAGAGCTCTGAAACCAGTCAAAGAAATCAGATAAACTTCCAGTCAACAATTTGTCAAAACCACAGTGTAGTACGTCTATATGCTGTCCCTGGTTCGGTTTACAGACAAGCAAGTCTCCCAGTGAAGCTTTTCGATGAACCAGTAAATACTTGACCACATCAATTGCCACGTTCTGTACATTTTTCCTTTGGTCACGAAGAAGAGAAATTAAATTTACACAAAGACAGGAATTTAGTTCAGGATCAAGATTGCTTGGACAGAATATCACTCGTCGGTGAGCAACTAATAACTGCAAAATTGAGCAAATATCAATCCCTGAATCTTCTTGTGAAGAGCTTGTGGGTGATCTTTTCTTGGGTTCCTTAAGTAGACCCAAAGAGGAAATAAGATCATCTTCTCCTATGGTGACCAGGAATGATGGTAGGAAGCAGTAGAGTATCATCCTATTAGTATTCTTCAGAATTGATTGTACATAAGCATCAAGTTGTCTGCTCCCTCTTGCAATAGACAAAAGACCCTTTCCAGGAGCTGCTTCTTCAATTCGACCATTTTTGTTAGCTAATTGCAACATTGATAATAAGAACTCTAGAGTTTTAAGTACACTAGCTGGTTCTGGAAAAGCACCCATGTAAACACGGTCAACAATCATCCAGCATAAAGTATCTAAGTTTGAAGACCATTTGGTCTTATCTAGCTTATTCTCATCTTCTTCATCATCACGCAAGAGACGTCTTTCAAAGAAATTCATTAATCTGCTGAAAAATAAACCTTGGAAAACCAACACAGATTCAGTTTCAACATATAGTGGAACCATTTCCAAGATGCTCTCCACGATTTGTGCTGCTTTGATTTGATCCGTCAAAAAGTCAGCTAGTACTTCAGCCATAAAATCCAACATAGCAGTTGCCGCAGCAGAACAAGGGCCACCGCCGTAACCAGAATCATCTACTTCAAGAAGCAGCTTTGGACTAACGGAAAAAGTCGTATTTGCAGCTGTAGGCCCTGAACCAGACTTCAAGTCTGAGGATGGATCAGAAGCACTTAAAGACGTAGAAGAGTCCATGGAAGGTGTGAGGGAAATTTTGGAAAAGGATTTCTCAGATAAAATAGGAGAATCTGGAATAGCCAGAGGTACTGCGCCATGGGAATCTGATGGTTGAGTTGCCAGGTTGTCTTTGATGCCATGAAAGCTGAACTCATTTGTGCCTGAAGCAGCAGAAACCTGATCCACACTATCACCATCTACACCCTGAATAACATGGATATCTTCCCGGACTGATTTGTCCAGTTCCTTCTGGGATGTACTAGGCTTCATCTCGTCCTTATCTTCAGCTGGGATATTTGAAGAGACTGGCATTTCTTTGGAGCTTGAACTGACCTGTGCTTGAGGGCAGCTTCCAGCACTAATAGAAATCTTTGCAGACTGTTCCTGCTCCGCAACAAAGCTAGAGAATGTGTTTGTTGAAATAGCATCATCACAATCATTCAAAATCTTCTCTTCTCTCTTTGCAGAAAGCTCTCTTGCCATCTTCACTGTGTGAGCAGACCTGCATGACAAAATACAAACTGCAATAAGATTGATTAACTGAGAGTCAAATTTAGCATTATATCCATATGAAACGTTATGTAAATATTAGAGGTGCAATTAATGTAAAACAAATAATTTAGGCATAAAAGAAGAATGCATCCAATGACAAACCTAACACAAGAAAAATAGAGGTCAACACAGCTTTCTAGAAACTCTGCTCGTCTGCAAACAGCAGAGAAGGTTGGACACATCTTTGCCAAATCAACCAAGAATCTCAGAACCGAGGTAGCAGTAGCAGGAGCGGATGCCTCCCCAGCCATTAAACGGGCCGCGTATGTCTTGTGCATGAGAGCTTCACCTTGCAGATCCCCATCCGTGTCTGCATTTTCCTCCACCAGTTCTGCAACAAGTTGGGAAAGATTTCCAGTTTGGCCGGCAAGTATTAACCGCATGCTCAGCCTATCAAAGGTGGATTTTGCCATAGCAACTATAGAATCCAATACTTCTATAAATTTCAACTCCACATGGCCTACATCACTTGGCATTAGCGCATGAAAGTCCAGCATACGAACTTCTGGCAATCTCGGATAAACAGGCTTCCCAAATATGAGGCAGAACAAGATATAATATATATCAGGAGAATCATATACACTAGGAAGCACATGTGTCAGACCTTGATAACCTCCAATTGTGCGAAACTTAAGAGCAAAAGACAGAGAAGAAGTCAGACACACACCAAGAAGAGTCATAATCCATCTCATACTTGTAGGATGAACAGCTTCATCAAGAAAATATGTTATTATTTTAAACGAGACAGTTCTATGCCACTGTTCAAGCATCTCTTCTGATTTGATGGTTACTTGAAGATCAATAAGCATCTCCAAAAGCATATTCCTAACAATAACATGCTTTCCCATGGACTCGCGCATTATTCGATGCCGCAGTTTCAGCTCAGGTGGATCAAATGTCATAATAACAAACCTAACAACATTTTCTAGTTCAGATGGCAGGAACCCATCTTCCAAAATGATCCCAAGGACTGCAACTATTTTTTCCAAAACAGGAACTTCAACATCACCACGCTTCAAAGTAGCTAGTAAATGTTGAACAAGGTTGATTCGGCGAAGAACTGTAAGGTTGTGATTCCTGTACCAATGCATTGACACAAGATGCTCTAGGAAATTTAACAGTGCAATTTGAACGGAAACCGCAGCAGTTACCCACAGTGTCCAGTCCAGCAAAATATGTTCTACCATATCTGCATTTGACAAGACAATGCAGTTTGAAGTTTCCACTGGGATATCAAGATTTTCTAGCTCTGAAATATGACTGACTGAATCCTTGGGGGCAGTAAAATAATCCATCTCAATAAGAGATCCAACTGAAGATGTTTCATCATGGAACTTTGAGAAATTAAGATCCTCGAAGGTAGTTTCATGAATAGTTGCAGTAGGTGAAGTAAGAATTTGAATACGTTCCAATTTTTTTGGTTCAGAAAATGAAGCTTCACATGCAGCAATCTGGAAAAATATCTCTAGACACTGCACATCAAATAACGACATCCTTCGATGCAAGAATAGAGCAAGCAAATGGTATCCCCTGTATGTTTGCATGTCTCTTACATTTTGAGGATTGTGATGAAGTGCGCAGGCGAGAAATGAAAGGGCCATATGGAGCATATCCCTGGTCTCAGCAGCCTGAACGAGGGCCAAAATGACAGCCATCCCACCAATAGGGCGGATTGTATCACCAATTACACATTGCCTACAAACATGGATATCCCCATGAAGACGCCCATATCGTGGTATACCTGCATAAATAACAAAAGAACAGGCTATTTAACCAAGACGAATTTTTCATGACAATTACACATAAATGAGAATATTCACCTCCAATGGGAGAAGCGACAGTTGATTGGGGATCAACCAGATTGACCATGAAAGATGTCCCAGATGTTTGAACAACCTCCGTATATGTTCCATCAAATGCAAATATGAGTTTTTTACCATATAGCTGAAATGAAAGGTTTTGTATTCTGTCCATATTCCAAACAATTCCACTTCCATCTGCCTTAGAGTCGCCTTGCTTGCTTGTACTGTCATGCTTCTGTGTGCCAGGTGGTAAAGACAAGTCGGTATCTAATGAATCTAAAATAGCCATGCTACCACCACCACAAGCCTGGTTGGGGACAAAACGAAGAAGATCTGCATCATGGAAAAGCCCTCTATATGCTCTACCAAGGATGTACATGAAACAAATAGCACCTGGCATGAGCACTTCATCAAAAAGATAGCAAGTGCGGAGTCTCCATGTCAAGTCACTATCCCTTGCAGAGGTAACCAAAGTCCCAACAGTTGCCAGCAAAGGTTTTCCAATGGGGGAGGGAGAATATCCTAATTTTCCCGTGTGCCTTAGTTTCCCATCAAGATAAACATAAGCAATACTAGCTTGGAATAGTCCAGCAAGAGCATTTGGTTTGCTATGAACAACAGCAAGGTGGTGCCACCTGCCTTCTTCCAGTTCTAATCCAGAAAATGACAAGGAGCAAGAGTTGCTGGTCGCAAGGGTAAGAACACCATCCTCTTGAAGATAAAGTTCCGCATAGAAAGTATTCTCATCATTTAATGAACCAACAGAAAATATCTGGAGAATATGTTGGTTATGATGTTGCCCATCTGAGCCACTTTTCCTCTTTGAAGAACCACCTTTGGCAGGATCAGTTTCTTTTGCATTTTTTCTCAAAAAATTTTGAAACTGAAACCAACAAACAAATGAATAACCAGCAGCAGGAGGCCAAGATCTTTCTCCCAGAGACACCTGAACAGAAGCATGCCCAATCTTGCTCATGTCCATCTCAACAAACGGAGCTAAAGAAACATTTTTTAAGGCCATATCTTCCATGAGAATTAACCTCTCCATCATATCAACAATTGTATGACCAGATTTCATCAGCCTCAATTGCAGAATATATCTCACAAGCACTCGGAGTTCAGATGTGGACAACCTGACATCAGAAAAAAATATTAGACAAGCAAAACTCAAATTAATTGAGGAAATATAGTCATTCCTAGAGATGATTACAAGGACTACCTATATGCCCCCAAAACCTCTACAATCTTCAAAGCATAAGAGAGTATCGGTGATGAGCCAGAAAGGAAGGGGTGAATTATCTCCAGTAGAAGTTCAACACAACCTAAATACATTGTAAAAGCAAATAGTAAAATCAATGTCTAACATGGAAAGGACACAGGCTAATAGAAGATTATATCTCACCGGCAGAAGTGAGATTTTCCTGATTGAAGGGACCAGAATGAGAAAGCTTCCCAATAAGGTTCAGCACTTGTAATTGCACCTTAGAAGTAAAAAGCAACAGTGATCGAATCAGAACTTTAACAGCACCGGCATTGTATACTCGTTCGTTATCAAGATTAGCCAAACCAGATGGAGTGGTCAAAAGAAAACCGGCGGACTCATTTTCAGCCACATCTGCTGACATGACACCCTCTGGTGTCATGGAAGGTGGAAGAACAATTTCAAGAGCAAGTTCCAACAACAAGTGTACCACTTGCTTCTCATAATCCACACACAGCAAGCCAGATTCAGATAGGAGATCATAAAATGTTTGTGATGATATAACAGCATGCAATTCTGTCCTATTAATGGCATTACCATGCACCCCAGCTGTCATAAGGCGCAATAAATATGTGAACAGTTTGATGTAAATTAATAAACAAGATTCTTCTGAAAGTCCATCACCCTGAAAACTATTAAGGGTGGTCAGCAGAAGAGAAAATGCTGCGGATTCACCAAAGATTCTCTGAGCTGCATTATTTACTCCCAGAATGCGCCACAAGGCTCCCATCACATCACATTTTGCATCACTTTGAAGCTTGTATGGGTATCCTGAAACACTTGTAACCATTCCGCTCTTCAAAACTTCAACAAGTGCTCCTAATTCTTCAGGATGATCCTGGATAAAAATGAGTACCCACATTTGAGTGGAAAAGGAAAAATAACAGCTTCATGCATGCAATTCACTCTTGCATGAGTGAACTGTAAAATGTAAAAAGAAGAGAAGAAAAATATTCTTGAATGTAAAATATATCATAATTTAAACTGATCAAACAGAAGAACACGAATCTTAACAAACCTGCATAGTATCTTCAGTGATCAAACATGACAATGTCCGGAGCACCCCAGGACGATGAATATTTGAGACCAGGAAGGGAAGAATAATGGTCACACCATTTGAGGATCGGAATGAAGCTTGGTTGGCTTCAGTTTTCTTTAGTAATGAAACCATGCAATCCCAGGCAACAGTAACTGTACTCTCAACTTCAAAAATAGGAAATTTCTCTGAATCAGATTCTGTGAGCGTGGGTGAATTAATAATAATACCCTTGCTGCCTGAGTGTTTCTTGAAGGTGCTGGAGCTGGATTTCCTCTCCAACTGGTCATCGTTACCATGTTGGTCTGAACCCAAAAGCAACTTATGCTGCTCCAAGTCATCTAACAGGAATTCCAACACGCCTACTTCTCGTAGGGCTTTCTTGTATTGTTGATCGAAGGACATGAGCTTTACAAAAAAAGAAAGGATTGTGAGCTTTAATTCCGATGTAATCGGTTGCTGTAATAAGCAACATAGAGACAGTAGTTCTTGCTCAGGAACACTATTCACCACAGTCACAGCATATTCAAGAATTTTCAAGATTATCTCTTGCAAAGAAGAAGGAAATCCAGCCATATTTAAGATCAAGAGAGGAACAGTCCTTAGTTGCTGGCACAGCATATAGTTTTCAAGATGACTTGAAAATATTTTAAACATTCTGTTTAACACTTCTGCTTGCAGATCCCTTCTGTCTGCCTTGAGAAAAATGTCCTGCAACATCTGGATAGCTTCAAGATCTTTAACTTTATTATTTCCCAGTTCCCAAGTTTCATCAACAAGCCTGTCAGTAGGTGATGCTCGACTTCTGCTATGGCCACGGGCCTTGGTTTGAGAATACTTGAAATCATTGTCTTCAGCTGGACCTGTTACAGCTAGGTTAACAAGAACGTCAAGTAGCCTACACAATGTGGGAGATATATGTTCAGAAGATGGGTCTTCTTTTCCTCTGAAATCCTTTTCCCTTACATCATCAAAAGCTTGAACACTATCTGGACCACTATCTTTCTCAGCCTTATGCTCCAAATAAATAGATTGAATGCCTTGATTCTGCGGCATTGAGGACAGAACTAGAGCAAATTGTACAAAGAAGTGATAACCATGGGCATTATGTATATCTTCCCTAAGCCTAATACCACCAGCCTCTACAAGTCAAAGTTGCAAGATATCAGCAATAAAACAAGACAGGGAAACTAAAGAATCATCAAACAAAAAAACAGTTAAAACAATAATTCACTCAAAAGTCAATACCACAGAACTTAAGATACATTAACAAAATCCATCACTAATCATTGTCTTTTTACAAAATTTATAGTTCAACAAGGGGAAATTATGAACCAATTACCTGGTCTATAGGACAATTCTACACATTCAAGTAGCAAGTCCACAATCCCAACAGTATAGGCAGGGTCCCCACAATCTGGATTAAAACCTTTCACGGCCATTAGAAGAACTTTAATCTGCACAAATGAACAGCATATGAAACAAGGGTAAGGAAAAATGAAATACAGGACCAGTAAGGTTGTGGAAAGAAAAAAATAACAGTTATGGACATTATACGAGAATCCCTCAAAAACTTTTTTCAAAAAAATCAATTAAGCCCTTCCTTTTTTCCACACCCAATTGAGCCATTGAACTAGCAAATTTCATCAGTTGAGCCCATTGATTGACGGTTTCTATCGTTGATCGTTATTGTGATGTGTAGTCATTAACCTTATTGATGTGGCAGAATGATGACATGGTAGAGGGACTTGATTGATAGTTTTTGGAAGGTTCGAGGGCCTGATTGATTTTTGGGGGGAAAGTTTAAGGGTTTGTTTAATTCTTAAGCAAAAAATATAAAAAAATATTTTTTTTTCAAAAAATATGAAAATTTATTAAATTATTTTAAAAAAAGTATTTAAATAATTAAAAAGAATAAATAAATATTTAAAAATTATTAAAATTTTATAAAATAATTGAAAATTTATAGAAAGCAATAAAAATTTTAAAATATTCAAGAAAGTACTACAATATTAAAAAATTGTAAAAATAAAAAATTTAAAAAAATCAAACTTTTTTACCATACAAGTTTTCACTCATGTCAATTGAGTCTATTGTCCTACAAACACAATTTCAATGGAACCAACCTTGCATTGGAGTAACAATCTCTGAGATTCACTCCTACGGTTTAAAGATGATAAGTAGCCTGCAACAAACAGGTGCTCATGCATCTTAGTTTGGATCTCAGAATTTGGTTTCTTAGAAAATACCAACATAGCAAGACAACAACATTGGTTTGAGTCATGAGCACCCTTTAGGTACAATATATGCCCTATCAATTTTAAACAATAGGAGGGAACTTCATAAGAGATAGTTGCTCCAAATCCAATGCAAGGCTGATTTTATTGAAAATGTGTTCGGTGAACTACAATAGACTCGAATTGGCAAGATTGAAGACTTGGCTGGTAAAGAAGTTCGATTATTTTTATTTTTACAATTTTAATATTTTAACGGTTGATTATTTTTTGAAACATTTTTGAAATTTTTGTTGCTTCCAATTATTTTATAAATGTTTAATCATTTTTAATATTTTAATCATTTAAATATTTTAATTTATTTAAAAAATTTATGTTTTTAATCTTTTTTTAATATTTTTTGAAAATTTATTTTTTAAATAAATTTTTTATATTTGTTTGTTTAATAATTAAAAAGCCCTTGAACCTTCCAAAAAACAATCAGGCCCCTTTGTCACATCATCATTCACACGTTGATTGCCATGTCATCAAAGTTAATGATCACATCAGTGCAATAATGGTCAATGACAAAACCCGTTAGTCAAAGGGCTTAATTGACTAAATTTGCTAGTTTAAGGGCTCAATTGGGTCCATAAAAAAGAGGGGGGCTTAATTAATTTTTTTGAGAAAGTTCGAGGGCTTCTAATACCCTTAAGCCATGGAATTTTATTAAAATTTGACAATATAGTAACTTTTCACTTTGAAAGAAAAATACAGACCCTAAGGCAAGTTCCAACTGGAATTAGTCTCCAACCAGTTGATCTAGTCAAACACACAACATAATTATAAGAAAGCAAATCTGAACTCTCCCTCTTTCTTGGGATTTTTTAGAAAGGGAAGGCATAGAAGCACAAAGTACAAAAAGAATGAAAGTGTAAAAATGAGTATTTTCTCTCTTTTTTTTCTAGGGCTTTTCTGTAATCAAATAAAGCCAAGCAAGAGTTCAGTAAAAGGTAGGCAAAGAAAAAGGGAAAATTGGTTTTATGAGAAAAGGGGGGAGGAAAAACAAGAAAAGGAACGAAGCCAAAGTGGAGAGCAACTTGGACAATCCACTGGTCTCCCTTTCTTCCAAAACTTATTTATGGATTCCTATCTTGCTGTCTATATAATTCTTCACTCTTCCACCTCAAATCAATTGTAGACAAACCTTAAATAAAAAGAAAAACATGGACCCAATAACTAAAGATCATCTAAATCATAGGAATTCAAATTTCAAAGATGGATGAAAAAGAAAGGCATCCAACAAGCTGCTTATGTTTTTCATATATGGCCTTAAAAATATCTACGACTGCATACCAGATGGTGCTTGCGTATGTACGTGGCAGTGCTTCCATTATCATCGGCCAAAAGAAGTCCAAGGATCTGGAAGAAAAAGCCAATTAAGAGAACAGTTAACAAATGTCACATGAAGCTCATATGAGCCTCCTTCAAACTGCTTATTGACATTTGTTTAGCAAAGCCTAACAAATTACCTGCATAGCATGTCTATGAAGTTGAATGGCGTGCAGTGAAACAAGACCTTCCTTATACCTAGAGAAGACAGTTACGGATCCATTGGCAACCATTTGAAATAGCAACATCAGAGAATCGTCCTCGATCAAACTCTGTGCTGCTGTGGGATGGCTTCCTAATGCTTTCATAATATGCACCACACTTCCTTCTACCTGAATGAGTAGCAATAAGTTTTTAAGTCAAAAAATATTCAACTTGTGTACAGTTAAGTACGATAGATAGAAATACAGTTGAGATCCCCAAATGGGAAAGAAAATATGTCTAAGTAATTGGAAATTTAGAAGTTTAAAATAGTCATAAATGAATAAAAATCGGGTGAATTGTGTGCAAAAATATTTCTTCTTTTGTTTAATGTTAAGCAGTAAGAAGAAAGAGAAGCATTAACATGCATGCATGAACACACACATAAATATATAGTCAACATATGTAAAAAGCAATTAGAAGTTCAAGGAAGCTCAGAATGAAAACTACCTCAAGTCGACGGGCTTGCCAAACATCAGCAACTGAATCCTTTTCAGCTAGCATTGATTCCTCAGAATCAGTAATATTTTGCCTCTGATTGGCTTCATCAGGACTCAAAAGTGCATTCAATATATGTATAAGACAACAAAATATCCCAGAATCAAGGAGAGACTGTTTATCACTAGGCTGCAAACAACAGGGATACAAAATAACAATTAATGGTGTTTAAAATCAGAAATAACAGATTTTAGGATGCAAGTACCAGTCCAAATTAATCACATCACTGAAAAATTCAAAAGTATTCGTTCAAACATAATTACAGGTCATAGTATCTATCTTGGAGTGCGAGAAATAAGACAAACTTGTTGCAAGAAAGAAATACGATGACATGGTTCCATCTATAGAACATCAATTAAGCTATTAAAGATCAATGAGATATACCCCAGACACAAGGAATTCAACAGTAGTCAACAAATTTGAACCTGGACAGAAGCCACCCTGCAGATCAGCACACGTGAATGTAACTCTAAAAAGAATCCACAAACAACATGGTAATAAATATTGAGATATAAAGCACATGGATCCCAGAGGTAAACCTTGTTGACTTCAGAGAAAAATTGTAAAATCTTCGGTAAATCCAAAGATCTTGTTTTGCTGCTAATTTTTAATTTTTCAATATCTGTTACAAATGCTCTTCCCACAACAAAAGAGAATATATGTGTTTCTACTAACCTGTAATTTTTGAAAAAAAAAGCTCTTAATATCAACAAGATCAAGTTGCAGAAAGACAGAAATCAGCAATTACTGAGCTAATATACAGCAAACAGTACGCACAGGAATGATCAAACTGATTCATTCAAAAATGATAAATAGTTCAAATGCAACAAAGAAATTGATTAATTAACTACTTTTTGAGATTTAAAGCAAAGGCTGGTGAAAACTTCAAATTTAAAGAACTAAGTTTAATTGCAAAAATCCTCATGAGAAGTTAATGGAAACCAGATAAAGTCACAACAAGTTTACAAGAATGAATAAAAAAGTATGACTAAACATCAAGAGACGTACTCTACTTTGAAATATTTTCTGATAAAACATGACAAGAAAATTATAATAGTACTGGAGTTTCTAAACACTCAAACAAGTAGGAGGAGATTGGACACAACAGAACCATCAATGGCAGCAATGCTTGCAACATGAAAGGATAAAGAAAAGTTCTTGCTTATATCAGAAAAGTGTGAAAAACCAGAAAAAAATATTGAAAAAATAAACTGTGATATTAAGAAAATCGAATTTAGGATCAGCATTCATACTGAGTGACTAAATGAGCTACATTAGCATGCTGCTTGACCAATCTACAGAAGGCATCTACAGTTAAATTCAAGGCCGCTTCTTTCTCCTGCAAAGATAATACAAACATAAGAGAAAACCAATATGGTACATAAAAGAGTGCCAGGAATTAAAATATAGATGAGAAAAACAACCTTTTCAGAATTCGATAATCGGAACTCTTCCCAAAATCTCTTGAAGTCCAATTCCAATTCATGCTTATCTCTGCAGTCACAAGAAGAAATAAAAGTAGTCACTCAAAAAGCAAGGTCACATCCATAGGTAGAGCAGAAGAAGGGGAAGCGGAGAAAATAAGGCACTTTGCCACCGTTGTAAGCTTATAAATGTATTTTAAATAAATAAATACAAGCAAATATAAAAAAATCTAGTCACTTAAATCATATTTAAGCACCAAATATTTTGCATAATCTCACATTCAACACAATGGCCCAACGGGATTAACAAAAGGGCTTTAGCTTTGAATTTTCATCAACTACCTACTCGAAAGAGAACAGGAAGCAATAACAAGAAAGGATGTAGCACTGTCACACATATTCCATTTAAAAAGAGAGAGGAGGGAGAACAGGGGGAAATTGCAGGACTTAATTGTAACAGAAAAGCATACCAACATTTTTATCCCCATTACATATGGTACTAATGTACTATTTATTATAATCCAAACCTAAAATTTTAGAAAACAGAACACCTGCACTGCTAAACCAATCATCCACACTGTTCCAAGCTGTAAACACAAACTCACACCTAAGACTGGTTTCAAAATGACCTCCCATTTAGATCAATACCCAATTGGTTTCATCTCATCCCAAAGTTTCCACTAAAGGAAGTTAAAGGACATGGATTTCTAATATCAGAACTCAGAAGTGAAACATTTATAAAGAAGAAATAAAGCAAAGAGGCTACAAAACTTCATATTTCCGGAAATCAAAAGATGAAAAGATCCCACCCAATTGACAGAGAGGTAGCATTATTCCTATTGCAGGCCATCATCCTATTTTCAATATTTGTTAACTGAATTCTCATTGTGCTTTGCATTTTCACTGATAAGACCGTCGCCACAAATTTGGTCCAGCCATCCTTTACAACACTTGTGAACTCATTTTGCAAATAGAATCCATGTGTAGCTTCAAAGACTCCTATAGGGTCATTTTTAACTCATCTTTTTGCTTTTCTTTTCATTTCTGTTTGCTTCTATGTTTCGTTCTCTTATGATCTTTTTGTGGAAAAAGCAATCCAGAACTAACCTTGCTTGAGTTACCTTAATGGGCCTAATCACACCACCTTATACTAATAGAGTTATAGTTTTCCCCAGTAGACAATGACCAATGCTTGCCTCAAGACTACAGATTGCCAACTTAAAATTAACTTCATGCATAAATAGTACATCAAACAGACTCAAAAGGCTATTCGTAAGTCGTAACTAAATTAAAAAAAATTAAAATATTATTTCTTGTAAAAAATGTATCAAAAGCTTAAGGACATCTCAAAGCTTATATTATCACAAACATAAATGAATAAAGGCATGTACGACAGCTTAAGTTTTGCTTGTAATTCACGAAAATAAAATAAAAATCAAGACAACTGCGAGTAACGAAGATAGACGATTTTTTTAATAAAAAATAAGGAAACAAATAAAGCGCGCAACTATACAGTAAAAAAAATAAAGCGCGCAACTATGATTCTAACAGTTCATCACGTAAATTTAATCATCATCAACTTGTAGAAATGCAGGCAACGAAAAAACAAAAAAAAATTATTAAAAAGAACATTAAAGAATGAAAAATATTAATCGAACCTCGAAGGAGAGGGAATGTAGTCGAAAAGATACGAAGCACGTGCATTTCGATTGGAAGAAGAAGATGATGAAGATGGAGAAGAAGGCGAAGCAGCACTTGTAGCAGGCGAAGCAGCAGCAGCAGAACTATGAGTTAATCCCACCTTTTCTTTAATGTCCTGAAGCAATGATGTCCATTTCATCGTTCTCCCTTTCTCGGCCCTTGAAACATTTACATGCGTCTACGTCGTCGAATCCGCCACCGCTGCCGCAAGCACCAGATCGGCAGACTCTTACCTTCTAGAAACCTCGTCTAGAAGGAGACCGTTCCACCTCCGCTTCGATTCCACCAAGCAACAAAAGAATTGCAACAATGCCACAACCAAAAAAATCAAATCATCAAATTGGAAAGGAAAATGAATTTAAATTTAAAATAAAATCCCGTCAACACAGCTGAAAAAATAAAATTGTGATTAACGGATTGATCGGAGTTCGAATGAAGCTTGAAAGTGGGAAGGGATCTGCGATTAATCTGTCCTTGTTTTCCTTCTTTTTTCTGTTTTCTTTTTTCTCATCTTAATTTTTTTTTTCTATTTTTCGAATTTTTAATTAAAAAATATATTTTCCTTTTATTTTTTTTCCTGTTTTTCTTTTTCCGGAACCCTGTGAAAAAGGAGAGGTAGCAGTAAAACGGGACTTTCGTTAAGATAAATATACGCTGATTACGTTGGTTATAATGATTTAAATCCGCTTTGGAAAAATATTTTTTAAAATTTTAGATTAATTTAAATTATTTTTGAAATAAATTTTAAACTGGTAAATTACCCTACTAGTCACTAAACTTTGGTTTCATTTTCGTTTAGGACTCTAAACTATGAAAATTTACATTTATAACACTATTATTTTTTAATTCGTTTTTTAGTCATTAGCATGTTTTAGGACATGGTGGTGTGACATTTCCTTTCCCACTCTTTGTAACAAACAAGATTAAAGTTTCCTCCAGCAATCGTCATCATTCAAGCATTGTCGGTTATCGTTTATAACATAATTAGTACTAACAAATTCTTTTTCTCCTTTTTTAAATTTGATACTTTTTAAATTTCACTCAAATTTGATTAAATTCAAACAAAAAAATTTAACCTTTTAATGCTTTAATCTCCATTGATAGTTGTCCAATGAGGTTAATATTGAAGATATATCGCCCGTCTTTTAAAAAATGGTTTTTATTACTTTAATTTTCGAACAACCACCCCCATTAAATCCGATGAAACTTCAAAACCCTAAAAACTCATTGAATTTTGTAGAGAAGTTTGAAATTTAATATACAATGTTATATTATGTATCTTCTTAAATGACTTAATTGCTTAAACTTTTTTTACTAATGATAACAACTAATTTTATTGAATGAATAAAGAATAAATAAATAATAATAATCTTAAATAATAAATTTATAAAACCAAAAGTAGACTGATTACAATAATTGATCGATAAAAAGACGAAAAATTTAAGCGTAAATGTAAATTATCAACAGGTGAGTTAGACAATATAAACGAACACAATTTAACATCGACTTTATCAAAACAAAATACAACTTCAAAGATTCCATGTTGGTTTCATGATATTTGGAGGTTATTATTGAAAAACACAGTGGATAGATTTTTCTTTGATTAATAACATAGTTGACATTTGATAGATTGAAAGAATGAGAATAAGGGTCGTTGTTGGTACCAATTTCACTACAACTGGAGGTTGAATGCTGACCATTGGTATTCGAGTTCCTACGACAACAATGAGTGCATGAATAAGAAGAAGAATGCTTAACAGTAAAAAAATAAAATAATTTATATATATATTTTAAGTTTAGTGTCTAACAATTTTTTTCAAAGTGCCAAATATTATTCTGTAACTCAAATCAGATTTTTTCGTCAACGGCTGTTAAATTTTTTGTCATCCAATTTATAACAGGACATGTGACATATTTTTTTATTTATTTAATTCATAATTTTATTTTAAAAATATGAACTCTTAAATAACCCAAAAGTTTTAGTTTCTTTCGATCACGCTCTCTAATCACATCTATCTCACCGCCCGACATCTCCACATGTCGGCGGTTCACCGTTCACCATCCAAGTATAGCGTACCTTATCGTTCAGCATCCCCCACCCTTTAGCCGTTGGTTAGAAGCTAAATTAGTCTCTCTCTCTTTTCTTTCATTGTTGGATGTTCGTCGACTGAGCAATCGATAATTCATTTGCCTGTTTCTGACAACAGGATAATGAGATTTTTAGTCTTGGAAGGTCGATGAAGGCAAAAGTGGTCGGTAGTGGTTAAATCAGTGGTGGAAGGAAATGAATTTAGAAATTTAAGGTTTGAGTTTAGGGGTTTTAGAGAAATTAAAGATTTTGAGTTTGGGATTTTATGAAAAATTGAAAATTAAAGATCATTATGATAACAAATGATCTTGATCAGTTGAGATGACATCAAATTTATTTATAACTTTTTTTAAAAAATATCAACCTATTGATAAAGTAAAACGAGTGCCACAAAAGTATAGTAAAACAATTTTTTTGACAGTGAATAAAAATCCAACAATTAAATAGGCTTAAATGAAAAATAGGTGCCCAAAGTATACTTCTTTTGAACTTTAGATAGCTAAAGTATTTTTTTTTGTAAAAATAGATGTTCAAAGTTTCAACCAGTGCAATTTTAGGTGTTTGGTCGTTAAGTGGTGTTAAAAAAATTGTTAACCAATTAATGCTTGACACGTGACACTATTTTTTTAAATAATCCTCAAATCCCTAAAATTGTTAACCAAGCAAAGGGTGTGCTCAGGCGCAACGATCGACGACAGAAATGACGACAATATGAGAGTTTGTGTTGAGAAATTTTAGAGATTTGAAGATTGTTTTATAAAAATTACAAAATTTTGAGACTTTTATAAAAAGTTAATTTTTTATGAAAAATTGTTTTAAATTTTTAATTTTTAAAAAATGAAAATAAACATGTTATACGTCAAAATATTAATTGATTAACAATTTTTTAACACATTTTAATAGTCAGATACTTAAAATTATAATTTTGTAAATTTTAAAAATTTAAAATTATAACGGTTAAAATTTTGGCACATATATTTTTTAATATTTTAGTCATTTAAAAAAAAATACATGACTTATTTTTCATTTGGTCAGCAGAGTCAGAGCCACGGTCAAAATATCCCAGACGAGTTTTCCTCGGGAAGCGCACTAAGCTTCAATTCCTTTCTTTCCTTTTCCTCTAGAATTGTCTCAACCGTTCATTTTCGCGGTTCCATGGAATATCGGAGTTTCAGTTTTAATTCACGATGTCGTTGAAGCTATCATTGCTCGTCGTTTTAGGATTCCTGGTGTGCTCCCCGAGAAGTTCTCATGGAGAATCTTCCACCTGTTTGACGGTGTACAAAGAAGGCGGTGCACCCGCGGTGTTCCAATCTCCTAAATGCCCTCGCTGGAAGATTCCCGATCACGGGTCTGGTAAACGCGCCGCCACTCCCGCGACGGGACATTGCCAATCGGCTACGCTTCAGGGTCGAAGGAAGCACATGGAAGATCGCACTCTCTGCATGCTCGATCTCCACATTCCCTTCCCGAGTATCTCTCTTTCTTCCTACCTGTTTATGTTAGCGGAAGCGTCGTGGTTTTTATGGTTGTATTAACATGTGTTCATAGGGAAATTGTTTTTACTACTAAAATTGATAAAGTAGAGTTTAAGAAAAGGGAAGGATAAAATTATGTTGCAATCTTGGATAGAGAATGAGATTCTAGGGTTTTTTTACTGAACGAATTTTTTATGTTATTTAAAAGCTTTATCACTTTGGTGAAAAAGAATCCTAGATAGGTTATGAAGTTTTGTCTGTTAATTAAATGCTTAGCTATATTCTAATGACTAAAAATCTATGTAGCGACGATATTAACTTAACTCTACGAAGGTTGAATTGTAAAAGTGGAGAGATACCATGCTTAATCAGATAACTAATTTCAAAGTTTAATTCTGACTTCGCATTCTTATGGAGGCTATTTTGTTCCAAAATGATCTTTCTAAGCAGCTTATGATTCGGTATTTTTCGGATTTTTTTATGGTTGAAGAAGCTTGTACGTATCAATGATTTAATAACTTGTCTTAAGTCTCATGCTCTGTTTTTCTTTAATATTTAAAAAATCTTGGTACTTTCGGGCAGGCAAAATTGGGGTTAAGGAAGTTATAGTCGGAGTTGTTGCTGTTTTTGATGGACATAATGGTGCTGAAGCTAGTGAGATGGCTTCAAAACTTTTACTGGAGTATTTTACTCTACATACATATTTCCTTTTGGATGCCACTTTTTCCTTTGTATTGAAGAAGCAGTCAGGTAGGTTGCCAAATGTAGGAGAACGGGAAATTGGTTTCCAAGTGCTTAATTGGGATGAAGAGATTGGAAGGCATGGCTTGAACTTTGAAAGGTGATGTCATATGTAGCTAACAAAAGTGTGTTTCAGTTGCTTGTTTTAGTAAAATAGATATAGCTGTTGGCGATTCTTAACCCAAAGTATTAATGCTTGCTCAGATTTAAGTTTTCAGTCCCAGAAAATCTTGATGATTCTTTTCAATTGGATATATTGAAGGAAGCTTTGTTAAGGGCAATCCATGACATAGACGCAACATTTTCTAAGGTATCTTCATTAGTTCCTCTTTCCTTATCCGGATCTGTTTGCATTAAACTTTCTTTATATTGATGTGGTTTTAATCTGTGAAGGAAGCATCAAGAAATAACCTTGCCTCGGGTTCAACGGCCACAATTACACTCATAGCAGATGGTCAAATTTTAGTTGCTAATATTGGAGATTCCAAAGCCATCCTGTGCTCCGAAAAATTTCATTCTCCTTCTGAGGCTAAAGGTCAGATGCATCTTTGGTTGTCACTTGAATTGACCTAAAAATTTCCTGGACTCAAATATTCTCCATAGCCTAATTAAAGGATATTTCTCCCCCTCCTCCTCCTCCCTTTAGAAAGTGTTTCTCATTGAGTTTTGTCTGCCAAATCATGTCGTTGCATGCCAAAGTTGAGTATTACAGTTAGACTTTTGTTCTTTTTAACCATATCGACAACATGGTGACATTCATTTGTCTCTTGTAACTTGCATATTGCAGAAACTTTGTTACAATTGTACAGGGAGCAGAGGCGCAATGGTGTTGTTTCACCTTATAGAAATTCCAACTTTAAACTGGCTGCATCCAATGGATTAGTACGTTATATTGTCAAAGAACTAACTAGAGATCAGCACCCTGATCGAGATGATGAAAGGTCTCGAGTTGAAGCAGCTGGCGGCTATGTTGTTGATTGGGGTGGTGTACCACGTGTGAATGGTCAGCTGGCGATTTCCCGTTCTATTGGTGACATATCATATAAAAGGTGATGTTCTAAATTGGAAGAGTCCGTTTCTGCCGAGAGTTCATCTAGCTTACCTCCATTTATCTTCTTTTTGTGGCTACAGCCTCCTGAAACTATTGATATTAAGATTTGCATGGCAACTTGCTGGTCAAGTTACAGCATCTTAGTGACCTTTTTGAAGGGAAGGAGTTATGTGCTTAAGTTGATGGATGATCAATGTTCATAAAAAGTTGTTTTATTATGCATATTTAGGTTTCTTTGGCGATTCTGTTTTATATATTAAAGCATGTCCATTGGGGTAGTGTAAAATTAGAAGTGAAAGTAGGTAGACCTTTCAGGCTTAATGAGGGTGATCTCATGGTATTCTTTTACCTGGTAGAAATGCATAGATTTGATATGTCCTTCCTCAAGTGTGTGATTGCGAGTCCTGATGAAGCATGTCTAGCAGCAGGTTCCACTTTAATGTCATTTCATACTTGTGATTGGGTCTTGCACTGCTTCGTGTGGGCAGAGAAGGAAAGGAGCCATGCCCTCTTCCCTGGCAATGTGTTGTACCTTTTATAGATAATATAGAATGGTTTGCTTTATTTAGAAAAAAGTCTTTTAAAATTTCCATATTAATACAAAATATTAAATATTCCGATTGAACTATGCAAAGATTGATCTTTTGGTATCTATTATTTTTCTGGTACGAACATTTTCTAAGTTTTCTGTCCATGCTTTCTTCACTACTTTTACATTCTGTTTGGTTTTCCAATCAACAATTTCCATCTTGCTTCTTATATTTTGAGAAGCACTTTGTTTTCAAGAAGTCTAGTACTAAAATTATTCTGTGCATGTTTCTCCAGTTATGGTGTTATTGCTGCACCGGAGGTGACAGATTGGCAATCTCTTACTGCTAATGATAGCTATCTGGTGGCTGGCTCTGATGGCATATTTGAAAAGTTGAGCTTGCAGGATGTTTGTGATTTACTTTGGGAAGTAGAGAATCATGATACGGTTGGATCAAGACTATCTTCTTCATGTTCACTCTCACTAGCTGATTGCTTAGTGAATACTGCTTTTGAGAGAGGCAGCATGGACAATATGGCAGCTGTTGTGGTTCCATTAAGATCTGCTTTTCTATCTCAAAACATACTGACTGAAAGATGTGGAAGACAAGGGGACAAAGAATTCCTAGCTAATGGACTACAAAAGTTCATATATGAACGATCAGGTATCTCTTGGTTGACTTTCTTGTGAATGATTTTTTAATGAAACCGGCATTGATTGAATTCACTTGTAATTGGATGAAATTGAATACGGAAGTTTAATAAATTTGACCATCCTGCTTGGTTCAAGACAGAGCTAAGTTGTCTTAAATATTTGTTCTTTTTTTAGCTTTATGGTGCGCCAATCATTTTAAGCTGAGAGCCATATGTTTGTTTGAAATAGCCATCTTCATTGGTGGCGAATTCCATTGTAATTTGTAACACTATGATCTGTCTTTGCATTTGTTGTTTACTGATGTCCTTCTCAAGTTGCACACTTATTAATGTTCCAGGTCTTATATTCAGGTCAGTTTTTATTGCATCAGTGTAACATGGGCATGCATGCTCTCATTCAAGTGCATTTGCCATGTCTTGAAAAATGCTGTTTATGTGCTATATTATGTGGCATCTTTAGCTGCAGGTTTTGATCTGTTTTGATGATGCATCTTAGTTATTTAAGATGTTTGCTAATTTTTAAATAATGATTTCAAATTTTTGATAGGCTTGTTTCCTTTTGCCATCATGATCAGGTGATGGTACTAGTCCTGACCTACTGCAGTTGGAACCTTCTCATCCAATCACTACCAAATTTAACAGGCTATTGGTAAGCCTGAGTACTTAATTTGCTTCATATGGAGATATATTTCCATTTTTGTCCCTCATTCCGAGAGTGCTATCTAGGGATTGTTGATTTTTTGAGATATTATCAGGTTAAAAGACTCAGTTCTACCTTGTGCCCCATCCAGTTGTATGGCATTTTAAGTCAGGAGATGTGCTAACCTTTTCTACTGTTAAACATGGAGTTGGAAAACTGCAAGGCATTTCTTGTTTTTTTTTTTTTGTGTGTGTGTGTCTATGAGCTCTGATATTGGCATTCACTTTCCATGGCAAGAACTAGGGCTATTCATATTTAAGGGGAAAAATATAATCTGAGAACTAAACTAAATAGCAACTTGGGAAACTCTATTTTGATCTAGGCATGCATTCTCATTTTTTTGTTGATTCTTTCCCTCTTTTCCTAGTGGCCTCCTGTTGTTATATTTTTGTCAGGTTTGAATGAAAGAACTTTTTGATTTTATCAAAATCTCAATGGACAAACTACATGTTAGGTTCTCCCTGTGTTCCCATTCAAAGGGTAATTATTATGATGGTGTCTGTAAATGTTCTTCTCCTCTGTGCAATATTATTCCCTTACAACTTACAAGTTTGGAACTAAAACCAAATTCCCAATTAGTTGTCCTGATGCCATGTTAGACTTTGAGTCGTGCTATGCCTGTGGGATGTGGCATAAAGGAAATTTGCTTTCTAGTTACCGAGTTGATTGAGATGATGGAAACTATTGTAGGAGCTGGCACCCTATTGTAGGAAATTTTTGTGAGATTTTGTTTTTCTGTTTTACCATTTAGGTTCAAGGAAAACGTAGCAGTTATGGCTGTTTCTACTTGCATGAGAATCTTGATGATGATGTGGATGATACAATTCAAACACGAAAGGAAGATTATGTGCATGACCTACCTCAGGCTTTACCTAATGCCTTTGGACAACCCTGTGGTATGTAAAGTTCTATCTATTCTTTTTATCTGGCTGGCTTGGTTTGTTAGCCCTTTGATCCATTATTGGTTTCCTGTTTGATTCATCAGTAGGAATTGGAGCACATTGACTTCCTTAATGTTCTTGACCTTAATAGTATAGAGTATTGCAATAAATTTTCTTTAAACTGTCAGGTGGACCTCTAAATTTGTACAGTGACCGCAGTTTATGCTTAAACTTTGGGATGACCATTGATGGAGCAAACAATAAATGTGCAAATCCTGAGGGCTTCACTAGTTTACTTGGTTTGCTTGAATCCATACCCTTCCATGATACTAGTTCAAGTTATGGGACAGAGGAGTATTCAATGCCAGACTCTAGGTTTATTCTTTTCTTTCCTTAATGCTTTACTAACCCACTTGGCATTACCTTGGTTATCTTCCATGGCATTGTTCCTCAGTCACTGAGTTCAAATGATTCGGTCATTCTCCAAAACCTTCATAATCTCAGATCACCTCCTTGGTTGTGATCTTTGGAAAAAATTGTCCCCAATTCATGTAAATATATGTAAAATAATATAAATAGATATTTATATTCTTATATTCATATACACATACACATACATATATCAACATATACATCTTTTTCACAATTGTGAAATATAATATTGGTTTACTTTAAATTAGAGACACTTTTATCATTGAAAAAAGACATGGTCTATTTCTTTTCTGGATAACATCATGAACCAACTATTTTGTTCATAACAGGGTGATAGGCAAACACCATCGACAGGTTCACTAGACCCTTCATCTGCAAGGACAATGGATAACCTAATGTTCCTTAAAAAGTTTTAGGAGAACATAAGTGTTGGAATTTGGAATATCTTTTTTGTCCTATTTCCCTAGAGATAAAAACTTTGTTCTCTTCAATCCAAACACTAGATAAATATGTTGAAGTGAACTGCAATTTTGTATGGTTAAAGTGATTAGCTTTTCTCCAATAAGAAAACAATGGATTTTTAAAAAATAGATTTAAGAAAACAATGGTTAAAGTCATTTCACTATCATGACACTTGTAGTGTTCTCTTATCAGGTATAGACTTAAGAAAAAATTTGGTCGTGGTTCTTATGGAGAGGTATGGTTGTCGTCTAGTTGGAATTGTCATCAAGGTACTGATGCTTCAAACTGGAGTGAAGAAAACAAGAGTACCAATTTCAGTGATATTCATTTTGACACCTGTGGCAGTAGTTCATGTTGTAATACATCTAATAATGATAGTCATGTTGGTTCTTCCGATGGCAACTTGTTTATTCTGAAACGCATAATGGTAAGTAGTCTTTCTCATCCCACGTTATGCAATGCCATTATCTTCCTTAAATGAGTAAGTATCTCTATCGTGTTTGTAACTTTGTTGTCTGGATCATCTTTTGTTATCTTCTCTATCACAGGTGGAGAGAGGGGCTTCTGTTTACTTGAGTGGTCTACGGGAGAAGTACTTTGGTGATGTCTTCTTAAATGCCTCTAGAAATCTTGGAAGTTCTCCATCGGCTGAAGTATCAGAACCTTTATTGGAGGAACCACAATCTGGTTTAGATGACACATTAGATACAAATTTAGAATTAGGAATCAGTTCGAGTTCTGAAAATATATATCTGAACAAATCTGGATGGCACGGGGATGCTTCTGAAGAAGGTTTAAATCATATTGCAAGATATGTTGAGTCATTTGAATCACGATCTAATGAAATATGGCTTGTATTTCATTATGAGGGTTTGTCACTATCGAAACTTATGTATACCATGGAAGAAGCTGAACATAATGCAACTGAAGAGAGGGTTGAAGAAGTAAAACAAGTTCGGGTACTGCGTCCTTCAAAATGGTGGCATTGGTTGAAGACAACGGAAGAAGGACAAGAAGAAATGCGCTTTCTTATTTGGCAGTTGGTACATCTTACAATTACAGATATCAATTTAAGTTTGAACTATCATGACTTTGTTCATACCCTTGCAACTTAAGAGTGTTACCTTTCATTCAAAATTCTGCAGAAATTCCGAAAACTAAATTAAGAGGATAAAGGAATACTTACTGTAACCTCTAATTTAAGCTGACACCTTTTTCCCTTACATTTTCAAAAGATTTATTCCATTCTCTTCCTTTTTCATTTTTTAAATTCTTTTCTAGCTCTCATATTTCTGATTCTTTCTCTTTCATTTAAGCAAACGGAGGTTAAGTTCTCTCTCTTTCTTCTTTTGTCAAGTCTTAGGATCCTAGAAACCATCTACTCATTTCAAACACTCTTGGCTATACCCTCAAATAAGCAGTGCTGTAATTCAAATTTCTACAAAACTTGTATGAAATCTCAGCTTAGATATTGTGGTTTCTATTTGTTTTCTTCTAGAAGTTTCTCATGTTCCAAAATAGTATATTATATCTACTTTCATTATCTTGTTTTAACCACATTTTTTTAATATGCTTTCGCTTTTCATTTGCTCAGTTGGTAGCACTAAAGTCCTGTCATGATCGCAATATTACCCACAGGGATATCAAACCTGGTGAGGATGGCAATGCCTTCTATAGAGTATTGTTTACACTGTGTTAAATATTTTAAAATAAAAACATGGGATGTTTTGTCAAAATATATCTATTGATTGCCTTTGCTACTTCCAAGTTTTTACTGTTTCTTTCCATTAGCTTAAGTGCTTATATTTGGGTAATCCCTGTATACACTCAGCTGTTGGATTTCCTGTTGAACTTGCTACATAAGTAAAATTGTACCTTAGTTTGATGCTTTGCTTTTAATAGTCTACCATGTTAGGGTCGACCGTTACTATTTATGCGTGGTGTAGGTTAGGAGTATGGTTCTATGGTATGTGCTACTTAAGGGATTGGGGTTCTGGTAAGAGCTGTGCATGTGAATGGCCCTGCTCTTGACAAATAGACTACCAGCCTGGTGGATTGGGGATGGGAGGGATTTGATACATATGGGAGTGCTATAAAATTCTACTTTTTCTTTTCTGCTATTATTTTGTATCCATACAGCTATAATAATTTTTTATTCATCAACTTGATAATTTGCATATTGGAAGCATGGGGAATCCACCCTTCTTGGATTTGTACTAACAATAAGTAAAAGAATTTTGCTTAATTAGCGTAAGGATCTTATCAACTTTTGTGAATGCTATGATTTTGTTAAAGAAATAGCATATGGCGTCATGTGCCTAATACATTCCACTATTTGTTTGTCTGTGTAAGCCTATAAATGTTGGGTTCACAGTTAAAAACTGCCAGAAAACTTGGGAGTTGCCTTGTCAAATATTCTATATCCATATCTGGAATTCACAGGGATATGTTGATATATAATGATCCCTTTGTTTCTTCAGTTTTCCTATCTATTTTTTAGAATATTACTGACTTTTTGCTAATTGGTATGCTTTTCATATTTCCTATTGGTAGAGAACATGGTTATATGCTTTGAGGACCAGAAGACTGGAAGATGCTTGAGAGAAATTCCAAATGGAGATAAGAATTTTACCTCTAGAATGTATTGTCCTTCATATCTTATTAATACTGTTTTAAATGTTAATTTTGCTTCTCTTTGAAGTTATTATGAATGCTTTACACTTTTACTCATTCTATTGTGCATTAAATAGAAGCTCCAAAGTCCTTAAGGTGTGATGCGTATAGTAAATTGTTCATCCATATTACAAGTGCTCTCCGCATTTCTTTTATTTCATGTAAGAAATAGATGCGTTAAAAATCATCCGAGTTACTAAATGTTCTTAATGTTTCTTTTTGGGCCAATTATTAGGCGCATCATTGACTTTGGAAGTTCAATAGATGGATTTACAATGAAGAATTTATATGGACCAGCTGGACCTTCTAGGTGTGCTTCTCTCTATCTAAGAATTTTTGGTTTTTCCTTATCTATGAATTTGGCTCCGAAGAGGAAAAGAACTTATGACAGATATCTACTCTTATCCTTCCAGATCTGAGCAAACTCATGATTATAGCCCACCTGAAGCTCTTCTTAATGCTAGTTGGTATCAGGGGCCAACAAGCACTACTCTGAAGTATGTCTGAGATCCTTTTCATCATTTTTCTATATCCAAAGTTGTCTTAGACTATGAAATCTTTTTCAGATGCTGCAACTTTTATTTTTATTAGACTCATGGAGTGCTTTTTGAAATTATTTTGACAGATATGATATGTGGAGCGTGGGTGTTGTGATCTTAGAGATGATCTTGGGGTCACCAAATGTATTTCAAATAAGTGCTTTGACACGTACTCTTCTGGATCATCATCTTGAGGGTTGGAACGAAGGCTTGAAGGAGCTTGCTTATAAGTATGTTTTGGTGCCATTTTTTCTATTAGAAAATGATTAGAAATGACCTTCCTTTAATATTCTGCATCTCTAACAAGCTTCCTTTCGTATGTTGTAAAGTTATTGTGAGAGCTTTACTCTCTTCACATGGATAAGCCGATTACTTTATTACCCTCATTCATGTAGCTTACTTGCATCTCTTCTGTAGGATGAATTTGAAAGGATATTAAATCTTTGCTAATTTCTGTATCTCCCTTCTTTGTTAAATGAGGTGGAGAAGATTAATTTCTTAGTTTTGGTCCTTATCTTTTTCCTCTGATCATATTTGTCCAGTAAAAAGAAAGTTAAACACAATGACCAAGTTATTTTGCAGCATGGGATTGTTAGATGGGCCTAATGTATTGTTAGTGGAGGATAGTAGTTTATTTTAAACAGCTGATGAAATTATTCTGTGATTTGAGCTTCTGTCCTGTTTAAGCTTTAATTGGACAATTAAATCTTTGTAGTAGCTCTGTGTGTGACGTAGTGAGGGCTTTCAATAGGAACCCATGAGGTACAAATTCTTTGGATTCGGGAAGTTAGTGCTGGGCCTGCTGGCTCTTATTTATGTAACTAAACTGTTTATTTGAAATAGCTGACAAGTTTTATGCTGAAACACATCAATCTAGTTCTTTTATTATTATTATTATTATTATTTATTTTTTATGTTCTACTTGGAAGATATGGTGTCTAGTATCCTTATAATTCCTTGAGTCTTGGTTTTAGGCTTAGATCATTTTTGGAATTGTGCATCCTAGTCACTGGGAGTTCCTCCAAACATCATCGTGCAATGAACCAAGTAAGTTTTGGTCCTCATTGCTAATAGATTCCTCATGTATGCTATTGCAAGAACATGGTAGTAATATTGCACAGTAATAAATCGATTTCCTATGTTTAGTAGTTCACCATTTCATTCGATATAGGGTGGCATGTCACCTGCTTCATGGAAATGCTCTGAAGAATTTTTCTCCCATCAAATAAGGAGTAGAGACCCTCTTAAGCTTGGGTAGGTTCTTGCTTTCTATAATATATGATTATCTGATTTCACGACATTTCTTAGTTTTACTTCCCGCCTGTATTTTTGTCTCAAAATTTTGTGCAGATTTCCAAATGTTTGGGCTCTGCGGTTAGTGCGTGACCTGTTACGTTGGGACCCTGTAAGTTTTCATATTTACAACTTCAGGGGAAAATTATTGAAGTGTTTGCATCTTAAAATCTGATGATGATTATGTTAATATATATGAAACTTTAGTTTATTACTTCTCGTGCGATTATGCTTCTATGCAAAAATGCTTTTGGTGAACTTTACAAATGTTTCTGTTCTTTCAGTTTTAATAATAACTGCGTTCAGCTACAAATCATTTGCTTTTGCTTTAGGCTCAAATGACTTTTAGAGGGAAATCCCTGCTTAAAATTTCTGATGGCCTTAAGAGCAGTTAAGAGCATAAGAATATTTTTTTGTCTGCTATTTTTGTTGGCTTAAGGATAGCATGAAGTTTCAGTTCATTTGCTCCAAAAAAAATAGTTCCTGAGATTTTTTTACTATATTTTAAATATCTATAATTTGTCTGTAAATACATATAATTTCTTTTTAACATTCTTATCGAATCATTTTAGATTATATAAAAGCATGTAGTTAGATATGTCAAATTTAGTTTGATTTCATTTTAAAAATTAATAAATTGAACCTGAAATGAATTGAGGCCAACTGTTCTGAAGGTGGAAAACTGTTCTTAAAACTGACTTTACTCAAATCAAAACTGAAATAAATTGAAACCAAAATGATCCAAATTCGGACTAAACCTGAAGCTGAAATGAATATTTAAAACTAGATTGGGCCTGACCTGAATTGACTCGACTCTACCAATTGAGGAGTTTGTTTTTTTATTCATAATAGGTAGTAGTTAAGCGGTCCTTTTAACCTTCTTGAGAGAAGTAAGGATTTTCCATATATATAATTGTTTCTTAGCATTGCATGCTTTTTTTATAATTTTGCAGGATGATCGATTAAGCGTAGATGATGCTTTGAAGCATCCGTATTTCCAACCTCACAAACGTTAGAAGTAAACAAAGGTCAACCATTTTTTCTCAAAGTTAAAGATTGTTCTTAGAAAGGTACCACCTTTGTCACTATTGTCACAGTATTTGGTTATGTTTGCTTCCGATTTTCCAGGTTGTTACCAAATTCAGGAATGCCAAGAATGTTGAAAGTTCGACTTTTCGAAAGTAACCACGTTGAATATATTGAAAGATGGATGAATGGAAGGCGGATTCATTTTGAAGTTTTCGTTGTCAGGTTTCCTGCAACACAGGATGCCAAGTCCTGGTGGTACCATTAGATCAAGGCCAACACTATCAAGGTACCATTTACTTTTTCTGAGCTTAACAGGGGTTTTACTCTTCTTTTGTGTGAATGTTTTGCTGCTCAAGGTGTGGCCTGGCCCTCTCTGTTGGACTGGATGGATCACTGCCCACAAAATCGGACCGCTATGTGAAACATGCAGGCGATTGTGTTAATACAAAATAATACAAGTATTAACCCATACATTTTACATCATTTGATCATACATCTCTTTGTTCTTTTTCCAAATGCATGTATTCTTGTTTTGCAGTAAGTTCACGGGTCAAGATGAAATAGTGGATTAACAATGCATTTTAAAATATACCTGAAAAAAGTATACACAATTGGTTAAGTTGGTCGGTTCAATGTAAAAATTAATTATAGAATCGATCAACTTAACTGACACTAATTTTTGGTATAACAATATATATTCGATTTATTTGATTACTAATTTAAATCAAGTATTGCAGAGTTTATTATGAGACTATCTTAATCAGTTTTCATCATTTATGATATCAGGTTCAATGACCAGATCTTGTTACCAATGGGTCCTCGAAAAAATAAAAATCGATAAAATTATCTGTGTTGATGAAGTAAATAATTTTTATTTTGTCCTTTTTTTAACTTTACTGGTAGTTATGACTTATGATAGGAAATTGTATTTATAGTTTTTTTTTAAATAACTTCAAGCAGAAACTATTTTAACTAAATTGATTCTTCTAAAAAATTTAAGCCGACTTATGCTCACCTGAAAAGGGGAAAGCCGGAGAGGGGCCGACACGAGGGAGGGAGTTGTATCACGTGACGGGGGATTTGCCCCAAACGGCCTTTTCTAAAAACAAACAGCTTAAAAGCCAACTAAATACAAATCAGCATTGATACCTCTTGGTGAAATAGCATACGAAAAAAATATATATCTTTTTCTCTTACAAAATTGTTACAATTTGTGTATATTTTTTCATGTCTGCCAAACCAGCATTTTGTGTTTGTACATATTTTGTATAACAAATGTACCAATTTTTTCATGTCTGCCAAACCAACATCGATACTACCTAGGTAGTATCGATGCCCCTTGTTATTATTGTACCAAATTGTGTTTTCTTGTAATAAGTTGTGTACATACACATTTTGTATAAATGTACCAATTTTTTCTTGTCTGTCAAACCGGCATCGATACCACCTAAAGGTGGTATGGATGCCCTTTGGTGAAATAGCGTAACAAAAAAGGTATGTACCTTTTGTGTTACAAACTTGTAAAAATTTATGTACATGATTTGTAATAAATATGTATCGTTTTTTACCCAGTAAAGAGTGCATTTTTGTAATAAAAAGATATATGCATTCTTCTATTACAAAATTGTACTAATTTGTGTACCGCTTTATGTACAATTTGTGTACCGCTTTTTACATCTGCCGTTTTTTAGCCTGTATTTAAAGGTTGTTCCCTAGAATCCCCCGCCTCAAACTGGTGGTACGTGGGGCTCAACAAACATGGATCCGTGATGTATTGTTGTCAGCGAAGCCCTCTTCTGCCACGTGTTAAACAACCCAACGTGTGTCTTCCACAGAGAAATTATATTATAGGTCCGTTCTGCCACGTAATTTATGATCTCAACCAATAAAAACAATCTATTTCAGTATTTTTTTTCAATCACTTTTTTACCAAGTGAATTTTCACTCATATTTACTGTAAATTAAATTTTAAAAATAAATTTTACCACGTGAATGAGTGAAGATTTACTTAGTAAAAAATAATATGAATTTTTTTTAAATAAATATTTTTTATTAGTTGAGACTATAGATGCCGTGGCGGGACGTGGCTATGATATAATTTCTTTTACACCTAAAATAAACAAATGTAGGGAACCTAATTCTCACCTCCTCTAGAAAATCCTTAACAAACATTGCTGGAAAACTCCTTTAAAGAAAAGAATCAAAGATGGAATTTACTTGGAAGAAACCATTTTCAATACAGTATATGCTTTTCACTTTCATTTACAAAAAAATCCTTTTCAAATTAGAAAAACACTTATCATACACACATGCCAATAGTGGAATTTCTTTTCTTTCTCTTTCTTAACGAATTGCGGAATTTCTCGTTCCTTAACAATAAAGTAAAACAAAAAAGGCCGAATCAATTTTCCTCCACTCGGTACTCTAAAATATTTCTGAACCATCCGGGATACGTAGTTTTGTTTTAAAAAGAAAATTGAGAAAACATCATTTAATCCCTCAACTTACAAATCATTTTAATTTAGTCCTTATTTGGATCTCTATACTCTATATTTTTCTTTCAACTTGGTCCCTAAATTTGAATTTATCATAGTTTGAAGCTGTGACAAGTTGTGATTGTACCACATCATTACTCAAGGAGAGAAGTAGATGTTTTTTTAAAAGTTTCAATCTAAGATCAAGGATGGACTTAGGATGAAATTATGCGATGAGTCAAGTTGTTTATTTTTTAAAACAAAAAAAGGTTGAGCTTTAATTTCACTAGTTTCATATCCAAAAAAGTAATTAATTAAAAAGGCGCAACACTTAATTTCGTTAACTTTAAAAATTAATAGTCTTAAAAAATACTAATAGTTTCAAATTTTCAGAAGCTAAAAACAATTAAACCATAAGAGTTAAGATAGACTATATGTCCCCATAGGCCCACTCGATGTTCAGTCTTGTTTAAGATTATCATGTCATAAAAAATTATAAATTTAAGTTCAAGAATCTATTTAAGAGAAAAAAATGTTATGTTTCAAGGAAAAAAAATTGAGGATTAACTTGAGAAAATTTATTAATTTTAGGGACTGATATTGTTTTATCAAGAAGATTATTCCACGTGTAAACTTCTCGTTGAAACTCCACTGTTGCCACGTGCACTTACGAGATCCATCATGAACTTTCTCTCCACCAAAAAACCCGCCATTTATAACATCCCTAAGTCCCCTCTTTTCTCTTCAACGGACAAACAAAACCTTAGATTTAAATTCAGCTGCCATTCCGTCGTTTCTTCAATCTCTACTCAAAGATGATGTGGAATCAGCCGTACCGGAAAAACGACACGGAGGCTCAGGCGGGAGCAAGGCCTCTGTATCCGATGATGTTAGAGCCGCCGGAGATGAGGTGGGCTTTCATCCGCAAGATTTACTCCATCATTGCCATTCAGTTGTTGGCTACGATCGCGGTGGCTGCCACCGTGGTCACTGTCCGTCCGATCTCTCATTTCTTCGTCGGCACTGGAGCTGGCTTGGCTCTTTACATTGTCCTCATCATCACGCCTTTCATCAGTGCGTTTCTTTTTCTTTTTTAGGGATTGTGATTGGTGGATTTTTCGGTTTAGTAGAAAACTGAATCGGTTTCTTTGTGATTTCGCAGCTTTGTGTCCATTGTATTACTATTACCAGAGGCATCCGGTGAACTATCTTTTGCTCGGAGTTTTCACGCTTTCCTTAGCTTTCGCGGTTGGATTGACGTGCGCTTTTACTAGCGGTAAGATTTGGATTCTCGACTCTGTTTCTGTTTGGTAGAAACTGAAGAAGAATGAATAAGTATGGTTAAATCTTAGATTAAAATCGTGATTTGTTAATTAAGGTGTGTGGATGAATTGATCCTTACATTCTCGGATTTATAATGCTTCCAATTGGAAAATCCAGAAACCTTGCTATTCTTTTTTTCATTATTTTAATGACTTTTCTAGATTTTGCATAGAGGTTAGTATTCAATCAAGTCGGGCTGACTCAAAAAATTTTAGAATTTTATTTTGTAATTGAAATTTTATTTAATTTTTTTCAAGTCAGCCAATTTTATTATAGTACTGCTTGTTCTTAATTTAAAAAGCTTTATAATCGATTCTTTTGCATCAAATCAGTAAAAAAAAGGTAAACTACACAAGTGACCACCTAATTATAGGATTTGTGTCGGTTCCAATTAAGCCAGCAGTCGTTAAAAAAACGAAAAAATTGGCGGGACTGTTAAAAAATTTGGTATAATTACACATTTAGTCCCCTATATTTATACAATCTATTAATTTGCACCTAATTGAATAATTATTTTATTTTATTAAATTAAAATTATGACCAAATTGATAAATTGTATAAATATAGGGGACCAAATATGTAACTATACCAAATTTTTTAATAGTCCCGTCAATTTTTTTCGTTTTTTTAACGGCTGGTGCCTTAATTGGAACTATTTAAATAGTTAAGTGGTATATTTGACAAAATTGAAAATATGGTGGTTAAATCGATACCAATTCTATAGTTAGGTGGTCACTAGTATAGTTTACCCAAAAAAATTAATTCTTTTGAGTCGAGTCGGATTTTGCTTGCTCATCATTTTTCATCTAAGATAAATCCAATTAGAAGAAGCTTAACTCACTATATAAGTAGTAAATGCTTGTATATGGAATGCTTGTAATTAATTGTAAGAGGGTGAACCAACTAAATTGGATGTGCATTGTGAGCAGGAAAGGTTATTTTGGAGTCGGTGATCCTGACGACCGTGGTGGTGGTGGCTCTAACCCTCTACACATTCTGGGCTGCAAGGAGAGGCCACGATTTCAACTTCCTTGGCCCTTTCTTGTTCGGCGCCGTCCTTGTTCTCATGGTTTTTGCTCTGATCCAGGTACACTTCCATCCGGTGGCGGATCCAGAAATATATTTGAGGGTGGGCACACATAAAGTCTTAAAATTTTAGGGTAGACACAAGTTATAAATATTACAAAAATTTAAGGATTAATTCATAAAAGTTAAAAAAATTAAAGACAAATGTGTGGATTTTAAAAAGTTTAGGGTGAACACGGACTCACCTTATAATACCTTTGGGTCCGCCACTGCTAGTTCCATCTCTTTTATATTGTACTAGTATATCTTTTGTATCCTCTTCAATTCATTGATCTGGTCTGAATGTGCACAGATTCTCTTCCCGTTGGGTAGAATCTCGGTGATGATCTACGGGTGCTTGGCGTCGATCATTTTCTGCGGTTACATCGTGTACGACACCGACAACTTGATCAAGCGATACTCGTACGACGAGTACATCTGGGCCGCGGTGTCTCTGTATCTGGACATCATTAATCTCTTCCTCTCCCTGCTCACTGTTTTCAGGGCTGCAGATAGTTGAAAAGGGGTTCATTTTTGTTCTTCTTTTGAGGTTCATATGACCACCCAGAGTGCTTGCTATTGAAGTTTGCTTTTCTATCTCCTTTTTTATTAGTTTAGGGGGTAATTGTGAATGATGTAAAAAGAAAGGGGACCAAATGTCAACTAATAACTGATATAATATCATTGTACACTGTTGATTGAATGGAAGGTTTGCCTATAAGATCCCTAGCTTGAAACAAATTTAATGGGAACGATCGTTTTTATAATATATTTTTACATTATTCGATTGAACTAACATTTTTATGATAGATTAAATATTAATGATTCTTATAAAATAAAAAATAGCTAATCAAACAATATCCACATTTTCCTAACACAAACCGGTCTATGTACATGTACAATAATAAATTGTAACAGAAAAATTATACTCCCTATAGGCTCATTAATTTATATCTCTAGATGTATAATAAAAACTAATAAAAAAATTTAATCCTATAGTAAGAGGTTCGAGTCTAAACGTTGTGAATGTAGAAAATTGAATTGCAAGAGTTCGTCCACAATGGACTTTTATATTATCTGATCCCAATTAGTCTTGACTATCCTAATCAAGAGTTAGACTTGGATAAGTTTATTATTAATTAGGATCAATCTCGATAAGACAAAATTAAGAATTTTGATATTAACTTATCATAAATAATTTATACAAAATTTAAAATATGATTATGACATGAAAAATACACGAACATGATACGAATACACGTGTCGTGATGGCAGTTGCAGCTCTAACTTACAGTTAGTTAACTTAAACCAACCCACTTCTTGAAGCTCAATGCACCTTCCCTCTTCTTTAGCTGGGCTTCTGTCTGGTATTTGGGAGCCTTGCCCTTGTAGAGTGTTTTATGGTACTTCAAGTAGAGGGTACGATACTTGTATTTGTCGATGAACATGTTTCCTTTTTCCATCATGTCGACGACTTCGTTAGCTCGTACGAAAAACCCTCCCCTTACGAAGGTATATAGATAAGAATCCAGAAGTTCCTGATCAAACTTCATTGGGGTGGAAGAAGCAAGCGATTTCATTTCACCCCAGAGCTCGGTTACCTCGATGTATTTTCCTCCAATGGCAGCGTATCCAGTGACCATAGAATGGAAGGTTTGAGCATTTGGAATATGCCCCAGGCTCCTCATTTTTGCCAGAGCTTTTTCGGCATCTGCCATTAACCGTTTCTTACAGAAGAAATGGATTACATTATTCCAGTCGTGTAATCCGCTATCTAGTTTCTGGCCTTCCTTGATTTCTCGCAAGAGCTTTGCCATTAACCCTGCTTCACCATTGCCGGCACATCCCTCAACCAACCGCTCAAATTCGGCATTACCACCTTTGGGTATTTTAGCCTCCTTCATCTCCTTGAATAGACCAAGAGCACCTTGAGTATCCTGTTGAATCACCCGGGATTGTATCAACGAGTCATAGCAGCTAGAATCCAGTTGGATCCCAGCCTTTTGAGCATCTCGTAAAAGTGATGTCACTTCACGGGGGCGGTTTGCTTTACAATATGCTTTTAAGAGGGAGGCATACACGGAAGAACCGGTTCTGACCCCAGCAAAACGCATCTCATCCAAGAGATCATGCGCTTGATCTAACCACCCAAGTGAAATGCATGACTTGATAACATGAACCAATGCCGAATCATCATTGGAAACCGGAGAATCTTCTTTCTCCGCCTTGATAAGAAACCGAGCCAAATCCTGGAGCTTCTCCGCTTCAAGGAAAGCCTTAACCAATTTCACATAAATTTTTTCTGTTGGTTGTAGAATGCCATGTTCAGTAGTAATCAATTCAACTTGTGTCTGCAACTTAGCTTGTAAACTGAGAAGTACTTCCTTAGCCTCATTTCCGAGTTTAACAAAATTTCTATCTCTAGAGAACTCATCATAAGATATAATCTGAAGCTCTGTTAAACTGTTGTTATGTGACCCATCTGGCTTGTTTTGGCTCGGATTCGGCCCAGAAATATGTGCAGTAAAGGCTCTGTTATTGTTTCCAGCAGCTTCAAGCACAAGCGTAGCAGTAGCAAGAGAATTTCGTGCCTCCTTTGCTTTCCGTAGCATTTCCAATACCATATTGGAGGCAGAATCAAGATCACCAAATTTTAAATGGCATGTAAGCAAACAATTATAAAACTGTCGGAACTGAACATCAGTTAAGTTACAAGATTCGTCTATGTGCCTCTGAAGTTTCCTCAGCTCTTCTCTTCGCCCATTTCTTTCATATATGTGTGCCATTACAATTAGCAAGTTTGCATCAGCTTTTACACCAATTCGAGGCATCATATCGAGGAGTTGCTCTGCTTTTCTTGTTGTCCCGAACAAAAGGCACCCGGCCAAAGCAATGTTGAAAGCGGTAGTATTAGGCTTCATAGCAATCAATGGTGCGTTACTCTTCTTACGAGGGTCCACCCTTCCATCCTGGAATAAATAGCCTATCTCAAGAATCAATTCAGCAGCTAGGTAAGCACCCGGAGCCGTTTGTGACATGTAAGCCAATGTGGCAGACCAAGCAGTTACAGGCGGAAATTGTTCGGTTTCTACCAATTTTCTCAGAATGGTTGATGCAGGAACCGACAAATTGCATTTAGCAAGAGCAAGAGAAAGATAAATCAGAGGCTCCTTCTCCAACAGGTTCTGTTTACTCTCCTGAAAGGCTTGTTCGACCATCCCATAAGCCTTCTCAAGCCATTGAACATCAAGGCTTTCTGCAAAACCCGTCAGAAGCCTGTTAACAACGGATTTTCGAGGAAACCCTTCCATCAGCATGTGCTGTTCACAAATCTTCCATGCGTCGCTATATCTTCGCTCATCAATTGCATCAACTATTTCCATATTTAGTTTGGCTGGGTCTCTAGCCTGGACCAAGATTGTACCAGCCATTGTTGAAAATAGCATCAACCTATTTGGAAGACTCGAATATGCATTTAGTGTAGCTAACTTGTTTGAAAAGGAATCCGCGACGCAACAAACCGACCTATGACTCCCGTAAAAGGGGCACTCGCACCTGCAAATCCTAGCAACACTAAAATGCCTATGAGAAAGCAAGGCATACAAGAAAGAAGGAGAGGCAGCAATGATTGAACGTCTCATTTTCCTCACGGCAAGCAATTTCCCAGAACTAAAATGCTAACTTGGATTAGAACCTGTAACATTAATAGTCTGAGTAAACTGCAACCGACATAAGAAAGTTCAAATGCAAATAGAGCTAACTCCTAAAACTAAAGCTTTAGAAATAAGCACCAAATCATGCAAATAAAGGTACAAAACATGGCAGGAATCAACCAGCATCGTTATGAAAAGAAAACAGTTAGTCATATTCAATCGAAGCTATAGAAAACAACAGCTTTAACTTTCAAGCAAGAAAAAGCCAGCAAGCAGCAGTCTAATCCTCGGTGAGGCATTTCATCGAATACATCAAAGACATAAACAAATCGACTAAACATTGGCATAAAGGCTATGAATTAAAACACCCTTTTTCATCAAATAGAAAAGCTGCATACTTACAGTGTAAAGTCAAGTTGGCAGCCATGATTTGAAATCATACTAGCCAAGTCGAAACTGCACGTTGTTCTTCAAGGAGCCGCCAAAAAATAGAAAAAAAAGGAATAGGCATCGTTCTTCTCCGATATCCCGAAATTTTAAGGGCCCATTTGGTTTTGCTTTGGGCTTAGAAAAAAAAAACAAGGTTTAGAGTTTAGGGTTTTAATATTGGATTAATATCCTATATATTGGCGGTGAAAACTGAAAGTTTCAACAAGCGTCTTAGTTTTAGAGTATAAGGAGTTAGTTTAGGGTATAAGGTTTAGGGGTTTAGGTGTAAGGGTTTAGAATTTATGGATTGTTGTTTCAATTTAAGGTTTAGTGTTATAATTTAGGGTTTATAGGTTATGGTTTAGTTTTAGGGTAATATGGTGAGGACTTAGATATTAACCTGTAAACCCTAAATTATAATCCTAAACCTTAAATTAAAACAACTATCCTTAAATTCTATACCCTATACCTAAACCATATACCCTAAACTAACTCCTTATACTCTAAAATTAAGGCGATTGTGGAAACTTTCAGTTTTCACCGTCTGTGTATAGAATATTTATCCTTTAATATTTGTAAATGATTTTTAAAATATTTTAATATGATTTTATGATAGTATTTGATCAACTTTTAATGCTTATAAAATTTATGTACGCTTTATAGACAAAATTAATTGAATTTGAATCTTTTAGAAACAACATTCATTGGGTTTAATATTTATAAATGATTAAATGAAGCATGGTTGAGGTCGTCCGTTCTCTATACTATTTATTAATTCTTTAATCGAATTAGTATATCACTAATCAATTCGATACTAATTCAGTTGAAAATTAATCAAAGTAACCTTATTTATCAAGGGTAGACAATATTATTTCAAGAGTGTATTGTCTTTTTATATTTACATGAATATTTAAAACAAAACAACTACACATTGTACTTTGGATTCTAACACATTATCAATTTTTATGTTAGCCTTTTGTTACTCACCTACAATAATTTGTTGTAATAATTTTTATAAATATATGTTTTAAGTAAAATATTTTTTTGCTTTTTCATATATCTATGCTTATTATTTAGTAAATTTATAATTAAGATAGTGTCACGAGTCAACTCAACACTAATTCAGCTGAAAAAATAATTAAAATATTCTCATATATTAAAGATAAAAATATTGTTTTAAAAGTATTTTATTTTTTCACATGTAAATAAAATATTTAAATAAAACAACCTCATATATTAAGGATAACACTTGTGTGTGTTAACCTTTTACCACTCCACTTACAATAATTTTTTCACACACATTTTTACATAAAACTTTATTTTCTGTTTTCACACATACACACATACATATATATATATATATATATATATTTAAGTTTTTAATTGAGTTTGGTGTCGATGGTTAATCGGTTGTTACTTGTTAGCTTAGGTTGGGATGAAATTAAAATATTTAAAAATAGGAGATAATTTAGAATAATAGTCACAGTATGGGGGCGTGTAGTGCAATTGACTCATTATTTAAAACAACAAAGTGAAAAATTATTAGATGAACTTAGCTCACCACATCATTTGTGGTCCCAGCCAATAAGATTCATTCATCGCATTTTTTTTTCAAATTGAATATTCATCTTTTTCCTACATATCAATAAAAAGCGGATAGTCATTTAAAGGTTAAAATGAGATGGATAACCTTATTGGTTGGAACCACGAATGACGTGGTGAGCCGAGTCAATCTAATAATTTCTCCAACAAACTTTATGTACTATGCTAAATTGCTAATATATAAATATTATAACAAAACATATAAAATGTTAAGAACATTGCTACTTGAGAAAATAATACTATTGTTAACAACGTATGAAGCGACGGAGGCGGGAACACGACTGACTTCCGCCGGTAGAGGCGGCTGTGATAACTAAATGGCGATACTTAACTTGGAGGCAGCCTCTTTGGCGCCGCAATCAGCGTCGCACTTCAACTCACAATAGGCGTTGCCATGGCCGTTGTTCGTGCATTTTTGATGACAACCTTCGAAGCACGCGTTGAAACGATCGGGGTCCGCCTCCACCGGCCACACGGTTGCCGCCACCAGAAGAATGCACACCAGAATCCACCCTGCCACAAACTTGTTGGCCATTGGTTTCATATTGAAAATTCGTTGATGAAAGGCGAAGATATTTGAAGAGGTAAATAAATGTTTATTTTAGGCACTAAGTCCGTAAGGTGGGGAATCCAGTGATAGATATTAGAGGCAAATAAATGTTTATTTTAGGCACTAAGTCCGTAAGGTGGGGAATCCAGTGATAGATATTAGAGGCAAATAAATGTTTATTTTAGGCACTAAGTCCGTTAGATTGGGAATCAAATCAAGTCTTTTCTTACACGATATTAAATACCAGAATAACATAAATTCTCAATTATTTATTGAAATAACAATATTTTTGTCATTATAATATAGTATATTCAGTCAATCGCACACATTTTTGTCCATCGTGATTCGTGACAACTCAATCAACATATAATAAATTTTTTATTAGTTAACATAGAAGATATGTTTGGCCGCTCACCTCTTGTTGTTCTAGTGGTAAAAGATGATGTAATTCATCCAGGTGACCCGGGTTTGAACACCAATTATGCACGGTGTATATGTCTTATTAAAAAAAAGATTAAAAAATTAAACAGATGCTACCCTTATATCACACCAGCATACTTAAAAAAGTGTGTTTGGCTAGCCGTGCCTTTTAGAAATTTAAAATTAAATTTGGTCTAAAGTTATTAACAATTGTAATTTTTTCACTGTAGGGATTAAATTGAAAAGAAATTACCAAATTAAAAGTTTCATAGCATGGGAGGTGCTCTGGTCCCTCTCAATTTTTTTAGTATAATTACATTTGAGGTCCTTTTAGTTTAAATAATAGTAAAATTAAAGTTTTTTTTCTTCTCAATTTTTAAATTTAGAAGCTTAATAGACCTTTACCCTTTCCAATGTTTGATCCTAGCTCCGTCCTTAACCAGAACCTTATACGACTTTCTTATATTTTATGTAAAATTGGGAATTGATGTATATAAGAACACTGAAATCTACTTAGAAATTGTAAATAAACTTGCTTATATTATATCATGCAAATGCAAGGAAACCCATTAGTAAAGATATATCTTTACTGTATATGCCTTTAAACAGTCAAAATATGCAGAAACTAGAACATAAGGTTACTCAAGAAAACACCAGCGCGTAATGGTTGATTTGCAAGGTCCGCCACCAGCTTTTATCCTCGGTTCTACCAACATCACTTCACTTGGGATGCGCTGCAGTCTCCGGCCGCCGCAGGGCCTGCTCGCTTCAGTTGCTGGCAATAGAGAGAAGACAGTGTGAGAGTTGTGCATGGGGATGGAGAAGTAAGTTAGGGATGCTCGTGAGTTTTCGGCCTATCCGCATCCGACTCGAAAAATTTAAAGTCTATATCTGAATTCAACCTGATATTTGAAGATGCTACACCCGACCGAGCCCAACATAAATATTTTTTTTATTGATAAATTAGGAATTTAATTGAAAAATATATAGAGATGGGATGTTACTATAATCATTCCATTTTTGTTAGATAAAATATGGAAAAAATTGGAAAAGAAATATAAAGAAGAGGGTATTATAGCAATTATTGTTAAATATTTGGAATAAATTTTGCTATTGTTTTGGATTGGATATTTTTTTTTTACTGTAAACCCGACCTAACGGTGAACTCATTTTAAAAAATGAACATATATAATCGGATTGCGTCGAAACCTATTGGATCAAATGACCATCCTTAAAAGTAACCGAGAACAAAAGTGAATTGATATATACGCAGTGGCGGACGCTCAATGGAGCCAGTGGGGGCCTAGGCCCCCCAAAATTTCCTAATTTCACATTTAGTCCTTTAAAGATTTTAAAAATTTTAATTTAGCCCCTTCAAAAATTTTAAAAATTGATATTATATTTTAAATTTTTAATAGTTTTAATTAAATCCTCTCTTAAAAAAATTTAAAAGTCTTGATAAACCTTAAATTTTTTAAAATTTAGTTAAACTCCTATATTTTATAAAAATTTTAAATTAAACCCTTTAAAATTGTTGAAAATTTTAATTTAAACTTTTAAAATTAAAAAAATTAAATAAGGCCCCTCAAACTTGGTTGTCAAGATCCGCCCCTGTATATACGGTTAAATAATAGTGGAGCTGAAATAAAACCTGAAAGTAGTGCTCAAGCTTGGCCTTGAGGTTGTCATACTCCTTTCGCAGCTCTTGGAAGGCAACTTCTGCCCTGCACGCCATTCATCACATTCCTTTCCAAATTCAATATACAATGAAATTGCATTCATGCAAGAGGCTGGATAAAATATTTGGCTCATCTCATAGTTCGAGCAGCTTACACCACGTTAGGGATAGCAAAAATACCCGGCCTCGACCCGACCCGACCCGACCGGGTATTTTTTTCTAAAATTTCGGGGATCGGGGCGGGGCGGGAAAGGCATGAAGTCGGGGCGGGGCGGGTTCGGGTATTTGCTAGAAATTCCCCGCCCCGCCCCGCCCCGGTACATTTTTATATTTTTATATATATTTTTATTATATTTATAAAAAATATCATTAAATTTAAATACTTTTATGAGTTTTAAGTTATTTTTTGTTTTTGTTTTGGTTCGTACTTATTGTAAAATTTTGTTAGATATTGTTTAAGTTTTAATATATTCGATTCTAACGGTCAATGATTTAAGTTTATTCTTTTAAATATGTAGTTTAACATGTGTATAATTTAAAATTGGTTTTATTTTAATTTTTTATATATGTTTGATGTCCCTTGAAACTATAATTTGTGATTGTGGTGGAAGATTGGTCGAATCTAATATTTACCGTCGGCGAAGATTAAAATTTTTTAAATTTTTCGGGGCGGGTCGGGGCGGGGTCGGGTTTAAGGGTTATTGTATCGGGGCGGGGCGGGGCGGGTAAATTAATATTTTAATCCGGGGCGGGGCGGGGTCGGGTATAATATATTATAGGTCGGGGCGGGTTCGGGGCGGCCAAAAACCCGCCCCGCCCCGCCCCGTTGCCATCCCTACACCACGTGTTACTCAGTTATCAGTAAGATCATAAACAGACCATTAAATTTCAAAAAAATTATTAAATGTGCAACAAAAGTTAACTTTTTAGTCAAAATCGAGTTGTATAATTATAACAAATTGATAAATTGAGTGACTAGATTGTAACTAAAAAATCAACATTAGGTTCATTTTTAATGATAGAATGACCATGAAATTAAACAACAATGTACTGAGAGAGAAAATTACCCTTTCAGGTCACCTTCCGCCACGAACTTTCTTGTATTGACGATCTGATTTCGAACTTTATTTGCACCAACACTTCATGAGTTAAACAACATATTTAGTTTCCCATTAGAGCAACACTTCCTTGTAGGGAATGGGATCCTAGAAATTTACCTGGCACTACTGCCCTTGAACTTATGAAGCACATGGTCCACTTCACCTAGATCAATAGACTCAATCTCTCTCCTGCATAAAATCATTTTATAAAAGTCATCAACTCTCATCAATTGGTCACATCATCCTCATCATATATATATATATATATATATATCCAAATGATCTTACTAACATGGCCTGCTCAACAGTTGCTAGCACTGTAGTGGAGTCGTTGAAATACATGGTAAACACCTGTTCTAGAAAACTAGGGTTACCGTTCTCCTCCAGCTGCTCCAATTGACAGAATTGTTCATCCAAAATCTCCTGGATCAATACCATCATGTCATGTTTATATGTAACATTTTTGACGCATTTATATGACATAGATGCATGCATGTAGAAACAGACGCATGATTTTATGTAAGGGTGCAAACTTTAGTAAATAATATTAAAAATTCATTAATAGAAAATACATAACTTCATTGAAAATTTTAAGGGATGCGACAAGCCGACAACACCCCAATACTTCGTCGGTCCATATCATTACATGCATGTATATTGCGATGCAATGTGTATACCTCATCGAAGAAGGATTGCCTCATTGCAACAATCTGTTGACGCAGATGTCTGGTTTCCATTTCAGAAGTTAACGCCGGTGGCTTTTGAATGGGGAGAAGTTCAGACATACATACATACATATATATAATCTGATAAAAGTTGGTAAGAAATGACAAATGTTTAATTCTTCTCATTTTTGAAAAGGCTAAATAAATTAGCCTAGATTTTCTGTATCTGATTTTTAGATTGTGAAATTAATGAATTGGATTCCCAGATTTATTAAGTAATTACATTAGATTTTATGTATTTAATTTCTAAATTATTTAATTAATGAATTGAATTCGTAAATTTATTATTTATATTCTGAGCTATTATAATACTAATAATTGGAGGACACGTGGAAGATTGTGATAAGTGTTTAAAAGACGAGCATGGTTGTTTAGAGGGTCCATAGACAGCAAAACTTAAATTATAGTATTAAATTTTGATTGAAAATTCCACATATAATATTTATACATAGTAAAATTCAAATGTAGGCATCAAAATCCCAATATCTCAACATTATCAAAACATTAAAAAGACACTAAATAATATAGGTTTATGGTTAATCATTATACTATTACAATTAATTTATAAGTCTTATTTTTGATATAATTAGAAAATAATGTCTAAAAATAATGTATTTATTGAATCATTTTATTATGATTAACTAAAATATTCTAACGGTTAACCATGCACACATATACTAAACAACACATATTATTGTTGTTTTGGTAAAAATATATCAATACGATCGATTGAGTTTAGGCTTGATTGACGTTGTTATATTATAACATATAACAGGATGTGTGTTTAAGTTTGCTCAAACATCTAAGTTATTTTTTCTCTGCACAACCTTGCGCCTCAGGCTCTTATTTGTTTGATTCCTTGGTCAGTGGCCGACAACCAGTCTTAGTATAGGTTGTCGACTATTCACAAGTTCATTATTTTTCTTCTTCTTTTTATTCTCATGTTTTTCACATTATTAATAAGAACATTTGTTCTTGTGGCACGTGTTCCTTCTGTCTTTTTGGCACATTTTTCTTTGTTTTTGTAGTGCGTTTCATTTGTTGTTTTGGCATGATTTTAGCATACCTTAATGGTCGTTTGATGCTTGTACAAAGATCTTCACGAAGCTAGTTTTTGATTTTGATTCTATCGGTCATAGAAAGATAAATTCTCACTCGGTTGATGGTTGTTTGCCAATGTAAGTAGACTTGGATAGCGGAGCAATCCGCCTGATAGTTTGGTTAGCTCACCACTCTTTTTTCACCTCGTAAAGCGTCTCATTTGATAAGACAAAGAGATTCAAGAAGACTTCTGAATTTTATCGGTATACTAATTTTATAAAACTATTTATTTTTCTTTGCACCTTTGAGTTTTGTGTGAAATTTTGATTAACTAATTACATTATTCTGCTTTCGGGATGTATTATATTTATAATATCTTTATTATTAATAAAATACAATTGTCATTGTAAAAAAAATTGTGCTCAAAACATGCAATGTTCTTATTTATTGGCGGGAATGTTGAAATATGACAAATACACAGAGAAATTGTTGAATGGAGAAGAAGAAGAAGATGATCATTCATTAGAGTCATTTACAGCAATTATATATAGGATACAGACGTAAACCCTAGTACATAATTCTAGAGAGAGCACAGAATTGTTGCTGATTGCCAGCTGTTGTAACAACCTAACAGCAACCCAGCTCATTACACACAGCTCAGCATGCACAACATGCATACGTACATACGTACATTTATACAGTATGGTTTAATATTTCCTCGACTGCTTTTTGTATCTTTTCTGAGTCCAGAATATGGAGTTTGTGTCTGAATTCCTCAAAGAGCTGAACTGGAACGGGTTTGGTGAAGATATCCGTGAGTTGGTGTCGCGCCGGTATGTAATTAACTTGAAGAGTACCCAACATTATTTTCTCACGCACAAAGTGAAGGTCGAGTTCGACATGTTTGATTTTGGAGTGATGTACGGGGTTTGCAGCCATGGATACGGTGCTGGAATTGTCACACCACACTGTGGGAGGTTGGAGATGATTCACTTGCATATCCTTGAGTATAGACATGATCCAGGTGAGATCGAAGGTAGCATCAGCAAGGCTCCTATATTCAGCTTCTGCTGTGGAGCGTGACACGGCCCGTTGTTTTTTTTAGCTCCAACTCACCAGGTGATTGCCAAGACAGATGTAGAAGCCTGAGACTGATCTTCGGTCGTCGACATCACTGCCCCAGTCAGCATCGGTGAAGATCTTGAGCTGTAGAGATGAGGGGGACTGAGGGCAGAACCATAGACCATGAGAAATGGTGTTTTTGAGATAGCGTAGAATTCGAAGAACTGCTTGCCAGTGTGTGTCTGAAGGAGTTTGCATAAATTGAGAAGCTTTGTTTACTGCAAACGCTATGTCTGGTCGGGTATGACATATGTATTGCAGGGCTCCAATTACACTGCGATAGTTGAAGTCATCCTGGAGAGGCTCACCATCATGTCTGCTTAATTTGGGGTAGGGAACCATGGGTGTGTTTGCTACCTTTGAATCGAGCATGTTTGTGCGTTGGAGTAGCTCATAGATGTACTGCCTTTGATTGAGAAATAGACCATTTCCAATTTGTTGTGCCTCAATGCCAAGGAAGGAATGTAGTTGGCCTAGGTTCTTGAGAGAAAATTGAGCATGTAGGGCTGTGATAACTTTCTGAACAAGATTTTCTGAGCTTCTTGTGAGAAGTATATCGTCGACATATACTACTAGGTAGAGCCTGACATTTGTATTGGCCTTGATAAATAGAGATGTGTCAGCAGAGGAGTTGGTGAAGCCAATGTTGTGAAGGTAAGATTGCAGTTGAAGGAACCAATTTCTTGGTGCTTGGCGTAGCCTATAGATGGCTTTGTTAAGCTTACACACTAAGTGTTTGCCATTATCAGATTGTTGAACAAAGCCAGATGGTTGTTGCATATAAATATCCTCTGATAATGTTCAATTTAGGAAGGCATTATTAACATCAACATGATGTATTTTCCAGCAATTAGAGACCGCAATTGAAAGCAACACATTGACTGTGAACAGGCGAATGACAGGGCTGAATGTATCGAGAAAATCCTGACCTGGAATTTGCGTGTAACCTTTAGCTACGAGCCGTGATTTGTAACGGTCTAGAGTGCCATCAGCATTGTATTTCACCCTGAAGAGCCATTTGCAGCCAATGACCTTTTTCCCTGGTGGTAGCTCAGTGAGGGTCCAGGTATTGTTATCAAGCAATGCATTGTATTCAGCCATGGTAGCTGTGTACCACTGAGGATCATCAAGAGCTTCTCGGATGGTTGTGGGTGTAGGAATATATTGCATAGTGTAAAGTTTAGGCTTGAATATGCCAGCTTTACTGCGAGTGATCATATGGTGAGTGGTGGGAATTGGGTCTGAGGTTGTGGTAGAAGTGGGAATGTTGGTGTCAGATGAAAGGTGATAGGAATCTAGGGAATGTGTATTTGTGGGTGGGATTGTGGAGTCAGGTGGGGAGGTATGTGAAGTAGCAGTAGGTGATGTAGTAGTTGGGAAAGAAGGAGAAGTAGCCATATGATGTAGGGAAGGTTCATCTGAAGGTGGTAGATTAGTAGATGGTGTAGGTGGTTGTGGTGGTTCAGTGATGTTAGGTAGAGGTTGGGATAATGTGTTTGGGGGAGATGGGTGAGATCGATCGTTGGTGATGGCCCAAGGAAAAATATGCTCGTTGAACCGAACATTGCGTGACACAAAGACACGACCTTGATCATCAAGGCAGTGATAACCCTGATGCTTGGGGGAGAAGCCAAGGAATAGACAAGGCTTTGATCGAAAGTCCAATTTGTGATGGTTGAAGGGCCTTGTGTGTGGGTAGCATTCACAGCCAAACACGCGTAGAGAAGTGTAGTCAGGAGCTTTGCCATATAAGAGTTCAAATGGAGACTTATTTCCCAGCTGCTTCGAAGGAAGACGGTTGATCAAATGCACAACATGAATGACTGCATAGGACCAGAATTTGAGAGGAAGGAAAGCTTGAGCCATGAGTGTAAGAGCAGTCTCGATGATGTGACGATGTTTCCTCTCAACGACACTGTTCTGTTGAGAGGAATGTGGGCAAGTGATCCTCAGTTGAATCCCAGCCTGAGATAAAGTTGTATGAAGAAATTGAAACTCGCCCCCACCATCTACTTGAACAGCCAATATATTAGACTTGAATTGATTTGTAACCAGGGCTTGAAATACTGTAAAAGCATTTGTTGCTTCAGACTTAGTTTTGAGTAGAAATAGCCAACAATGTCGAGTGTACATGTCTACAAATGATATGTAATATCGAAAACCATTTGAAAGCATAGGAGAAAGACCTCATAGATCAATTTCAATCAACTGAAATGGACTTGTATACACTGTATCAGATTCTTTGTATGGGAGAGCATGACTCTTTCCCATTTGACAGGCTCGACAGAGTGTTTGATCAGTAGTTACAAGTTTCTTATTCAAAGCAAGGGAAACTATGTCTTTGGCTGGATGACCAAGACGTTGGTGCCATAGATGGTACTGAGCTTCTGAATCAGCAGTGGTGATGTGAGCTTCGATTGTTGGAGGAGACACGGGGAAAGAGATACTGTATAGACCATTCACCTGAGAGCCATGGGCTAGTATCCGGCCTGTGTTTTCATCCTTAATACAACAAGAGTCAACATGAAATTTAATAAAGACATTATTATCACTTGTGAATTTCGAAACAGATAGCAGATTCTTGTTGATTTTAGGCACATGTAACAAGTAATTAATATGCAGGTCCTTTGTTGGTGTAGGGATGTAAGAATGGCCAATATGAGAGATATGTAGTGAGGAACCATCACCTAGATGAACATGACCCTTACCAGTATAAGGGGATGAAGTGGACATGTGAGAACTTTCAGCAGTGACGTGGTGAGTAGCACCAGAATCGAGAAACCAGCTCATGGGAGGAAGATTAAGAGCAGTAGCAGTTAGAGAGTTGACTTGAGGATCATCTGTTGGTGGTTGATCACCAGTAGGTGTTGCACTAATACATGGATCATACGAGATCTCCACAGGCTCATTGGTGAAGGAGCAGGCATTCGCTTGAGTGGCTGCAGGTGAAGGGGATGGCCTGGAGGAAATGCCCTTGAAGTTCTGATCGAACCTGTGCCAGCACCTATCAACAAGGTGACCAAGTTTGCCACACAACTGGCATTGAGGACATGGTCTGCCTCTGAACCGCCCACCAGAAAATTGATTGGGCCCACGACGTTGATAAGAAGGATCAGCAGAGCCATATGAAGGTGATGATTCAACAAGATTGGTGTTGTTTACTCCAATTGGATATCGTAATGGATCAGAGACACGTGACTCAGCGTCGATGAGTATGGAGACCGCACCATCAACAGAGTAAGGATCACGACGGGCAGAAATCACAGAAATGAACGGATCATACTCAGAGGGAAGTCCATTGAGGATGGTGGCAATATGCTCAACAGAGGACACTGGGCTACCACACGAGGCAAGGAGATCACAGATCTCTTTGATCTGCATGGTGTAAGCTCTCATGGTGAGAGAGGCCTTCTTGATGGAACGCAGTCGACAGTGAAGGTGCATGATGCGGGTGGTGGAGAGTTGAGAATAGAGACGCACAACCGTGTCCCAGATGGCAGCAGTGGTTTCAGCACCCACCAGTTGAGGTAAAATGTCAGAGCTCACCGTTGATAAAAGTCAGGAAGCGATAGCACTATCCTGCTTGATGAAGCGTAAATATGCAGGATTTGGAGTAGAGGTACCAGCATCACCAGGAATCGTCTTTGGTGGAACAACAACGGTGCCATCGAGATATGATTCAAGCCCTTGACCACGCATCATGAGGATGACTTGCTGTTTCCATAATAGGAAATTAGTTTCATCCAAGCTGATGCTAATGCGTTTGTTGGAGAACGCATTGCAGAGGGAGTCTGCAGCGGAAGAGGCGTCATCAGAGTCTGGAAGCACCATGATCACACAGAACCGAGCCTAGAGAGCTCCTGATACCATGTTGAAATATGACAAATACACAGAGAAATTGTTGAATGGAGAAGAAGAAGAAGATGATCATTCATTAGAGTCATTTACATCAATTATATATAGGATACAGACGTAAACCCTACTACATAATTCTAGAGAGAGCACGAAATTGTTGCGGATTGCCAGCTGTTGTAACAACCTAACAGCAGCCCAGCTCATTACACACAGCTCAGCCTGCACAGCATGCATACGTACATACGTACATTTATACAATATGGTTTAATAGGGAAAGAATCTAGTTAATTTAATAATAGTAAAAAAAGAAATTAATTTGATTGTTTTTTACAAATTAATTTTAATTAAGGGTATATATGTATTGATATTTAAATCTGGCTTCAAAGTGTAATTTGATATTTAATTTTTATTGATTCAGTGCATGAACTTGATTTATTGGATAACTCTGGTACCTAAATTTTATTTTTGTCCAAATTAATAATACTCACGAAAAATGATTTATTTTATTTTTAACCATGAAATTATTGAAAAAGAGTTTCATGTACAATTTGAACTTAAAAATTAAATTAAGTATCTAATTGATAGAAAAAAATACTTAAAAGTTAAAAGTACAAATTTGCTTATTGAAACTAAATTAAAAAATATATAATTATTTCGAAAGTATCAAATAAAAAAATTAAAGGCTATAATTCCCTCCAAATTCCCCGCATGCACTTTTTTTCACTATTAACCAAAAGCTCACTCTCTTCAATTCGTTAGCTAAAGACCAAAACTTCAAGAACAAGGTATTTTGTTCTCTCATCTGAATCGAACTCTACCTATCCTTATTGTTTTTTCCATTCCAGGGTTTTCTGTTTTCCGTTTGTTTCTCGAGAAAAAAGAAGGGGAAAAACAGTGAACCGTTCTCTTTTTCTTCTTTGCTTCTTTATTGTACGTGAGATTCTTTATTTGTTTATTTGGCTAATAGAGCTGAACCGACTGGAAAAAAATCAAGTGGATAAATGTTTGGTATTTTTGTTTTTCTTTCAGGTTCTTGGTGAATCGACTGTGCAAGATTATTTTCTAAACCAGGGAGTATTACTGGTAAGAAATTGAACTGTTACTAATTTTTTATACGGTATATGTTATGTACTAAGTAATTTTGTGAATTTGCATTTTAGGGTTTCGATCACGATTTTTTTATGAAGCTTTTCCCCTTAGTTCCTCACTTTTCTTTCTTTCTCTGTCTGTTTAGTTGAGGAGGAATCTTAAAGGCCAAAGTAAACTCGATAGAATTAACTATATGCATATATTGTGTTTTCTTTATTTTTACTTCATTTCCATATGATCTCGTAAAAAAAACTAGTGATGAATTTTAGTTATCTTGAGTATTTGATTTTTATGGGGAAATAGAAGTTTTATATGCATTGTTTTGACTGCTCCTTTGTCGACTATGTTGCTCCGAGTCCGAGTCCGTTTTCGGTAGACATTCTGATATAACCATTACCATTCAACCAAAACTGTTGCTCAGAGGAGTTGCATGAACTGATTCTGTAGTGATCAGTTAATAGATATTATCATGCTATGGATTTCAAATTACTAACATATTTGATGCTGTTTACAGGCGATAGTTCTGTAAATTCAAGTCTCTTATTAGCAGAGCCAAATTGTTGGGATTTTGACTTACAATATTTCTCTTTCTATGGTCATTTTTAACTGTTGCAGTGAACTTTTTGTTCCATTATATGTTGTGCAACTTCATTGCTCATTTTGTTTGTTGTTGCATTTAGAAGTCCTTTATTTTTTTGATTTAGCCTCAATTAATTGTTTTGTTTCATTTAATGCCACGAGCATGTAAATATAGTTCGAATACGAATTGTGTTGGCTCAATGGCCTGAAATCTTGATATGTAGAATGGATACAAATCTCTTTGACTATCAAATTCATTTGGTTAACTAAACCGTTACTCATATTTCGTCCTGTCAAAGTATCGCGGTTTTGTTATAATGTATTTGCAACATGTGATGCTCCTAGTTTAATTGAGCATGGAATCTGAAACACAAGTTCTCCAACACCGCTCGCTGTCTGTGAATTTGTGGCCACCTAGTCATGGCACGAGGATAGTGATTGTAGAGTGGATTACGAAGAATCTTACAACTCCATCCCATTTCTCTAGAAAGAATGGCCTATTAGGTAATGAAGAGGCCGAGGAGTTTGCCAAGGAAATAGAAGATTTGGCTTTTGCGGTTGCAGATGACCATTACAAGAAGTATCCTGATGGTAATGTAGGTTTTGCGGTGCGAATATATGCCAAAGAATCCAGTGGACTGATGCTGGAAGTTATTAAAAGAGACCGTAAAGTAAATGATGGAGAGTTGGCAGATGAAGCTCGTGAAACCGTCTTTGATATATCAGATCACGGCCGGTCATTTATAGACGCTGTGGAAGCTGAGGAACTTTTGAAACCACTTGGAGAGCCAGGAAATTCCTATACCAAGATCTGCTTTAGCAACATAAGTTTTGGTTTGGATGCTGCAAATGTAGCTGCATCCATCTTGTCATCCGTTAAAGATCGGTTGACAGAGGTAGACCTTTCGGGTTTTATTGCAAGAAGGCCAGAGTCAGAAGCTCTTGAAGTCATGAATATTTTTTCATCAGTCCTAGAAGGTTGTCACTTGAGGTACCTAAACCTTTCAAACAATGCCTTGGGTGAAAAGGGTGTCCGGGCATTTGGGGTGCTCTTGAAGTCACAGAATAGTTTGGAGGAACTTTATTTGATGAATGATGATATCTCCGAAGAAGCTGCACGAGCGGTTTCTGAGCTAATTCCTTCTACTGAAAAGCTTAAAGTTCTTCACTTTCACAATAACATGACAGGGGATGAAGGTGCGGTTGCCATCTCTGAGATAGTGAAACGCTCTCCTGCATTAGAGGATTTTCGGTGTTCTTCTACAAGAGTCGGCACAAATGGTGGTCTGGCCCTAGCTGAAGCACTAAAGACATGCACCGGCTTAAAGAAGCTTGATCTACACGACAACATGTTTGGTGTAGAACCTGGAGTTGCTTTGAGTAAAGTAGTCTCTCAATTCGCGGATCTAACTGAAGTTAACCTCAGTTATTTAAACCTGCAGGATGAGGGGGCCAAGGCACTTGCTGATGCTCTGAAAGACTTTGCACCTTTCCTCGAAGTTCTAGAAATGGCCGGAAACGGCATTACAGCCAAAGGTGCAGCTTCTTTGGCAGTCTGTGTTGCATCGAAACAGTTCCTCACAACGTTAAACTTGGCTGATAATGAGCTTAAGGATGAAGGTGCTATTTTGATTGCTAAGGCATTAGGAGAGGGTCATGGTCAGTTGAATGAAGGAAATTTGGCTCAGGTAGTAGTGAGAAAACCTGGATTTAAGTTGCTGTATATCAATGGAAATTTCATATCGAACAAAGGAATCGATGAAGTAAAGGAATTATTCAAAAGTTCCCCTGAAATACTCGGACCTTTAGACAAGAATGATTCCGAGGGAGAAGACGAAGACGGGGAGGAGAATGCAGAAAAGGAGATGGGGCTGGAATTCAAGCTTAAGGATCTTGAAATCAGACATTTGTCTTCTTTTTTTCGGCAGCAGACATTTTTGCACTAGATGTATACCTGTAGTTGGAGTTTTAATGTACTTGGAATTAGGAGCAATGGAGCTAAATCAAACTCCGGTTGTAAGAAGTTCGAATTCGATATGAAATTTAAAACTTGAACTTCGATTCAAATTTGATCAAATGCTACTGTTTTTGCTTGTGATCAATTTCAGATAAAAAATTGAGTTGTTTGAGTTTTTGTTGCTAATTAAACATAGTATAGATTTGGTACATAGTGGTTTTTTGATATTTTTGTTTGTTGTGTCAACATATTTATGCTAATATAATTTGAAATTCAAGGTCAGAGGTTGAGAGGGTCGTGAATAAAAGTACAAGGATTGAATTTCAAATTTAAACATAATAGAGGGACCAAAAGTCAAAATTTATTTAAATAAAAGGGTAAACTACATAAATGACCACTATACTATAGGTTTGGACTCGATTTGACCACTATACTTCTAATTGCAACAATTAAACCACTGAACTATTAAATTGGACTCAATGTGACCACTAACCTTTAAAAACCAACGGAGGGAGTGACGTGGCCGTTAGTCAAAATTGGTATAATTTCACATTTGGTCCCCGCTATTTACACATTTTATTACTTTGGTTTTTAACGGTTGGTGGTCACATTGAGTCCAATTTAATAGTCCAGTGGTTTAATTGCTGCAATTATAAGTATAGTGGTCAAATCGAGTACAAACTCGTAGTATAAAGGTCATTTATGTAGTTTACCCTAAATAAAAACGAAAGTGGACGAAATAAACGTGGAAAAACTACAATTACATACTATTTTATTATAACAGGGAGACAGTGTGAGATTGTTGAGGTCGACAGCTTCGCTTTCTGTTGTTTACAAAATGTAAAAGGTTGTCCTTTTCTCTCCCGCATGTACACATAATCCAACCAAATCAAAACCCACCAACCTCAAAGGTCAAAATAAGCTCACTACTGTAACGAAAGACGACGATGATGTTTCGAAACGCCGTCGCATTAGCTCCGACAATCATGATGCTGTCGTTGTCGTCGCCAAAGAACATCGTGTTCGGTCCCGACGACCTCCCTTTCGGCTCATTCGAGTGGTTCGTCTACGCCGGATTGTCGTGCTTGCTGGTACTGTTCGCCGGTATCATGTCCGGTCTCACCTTGGGATTGATGTCTCTCAGCCTCGTTGACCTCGAGATTCTGCAGAGAAGCGGCACCATCGTCGAGATGCAGCAAGCTTGTAAGTGTTTTCCCTTTTGTTTTTGTTTTTATCAGTCAACGATTACACTTCCCATTGATTTAAGTCACGACCAGGCCCAACTCAGTCCGCAGGGTGAGTCACTGAGCCGTCTTGTCTCGTGAGAGCATGAATCGAGTTTCTTTTTTAGTATTGAAACTTTACCATTTGAACACATAAGTTAAAAATTAAGAATTGAGTTTATCTTTCTTTATTAGGTAAACGTATTTAATGAAGTTAATTTTACTAGTTCAATCTTTATCTTGAATCAAGTTCGAATTTTCAAAACTGAAAGAAGCTTGGATTGAGATGGATAAAATTCGTCTGCCTTTTCGGTGCTCACCCCAACACTAAAAAACACTACAAAATTAAATTATAAGCTAAAGTTAATTTTGAACGTGGGGCATATGTAGGGGCACCGGAAAGGGTAGAAGATTTCCATCCGGATTGAGACTGTTCAAGCTAAAGTTTCCGAGCTTTGGGTCGGCTCGATTACACCCGTAGTTCTGAGTTTTTAGTTCTCAAAATCTATCTCTTTCATGTCTCTGCAGCTGCTATCTTACCGGTTGTTATAAAACAGCACCAACTTCTTGTAACTTTGCTTCTCTGTAATGCTTGTGCAATGGAGGTGAACAATTTATCTGTTTTTCTTAACTAAAATTATTGATTCATTCATTATTAAAAAACTAAAGAGTAAAGAGTTCTTTCCTTGATGTATCCTTATTCTTTGGGATTTTGTATTTTGCAGGCCCTTCCTATATCCCTTGATAAAATTTTTCACCCCTTTGTTGCAGTGTTGCTGTCTGTTACTTTTGTTCTGGCCTTCGGAGAGGTATTGCTTCATTTTTCTCGTACTTAAGTCCTATGTTGTTCGTACTCGTATGTAAGTGTCAGATACATACTAGACATGGGTGCTTTTAGGAAAATGAAGAGTTATAAATCCTTTGTAAAAACTTGGAAAGTTTGAACATGCTTGTTTCTTACACGTACTCGTATTCGTTACTTGCGCATGTGTCCAAGTAAAATAACTTAGGCATGCAGATCAAATTTTATTAATTTTATGCCCATTGTGAATCAGATTATTCCACAAGCAGTATGCTCAAGATATGGACTCTCTGTTGGTGCAAATTTTGTGTGGCTCGTGCGTATTCTGATGATTATTTGTTATCCAATTGCTTACCCTATTGGAAAGGTAATATCCCAACTAGTCATGTTTAAATTCCGATATTTTTGAAGGCATGACACGAATGCACAACCATGCCAAAATTGATATAACACAAAATTATTAGCATGTTAATAGTTATTTAAGTATAAAATGCCTTACACGATTATAACACGAGAAAAATACACAAATACATCATGTACCATTGGGGTAGGGCTTTGTTCTTTGCTGAGGTTGCTTGAATTACATATTGCTTTCATGGACATGGTTTTAGGTTCTGGATGCTGTGCTTGGCCATAGTGATGTTTTGTTTAGACGAGCTCAGATAAAAGCGCTTGTTTCAATCCACAGCCAAGAGGTAATGTGTTGAACCGGTCATGATAGTTTTTCTTAAAACAAGTTTAGTATCATTGTATTCATATTCTTTGTATTTAGAGAGCTTTGGAGGATCATATTTCGTACCCTTGTCCAAATATGTGTTGGACATGAGTACCGGATATAAGTTCTTCAAGAAAAATGAAGAGTCGGAACAAACACAAGTTTAGTATTTGTTTCATTTGAATTTTCACTAACTTGTCATTGTTTTTGTACTTAAACAGGCTGGCAAGGGTGGTGAACTAACACATGATGAGACAACCATTATTAGTGGTGCACTAGATTTAACTGAAAAGGTAAATGCTGTTGTTGGTTATGCCACTTGGATTTAAGTATGAGTATCGGATATAGACGTGTTTAATACGGGTGTAAACATTAGAAGTTTTTCCATGTGTTTGGAGGGTTCTTTGATGGTATGTCCAAAAATGTGTCGGAGTAAGTATCCAATGAATATGTTACTTAGGCTCAAGTGTGGGTCTCGAATACGGGTACATGTCTGACACAGTATTTTTATCATTACCTTTTAAAAAAGTTCTTTCATGTATTTGGAGGGTTCTTATATGGTCATATATTCCTATACCTCGATCTGGAAATATGCAGACACAAATATCGAATACGAATACTGAAAAGCAGAATCAAGACCACATTACTTTTTATACCTGTCTGTAATAGAAACTTTCAGTATTCAAACATTTCATTTTATGGAATATGGATATTGTTCTCGGACAGTACACGATGAACAAACATACTCTTACCTGCATCATACTTATACAAGCACAGCGAGATAAACATAGTAAACAACTATGTTACTCGGTCTCATGTATGAGTTTCAGAGGATATGTATCCGATGTCGGTATCTTCAATTTCCCCCCCAAAAATTTTTATGTATTGGAGGGGGTTCTTGGAGGATATATTCTCATACTCATGTCTAGGTATATGTGTCGACCAAAAAGTACTTCAAGAGAAATGAAGAGTCAAAACAACATAGGTAAGTGAACTCATTAAACTTAACCAGTGCCAATTATCAAACAATCACACAACACACACATATTATAGTACAGTCTTTTAACTTTTACTACGTTTACATACATACATATATACACATCTTGTTGTCCCGGTCCTTCATTTTTCTTGAAGTACCCATGTTTGGCACTTATGTCCGACACATGAGTATGAGGATGCAAGCTCCATGATCCTCCAAATACACGAAAAAACTTAGAAAAATCTGACTATACTCATCTTACACGTGTATATCTATCACTCACACCTGACTCGGAGTAGCACAAATTAGTTTCACTTCCATTTTTTCACATAGGGAACCTGATACGTGTTCATGCACTTCACTTCATAAAGTGATTGAATCCTGATGTTTGTTAGTACTTGCAGAGTGCAGAGGAGGCTATGACCCCAATTGAATCAACATTTTCCTTGGATGTGAATTCAAAACTGGATTGGTGAGTTTCAGCTAGATGGTGTTCATTTTTGTTGCCACGCATTTCTTGTGTTGCTCATATTTTCATTTTGCTCGAAGTGCTGAGTCCACAATTGCATCTGTTACATTTCCGGACACGGGTATTTGGGCGTGATGCACCAAGAGCCCTCAGTATACATAGAAAGACTTGGAAAAAATTAAATATACTTGTGTCTGGCAGTCACACTTGAATCTGAGTAACATTAATCATCGGTGCTTCTTCATCTTTCTGTTAAAACAAGTTCGCAGAGACATAAGTTGCCACTGTTTCCATTCCAGATTCTGGAAAGCCGAAAAAAATAATGAAACCCATTTGTCTCTAGTTTTGAAGGCGGGGTCGTATATAATTTGTCTTTTATAATGTTTGGATATACATATATCACTTGGAATCAAGTGTGAGTATTGAGCATGGGATTGTATTCATTTCGGGTATTTTTCCATTTTCCCTGGGATTTTTATACATTTGGAGGGTCTTTTGGAGGATCATTCCTAATATCCATTGCCAAGTTTGTGTAATATAGATGTATGTATTGGAGTTAAGTAACCTTTTTTGGATGCAGGGAAGCAGTTGGAAAAATCCTTGCACATGGTCACAGTCGTATCCCCGTCTATTCCGGGAATCCAAAAAACATCATTGGATTGTTACTGGTGTGTTTGATAGCGCATTGAATTTCTTATGGTTTTCTTTATGATGACAGTTTCTTGTTAAAGGTTGCAGGTTCACTGTGGAATTTTTTTCCTCTTCAATTCTTACAAATTCTCCTTTGTTTTCGAGATTTAGGCTAAAAGTCTGCTCACTATACGAGCCGAGACGGAGACTCCGGTCAGTGCTGTTTCAATCCGGAAGATTCCTAGGTATACACATATTCTCCCCATTGTTTTTCACCTAAACCTCTTAACTTGCACCTAAATAAATCCTTAACTTAGGTACATTACAAGTACAAGGGCATATTCAGATAAAAAAAAGCGAATAGTTTCAAGGGCCTTTTTAGTAATTTACCCTTTACGAAAAAAAATTCATAATCAGGGTTCCAGCAAATATGCCATTGTATGATATCCTGAATGAATTTCAAAAGGGAAGCAGTCATATGGCAGCTGTAGTGAAGGTTAAAGGAAAGACCAAAAACCTTCAATTTGTTGACGACGGAGAGAAATTCAACGAGCATAGAATTGCCAACGGGAATTCTCAACTGACCGATCACTTGCTGACCAAATATAACACCATGTCAGATAGTGTTACAGTCGATGTTGAGAAATCTTCGATCGTCACGAAAACTACTCAGCCGTCGAATACTTTGCAACAGTTTTGGGAGGATATTGAAGAAGGGGAAGTCATTGGTATCATTACCTTAGAAGATGTATTTGAAGAACTTCTCCAAGTAAGTGCAGCTTCCATCAGTTACTTTTCTTCAAATATGTTATGTATTTGATGATCGTTTTCTGTGTTGTAGGAGGAAATCATAGATGAGACTGATGTATACGTTGATGTACATAAAAGGTACAATGCTATTCGGGTTTTATATCGTTTTCATTTGCTATCACTCTTTCAATTTGGGTAATCATATCATCGAACATGAAACAATTTTTGAAGGATACGAGTTGCTGCTGCCGCTGCTGCTTCATCTATGGCACGGGCTCCTTCCGATCGTAGATTGATTGGCCAAAAGCCTTCGGTAAGTACGCAACATTTGTTTCTTCATATCATGTTTCCCTTGCACTCATCATTTGATCATTGGCAATGTTACAAACTAAAACCAGCATATTAGAAGGTCATATCCTTTCATGCATTTAGAAGGTCATATCCTCGTATTTATGTCTGAATACAAGTCAAACATGAATACTTGAAGAAAAATGAAGAGTTGGATCTACAGAAAGTTTACCTTTTGATATGCTCTCAGGGTGTTCGAAGTAAGCAAAGCTAATGACAAAGAAGCCTGTGGATTATAACATTCGCAAACTGGGAGATCTTTGGTTAACCCAGGAAAACCTTATCCTTGTACTATCTAATGATCTTAGGCTCTTAGCTAGTCAAAATAGAACCGGAATTATTCATTTTTCGATCTTGTCGTTGTCTGGCATAAAATTCTCGAATTAGTTTGTGTATATTGCAGCTTGTGCATGTAGTTCAGAATGAGAAAGTTAGGGGAAATGCAGTTATTAATTCCACTAGCAAAACCAGCTATCCATGTAAGAATATGAACTCTATATATGGCTATTGGCAGGTGAAAATTGGTGTTTTTGGTGGGATAATTTCCTTGGGGAAAAGGGTTTTTGTTTTTATCTTACTTTAAATGTAATAAGTCACTTGCCATAGTTTAATGTGATTTGATATTATCATTGTTGTTACCTTTATAAATTACAATGTAACAGTTTTATGAAAATTAATGTTGTTCATGTATTTACATTTCAATCAATTAGTAAAAAAAAAAACTATGGTCTCAAATTCAATTTGAATCAAGTTTAACATTAAATTTGAATTTAGATAGTATCAAATTCCCCTAATAACCATATAATCATGTCTCACTCAAATCCAACTCCAACTCAATCATAAACTCAAAACAAAAATTTTTGATCGATTAATTCATATCGAATTTTACAGAGGTCTAATATAGGAACGGTCCTTCCTATCCAGTTCTCCATTTACAAGGGCATGATTTAAACCACTTAATTAAAAGACTTAATGTCTCATTTCATTAGACCATCTGGTTGTTGGTTAAAAAAATTTAATTATACTCAAATTTGCCCTCGAGATAAATGACATCTATTTTAAGTAGGGGTGGGCGTCGGGTACCCGGTTCATTCGAGTACCTCATTAAGCGGCCCGTGTCCCGACCCATTATATCCGGGTACCCGTAAAATTTGGGTACCCAGGTAATCGGGTACCGGGTACTCGGTTCTTATTTTTTATTTTTTTAATTCTAAAATTAAAAAAAAATCACATGTTAAACACAAAAATATTTAAAAAATAAACTTAAAACGTAAAAGAATATAATACAAACATAGAAAAAATTTAGGGATTTAAACTTAATTTTAGAGTAAAAATATTAAGAAACATAAAATAAAAATATAATTTTAAATATAAAAAATATATATTAAATTTTATCGGGTCGAGTACCCGAGAAACTTCCGGCCCGTGTCCCGAGAAATTTGTCGGGTCAGGTACTTTTTTTCGAAAACTACCCGACATTTTTAAATTCGAGTCGTCGGGTCGGATCAACCGGGTCGGGTATTTTTGCCCACCCCTAATTTTAGGCTTTAATTTTTTTTTGAATATTGTAGTTTAGGCTTTAATTGAAAGGGGGTCATTTTAGGAGTTATTCGGGGCAAAACGCCTAGTTTTAGAATACCAAAGAAACAAAAAAAAAAGTTGAAGGGTAGTTTCGTCAAGAAACGAAAAAATGCTTTTGAAATGATTTGACTTTAAGAGTTGGTTTATCAGTTGTACGGACAAGAAAAATTCGGTTTCCCGTGCAGTTCTTTTTTGCCGCCAAATCCCCATTTCTCTCTCTCCCCCATAAAACATTCTCGTCTCAAGAAAAAAGCGGAGAATGTAAGAAAAATAAAAGAACACAGAATTCCTCACAATTTCCATCGCCATTTCCAAAGACAACAGAATCAAGTTTTCTTCGATCGCTGAGTTGCGTCGATTCAGGAAGTCCCGGTTCACAGAAGCCACGCCCGCCATTCTCAGGTTCCATTTCGTTTCTTTGTACGATGCAGAATTCAAAATCGCAAACCTTATTGACTTTTTTTTTTTTAATTTTTGAATTCTTAGAGTTATTGAACCGGTAATCGGCGAGGAAGGAAAATGGCGTCTCTTCGAGATATAGCAACGTCGGCTGCGATTAATCTTCTCTCAGCGTTCGGATTCCTCATGGCTTTTGCAATATTGAGGCTTCAACCGTTCAATGATAGGGTTTATTTTCCGAAATGGTACAAAAAGGGGATACGAAGCAGCCCTACTCGATCTGGAGCTTCTGCTTCAAAATTTGTCAACTTAGATTGCAGAACATATTTAAATTTCTTGAATTGGATGCCGCAGGCTTTGAGAATGCCTGAACCCGAGCTCATTGATCATGCAGGGCTTGATTCTGTTGCCTATATTCGGATTTACCTTCTCGGGTCAGTTTTTAGATGCCTTTTCTTGGTTGATATGTTTTCGTTTGAGATAAGAATAAATAGTTATAGTGGTTAATATGAGAATTAGAAATGAAATAGTTATGTCAGACTCCGGTTCTGCGAGTACCATTTGCAATTTCATATTGTTCTTTTGCTGTGGATAGTGCAGTATAGTATGATTCTGACGGTATTCTTTGTGCAGCTTGAGAATATTTGTCCCCCTAGCTGTGATGTCTTTTGCGGTTTTGGTCCCTGTCAATTGGACAGGGGATACATTAGAGCGTTCTAAGGATGTAACTTTTAGCGACCTTGACAAGCTGTCCATATCTAACGTTCCAGATGGATCAAGCAGGTCAGCAGTAGTTGTTTTTACTCGGTTCTTCTCGAATGCTGTACCCTGTTTGTCATATGGAGTTTATTAGTTGCAAACTTGGAAAAAGTTGGAGTCCCCCTAAAATTTTATAATTTCGTACACCCGAAATTTCTAATATAACTTCCTAAAAACTCACACCCCTGGCATAAAATCTTGTGTCCGTCCCTAGTCTCAGTTTGACATATGGTACATACTAGACCTTTCCGATCACACTAGTGTAAATGTAGCAATCAAGGCAGATTGTAAGACAGGTTTCTATTATTTCTATATCTGTGTTATATGCATTATGCAGCGCTGAAGAAGCGGGTTTCACACAATACTATATACTGAGTTACCTTATTCTGAAACTTGTTTCTTACACATTTTGGTTTCTTCAACCTGTTCTCAAAGTCCTCATGTAATAACTTACATTTTTGGGTTCAATGGCTGAAACTTCTGGAGTGGTCATTCTAGAATATTAGTGAAAGGCAAAACTGAGGTTTGTAGTTAGAACTTTCATTTGAAAGGTTTGTGCATGAGGGGGCACACTATTTTGGCTTGTAAATGAACCTGGGTATTATAACAATGTCTTAAAATTTTCAATTTGCATTTCTCAGTTAGGAAAAAGTCTCAACTTATCCTTTTTCAGATTGTGGGCACATATCATTATGTCATATGTATTCTCGTTCTGGACGTTTTATGTGCTATACAAAGAATACGGAGTGTTAGCTACTATGAGGTTGGATTATCTAGCATCAGAACTTCGTCGTCCTGATCAATTCACAGTGAGTTTTTTTTCTTCTTTTTTCCCAGCGCTTATTATGGTGGTATTGCTGTTATGCAGATAATCATATGGTTCTTTCTTTTATACATATAAGATGTATTTCGTCTGTAAACTAATGTCGATTGTCTTATTCAGGTTGATTTGTTAAATGCTTTAGAATTTTTAATAAGAAGGGGAAAATAAACATTAAAACACACCCATATCTAGATACTATGACACTATCTAACTTAAAACATTGAAGGGGATGACTTGCCACGTCTTCAAAAGGCTGTTTCTAAATCATCTAATCATATGATTAAACAGTATTTGTTTCTCACTATGGGCAGGTTAAGATGTTTTTCACTTTAATGAAGAATTTCAGAGATATTCTATCTCTGACTAGACTGGTTATGCACTCGTTTGTAGTATCTAAATCAAATCTCCAACTTAAAGTTGATTGTGGTGTCTCCATGAGGTTTTTTTCTGTCATTATACTTTAAGTTGATCGAAATCGAACCAATGGGGCATGTGTTTGTGTCATATAGACAGAAGTTATGGACATTACAGGCAGCTGCCTATCATGTTTGAAACAATCAACATACATGTTCATGGCTGCTTGAGCAATTTTATCTCATCCCAGTTCCGTACTTATATTTCATTTTTCTTTTTCTATTTATCTTTAAAATGTTTTGCAGGTTCTTGTAAGAAATATTCCTCCTGATCCAGATGAATCAGTTAGTGAGCATGTCCAACATTTTTTTCGTGTTAATCATCCCGATACTTATCTTACTCATCAGGTGAATTTTTCTTTGACAAGCTTTCACCTATGGTGATTTGACTGTTAAATAAATTCTAAGTAGTGCTGGTGCAGGAAATAAGAAAAACAGATGGTCTAACAGGAAATCATATGTTACAAGTTTTGGGATTGCTTTTGTCTTGAAGTATTCTGTTTTTACACTGATATAAATTTCTATAGCATTAACCGCTTTACTCTGTAACTTTGATAGACTGTATATAATGCAAATAAGCTAGCAGCATTGGTTGCTGAGAAGCGCAGTTTACAAAATTGGTATACTTACTACCAAAACAAGTATGAGAGATCTTCAAATAGGCCAATCACAAAGGTAATATCTTTGCATGAAAAACTATATTTTGCTTCATTTATGTTCTTAGCGGAGTAGTTTGTTTAATATTACACCAACCGACATTTGCTATTCCATGTTTATTTTCTGCTGTTTAGTTCATTGTCCAAATTTCTTGTTATTATAGACAGGTTTCATGGGTCTTTGGGGCACTAAAGTTGATGCAATTGATCATTATACTTCTCTGATTCATAAGCTGAGTGAAGAAGTAAGTACCGTGGTGACTGCGCTGGGATTCTTTTTTTCTTTTCAAATATCTTTGTTGTGAAAAATCTATCATGTCATAACTAGACATATCTAACACCAGTATCCAACATATATTTGGATTTTTGTAAGGTCCTCTAAGGAACCCCCAAACACATAAGAAAAACTTAGACAACGTAGCCAGAGGCTCTGGCTACGTTGTCTAAGTAACATGTACATTGACACAATGTTATCTCCCTCGTCTATTTCCGTAACTCCCGAAATCTTATGCAGGAAGCTGCAGAAAGGGAAAGAGTCTCAAATGATCCTGGTTCTATAGTTCCAGCGGCATTTGTTTCGTTCAAATCGCGATGGGGGGCAGCGGTTTGTGCTCAAACTCAGCAAAACCGTAACCCTACACTTTGGTTGACAGAATGGGCTCCTGAGCCTCGTGATGTTTATTGGGACAATTTTGCTATACCATATTTTGAACTCACCATTCGAAGGTTGATAGTGGCAGTTGCTCTATTTTTTCTAATTTTCTTCTTCATGATCCCTATAACTTTTGTTCAATCACTGGCCAACCTTGAGGGGATTCAGAAGGTTTTTCCTTTCTTGAAGCCATTGATAGAAGTGTAAGTTTCTTGTCTCGGTTTTCTTTCTATTAACTAAGTTGCTCCGACTTTTCGTTTTGCTCGAGGTCCGAGCAATGTAGGCTTCCCTTCCCTCCTTGCAACAAGTACTATGATGTTTTGAGACTTTTAGTAGCTAAAACTTTCCAACTGATCTGAATCTTTGTTTCCAGAGAGTCGGTCAAATCCGTCCTCCAAGGATTTCTCCCTGGGATTGCACTGAAGATATTTCTTGCTGTACTTCCAAGTATTCTCATGGCAATGTCTATGATAGAAGGATATCCATCATTATCAGCTTTGGATAGAACATCAGCTGCGAAATATCACATGTTCATTCTTGTCAATATATTTCTTGGAAGCGTTATTACTGGCTCAGCACTTCAGCAGCTTAAAACATTCCTCGAGAAGCCTCCAACAGAGTATGTGCTTTTTACTTTTTCCCAAATGGATGGGTTTACATATCTAGTACTTGTGTTAATCACACCGGACGTCCCTAAACTATGACTCATATTCTAGTTTGCTCCTCAAACCTTTAAAAGTTCTAGTTATTGAGACATCAAACTATCAATATTGTTTCAATCAGGTTCTTCTGTCAGTCTAGTTGATAAATGCTAGTTTTGATCTGACGCGGAACATATTTAAAACATGCAGTCATGCAGATTAAACTTTAAACATTGTGCATTTACACCATGGACAATTTGGATTTGATGTGTTAAATACCCTATTCAATTTTCAATATCATGGTCTACTTTTTAAGATGTTTGGGCTTTCTTTGTGATGCTATATGGAGGTGTGATTGAATCAATTTGGTGCTTTGTGCAGGATTCCGGAAACCATAGGGGAATATATCCCACTGAAAGCCAGTTTTTTCATGACTTACATAATGGTGGATGGATGGGCAGGGGTAGCTGCAGAAAGCCTGAGATTAGTACCATTGGTTCTGTTCCACCTGAAAAATGCATTTCTGGTTAAAACAGAGCAAGATAGGTCTGAAGCAATGGACCCCGGTTCGATCAACTTCGCAATAAATGAACCAAGGATCCAGTTATATATGTTGCTGGGATTTGTTTATTCTCCCATCACCCCTATGTTCCTTCCTTTCATCATCATCTTCCTTGCTTTTGCCTATGTGGTTTTCCGCAACCAGGTACACTACTGCCTAAACCTAACATTCTTTTCTCCTCCTTGCATGTTTTATCTCATTTGGATCAGACCGAGAGTTGGTGGTCTGAATCCGGTTCTGAAAACCTTGGCTACATATAGGCTTTTGATTATCAAATTTTCAGTGACCAAAAAACATTAGGGTAAACTACTTATTTGGTACCCCATCTAGTCTCGTGTTTTTGTTTCGGTCATCCAACTAATTTTTTGGTACCCACCTATTTTCGTGTTTCTGTTAACTTTTAATGGTGGTTACCAAAATAGAAATAAAACGTAATGCCATCCACTCGCCATGTGCTAGCAGCCGAGCGGCCTTGATGTAAGTGACCTTCTCCTAGGCTCGAGTAGGGGGGCAAGAGGATGGCACAACGTCTCTCTAGGGTGATGCTCTAGGGACGGTTTGGGGCCAGAGGGCCCTATATCGTGCTCGACGCGGATCGCAGGGGTTGGCTCCTAGCATTCGTAGGCCCTGCGGGATACGATATTAGATAGGCATGTTACCTGATGGATCATGAGATGACGCTTTCGAGTAAAGTCTTTGAAATTAGACTCGAGTAAGGCTGACTTGTCTGGAATGTGTTCCCTTTCAAGTGCCGCACGACATGTCGATCCGAGCTGGGACGGCATGGCCGTGACAGGTGGTATACCAAAACAGAAACACGAAACTAGATGAGTAAACAGGTAGTTTACCCATTAGTAATTAGAGTGTTTAGTAAAGTGAGAAAGGTGGTGGGTGCAATGGCAGATAATCAACGTGTATGATCAAAAGTACGAGAGTGGAGCGGCATTTTGGCCAGACGTGCACAAGCGGATAATTATAAGCCTAATAATATCCCAACTTCTGCTGCTGGGATTACTGAGCACAAAGGGGATCGGCAAAAACTCTTTCGCTATCCTTCCCCTCCCTGTCCTCACCCTCTGGTTCTACGCTTTCTGCAAGGGCCGCTTCGAGTCTGCCTTCGTCAAATTCCCCTTACAGGTACCCTATCTCTCATTTTTCTCATACACCAAAACAAAACTCCTCTCTTTTCGTTTCGGATTTTGAATCGAATTCGAAACAACGAACGAACGCAGGAGGCGATGATAAAAGACACGCTGGAACGGGCGACGGAGCCCAACTTTAACCTAAAAGCGTACCTGAAGGATGCGTATATACATCCGGTGTTCAAGAGCACCGACATCGAGAAGCCGGACAGCTTGTTGGAAGAAGAGGAGAGCCCGCTCGTTGCCACCACCAGGATTCCCAACAAACAGTCTCCATCGAGTTCTGCCTCCCCCGCTAGTACTCAATCTCATGTTTAATTTTACTAATTTTCATTTTCTTAGTCACGTATAATCATCAACCATCCCCTTTGCTTCTCAATTCTCAGATTTATACCATATGTCAGTATGAATGTATGTGTGCATGTATGTATGATATAACTTTGGCTTATCATTTCTTGGGGGTTCTGCTTTGGTAACCTGCTTTAACAAGTTTAGAGTTAAATTCAAGGTTTCTTTACGTCTCTCTTCTTATTTTCATTTGAATGATTATCAAATTCGAGTCGAGTAACTCAACTCTGTCTAATATATTATATCACATATGAAATATATATATATCGTTTAGGATTATAAAAAATATAAATATTCTATACACAAGTGGTAGAAACTGAAAGTTTTCACATGCGTTTAAGTTTTAAGGTATAGAGGTTTAGGTGTAGAGGTTTAAATTTAGGGAAATGACTATCCCTAAATTTTAACCCCTACACCTAATTCCTAAACTCTATACCCTAAACTAACTCCATATATCTTAAAATTAAGGCACTTGTGGAAACTTTCAGTTTACAATTAAATTTAAATAAAAACTCAAACAACTTGTCTTGAAAAATTTCAAATAAAGTTTGAATTATAAAATAAGATTTATTAATTGGACTAACTCGAAATTTTTTTGACTCCTCGACTTAATTAGATGATCACCCATAATTCTACTAATTCGTGTTGTGGTTCAATTGCATCATGTCACAAATAGAACACACTACGCGACAATCAACATGAATCTCCAACTCTACAAAATAGGGGAAATTAAATGACTAAAAATTGAATCAAGCAAACATTAAAATAAATTAAAAAGCATTAACAAAAATAAAAAAGAATGGTTTAAACCACATTTACAAGAATGGTTTCTTCAATTCCCTGTTTTAAAGCTCTCTCTACATGTAATGACATGAACCTATATCAAGTGGCAAGTTTGGGTTATAGTAAGGGTACCTGAAAATTTAAGCTCCGGTTTTGATAATCAATTCGGCAGCTGTGCCGGCAGCGGCGGCACTACCAAGTCCGAGCAAAGCTATAGCCAATTCTTCCTCATTCCACTGCCTCAATCCGTTGCTCAGCCTTTTCAAAACATCAACATCGATATCCAAAACCCACTTGTGTGTGCAACCTACCAGCAGGCTCACAAAGCCGGTTACATATGCACGCCAAGCGGCATAATCACATCCCAGCGATATTTTCCCGTCTAATGCGCTCGCGAGAAATTCCAAGTGCATGCTGAGTACCTTTGGTCGTCGTTTGGAAGCCGGTGAGGCTGAGTCCACCCCCCATGCAAAGGTACCGCAAAGAACAGCGAAGTAGGCAAGTGCATAACCCCCTAGCATGGAAACTACACCTCCAGGTCCCCCGTGGTCGGGTGTATGGGCTGATATGAACCAAGAAGGTAATGTTTCTTTGATCAATGATTGGACTAAGCCTAATCCACCGGATAGACAGATCAATGAAGCCCCAAGTGAAGCAGCGAGTTTGACTCGTGTCATTGCTGTTCCAAGAGAAACTTGCCCATATCTCAGTCCGAACTTCGAATTCTTCAGTTTCTCCATTTTCTCCCTTGACAACCCACTACTGGCGATCTCTCTCACAGAAGATATTAAAAGAGAGACAATTTCTTCGTTCATGAACATGATATCTCTGACTTTCCGATATGCACGTAAGTACATAATCCCCGGGGCAACTGGAGCCATTCCACCAGAGAAATGAGAGCCAAATCCATGGCCGAGGAGTGCACCCACTCCACCGTTGCTGCAAATGATAGAAGGGCTTAATCCAAGAGTAGACGTGAAGCAGCTCCTAAGAAGCTGAACCACAGCATCGCTGTTGTGGTGGAAGACTGTACAGGAAGCAGAGAATACAAGGAAATCATTCCACCGCTTAACCTTCTGAGCCCATAGCGCAGAAATGATGGGCATGCACGGCCAAGGACAACCTCCCCCTAGGGAATTCAATGCTGGGCCTATTAATACGAGAAAGCGCTCGGAGGTTTTATCAAGTTTATAGGTTATCGCGAGGCTAACAAGGGCAGCCAAGGGCAAAGGAAGCATAGCCGGAGAGCTCCCCCCTGCAAGCAAAAATAAGAGACCGAGATAGAATATTAGCGGACCAATCCATCAAATTATAGAAGTCCCTACACATGCTTAGGATAAAATTCAGTTTTAGAGCATTTCTAAAATTGCAAGGATCTGGATAAATCAGTGGAGACAGATCTGTGTCTAATGAGCAAGTAGGTCAATCCTCATTTTGGATTCACATTCCATTCACGTTTCCGTTTAGCATTCCAAATTCCAAATTTGATCTTTGCTTTCCTTTTGTTTTTTGTTTTTCTCCTTTTCTTCTTAATTACATTTAAAAATACAGAAAAAAGTTGTTCGGTGGCCAGTATGACGGAAGCAACTTTTTCTTGGGAAGTCACTTCTGGGGATACAAATCGATAGAAAGTTATCATTATCCAGAAACTAATGTTTGGGAAAGGGGAACAAACATGATGATAGGAATAATACCTGTTTCAAGGCTTGGGACATCAACACCAGTGGCAGCTATAATTTTTTTGATTTGTTGCTCAAGAATGGATAAATTCGCCAAGGGACTTGGCCAATCTGTTCCATTCATAAAAACCGGTTTCCATATACCTCTTGTTACTTCAGCAGAGAAGTAGCTAACGATGGTTCCCAAGGTTGCCGGAAGGAAATCAGCAAGATCTTTGAGTCCTGAGATATTGCAGGCAGAAAAAAAAGGTTATGTTGCAGACGAACAAAGATATTGAAGAGCATGGTACCATTTCCTTTGTAAATTGATTACTGCAGAAAGCCGGCTGCCAGCACA